>JALJVW010002400.1:3592500-4830227 GCA_024865655.1 Emberiza elegans | reverse complement strand
ATTATTCAGCCACAGGACTAGTTGATCTAGATTATAGATGTTCAGTCCTTTTGAGGGCACACATTCCCCTTGGGTTTACTTTCTTCTGAATTTCCTTCATATGTGAAACCTACTTTGAAGAGACCCTGGCCCTAGAGAGCACTAGGCAATGGGCTTGGTGGGAAAGTGTCATAGATCAAGTATGAGTAAGCAATGACGTGAATTCCTTCAACAAGTTGAAAAGGGGAATCCAAATCAAAGAGCAACCATGGCTTCTTCCAAGAGGAGGAGAGCTGAGTGTGCTGAGGACATCTGAAAATCAATCCTGTCATATCCAACTTCACAGAGCTCTCTATCAAATCATACTTCCCATTGCATGGTACCTTAAGGCTCCTGGGATTCTTTATTGAATCAAAGGAATTCTGTCCAGATCTTTGTGGGTGTCTGTCCAATGGGACACAGCTGAAGAGATTTTTCAGGAGTATCTGCATCTTGCTGTATGACAGAAGGAGCAACATAAAAGTATCTGACAAACATGGATATCTCCTTGCTTTTTACTCTTTTTTTTACTTTAATCTTTTTAGATCCCTATTTCTATCTCCAGGCACCCAAGCCTGTTGATAATCCAGGTCATTTGCAATTGCAATAGAAAACAACAATAATAGGCAATATCTCTGTGTTCTGTAACTACAAAGACACGGGCACAGACCTAAATTCAATTCATCCTCAAGTTTAGGTCACCCGGACCAACCAGAGCATAAATTGCATGGCACAAACCCTGCTGGCCTGTTTATCTGGGAAGCAGAACTTACAATTTCTGGCCCAAAGAAGAAGACAAAAAAAGGTAAAAAATATTTACATGATAAAAAACCCCGCAGCAAAAAAAAACCCAAAGCAAAGCAAACCAAACTTCAAAGTATCTTAAAAGTAGATGAAAACATTGTCAATTTACAATTATATTATATGCCATGCAAAATGCAAATAGTGCTGAAGAAAAACTGCTTTGGCACGAGTCACTAAAGACCCACAGCCTTATGAATCAGAGCCAGGGCTCTTCTTGCAGGCAAGAACAATTTCAGATTTTCCTGGCCATTCTTTTTCCAAAGCAGATAGCTGTGAAATTCCTACTTCCATGACTTCAGATACTGTTGGATCTATGTTAACAGTAGAAAGTTGTTTTTATATTCTCTTTTACAGAGGCTGGACCATATAAAAATTCCTTTAAAAAAAAAAAAGAACAAAAACACAATAAAACAAACCACAAAGTGTTGATTGCATCTTGCCAATAGATCAGCTGGTAGAGCTCTTCCAACCTGAGTAAGCATGTATGAGCTAAGCCATGCCAAGTAGTGGCTGGCACGGTTTTCTACCCTCCAGAGCAAGAATTAAACAAGGACCAAGTTTTTGAACTCCTCAAGTTTTCAGCTCTGCTTGCTGGGAAGACAAAACTTTGCTTGGCCCCTCAGAAATGTTTAAAACCACTTCCATCAACTGTCCCCATGGTTTGATTAGCGGTATTTAAAGTCTTTTGTAAAGATTAGTGGTATTTAAAGGTCTTTTACAAACTTAAAAATATATATCTTCTTGTCAATTTGTGATGAAAACTCATACAAACCCACCAGTTTTATTGCACATTCCCAATGCTCTGTGACCTTGCACTGTGAAGACTACAGACAGCTCTGTGTGCTAGGCTGGTAAATAATAGCTCTGAAAACTGAAAAATCAGTCTTAGGAAAGCCCAAGTCTGATCTTAAAAAAGGAAACCCTCACATATACTTGACTCTACATTCAGAGGGTGAGACATTCCCCAAATGTCGAGATGTCGACACCAAATGCCCCAAGTTTTGCGCTAGAATGTTGAGAACCCCTGTTAAAATCATGGCAGAGAAGGAAGAGTTAAGTGCAGCTCAATAAATATTATTATCCCCAGCAGGAGGAAAGTAGGACCAAACACCACCTTGCCCAACAGCAGCTCCTGATCCCAGAATGGCTCAATTTCAGTCAGAGCTGCTGGTGACGCAAATTAATAAGGAGATGAATGAGTTGGCTGCTGTTAAAGGGTTGGCTTGTTTGTCAGCATGAATGCCTCGTAAGATTAAAAGATCTCATCCCTACTAAAGGCAGGAACTCTGTTATTATGAGTTACAGAAAGCACACGAGATCCTTTTCATTTTAATATAATACTCTGTTAATTCAAAATGAAGGATTCGGTTGATACACACACAGTTCAGCTTTTGATGTGCTGTTGAACATTATCTTCTGCTGTTGTTCATTTCTTCTCTTGTTGTGAAAAGAATAAATCCTGTATATCTGCTCAACCCTGCTCATCTTTATAGTCTTCTTTTTTTGGGCTTTTTTTTGTTGTTTTCTTTTTGTTTGATTTTTGGGGCTTTTTGTTGTTTTTGGGGGGGCTTTTGGTTGTTTTTGTTCTGGGTTTGAATGATTTTTTTTGTTTATTTGGGTTTTATGTTTGTTTGGTTTTGTTTTTAAATTCTATCACATGTATTTATAGTGAATATACAAAAAATAATCTTACTCCCTCCCCCCAAAGCTTTCATTTGGTCTCATGACTCTGTTTCCTGTCTTGCATTAACATCAAACAGTTTGTCTGTGAAGACAGTGGCTCATCAAAATCACTTGGAGTGATTTCAATTTCACACTGATCACACAGATCTGAAACCTCTCCAAGCAGAGATTTTCATCATAACAGAAAATTTGGGCTCCTGTTGGGGTTGTTGATATTTCAGCTCTGTCTCTTGTTAGTTCTTGCAATAGATGTGTCATGGGAGCTTACCTACAAAAGTGAATTGATTGCAACAAGGACTCAGGATTAAACAAGATTATTGTATTTCCTTCCAAGTAACATTTTTTTTCCTTTTTCCCATTTTTATTTTTTCTCCTCTCTTCACTTGTACTTCAAAACCTGGCCATTTTGAACAGTATAAAATCAGTTCCTGGTTTTGTTCCACCTTTCCACTGCTTCTTTTGCCCCTTTCCTGATGTTGTTTTTCTGTTATTAATTCTCTTGCAGTTGCACCTGGAGTCTTCAATCAAGACCACGGGAGTGGTGTTGACAGGCAGAGCACAGGTTATGAAGCATCCCCACTGCTCTCCAATTCAAAAACAAAGGCACAGAAAATGCAGCAGAAATACAAAAAGGCATTTCTGGAAATGTGTGAATGTGTCTCAGCTCTTCTGAATTTTCTGGTCACGCTCTGTTCATGTTTTTCTGTATTATTGTCTATACATTGATTTGAAAATGTCTTGTGCAGATTGTGAGATCACTGACAGAGATGTAACCTGTCTCTTTGCACATTTGGAGCCATTATAGGAATAAAAATCATTAGTTTTACATAGAACACAATAACTAAGGTGACTAAATTTTGTGATAAGAAAATATTTACTCCTTTCAACTACTCTGAAAATTTGCCAAGCCAATTCAATACAGGATTGTGAAGTCATTCTTCACAGATTTTCTTCATCATGGAAGAATATTAAATGCTTTAGGTGTTATGTACATAAATTCAATGTGTCTTCAGATTTTTCAGAAGTACTTTTGGTTAGCCTAAAACCCTAAAAAAATGTGTTCAATAAGACACATGTTGCATACTGTGGTGATGAATGATCTGAAATAGACTGTGATGTTTAGGCCACCAGAAAGATGAATTTTTTGAGCAATCTCAATGATGCTGTTTTTTAAAAAAGAAGAGGATCCTGGATACCATGCATGAATATTAATTTGTCTTCTGAATAATGGGTCAAGCCTATAAGTTAGGTGTAACTTCCATGGCCTGTCCATGGCAGAAGGCAAATCTTGGTGGCTTCCAGTGGTCCCTCCCAGGCTGAGTGATTCGGAGTCTTTGATCCTGAATTTATTCTTCAGCTCCTGCTCTTACTCAGAAAATAAAATTATCTCCATTTTTTTCTAGCTCAGAACTTAATGCACTCTGCCAGGATGCAGAATAAATGCCTGGTTTTCCCTGAGATGATTCAAAATCTTCTCTTTCTCCAGGAGAATGCACTGCAACACATTATAAATATTCCAGGGTAAAATGTGGAAAGGATATCCCTGACCTCTCACTTTTGGGTTTGTTTAATTTCAGATAATGCAATTAAAGATTATACTAGAGAGAGAGAGAGAGGGGGTGAGTTTAAATCTCTGGCCTAGGTGGTTCATGACTTCATCTGGGAAAATTCTGATTTGTGTTTTCTGCTCCAAGGAACGTTACTGTATTTATACAGTATAGAGGTAAGAATAAAGACAACAAGGAAAAATGTATTCTCATTTAAATCTTCAGACTTTCCCTCACTGTATTTTTATACAGTGTATCTCTGCTGCAGTTTTTTGGGGTTTTTTTGGTGAAATATGGCTAAATTCAGCCCAACCATACTATAAAGCAGAATCTTATCCTTCCTGATATCCTTAATTTAGAATATCTGTCTACAAATATTCTGTTACAACATATTTTTTAATATGTGCTGTTCTTCTTCTTCATATTACCAGAATCATTTTCCAGCAACGATATCCTTAACCCACAACCAATTTTCAAAAACCATCTCAGCATTTTCTGATTTCCCATTGGGAGACTGTCATGGTACTTAATAATGAGGTGAACAGGAATATATTTTAATATGTTTTTGTTACATATAACACCAAATATTGACATTTCTATTCTTCAAAGATTAAAGAAAAATAGATAAAATCAGGAAGAAGATACATCAACTCAGGCTGCAGGCTGGGAGATATTTGTCCTATAAAAAACAGCAGAAAACACACAGGGAGCCATACGTTGTTTCCAAGGGGGAAAGTAAGCAGCTCTTAAAATGCTGGCACAAAGCTCTCTTCTTTTTAATTTTCACACTCCTCTCATCTTTTAGAAAATATTGCACTAGGAAATGCTGGACTTGCTTAAAAAAAAACATTGCAGTAATGCTAATCCTGGCCTCCTTAGCTGCAGAAAGGCTGGGAAAAGCAAAACTCTTCTCACAAGATGGAACATGCTTTACTCATCTATTTGCTCATCAAGCTTAATTTATCCTTCAGTGGAAGAGTTGATGCAAAGTTCATTTTCATCTCAAAACAATCTTGACAGGCAGGAAAAATCACAATAATTTTTTTTTTAATTCTCCTGCTTCTCATTTAAAATAAAACATTTTGATGTTTTTGTCATCATACTTTAACTCCTTATTTTAATTAAATGTTAATTCCTCACCTGCCTTTGCATTCCCTAGTATTCTCTGTCCTAATGCATGCAGATTAGGACTCACATCTCCTCATTTATACACCCTCACACCTGAGCAAGACACCTCAGGGTCCTTTTGATTTTTTCTGTCAGAGGCAAAAATAACTATTTTAGAGTTTGATCTTCTTGCCCAAAGGTAGTTGCCTGCTTTAGGATGCAACTAGCAGCACCCTACAGTCACTTGCTTTTTTTTTTTTACTGAAAGAGGAGCCTTCAGTGACTCACCGTAATAATTTAAATATCTGCACTGTAGAGTTTGGTCAGGCAACCTCATTCCTGACATCAGGCTTGGACAATGCTCAGGTCTTCCGACAAAAGACTGGAGAATATCTGAATCTATCAATAGCTTCCTTTTCCCAAAATACACCAGGTTTATTTTTGAGGAGGACAAAACCTCAGCAGAACCAATCCCAGTGATGCCAGCAATTGTTCACCTCCCCCAGGAGCACGGGACCACAGCAGCCCCCACCTTCCCACAGTGCACAGGAATATCCAGAACTTTCCACCAGAGGACAAACCAGCCCCCAGGCACAGCCCAGAGAGGGAATTCTCTTCGGAGCTTCTTGTTTTCCCCGGTGTTATTTATTACTCCTCATTTTACATCAGCTCACTTGGAGGATACAGCTCCCTCAATTTGCTTTACGCAGACATTTAATCTATTTCCTCCTATTTCCACTTCTTTCCACCAAAACAAACCCTCAGGTGGCACTTGGGGACATGGGTTTGTGGAGGACTCAGCAGTGCCAGGTTAATGGTTGGATTTAATTACTTTAAAGGGCTTTTCTAGCCTAAATGGGTGTATGATTGAATGTGTCTCATGTTTAAAAGCCTGGCTGTAAGAATATGCGGGTTTATTTCAACCTTTCCTTCCCTGTGTACTCCTTGTATCCAACAAAAAGCTGAGCAGAACAGCCTGCTGTCCTCAAGGCTTAATCCTGCTCCATTGCTGCAGCACAAGGGTAAGATTTTCTTTATTATGCAGAACACAAACCAGCCAGAAGAGTTCTTTCTGTGGTCAAAAGTTGGAGCTACAAATTGCAGGGGAATGCAAAGAGTGACTGTTTAATGGGAACTTAAAGCTGTAATAGCAGGTCACAAAACTTCCTCCAGCACAACTAGAATTTTGTTGTCACACAAAATTGCCCAAACAATTATGACACTGTCAAGACAAGTGGTGTTGTCAGAGAAGGACAGAAAATTTAGTGGTTTTTACTTTCCCACTCATGTCAGTAATTGATTTTTTTTCTTCCCCTCTTATCAGCTTCTCTCTAGTGACCTATTTATTAGATAAACAAGATTCCTCTCCTTTAACTTTTTTTTTTCTTTTAATTGCCTGTGATTGTTAGAGAAGCACTTGTTTCCAGTCACTGTTTGAGCAGTCTCTCAGCTAAACACTGTGGCTAACCCTCTTTATATTACAGTAATTTTGCACATGTCAGAAATGCCAATAAAACAAACAGGTAGCTACAAGCTTCTGTCTAATTTATCACATGCTGTATCCACACTGCAAAAAGTGTTTTTCTCTGTGAGGGCAGGAAACTGGGAAGTTGCTGACATTTAAAGAGGAGGTTGTGTCGTCTGGGAGAGATGTGCTTCCAAATTGGAAATGTTGGTAACTGAGACCTCTGAAGATATGCAAGGAGATTATGTGCTCATAGATTGTCAGCTTCCATTAGAAAAAGATTTTATTACATCTAAAAGTATCTAAATTCAGAAGATAATCCCTTCAGGATTTCATCTAAAAGACCCATTCTATCTTTGAGCCAGCAAAGGTATTATTAGATTTTTCAACTAAAACTGAAGTCCTATCTTAGGTGATTTAAACCTCTTTATAGGCACAATTCCTAGAAATTAAATAGCAAATAGTTTGCGTGGTCAAATGATTTGCAAAAATCAGAGACAGGAGCTGTGAGATGTAGAAAATCTTTTTTGGAGGAGTGTGAAATGCTAAGGGGCATCAAGAGTCCTTGGGGCTGTTGGAGTGAAGGGAGACACTGCTGGGAGGGGGAGATTTGACTACTGCACCCTGCTTTTCACACCACCTGCCCACATGCCACTGCAGCAGTGCTGGGTCAGGGGTGTTACACTGCTCATCCTCTCAGAAACCCCACCTGCATGAACGGCACCTCAGGGAGCTCCTTTAACCCTCCTGCAGCCCCTGACACCCGTGGAGAGTCATGACCCAAAGCCTTGGCCAAGTCTTCATAAATTGTCCTCAAGATCCTGGTCATAAACACCCCCAGTTTAAACTAGCACAGCCCAAGAAATATAAAAATAACAAAAAAACATCAGCAACAACAGCTATAATATACATAGGATGTATTTCACCTGAGGACTCACTGATGGCTCCCAACCATCCTCCTTCAATGTGTCTGGACTGTGACATTTTACTCCCTCATTCACAAATAAATTAAGAATCAGCACTGTGAGCAGGATGCTAAAAGCAGCTCTGCTGAGAAGAGATTCCTCTGTGAAATTTCCCTGCCAACACACAATTGCAACCCAAACACTGATAGCGCTGGTAGACAGCAGTGCCACGGCCTGGCTAGATAAACTAAGATTAAATGGAAACCAGTGGCTTGAAGCTAATGGGACTTGGAATCACTGCTTAACTGGCAGAGGCCCTCAGCAGCCTGAAGATTGACTGGAGGACTGATACTGGTTCCTTAAAATGAATACCAGTAATAAAAAAATAAACTATATGAAAAAAAAGTGTACAAGCAAGGAGACAGGATAGGAAGCGGAGGTGGAGCAGATGGGGGATATGGTGGAGAGAGACCATCTTGAGCAAGAACAGGCAGTTCTGAGGAAGGGGAATGCTAAATTATCCATCTTCAGCTAGTCTGTGATGTCTGATAGATGTTTCCTAAGAGTTATGCAACTCAGTAATTGCTGTTATTTTTTTTCCTACCGTGCTGATTTTTTATTAAACCATTCAACAAATGCTAATTTCAGAGCCGCTTGTCCAATTAGTCACGACACTTCACGGGTATCTCTGCTAGTGAGCAGAGCCTTCAGCCTTTGCTCATCGTCAGCAATGCTTTCACCTCCTAAATTAAGGCCTTGTGCTTCCCAGGGCAAAGCTGCTGGATCTGCCTTTGACATTTCACCATACACAAGCCATTCGCTTAGTCTTGGGGTCAATTTCAAAAAAGATGGTTCTTGTACGTGATACTTATCATAGAAAATGGGCAAATTATCCACCAATCTAACTTTTGACAGATGAAACAAACATCTTTGTTTATAACACTTAGAGAAATAATATGTTTTCAGGGAAAAGGAAATAAGAAATTGGTACTTTTCTACTTTAATTAATTTAGATGTGGCTGTTACCAATATGCTGCATTCCTCCTGAAAGCTGAAAAAATCCCTTGCTAATTCTAACTGCCAAAAAACCCCATCCCAAAACCCTTTTTTTGTCAGGTTCTTGAAAGCAAAATATTTTTTTTAAAAAAGGAACTGTTCAATAGAACATTTTCAAACAGCACTATTAAGTCTGATAGCAGCATGCAATTCAATCTTTTTTACAGGTAGATATTGCACACAAGAATGATGACTTAATTGGCATAAAGAGAATGTCTAATCTCTTGTAAGCTTTAATAATTCCTAGTTTATTGAATTGAGCAGTGAACATTAATTTCTTTATTCTACTTTTATGATGCATGATACTGTAGAAATGGCATTTTATGATATTTCAATTTCTGTTGTCTGTACTGTTTGTAATGCACCTGACCTCAATTTATTTATCTGTAAAACAAAAGGAATGGTTCTGCTTCTTTTCTCCTTCTTTTAAAAATTAATATTCCACTGATAGGAGTGTTATATAGGAATCACTGTTAGAGAATTTTCTGTACTTTGCATTTAAATTATGAAAATATCACCATGACTATTTGCAATTATTCCAGAACAGATTATTTTCACAAGCACATTGGATGCACAAAATGCCAGGGATGTGAAGTACATCTTCCTTCACAAAAACCCCTCAACATAAGTTCCAGTAGTTGATCACAGGATAAAGTTTACGCCTCCGTTACTACCTGACTCAGCCTTATTCCTTTTCACATCACGAGAATGTGGAAACTGTCCCTGCCCATGGCAAGGAGTGGGAACTGGATGATCTTTAAGGTCCCTTCCAACCCAACCATTCCATGATTCTGTGATGATTCTGAAGAATGACCTGAGACAAACTGGATTTCTTAGGGACACAAAGCCAGGTGCTCAGCTTTACACAGAAGCTGTTAATACATAAACTTTGTGACTGCATTGATGTTTTGCTCTGGGATTTCGTGGAAGCCTGCACACTAAAGTGTACAAAGATTTGGGGTTCGGTCAGTGTCTCCTTACAGGGTTCAAAATGTTGGAAATTGTGTTTTCTTGAGTAAAATGCTTTGTTCAATTTTTTTTCCTCTTTCTTTCCAGTTGAAAGATGAAATTCTGAAAAAATGTTCAGACCATTTTAGTAAGAAAAAGTAATTTTTTTTCCAGGGTAACACAACTCTCTAAAGCAAGCTTTCACCATAACATTTCATGGAAAAAGTGGTCCAATTTTACAGTTATCTGATTCCTTGGGGTTCAGGACAGACAGAAAGATAATTGCTTGTGTTTCACACCTCATCCACAGAGCAGGAAGGACAGTGTTCATTTAATCAGCTGCCATTTGACACTCATCTTTCAGTTTAGTGGCCTGTCCTGTATTTACTCTGCCCTAGTCAACTCCAGATTCAAAAACAAATTTATTAATTTCTTCCTGAACCTTCTAGTGTGCTCATCACTTCAGAAACCAACTGCTTATTAAATATTAATTAACTTAGCCTTTCTGGGAGGCAACATGTGTCCATTCTTCCGAGGGGCAGCTGAAACACAGAGATTAAAATCAAGTAAATCCAAATAATAAGGATTGTCCAGCCTGAAACACCTAGAATATTTTTTAGGGTTCTTATCCCTACATCCTGGATTGCTTTTTTTTCCAAGCACAAACTCAGTGGCTTTGGCTGCTACTGCAGGAGCTCAGACTCCTGCCAGTCACCACGTGGGATGTGAAGGTGAGAGACCTGGAGCTGAGGGATGCTCAGTTAATGACCATTTGTGCAAAGTTTGGTTTAAGTGACCTGCTGGGCATCACCTAATTGAAGGCAAAGGAGAAATTCTCATTTATTCCCTGCCTCACCACGAGGATGCGTCCCCTTCCTGCTGTCCCTGGGCTTGCTCAGCCCAGCTGCTGACAGAAAAAGAGGATGAAGCCTGGCAGACAATCTCCTCTGAAAGCAGCCATGATGCATTCCCAGAATTCCATCATACTTGTAGATTAAGAGAGAATATTGTTGGAAAAAAAAATGTCTGCGCTTAAAATTAAAATTAAAAATTGTCCCATCATTTAGACTAACATGATAACAGAAATTTGGCTGTGCAGGTAGCAGAGAGTCAGATATCCCAACTATGAGTTTTGCCTGAGTTTGCCATGTTAAAGATGGGCTGTCAGTAATGCTCTGCCTGCCCTGTGATTTCCTCCTTGGCAGTCACTCATCACACTCCATTTCCCTCAGAAATATTGCTCAGCTGACAGGCTCTGCTATCCTTCCATTGTCCTATTTACTTTTCTTTGAACAATATTTAATTTGAGGAGTTGGCAGAGTGTGGACACCTATGAGCAAATCATCCTAAACTGCCTTCATCCCCAACAAGTGAGAAAGAGGCATTTCCCAGGGCTCAGTTAACCTCACATATTTCATGATTTCAGGACAGACAGAAAGATAATTGCTTGTGTTTCACACCTCATCCACAGAGCAGGAAGGACAGTGCTCATTTAATCAGCTGCCATTTGACACTCATCTTTCAGTTTAGTGGCCTGTCCTGTATTTACTCTGCCCTAGTCAACTCCAGATTCAAAAACAAATTTATTAATTTCTTCCTGAACCTTCTAGTGTGCTCATCACTTCAGAAACCAACTGCTTATTAAATATTAATTAAATTAGCCTTGCTGGGAGGCAACATGTGTCCATTCTACCAAGGGGCAGCTGAAACACAGAGATTAAAATCAAGTAAATCCAAATAATAAGCATTGTCCAGTCTGAAACACCTAGAATATTTTTTAGGGTTCTTATCCCTATATCCTGGATTGCTTTTTTTCCAAGCACAAACTCAGTGGCTTTGGCTGCTACTGCAGGAGCTCAGACTCCTGCCAGTCACCACGTGGGATGTGAAGGTGAGAGAGCTGGAGCTGAGGGATGCTCAGTTAATGACCATTTGTGCAAAGTTTGGTTTAAGCGACCTGCTGGGCATCACCTAATTGAAGGCAAAGGAGAAATTCTCATTTATTCCCTGCCTCACCACGAGGACGTGTCCCCTTCCTGCTGTCCCTGGGCTTGCTCAGCCCAGCTGCTGACAGAAAAAGAGGATGAAGCCTGGCAGACAATCTCCTCTGAATGCAGCCATGATGCATTCCCAGAATTCCATCATACTTGTAGATTAAGAGAGAATATTGCTGGAAAAAAAAATGTCTGTGCTTAAAATTAAAATTAAAAATTGTCCCATCGTTTAGACTAACATGATAACAGAAATTTGGCTGTGCAGGTAGCAGTGAATCAGATATCCCAACTATGAGTTTTGCCTGAGTTTGCCATGTTAAAGATGGGCTGTCAGTAATGCTCTGCCTGCCCTGTGATTTCCTCCTTGGCAGTCACTCATCACACTCCATTTCCCTCAGAAATATTGCTCAGCTGACAGGCTCTGCTATCCTTCCATTGTCCTATTTACTTTTCTTTGAACAATATTTAATTTGAGGAGTTGGCAGAGTGTGGACACCTATGAGCAAATCATCCTAAACTGCCTTCATCCCCAACAAGTGAGAAAGAGGCATTTCCCAGGGCTCAGTTAACCTCACATATTTCATGATTATGTGTGAGGATGTAATGAACTGGAGCTCAGCTGCACCCAGCAGTGTCATCTTTGACTGCAAGATTTACATGTCCCCATTAGCCCAGATGAATGTGGGTGATTTCCAATCCTGGAAAAAAATAAATCTGGAAACACAGCAATCCCCTGTGTCCCTGCATGCACACCCTTCAAATGGAGAGAGGATTGGTATTTAGATAAACCAATATTTAGATAAACCAAGTAACTACAGGCACATCAGTCTGACAGTGGTTACGAGGAAAATAATGGTTGACACGAGATATAGCAGATAAAGACCTAAAACAAGATGCTATAAATCACATTTTCTTTTGAAAGTGATCCTATCAAGCTAATTTAATGCTTCCTTTCAAGAAATTGCACATTATTAAAGTGTATGTTGTCACTTTTGCAAACTGAGATTGCTACAAGGCATTTTTTATGCCATCACACACCATTTGGGCTAAAAAAAAAACAGAATAATCTCTAACTCACAGTAAGAATATATAACAAGCAATAAAACAAGAGGAATCAGCATCAGGTTCTGCCAGAGATTGGATATTTGGGAAAAAAATAGGTTTAGGTTGGATATTTGGGAAAAATTCTTCACAAAAAGGGTTGGCATTGGCACAGCTGCCCAGGGCAGTGCTGGAGTCCCCATCCCTGGAGGGATTTAAATCCATGTGGATTTGGCACTTGGGGACAGGGGTCAGTGGTGGCCTTGGCAGTGCTGGGGAATGGTTGGATGATCTCAGAGGCCTTTTCCAAGCTATGATTCCGTGATTCAAATGGGACAGAATTAGTTCAGACTGTTTTTTTCTCCGCTGTTTCACAAACACACAGCATAGAAAATGTTACTCTTTAAAGTATATACACTTTGGCAAAAAGGCCAGCATCCAAAAAAGAAGCCTTTTTAAACAGGTACATTGGGCAAGTGTGGAACATTCACATTCTCTGGAAAAACCGCTTCACCTGGAATTTTTCTTCTGGGAAGCTGAGAAGCCTCAGAGAAAAGGAAAACAATTCTGATCTCATTTGCTTCTCCTGTGCTGTGCTCATGTGGAATGTGTTTGGAGATTGTTCACCCACAGGGGATTGTTCCATTGCATTCTGCTGTGAGTTGTTTTCACCCTTTGGCCAATCAGGGCCAAGCTGTGTTGGGACTCTGGAAAGAGTCAGGAGTTTTCATTATTATCTTTTTAGCCTTCTGTCTGTATCCTTTCTGTATTCTTTAGTATAGTATAATATTCTTTAATATAATATAGTATCATAAAATAACAAATTTGCCTTCTGAGAACATGGAGTCAGATTCATCATTCCTTCCTGCCACAGGGGTTCCAACAAATACAATACAAGTGTTCCAGTATGCAGAGCCTGGTGAGTCCTGCCTAAAATACTGAGCAAAGAATGAAGAAACCATCCTGGTTTTAAAATCCTACCAGGTAATAACCTAAAAGACCTTAAAAAGATTAACTACTGATGACAATGTAGCTATTCTGGCTTAAATTAGATGATGATGTCCTTTGTGGAGAACTCCTGATTCTCTTCAAAACCCTCCTAGCTGGAACTATATTTTATTATTTTTTTTTCTCACAGGAAAAAAAAAAAAGTTTGTTTGTTTTCCAGAGGAAGTTTTGTTTGATTTAAAGTTTGACAACAGGAAGATCAGTTGCTCACTGTAACCCTTCAAAGCCTCAGTATATATTTTTCTTATTGTGAGTGGATATAAATTTAACATTTTGGGAAACTCTAGTTATTGGACTTTCCTCCCTAAATTATATGCTAAGAAAATATTTATGAAATAATGCAACAAATATTTTTCCTTTCAAAGTAAATACAATTTCCTACTCAAGTCTGCTTGAAAATGTTGCAATTTAAAGAAGGTATGTTTTAGAAACATTTATCTTGTATTTATTTAAGGTGGAACTGATAGGACAGGGAGGATTTTATTTAAGGACACAGCATCAAAATAAAGAATTTTGCTGTCAGTTATAGAAAGATATAGTAGGAAGATGTGGAGCACAGAAATCCTTCCAGCCTTGCATATATTCTATAAACTGAACCCTTCACCTCTAGCTCTTAAAATATTATGGCAAATTTATTCTTCATTTCTATGACAGAGGTGTTCACAGGGTGCATCATTTGAATAATATCTTGTCCTTCTTTAGAAAAATTATCATCCAGGCTCTGTCCAACAGGGCCAGAGGTTGTCAGACAGAGACCAGAGCTGCCGGGGGCTGTTTTGGGCATGGAGCATCACAAATCATCTCTAACTGTGCTGGGAACACAGGAGCCTCCTCAATTTGCTCTGCAGTGTTTTAAAATACAGAAACCTGATGGTTGCCAGGCTTCATTTTCTCCACCTGTCTGCATTTCCCCCCTGTTTGACATTTAACATTGTTGATGTCAAGGTGCTCCGTGTTTCAGGAGTTATTCTTAAATGTTCCAACTTGAACACAGACAGGAGCTCATTGGTGACACAGATCTCTGATTTCCTTCTTATTTTCATGCTCAGAGCCATCAGCTCTGTGCCTTTTACATCTGGCATGCTTGAGAGAGTAAAGTTTAAATGCCTGCAGCAAGGCCTCAGAGTGGAACCAGAAGTCTTGGTGGAGTCACAGTGCAATAATAAAAAGATACACACAAGAACAGCTGTAGCCGATATTAAACACTCAGCCATCAATTATCGATGAAATCTGCTCCTCGTGCCTGCATGAGAATGCTTTCTAGGATCTTATTATTTAGAGTTCTTAGTAAGGCTTTGTCAAATAAATACAGCTTCCTGCAGTCTGAGTACCTCAGAAGCTTTAGGTTGTTTAATGTTTGGGTATTTTTTTAGCTTATCCAAACTCACTGACTCAAATAATCTGCTGCTAAAGCCAAAGCTGTGAATACAGGACCATATTCACAGAACCAACAAATCATGGAATGGTTTGGGTTGGAAGAGACCTTGAAGATCACTTTGTTTCACCCCTGCCATGGCAGGGACACCTTCCACCATCCCAGGGTGCTCCAAGCCCCTGCCCAACCCTGTCTTGGACACTTCCAGGGATCCAGAGGCAGCCACAGCTTCCCTGGGCAATCTCTGTCTCACCACTCTCCCAGTCAAGAGTTTCCACAGAATATCCCATTTAAATATACCCTGCTTCAGCCTAAAGCCATTCCCTCTTGCCCTGTCACTCCATGCCCTGCCCAAAGTCCCTCTCCAGCTCTCTCACAGCCCCTTTGGGCACTGGAAGCTGCTGGAAGCTCTTCCCAGAGCCTTCTCTTCCCCATACTCACTTCAAAAGACAGTCTCACAAATTGGTGTGTACTAGCCTACAAATCGTAAAAAATTAAATATACACACAAAATTGTGGATTCATCTGGGCCAGATGCTGCATCACTCCAGTTAAATTCCAGTGATTTTCCCTTTCCTCTGGAGAGGAGCACAACAACGGGGCCTGAGTCACTTCTCAAGCATTTGAAGAACCCAAAAGGCTCCAGGCTCACGGAGCTGGTGATCCTTTAAAGGCACTCACTGAACACCCAGCCAGTGAAAAAGGCAGAGCCGGCACTTGGAACCTGCTCCGCGTGCCAGGGATCTCTGCCATGGAGTCCTCCAGCTGCTCCCACCCAGCAGCTTCAGCTTCCCACCCCTCCCTGCAGGGCTTCCTTGGCATCGGCTCTGTGAGCCACCGGGTGCTGCAACTCGTTCCACAGCCAGGCATTGCCAGAGCCCCCGTCAATGGTGCTACAGGAGAATCTGGGCTAGCATTTTCAATTTTGCACCAAAAAGAAAAATAAATTAAAAAAAACCCCAAACCAGCTCCAAAAAACCCCACCAAAAAAACCCCACCAAAAAAAAAACCAAAAATCCCACCAAAAAAAACCCCTACCAAAAAAAAACCACCAAAAAAAAACCCACCAAAAAAACCCATCATAAAACTACCACCAAAAAAAACCCCAAAAAAACCCCCAAAAACCCCACCAAAAAAACCCACAAAAAGAAAAAAAAACCAAAAAAAAACCCCACCAAACGCCCTACCAAAACACCAACAACTACCAAAAAAACCAACAACAAAAAAACCACAACAAAACAAAACAAAACAAAAAAACCAACCAAACCCCCAAAAATTCATTAAAACAACAACAGCATTCCTAAAAGGTAATCAGCTGCCATTGATTGATTTTTAGGTTGGTTGAAGTAAAGATTCCCTTCCCTTCTTTTAAACAAAGCAAAACAAAACGACCCTGTGGAAAACATGTCCTTACTAGTACAAATTTCAACTGGAGTCAAATCACTACTGCTGGAGAAAATAGATGTGCAAGAAGAAAATCTTTATTCAATATCAGTGCATTGTAAGCTAAGCTAATTTATGACTGAAGGGTCATTTTGGCAAAATAATTATAATCAATTTATAATGGAGGATACTTTGAATTGTCTCCTGTTTTATTTCTGCATGTAAGGGATATAAAAGTCACTTTAATGTTACTGCACAGGACAAGAATCCCCAGTTATGAAGCATTGGTATTACAAAATGATACAGTTCCTTACCAGAACTTCAGACAAGGATAATTACAATAAAAGATATTTGTGACAATTTTAAAAAAATATTCATATAAACTCCTGATAAAATTCTTCACAAGGGGCCTCACCACTGGTGATATGACTCACTGCTTCACTACTATCCATATTTTACAGGTATCTAATCTGCCAATATATGGATTTTAATACAGAATTAACTGCAGATAGAAGATTTTGCATAGCATACTTATGAAGTTCCTATTCATTGATATACATTTGTGACCTCAGGAGTGAAGCTCCTGCGATTCCTCCACCACTTATTGTCAAGTTTAAATTGGTTTCTGAAGCTGCCACGGGGAGAGAGCTTCTGTGCTCAAGTGGCCTCCTACAGACACGGTGTCAGATCAGGCAGGTTAATGAGACAGGCAGCCAGAAGTGAGAATAAAGAGAATAAAGGCATAGCAAACAGGTTAACAAACCCTCACAGAGCTCTGTGCTGCTCCTGGGCCCTCCCCAGCCCCAGCCCTCGGGGCACTGCAGGCAGAGATTTCATCTCAATCAGGCAGCAGCAAAAACTTCCACACCTGATCATGGAAATCAGCCCCAAAACTTCCCCATTCAGTGCAGAATTTCTGAGTATCTGAGTAAATTCTCTCAGTTTATCTGAGAGATCAGGTAAACTCAGCTCCCCCAGTTGATCCCAAAAATCAATCCCAAAATTCCCCCACTCAGTGCAGAATTTCTGAGTGTTTTGTAGAGGTGAGATATATTGCATTGCACTAAATGCATGATATTCTTACAAGATAAACTCATCTCCCCCACTTGATCCCAAAAAACTTCCCCATTCAGTGCAGAATTTCTGAGTATCTGAGTAAATTCTCTCAGTTTATCTGAGAGATCAGGTAAACTCAGCTCCCGGACTTGATCCCAAAAATCAATCCCAAAACTCCCCCATTTAGTGTAGAATTTCTGAGTATTTTGTAGAGGTCAGGTAAACTCAGCTCCTGGACTTGATCCCAAAAATCAACCCCAAAACTCCTCAATTCAGTGCAGAATTTCTGAGTATTTTGTAGAAGTCATATGTGTTGTATTGCACTAAATGCATGATATTCTTACAAGATAAACTCAGCTCTCCCACTTGATCCCAAAAATCAATCCCAAAAGTCCCCCATTTCATAGAGAAGTTCTGGGTGTTTTGAAGAGATGAGATAAACTCAACTCCCACATTTCCTTTCCATTCATGGTCTGGTTTCCTTCTCCACCTCCACCACCCGTTCCCACGTCTGCCAGACTTCTGTTTATTTTTTAAGCATTTTGGGAAAAGATTAGTGGTACCTCCAAATGCAACCTAACCCAAAGAATTATGCTAAATGCCCAAATATTGCCTTTTATGCCCTAGCTGCAGTAAACAACCCAATCAAGCAACCCATAAAACATTCCAGTTTTATGTTACCCAGCACACACGTTTCTGCACCGTAGTCTGCAAGCAAGTTTTGTGAGTCTTACAAAGGCACAAATCTAAAAGTGGAGAAATTCAAGTGTCTGTAACAAACACACCAGCACTTCAGGGTCTATCTATGAGAATTGAAAGCCCAGGGAAAAAATATTTCCAGGCAAAGGAAGCTGTTGCTAAGAGGGTAATGCTGAGTGGTTGGTTCCCACAGTAACACTTGTACCACACATGGCACAATTTCACTTCAGACAACACACAAGTCCCCATAACATAAAACATGGAAATTAATCTCTCTCATCAAAGCCTACTCTGAGAAATCACACTTTGACAGAAGTAAATAAATCTAAATTCTCCCCCTGCCCCCAAACCCAACAGAGCCAAAGTGCGGGAGGGCAACAGTTCAGTTTTGAACTTGAAGTAGCTGGGAAAAGTGTCCCAAAAGTTTATGGAGTTTTCTTTCCTCCTACTCTGGCATTGCTGGCCCACCGTGTGGAGCCCCTGAGGTGTTTTCCTGGGCTATCCCAGCCCAGTTTCTCCCTGCAGCCAGGCTCAGGGGTTTAGCTCAGGGGTTAGCAAAGGTCTCAGGTCACTGCTGGGTGCAGCCTGACCGGATAAAGCAGAGCCAGCTGTCAGCCCTTCTCCCAGGTGTTAAGAAAATTATTCCATGAACACCAGAGGTTTATGTCCAAAAACGAAACAGAGGAGTTCTTTCTGGCTTTATTTGAATAAAGGAGAGGCCATGGGGCATTCCCCTGGGATCTTCCCAATTTTTGGAGGACGCAGCCTCCTTTTTATCCCAATTTCCCGGCTAAATTTCCCTTCTGTCTTTCCCCATTGGCTGAGGTCCTTGACAGATACAGACTTCCTGATACACCTGATACCAGAGATTTTCCCTCTAATGTATAACACTCCCTTTTAATTTGTTCTTATGGAATTTAGGGGTTTTCCCCCATTGTTTCTTTCATCTCTCAATGTCTAATTTTGTTTATCAGCAAACCTAAAGTTTATTTGTAAAAGCAAATATCTTGCTCCATTCATCAATCAGTGGAATCCTTCCCATTGTTTCTTTTATCTCCCAGTGCTGGTTTTACGTACCAGCAGACCCACAGCTTGTTTGTGAAGCCAAATCTGCCATTCCTCTCAAAGGGAAATCTCCCCAGAGTGGGTCACCCAAAAGGAACATTTTGCTTCTGACAAATAATGCCTTGGTGATGGTCTGGGATGGCCCTGCCTTTGGACAACCCTAATCCACACACACCTGAGACACAGAGCTGCACATCCCCACCCTACAGCACCCGGGGCAGAGGCTCCCCAGCCAGCTTGGAATTGCCTGGGAAAAGTGGCGGGGAGAAGGAAATGATCCCTGGGGAAAGGGAAATTGGGCTCCAGAACAGAGCCAGAGTGGGGGAAGAAAGGAGGGAGCACAAAGTGCAGGGAAGGGCATCTGAGAGGTGCAGGTATTGAAGCAAATGGGAAGGGAGCTTCTCTGAGGAGAGTTTCCAGTCAGAAAACCATCAGTGACTGATGGAAACCAAGCCTGAATTCAAAGCACCAGCTGTGATTGAACAGCTACCTTTGTCCACTGCACTTACTGGGGTTTTTCTGACTATCCTGTGTTGCAGACATCTTTTTATGACAATCCTTTCTTTAGGATTTTTTGCCTCCTGAGAAGCTGAGAGGTCTCAGGAACAAAATGTAAGCAATGGTTATCTGCTGTTGTGGGATGCAACAGATGGATTTTTGATTGGCCCATCTTAGATGTTTATAATTAAGGGCCAATCACAGCCCAGTTAGCTCGGCTCTCTGTCCAAGACACAAACCTTTGTTATTCATTCCTTTCTATTCTTAGCTAGCGTTCTGAGAAACTTTTCTTCTATTCTTTTAGTATAGTTTTAATGTAATATATGTCATAAAATAACAAATCAAGCCTTCTGAAATATGGAGTCAGATCCTCGTCTCTTCCCTCATCCTAAGACGCTTGTGACCACCGTCACAATCCTGTTTTCTCCCAACATTTGTGCATTTTAGTTCAGAAATATTATGGCATAATGAATCTTGACTTTTACAGTTATTTTAATCTCCTTATAAAAGATTACTGTAGAGAAAAGTCATGTCTGTTCTGTGTTGAAACCCTGGATAACTTTTTCAGCCATTGTAAAATGCTGCTTATCATGGATTTGCCTGCTCAGAAAAATTCTGTGGGGCCATTTTACAGCTTCTGGTTCCAGCTGCAGCTCAGGCACAGCCAGTTTGGTTATCTCCAAGTCATGCTCTGTGGCAGGAGACAGATAACATCTCAAAAAACAACACAGGCAATACAGAGGCCTGGAGCCATCTGAATAGTCTGAGGTGAAGATCAATGAGAATTCTGAAACCATTAAAACCTTTGTGATATGGATGCACTCAGCCCAAACTTTCTCTTGCAGAAATGTGTGATAAAGGATAAAACTGTTTGACAACATTTCCTCTCTTCCAGGATGCTAAAAAACCTTCCTGATGCCATCACAGTGGGGAAAATGCCCACCCAATGAGGTTAATATAAATAATGATGCATCCTCCTGAACACAAAATGCTGAGGAGGTAGGAGGAAAAAAAAAAAAATCATAAAATAATCAGTACTGAAGTATTTCTTTAAGCAGGAACAGAGCTTTCAATAGCTTGACTGCAAACCTAAAATCCCCAGCTTTGGAAGGAATAAGAAGAACGTGGAAGCAGAAAATAAAAGAGCAAAGTGCTCTGCAGGATTGAATTAATAATGTAGAAAAAACCTCCCAAGTAAGAAACGCCAATCCTGAAAGGAAAAATAAAATGTCACTGCAATCTGAAATACTTCATCAATAATAGATGCAATTGACTCGGAATGAGGTCTGTTGGCTCATTCTTTTTGCTGTAGAAGGGCTGTAAATGCAGGTTACCTCCTGCAAGCTGCCCTTGTCACACACAAGAGAGAGATTCTGCTGCTCAGCTCCAACAATCTGAGGGGCCTCTGCAGCTCCTGCCATCACCCCTGAGACATAAATAAAATAAAATATTAAAAAAAAATTAATAATAAAAAATAAAATAAATAAAATAAAAATGAAAAATAAATTAAAAATGAAATAAATAGAACAAAAAATTAATAAGAAAATAAAATTAAAACAATTTTAAAAATTTAAAAAATATAATATTTTTAAATAGAAAATTAAAAAATAAGAGAAAAAATAAAAAATAAAATAAAAACTAAAATATTAAAAAATAATAAAATAAAATAAAAAATAAAGAAATTAATGATAAAATAAAATAAAATAAAAAATTAATAAATAAGAAAATAAAATTAAAAACAAATAAAAAAATTTTAAAAATAAAAAATAAAATAATTTTTAACATGAAAAATTAAAGAATAAGATGAAAGATAAAAATAAAATAAAAATAAAATAAAAAATAAAAATTAATAAAATAAAAAATAAAAAAGATAATGAAAATAATAAAATAAAATAAAATATAAAATAAAAAATAAAATAAAAATTAATAAATAAAATTTAAAACAATTAAAGAAATTTTAAAAGAAAAAACAAAAATAAAATAAAATAAAATAAAATAAAATAAAATAAAATAAAATAAAATAAAATAAAATAAAATAAAATAAAATAAAATAAAATAAAATAAAATAAATGAATGTGAATGCCTCCCTTGGCAAGAACCTTACCTTGCCCACATCCTCACAGGCAGGAACCCCCCTCCACTCAGCTGGGGAAGCTCCAGGGAACAATTAAATTTAATGGGAGGCTCAGCTCCCCATAAATCTCTGTATTTATCCCAAGCAAGGCCCAGGGAAGCAAAGGTCAGGGTGCCCTCTGCAGTGGGACATTCCCACATCAGCTGCAGCCTTTCCATGTCTCCTTTGAAGTTTAATTGATGCCTTCTTTTCCTAATCAGCTGCACCAAAGCAATAAACCTTGATGAGGAGGGCAGTATCAGGAGACAATTTAGTAAGCCCGAGACATGATGCTCTACAGGTCAATTAACAAACCCTATTCTCCAGCAGAGGTTTTTGGGAGTAAAACCAGAATAAATTATAAATCAACAGGCTTTAGAGCTGCCCTGGTAATTTTCTCTCTCTTTCTCTTCCCCAATGCCCCCCCCAAGGTTGGAAGGCATTTGAGAAGGAGACTAAGGAAAAAAAAAAAATTAGGAGTTTTCTGCACATTTTTATTAGCCCAAGGCATTAGTTTCTGAAATGGAAACAAACACCAGTCTTTTACAGTTATATTTGAGTCTGAAAGCAGATCTGTGCTCTATCTCTCTGCAGTGAGGGAGGGGACTAAAAGAACCTTGTGCCTGGCTGTGCACAAATAAATGATCTGGGGACAGGAGTCAAGCTAATTTATAAATTCTCCCAGAATTAGCTCTCAAGCTAATTTATAAATTCTCCCAGATTCAGCCTGGCCAATACAATCCCAGTGTGAAAACCTTTATCCATGAAATCAGCATACATGTACATTTAATTTCAGACTGAGACTTGAAAATTGCCCAAAATCCACAGAATTTGAATCTGAAAGATGTAACAGTTTCTCTGTGAAGGATGGTGACCAAAGAGTGCAGCCCTTTCAGAAGGAGGGGAGTTGCAGGTGTTGTGTGTTGGGTTTGTGGTATAATATTGGTAGATTTGATATCTGGAAAAATCAAGAGAAAACTAAATATATATCAGGATGGTCTTTTTTTTTTTTTTTTTTTTTCCTTTTAAAATCTTTCTTTACTGGAAAAAAACCATTACAGATAATTTATTTTTTCATAAAATTCTTAGGAATCACACAACAAAAATTAGCTGAGGAAATTGATGGTGATAAAGTAAGATGCGGTAACAATATATATCTCAAAATAGAACCCACAACAGTTCAAACAATGCTTTTCCTGATGAAATATCTTTAGAAACATAACAGAGATTACTGGTTTACATGTGAGTATCTGTGTGGACGTAGACTTGGACTAATTGAGTTTTATTTTTCTTACCATCAACCTGTTTGAGGAGGTTCAGTTTGAGGAGTCTCCAATATTTGTGTCTTATTCAGGCCACAGTGGTTTTCAGTGGGACACAGTGGTTTAGGTCTCTTTCAATATGAAAGTTTATAGAAAATTTTTACAAAAATTTTCTTCTTTTTTAGTATACAGTATGGTTTGGATAAACAAATGTTTTTTTGACTGAAACCATGAAAAGTTTAGAATGATGAAAAGGGTTGAAGAAGACATTAAAGACAATATTGATTTTTTATTTTTTACTAATTTTTTATTTTTCTTACCATCAACCTGTTTGAGGAGGTTCAGTTTGAGGAGTCTCCAATATTTGTGTCTTATTCAGGGGAAATTTGGGACACAGTGGTTTAGGGGATTGAAAGTTTATAGAAAATTTTTACAGACTTTAATTTTTTTTTTTAATTTTCTTCTTTAATATACAGTATATATTTACACAATGTGGGATGGAAAACCTTTCATCAGCCTGGATAAACACAATATGTTTATTTGTCTGCAATTTCACCATGAAAGTCCTTAGAATGATGAAAAGGGTGAAGAGAGACATTAAAGATCAATCAAAGCCCTACATTCTTCCTTAAGATCTATTAAATTTTAAATGAAAAAGGCTCCATAAATGTTTACATCTCTCTAAAATTTAACATCAAATAAGTAGTCTTCAAATAAATACATATCTAAAGTTATTTTAACCTATTTCTTCACTTATTTCCAAGGAATTAGTCATAGAACTTTAAGATGACAATACTTGACCGTGCCTTGTTTTATTTCAGGATTTGTTTTTTGAGGCTTCTTTCCAGAATGTTTTCCAGTGCAAAATTCCTTTTCTCCTCCTCCTCCCAAAGATCCTAATTTGAAAATTTTCAAGGTACAAAGTGTAATTGCTTTCACACAAATGCTGTCACAGAGACATGGACTGTAACACGTTTTCATGATTCCTTTAAAAGCAAAGAAATTTTAAAAAGGATTGATTTGTGCAAAAAAAAATCAAATCCCAGCCCTAGAACTTCAGTGGGTGAAATAGCAACTCAAGGAGAGATTCTTCCAGTTTCTTCAGGCTGAAGTGATGGAAGTTTATTCATAAAGAGAAAGAAAAGGTAGAAGTGGATAATTCAAAACAGAAAAAAAGATCTAAAGAAAGAGAAAAGGCAACCTGGAAGGGCTTATCCACTACAATTTTTGTGACTCCAGGAAATAGCTGTGATTTATGAACTTTTATCAGTCCTTCCCACAGACAAGTCTTTCATGTGTCCATGCAGAATAGGAGCTCAGCTGTAAACTGGGTTTTTCCCCACGATCACTTTACAAAGTCACTGTTGTAGGTAAAAGGAAAAAGGAAGGTTATTTCCAGGAGCAGCTCAAGCACTTGAAGATGCACACCCTGAGAAAAGCAAAATCTCTTCCTGTGGACTGTGGCTCATGTTCAGCGCACAATAAAGCTGATGTGTGAGATACCTGCAGCACACCCTGTGCCCTCAGGCAGGGAATTTTCCCACAAATCCACACAAACACAAACCTGTGCTTTAAACTGCTCCCAGTGACAGGCATCTCCCACAGTGTGTGGGGGATTTCTGAGACATCACTTCCAGCAAAGGGAGATCATAAATCTTTGCCCTTTGCTCCGCAAATCCAGAAAATTGTGTGAGCACCTAAGTCAGGTTAGATCAGGGCACTGGGGAAGATGGAGGAGCTTTTCTTCCCAGGATAAATAAATGACTCAAAGATCCCAGAGGTGTCTGAGTCCCCAGCTGTGCCCTCTGCAGATCCACAGCTCTGTCTGAATGAACAGAACCTCACATGCACATGGGCTGCACCTAGCTCTGTGACAAAGTCAGTGATCTTAACTTATTCCATAATTATGGACCAAATAATGGATCTTCCAGGGCCTAATTAATGATGGAACTTGTGTGTGACAAGGAGCAGAGGGTGCCTGGGAGCTCCTGCAGGTTCCAGGCCATGTAAAGCTCAGTGCAAGCTGAGGAAACCTGGGCCTGGTGTTCAACAGAGCCAGACTGGGCTCCCACACAGCCAAAACATGACCAAACCCAAATATAAACCCACTAAAAACTGTGTCTGGGTTCCTAGATACATATATATGCATATATATGTGTAAAATCATGGATTCATTTAGGTTGGCAAAGCCCTCTAAGATCATCCAGTCCAACCATTCCCCAACACAGCCAAGGCCACCACTGACCCACATCCCCAGGTGCCACATCCACACCTTTTTTGAACATTTCCAAGCATGGTGAGCCCACCACTTCCCTGGGCAGCCTTTTCCAATGCCTGACAACCCTGTCTGTGAAGATTTTTTCCTCAGTATCCACCCTGCCCCTCCCCTGGCCCAGCCTGAGGCCGTTCCTCTCCTCCTGTCCCTGTTCCTGGAGCACAGCCCGACCCCCCCGGCTGTCCCCTCCTGTCAGGAGCTGTGCAGAGCCACAAGGGCCCCCCTGAGCCTCCTTTGCTCCAGGCTCAGCCCCTTTTCCAGCTCCCTCAGCCTCTCCTGGGGCTCCAAACCCTTCCCCAGCTCCGTTCCCTTCCCTGGACACGCTCCAGCTCCACAGTGTCTGCCTTGGAATGAAGGGACCAATATATATGTATATATACATAAATACACATACACACACATATATATATATATATATAAATTCAGGCATTGGGATCTGCAGGGATCATAAAAAAACTCAACCCATCCCATCCAAAGGTCTTGTGTGACATTCCTGCAATATTCCAGCTAAATAAATGCAACAGCTTCTTCCTGGGGTGTAGATTTCTGCTTGTCAGGTTTTTGGTGATTTCTCTGTATCCTGGAAATTTTTGTGCAGGCACAGCTAGAGTACACATAATTAAAAACAGTCACAGTTATAGAAAAATAGTCAAATAGGTTATGAGAGATTAAGATTTAAAAGTGGATTTTTGTTTTTGTTTATCCTTCTGCTAGAATCCAATTCAATGGTTTGCTGAGGAAACAGCCATAATTTAATATGACCTCCTCAAAATGCAGGCCAAAGAACCTCCTTTTTTTTTAATATAATTTCTGCATGAAATATTTCAGGAAAAGAAAATAATAGATCAAAAACATCCTTCTAGCAGAGTCATTACCTCTGAATATTCTAGGAGGCTTTGGAAACCCTAATTTATCTCTCTTTCTTCCTTGTGTTTAATTTTTAGTGAGCTGGGATAAAGCAGGTAAGTATAAACATTTCACATTCTGCAGTGATTCCACTCTTTTCAAGCCCATTATTATTCAGGACTTACCAAACGACACAGGAACTTTGAAATTTTGCCCAAAGGGGGAAGATAAGGTTGGGTACCAGCTACTCACCTGCGACACCTCACCTAACATTATCAAAAGGAGGAAACATTCCTCAAGTAATTAAATATTTATTCCTTTAAAGGTATAACTAGAGCACGAAAATACATTTCTACCTCCCACAGCTTTTATCAAGCTGTCAAGTTCTCCATAACTTGGTGTTAACTGAGTCATAAAGGGAAAAATATCTAAAGCAGGAGAAATGTGTGAACCCTTGCTTGAGGATGCACTTGGTCATTCAGTGAGAAACAGGAAAAAAATCTTGGTTATTCCTGATCTGGGCAGGTGCAGCTCAACAGCAAAATCAGGGTGTGCTCAGCTTCCAAAGAGGTGCCTGAATTCCTGCCTGGATGATGTGGGATAATGTTCCTGCCCTTGGACACAGCTTCTGACCTGACCTTTCCCTTCGGGGCAAGCTCCTGATGAAGTGTCAACCAATAAACTTTATCCTTTTTGTCTCTTCCAGCTTCCTTCCTTCTCCACACACATATTCATCATCTGACAAATTAAATGACCAGCCCAGTCTGGTCTGAGGGGTTGTTTATAAAAATTGAGTGTATTTATAAAAAGAGTGAAAGGAGTTACATTGACTTATTTCCATCACAAGCCACTAATTCAGATTCATACCCAGGGGTTCATTAAAAAAAAAAAAAAAACAAACCTACTAAATTTTTGCTTGAAAATCTGACTGAAATCTGCATTTTTATATAGAGAAATGTCATTTAAAGTCTATACATATCCATCCTCTGTATTAAAATCAAGTTTCAGGAGACACAGGAACCTTGCTTTGGCCAGCTGTCTTTGAGACACAGAACAAAGCACCAGATATAAAAATATCCACATTGTATTTTTGTTTTCATGGGACTGTTTTCCTCTGGGTTTCCATACCTTGGTCCACCTCTTTCTAAGGTGTAAAAGAACTGAACTATAGATCAGCATTTCACACTCTGAGGGCAGTGTAGCAGGAAATTTCTGGATCAAAGTGAATCTCTGCAGATGCTTTATCCCCCACTCCCTCATTGCCAAAGCATTTGTTCAGCTTTAAACATATGAAAACTATCCTTCATATGGAACCAGGCACTTAAATTTATGTGTGAGTTTAATAATGAGATTGAGATCAGTGGGAATTAAGGATTAAAATGTGCTATGTCTGAGTAATGGACTAAGTTATTTTGCTACACCTCCAACCTCTACTCCTTTGTAGACCTGCTCAGTAGCTCCTTGACCTAAAATACAGATTTATCTATGATAACTCTTCATTTTCAGATTCTCATTTTAATAAATAAACAAGTAAAGGGGAAAAAAAAACTTAGGAAAATTATTTTGAAAGTTATCTACAGGATTCCTGTGTTCTCTGACTTCTTAATTCAGGAACTGTCTCCTTGCTGAAAATATGCATTATAAATTGAAATACCTTCATGGTCATTTTCCATGCTTTATTAAAGGGGAAGTTTATCAAATGGAAAGTTTATCAAAATGGACAGTCAAACATTTTCTCTAGCCTTCTTCTTATGGCCACAGGTGAAAAGCTACAGACATTTCTGAATGACTTTGGTAACCTGGGTGTCCAATTCTCACAGAGAAAATACAATGCCTGGCCTATGAATAACAGGAAGAGTGACCGCAGAATTTGAAACCACCAATAGAAACTGTCCCCAGCTCAGGGAGGCCTCTCTGACCTTCATGTTGGTCTTCAAAAGTGTCATTTGCTGTATATTTATCAGCTGGAAGCAAATTATTTAAAAATAACTAAGTTCTGTCATTAAGAAATATATATTCACTTCTCTTGCATTTCAGGTACAACTTGAACACTTTCCAGGTTGTAGGTACACAGGAAGATGTGTGATACCCACACGTTTTGGTTGAGAACCAAGGTGATAGTCATGAGAAAGAGCTGCAGATTTCTGAGCAAAGGTATGGAGTTCCCTTTTTTCAATGGAAGAAAGTCTCTAGAGAACATTTCTGAAATTCACATTATTTTATGTCTAGCTTTTATACTACACTCAAAATTCTTCTAGATCTGTAAGATTTGCAAGATTTCAAGATAGCAAGTCTGTGGGATGAATGCTTGATTGCTGAAGTTAGTAGAATTATCACTGTGGCAACTGTGACATTGTGAAAATAAATGTCACTATTTACTTATTTTAAGAAAAAAAAATTCAAAATATTGAACTTGATGTTTGACAGTACACTTTGTAACAGTGGATTTTTGAGTTCTAAGGGCCAGTGGTTACTTTTTTGTTTATTTAGATTTAGTGCTTATTTTTGCTTATTTAGATTCATAGAATCATAGAATGGTTTGGGTTGAAGGGACCTTAAAGAACATATAGTTCAAAACTGTTGATGCCTTACCTGGTTTAGACTCTCCTTGCATGACAGCAATTCCAGATTTTGTGATGCTTCTCATGTTTCCATGTACTTTTCCATCCCTTGTTTCAGATGAGTGGATGAAAATTGCACGAACAATTCAAGCACAGGCATCAAATATTTTCCCCTGTCAAACCTGTTGGCTTTACTGCATGAGCTGGGCACTGAACTGGCACATCCTGGTTGGTTCCTGGCTCATTTTTTCATGTGCATTACTTCATCATTTATCAACACTACTTTTTTTGTGTGATCATGAAGATATTTAGAGCATAGGTGGACAAAAGGCAAAAATCCATCCAAAAGTAGGACTCTAATGGCCATGGACTAAGTTGCCCAAAATCACTCTGGGTTCTTCCCTCACTGACTGATTTTCCTGGAGCATTTCCCAGACACAGTGACTATCCTGAGTGAGTGGCTGGTCCCAGACTCCTTTCACTGTGATCTTTATCCATGGAGCCCCCAGCACTGGAGAGTCCACATGTTCACAGGTTCCATTAGACTCCGTGCTTTCCTCTAAACTTTTCCAAATTTGAGATGCCTTTTAGAGCAACAGCATCATTTTAAAGCAACCATTGAATTAATCCATCAGAGTTTCAGAGGAAAACACTTCTGAAGAAGAGCTATTACTTTTCTTCATGGTAAATTGCCTGTTTTCCTTTTTCTTGCAGCATGCCAGGACATTTTTACTTGTCTGTTACTTGCTATTTTTGTCTTTAGACTCTGTATCTGTCTTTTGTCTCTGTAGCCTCATTTGTAAAGATCCCAATTACTTTTAGGGGGTTAATTGTTACCACAAGCAATGTCAGCCTGTGTCACACTCCAGAGCTTTGTAGGGAAAGCTCTGCAAGGACTTCCCCACATCTCATATATTTTGGTCATGCCTACACTCTCCAGCTCTGATTGGGGAACTGCTTTTATTACCCAGTACAACTAAAGAAAGCAAAAATAGTAATTTCCTGAAAGACCTCTGAGAGTACATTTCTTTACATAGACTGTGTAGGAGGGCAATGGAACAAAATTGGGTGCTTTGCTATTCTGAGGAATAATCAGCGTATCTGAGACAACATCCAAACATCTCTCAAAAAATCTGCAAGGGCTACACTTGTCACTATTGCTGGAACTCAGTGTTTATCACAGTGTTTCAAATCCCCTGTGAGGCCATGAATGTTCCCTTAACTTGATTATCTAATTACAAGGAAAATTAATAGATGCTCGTTGTTTTCTTTTATATATACACCCAGACTTTTTGATAATGGCAATAAAGGCTCTGTAATTAAGTAACTGTTGGTGTCAAAAGGGAATAAAAGTAGATATTTTGTGCAATGGACTTTGTACAGGTCTGTAAAGTGTGGCACAACAGGTGATTCTAAGGTTGTGAAGTGCCATCCTTACACGTGAATAAATTGAATTATCTTTATCATTGTTCTGAGGTGTTGCATTTAAACAAATAATTTTATCTCACATGACACATATGTCTCATATGTATTGAGGCTTAAATCTGTCTCAGATTTGAACTCTGGTTTTGACTCACTGACCATGTTTGGCTTATTCTGATTATTAAAAATTGAGAAAATTCACAAAAATTAAGAGTAAGAAAGGAAGCACGAAGCAGAATTACTAACTCTATACATCAACTATGACTCAGGAGATACCTGTGCATTAAAGGAGACCAGACAGATTGAGGATTCCAAGGTTAAATGAGTTTATTGAGTTAGTGGCTACAATGGTATGTCAGATACCTGTAATCCAAGCTACACCTACATATTTGCCTCTAAATTCTCACACTGTCAGTTTCCGTGTCTCTAAACATTCCACCACCAGGTCTTCTATTACTAATATAATAATAATAATAATCAGAATAATAATCATAATATAAAAGGCAATGTCAATCACCATATTGTGCTTCATACTCCACCATAAGGAATTCAATTGGCAAAAGTAAACCTCCGGTCATATTAATGGGATTAATCGAAATGTGAGCAGTCATAACACTACTAGAATATAAAGAACAAAATCTGGTTCAAAAGAAGCATTTTTAAGATGAATTAGTTTGAATCTGTTTTAAAAATTCACATACTATAATGAAGATGACTTAAAAGTTATATCATTTAATTATTGGGCCACACATTGAAGCATATTGGCTAGTACATTTTTGCACTGCAACAGAAGCAATACAAGCTTTATGGTCTACCATTACAATTCCTTTTTTTTTTTTTATTTTTCACTTAATATACCTGCCAACCTAATGTTTCTTGCATGCATAAAAATTTCGGGGTTTAGACTTGAATTTATCATTTATTCCACACGTATACCCCCGTGACGCAAATTCTTTGGCCAATTTAATGCTATAGTTTAGTTTAAAAAGGAAGCTTGGAGTTAAGTCCACTTAACATCAGAAGGCAATGCCCTGAATTTTGGGCACTGCAGAGAGTTATTTACTGGAATAGAGTCTCAGGTCGCATGCAAATTGTCACTTTGTCCCCCCCACCCCATGCCAGACGCACACAAGTCGGCAGGTACGCATACAAAAAAGAATATAAAACCCTCCTGGTAAAGCTCAGTGGTTTAGAATGAATCCATAGCTTTAAATTCACTTAAGGCCTGTACAGGGGAAATATGTTTCTTCTGGGACCCTCTCCTCACTCTTGTCTGATATTCTTCTGGTTTTTCTCTCTTTACTAGAGGTTTCTTCTCGGGGGCCTTCATCTTCCAAGATACAACTGGAGAGTTCACTGCAGCAGTGCCATAGACCTTCTGATACTTAGTAGAAGCCACATATGATGCTTTCACTGTAAGGACCACAGCGTTCATCAGGTTTTTAGCTGCCTGGATGAGAGAAGTGGCACTGTCCAGCTACAAAAACAGAAAACAAAATGAAATATGGCAAGGTTACTCCAAAACAAAATACAGCAAGGTCATTCCATGGCTGGATCACTGGGACATTTCCTGACTGGAGCCTGGATCCTCCCAGACCTCATTAAAGATGGAACAAATCCTCTTCCTCAGGGTACCCTGGAGCATCCAGCACTGGCCACATCATACACTGAACAGTAAAGGTAAGACCGTGGTACCTCACATTAAAATATTTAATAAGCTAAAGGAAAAGCTTGTGTTGTTTGGGGTTGTTTTTTTTTTTTTCTGTTTGTGGTTTTTCTTTGGTTGTCAATTCTTTTTCTACAGTTTAAGAAGTTTTCTGTTTTCTCACAAAAACCCTTTACTTCTTACTTAAACCTTTAAAAATTTACTGTTACACGTCAGCTGCAAAACAGGTCAACAGGGATTTTTTCCCAAGTGTTCCAGTTTGTTCTAATTATTCCTGTTAGCCCAGGATAACACCCCCAGTGATGTCTACAGGAACAGTGTGAGGCCAGCACTGAGCTTGTTAAAGAATCCCATCTGAAAAGATGAAAGGAGCTTCTGAAACCCCTACAGAAATGAAAAGATGAGACAGTTAACTGCAGGTTTTGGCAGCTCCTGCAATGTGTGAGTTACTTCTGGTCTCAAGGAATGTTACTTTGTGGTTACCAGGCTTTTTGTGCCTTTGTGCTTCTCCCATGCACGAACCTGCCTGAGGCTCCTGGGTGTCCTCAGGATGTAAGAGCCCTCAAGGACTTGCTGAGCTTCAAAACACTGGGACTTCCAGTCAGCAAGCTTCCATCACTCACTGAAGTGAAGAGCATACCCCTGGCCAAAATTTTCAAAAGGATTTCAACACACAGTGGGGACTTCCAAGGCAATGCCTCAATGCTTCACAATGTGAACAGGTACTCACCAGATCCAAGTGGATATTCTGAAAGTAATAAATCCTAAAAATATGTTCCTAAGGACTGCAGCAAGCCAGGTTACTACTTATGATGTTCAATTATCCCTTTCCTAAAATACTCAAGAGTGGAATACATATTTTTTGTGATAAGGCCTTTCAGATATACTATGGAAGCTGCTTCAATTACTTATGCCTTTCCCAGACTGTAAGAATGATATGATATATAGTATTATTTTACCTCTTTGATTCCACCCCACATGTTCAGTGAATTTTTAGCAATTTTTAATTAGTACAAATGGCCTGTGTCACTCCAAACCTTTCCTGCTCCCTATTTTGGGAGCACATGGCTGTCTAATATAAATGCTAAGCAAGGTAAGCAGGACAAACAGTCATAGGGCAATAGCAAAAGCCACACCATACTTCACCTCAAGCATTTTGCATCACTAACAGAAGAATTCAGGAGAAATCTCCTTCTGAAGGGTCAGTGACTGATGTGAACAAAAACATTACAGAAAGCCTGTGTTTGAAACCACATTAATCTATACTTACCTGGGGTGTTTTATTTCCTCTGTTCTGGCCTTAAACTCATTATAGTTCATCAAATACATAAACAGCTACATACAGTGAGGTGAAAACAAAAAAAAAAAGCATTTTTATGACATTCACGTACGTGGTGCCATTCCCTGAAATGCACAGTTAATTGCCTGCCCCTAGTAAATATTTTTCCCTGGGACTAATTTGTATTTCTGTTAGTAAAAGAAATGAAGTTAAAAGATGGAAAATTACATTACATGGCAGAAACATGACTGTTCAATAGGGAGTAATGAAATATAATCCAGTCTAGTGTTATTCTATAACCACACTGCTGCATGATTTATAAGGCAATCTGTATGTTTGTTGGCAAATAACAGATCACACTCTATTAAATTAGGATATTCTAATTTACTACCGAGATCTACAATCAAGCATTATTCATTGTTAAATGATTCTTTTTGAAACACTGGTGGATTGATATTGAATATAAAGTGACACCATCAAATAGTGTTTACTTCATAATCAGTGTGGGTAAACTGACTGGATTGAGCCTCTATTGCACATTCCTGAATGAATGAATTCTGGTTCCTGAAGGTTTCCAACAGCTTCACATTTTCCACCACAAAAAGCTGTTTTACATACATTAAGAAACAGAATATGAGGGGGCACCAAAATTAGATGTTTAAACCCAGTTCAATCTACAATCAGTAATTTTATGGGCTGTAGTGCTGAGGGCATGCAGAATCTTCCACTTCTTCACAATCAGATGCAGGCTGCAATGACACCTTTTAGGAAACCAGGTTTTGTATTTTGATGCCATTTTAACTCTTTTCAGTTTGGTTATGCTGTTAGAGTAGATAACAACTCCCTGTTTTCACCATTAATAATCACATTTTAAGATGCAGATACTCAGTCTTTAACCCTAATATCCACTTATCCTGCAAAACACTTCCAAATCTTGGAACGAGAAAAGAGACATAAAACCCCACCGCAGGCTGTGAGTGTTCTCCAAAACCTGCTGGTGGTCATTCCATGCATCCAATTTGGCCACCTAAGCACTTCCCATGATTTTCTTACAGCCTCCAGCTCCTTGCTTGTATTATGGCTCAGCAAAGAAGAATTAAACTGAATGAACATCATCCCAATTAACATTTAGATCTTCCCACACCACTGTGTTGCTCCAGCTTGAAGCTGTGCTTTGCCACACAAAGCTGGAATGAGGCAGCAGTGAATCAAGCCCTGAGTGTGTTAATTCCTTACAAAATCTGGGCACAAAAACCTGTGCACTTTTCCAAACCTTATGGTAATAACAAAAAAATATATATATAAGAAGGAAAATCAACATCTCAAATAAAAGCACCGCTAGGAAAATTACTTCACAGTACCGAAGACAACTTTTACTCCCTGCAACACACAAAGAATTATAGATATAATGATGGATTTTGGTCCTAACAGCCAACAGAGCCTTTGACTTGCTGCACAAAGTAAAGGTGTTCTCCTGCTAAGACTCCTCTAAAAATATGTTTGCCTGATTTTAGGGAAAAAAAAAAAAGTAAACTTAGGTGACTGTCCCACGAAACTCAGTAAATGCTGAGGAAAATTCAGAATTCATAAAGAACCTAGGAATAACTGCACTGCAACTGGTCACTTAGAATTATTAAGGTTGGAAAAGATCTGCCAAGAATATAATTCAAGGGTTTTCTTCGCCCTAGAGAAGATCCTTCAGGTTTTGAGGAGGTTTTGAGCTGCTTATCAGCTGTCCTGCAATTTTCCTGTGCTATTTGCAGAATTTTCCAGAATCTTGAGATAATCAAGATTTCTTGCTTCTTTTAGGCATAATCTGAGTAAAATAACCAGCAATTGCCATAACAAAATAGCTGAAGAAATGGGAGGGAATACAGCTGGAAATTTTTCTCATTAACAGTAAAGCAATGAAAAGAGATGTTCTCCTTGTATTGTCACACTGCTGTATGGGGAAGAATTATAATTTATGTTTTATAAAGGAGAAAATCTAAGTTCCAGAGATTTCTTCATATTTATAATAATAAATATCCATAAAAATTAAGGGAAAATGAGGAAAAAAACAAAATCAATCTGTATTTCCAATGAGTAAGTACAGATTACTTTTTGTAATCTGCACTTCCAATGAATAAGTAAGACTTACTCCAAAGAGTAAGTCTTTGAAACTACAGAATGGGTAGTTTTAAAAGTGCTGGTTGTTTAAGAACGTTCTACATTATTACTGCTGACTTTAATAAACCTTGAAAAGTGGGTGAAGACATCAAAAGAATTGTAGATAGTTTCTACTCTCCAACAATTTGAGCAATGAAAATAAAATGACCTGTGAAATTATGGGCCAGCTCAGCTGACAGCACTCCCAAGTTAAATGATGCAATGTCTGTGGCAGACTCCAAAAATAGAGGAAAGAAATGCAGTTAGTGGTAAACAAAGGGCTGTGTGGGTTAAAATATTTTCAAAGTAACCTACATCATATTTTGGTATGATTAAACTTTGAGTTGCTTAAAATAATGCTGTGGGTATAATTGGATCTTTGAAAGGTCTTTTGCTTACTAATACATGACAGTTTGATTAAAAACTCAGTTGACACAAAACTAACAAGACACACACACAGAAGGATTCCAGATTCTCCAGCAGCTGCTTCCAGAAGTACATATACACACACACACACACAAAAAATAAAAATCAGTGCTCAACAGTGAACTTCACAGTGGGGTCTTGGATAAACCATTTGGAGGCTTCACAATATTAATATTTCTACTAAAAACTTGGAAAGGAAGTCACTCATTTGATGAAATTTGCAGATAACAATTGGGAAAGTGTCAAGTCATGCAGAGGGCAAGTGATTGATACCTAATTAGCTGTTAAAAGCCACAATTGTAGATTTAATTCTAGCCAGATCTACAGCAGATGATAACTAATTACACAATAAGGAACTTTATTCTCTGCAGGATCCCAGGCAATCACTCCTTGAGTACACAGAAAGGAGGAGACTGATTAAATAGGTTCAATTATCATATTCAGTTTATTGTCTGTCCACAATCATGGGATACTGAGTCTTCTCAATGCAAGAGCAATATTGAGGAACTGGGAAAAAACTTGAAAAAACTCATTAACAAAAAACCATCTTTTATGGGAAAGACTCAGCCAGCTCTGTTTTTTCCCACTTTCAAGTGAATGACTAAAAAATGAGTTTTCACTGACTGAAATCAGCAAGTACATGGTAACAAAACTGATTATATTTAAAGTTCCACATGTGAGACAAAGATAAAACAAAACTTAAAGGCTGAGAGGCGAAGCAGGTCATTTTAGTTATTAATTACCTGAAATTATTTATTTAGGGTTATATTAATTAATCAAAAGAACTCATGAAAGATTGATTCTATTTCTTGAAATTGTAAAATCAATCTTGGATGGTTTTGCTTAATATGTATTAACTAGTGGACATTTTTAGTGCACATCAATTCAGGGAGCCTGGGCATCAGTTATGCAGGAAGGCAGCTCAGCTGATAACAACAGCCCCTACTGACCTTGAAAGGTAGGAAAACAAAAAATTAGTATGAGGAGCTATTGATAAATAGAGTTTGTCTGGTTCACTTTGTACAGATTGGAGGAGAAAGTATAATTTAGTTTACGCATTGAAATAGAACCTGTAGCTCCTCAAATACTCTTGTATGAGACTTGATTTGTACACCTTTAGCAGGTGAGTTAGGCACTGCCAAGCCTTAAGGATTTCTGTGAATTTTGGGTGAATTCCTTGCTTCTCCTCCTTTCCAAAGGAAGTTCACACTTCCCTGGACAAAGTACAGTTGCTCTTATTCCACCCCAAAGGTCAATCAACAGTCTCCAGAGAAAATAAGGCTGCAATTCTGCAATTATGAACCTGGATGGTAAATCAAGAGTATGGATTTCTCAGATTGTATTCTTAAGCAGCAGAACATTTTCCTCTCAGCTGGGCTTAACAGCAAATCCATACCTACAAGAGGTATGCCACAAAAAGATCTTTTTATAAAATTGTATCTTACATTTCTGTGGCACATTTCATGCATAAAACATGACCCTGTTAGAGAGAGCCAATGCAAGAATGGCCTGTTTGCTATTCAGATGCTCCCTTCCCTTTGGAAGGAGACATCTGCTCTTTATCAGCACCACTGAGGGGCTGTTTTAGTCAGGCACTTCAAAATCTCACAGGGCTCTTGCTAGCTACAGTCCATTTGGAGAAAACTATCCTAAATACTTGAAAATCTCTCTCTCTCTCCAAAGAAGTCTTTATCTGGAATGCAATGTGCTCATAATAATGTTAAAAATGGATCTGTAGGTACACAGAGAAAATTGTATTGTACTTGTCCTTTCCTACCTATTTGTTTTCACATTTGACTGCAATTAACTTACTCCTTTATGCATGATGAATATTTAATTCATTCTGGGGATAGTTGTGTTTTATAGGTGCCCAATCCACTGAATAACCACCCTCATCTGCATTTTTTCAATTACAGGTAAGAAACCCAGGGGATTCCCAAGCCCATTTGGTTGTATTAAACAAAGGCTGCCACATCCAAGGACAGCAGAAAAGCACAAAAATACAGCAATAACTATGGAGATCTTCTGTCTTCTATGGACTGTAGCCATTTTAAAACACATTACCAACTGCTGTATGCTAATTTGCAAAAGCAGAAACAAATAAAAATACTCCCAGAACTGACATTCTCAGTAAAAGGTAAACAGGCATAATAGAAATGCATTTCTACATTTGCTTTACTTATTCCAAGTAAATATTTTAGTATTTCAGAAGCAAAAGGATAAATGGCAAAATAAAATAAACTGACATTCTCAGAAAGGTAAACATATCCTCATTTCTACATTTGCTTTACTTATTCCAAGTAAATATTTTAGTATTTCAGAAGCAAAAGGATAAATGGCAAAATGATATCCTAATTCATTTGCTTTGAGAAGAACACTTAATGGGAAAGCTCATATTTCAACAACTGAAATGGTGAAATGACAAAAAAACAATTGGAAACACCTGAAAGTTAACTAATTACCTAATTAGCTAATTATTTTTCTGGAAAATAATTATTGCTAGTGTCTCTCTAGCCTGCAGGTCCCAAAGGTGGAAAACACATTATTAAATTTTTGATAGATACCATTTTTTCTATTTAACAAATGCATTTACAGTGAATAAATTATTTCTCCAATACTATTGTTATGAAAAAAAATTACAATAATTCATCTAGCTACCAAATATAACATAGGCTATTTCCTCAGTATTTAACATTTAATTAATATCTTGTTGCATTCACTTCAGAATTTAATGGGGGAAATTATTTTGACCCATAACAAAAAAAATCTCTCAGAAACATTTAATTTTCTTTTTCTACTCATTATCTGCCATTTCACAGGAGAAAAAAAAGATGCCAAACAAGCACAATTCTTACCACTCACCAGAACCTCTGTAAGGACAAGTGATCCTATATAGCATTGAATTCTTAAAACTCAATAGTTTTAGCAGTCTTTTTCATGCTAGAGCCCTGTCTCAGAACTTTCAGAGTCTGCTGCTGAATTAAAGTATTTCACAACTATCTGCATGCCGAAATATCTCTGGAAAAACTCTAGAGGACAAGGAAGAAATCCTCAGTGAATAAAGCTAAAGGAGTTTTGTAGATGGGGACAGGAAAATTTGGTTGTTTATACCACGTGTTTTCTTTGCTAAGGTTGAACGTAGAGGAAGAAACACTTTCTACATCAACCCACAACTGAGAAACAAGGGAATGGTCTTCTGCCATGATGATTTATAATATTTTTCTTCCAAATCCTCCTCATTCGGCACAGAAGGAATGTCTGGATGATGCTGGTAAGGGTGGAATGTCTAAAGGCCACCACAATTCCAACGCTCCCTGAAGCAAACTTGGCCCAACCACATTTACAACTTCAAAATTCAAAATTCTGCCCCATGTGATTTGCTCTGAGCTCTTGGATGATTAACAGGAAACAGAATTTTGTATGACTGATTTAAACCTAATATTCAACAAGATAAGAAGTCTGCAGCAAGATGAAGTGCAAACTCTATCGGATGGGAGAGGCAAACTCCAACTAGAACTGAAGTTTTTTATACTGCCAGGAGGATTCCTGAAGAAAATTAAGAGTAGGAAGTCTGTCAAAACTCAGTATGAAGCCCACTAAAAAAAAAGCAATTTACACTAATTTACACAGGGATTCACATGCCTGAAGTCTACCCAAGACGCAACATGGTCTGAACCTGAGGTCACAGAAAAGCAAGGGCAGGTCTCTGTCAAAAACATCAGTACACATTTCCATTATCATATCCAATTGCAGCTAAATCTGAAAAAAAAAAAAAAAAATAAATGATCTCTAACTAATCTGTGCTACTGATCTCCCTGATCCCAAATGGAGTTCTGACTTGTAATTTGAAGATAGAAATACATTTTAAAAGCTCAAAATAATCTAATGCTCTTTCAAGCTGAGTTTTAGGAGCAAATGTTTTTGTTCTTTATCTAGATAACAGGTAAAATAAAAAGAAAAAAAAACATGTCTTTCTAACACTCTTACCTGAAATGAGTCCAAATCATGTCTGGTTGCCTGGAAATTGTACTCAGTGATAAAATGCAGGAGACTTTGGATACAAAAAAAAATAAAAAGCACAGAAACACTCTATGCTTTACACGAGTAAATGTGCTATCTCCTGCTATTCCTCCTGATTTTGTCTCAAAGAAAACAAACTGAAAAGCAGCACAAAGCAGGACTTAGGACTACAATGCTGAGAAATGTGCTATTTCCCCAAATTCTTTTTTAATTTGTACCAATGTCAGACTGATATCTGTATGTGATTTATCTCCCCATCTTCAGCTGTGAGGATCTGCCAGTTTTTGAGGCAAATCTGCTCCTCCAGCTCCTCTCCCATCTCTAAAATCATGTTTGCCAGGTCAGCACAGGGACACTTTGAAGATAAGTGCTCCATGGGCACCACTGGCTTTTCTCGGGAAAGGGCTTGGAAACAATGCATCAAACACATCAGAAAAAATAAAATAAAATAAAATAAAATAAAATAAAATAAAATAAAATAAAATAAAATAAAATAAAATAAAATAAAATAAAATAAAATAAAATAAAATAAAATTAAATTAAATAAAAAATTAAACTCTTGTTGTAGAATGGAAGATGATACCAGGATAACTACTCTTTTCTTGTGAATGTTTGCCTGCTGTTTTTCATTTGTATTTTATGTCTTGTAGAAGCAGACAAAGGCTTCAACCATTCAAGATATTGATCATTTTTGAGGTGCCAAAAGGATTTTACTCCCTTGGAGCTGAGGATCCTTCCAGTGTTGATCAACTCAATCAGTGAAAACATTCCTTTCTTTGTTTGATTCCCTGAGCACTCTCCAGGACTTTACAAAAGTGTGCAATGAAATTAAAAAAAAAAAAAAAAAAATGAATCAAAACTCCACCACAGTCTTCAAGGGGAAGCTCTATTTCAGTCAGACAGAGATGGCTTAATCATTTATAACAAAAAAAAAACTAATGGAAATTTTACAATTTTATGCCAAATAAATTATTCATTATTAACTGTTCTATTTATTTGGCCAAGTCAATCAATGGTTAAACAACATTCAGTAAGTAACGAGAGTTCCCTACTAGAAGGGTTTTTTTCCCCTGGTCAATTACTGAACAAACAATTTGTAAATGCATCTGTTCATTAAATTTTTAACTTTAGCTAACACTAAATGTCATTAAAAACCATTAAAACAGGTAGTAATTACCTGTTCTTAGTGCAAGCAAATGAAATCAGAACAGAACAAAAACATTTGTAAAGGCCGTTGCAATTCACAGGGAAAGAACAAGTGAAGATGACAGCAAATTGAGAATAAATTGGAATGAATAAAATCTTGCTCTGAATTCTAAGAGCTCATTTTTATTACTCATGTTTTATTATGCAAATACTCTTTAAGGATGAAAAGAGGCTTTTGAGGTCATCTAGTGCAATGTCCTGTTAAAAATTTGTATTACATGAGGTTGTTCTGGATTTTGCTGAAATTCGGGTATGTCCAAGGATGGATAATTTCACATGTCTGGGCTGGAGAACCACGACCTGCATTTGAATTTCACTACCCTCCAGTTAAAACATTTTTGCTTTATATCTGATTAGCATTTCCCATGTGAGAATTTTTTTTTACTGCTTTTCCTGTCCCTATGTCCATGCAACTCTGACAGGTCTGGATCTGGTTCTTCCAAACCCTCCTCAGAGGCAGTTGTAAACAATATTTTCTCTGAGCCTTCTCTGTACACATACAAATGTATCTATGACCTGTGCAGATGATTTTGGCAATCTCATTTTCTAACAGAGCACATTTTCTAAAAGAGACATTTGCTAAAAGAGCAAGTGTTCTATCCAAAAGGGAAAAAAAAAAGAGTAATTGTAGAAAAGGAGGAAAAAATATTTTTTGACAAATTTTTAATAATAATTTTTAATAATTGAGAAAATACTTGTGTTAGGGATTACACATTTTCCTGGAGTCTCTTTTCCTTTGCAGCTCAGTACTTTAGGCAGCATTTTCCCTGAGTAACAAATGCAGAAGTACTGATATCCTCAATGACTCAAATAATCCAAATGATTCCTGTGCTTTGCACCTCAGGACAACCATCTCTCCACAGAACAAATTAATTCAACCACATCTCCAAATCTTACCACTAATCCAGAATTTACATGAAGGAGATGAAGGTATAGACTTCAGAAGCATGGTGAAATGAAAAGGCATTTGCAGAGGCTTTTTTCATATAAATTGCTTATTTAAATTGTGTACATTAGTCATGATTAGCCACACACTTGAATGATGAACTTAGTTGGCATCAGAAAAATTTAAACTGAGTGTCTTTAAATATTAGTCATGGCTGGTGTCACTTGAACCTCCAGAATTTTTTCAGATGCCTCTAATTGAGCAATTTCCCTAGGAATGAAATCAAGAAAAATAGGGCTGTTCCTAAAATCCATTTGATTTGGTGTGTTTGGTGACTGAGTCAAACTGTTCAAAGTTTTCATTTCTACAAATTAAGTCTTATCCTGCACTCAACCTACCTAATTCGAGGTTCTGGACCAAAAAATTCCAGATTCCTTTTCTGCTTGGTGAAGAAGACCATGGAGCACTTGAGATCTTTCATGGGTTCTTTCTCTACAGAGATGGGCCATAGCACTTCACCTTTAAAACTCAGTTTGGAGATCTTAAATTGCATTAGAATCCTAAAAAAAATAAAGTGAATCTAGGCAGCTGCTCAACATCTGCAAAGAAAAATTAGCTGTCCTTGGATTTGGCCTAGTGGTCCAAGAATTGAAACAACTTAATTAATGTTTCTGACTTAATTCTCTTTTGGTGCCCAAAAGTGTAAAATGGGCAACACCCACAAACTACAGGATACACAAATCTCTCCAACATCCAGAATCTAAAGAGATCAGAGCATCAAGACAGAAAATTTACATAGATAAATGCTCCTTAATGAGCAATTTAAATATTTCTGTTCAGGAAAAAATTAGGCCTCAGCTCAGTTCACAGAAAGTTGAATTTCCTTCCATTTGAATATAAACCCTCAGAAGAAGCCCAAGGCTAAACTTTCTGACTCTGTACACACAGTTTAATTCACCTGCTTATGCCTGTGTATTTTTTTAAGATATTACCAATCTAGGCAGTTGTCAGTGTCTCTGCCCTCTGGAAATGGCTCCTGAGTTCCACATTAAGGAAGGCTGGAGTGAACATCCCAGATGCAGATGTTTACACCTGGCTAGATGAGTCAGTATGCACACAGCAATAGAGATGAGAGCAAAAACCTCTTCGTAATTCAATTAAAATCTTTCTGAATAATAAAATAATCAGTTTCCATTACACCAGAGACCTACTCTCATCTTTTTGCACAGCTTGAGTGGGCAGCCTCTCAGGGTTACTGCAGGATTTCTTTCCAATTTTATCTTTTTCAAACCATACTTAACTTGGGTGGAGTCTCTCCTGGTTTTTTTTTTTGGGGGGGGATGGCAGTATTTGTGGTTCATTTGTTTTTTGGGGGTTGTTTTGTTGGTTTTGGTTTTATTTTAATTTGGCCATCCAAAGTGGAAACTGGACCATAAAATGCAAGGCAGAGAAACACTGGTCTTGAACATTAACTGAGTATTTTAGTAGTATACTATTTTAAAAATAGTAAACTAACTACAAATTTTAAGTTTTGTTTCTTTACATTTTAAATAGGAAAAAAGTTATAAAGAAAATGAAGTATTCTAAAAAATTTATTTTAATTCTTACTACTTTTTTATTTTAGTTGCTATTAATAAAATTTTCTTTATACCATTTTAAAATTTTAAACCTACTTTACCTTTCTCCTAATCCTATCTCACAACAAGAAATAAGTAAATAAGTAATTAACACTAAAACCCACCACACTCATCAACACATTAATTAAGAAATCTCCAAATTAAAAAAAATCTTAAGTTACCAAAACCACTACAGTCACGAAGGAGTATGTAGTGTTTGAAACCCATTGTGATTCTATAGGTTTTTTCTGCCTTGAGTGTGGCTCAGCATTATTTGTAGAAAGGAAATAATGACAATATTTATTTCTGTTTTCAGTTTTACCAGGGTACACCATGTGTTTGCTTTGAGACACTCAGATGGGACTGATAAAAATCCAAAGGATTGTGATTAAAGAGAATCATGTTTCATTTCTTTGAGTGCAACTGTCCCAGGACCAGACAGTCCAGGGTGTTGAGGGAGTCCTGGTTTCCTCCATCACTACACCCAGTTCAAGTGTAAATGTGTGTAAATTCGTGTTGTAAACTCAAACAAGCTGAAGTCGAGGTTTAAAAGGACTCAATTCAACACGAAGAGTCCTCTAGAATGCTGTGCACTGTCATTGTGACACCTGCTTCAACAAGATTAAATCCACACAATTTGTGTTGAGGCAATGGTGCTAAACCAGCCCAAAACTGCAGGAAGAGAGGGCAGGGGGAGAAGCATCTCTTTGCCAGCTGACATGGTTCGGGAACAGATGGAGCATTTCACAGCTCTCCCTCACTTCTCACAGAGAAAAAGAAGGTAAGAACCAACCCACAAAGTTTTAATTCAACTTGTAAGATAAACCAGCTTGGCAAACAGAGAAAAATTGGGAATTTCACATAGCTGCTTTAATCATACTGATAAAAATGCTTGATCCCTCTCGATGATCTCATATCATTAAACTATTGCTCACCTTTTGCCATTGGGACTGAGAAATAAATCTTTCACCTAAATGTTGATCTCCTTAAATATATAGGTATAAATAGACTAGTTAATATATTGGGTTTGTTTTGAGATGATGATACACAATGTGCTTGCAAATATAAATTTTTTAAGAATGCCGCATCAAAAATTAACTTTCAGTTTGCTAATAATTTATGAAGATTTAACTCATTTGAATTAGCATGTATTGGAAGAAATTTCTCAGATATTTGCTTTAAAAGTTTTCATATTAAACACTAAATAAAATCAGCTGAAATCTAGGCCTTATAACATTTTAATTTAATGTAATGTACATGTAAATAATATTAAACAACCTTCATAATTTAGTGAACATACCTGTAAGCCAAAGCTGTAAATGTAGGAATCTGTGCACTTTGGACATTTTTTTTTTTTTTTAAATCATAGCTGCCAGTAAAATAATTTAACAGGGGAATTAGCTCAATAAATGTAACATGGGTTTGTTTATTCTCCCAAAGTTAAGCTATTCAGCCAAACTCACAGCCTGGGGTTACCTGAACAAAAATTTGTTATTAGAATTGGCACAGACAGATTTCAGGTTAATTATTGCAACAGTTCATGTAATTTGGAGTATCTTCCCCTCTACAAACTCCCCACCATACAGAAGTCAGCCAACTGCTAATTTGCTCATCTTACAAGACAACTTTAGAATGCAAATTTCTCTGGATTCAAAGTAATCCAGTGACATCTCTGTTCCATGATATCCCCTCAGTGCTGATCACTGTCTCCAATTCACCATCCTTACTAAATGACACCAACTCTGATTTTCATTTCCCACTAATTACACCAGTCTTAAAAAGAACTTCTCCATGCCACCAAAATGCTTTTGTATCATTCAAGTGAGATTAGGGCACTGTACAGTTGCTCTTTGTGTTTTATCACTTCTGTGCAAAAACTGAAGTCTCCTGCATTATGCAAGAATAATTATGTGAGAAGGCAATTTGATAAACTCATCAGCAAAGGATGTGCTTAGGATCTAAATTAAATTTTACCTCCAAGCATTTGCCTCTGAAAAGAACAAACTTCAAATCATCTTTAAGAGCAGCAATTCCCATGAAGTTTTCCCAGTGAAACATTAGAGATTGACTAACCTGCTCTTTCCCTTTTCTTTCCTGAAAAGATTAAAGTTTGCTGGGGAAGCTAAATTTGCCAGGCAAGTTCATGGCTTTGCAAAGGAAGAGTTGAAGATTTCAGTGTTTGGTTTACTAAAGGAATAAGCAGTAGCAATAAAACACCTTGTGCACATTATTCAAAGCTAGAAAAGCCTGTCAGGGAGACATTTTTATATTCTTTGTCATTATTCTTCTCTTTGACAGGGAGGGAAACAACCCTGTGTGAAAGTTTTGGTAGGTAGACTTGTAAACAAGACTTTCACCCTGCCTGAACTCCATTTAGCTGTCCTGTGCTTGGATACAAAGAGCATCCCTGAGTCATCAGGGAGGAATATCTGTGCATCACTGTGGTCCAATTCCCAGCAATGCCGCTGACCAGAAGATGGAATGGTTTGCACCCTCAGCCAATGGCTCAAAGCCACCCAGTCACCTGAAAATAGAAGTATTTCATCCATCAGCCTATGAACCCCCTCTGCAGAACAGGCTGGGGCTGCACTCTCCTCCTGTGATTTATCCAGCACATGGTGCTGCCTGTTAGTGCCTCTCACTGGGATATGACCAGACCCCACACAAAGCTGGTAAAGAACTTTAAATGAACAAGAACAGCAAGATTTGCAGTATCCCTAGGGCCCAAAATCTTCATATGATCCTTCTTCTGCCCTTTAGTATGAGAGCTCTGACATCTTGACAGCTTTAATAGATACCCAGGAGGCAGAACAAGAAAGGAAGATCTTCGTAGTCCATCTTGTCTTTTTTAATATGCTGAGGGATATTAAAACAGTGAAGCAGTAATACTTGGGGCTGAGGGAAATAGGTAACAAGACAATGCTTTAAAGTAAAATTGTAACATTTAGGTAGTGAGACAAAAAACACACCAAGAAATTCAGTCAGCAGCATCCCTGCCCACCTCAAGTTCTTATCAAAGAAAAAAAAATCAAATACTTTGATTCATAATTTCAAAGGCTAAGCCTGAGTTACATCTCTTCTGGGTTTTCTGCTTAATGTTATGTCTTCCACAATTTACCTTTGAATTTTATTTCATCTATGAAAAAGGTTTTATAATTGGCTTATTGTCAATACACAGCTTCATATATATTCTGGATAAAGTAAATAAAAACAGTAATAGAGAATGTAAAAAAAAAAGAAATCCTGTCTCATATAAACAGCCATTATCCACAGTTAATAATGATAAATATATAAATAACACCATCTATCTTTAATCATAAAGAACTTCAGGAAAATTATGGCCCAGCACTGTAATTAAATACTGTAATTAAATTAATGGAAGTTCAGCAACTGAGTTCAAGGGGACCAGAGCCTGCATTTGCACAGGGCAAGATAAACGTTGAAGGATCAGTTTAACCATCAGCCAATGGACCACCTGTGCAGGGAAATTGCTTTGCAGGTGAATTTAACTCTGGGACTTCTGGACAGGAAGGAAACGCTTCTCCACAGGTGACTGAGACAACACATGCAATTAACTCTGTGAGTCCTGTGGTTAATCGAAAAAAAAAAAGAGAAACTATCCAAATAATCCCCCATTCTCATGTGTCTTCCCTCCACCCCCAGAGCTATAAAGACAAAGATGAGACAGGAGGTTACTCACCGTTGAGGAGTCACCGCTTCCAGTCTCAAGCGTAGCTCCCTCAGCACAGGTGGGTGGGTGGGTGGAAAGTTGACTAGCCCTGCCCCCATCTATGACATCACACTCTACCTCATAAAAGGTAGTGAAAGTGCTCTGAACTCCAGTCTGATTTCCGAGAGATACAGAAAAGAGATAGTGAGAGAGAGAGCAAGAGAAATATTGTGCCGTAGCGTAGAGCGAGGAGAGAGGGAACGTGTGCTGAAGGAGCTATGCTTGGCCAAGGACACAGGGCCTCCTCCACGATGAGCAACCCCACTGCCTGGGGGTTCCTGTCACTCCTTCCCACAGCACAGGCCTTGCTGATTCAAAAGGGGAACGTTTTTGGCACCTTTTGATGACAACCAGTGAGGACAGAAGGCTCTATCCCAATTAAACGCTGACTGACATCACATCGGGCATGAATTTGGTCAATAGATTCCTTATTTTACGTGTGGTTTTGTACAGCCAAACTGCACAAAAACATCCACACCAGTGCAAGCAGCTAAAATTTCAGTGATTGCAACAGGAATTACACTTGTGCTGCCCCACGTGGGATAAACATCCAATTCACACCCATGGATTGACCCTTGAGTAGAGTAATCCAGAGGGTTGGGCCTCCCACACCAATGCATGAAGGAGGGCAGGAACAGAATTATGGTTTTCTTGCACTGAAAATGAGAACTGACAAACTGTGCTGAAAGAACAAGTGAGGGAAGTATAAAAATTCTGGGCATCATACATTTATTTACAGAGCACACTTTCAAGTTCCAGAAAATAGCAATAAAATTGCAAAGAGGTGATGTTTTTAACAATGTACATTTTTAGACAATGACAGTTGTACAGGCTGAGGCACACTTTTTTTTTTCAAACAACATCCCAAGGACTGATACTGGAGAACTTAAAATGGGATATTCAGTCTACTTTATTGTAAATGATATTTTTATCATCCAAATTCTGGAAAAGCAGGTTTGGGAGTAAACATAATTGCTTGTATTATCCACTGGGATTTTCTTAATAACCTAGCTGTAGACTAAAATTGAAAAATAGTGTAATTTTTTTTCTGCTGCTACACCTAACTCCATTAAATAAAACTGGTTAGAGAATGGGGGACTTATTCAGTGCCAGTAAAGACTGCTAGTGTAAGAGCCTGCCTTTTGGAAGAGGAAAAATAAATACTTCTTAAATGTCTTTTGAGGGTATGTATTATAAGCACATGGAGTTAATATTGATGCTTTCCCTCAGGCTTTTTGGTGCTACAAGGGTCATGTGAATTATAATCTAATAATGATTAGTATTTCTGTCTTAATAATGATTAATGTGCATTCCCTGCTCTGACAGTGTTCTTTGTATTTCTCTCCTTTACTTAGACTGAAAAAAGGAAGCGTGTGACTCATGTCTACTACCAGTCACACCTGGCAACAGAGTCAAGCATTTTCCTTCTTAACCTTCAAAACTTTTATCATCGTGGTTATCCTGCAGAATCTGCAGATGCTGCTTTAAAGCAGTGCATTTGTGGGATTAAAAACTCAACAAAAATGGGTGCCCAGTGGGCGAAATGAAGAGTTATTGTGGCTGTTAGAGATGAGATGTTACTGCAGGAACACAATGCAAAACTAGGCTGCACTGAGGGATGCTAAATGTGACAGTGCTGTTCATAATTTAACTGTTTTCTCTGTACATCATCTCTTGATTACAAACTATTTGCATGTTTGAAGACAGGAGGAAAACCTCCTCTGGTCCCCTGTATTGCATTGACTCATTAATATTTGTGTCTAATGGCCTGATAAAGAGAAAAGAAAAATCCAATTTTTAAAGGCTATTATGGTAAAAAGTACCAAGTAGAATTCAATGAATTCATAACTTAGGTAAACCTATGGCTTGACTACTGCACCACAGTTGTTTTTGCCAAATAAAGTAGGAACATATTTCAAACTCCTATGACCACCAGTCCTGATGGAGTCTATGTGAGGTTGCTCCTTCTGATAAAGAGAAGGATATTCAGAGGATATAACTTAAATATCAGAAAAATTACACATATAAGAGCAGTTCTAAGATCTTGTAAAGAGAGAGTTTAGAGATATAAAGAGGTAAATTGGCTTTTACTGGGATGAAACCTATGGAAAAAGCAGAATTAAATCCTGGAAGACTGAGTATGGCAAAGGACATTCTCCAGTAAAAAGAGAAGAAATATAGAGAAATATGGAAAATTCCACCATGATAATGTGATATAAACAGTTCAATAGATTGGATGGCAGATTATACCCCAGATGGTATTTTGGGGCTAATACTACTTAAATCTGAAATCTTGTTTTGACTTGCTTAATATGATATCTGTAGTTGATGAAGAGAATATAGAGTGAAGAGCAAAGTTAAGAACTGTGCACATAGACCTAAACACATTACTGAATAAAGCAGAGAAAGAATACACCTCATGAAATTATTTTAAATGTATATACATTCAAGAAAGTGCATAAATCTTCCAAATGTTTCAAGGAACACAAGATTAATTAAATGAGCACATGGAAATGCAAAGAAACAGTAAATGAAGATTTTAATATCAAATATTTTCTTAAGGGATGTAAATTAAGCCTAACAGCATAAGAAAAATGTATAAATGCTGGTCAAGTAATTGATTTAATCACTTGCATCCAGGCACCAGAAATCAGCTTAAAGTAGGGGTCCGTGTTTAGTCTGACCTCAAAGATCGGATGGAAAAAATTCCCAATGTGCTTTCTTTCTTGCTTAAAAGGATGAACACGTGGTGGGAAAGGCAGGCACCCCACAGGTACCTCTGGGTGCTCTCTGGGGACTTGGAGCACAGAAAACCAACCCTGCAAAAGCATCCCCAGATTGGCACAGACACAGAAGGTAAAAAAGGACGGATTGAAAGGAATTGAAATGGAAGCTGGAAAAGGCCATGTAAAAATGCCAAAGTGACGTGTATATAAAAATCTGAGAGCTTTACACAGACACACCTCTGACCCAAAGAGGGCCAGCTGCTCTAGGGCATCAGCATGATGGATAAGTGGGGAAATCCTTTTTGTACATTATCTGTCAGAGTTAAGGAATGATGGAATATGGAACATCCCACCTGACACTGAGTAAAGCTGTAACTTCTCTAACTTTTGACAATGGAAATGTTGAACCCAGTTGCAGGTATAAAAAGAGGATGAAAATGTTTCTGCAGTTTTTTGGCTCAGGTATTGATGCTCTAATCCAGTTTTACAGAATTCTAATTTGGTCTTTGGTAAGATTTAGCGCACGTTACTTGTATATTTCATCTCAGTTTCAGGACATACTATTACCTACCTGGTAACCCAGTTCACAAGGTTTTGATGAGGTATCAGAATCAGAAAGAACTGATGCTAAAAGAATATCTAACAGTAAGGGGTTAGGATTGATTTTTCTGATACTGGATAGTTTTTTTACTTTGATTTCATATCAATGTCTTAATTACATTATACAAAACAAACCCTTTTTGCTGAAGTAGCTGCTTATCAGTCATGTCAGATTAGATGTGATAATAGAACTATTCTTCCTTTGCTTCAATGAGGTACATTATTAATAATTGTAATAATATTATCTCCCAAGTGTGGAAGAAAATATTTCAGAGGTTAAAGACAGAAGGCTACCTAACCTCACTCAGTTAGGTCTCTTCCTAAAGGCCATTATGACCTCCCTCATTTAATGGAAAGACACCACTTTTGTGGATTTTATGAAAAACTTTGTTGTAAGCTGTTTTGTTCAGTATTTGCAGTTGATTTTGCTCAGGTTGGAAAAACCTGCTGATGTTTTCCCTTGAGTGCACATTTTCCTGTCTGTGAACAGTTCTGCGTGTGTGTTACTTGTCTGCAACTCTGGTTGTCAAGAAACACAATTACAGTCAAAGTAAGTGATGAGTCTGAACTTTAGCTGTTATTCTTTTAATATCTGCAAAAGCACCATCTGATAGTACTTTCGTAAGTGGGATTTCGTGTCACCACTTTCCAGCTCAAGGAGTTAAATAATTTCAAGAGCTACAAGATGTACTTCTGTATAAGAAATACAACCCAAAATCTCCTATTGTGGGTTAAATCTGTAATTATGGAAATTCAGTCCCCTGTAATTCCATGTGCAAGAAACAAACCTCATTTTCATTTATGGCCTAGGGCTGAACCTATTAACAAATCTATGCTGTGCATTAGGAACTGAGAATGCCCCAGGGGAAAGGAATTCTTATTTAATAAAAAATGTTGATGATTGGTCCCAAACCATCTCTGTAAAGGCAATAAGATGGGAAAACAAGTGAACATAAAATAGCACCAAAATCCTCTCTTTCTTACAGTAATTCTTACAGGAATAGTCCTTTGGGACCATATCTTAGGGTGTGTTAGAATGGTCTTTGAGCCCTGCTAATTATTGTAGGGCTGCTGTAATTTGTGTATCACAAAGCCATTAAATTCCCATTTTCTTCCCAGCTCATTCAGCATGGCCTGGAATAGGAAAACAGACTGAAGTGAAGCTGTAACCACTGTAGCAGGTGAGCCTTGAATTTTTGAGTGGCTACTATTTTTAAAGCAAATGCAGTATGTAATGAAGCACATACAATAGCATTTCCTTCAACTCTAACCTTTTTCTATGGTCATATTTGGTTCAAGCCTCAGTCTTGAATCTGTAACATTTTACATTGTTTTCAAGGAATCAAATGGCTTCATATTGTTTGATGTCAGAAATGCTTTTCTTTGCAGAAAATTGTTCTAATGAGAAATTTCAGTAAATTTAATCTTCACAAATGCATGAGTATTAGTCACTTGATAAAGCACAAGAGCATGTTCCCCAGAGCCAAAATGCTTCTCAGTAAGGGGAAAAGTCTGACCTGTCTAAATTTAAACCTACTGAATGCAGGCATATAGATGGTGTGTGTGCTTCTTGTCTCCATGAATATATTATAATGAAGACAAGCGCAGTGTAATTTTGCTTTGCAAATTAAATTCTAGATAACATCTTTCCATTTATGCAGGATATATTGTTTCATATTTATGTGTGTTTATACATGCATTCATATAAATTGAGGTATTTTCATAGCCCTAAACATAGCCTTATATATAAAAATTTGAGCTTCAAAAGAACTGAAATTATTGCACAAAAAATATTTTCTTGTTGGATTTTTCAGTTGTGTCTTGAGCTTTGTTCATCTGCTTTTCCTGACATAAACTCTGTCTGACACCATCCACCTTCTTTGAAGGAACAGTCATACACTAAGCAAAACAGATTAACCCTTCCAGAGGCTTCTGCACAGCTTTTTCTGTGGATCACAGTTATGATCCCCCTGATGCCCAAAGCTCAGGGGATGCACTATCATCCAATCCAGCACCTTTGGCAAAAGCAAAACCCTGTGAACTCCCTGACTCAGGAACCAGATCCTGCAGGATCTTTCACTTGGCTGAGTCAAAACTGTAAAATCGTCACTTAAAAGAGACCTCTGGAGGACTCTTGTATAACTTTTAACTTGAAATGAGCTGATTACCAACATTAGTTCTTCTCAGCTGCTACACTGTCTGCTCCAGGCTTGGATCCCTGCAAGGAAGCCAACTGCATAAACCCTCTGAGCTCCTGGTCCATGCTCCCTTTACTGGGATGCAACAGGCAAACTACAACAATGAACTAAATTCCTACTATTGTCAAATATTTGGGAGAGGTATTGCACACAGTTTTATAGTCACTACAGGTACATCTATTTGCCTCTTTTAATTTTTTTTTAATTCATCTTTATTCATTATCCTCTATCGTAGGATAATTAGGAATTCTTCACCATTTTAACTTTGAGAAAGCCCTAAGACACAGCTTCTGTAAAATACATCATATATAATGAATAGATGACCATGAGGGATTTTATCAGCACTCATTTTGATTAACCTGCATAACTCACTGGTGCCTTTGTCCTTTAGGAGTAGTAAATTGACTCAGTGTCAGGATGATAAATTCTTTTATCACCACATCATCAGGTAGTCCCTTCATGGACAGTGTACTGAGGGACATTCTGTGCCAGCAGGAGTTGTAGATTCCTAAATTACTCAGCTCAAACAAATTTGTTCCACATAAAGGTTTATCCAAACCTGTGTAAGTATATATGCTTCACATAGCCATATATTTTGGAACTGAGTGCACTTGCTATGGCTGCATTTCACCCTCACACGTATCAGTCTGTCTGCATACATTCAAACACTATGCAGAGGTTATTTAAATATATCTCTGACCCAAACTGTCCAGCTAAAATATCTTTCTGTATTTTTCATGTCTTTAATGTCTCCCAAAGCAGATGACATGAGCTACTTAATTATACCCTGTAGATCAAGGTCTCACTTTCACAACCCAGCCCATGCCTTCCTGTCTTTTCACAATGCCAAAATAAAGACCCCAAGTTTTTTATTTCCTCTACTTGCTTGTTCTATTAGGCAAGTAGAGATTATTGTGGGGTTAACCAACTTTATGGTCCTGACTTTATCTCAGTCCTTTCCCAACACTGCAATTCTTTGATTTCATACTCTTATCTTGCTTTTGGTTTGGCTTTCTTCCCCTGAACATTTAATATCTCCTATTTCTTTGGCTTACTTCCTTATTATTTCCTAAGTGCTGTTCTTTACCCTCTGCTTCCACAGAATCCCAGGATCAACTAGGTTGGAAAAGACCTCTGAGCTCATTGAGTCCATCCTATGACCCAGCACCACCATGGCAGTGACTGCCTTGTCCAGTCTTTCCTTAAACACCTCCAGGGACTGTGACTCCACCACCTCCCTGGGCAGTCCATTCCAATGTCTAATTACCTTTTCTATGAAGATATCCCTCCTAATGTCCAACCTAAACCTCCTCTGGCACAGTTTAAGACTGTGTCCTCTTATACTGTGGCTGGTTTCCTGGGAGCTGGGGAGAATCCCCTCCCTCCCCTGCTGCCCCTGGTGTTTTGGATGCAGCTCAGGGAACGTGTGGTTTCTGGGCTGACAGTGCTCATTGCTGGGTCATGGGGAGCTTTTCATCAACCAACACCCCCAAGCTCTTCTCAGGTCTGCTCTCAGCCCATTCTCCTCCCAGCCTGTGTTTGTGTCAGGGATTGCCCTGACCCAGCTGCAGGACCTTGAACTTGGCCTTGCTGAACTTCATGAGGTCCTTACAGAACCACCTCTCTAGCCTGTAGAGAAGTGGATAAGGAGCCCCTCTGGATGACATCCCTCCCTCCAGCGGCACCAGACAGCTCAGTGTTGTCACAAAACAAGTGCTGAGGGTGCACTTGATCCCTCAGTCCATGCCAGTGACAAGATGTAAAACAGTGCCAGTTTCACCACAGCCCCTGAGGAACACACTCATCCCTGGGGTGCACTTGGACAGCGAGCCCTTCACTACAACTCTTGGAGTGTGACCCATCAGCCAGCTCCTTATCCTCTTCTCTAAAGTTCAGAGACAAGGATATGTGAGCCAGTTGTTCCATTTCCAGGATAAATTTACAGCAAAACTCATTTTGTCACTAGCTGAGTAACCTTTTTGCACTCCTGAGAATCTTGACGAGAAGAAACCCAACAGTTTTTTCAATTTACCAACTCTCCCTTCAGGAACCCTTCTTTCACATAATCCTCAATTCTTGCCTGGTTCAGGAGTATGAAATTGGTCTGTTTACCAAACTCCTAATCAACACTTTTCCCATTCTCTTAATCATTTTCAATGCAAAGGTTGTCTCTGATTGCCAACTTTAAAACAAAGGAAAACACCCCAGAAAGGCTTTCTGTTTCAGGGAAATGAAACACCCCATCAGTGGCTCTTAAGTAACTGCTCTTAATCCAAATTCAATGAAAGTTGGCCTTGCTTACTTTAAATAACTTCAAACTACCTGATTTTTCTTTGAGTCTATAGAATTAATATGGAGTAACTTGATACTCTACTGCCCACACGATACCAACTTGCTTTTACAGTATGGGGTAGTTTAGAGTGATTCAGCCTTACTTAAAAAGAAAACTAGGATATTTAAGCCATTTTTATTAGATGTAAGACCCATAGGCAGAATTGATAGGGAAACTGATGGTGAGTTCATCTGAAATAACTGCTGGATGCTCACTGTTATTCTCTGATAAATAATGAGGCTCATTCATAGTTGATGAGGACTGGCTCTTTCTGGTTACCTTACTGATATCACTGATCACAAATAAAGATGTAATTATTTTGCAGTGTATCTGTATTTGTTCATCCTTTTATGTATCCACCCTCCCAGTCCAGGTGTTTTGTCAATTTTCATCACATCCCACCCAAGACTAAAGGGATGGCTCCAGCCCCTTCACCTTTCTGTTCCTGCTAAACTCCTCATTTCAATTCACCAAGCAAGGACTCCTTGATAAACTCACAATCTTACCTACACTGTCTTATATCTTCAGCAGACTATAGGAATCCTTCTCTGGCTATCACAGTTGAGCCTATTAGGTTAAGATAAATAGGACTTGGAAAATAACTGGGAACTGGATCCAGCTAAAGTGTATGTTTGGAATGTGCTTTAGCTATTGATTCCATACTTTTGGACAGTTTTCAAAGGCACGTGGCTGCTATTCTGGATGACACTGCACATCTGTCTGGTTCAGAATTTTAAAACTCTGGCAAATTTTCTGATAATACAGCTGATTTTATCTGTAGGGCTCTAAATCAAACCTGAACATGATAAGGAGCTGCCTTGGATAAGGGATTTTCTTAAATTCTGCTCAATCTAATCCTACAGGAAAAACTGTGGCAAATCTACTAACATAAACAAGAACTTTAAAAAATGCAAGCTCACAGCCTAAATGGATAGCAGGTAAATGAGCTGATCAGCTTCTGAGCAGATGTAAAGAGAACAAGTGGATATTTACTCTAGAATGGGAAATGAATACATAGATTTGTTTTATTGTCATTCTCTTGCTAACAAGAGGCAGACAGGAATGCTAGAAAAATAAAGCAGCCCTAGAGTTAGAAGTCTAATTTTTTTATCTAAATAAGAAACATCATTAAAAGCAACTGAACAAAAGTAGCTCCCGCAAAGAGGCAAGGCCATCAGCAAGAGTTAAGTATATGTAAATGGGATTTATTTCACTGAGAGCTGTGTACTCTCAGCACCTCAGAGGAATCATTCCAATACAATACTGCAAGTGATTATGAAGCAAATATGCATTACCTTAAATAAACCAAAGCAAGAGACAAAGCAAATTATTTTGAAGTGCTTTTACTCTGTAACTTCATTAAAGGAGGTTGTTTATTCTCAGAGGGGAACTAGAAATTGAATATTGAAATCTAAAATTACAGAAATGAAAATCTGTTTATGGACCAAGGTCAAAGAGAGTTCTATTACGAACAAGGCTATCATCTACACAGTTAGAAATATTTTAAAAATATTTTTAAATTTTTGATAATAATTTCTTTTTGCTTTTATCTAACATCCTCCTCACACGTTTGCTTATTTTCTTCCCTGCAATCTTTTCTGGGTTTCCAGGGCTCCTCACTGAAAAACTGATATCAGGGTTTTTCCTTATTTTACTTTTCAAAACTCCATTGGAATCAGGAATTAAGATTCTCAGCTTGGAACATAAAGGGCCAAGTCAACAGAATGTCTAAATTTTCCTTGCACTCGTTATATTAATGTGGGATTAGCTGATGTGTGCTAACTCCCAATTGCCAGGTCTTACTTAACTGGTAAAAATAATTCTGCTATCTGCATGGAGGGAGTCTGATGGGAACGATCAAAGGAGAAAAAAGAGCAGAGGGGAAAAGGAATGGGAGGAAGAAAAGGGAAAAAAACACTGGGTTCTTTACTGAAATAATTCAAAATTCAGGACTGTGACATTTTCTTACTTTTTGATCTGTTTTCCTATTTGCAGCAAAGTCACTGATGCCAAAAAGGACCCTTCATATGCTATGCTAGAATCATACCAATCTATAGAGGAAAAAAGCAAACAAGATCAGCTTTATGCTTATTTTCAGAGGTAAACCATACTGAACTACTGAATCTTGGGGAAAAAAAGAAATAGAAGTTTCATCAAAAGACATACGGCACATTAAATGTTATGTACACAGTATTTTTGAAGTTGTTGCAACATATTTTTCTCTAACAAAACTGTAAGAACCGTGGGGTGGCTTTCATCTGTCTTTTAGCTTTTAATTGGTTTTATGTCTCTTTCCTTTATATATAACTATGCATACACCCACACAAAGATTCAAAGATACATATGCATACATTCATTTCATTTATAAATATTGATTAATATTCTTAATAATGAAAAAAAATCAAGCAGAGATCCTACTCCCCATAATAGTTCTGAATTGCAAGTCATCTTTTGGATCGCTCTTAATTGTCTTGTGGTTCTTTGTAAACACAGTAGTAAATTACAATATTGTAATAATTGCCATGGTGCTTGATATTTACATCAAAACACTTCAACATAGCACAATCACAGAAATTTACTTCTGTACCCATAGGCTGGGAAGCTTGAGTTCTGGATTTCTCTAGTACTTCTAACATTGTACTGTATGCAAGTTGCCAAATAATGGTATTTCATTTTAGTATAAATAAAATACTGCTTATTTGTAATTGGCTATCCAAGAGAGAATGAAGAAGAAGATGGAAGCAGAAGCAGCAAGTAGACAAGCAGATGTGGATGTGCACTTGGATACCAGACCTCTGGATAGCAAAGGAGCATACAGTACCCAGCACCCTGAAGATCAACAGCTCAGAAAACACTGTCAGGAAAGCTCTGCACTGACTGGGGCATGTCAGATCACAAGATAATGCTCTCTCGCAAAGGGATGCACAGGAGTTCAACTCACTATACCTCCTCCTGCTCAGAGCACCAGCAGAAGAAGCAAGCTGGGCAATCTTCACATTTTCAGTTTTACCGAGTCTTTGGAACAGACCCAAATAATTTCCGTGGTTGAAGCTCATTTTGCCTTTGAGACTGACCGTGAAAACCCCACCAAACAGAAACACAATGGTGATGGAGCCTGGGAAGCAGCGGGTGCCAACAATGCCAGACTGGAATGATGAACTCAAGCAGTTTGGCCACTGATAATTCCACAACGGATGGGGATGTTCCAGGAACGAGGAGATGCGCAAGGCTCACAATGGCTTATTCAGCATCCACAAACACTGAATAAAGAGACTCCAAAAAAGAAACACACACAACCACAAAAGCCAAGCCAGGAGAAGCACTGATTTGGGGGGTTGTTTTAGAGAGATGAACATGACAACTCAATGGGAATGAAAGGCTGGACCCAGATGGCAGGAGGTAAGAAAAGATCACGGCAATTACAATGCAGCATAGCTGTCAGTGATACAAGGACCGATCACACCGCTGCTGTCAGGAAAATGGAAGAGGATTTTTCATTGCTGTGGGAAGATCAAGGCATTAAAATTACATACGTACATACGTCAAGAAGTGAAGACCAATTGCAGGACAGATACAGGAACCTTTAAGCAGCTCCTTTTAGCATTGTGTACATGACTTCAGAATGCCTGATCCAAGAAAGGCTGGCAAATGTTTAAGACCTTCTACAGTGCTTTGCAAAAGAAAAAAAAAATGTTATGTGACTGAGAACACTTTCTGTGACTTCAGATATGTTTGAGGAAGGCCAGTGATGCCACTGGGGAATCTCATGGATGGAATGAAGGGCACAAGTTTGTTGTTCTAATAATCTTCGTACTTGATTGGGCTTAAACAATGAAAGGGTGCTTTTTCAAAACCATGTTTGGAAACAATCTGTTTTCAGCATCTTGGGTCTCACAAATCACTATTGTTTGGAAACCACTCAGGAGAGTGGAATATGTTACAAATTTGCATACATATGGTCTGTACTTGAGTTAGAGGATAACAAAAGTGTCATGCAGCTAAACTAGTGTCAAAGAAAAAAAAGATCACAAACAGCACTCATTGCTTCTTTGTGGTTCTAGAATACTCCCAGAGGCTCAAAGGCCAACTTAGGAGAAGGAAAAAAAATATTTTAAAAATTTAAAAAACTCATTGCTTATATTACTGCTGCCTGTCTTTATATCTGCAAAAGATTGTATGAAAGAAGGTTCTAGTGTTCATTGAAATTAACTGAAATAACTGGGTGGTTTTAGAGTATATAATCACTGTGTTTGCAATAGTACTTGAAAACAGCATATGTATCAAAATTTAAAGTATTTTGCTGGCCTTCCAGAGTCTTTTGCTAAACCTAGTGTGCATTGGAACCTGAGTGAATGAATCCCATTAGTCATCACCATCTTAACAATATGCACTTCATAGAGTTGGCTTCTGCACAGAGGAAGGAAATTACCAGTACTAACAAAGCAAAGAAGATTTATAATGAGCAAATATACAAAAGCTCCAAATAATTATAATATTCACAGCTTGGCAATGGCTTTCTAGGCTATGAAATTACTTTTCTTTTGGAAGAATGAAGATTCTACAAGGTTAGTATAAACAAAGGGTAATTGAAAATCAAATTGCTCTACACAAGTTATTGTAAAGCCTGGAATAATGGTGATAGAATTAAAAAAAAACCAAACAACAAAAAACCCCCAAAAAACCCCAAAACTTGCTTATGATTCAGTGGATTTTTGTTTTGCACATTACTGCAATCAAAAATTCTCCCTTTCACGTGCTACATGGGAAACAAATGGCTAAACACAAATCCCAGCTTACCCCTGATACAATGAGTTCTCCTCCCAGGTTCTGAACTTCTGCCTTCACTTTGCTGCAGATATTGAGCTGGTGGCAGTACAGGGCAATGCGCTGCAGGTAGGCCAGCAGATCCTGCTTGCAGGCTGAGTCTGGGCACTGCAGACAACACAAATACTGATTAGATGGAGCTGCGTTCATGAGATTAGAGGCAGGTAATCAGATAGTGGCAGTGTGTATCTATAAGGAGGATCTATTCCACTTAGTCTTTACATGAGGTACTAGATAAAATCTGAAAACTCAAATTCTACCATTCATTTAACTCAAGATTTATGAATTGCAACCTAAAGATGCACTCTACCTTTCTGAAAAAATGAGAAACCTCTTTATCAGCATTATGAAAATAACAATTTTAAATTATGCTCTGCAATTATTTATGGAATTGTACTGAACACCCAAAAGGTCAGGTTTAACTTGAAATTCCAGGTTTCCTGCTGGACATCCAAGTTAAAATCCAGTATGGACCAGTTAAAGTCCAGATAAACCCAGTTGTGAGTGGGTACCCCCACTCCAATGCCAGCTCCTGTCTGCCTGGCAGCTCCCCTGGCATTTGTGCAGACATTCAGAGGATTAGATTAGGTGGAATGTGCTGGATGCTGTGAGGGTTTCACAATCAATAGAACTAGAAAGGGCCCCAGTACAATTTATTCATAGTCTCTGGGACTCTTAATAGAAACTGCATCATCCCTCACAATATCAACAGCATAACAAACAACAGCCTTGTAGTTAATATTCCAAGTCTTGCCTCAGGAGAGCAGACCTCAGTAATTCATTCTGATGCAACAGAGCTAAAAGGGCCCACTGCTAACAGCATGTCTCCAATAAATACTCTTTGGGGCCACCCAGCAAAGTCTGACTGACAATGCTCCTGCATAGCTTGGGGAACAAAGATTCCAAATGTGCCTTTTTATCACCTTACAGAGTTTATGCTCAGTTAAAAAAAAAACCAAAAATATTATCAGAGCATTTCAAGAAAAACTGATAGAATTAAATGCACATGAGTCAACAACATCACAGCTCCAACGTTGAGATCACTGCTCTGGCCCCAGCAGCTCATGCTGGTAAGGAATGTGCTCATGGTGAAGTAGTTGGAAATATTGTTGTCTATAACCTCAAATGGAGTCACTTGCCTTTTTTCTTACCCTTTAAAACTAATAATAAACAAAGCTGGAGCTTCACTATAGAGCCTTTCTTCCTCAGACAGTTGCCACACCTTTCAGGAATTAACCCTAAAAGACATCCTCTCCCTAGTGATTCCAATTTAATATAAAAATATTTTCTCAGTTCTTGAAGTCTCTGAACTGAAAGGAATGAATTTAAAGCAATACTTCTGAAGAGTTGTCAAGGCTTTAAATATAAATACCTTGGAGTGAAAAAAATCTAAGGGCTCTTTCATTGGAACAATAATTATAAATGCAGCTGTCCACAAAAAGTTTATATTGCTTGAGGGTCCCCAGACTTCTGTGAAATATCATTAAAGTGCAAGCATTAAAACAAATTCTTCATTCTCAAAATAATTTCACTGTTTATTTTTAGGGTTACAGTCCTCTGAAATTTAAAATCTGAGTCAAGTCAAGGCACTCTTAGCATAACAAGTCTCCTTCTGTTTCTTTCTTTAAAATATTCCACCTCTGCAAACACTGCAGACCAGGAATTTCATCAGCTGACAGATGGATTTCTTCTTTCTTGTGTTAAAATGAACAGATGCTGCATTTGAAGGACTGGAATGGGTTAACTACAGGAAAAATGCTTGCTGCTGCTGAAGAAGACCTAAACCCAACATTTCTGGGGTTACAGGAAAATGGGAAGATTTGGGGTTTTTTTGCTACTCTGGCCCATATTCCGTGGCAGGGTGTGTTACACACTATCATATTCCTACTTGAAGAAGAAAATGACATTCTTATTTTCAAGAGAAAGACTAGAGGCAAGGAAGTTACCAGTTCCCACTTCCAGCAAATTTTCTCCTGATGTCAATGAAATGGAAGAAACTATAGGAAATTTACAAAGGGAAAAACGCTGAAGTTTAATTTGTCGGAATCCAAAATTAGCTATGTAGGACCCGGATTTGAAATTTGGCTTGACTTTTAATACAATGCTTCCTCTTGCTCTCCAGATGAATAGATAAATATGAAAATATAGATACAGCAAGGTCATCTGTCCAGCTGTGACATGAATTTGGTAAAGGAGTGAGGACACAGACCCCACAACACACTGAGGCAAACCAGAAAATAGGGAGTCAGAGATTCTTGAAGGAATAAAGAGCCAAATCAAGGGAAAATTTCTGGAAGAATGAGCTGAAGAGAATCTAAGCACTCCTAAGCACTTAGCAAGGGAAATAGAGCATCCAAATTCCTACTGCTTTTTTAACAGCAAAGCCCTTTTGGAGGTGGTCTCACAGGTTTTTTCCAACATGAAGGAGTCTCTAATTCTATCAGGCCCAGAAGTGAGGCTGAGGAACAAGTCAGGCATTTCTGAATTTTGAAGAAACTCATTTACGAATTTCCTGTTCTGCAAAATGCTGATGGGTCTAGAAGGACCAATGGGAAGATCAGGATCCAAGACTCTCAATAGGTAATTTTCTGGTAAAACAGACTTTTCCTGCAAAAGGCAACTCATCCATAGAGGTTCCATTGTATTTCAGCTCGTTTTGGGGCTACCTGATCAGCTACTGCCCGTGCCAGTTTGTCCATCCTGGATCCTGCCTCTGCAATCTTCTTGGCTGCATTTATGACATCAGATGTGTTCTTCAGGGGGCCCTTCCCTCTGTGAAACACAAGATAATAACCCACAATCTCAATAAATCATGAAAAGCGACACTTTTAGTGACCCTGTTTAGTGCACATTTTTAAAGCAGTAACACAAATGTCTTCTTAATTTATTACAATTTTGCCTTTTAAGTACTTTATAGTACAGCTTGATTAAGAAATCTTTCTGCTGTATTTCCTCTCCTTTACAAAATGTCTCACTGGCAATTTAGTCTGATGGTGCCTTCAAGCACATGAGCTGTACTTAATAGTATATGCATTTTTAAGTGCTCATTAAGCTAATGTTGTTCCTGGAATACACAACTATTTCAAAATGATGTGATTCCCAAGCCAGTGCTAAATGTTCAGCCCATCATGTCTAAGGCAAGATTGTCACATTTTAGAAAACTTTTTTTAGAAGATTTTTTGTTGAAAAATAAAGAGAGGTGAAGCGTAATCATTATGTTACACACTTGAATGTTACACTTAAAACACGTGTACTTAGCTTTAGGCCTGATCTTTCACCATATTTTTAAGATGATGTACAAAATTCTGATTTTAGTCATTAAAGCTACCAAAATGTATTAAGACAGAAGGCTTCCACAGACTTCTGTGAGTTTTCATCAGACTCAAAACTTTAACCCTGCTTGTACCAATAAAACTGCTGCTGCTTCTGAAAAAGCCTCAACTGGAAGTGAGTTCATTTTCGTTTTTTTTTTAATGTGGAAAATGACAACATGATCAACCTTTTTTTTTTTTTTTTTTCTTAGAGAGAAGACATTTTTTCTAAGCACAACTCTGCATTATTTTTGGAATTTTTTAAAATCTATAATGGCAAGAATAACATGTTGAAACATATTTCCATTTTAATCTTCTTTCCAGACTTTCATTACCACTTTAAACAGATGAAATACAATATCCCACTTCTGATGAACTTAAACTGCAGCAAAAGTACTTCTTGGTGACCTCATGTGCTTCCACATTAATTACATGAGCAGCTCTGACTATCACAAACTCCATGCATTTGAAAAATTATTCTATTTTAACACTGCTGAGGTTACAGCCAACCAAAAAGGTGTGAAAGGCTTGTTTCTGTTTTAATGGAATATATTAAACAACTTGCTATTGAATCTGATGCACATAGAGGTGCACTTTCATTTTTTTTTATTTACTTCAAATGTGTCAGTAGTCTTTATCTCTTTCTCAAATTAGTTTTGTTCTTTTGATGCTAGAAAATACAATTATCAAACTTCCATTTTCATGGTCAATATATCAAAGGTTGTCCAGGAGGTTGCAGAACCTGTGCATGTTCTGGGCTGTTGCTTTAGAAGATCATTTCTTCCTGCCACGATACAATGACACTGTTGGGGCAGTTTTCACCCTATTTTTTGTTGACAGAAGGATCAGAGACACCAAGATGAAACAAATACAAAAGTAACACATAATTGTGTAAAATATCCTCTCCATCCATTCCCACCCCTTGCCACTATCCCAGGTTGCTGCAAGCCCCAACCAACTGAGATGAACACTTCCAGGGACGGGGCAACACAAAGAGATGAATAAATGGATGTCTGATTTTAATCATGGAAAAAAAAAAAACCAGGAAGATTTTCATCCTGTTTTGTGTAATCATATTTTGATAAATACCATTTAAACTTTTGAACCCACTTAAAAAATAAACACTGAACAAAATTTAATTCACTACGGTGATCTGGAATTCAAAGAATCTTGTAAACCTTTCTCCCTGGTGTGATTAACAACATGACCATAATAAAAGACAATAATTCTGTTTACATTGTATCATTAATGAATGGCCTCTGCAATCAGAGAAGAATAAGGCATCAATAGAGAAAAGAAATGAAAGGTAAAAAAAATCATTACTGACAGACTCCCACGAAGCATTAGATCAAACCAGTTTCATTTCATTTGGGATTTTTTTTGGAAGGAAGTTCAATGTTTAAATGATATAAATAGTTTTGCCATTATTTTTGATTGACACAAATTGTGCTGAAATGTTGAAAGTTCAGAGAGGCACATGCACTTAGATGGGTACTAAAGGAAATGTCACTGGAGTGTCTGTGAGGTCACAGACTAACTTTACAAAATGATCTGCAAATAAAAGAGACTTGCAAATAGCACAAAATCTTCATGTCATTAATCCCACTTGGACAAACCCTCAGGGCAGTGTATATGATAAGCATTCCTTGGCTTTGCATCCCCAAAACCACAGCAAATCATCTCAAAAGGGTACAAATCAAGCAGAAAAGGAGAGATGTGGCCCATCTGAGCTGCTCAGATGGGTTATTTTGTCCTTACCTGGTGAAATCTGTCATTTCCATCATGATCATGCACATCTGCTTGGCCAGCACAATGATGTCATTGCCACTGTCATCCCACTTGGCCACCTCTGCATCCAGCTTGCTCTTCTCTTGGTGGAATATCTCCACCTGCTCAGCAATCTTTGCCTTCTCCTCCTGGGGCAGCTGGGCCATGATAGCCTGGAGAAAGAACAGGAGTCGAGCATGAAAAAATGAAAGCTACAGACTGGATCTTTCCAGTGGTCCCAGCAGCATGAGTTACTTTTTATGGGAGTTGAAGATGCCAAGGAAAATCCTGTAGGCATTTGATTTCTGTCAGGACATGTAAAAGCACATTCACAGCATGTTTATGCCTCCTCTTGCACTTTCAAGATGATGAAATTTCTATTTATGATGTCGCGATTATTCACCAGTTGACAAAGGAGAATTAAATCCCAATTTTGAGGAAGAATAAAAGAAGTGACATTTGTGGGAAAAGGCAGACTGAATTGCTGCGTCTCCCCTAGTCTCATCCTCTGTCCAAAACAGAGGATTTCAGCTTAACACGAGGCTAAAATAAGCTATGACACACAAGACAATACATTTGAAGTAAATTGTAACAAGGGTATCTTTTAATGATATTTAGTGTTCCAATTTTCTCTTGGAAGAGATGCAAAAAGGCACTGGACAGGTTGGTACTGATCTACCTCAGCAGGAACAAAGCACAAAGTTCCTGCTCCTCTCCAAAAACACCCTAAAAAATTGTAATAATACTTTTGAAGATAAATGGACACTTTGAATAATGATTTCCAAGTTAAGCTATTATTTGGCTCTAGGGGTTCTGAAGACCACATTATGCATTTAATGGGGTGTGACACATATTTAAGTGTCATTACATTTTTTTTCTTGTTTATGTCACTTTCAATCAGCTGAAGTCTTTTTCTACATATTCTTAAAATGCTCTTGGCTTTTAAAAATTCGTAATTGACCTTTTCCCAAACTGAAATTAAAAAGGGTTATAAACAGTAGATCAGAAAATGTGAAATTTGCAAGTTAATCAAATTAAAATTCAAGACGAGTTTTAATTAGGCTTTATCAATGTAACTCAGCAGTTTCAAATGTGAGCATAATAGTCTTTGCACAGAAAAATGCAGTGTAAGTCATGCTAATAAATAAATATATAAAACGCACATAAAACAACAGAACTGAGGAATTGGCTGAAATTAAGACAATATATAGGAGTAGTGAAATTTGGGAAGTTTATCTGTACGACTTGCCTGTGGGTTCTTCAAGTGGCTGCTTCACCTGCACACTCTTTAAACTGGCAAACAGTGCTTTAATAATTCTGTTCCAGCTGCTGATGTGCTTTCAAAGCAGCCATATTCTTACAGCAAATGCAGCCTGTAAATTCCACTTTTATTTCTACTGAAGACCAACACAAGTCTTTCTGCTAAAACACTACCAGCCTGATGGAGTAAGCACATTAAACAAATCCATTACATTGCACAAATAAAAGTATTTTGCATCTTTTCCACAGAAAAGGTTCAGGCAAGATTCTGTTCTGCTCAGCACTCCAGACTGGGGACTGGGCAGCTTCTGCTGGGCATTGTTTCCTTTTTATGTTTTTATAATTTGTTGTTTCCTGTGCCACATTGCAATCTGTGTTATTCAGGAACTGTCTTTATGATATATTATGTTTATAAAGTGTGTATCTGATCAAAGCAGAAGGATTTAAGTGCAGCAGTAATAATAACCATAATAAATGTAGTAGAATTTAAGAATCCCAAATCCCCAGGTGAACTCGATTCTTAGTAAGAAAAATTACTGCAGTCTTTACTTGGGTTTCAGATCAAGAAAGGATGACATGCTACCCAGTCCTAAATGTAACCAAAAAGATGAGAAATGCTGTGAAATCTGACAAAATAGTCTGCACTGTATGTCATTTCTGTTATACCTGAGATTTGCTTTAGTAGTCAATACTTTGAATGTTGCTAACAGGAGTCTATGCCCTTTAAAACATCAAAATCACAAAAGATATTCAACTACATCCAGAACAGTTCTGTCACCAGTCTCACAGTAAGGAATCCAGGTATTTTTTGCCTTAGGGATGTCATGATAAAACTCCCATTTTTTTGATACATGGTGTGGTTTATTTCCCTTCTATATTCAATATTCAGGGAAATAATTTTAAGACAAAAAGAAATCTCTGCCCATTTCACTGGATCCATGCCTTGCATTTCTCCCACACCTCTGAGTAAGCTTCTTTCAGATTTTTGTCACTCCACTGTTTCTTTGCAGGGTGTAAAATCTTTGGGTCCAGCCCCAACCTACAGCAGCTGAAAACTCCTCTGTCCTGGTCCTCTGAGCTTTCACAGCATCCTTGCCTGCTGCTCTTTAGGTTCCCAGCCCTACAAATCCTCTTCCAGACTCCAAGGTAAGAAATCCCCATTCCAGTTACCAAATTTTGCTGGCATTTGAGTGGGGAAGATGCTTCTTATTTAGTCCATAGCCTCACTTCTAACACAACAGAACAAACCAGACTTGTGTGAAACAGCCAAGGAAACCATTCAGATAATTCCCAGTTCCCTGCTGGTTCTCTTCTGGAAAATCTTAAAATGCTTTTCTTTAAAAAAAACCCCTTTCTTCCCAGTGAAATATATTTTCATGATGCATAAAATTAAATTCTGATTATTATTTTTTTTAATAATCTGAGCTGAGAAGACTATTCAATAAAAAGTAAACATTCATCGGAGGGTGGCATAATCCTGAGTGTTAACAGGAATATTCCTGAGTGCTAACAGACTTCACTTCCCCAGCACCTGTGACCCCTGAAGCACTCATCAGCTTAATTTGCAATCCCCATGCACAGGCTGAGGTCACAAATCACAGTGACTGGAGTTTATCATGATGTAATTACCTTGGTAAAATTACATTGACTCAGTAGCAAATGTCTTCAATTACAATTAAATTACAGGGACTACTCAGTAGCTCAAACAGATCTTCTTGACAGGTTTGCACACTGGGAAACATGACTAATGTAAGATTTCTCTGGATACAGCACATGGTGCGCTCATGGGATTTTTTAATTTATTTTTTTTTTTTAATTTGCTGACTACTCCCACAGTTTCAGCACATTCCAAACCTGCAAAGCCTCCTCTTACAGCACTAGCTGAAGCCAGCAGCTGATACTAGGCACCACAAAAGCCTCAAGACCATTCAATAAATGCCACTTAAATAGGTTTGACATTAAAAAAAACCTTCAACAGCTCCGTCAGCTTGGTCCCATCCTTTCTTTAACGACCCTGAGGACTGGAAATCACCTTTGCTTTCTGAGGCAGAGATTTTATTGGTCACTGCTGGACACACACGTGGGGTTTGTACTCACTCACCCTTGCACTCTGGCCAGCAATGAGCTGGTCATCCTCGGTCTGGACGCTCGTTCGGCTGCGCACGTCGTAATCCTCCTGCTCGAAGTCTGAGTCGTCCTCGAGCTCCTCAGGGGTCTGCAGAGACACACAAAAGCCACGGAGAGGAGATGACCAGCTTACAAAGGACACAGAGCAAGTCCTCTGCACAGGGAGCTCTTATTTCATTGACTACCAGCCCAGGGAATGCTGTTCTGTTCCTCTCTGAAATGAATTTGTCTGCCCCAGCAGTCAGGAACTGAAATTGAATTGTCTTAAAAATTAAATTGTTTCAACCCTAGTTTTCTTTACAAATGGCATTTGTCATTACCTTGCCACAACTTTTCTTGCTGCAATTTCTCTTAACATGATGAATGCAGTTCCAGGAACAAATATCCTTTGAAAGCACTAACAACTGGAATGCAGTATTTTAAAATAATGTTATTTCATATATAAATGGTCACTAACACTATTATGTTACTGGAAACTACATGTAATCTTCAAAAGAGAATGTAAATACCTGGGAGAAAGCAACTAACATCCTGGAAGAAAAATTTATCAAAGCAAATAAAAGATTTCCTGTTGAAAGAAATTGTAAATTATGTCAAATGGCTTTGAGACAAACATGAAATTTATAATCTGTGTAATCTTGTTGGCTCACACGGTCCTGTTGATATACAGAGCTTTGGAATTTGACTTATCCCCCTGCTGAGACCATGAGGTCTTCAATGCTGATGCTACAAATGATGGGAAGATTTCTTGGAAGATTGATTAAATCAAGTTACATATTTTCAGGCTTCAGATTGTTTAAAATGTTGGAAGGAGGGAGAAAAAAAATGTTGGATCTGTTCATTTGGGGTTTTTCACCTTTTAGCAAAAAGTTCTGAGAAAAAAATGTCCTTATTCATATACAGAGAGGTAGTCTTATTAAAATCAGTATTTAGTATTATTTTTAATATAGATAGTGCCAAAAAGTGGAATCTTTAGAAAGAAGATTATATTCCATTTTATGGTTGAATAGCATCTGCTACAACAGCCTGAGCAAGTTCTGTGGGTACCAATCATGACAAAGGTATGAAGAAAAAGAAAACCGCAGTAACTGCAGAGAAATCCTCACTTTCCTGGACACCCATCAGCCCCAGTGACAGCCTGGAAGGCCAAAGCGCTGCAGAAGAAATCATCCAGGCTGGCATTTGGTGCTTGGAGGCAATGTCAAGTTTCCCAGCAGAGGTGCTAATCACTGCCAGTTGTCATTACAGCTCTGGCTGGGGGCTGCTCAGTCACCAGGAACGGCTCCAAACCCTCAAATGTAACGCAGAGGAATCTTCTGGTGATATTTCTGCTCCAGCCTGGCTCCCAACACCAAGTGCACATCCCTGTTTGTAGCTGCACAGGGAAGTGCACAGGATGGGGAGAGTAAAACACAGCCATCTTGGTGTGGTTCTGAGAGCATGAATTAAATATGGGCTTTGGTGCTCAGCTGGAGGAAGAAATAACCAAGTGTGACAGTGTGGTAATGAAACTGCACCTCTGAAGAGAGGCATGCCCAGAGAGTGTGTCTAACAGGACAGGCCGGAGAGGAAGTTCAGATGAAAAATGAATTTACCTTCTCTCTACTGCCACAGGTAAAATAGAAGGATTGGTACCCATCCAATGGTCTTGTTTCCAATCACCTTTAATCTCTTTGTTTTCTCTGCTCAGCTGCCCGAGGGCAGGATGAGACCTTAAAATCTGTCATAAACGAGCAAGGTACAAAGAGAATCCTACAACTCCCCGAGCAAAGAGTGTTTTCTATCACAAGGCTCAGCTTTTCATCTGCCTAGGCCTTTGCTGTTTAGAACAAGAACAAGGTGCAGAGCTTCAATAAACCAGCTGGCTCTTCCCCATCCTCCAAGTCCACTCAACGAGCCAGTTTCACTGGTCACTGTAAAGCCAGTACCTTCTCACACCCCAAATATACTCCTCTTAGATTCTTCTGTCTCCACTTTTATAAATGAGATTATAAAACATAATGTGCAGTCCTTTCCAAGGCTTTCACAGTCAAACTTGAAGTAAAGATGTAATATTCAAAATATTACATCTCAACATGGTAATCAGGTAAGGATATGAGGCTGTCTCTTAAAAAGAAAAGAATATTCTGAAAATTCTATGCAAGGACTTATTCTTGAAGAAATATCCAAAAAAATATGTATTGCTGTTACTGACATTCATGATCTTGAAATCTGTGGCCTTTAAAAGACTGGAATTTAATGGATATAAATGTTGAACTTGGAGAAAATGTAGTGCAAACCAAAAGGGCAAGTAATGCAACTGTTAGCAATATACTACAAGCACAAGCCATCTTCCTATTCCCCTCTGTACAAGTGGGATCTAATTCAAAGTGATCTTTCAGATTCACTCTTTTCATGTTTTCAAGTGTGGTGAATTTTACACTCTCATTCTCTTCCCCAAACAGCTGCATTTTGCATTAGGGTGAAGAACTGGGGTTAACTTTTATCTGTTTGCTGCCATTTTGAGCATTTTCATGCTTTTCACCATTGCACCTTTGCTTTGTCTCAGCTGATCCCCTGGAGATGCAGCCCGTATAAAATAGAGTCTCTCTTTTGTTTAGACACAAAGGTACCAAAAAAAAATATATATATTGAATTTCACTTAAAGGACTACTCTTAGCAAAGCCTTCTAATACACCAGAATGACTCTAATTTTTGTGCACAACTAACAGGACCTTGATATTTAAAACCTTGTTTCCAGGACAACAGAGTCTGAGACTCCATTTCTCTGAGCTGGAAGATAGAAAGACTGATTCTGTCTTTCAGACACCTGGATTTATGGTTACACAAACGTGGGAATCACAGATCTGAGGTTGGAGAGAGCTTCCAAACAGAGCTGACAGCCACCAGTGGCAGAGGAAGCTCGAGTAATATTCAAAACTAATGGATTTTATGCACTGATTGATTTCAGCAGGAAAATGGACCATTTTCATAATTTTAATCTGCTTTGTAGCACAAGCCATAAGAGTTGCCAAGATTTTTTTTTCAAATAGAGTATCTCTACTGCACACAACATTCATCTAACTCGGAGGAAGTTTTCCAGTGAAGAATAATCTTTCACAATCCCAGATAAATCACACAATAAATATATGCTTTCCTCTTTTGAGATGCATGTTTTATTTCTAATATGAATGTGGTGACTTTCAAATTCCAGGCATTGGTGTATATATATATATTTTAATATCTCTCTGGCTGTTTGATTAAAGAGCTTGCTGTGAACAAAATATCTTCCATCTATGTCATTTTTTTTTAGCTTTTGTGACTGCAGTATGAAAATGTGAATTATACAAGTATAAGGAATAAAATGGCATATATATGTAGATTTAGAAATGCTATTTGTTTCATATTTCACCAACTCAAATGGACTTGATGAAGATAGAAACCCCACTTTGCAATGCACTTAAAAATTGTAAGATGCAATTACAAGAATTTCAGCACTATGAACACCAAGTCAAGCTAACCTTGTAATGAGAGCAAACACTGAAGAGATGAAAAGATACTCCCCTGTTTTTTAAAATGAAAATTCCCTCTGATTCTAGAAGACGAGGAGAAAAAAAACCCCAGAATTTACAAGGTGCTTTTAAATCCAATTCCACACTATTCTGTACATTTGTTTTGGTGCCACGGCTGCAAGCAGCACCTGAGAGCCTCAATCAGAGACCCTCTCTCACTGCAGGTCCTCAGTTGTTTGGTGATTTACAGTAAAATCTAACACTTCAAATGCCATCTGAGGAGCAGCAGGCACTCACTGGGAACACTGGACACCATGACACCCTTTGGAGATAGGATGTTTCAAAAGATGATGGGATTCTGCACCAAATCTGGATTTACAGGGGACACAAAATGTTGCAGCACTTTGGATTTCACCCCAATGGCTGCCACAGAGGTGATGGTGGCTAAACCTGACAAGTCTGGAACAGAAGAGCATTAATACACCCAAACAGCTGGGGGTGAGGACCCCACAGTCATTTTTGCTGAGGTCTTCTCCCAAGGAGAAGAAAAATCCCTTAATGACATAATAGAATAGAAATGGAGTTAATAATAGAATAAAATATCCTGGATTGGAAGGAGCTCACAAGGACCATCAAAGTCCAGCTCTTGGTCCTGCACAGGACATCCCCAAGAGTCACAACTTGTTCCTGAGAGCATTATCCAAATGCTTCCTGAATTCTCTCAGGCTTGGTGTGAGAGACTGAAATGGGTAATTGTTTAAACATTGTTAAAAAAGGACTTGGCCATTATGGCAAAACTGTATGAAGAAGCTGTGAGCACTGAGGCCCTGCTCACATGTGCCTGCTGAGGGGAAATGGGCTGTGAGTTAAGCCACCTGATATTTTCTGCTTAATCTGTCCATCACTCTTTTTCTCTCCCACCCTGCCCTTCTTTTTCTTTCTCTCTACCTCACACTACTGTTAAACAAAATCCATATTACCAACTTCAGCCTATGGTCTCGTTTGCACCTTACCACAGGCAGAGGCATCTCTCTAACAATTTTAATAACCAGAACTCAACACCTGGTGCTGTGACCACTGCCCTGGGGACCCTGTTGCAGTGCCCAGCCACCCTCTGGGTGAAGAACTTTTTCCTGATATCCAACCTAAACCTCTCCTGACAGAGCTCCAGCCATTCCCTCATGCCCTAAGATGCTCCCAGAGATCATCTCCAGGCACCCCCCAAAGAATCAAGTTCTCAGATGTTTAAATTCTACTGTAACATGAACTAAAACATGTCAAGAGGGAACACCTGGATGTTGGCTCCAACAGTGCACTCCTGATCCAAACAAATGCAACACTCAGTTGATGTAGATGCCTCTAAATAAGAGGTTGCTAATTGGAAAGGCATGTTTAAAACCAGTAAATAACAGTAAATTGGCCCTGGAGATTGATAAGAATGAGAAAAGTTGCCATTGTGAGTCCTCCTGAGTGTAGAGAGCATTTCTGGCCAATAACTGAGGGAATTTCATAAGCAGCTATGAAAACACAAACTGAAATTTCATCCCAACGCAGTAATAGGAAAGGTGTTGGAATTAAGTTATTATTTTCTATTTTATTTCCAGGTTCTACAATTATACTCTGAAATTCATTTATACTACTTCTTAACTTGTGAAAGAGATCTTTTTCTTCTGTATAGATAATAATAATAGTCCTCAATGAAAAAATGAGTCTCCTTTCTCCTACAGAGGAACAATAAATTCTCCCCTTTTGAGGGAAAAAGAGAAGAACAGAGATTATCCTTTCAGCTTACTAAAAGTAATGATACCAACCAAAATTAATTTAAAAAGTGGCTTTATTTACTCTCTGGAATGAGGGACTCATCTCAGATAAATTCAATCTTTCATGGCTTGCACACAAACAATCACTGCCTGAAAATAATTGTGTCAGATGCTCTAAAAAGTTTGCAAGATTGGATTTTTTTTTCCTTTTTTGTAATTCTGAAAGAGTTTTACCACCTGAATTAAAGGGTGGATAATATTTGACAGATTATTTGATTAAAATACTCTAAATTTTATGGCCTCACCCTTTAATTATACATCCCATTTCAGTGTGAGATGTTCAGATGGAAATGTTAAAGAGTATCTCAAAGTGAAACTAATTTTGTTTTCTACAGCAAATAAGGTTCTGATTCAGCAAACTCTGGTCTGTGTAAGCTTATGTATGTGGATTTTTCCAGTTAACTCACATGGATAATGAGTCCATTTATGTGCTTTAGTTTTCTGCCTGGGTAAGGAGTATTACACAGAGCTCCATAAATAAGTTAATTGTCTGAAGGCAAAAATAAATCTTCTTAATCTGGGCAAACAGAATTCATTAACTCATATCATACAATGGGTGCAAAGTAGTAGGGATATAATGGCAAAAGTAACTTGGGATTTTCCTAAGGAGACTGAGAAGCCTGAATGCTGAGCAGCTCTCCAGGTACACAGAACTGTCAGTCAGTGACAAAATTCAAAATTTAAACTTAAAAACATCTCACCAGGATGGACATCTCATGGCAAACTCTTGGCGATAACTCTGATGTGTAGGGGGCTGCTGGAAGATGGAACTCTGTGTAGGGAATGGGAAAACCTGGGTTTGTAGGAGATCCCACCTGATGATTGAGTCTGTGCCACAATCACACTTTGAAATGACTAGAAAAGATTAAAGTGTGCTAAGCAGTTGTTCTTGTCCCAAGAAAAGTTTGGAAACTGTTGTTGCTGACTAAGGAACTGGAAAATCAAATGGAAAAAAGATGCAAGATCTTTCATTTCCCAGAATCACAGAATGCTGGAATGGTTTGGGTTGGAAGGGACCTTAAAGCCCATCCAGTCCCACCCCTGCCATGGCAGGGACACCTTCCACTATCCCAGGCTGCTCCAAGTCCTGTCCAACCTGGCCTTGGACACTGCCAGGGATCCAGGGACAGCCACAGCTGCTCTGGGCAAACTGTCCCAAACCCCTTCCACCCTCACAGGGAAATAATTCAAGTAAAATTTCCTTCCCTTTCCCTTCCCTGCCAGTCCTCTAACACTGCACACCCAGAGAACAGGATGGCTTTGCCCCCACCACAAGCCAGAACTATAATTCAGGCCACCTGGGATAAGCACTGGGTATGAGAATGGAATTGATGTTTGGCAGTTATAAAATTAAGCCTGTCAAAAGCTTTTTCTGTAAATGTTAATACACAGTGGCAGATGACTAAAATGGAGCTATTTTGGAGTGTTCCAACTGCCTGAAGTCTTACATCAGTGCCATAATACACTCACAACCACACTACCTGTTTGCTCAAAGGGATCAGTTCATGTTTCAGCCTTGTTATTTGCCTCGCTCCCTCTGTGATTCTCTCCATAGCTTTACTTGTACATGGCTTTCATTAGGGAAAATTCAAGCCAATTTGGTTTTCAACTAACAGTTTCAGTTGCTGAAGAGATGTCCAAACCAGGTTTGGTTTGCTGTTTTTCTTGTTTAAATCTTTATCTGCTGACTGAAGTGGAAAGCAACACACACCTACGATCACAATAGTGATGTTGTTCTGTGGTGTCTTTTATTTGTTTGTTTATTTTATTAAAAGATGTCTAAACAAATTGAATCAACTGGTTAGTCAACACTGAAATGACACGTTTTTTACCTTGGTAAACATTCAAATCCATCCCTGCAGCAACAAGATAATTTATTCATTTAGATTTTAACCAGACCTACCTCACATCCCAGGCAGCACACATACATTGGGAAAAACCCCAAATAAACAAAAAATCTACACAAACTTTGAAGAGCTTGGCAAATTAATCCTATTACTATGGAAACAGTAATGGAGTTTGCATCTATTGGCAGTTGTGATCAAATCTTCTGGCTGATTAACATACTAATTGTGATTCATCCACTAAATAACCTCATCTCTTTATTTACTAATTCTTTTGTTGTTGTATATACTTCTCTTTCATGCATGTTTCAACGTCAATCTTTTCAATGTCAGTCCGGTGCGTGTTTCAATGTCAATCTTTTCTGCCTTATTACAACACCAGGCTCATTCCAAGGAGCTTTTGCATTCCTCTTACCCGTGACAGCTCCCTGTAAACCCCAACTTTTCACTCCCCAGGTGCCTGACATACCCTGATCATCAGGACAGCTTTCCTGATGTCCCGGACTCCGTCGTAGACCAGGCGGGAGGCGTCGATGAACTCGTTCTCCTCGAAGGGCTGGGGCACGTTGGCACTCAGGGCTTCGATGGCCACCTCCACTTGCTCAGCAAAACGTGGCATCACTGGGTTGGACACAAGGAAAGGCAGCAGGGTTACATTTGTGTTCTCTCCTGAATGCTTTTCTGCTGCTCTGGGGCATGGATAGTTTCCAGGAGGCACGGCACACGCTGTGCTGGAAATTCCCAGGCACAGGGAGCTCATGGATGGGTTTGTACCCACCCTGCACGTGGACACCTCTGGCACTTTATCTGACAGCATGGAAATAACCGTCCCTATATCCTCTCCTCCAACTGTGCAACAAAGAATAGAAAACTTCCTTCCAAAACTGTGATTTACTAACTTTTAAAAGGCTGCAAGATACCTGAGCAGGAAGTAAAATTCATTTAAGAATTTACAACCTGTAAAGAGCATAGCAAATGTTTGTATCAAGTGATCAAAACAAACTGTAGCCATTATACCTGCTAATTTACATGATTTACACACTAGCTCATACTAAATAATAATAATTTTATAAGGGACAAAATACAAAATCAAGGCTATACTTTTGTGAAGACACCTAAGTGAATCTTCTGTTTCTTTGCTACCACCATGTATATAACAGAAAACATAGCTACAAATATTTACTAAAAATATTATAACTGTGGTATGAACTTATTTAATATACAATCTAAAGCTATTATTTACTTTTGTAAATGGTTTCAGAGCATTGCTTGAAGTAGCAAGTGACTTTTATTCAAATTTCATAGAGGATTCCTTTGAAGGCATAATCACTTTCTGCACATCATGTTTGCAGGAAAATAACTCTTCCCCAAATCAGTCCTCTAACAACTCAAACTCTAAAAATATGACCATCAGGTCCCACTGATTATCCTGCAACTACATTCCTGTACTTGTTTACTCCTCTTCAAAATTTTAACAATAATATTGGAGGACTTTGCTCATAGAGGACAAACATAATCAATGATTAATTAAAACCTAGATAAAAAGATGCAGTTGGATTAATTCTTAAGAATTTAGGGAACTAGGGTCAAGTTTAAGATTTATAGACAGCCATCTTTTCAGCATGTTCACATCACTTTTATTCTAGCATTTAGGTATCCAGATCACGCATCACTGACTTTACTATTTTGGCAATATAATTAGAAGAACAGGAAATGATGATTCCTACAACAGTTATTGCCTGTTTTTGTTGTTAAAATATTACCTTTTTTGCCCATCTTTTCCCAAAACCCTATTTTTAATACACTTATTGGTAACCTGAACCCAACTGATGAATACAAAGGGGAATTTCCAGGGTTTTTTTTTCATCAAGAGCAGTGACGTTCTTTCTTAGGAACTTCTACTGTGATAGGAAATGATATTTTCTTTATGACTAAATGTTCTTAAATTTATTTTACAGAATCTGACTTAAAGTAAAACCACAAAACCCCATGATTTAAGAATAGTTTACATTTTGAAGAAGTGGCAGCAACCATGAGCTCAAACTTTCTGTTTCTGGCATTTAAATATTACGCAATGGATGCAAATGAGGAAACCTTTAAAGGGATATAGGGATTCAAATATAGTTTATACATCACTAAATATATATATGTATATATATATCTGTTCATGTAGACAGATGAAAGAACAGATTTGTGTTTTCCATGCAGATAATGTGCAGTAAGTTCCTGGGATACACTGGAGAAACAGGAAAAAGTGACAGCAACAATAGACTTTAAAAAAGTAAACATTAACAAAACATTGCCAGGCAGAGGGGAAACATTTTAATTAGAAAAGGAGTTTAAGAGAGATGAAAGTTTTGGAAGACATAGTTAATAAATGCATATATCAAATTACCTTAATTAATAGAACACTTGAAAGTGTAGTAGGAGACAAATATGATTGCATAAGGAAGTCTCAAGCCTGAATATCAAAAAGCAATCATTAAAAATACAATCTAAACAAGTAAACCTAAAGAATGAAAGAGAATTTATTCTGAGTTGTTGGGATAAAACAAGTAACACTAGAGATGCAATAATGAAAACAATAAAAAAAGGAGGTAAACAACCCTAATATTTAGGGCTAAATTAAATTTAACCTTAAATTTCAGTTTATAATTTCTTAACTAGCAGAAGTGGTCAGGTATTTGATATAATTAATAGTAGGTGTGACAGGCCTGAATTAGGAATGGGCAGTTTGAAGAACATCAACATAAGCATAAAGAAAATTTATCTTTTACATATATGTTCCAGTTAACAGGGTAAAGTAAAATTTACCCTGTTGTTTTTAAGACAAAAAATCAAAGAAATTTCTGAATCATTTTCAGAGAACTCAAGAAAAACATTTAATGGTGGAAATTCCAGGGATTTGTTAACAAAAACCCAACAAACTTGTCTATTTTAGATAAAGGCATATAATCCTTATATAAAGGTTCTTATAAAGGTAGAGAAGAAAAGAAGGAAGATTTATTCTATATTCAACATAGTTTTAGTACCCAGAAATAAAATTAAACTTGACATGGAGCAATTAATGTTTAATTATCTGTAAATAATCAACAGATGCTGGACAGGCAACAGATTTGTGGCAATAAGTTGCACCAGGCTTTTAGAATATCTCCCTTGACAGGGCAGTGATGGGGGAAGCAGATATGACACAGCTGGGTTTGTCATGGCCACATGTGACATTCTTAGAAAAAAACAAGGGAAATTTAAATTAAATGGTTGGAAGGTGGAATAAAGTTACACTTTATTCATATTCCTGAACACGAGGTATTAATTCCTGACCACATTTATTACCTCCACTGGGTGTGGAAGCCTCTCTGATCTGTTCTGATTTTGCAGACCTGGCTATAATTTAGTCCCTAATTTAAAATATGACATGTAAACATTATCTGCTGTTTCAAAATGGGAATAGATATTAAAATGCTTTATGATTGCTTGCTTGCCAATGAAATTATTACATCAGTGCTCGCTTTTGATTGGGCAAGCAAGGAAAAAACACCATTAATAGGGGGCTATTACTTATTGCTTCTCTAAGCATATGTTGTCATTTAATGCAGGAAGCTTTTGAAAATTGAGAAACACAGTATTCTCCAGTTGAGGTTATTGAGCTCCATAAAAAAAAACCCAAAAAAACCTCCAGTCTTTCTTCTCTATTATTTACCACACAAAGAAGGACATTCCTGTGCCAAAGGTGAAAAAAACACAAGTAAAATTCAGGCAAAGGCATTTGAATCTGGAGTTAAAACTTGCAAATGTATCAGACAGAGAATGATTCATTTAATATGCACAGAGAAATTGGCTATAAATTTTAGCTTCAAAAGCAAATCAATACTTTTGGGGAAAAATTAAACATTGGTTTCTTAGTTTGAGCTGTGGCCTTGAAAACAGTCACACATATGCTTAGACTGAAAAATGTGGTCCATTAAAATCTCTCAGCCTAACTACATGAATTAATTAGGCACCTGCATAAATGTTGACAGAATCAGGTCCCAAGTTAATAGCAACACTTCTAATTCACTGACTTTGTCATTCCAACAAAATAAAGATTTGAAAGCCTTTCTGTGGATGAGTTTCCAATGGCACTGAAAGCAAGACCAATGCCAACAAAATCTAGGTTGAGCGGCTGCTGGACAAAAATTTGGAATCAGAAAAGTTGAAATTACTTCCATTTTATCAACTGATCAATTCTTTTGAATTATATTTTTTTTTTTTTTGGCTGATGCCTAATAGAAACCCAGCATATCACCATGTGTGAATTCATGCCTTGATCAAACTTGTATTTTTTTTGTGAACCCCTCTGTTCCACAAAGAAAATATTTTCTCTACAGCTCTTGTTTTTCTCCCACCCACCCATATCTCCTACATATTAAAGTTATCAAGTAGTTACCTGTTTCCAAAAATATATTCCCCGTTGACTTTTTCTCCTATGGCAATCAGTTTGTACTGTGATTTTTGTACTTAGAAACATCACTGCAAATTTTGTTTAGTGATATGGGAACAATAAGATCCCTGATAGACAGAGAAATGTTAGGTTACATAATAAAATTATTGAGATAGAAATTAAAAAATGTTTGGGCGTTCTTGTTCGTAGCATTAGAACAAAAAGTTTCATTAATATGCAAGATTAAATGAATGCCTTGCTGATTTATTGTACTTTTATGGCCTTATTATTTAGGAACTTGAATTCCTCAGAATCTTAAGTAGATGTGAATGTTCAGAAATGTGGAAAGGGATAATTAAAACACAAAAAAAAGCAATAAAGGTCAAGGACCCTTCAGGTGCACAGTTTCTAATTCTTAGTAGCATCAATGGGAATGAGGAAATTTGTCTGGTTTTGTCTCACATGATACAACTGAAAGTTTTAAAACTTTTCTTATACCAGGCAGAGAACAGTAGATGCTTCCAAGAGAAAATTAATTATACCTATCCTACCTTAAAGACTCAGGCTCAGCTGGATAAAATTCTGAATTTTCCTCTGCCACTGAACAGAGAGGGAGGTGTTTGGCTTAGAGCAAATGTCTGCTTTAGACAACCAAGTTTAGGCACAAATCAACCCCATTTGCACCAAATCCTGGCACACTTTTGGCTCTGAATCAGGCTGAGCACAACGTGGCTCTTTTCCATTCCAATCTCACTGGAACTGAAGGGTTCCCAGGAATATCATCTCATTTTTCTGGCCAGAAGACAATTTTTGAAAAGCACCAGCAGAGCTATTTCTTAGAGCTTCATTTTGAAAAGACGAGCACTTACTTGAGAATTTTTGAGATCCAGGGATTTGAATCCAAGGGAAGAATCCTTCCCGGAGACCAGGGGTTGTTCCCTAGAGCCAGACTGTCCTCAGACAAATCAGATATTTGAGCAGCAGAGAAGTGACTGCTCTGTACCCCTGCACCAGCTGTGCCCTCTGGCTGGCCCTCAAACCTCTGTATTTGTTTAAGCATTTCTGTCCATCCTTAAGAAAACTGATTTTCCCTCTGCCATGTTGATAGAGACACATCGTTTAAGGTGCCAACCACATTATCTATCCAGCCTTTAAATGGCTATAAAAATCTGGTCGGTTGTGGGTAAGATTATTCAAGAATGACATGGCAGTCTAAGGGTTTGCTAAAAGTTTCAGGATCCCTGAAAATGTCTGTGCTTCTCCTAAACATCATAGTTGTTTTTGTCACATAAATTAAGAAAATTATCTGGAATGACAGGCAGGATTTTAAACTTAAGGCTATCAGGGGAGACTTAAAAGGAAAAAAAAACCTATGAATGATCCATTATACTAAAAACAAAACAAAACACTCTCAGAAAAAAAGCTCAGCCATTATTCAGATTTAAGAGGTTTTAGTATTAAACATTCACAAAGTTACAGCTTAAAAATTTCAGGGCACTGGATGAAATTTCTTCTGTTGGTTTTTGTGTTTGTGTGGCTTTTTTTTTGTTGTTTTCTTTTTGTTTTGTTTTAATTTTTTAATTTACTTAACTGAAGAAAGAATGCAGTCTACTGGGAAATTCGGGTATTTAAACTAGGTATTTAAAAGATCATTCCTAAGGGATATCTGACATCCTCTGTCAAAGACAGCACAGTTTCTCTGTTTCATTTGACAGATGAATAAGGAATGAAATATGATACCTTATTTAGCTCAAAGTGTTTGTCAAAGTCTGTTTCTAAAAGAACTGTACATTCCTTATCAAAAGATTCTAAATACTTCACAGAATGTTTTTAAGTCCTGGTCTCATACAATTCACATTTCAGTCATGACTATTATAGTGCTAATTGAAAAGAAAAAGCTTTATAAATGTCTACTGAAACATTACATAAAATATCTTACAATCACAGAAATGTTTGGGTTGGAGAAGATTCCTCAGCTCATGGAGTCCAACCCTTCACCCAGCCCTGCCAAGGCCACCACTGACCCCTGTCCCCGAGTGCCACATCCACATGGCTTTTAAATCCCTGCAGGGATGGGGACTCCAAACTGCCCTGGGCAGCTCTGCCAGGGCTGGAAAAACCTTTTGGGTGAAGAAAACTTCCCTGATATCCATAATATCCAATCTAAACCTCCCTGGCCCAGCCTGAGGCCGTTCCCTCTCCTCCTGTCCCTGTTCCTGGAGCACAGCCTGACCCCCCCAGCTGTCCCCTCCTGTCAGGAGCTGTGCAGAGCCACAAGGGCCCCCTGAGCCCCCTTTGCTCCAGGCTGAGCCCCTTCCCAGCTCCCTCAGCTGCTCCTGGTGCTCCAGACCCTTCCCAGCTCCCTCAGCCCCTCCTGGGGCTCCAGACCCTTCCCCAGCTCTGTTTGGGGTATCAAACCCTGTGTGTCTCACACTGGTGAAATGGTTAAAAAGTCAGCTGTAAAATAATGAATAATGAGATCCTATAGCAGTTTGCAGTGAACACAAGACTTTCAGGAAGAATCAGCCTTCACTGCCAAACACTGATCTAGCCACGGCCCATAAAAACAAAATTCTCAGGCTTCCTTGAATTTATGGCCAAGTCCTGACCCTCTGGCCCACCTGTGTTAAGTCTTCTGGCACTTCCCAGAAGGCTCCAACCTTATCTGTGGGTTTATGCAACCCAGCAGATTGATGTGGGAATGGAAGAAATGGATTTGCTCATGTGCAGCCCAGGTGAGATGGACATTACAGAAATTAATGGCACGTCTGGAGTTATGGTACCACACATTGGGAGACAGGGACATGCAAACTAGAGGGAAAAACTCACCTTCCAACTTTGTTCTGACTGAACTGCATTGACAAAAGATAAATGTCAGGGCAGAAGCCAGGTGAAGTGCTGTTTGCATGCTGGACAGCACAGGAGGCCACTGATTAAGGACAGGTCCATCCCAAAGTGGACAGAGGAGGATAACAAATGTCATTTGTGTCTCACCAGTTTCAGCTGTGTCGTTCTCCTGTCTACCTGTGCAAAACTACACACAATGAGCACCCCCAAAATATTATTCCTGCCAAACAGAACACCATTCAGGGTAATATTTCAAATGAAAGCAAGCTCTTCAGAAAATTCCCTCAAGAAAGCAGTCTCATGCTGTTGGACACCAAGTAGGTTATGTAAAAAGCAAACCACCCTTCCTGGCTTAGCTAGAAGTTTGTGTGTATCAATATGTAGGTGTGTGTAGGCAAGGGGATGCAAGGAATACCAGTGCTTTTATTTTAAAACATTATTGTACAGTTCACACTTGTGTTCACAAAACATTCTGTTGGGGTTGGTGGATGGATATTGACTCTATTTCTCTGCCTGTATTTTCTAGACCTGGCAAATTTCTTCCTACTTCTATCACCACCCTCCTAATTTAAAAAAAAAATTGGCTTTTAAGAACACAAAATGTTTTTGAGAACAGATTTGAAGAGTGACTAAATAATACTGGCTTATGAAAATGGGCATTTCTATTATATTAACCCACTATTCATCATAGAAGGTGTTTGGCACATCCAAAATAGATAACCCCATTTTTTTAAACTCTCATTGAGTTAATTCACAGCTGAATCTTGAATTTTCTTTGATTATGTAATCCTTATCTTGACCTTCTTCCATTTCTGGAAGACCTTTAGGTTTTGGAGAACAAGTGGAAATATCTTGGGGTTTTCAGTGAATATCCTCCTGTAAGCACCGCCTAACATCTTCAGCACTGACGTGAAGCTATTGAGCATGGAAATAATATGATTTCTCAGCTGTCCATTACAATGCCACTGTTTTTCTGAGACAATGAATTCACTCAGGACCTTTCTGTCCATGCAGATAATATAGATTTAATTGTTCCATTTACCTAGAGAAATTAAATAAAAATATCTTTTAGTCTTGTCTTTCTCTCCCAACCAGCGTTTTCCTTTTGGCAAACCTGCTGCTGCCTATTCCCCTGTTAATGAATGCACTCTACACCAACCATGGTGCTGGCCCTGAAGTGACACAAGATTTCCCCCTCTGCTTGCTGAGAAATGATCACTCGCGCTTTGCCTTGTCACCAGCTCTTAATCCATCAAAGGCTTTAACACTCACCCCATGGTTGCCTGGTTGCCAAACACCTGTGGGTGCAGCATGTTAGGAAAAGCCTTTGAAAATCTAGATCAATTAGGTTATATTCTCCTTTAGCACTTTATTCCATTTTTAAAAGTGGAGAGAAAAAACCCTAGCATTTTAGCTTTGAGCTACAGTGGTGATTTATTCATCTCTTATGTCTCATTTAATTGCTTTCTAATGCATTTTGTATTATTTCTTAGTGTAATCCTCTGTATATTGATCAGAGTTTCTCTGGTTAAAAATTCTTTGGATCAAACCAACAATCCTGGGTGTTCTCTTGTCCTTTTGTAAAATACCTTTTCTTTAATAATGCATTACATTTTTCTTTTGTTGGTGGCACTTTGACCTCTGCATTTCAGTTTAGCAAAACTTTAAATAAAATGCTACTGTACTTTGCAGAATAAAAGTCATAATTTGATCAGAACTCCTGGATAAATGATTTCATGTACTCAGGATGATGGTACCCATAAGTTTTACTATAACTACCTGAACTCCCATAAAACATGAATTTAACATCATTTTATTTTTAAATAGGCTCCATTTCACATATTTTAGCTCTCCCTCAGATTCAATATGGGGTTTTTTTTTTTTGATTACAGCTATGCTTAAATTCATCTTCTTCTTCTACATTTTGTTTCCCTTCATATCACTGCTGAAAAATCCATCTTTCCCACATTTTTAGCATTAGGTTTGATAACATCATTGAGCTGCCTTTTGCTATGATAAATATCTTTAAAGTTTGCCCTACTCACACTGATAAAACTCTCACAGGCTTATTGCTGAATTGCCAGTAATGCTGATTTCCAACTTCAGTCCATTCTGATAAAGACAAAATAAAACAAAATTGTGTCAAAACAGAAGTCAGAGCGACCTACTTAAAACCAGTGAGTTACAAAGTTACTGGGATATTTTTAAAACATGCTAAAAGCTGAAACTCCAATTTCTGGTGTGAATCAAAAGATTTCAAATTTCCAGTGTCCTTCACAGGAGTAACCCAAGTAGTATGGTACTTGCTGTTCCAGGATGGTTTCCAGACAGCCCAGTGCAAACTGGAGCAAAAAAAAAAATTAAAAATTTCTGTTGGGAAGTTTTCACAGCCTCTCGCAGGCAGTTCTGGTCCTTCTTGTTCTGCTCTTATCCCTTTCATTTCCCATTCATTTCCTTTCATCATAACCCTGCAATTCCTGATCCAGTTTTCCCAGCTTAAATCCAACCCTCTTGGCCTTTAAATAATGTTACGGCTTTTTCTCCTACCTGATCCTCAAAAATCTTGGAAAATAGGATCTGGCCTCATTGCCTGTTCCTTCATTTCTTTTTAGGACAATTATTTTTATTTATTTAGAAGCACAGGCTTCTTGCCTTCAGTTTTTACAGATTTTGAAGTAAGTGCTGACTACACTTCAGTCTCCCCTTCTCTGAAGGCAATGGGAAAGTCTCAGCTGCCCTTGGTCACTCTGGGTGCTGAGCAGGATGAGGGATCTCAATATTCAAAGAGCAATTCCACTCTAATTTAATCTTACTTCCTTCCCTGTCCTTTTGCCTTTATCCTTGTTTTTAACTTTTTTTTCATCTCTTTTCCTTTCCACCCTTCTCTCCTTTTTCCCCTCAATGGACAACGTGTAACAGGATGATTTCACAGCTTTCCACAAATCTGAATACCAATATAACACTTAACAGAGGCACCTTAAAATAACCAACCAACAAAAAAAAAAAAAAAAAAAAAAAAAAAAAAAAAAAAAAAAAAACCCCAAAGAAACAACTAAAAACCACCTCAAAGCCAACCAATCAACAACGACAACAATGAAAAAAAATGAACCTTGAAGCTCTGGTTTACTCCTGCATGAGAAACATCCACTAAAATCTGAGTTTGGAGTTTGTTCCCAGTGAGCCCATTGACTCTGTGGTTTCACAGATTTCCTCTTAGATTTATAAGAAAATCAGCAAGCAAGAGCTAAGTTTTTGTTATGGTTTTTAAAGGAAAAGAAAAGTTCTCTATTTTAAAAGGGCTTTAACCAGTCTGTTACTCCCTAAAACTGCTGCCAGAGAAAAGAATCCACCCTCTATCAAATACTTGGCTTTAAAGGCAGTTTGTTAGACAGGCACAGGCAACAAAGCACTGAAACACTAAAAACTCCACCCCATACATTCCAATGGCTGTAAATTAAAATAACAAACTAATAAACCTTGGAGGTGAGACTGGTTATTGAAGCAATGTCTGCAGTTTCCATTTCTCAGAAACTGTCAACATAATTTTCATGAGAGATTAATTTTCTTCCCCCCCAAAAAATACCAAACCCAAACCATCAGCAAGGTGCTTGTCTTTCTAAAACACTATATCCATATTTCTCCACTGTGGATCCAACCCAATACTCACAGACCACAGGGAAATCTCTGGGAAAAAAAGGCTTAACAGAGGTTTTCCTTTTCTGAGTGGACAATTAAAAGCAAATAATAATTATAAGAGAAAGGTAATCTGTTTATTTCTTTTCTATCATCATTTAAGTAAATTTTTCCCAGCTTCCAAAAGCACTTCATTGAAAATTTAATTAAGGTTAGTTAAAAAAAAGAAAAACCAAACAAACAAAAAGAAGGAAGGAATAAATATGAAAACAGTGAGATGTTCATGACTGTGCTTCTCATAGAGATTTTGATGTCCACATGTGTGGGTGGAACCTGATCCAAATAAATCCAAATCAATCACTTGTGGTATTCACATGCCCTCTGAACAGAGAGAAGCTGTGAGAGAAGCAAAGAATGATCAAAACAATTCTTATCTCATTTGCTGCTCCTGTGTTTGTGCTCATGTGGATTTCACCCAAGAATTGCTTGGTTGGATTCTGGTGGAATTATGTTAATTAGCCAATCAGACCCAAGCTGTGTCATGACTGTCAGGAGACAGCCATGAGTTTTCTTTTAGTATTCTTTAGTATTATTTGTAGTATAGTGTAATATAGTATATGTATAGTATAATATAACAGTAGTATAGTATATATGTAGTATAGTATAATAAAGTAATTAATTAGCCTCTGATATCATGAATTTCTGTGCATCATTCTTTCCTGCCTTGCGGGGGATCCTGGTAAATCTGATAAATCCCTGCCATCATTCCTGAGTGTTCGATAAATCTGGGCAGGAACTCGAGGTGAGGAACTGAAAGAATATTGAAATAAATGCATGGAATTCATAAATACCTAGATCAGGGAATCCCTGAGGTTGGAAAATACCTCTCAGACCATGGAGTCCCACCATTCCCCCAGCACCACTGTGTTCACTGTACCCTGTCCCCAAGTGCCACATCCACGGGGCTTTTGAACACTTCAAGGATGGTGATTCCAGAATGGCACAGGCGGACGAAATTCCATTTTAACCACTTTATTCTAAGGCGATGAAATGTGTCAGTTAATTCTACTTTTAATCATCATCAATGCCTTTGTGAATGGTCTGAAAAGCTGCAGATAGAAAATGTGCTCTAATATTAATGATCCACATTCACAACTGGCAGAAATTGTTTAAGCTTCATCAGCTTCATTGAATTTGGGCCCATTCTGTCCCTTGAACTACTGCTACACAATTTGTACATGATACAAAATTCTTAATATTTTAAACACAATATTTTAATTTTTTTTAATACTCACAAGTTTATTTACAATTTATAAAAGAAAAAATAAGTAAAAACTTTGACTTGGAGGAACAGGGACTTCTTCTTAACTATTGAATCCCAACATTTACACATTGATGTTGTCAAGATGCACTCAGTCCTGAGCTTATAGCACATAGCTACAATTCAAATTATATCAAAAAGTGAATTAAATATGGAATATAAGTATTTGATGTGCATATTATTGATTTATATAATGGCACTTTATATCTACCTGTTAAAAAATTTTTATTAAGAAAATTTATAGAATGTTGGGTCACAAATTTTAGCTAAATATAAAGGTCGGACATACATTTTGTTTTGTTTAATAAAGAAATCTTAATGGTAGGAAGAATTCTTCATAGCTCCTCTTCAACCAAAAGACAGCTTTAACAGAAGGGTGCAACAAAATATTTTACTGTGTCAAACTGGCAAGATTATTTTCCTTCTGTGAATTCATAAAACCAGCTCATAAACTTTTAAAAAGGAGCTAAATTTACAGTACTTATTCCACTGACCTCTTGTTGGGTAGTAAAAATAGGCTGACAATAAGCTGGGGGCTACAATCCCACAAGTAATATTTACTCATCCCCAAATCAGTTTTTAGCTTATTTTGTTGATTCCTGTTCTCAAAGTGAACACAGAGATTGCAGAGCTAGAACAGTTTTTGCTTTCCCATCTCACAGGGCAATTCCTGGGCTTTTGGTCCAAAAGTCACATTTGAAGTGTCCTGAACCGGTGCAATTTTCATTTGTTCCTTCTAAAATAATCTAAAATAATCAACCTCAGATGAACCAAAGAGGCAGGGGAGGATGAGCTCGGACCCTTCCAGACACCCACAATTCGTGCACCTCTATCCCACCAGGGCACCTGAGCAGTGTGTGGAGACCCAGGCTGTGAAATCAATGAATTCACCCAAAACCAGCCCAACCCACTGCTTTCAGATGAGAGCACTTGGCAGCACTGCCTGCACTGAATTACTGACAGCTCTGACATAAAGGGCTTTAAAATGATCGGTACAGACCTGATCACCTACACTGAGATGAATCCAATCCCTGCTCTGGCAAAGCAAAAACAGATTGAAAAAAGAAAAAAAGAATATTTCTTCTCACTCTATCAATCTTGCAGACTTTTCTACTTTTATATAATCTATGTATTTTTATACAATCTAGCAGAATTTTATATTTTTTCAATCAGGTGGTGCATTTTCAGTTGCTTATATGTATTTTTCAATGAAAAGTTGTTTTGTTTAGCAACACTTCAGTCATCAGTAAGTACATTCACCTGCACAGACCAAAGAGTAATGTTTTCAGTGATTTTCTGGAGAGGTATAATGCATAATCAATCAACTCAGAAGAAAAGGCTGTGTATTATTTATTCAAATCATAGAAACTTTGATGTAGTGGCCTAGTCTTGATGCATTACTGAATTTCTTCTCTGATATGGCTCCTGTCAGTATGACTTCTGCAACAGCACTGAACAGAGAATAAAAAACACACTCCAAGCCATGAATTTATTTGTTTGTATCTTATTTTCAAGAACAGATCTCAGAGAACCACCTGAAAGTTTTGAATGACTAAATAAGATTATTTCAATAATTCTTTCAGCATTGCATCAAACTCACCTGTTGCTATAGGGCACAAAATAAAAAATGTGGACATGCAACTTTCTCAAGGTAAAAAGAGTTTTTAATTTTTGACTCCAACATTTATAGATTTTTTAAAAGTTACAGTGGATTGGAGGGTTAAAGTGCCACCTCTCCAAGGACACTGGAAAAACTAACAGTCTATTAAATTTCTCTTCTTCCATAAAAGAATGTAAAACAATAAGTTATTTACCTAAAGTGTGTGAGAAAGTTTGTTACAAGAATGTAAATATTAGAAGGCTTTGAAAAACATAAAAAACAGGGTGACACTTGTTGAGAAGGATGAAAGTTTCACAAAAAGTCTCACAGATATGTATGATTAGCAGAAAGATTATTGAATGTAGAGTCTGATGAAGGAATAGAGATGGAAGCAAGTTTTGATAGAGAAGAAAATAATTGCTGGGCCAGTTTTACTGGATAACCAAGGAGGCAAAGGCTGTGTTAGTTAGAAGGGGTTTTTGTGGCTTAGGGCAGAGGATAAACCCACCCCAAACAAGAAGATGTTTTTACCAAGCAGAAGGATAGCACAGGCAAACAAGTCAGCAAATGTTGCAAGTAGAAAAAAGGTCTCAGAATTTTCCACTGCAAGAAAACTGAAGAACAACTTCTAGCTTAAACTGTAATGTACTGACTTTTAGTGATTGGAGAACAGTAACATGAATATGGTAATTACAGTAGTCATGATAGGCTAGAGATAGAAGTTAAGGTTCTACTGTATGAAGATGCTCAGCAAAGAAAAGTATAGAATGCAATGTAACAAAAGAAAAGTATAGAATGCAATGTAACAAAAGAAAAGTATAGAATGCATTGTGACCTAAACTCAGGGTCTCCAGGCCTGCCTGCAGCTGGGGCTGACAGCTGTAGGCACAGGCTCTGTCACCCATGACCCTGGAATGCTGTAATGCCTAAAATGTAATAAACTGCATTTTGGAAAGCTGTCCGGAGACCCTCATCCCTCTTTTCAGCTCTTACGGACACTCACCAGTTTCCGAGAGCAGTTTGGTAGCTTCCAGCACCTTCTCAGTGTACACCCCAGCCTCGTAGTTCTCCATCTCAGCGTTGATGATGTGGATGACTCTGGCTGCGCGGCCCCGGATGGCGCCCGCGGTCCTGTCCAGCGTGTCCACGTCCCCCTCTTGCAGGGCAATCACACACTTGTTCACATCTTCCAGGATGTGGTTTTCTGCAATTCAGGTTAGAAATACACCTGGTTTGATTGCACTCTTCCTCACAGCAAAGCTTACTCATTTGGGCAAATGTCAGTATATTAAAAAATGGATATCTACCTTTATCCAGGCTGTAAAACAAAAGCCCTTCTGTGATATTGTCACATAACAGTAAAAATCTGTGTGATATTTATCTTTTGTAGGGACTGGGCTACATCATCTTACCTCTGCTGTGTGTCCCAACCTGTAATTCCTTGAAAACCACTCACATGAATTTCAAACATCACACCGAATTTTATCATAATGAAATTGTAATTAAAATGAATGCAAAAGGGAAAGCAGTCAAATATTTTGTAGATTCTCTAATAAACAGTTGGGCAATTTTCTGAAGGTGAATTTACACTCTCCCATAAATGTTTATTACATTTGGCTCATTTTTGCCTAAGTAAGTCAGGAAAAAAAAAAATCACATTGAAAAGACAACAGCAAATGGCCTTTGTAGATAGCACAAAACCTGGGCATGAGCAGTTCATCTCCTTCACTCCATCTATGCCAGAGAATAAGCTGGGAATTTCTAATAACACACCCTTATAATTATGTGTGGCTATGCATAATCTGAAGCAAGAGATGACAACAGTGACTCTGCTCAGAGGAGGCGATATCAAGCACCTTAATTGGATTTTTGGAAGATGCATTGTTTTTTTCTGACTCTGGATCAGGCCATCTCCTCTCATGTGCTACAGCATCAGAATTTATGTAGTATTCTCACATACAAATTATGTGAAAGCATGAAGACTCTGACAAGGTCAGGCACTATTCTCTGCAGTCAATAAAGTAAAAAATAATTTTACTAAGACCAAGACTGAAATTTCATATTTGACCAAACCCAGTCTGAGAAACTCAGTGTCTCTAAACAGCAACTTGATTTTCTGCTAGAGGCACCTCTGAACTGAAAAGGAAATGCTGTTCTTTGTAGTAGTAGTAGTAAAACAGAATTAATCAGTTCACCAACTGTTTTTTGTTAATTATCCTTTGCCACTAGAAAGAATGACTCACTAATCTGCACAGTTAAAAATTCTGAGGTTGGATCATTTGAGGGTTTCAGAAATGTTTTACATGATGTCGCATTTTACACTGCAACAACTTTGGATGGAAACTGAAAGTCCCCTGAGCTGTGAATTTGAATAACTTGCAAGGCAAAATTCTTTGTTTAATACACTCCCTACTCAGAATAAAGAAGCAGTGCTTTGCTAAAATTTTTCTTTGCTTTTTCTATTTCACCATCACCAATTTGCTTTTACCATGGCACAAACAAATTTTGCCCAACAACAAGCAAGATATGAATTTGGACAGTGCATTTGGAATATGAAATAACCCTAAAATTATGGTCAGCTTTCTTCTGGTAGCCACCATATTATTAAAACATACCATCAAATGTGACGGTCAATATGAAGAGGAGGAGGTGTTATTTTAGGAGGTACATTTAACCAGATAGTGGCATTTTGAATGCTTCATTGGTTTAACATCCAAAATTAAAAATGCTCTTTGTAAGCTGAGGCTTCCAAGCTTTACAGCAAGAGCAACAGGATTTCTGTTTCCTCATGTTTAACAGAAATGGGTGCGCAAAGAATGATTAAAAAGGAATCTAAACTTTACAGAAATAATTCTTCTCAGCTGCCTTGGAAAGTTTGGACCTAAGTCAAAACTTTGTTTGAAGGAATTAAGATTTGAGAAAAAGAAAAACCCCATCAACCATTCAAATTACTTCTGGTTTATGGATACAAGCACTTGGAATAAGCAAAGTCCTCAAACAAAGAAGAAAATGGCCATTTGAGCCAGATTTCCAACTCTGGCACGTGGACTGGATCTGCAGTTTAGGGCCTGGTCATCCCTTTCTCTTAGAACTAATTCTGCCAGAAAGTGTTTGTCAGCTTCAAATCTCAAATAAAAATCAATGTGCTCCCATATTCGGAAGTGCCCTACTGTTCAGAGAGCTCATTTTCATTTTCTTGCAATGGCTTGAAGGAAACACTTGCAGGGCTGTTGCACAGAGGAGTGTAATTAACTAAACCAAACTATTTCCCTGTTAATAAGGGTAGCAGGATACAACCAAGCAAGATAAAGAGGGCAAAAAAAGAAGAGAAAGGATTCTTTTAAATGATAAATATTTTTTTTGTTTCAATATATTTTTTTTCTCATAAACTTCTTTTGGAAAATATCAGAAATATCAAGGAAAATAGCATTTCAGCCAGACTGTCTCATGAAGTTTGGCTCTTCTGAGACATTTGAGTAAGCAAAGCCCTCTTGGCACACTCTATGTCCTTACTCACAACACTGAAATTCACACTTCCAAGCAAAATAGGAGAATTAGTTTTCTGCAGCAGAAATTAACCCAAACTTTGCAGCTACAGCATTCACTGGGTATGATCAAATTATAACAATACACTCTGCCACAAGCTGGAGCACTTCACCAGGAGGATGGAGGAAAGACTGTGACCCAGGATCAGTGTCCTTCTCTTCTTCATCTCTTCCTTACCCTCCCCACTCAAACCATCCTGTGATTCTGTAAAGTCCACCCTTCCTCCTCTTCCCTCAAGGATTCCAACAATTTCTACAAATACTCTCAGCCTGTAACAGGTCTGGAACACATTTTTAGAAGGTGGGCAAAATCCTACTTTGTGTCTGAGTTGAAACAAAGCTTTTCTAGGAACAGAAGCACAAATAGGTGCTATTTTCTGGGAGGTGAAGAGGGATTGCTACCAGGGATTAATCAACATGGTGAGGTTGGTCCTACTGAGTACAAAAGATCAGCATTCCAATACACACAGACTAATGGATTAATGATGCTTTAGTAATTACAGCTTTTATCTGCTCTGACCCAATGCTTTAATTTAGCTGTATATTTTTGGAAAAGTACCTGAAACAGAGAGGAAATCATCCACTGAAGTGATGTCGTCGACAGCCTCAGTGAGAACTCGCACCTGTTTCTCCCACTGGTCCTTGAACACGTCCATGTTGTCCTGGGCTACTTTGCTCTGGGGTCTGGCAGCCAATGTCAGTGCAGCATTAATTACCTGTTAATCAAAGATATTTGTTAGAGAAGGAGTGGTAATTTTATTTTTTTTTTTTTTTTCAAGGGAAAGAGCAAATAGATTATGGCCTGGGCTAAAAATACAGCATACAACCCATCTGGTATGAAGGGTCTCAAGATACGGGTGTGTTTTTCACAGTTCAAATGGAAATCAGGCAACAATCTCATGACAAAGACAAAGCCATGCTCTTCTTCTAATGCTTTTAAGTGCTAAAAGACTTCTCAAGTAGTTTTTAGCAGGAATCTTCACTCACCTGTGGGCACAGACTGTCAATCTGTGTGGCTGCCATGCGGACTAACTTCACACCTTCCTCATTATTGGAGATTGAACAGGCCAGATTTGCAACCTGCAATGAAATCATGAAACCATCAGGATGAGAATCAAGTTTTAGGCAAGTGAGCCATTTCATACTTTTCTCTGTTCTTATTAAGCTTTGCCTGAAATGAAAGGGTTTTTTACAAGAGGAATAATACATCTTCTGTGCTGGTGAACATAAAACCCTTGATTATTTCCTTTCTAGCAAAATGAACTACCCTCATCTTTAGATTTTTCTCAGAATCTTCCTTCACTGTCGAGTGTTTCAAATCCTCCTTTATAGCTCAAAAATTATCTGCTGAGAAGTTATACAGGGAATGCAGAACATCCAGACCTTTATCTGTAAATTTCCCCCTCTCAGTTTCTTTTTCCTCTCATGGACTACATTCATTATTAATACAGGCAATCAGGCCCATCCATACACTCTGAGCTTGGCCAAAGGAAGGGGTTTTGATGTCCTAAGGCATAGAATCATACTTTTCAACCCATAATCAAAACTGATAGTGGGCAGTTACATAGCTCTCAAATATCTTCATTGTTTTTGATGGCTTTGTGCATATTAAAATAATTTTAATTTTCATGTGGACTTCTTTATTTCAATGTGTTTGTCTGCCCTGCAGTAAAATATCCATTAGTAACAGTAAAGTAACTTAGAGATGTGAAATAACTCAGTTGAAACCTTGTTCTGTAATATACATCTGAAGATCTCATTCAAAGATCTTTAAATCCACATTTACTTGCCCTGGCACAGCTTTGGGAAGTCTGAGCCTCTATAACTGAAGGCTATTTGGATAAGATAAAGACTTGGAGAGACATCTAAATGAGATCTAGTAATCAGACCATGTCTCCAGACACAGCAGAGCTGCATCTCTGTGGCTTGGATTCAAGTGGAGGAGCATGTTCTCCCAGCTTTTCCAAAAAATCCATTCCCAAATCTTTGAGCCAACTCCATGAATGTGCTCTGGGTTTTCCAAACAGAAATTCACATCCCATTGCACACTGTGATATTTAAATCACTAAGGTACATTTTGGGATGGGGGAATACAGGATATTTTTAATCATCCAAAATTATGGCTCTTCATTTTAATCTTCATTAAAACAAACTTATAAAATTTTAAACATGTTTCTTTGATATTATTCACTGTGCCTGAAGGCATAGCTATCAGTTGGAAATGATTCATGAATTAGTTCAAATGCCCCCATCTTCCCAATTTTCCTCCAGTCTCCCCTTGTGGTATTAATCTGTTCTCATCTGCAGTGTGCATCCCTGCCTTAGCCCTGATCCATCTGTTCTGCATAGAACCTATTTCACTTCCAGTTCTGTGCAGCGTGGTTTGCATAAATCAGAGCGCCAAAGCCCAGGCAAGAAAAGAACCCAAGGCTTCAAAGAGTCTTGCAGGCATTTCCCAGTCAAGATTTTATCATAATGTTGTGATTTTTATTTTCATTTCATGATGAGACAAATGAGCTGGTCTGTTTGTTAACAGCCTTACAGCCCTCCTGTCAAAAACATTCTCCTCAGATGACATCTTCCAATTAATTTACCATTTTCTGTAGTCACTTCTTTGCACACATCAAACAAAACCCTTTCATCTTCACCAGAAACAACAGCTAAGCAGGATAATATTTAGAATTCATTAACATGAGTGGAAATTACAGACTTTAAAAACTAGTAAATGATATTAAGTTTAGCAAGAGCCACCTTCCTGTATCAGAACTAAGTGGCTTTTCAGACTGCCCTCACATTTTGTGGTTAACACAATGAGAATTCGTCCCAAGGCTTCAGATGTAACATTTACTTTTTTGCAGATAGAAATATGTGATGAATATCGATGGGTGTCATGAAATTGCCATCAAACTATAAAGCAGGCCTTTGAGTTCCTCTGGAAGGGAGCAATGCAGATATAATCAGCAAAAAAAAAGTTTATTTCTTCTCTGTGACTGTTAATTACTCTTTAAATAGAATCTGATAGACAGTATTTGGATCTTGAAAAGTGCTCTGTTTTTCCAAGAAAGACACAGACACAATCGGAGAAATCTTTTCCCTTTTTTGTAAAATAGAGTTCAGTACATTGTTTTGGGTGTTACTATCAACACAAGAGTACAAACATAATTATTGCTCCATTAAATATATATCAAAGAGCATTACAGTTATCTATTTAAAAGAAATAATGCTACACATCATGTCTAACCCTGAGTTTGATGGTTTCTGTGGTATATTTCAAGGCTTGCATAAATCCAGCCCTGCATCAGCAGCAGTCAGGCAGCAATACTACTGCACAATCCAGCAGGGAGCGTGCCAGCCTGCCCCACAGCAAGATCTGATTATGTCAAATAAACACAGAGACAAGCAATTTCCACAATGGCAGATGCAATCTGGATAAAATTGAATTCAGTGTTACAAACCTATGACTTTACCCAAAACTTGATTTTTAGAAGATGGCAAGAAATAGCTTTTACTTGCTCCAGCCTGAGTTTTAGTGCATAAGCATGGATCTGTGAAACAACACAAGCTTTAGGTGCTCAGTCACCAGATACCTCACTTTTTAATTACTTTGATTGACTTTGTTATCAAATACACAATCAAGCCACCACCAATTAATATTCTTGCCACAGCAAGGTCCACATGCATGCTCTTACTGATAGAAACCACAAGGTAATTCCCTCTGCTTAAACTTATTATAAATTCAGCAACTTCAGATATTGTTCCTACCTAAAACTGTGAATAAAAATATTAATATACAACTGCACCCCACTTAGCTGAGGTATCTGGATTTATTCCCAAACTGATCCCTTTGGACAATGGATAAAAAAAGGGAGGGCCCTTCCAGGGGCTGTTCCAGGTGCCTGCTTGGCTCATCTTCTAGATGTGTCTGGTTTGTTACTGCTGCCCCTGGTGATTGTTGAAAAAGGTTATTAGTGAAATAAAAGGTGTTTTACTGGTGAATAACTTGATTGGCAGGGGTGTATTTAACAGAACATGTTTTGGGAAGAACACAGACACTTTTGAGGGTGGGAATTTCTGAATGTGACACTCCTGGGCTGGATGGGGCTGAGAGCTTGGAAAGAAAAATAAAAAAAAAAGCTGTGTATTTAGTGCAGCTGCCAATCTAGCAGAACTTTGATTTGAATCCTTCACCTTTGCACCTCAAATGCTCTGTGTCCACCAAAGCATTGAAGGGGAAGTTTCCTGAGAGGCTATGGAAGCAACCAGGTAGTTAATTTATTTTTCTTTTACTGTTTACTAAGTTCCTTGAGAACACTGAACTCAATGAGTGCCTAAACAGAATTTAGGATTGTATTGAGATCAGTGTGAACTGTCTGAAGAGCATTTATATAAAGGAACACATTTTAAATACCAAAATCAATGAGATGTGAATCATTCTCTAAAACACATGGAGAACTTAATAACAGTGAAACTGCTGTGTAGATGAACATTATTGTCCAGAATTTCAGGTCTGCTAAGCTGCTCTTTTACCATCAAAACAATTGCTGAACACCTTAAACCTGTCCTGCAAGAGCCCGGAGAGGTAATGAGCAGGAATATAAACACCCAGCTCCAGTGATGCTGTATTTTTCTGTAATCACCAAACCCACTGAACCAACCCTCGAAGTGGGGATGTGAAAAAGCAGGAACCAACTCCTCCATATGAATTTCTATCAGTGGCACTGACAGCCCAAGATGCATTTCTGCACCTTGCCATTATCTGTCTTAAATCATGCAAGGAGTTCCATTAGTTTCAGTTATTTAAAATACACACAGGACCAGTTCCTATAAAATTTATCTGTCTGTATTTTTTTTTTTTTTTTGTATTTCAGCCTCAGTTTCCTGCTGGATAGCAGATTAGGGTGGGGAATGACTTTGTTTCTAATGCAAATTTTTATTACTCTTTGTGGCAACCTCAGGACAGGAGAATTTAATTTCTGCCACAAAATTGCACTTCAAACTACAAAAGCAATCAAGGATCTTTCATATCAATTTACTTCATTTTTACACTGATTAAAATCAGGTGTAGCTACCTTTTATTGTGGTTTTAAATGAGACTATTTCCATTTTTGACTTGAGCCCTTTGTATTATTAAAGGTAACCATGACTATCAAGATATATTGTGCTCTTCTGACTACCAAAATCCATTGTCTTCTGTTTCAAAATTAAATTCAAAGATTTAACATGACCATTTGGAACTCAACCTAAGTGAAAAGGTCCAAAAGAAAAATCTATTGATTAGAGCAAAAATGTAAAAAGAGGGAGCAGTATAAGCTACAGCAAAAGAGCAGTAGCAACACAAAAGCTGCAGAATATCCTATTTTTTAACATTTTCCTTTCATTCTTTTTTTCTCACAATAAATTGCTTAGAAGAAATAATACTGAAAAGGCTCTGTTCAGCTTCCCCAATCATTTAACCATTCAAAGGTAGAGAATGTAATCTATTTCTACCTCTGTTTTCTGTATTTTTTGGAAATATTTAAGATTTCTTCTTATATAGTTTTATTCACATTTTTCCATTTATGTAATTTATGATTTCACTGTAATTAACTGGTGGAAGCAATAGGAAGAAAACCATTTGCAAGAAATTATTCTTTATTTAGGAAAATGCAGAGTAATTTACACAAACCCAAGCCACTGGTAAACTGATATGTCTACACCAGACATTTGAGAAGCTGAAACTTTTTGAGTGATTCAGCTTGAGTTGAAGGTGGTTTAAGGCAGAGACTTCTGCAGCACTCACAGGGGACTAAAGCCAAGCAAATAATCAATTACCATGTTCAGCTGATGAGATGTAATTTGCTGAGCTGTGGTATCTCAACTATTTGTAATTATTTATCCATTCACTTAGTAATTTATCCAGATATTGCTTCAATCTCTGAATCCTTAAAAATTCTGACATATATTAATGGTGGTACTGCTGTAGGCAGCCCAGTGATATTCATGGAGGCACAAATAAGAGATTTTTTTTCTAAAGGAGAGCAGAGTTGAAGCCAAGTTACCCAAGATCTTCAACTTATTTATCCTCGCTGTACTCACTCAAGCATCCTATTATGAGCAAAACTCTATTTATCACTGGACAGGATGTTTTTGCACATACACAAACGAGTGCCAAAAAAATCAAAATGTCACTGAGAGTACACATTGCAGCAGATTCCTGTTCCTCACCATGCTCTGCAGTGCCAGCTTGTACTGCCATGGAAATATTAGACTGTGGCTTCTCCCTCCCAGCCTATTCCATATGGCATGGGGGAACCTCATACTGGATAATATGGCCAATTTTCCCTCTTCTATATTAACCAGTCACTTCTCTAAATAAGAGATGGATTTTTAAGTTCAGCTGTACATGTATTTCACATCTGTTAAATAATCTAACTGCAGGCAAAACACCAAAAAAAGGCATTACTTTTATAAATTAATAATGACCTGATTTAACAAGTTTGATGTTTGCCTTGAAAATTTCTAGCACCAAACCCTGAACATATTTACCATGAACTGCTCAGCCATTTACAATATGTATCTAAGGAGATTGGTACCAGCAGGCTGTTAGAAAGCTACAGAGCACGTCAAGCACAACAGCTGAGTGTTTTATTTCATGTCTTATGTGCTGCCCACTGAACCTATGAAAACCTCTTTTCACTCTCAAAAGGTCAACAGCATTTTCTCTCTGTACTTACTACAGGAATGAGGCTTTTCCACGCACTCCAACTCCTTTCAGACTTGCTCTGTATCAGATTTAGTTGGAAGAGCTTTAAAAGATTTGTACTCTTGGTAATGTTCCAAGTACCTCAGACTTCAATGAATTTAGCAGGTCTTCGTCTGAGATTTTTGAAGGAAATCTAAGGGTGTTGGAAGCCTCATGTGTACAGAAAGCTCAACTCTAAATGAAAAGATCCTAATTTTAGATTATTTCAATGAAGTGTTGTTAAATCATTCTGAATCTCCTTCATTTTCCAGGACCATTTTTGTGCATGCCACAATTATGGCCTATAGGATGGATTAAAAGGGAGATCAAAAATGAAGTACCTTGAAAAGTCCTTCTACTTAGCTATTTTCATAATTAAAAAGAAGCCAACATTGGCTCATGTTCAATTATAGAGCTGCCAGTGAAGAACAGAAGAAAAAGATATCATATTTTGTTTGATCTTTTACTTTTCATATCAGACACTAATAATGATTTCAGATATAAATAAAAAAAATCACAGAAGGAAATACCATCTCTTCTTTCCTTTCTCTTTATAGATGGCATTTGATCACAAAACTCTGTCTTCTTGAAACAGGGCAAGTTTTGACACCATACTGATGAGCCTGAAGTGTGATAAATGTGCCTGATTGCAAACTCCTTACTGTGTCTAAAGACCTTCTAGAAGAACAGGGGGACAATCTCTGATTTTAAACCATCTTTCCAGGTCATTGTGATTTCTCAGCAGGATCATCCCAAGAATTCTCTATGAAAAACAGGAGAAAGCAAACTGATTAAAGAAAAAAGCAGGTGATTGTCTAAGGGCATTTCTCCAATTTAAATCTGAGGAAAATAATTGTGGAAGTTACTTCAGTTTCAGTTTTACATGGGTTTTTTGTTTGGGTTTTTGGTTTTTTGTTTTTCTTTTTCAGGGTTTCAGTTCTACTTTATTTTAATTTGTGAAATTATTCAAGCAATGCTGCTGGACACCTGCAGTGGACACTGCCCAGGACTATCAACTGCATCCTCAGCTGGAACCAATGGCCCTGACAGCAACTGCCCCAGCTCCTACCTGAAGATCCAATCTCACAATTCAAAATCCAGGCCCACACTGTCAGAAGTTCTCTGTTTCACTAAATCTCCAAATAGCTTGAAATTCAGGACTATACAAAAGTGGGTGTGGATGTTAATCCCCAGAGCTGAAACCAGTGGAAATGCTTTGTGCTGTGTCACCATCATATTTTCTGAAAAATCCCCTTGCCCAGGATTTCTCTCCTAGGAAGCTGAGACGCCTCAGAGAAAAAGGAAAACAATATTGTCTCATTTGCTTCTGCTGTGTTTTGCTGCTTTGGAATGTGGTTGGAGATTGTTTATCCAACATGCGAATTGTTTTTACTTATTGGCCAATCAGGGGCCAAGTTGTGTTGGACTCTGAAGAGAGAGTCACAAGTTTTTGAGTAGTATCTTTTAGCCTTCTGTCTGCATCCTTTCTCTATTCTTTAGTACAGCATAATATAATAATATAATATAATATAATATAATATAATATAATATAATATAATATAATATAATATAATATAATATAATATAATATAATATAATATAATATAAGCCTTCTAAGAACATGGAGTCAGATTCATCACTTCCTCCCTTCGATGGGAGCCTCAGAAAATACCACAGCGCCGTGACTGAAAACTCCCTCAGGAATTATGGATGATCCTCCTTTGTTTTCTTAAGGGTGTGTTTGTGAGCCATTCAGCTGGAATAGAACTAAATGATAGAAGCAGAGGGGAGCCCAGAGAAGAGGGCAGCAGGAAAGGGGTTCCCTCCTGAGGTTCACACTGCCCCAGGAGCTGGGAAGGGAGCAGGGCACTCAGCTTCCTCCCTTCAATGATTTGCTCACTACCTTGATGTAATTTCTGAATTTTCTCTCTATTCATGTGCTGGAGTAAGCCAAGAAGAGGAGCAGGACTAAGTTAAGACCAGATTTGTACTTTAATTTTAACTGGTCTTGAGCAATGTAGCATTGAACTGATAGGATGCAGCAAATCTTTCTCCTACAAGAAAGCAGCTTGTGAAGATGCAGGAGATCTGTTCCCTGCTGTTCATCTATTCAGGTAGATCATGGAGCAGATAACCTGTTTTAAACTGTGTCAGTCACATGACTGCTGAGTCTAGCAAAAAAGTGATTAATTTCATTTACTGACTTTGTGAGTTACAGGTAAAACTGCATTTTTCACCACATTGGTACACCTTTGTTTCCTTTCTCAGAAAGCAAAGATTAAATGCCCAACTATAAGAATTCTTTCTGTAGAGGTCAGAGACCAAAGACCCATCTCAGAGCTTTTTCACCTCTGTTAGCAGGATTGGGTTCTTTTTCTATTTAATTTGATAACAGGTAAAGGATTTCAGGCACTCTTCCTCCATTACTGGTCTATTCACAGTGAAACACCAGTGAACAAAGAGTGCAGAGAGAGGAACACAACAAAAATGACAGCACTGGCTCTGAAATGTCAGGGACACATTGTCACACACAACAGAACCTTTCTCCAACAGCAACTGTTACGTTCCAAAGTGTGCAGAATGGCCAAAACAATTTCTTAGTCTGGTACATCAACAAAACTCAGGAAGTTTTGTGTGTTAATCCTTTTTGGTCAATTTGCAGCCAAGGCCTCTGCTACTAAAACTCATCATGAATTATGAGCAATGGATCCTGAAATATCCAAGGAGCAAGAGGGCAGCTGGTGTCCTATGGAAAGAAGATTTACAACACTGCAATGTGTGTGAGTCGATCCCATAAAGCAATTTTGACAACATACCCCTGGCAGTGCTGTAATTAATAGATATTAATAGCAAGCAGTTACCAAAGCAATCCATCTATCTAATAACAGTCCACTATTTTGGCAAACTGCTCAGTGACCCTGGGACATGGATGCATGCCTGACTAGGCTGTGATAATTAAATGTTAGTTATATTATCAGGGAGCTGCATTTTGACAGCTGTTGAAGAAAAAGTGGGGACTGTGTTGGAACTCAGAAAAGTTCAAGACATTAACAGAAGCTCTGAAGGCATTAGCAGTGTGATATCAGACACCCCAGGGTATAAACAAAGCACAAATTATAATCACTGATCCCTACAGAAACATAACTTGCAGGTTGGGTAGAACCAACTTTATTTAGCTGACCAATGTGGATGGAGCTGAACTTGGCAGGGGATGCAAAGAGCAATAAGGGCTTGTAGAGGTGCAGCAGCCAGAAAAGGAAGGTCGCAGAAAATGCATCCCCCTGATAAGCAAGACTGGCAAACTGGCAACAGTTTGAACAGAAGAAATTGAGATACCCAACAACTTTTTTTGCCTCAGTGTTCAATAGCAACCTCTTTTCCCAGAGGAGGGACTGCAAGGCAGGGACTGGGGGAGCAAAATCCCTCCTGCTGACAGAGAAATGAGGTTGGAGACCAGCTGAGGAACCCAAACGTGCACAAGTCCATGGAATCCTATGAGATGCACCCCAGGGTCACCACGATATTTTAAGAAAAATCCCTTTGCCAGGATTTTTCTCCTGAGAAGCCTCAGAAAAGAAATGAAAACAATAATTATCTGATTGCTTGGAATGTGGTCTGGAGGCTGCTTACCAACAGGTGCATCTTTGATCGGTTCCGTGTTAATTGTTTTTAATTAATGACCAATCCCAGTCCAGCTGTGTCAGACTCTCTGGTCAATCATGGGTTTTTATTATTCATTCTCGTCTAGCCTTCTGATGTCTCCTTTCTCTTTCTTTAGCATAGTTTTAGTGTATCATTTTCATAATATAATATAATAAATATAATTACTATCATATGATAAATTGTAATGTAATGTTAATATAATATAATATACTATAATATAATATACTATAATATAATATAATATACTATACTATAATATACTATAATATAATATAATATAATATAATATAATATAATATAATATAATATAATATAATATAATATAATATAATATAATATAATATAATATAATATAATATAATATAATATAATATAATATAATATAATATAATATAATATAATATAATATAATATAAATCAGCTTTCTGAGAACTTGGAATCAAATTCTCATCTCTCACCTCATCCTGGGGACCCTCACACACCACAACACCCCAGAGTCCTGAGGGAATTGGCTGATGATTTTCCCAAGGCACTCCCCATCATATTCACCAAGTCATGGCAGTCAGGGCAAGTCCCAGGTGGCTGGAAAAAGGGCAACACTGCTCCCATCTTTAAGAAATGGTATTTGAAAGACTCACGAAATCCCATTCAGCGAAAGGCTGATTTTACATGAACACAGTTTTTGTCCATGAATAGTTTATGAAATGTTTTTACAATAATTTAGTAATGGTTCAACAGGAATGCAAAACTAAGTCACCTGCCCAGAGCCAGAATGTGCAGACAAGGCAACAGAACTGGATGTTCCCCTTCCCATTCCTCCTGTCAGCTTTAACCCTGGCATGGAGTAAGCTCATATTGGCACAAAGCATCATTTAGTTTACTTGCCTGCTTAGCAGCCCTTTTTTTCTGCTAATAAATCACTTTTTCTCTTGGAAAAGTGATATTTAGGATAATAATCCTTACAATAAGAGTGTCTGACACCAAAAAACAAACATCCAGAATACTTTGCAGAAAAGCTGAATGTTGGTATGAGGCATTTTCCAAGTTTTGTATTAAAAAAACTTCATCAATCCATTATTCCTGACTTCTTGTCCTGTCACTGTCCATCCTTTTGGTATGACCAGAAAAACAGATTTCTTAAACATAGTTGTTTACCAGCAGCTGCATTTATACCAGTAAGGTAAACACAGACCTGAGCACCTGCACACACTCATCCCCTTTTTATCAACTACAAACATAATCCTGGGCAGAGCTTTACCCTAAATTGCCTCTTCTATATCACACATGGTCTCTCTCATATCTATCAAAAAGATGTTTCCAAAAAGATGGCACTGAGAATCCTCAATGTGTTCTTAAAGATATGACGATGGGCTGAGAAAAGCTGCTTTTATATTAAGGTCTCTCTCCTCATCTGAAATGGGGAATACATAAAAAAATCCCCGCAATAATAATTATTCAATGTACTGGGATGCATCTCAAATTATTTCTCCTAATTTAAGACTGCATTCTTAAGGGGTTTTGCACAGAATTTTGATTCTGTTATAGTAAATATGGAAATCTTCATCTTACTTGTGAACTCAATCCTGTTTATTTGACTAAAAGCTGTCTGGGACAGTCTTACATTTTTGTTCCAGTTGTCACATGTTTGCAATTATGTGTATGAAAGCTGATTACCTCTGCAAAGGATCATCATTAGCTGATAAACACCCACATCCATTTCAACAAAACCCAGATTATTTATTGTGTATTACAGCGATGTTTTTTACTTTTTTTGTGGCTCCTTAAAAAAAAATAAGTCATGTGAATGCAGCAAACAAACAACTAATTTTTACTAATGAGATTTTATATCAAGAGCTCTTCATGTGACTTTCAGTATTAAACAAAGAATGGAAACAAACATATATTTAAGAAATCAATACTGACATCAAAATTCTAACCAGAACTGCAGACACCTTTAATTTACTGTGCTTTCATTAATATTCTCCTGGCATGCAGAGGTGATAATAACAAGTCAATTGTCTCTGCTGTTAGTTTAAAAGGCAATAGCACTGTGAATTTGGGATTTTTGGAAATTGCCATTTGAAAGTCAAGGGCCAGTAGGTCCATGATGAAGTTGCAGGGAGTCTCTCCAGCAGTCCTCCTTCGTAATTTTTTTTTAGCTTTTGATTAGTTTAATTCAAAAGAACAGAGAAGCCTCAGTAAAAACTAAATTCAATGAAAAATTAAAATTTAAGAAAATTAAATTTCGGTGAAAACAGGCAACTGTTTTGAGGACACAAACCTCATTATCCTCCTGATGCCTCACTGAGGAAGAGTTTAACTCATGGCCCACACTGGGGAATCTGAGGAGCTGAGAAATTTCTTAAAATCTGTGGGAAAAGCTTCCCTTGGATCTGACACTTGACCGCAAACCACAAATCTCTAAGAAACCACGATGCATCCTGTCTGGTGTTTACAGAGCTGCCTGAGAGAAGAAAATCCTTATTCCTAAAAACCACAGCAAGAACGGCACACCTGAAGAACCTTTGCCTGGGAAACAGGAGAGTTTGGGTACGTGAGGACAGGCTTGGAATTGGAAGATGTTCCAGTTTGCCGCCACAGGGCCTCCTGACCATTGGGATAATCTGAAATTATCACTTTTAAAATCAGCCTGGATGTCTGAAACCCTGCACTGGGCCAAGGAGTAGCTTCAGCATTTGGTTTCAGGTTTCTCTAAGAACCTTTTAGTCAATCACCTTTAAAATTAGCCCCCGGTAAAGGAATGATGAGAGTACATTTTCCCTCTGTGTTATTGGAAAGTTATCTTTCATCACACTACAGGTCATCATTCAGTTTTCCAGGAACAGTTTTTAGATTAAATGATTTCTGAGATGTCAACTTGGAACAGGAAAAAAAAAATGAAGGGAAAAATAAAAGAAAATGCAAAGACATATACAATAAAATGGAGCATTATTAAATCTTCTCTCATTCTGCTGTGAGAATTGATAATTTCACTCAACAATATGTCCAGGTTAGGTGATGGATGCTACCTGTATTTATTTTTTTTTAACCCACAGGTTGCCCATCTGTGAAGCAGGTGGGGAATAACCCACCTGTCCTTCTTTTGGAGCAGGCAAATCAATTTATTTCAATGTTGGGAACACTGTGGCTAAGTCTGATCAGTTTTTACAGAAACCACAGAACATCCATGTCTCCGCACTGACATTAATGTAATCCTACCACAAGTTATGGAAATTGGAGCTGAAAGGAAAGCTGGCAGATGATGCTCCTGTCTGAAAGCAGCATCAGCAGCGCCTGAACCACTGCTGGCAGGTGTTTGTTTCACTTAGAGCCTGCCCTGAGAGCAGTTGTATGGATTTCTGTACATGGAACATTTAATTAGGGAAAACAAACAGCAGCAGTGTGTGATGAGGTCACATTTACTGCACCAACTGCAAGGAGTGTGCTCCACTCTGTGCTCAGGGCCCATTCAAATGTATATTAAGAGATTGAGTAATGACAGCAACAGGAAAATAAAAAAAAAAACTCAACTCAATAAACATCTCTGCACGTTTCTCCTTTGCAGACTCTCTGTGAGCTAAACTAAGTCTGGTCTGTTCAAATTCGTGAGTGAAGAGAACAAGGAAAAATCAACCTACTGTACAGCAGGACTATTTACATCCATTGGGATTATTTTTGCCTATAGTAAATTCACATAACTTTATTAAAAAAACCAAAAAAACAACAAACCAAAAAACCCTTAAAATGGGATATACCAAGAAGACACACACCAGTGGAGATGACATTTTAAGCTAAAAGAAGTTTTGACACTCTTCATACTGTCTTTTTGCATGTGCATTTCTGTGCTTGGAACATGACCAAAGGATTATTGGTTGAGTCTAAAAATTAATCTTTTAAATTAAATTGCCACATGTTACCCAGGTTCTTACCATATCTGTATGCACTTGGAAGATCAAAAAAAAAAAAAAAAAAATCTAAAACATATCCTTGAAGGATTTTTCTTTCTCTCAGAGAACTTCTTTGTATCATCAGAACAGGTGACATGCTCTGATGTGTTTGATGTGTTATGGCTGTCTCCACTCAGATGTCTGTAATAGCTCAGACTCCCACAACAATGCAAAAATAATGATGAAAGTTTGATCACTACTCATGCTATCTAAAATGGATTGCAGTCAACTCAATTCTGAAAACCAATCCCTGTTCTTAGAGTGAGAAACAGCAGTAGAAGCCCTGAACACATTAAAAAAGTTAGCAAATCTTAAAACCTGCATTTTACATTACACTGGCACACCTTTGTTTCCTTTCACAGAAAGCAAAAGAAAAATGCCCAACTACAACAATTCCTTCTGTAGAGGTCAGAGACCAGAGACCCATCTCGGAGCTCTTTCACCTCTGTTAGCAGGGTTGGGTTCCTTTCCTATTTAATTTGATAACAGGTAAAGGATTTCAGGCACTCTTCCTCCATTACTGGTCTATTCACTGTGGAACACCAGTGAATGCAGAAAGCAGAGGAACACAACAAAAAGGACAGCACTGGCTCTGAAATGTCAGGGACACATTGTCACACACAACAGAACCTTTCTCCTAAAATGGGATATACCAAGAAGGTACCACCAGTGGAGACGACATTTTAAGCTAAAAAGAGTCTTGACATCCCTATATACTGTGTTTTTGCATGTGCATTCCTGTGCTTGGAACGTGACCCAAAGGATTATTGGTCAAGTCTAAAATTTAATCTTTTAAATTAAATTGCCACATGTTACCCAGGTTCTTACCATATCTGTATGCACTTGGAAGATTCAAGAAAAAATAAAACTAAAACAAATATTTGAAAGATTTTTCTTTCTCTCAGAGAACTTCTTTGTATCGTTAGATTAGAACAGGTGACATGCTGGTGCCTCTGATGTGTTTAATGTGTTATTTCTGTCTCCACTCAAATGTCTGTAATAGCTCAGGCTCCCCAAACAATGCAAAAATAATGATGAAAGTTTGATCACTACTCATGCTATCTAAAATGGATTGCAGTCAACTCAATTCTGAAAACCAATCCCTGTTCTTAGAGTGAAAAACAGCAATAGAGGCCCTGAACACATTTAAAAAGTTAGCAAATTTTAAATATTAATTCTTTAAGTTTTGTGTGTGGGAGCAAGAGCTAAAGGGGGGGTCAAATGCAGCTACAAACAAAGAATTCAGCACTTCCACAGTAAAGGTTCTATTCATTGTCTCACTCAATAATTCTCAATCCAGACACAAACCCCATCCAGCCTCACACAAAGTGATGGAGCCTCTTCACTCCATCCATCCCCTGGGACAAAGCTGGAGATCCTCAGCTCATGTAGAGCAGCAAAGCTGCAGTGATTTACCTCAGCCCTGGCTCCTAGAACACACTCTGGTCTGTGAATTGCAGCTTTGAATAACTGAGGTAGAAATTAAGTCCACAATCAATCCACCAACAATACAAATGTTTCTGTGCTTTCACATCTCCATCTGCACAATGGCATCCCAGAATGTTCAAGAGAGGCTATGTAGAAGTGTCTCTGTAGTGCCACTCCACATATTGAAATGAATAATAAAATAGTATTTTCTAAATGTGACAATTGATCACCAAAGCTTTTCTTTCACCAGCATGAGCAAGGCATGATTTGCTGGCCAGAGAGCATGTCATAGTCTGTATAAAAAATGTATAGACCATTGCTACCAGAAATAATGGGTAATGTATTACAGAAATACATCAACCCTACATCCTTTTACTCTTCTAACCCTCAAGTCTTTAATGGTTAATGTGTTATGTATTCACTGAACAGCCATCAGCTTACATTTGCAATACCACAAACTGGAATTTATTCATCTAGCTGCACAGAGGGATTTGTTAGTTATTGGGGGTCAGTGAACACAGCTTTATAAACTGATATTGAACAGGAAGGAACTGCATTAGAATGAAGCCAGAATAACAATAAGCCAAAGAGTCAGGTGAGTATTTTTTGCTTCAGCTCTTAAATATACTTTTTTTTCCCCACTGTCAGGAAGCTAATGATATATATCCATATATATGTGTGTGTGTGTGTGTGTTATTGAAAATCTTTACTTTCTTTCAATTGATATTTTGTTTAGCTCTTTAAAGCCCTTGACAGCTGCTGTGCAACAGGGGTTCCTCCCAGTGACAACAGGTCCCAAAAGGCAGCAGGTGCTCCAACCTCTCACTGCTAAAAGCTTTAATCCTGCTTTTTCCTCTGTCTTTCTCCAAATTATGTTTCTGATATATCAAATTATTGATTCTTTCTGTGTGTTTTGTATTACAGGATCACCTGCCACAGGAGAATGAATTCTGATTTATGCTGGTGAATGACAGGAGAAATGAGCTCAGTGGTTTTGGGGTAACAGCTGTGGAAAATGTTTATTTGTGTAAGCTCAAGGAAATCTGAGCTTTTCTGAGGCAATGGAAATAGAATTACCCTAGGCAACTCCCACCTGAGAAACCACCTTTTCTGAGTGAATGACAGATGAATTGTCTGCAGGATATTAACACCAACATTACACTGCAGTCTTAAGAAACTCATCAAAAAATGAGGTAAAATCACCCAGAACTGAGTGGTGACAAAAAAGTGATATTTGAAAAATATCCCACCACATACACCAGTAGTCATGCAGCCATTCAGGATTATTTAACTATTAAAACTTCAAACAAAAAATATTTTTCAGTTTATCAATTGAGGTCAAAATGCCTCAATTTTTGTTTCCTAGCTGTCAAAACCCAGTATAAATCGAGGCAAATGGACTTGTGCTGAGGATATTTGAACATTTGATATTTGATGCTGAGAAAACACTGGTGTATTTAAGATCAGTGTAACTCATTTCAGGAGTTGACAGAGGAACAGCTGATTTTCACATTCTGTTATTCCCAGTTTAGACAAGCATTCAATTTGAGAAGGGAGCACAGAGGTGATTTAAATTTAATATCTCGATCTCATTTCAAGAGAAAGGCTTAAACGCAAACACGGTCAAGTTGAAAGTCTTAATGTTCTACTTGAATTCACATGATTTATGGCAGGGAAAAAACAAACCCTGCAGTGTTTCAATGCCTGAGAAATGCTGGTTTCATCTACATGGGCTGGAGGAACCCAAATTCAACCTACAGAAACTCAAAGTAACATTTGACACTCAAAGTAACATTTAACACTCCAGCTGACATTCCACACTGGCATTCAAACAAACATTCCAGCCAGGAATAAATCTGCCTTTGAAAAATCCTAAATATGAAATAGGGCAGGTACTGCATCCATCTCCAGGGGTATAATTAGACACACAGGACTGAATTCATGTTCCTACCCTGGATTTACAGACTGCAATTGAAGCCCATCTTCAGTCCTCAGTCAAATGCCAAATATGCTGCTGAGAGGGCTCAAGTGGCAGCTCTTTCTCCTAAGAAATGCTGTTCAAATTGGAATTTAGATGCCCAAATACGCTAGTGAAAGCTTCTCAAGTATTTTGAAGCATTTTTATCCATTTCCAGAATCACTCATTGGCTTTACTGAGCTGTTCTTCATGGTAGAAGTGCACCCATGTATTAACCAAAATTCCATTTTTCCTTTAATAAATGGCTCTTTTCCTCAAGGCATTGAAGTCTCTACTGCCCAGTTCTCTATATATTCACATCAGAATATGTAAGGTGAGTGTGTAAGAGCAAAATGTGACAACCTTGTGCTCCTTCCTCAGTGAGACCTGCACTCATATTGATGATATTGCTTTGCAGACCAAAGTCTGTATATGACACCACATATACATAAAACTCCCCAAATATGGGTGAAAACAGAACAAATGCCAACACCACGAGCTTCAAGCAGCTCCCTGAGAGTTTTTTATAAGCTGTCTAATCCTTACTTGCAGAACAGAGAGTAATTTTATTAAATTAATTAAATAGCTAAACATTTATTAAACAACTAAACAAACTCTCTCATTTCGTTTGCTCTGAGGGAAAAACTTTCCTTTATACAGTGGATAAGCCAATTAGAAAAGAATTCCCACCCAACCCCAGTAAGAAGTTTCCTATCCAGCTCATGAGGATTTTGGAGTGGGTTTTTGTTTTCTGGACCTCAGGCTGGTTTCAAACTAACTAGGAGAATAATCCTCCTTAATATTTACTGATGGCCCAGCTGCTGCTGTCAAGCAGTTTTCTGCTTTTAACAAGTTAAAACCTCATGTCCACCGTAAAAAGGTAGATAATAATCTGCTTGGTCTGAATTGAGAGAGCATTTTAACTTGGCAGTGAGGTATCTATCTGCCTTTGTCTGTTAAAAAAATAAAACAAATAATAATCTCATGATGATGAACCAGAGAGAATAAGAATTGGAATATTTTTCCTGCTGCTGCACAATTTTTTCCAAGCTAATTCCACATGTCAGGAGGTAATGAAGGACAATGTAATTCCAAAAGAGAGGCTCAGCTTTTGTCTATAATACTACAAATTTGAAATTCAGTTCCTGTAAGTGATTAAAAAATTGTGTGCCCAAAATGTGTTCATTTTTCTGCAACTTCATCCAGTTAACAAAACCCATAAAATTATTTTTACTCAGGCTCTCAGGTTACTAATGCTTTCTGCAGCCAAAGGAACACTTGGGTTTTTCATTCTGCCTTAGCAGTAAAATCTGGCTTCAGCAGCTCAGAGCAATTTGTAGGAAACCAAATTCACAGAGTCTCAATCTGCTTCTTCTCTTACCGTACAAACGAGAGAGCCAAAGGGAAAACCTCAGTTCCAAAGGGCCACAGCTGGTGACATTTTCCAGCAGGTAAAGTCTTTGTCCTCTCCCATTCCACCCTCCCAACAGAAGTGGTTTCTCTTTGATTTTGGAATTCGGTGGGAAGAAGAGTTAGTATTTAAGCATCCTTTTAAAACAATTTAATTTTTAGACATTTTGGAGCATTTCCATGCTTTGCCTGCACAAACAGCTTTAACCTCTGCAGACAGGTTCCAGAGCACTTTTCAATTCTTCCCACTGGCTGTTGTAGCAAAGTTTAAACACTACGCAGAAAAAGCTTTGAAATTTAATGAAAATCAGCAAAGGTTTTGTTCCAAACCCAAACACAATCCATTGCACGTAATTCTGAACCTCCTTCAAAGGGTGTTTGAAATAAAACAGTCATTCCTTTGGCAAAACTCAGGCTAAAGCAGATAAAAGTGCTAATGCAAGGCAATTCTAGTTCTTGAAAATCAAAGCAATCCTATCTAACCATTTATGTCTTAAAAAGGAGAATGTGTCAGCATTTGATAAATGGTGTATTTTTTCAACAGTGAGCAGAATTTATTTAAAGAGAGTAATTACACACAGCCTTTATGCTGACAGTATATGATCCTGTTTTAAACTGCTACAGGGTTCAGAAATTCTAGCATATCTACTTTTTCTAATAAAATTAGCTTATTTTTGTAAAAGTAAAGACAATCTATATTCCTTCAACCAAAGTAAAACACAGGATTTCGTTTCTATCTGAAATCATAGATCCCATGCCTCAGTGTGTTGAATTCCAGGTGAAAACAATGACAGAATGGTTTGGGTTGGAAGGGACCTTAAAGACCATCCCCTGCCATGGGGAGGGACAATTTCCACTCTCCCAAGCCCCATCCAACCTGGCCTTGGACATTTCCAGGGATCCAGGGGCAGCCACAGCTTCTCTGGGCACCTGTGCCAGGGCCTCCCCACCCTCACAGGGAAGACAAGCACAGAAAACTGAATATGAAAATTTATTTCCTTTACTCCTGGACAACTGTGGCTCTCTAAGCACATTAAAAAAAAATAAATAAAAAAGGCTTACATCAAGAAATAACCAAGATTGTGTCAACCTGCTATTGCATTTTCCCCTGATGCATGCATTAAATACATGTCAGAATCAACTTTATTTTCTTTATTATCCACAGGCTGTTTTTTATCAAACTCACAATTAATTTTTTTTTTTTTACCCAGAACAGTCTGGTGGTTTTTATAACAGAGTTTATGAGCTGTTTACAAAAGAACCCTGACATTTCCACATTTCAGCTTAAGGAAGGAAGTGAAGAATATATCAGCTAAACAAAACTGAGGGGGATGAGTAAAATAGTTCCAACAGCAATTAGTCAGGGCATTATGTTTGATATTACAAACTACCACAGGAAACACGACCAAGTTTCTAAAATATGCAAGAATTCCCACACAATTTCAAAAGATGTTACTAATACAGTAATTTATCCTGTGTTTTTCCTCCAGATCATTATTGTTATTGAAGTAGAAAATATATATGGCTGAGGGTTGCCATTGATTATAAACATATATGACGAATTCAGGAAAATTCTTTCATAACAGGAGAATAAAAACAAAGAAATTGTGCCAGACAAACGATCTGTATATGAAATATGTGCCAAAAATATAGCTGTTTAAAAATATTTTTTTTTTTCTGTTTGGTGGCTGCAAAGAAAAATAATCACTAAAAAATTGTGTCAGGTTGATATCAAGTAAATTCCTATTGGCCAAATCCAATATGTTACAAATAAATCGACCTAAAAGTTTATTTCTTACCAGGAAAACATTCATAGGAGATATTTCACACAGCTTCTCTCAAGTCCCAGGTTTTTCCAGAATAATTCAAATCTATATTTATACAATATGCATTTCTGTATTTAAAATTCCCAATGTAGATTTGTTTAGAGGTGTCAGGAGATTTTGTGTTCAGTTTTATGGATTCATTCAGCAGCTTCTGAGTTGCTCCCCCTGTTATTTTTAAATAAACCTACGAGTTTTACCTGCCAGCTTTACCCTTTATTATCAAGGCTCTTTTCTTAGTGTTTAGGCTAGCATCTAACATCAACCCAAACATTTAATGAGCTGTCTTATTTTTCAGTGCTCTTTTCATTGAAAATTTCTGCCTATTTTTCATGCAACTGACATTTTGGTGCACCATCCTGCCATTTTTCAGCCCCATATAATCATATGCTGTAAATGCAGGTATATTTATCAAACCATTATCATCAATTACCTGAGAGCTCCAGCTTCTAAGATATTTTATGAATTCCTGAGAGTTTTCAGGGCACTGACATGACAAAATACATGTCAGTATGTTGTAAAATAGTTAAAACAGCATAACCAAAAAATGAGGTGGGAGGAAAAAAAGCAGAATAAATACCACCTGCTAATGCCCTTATCATGATCATCCTGCCTGTGCCCATTTCAACAAACAGTTTTCTGGGAAGGAACTTTTCTTTTCAAGGCCAGTATCACAAGAGTCTCCAGGCACAAAGTGATTTCCACAAATGATTAAACACTATCCCTTCGGATTATCCATGCGCTCCCAGTAGATCTTCCCTTAAAATGTAACTCTCTCCTGTAACAAGGTAAAGGGTTGCTTTAGAAAGAGATATTATCCTATACCTGCATTGTTAAATAAGAGTATCCCATTGAATTATCTCAGCTCTTGCATGAGCTCTCTGATCCTCCTTTATTCAGAATTACAGATATATCTACAAGGCCAAAAGGCTTGGACTTAATTCACTGAGGAACGGCCAAAGAAACCTGGATTTCCTCGATGCCCATCAGACCAAGTGACTGCAGAGCAGGGAAAAGATTAAGCAGAAATAGAAATTCTATTGCCTGATCAATCAGAAGGAATTACAACAATCCTGACAGATAATAATCTATTGTTAAGACACATATTTGTGGGAGCATTTATTTAAAACCTAAATAAAACAGGTCAGAACTAAAGCATCAAGACAGGAGCAGATAAAGATGTTAAAGAAAGAGTGATAATTTAAGAAAATACAATGAATTTTTAATACAAACCATTGAAAAACATCACTATGTGTAAAAAGAGGAGCAGAAACTGAGAGGCACAAAGAGTTCCCAGGAAGTTTGGGGAAATAGGAAATTATAAATGTTTTACAAATGCATCCAAGGTAAGTGCTTGGGAGGAAAAATGAACCTCACATTCTGGTAGGATTTTCAAAACAAAAGTTAGAAAATTTGTGGTCATTGTGGGAATAAAATTCTGGAATTGCTTTCCAATTGCTCTTTAATGTAGAGCTTGAAATTTTTGGATTTTACTGATTGGAAATTGGACTGGAATTAGAAATTAGATTGTTGAATACTTAGAGAACTTGAATGATTATTTACTTTCTCACACTTCATTTGTCTGACATTCAGCCTATTATAAGCAGGGTTTTAATTGCCTCCTGTTTAGGCTTTTGGTTTGTTTGTTTGTTATTTTAGTCTTGTTTGTCTTTACAGGCACCTCCTCCACCTTCCTAGCAAGTATTCTGCTCTGCTGCTAAGTGCAGCATCTCATATATCCTATGAGAAAAATTTAATTATTTGAAATTTTAATTCTGCCCTGTCTTCTAACACAAGGAAAGGTTCTCTTAGACATCAAGATGAAAAAATAATAATGATAATTATCATAGGCATGACAGAGTTGCAGAATGAGGCACAAACATGAAATTTAATTTAACCAGAAGAACTTCTTGAAGATGATTATTTATATAACAAAGATGTATTCTTCACTTTGTAATATAGTTGCTTATGAAATAAAAGCAGAGTTTCAAGCCACAGTACTGTTCCTTTATTTCTCTCTCCTCCACACCTTCTATGAATCACCTCAACAAAGACTAAATAAGTCCCTCTGGTAAGATTCAGATTTCCATTTCTTTATGCACACAAATATAGCTGGGCTTTTTTTATTTTCAAATCTGTATTACAACAAAAAATGTCATGCTTAGACAAGACATGAAGAAGAGCACACAAGAGCTGGGTTTCATTTCTTCTATTACTGAAGAAAAATTCACACGGGAAGAATGAAAACAAATATAAAAACCTGTGCAGAAAAAGCTGTTGTGAAAAGGATCAGTGAGGAAAAAAATAGATTTCTGCCTCCCTACTGTAATAACTTCAATTGAAATCATCTGTATTATTTAGTTGCATAAAGTTGTTTTGTCCTTTTTTTGAAAACACTGAAAAACAATGACGCCATCTAAAACTAGACTTAATAGTGTGCTTACATCTGCCAAAGGAAAATCAGTTTTCCAGTCTTTGTAATCAGATCATGGTATTTGCTTGGATCTGTAACTGTGTGTGTAACATTTGTAGTTGGTATAATTGAAGAAATCACAATAAAAGCCCTTGTACAAAGCACATGATAGTTTCCCAGCAGCCCAAAGGAAGCAAGCATTCAAATATGTTGCTGTGCTACCTCAGTCAGATTGTGTTTTTTAAATACAAGCATTTAAAATACAGCATATTTTGCTCAACTTTAAAGAATGTGTCAAACATTTTTAAAATATGATTCAATGATTATATATATATGTCTATATATATCTATCTATACCTCTATCTATCTATATTTAATATTCAAACTCCCAATCAGTGTTAGCTGAGTGCATTCACACTCCCACCCAACAAATGGGACAGGAGCCAAAAGGATGGAGCCTAAATTCATGTATGAAAAATGAATCTAGGACATGAAAAGGTGTAATAATAATCATCTCCATAGACAAAAAAGTGTTGAAAAAGGGTAACAAAATGTTAATGAGACCTTTATCCCTCCCTCAGAAGCCAAGGGTACTTTTTAACTGCTTTTTAGTAACTCCAGTCTTTTAAATTTTACTAGATATAATAACCTTGTAATGTTTATTTTTCTGGAGGAGATTGCATCCCTCAGATTTGCAGTGGAGTACCTGAGTTCCTCCTAGAATTCTCTGTTAGAAAATAAAGATATAGAGCTGGTAGCTAGTGGTCTTACAATCAGCTCAAAAAGGAGGGTAAATCCCAAAGAAATGGGGGCATCAGGAGCTGAAAACAGCAGAACAGTGAGACCAAAGAGAAAACCTTCTTGAAATGGCAGCACCACTTTTCAGGCACCAGTGTTCCAAGCCCTCTTTGTCCTCAGTCTCTTTCCAATGACAGTGAAAACCATAAACATGACTTCAGAATCTCTTCTAATAAAATCCATGTGCACTCCTAACAATGTTATTTTCACTTCCTCCTCTTGGTTGGAAGAAAATCTAAGTTTTCCAGGCATTTCATCCCTCTGGTCCTCACTAAAATCAATGGAAATCTCTTCCAATCCCACAAAACCTCTATAAAAACTTCCCTTCTCAGCTATTCCAATTGCAGCTGGCACTTGTTAGCTTGGTCTAGAGCATAAGAAGTTCTTGGAAGTTTATTTCATGGTAATAAAATCAGTTTAGCTATTTAAATGCTGAAAGTAGAGGTCAGCCAAGATGCAGCATGTCCCATCTGTTGTGTTACAGCCACATGCCAAGAGAGCTTTCCACGCACACAAGATGGAAACAGGAGCATCTTTGACAGACACTGCAAACTAAAATAAGCTTGGGGAGCTCAAGCAGGTGAAGATCCAACTGACCATGGGCAGTGGCTCCAGGATGTTATTCGTTTGCTGCAGCTTAAAAGAAAATATCAGGGAAACATAACTTCAGCCTGCATGAGGTGGGAAATGCTGATGCTCCCCTCAGGCACACACACGTGCCACTGGTTGTCTCACTTGCAAAGAGACTTGATAGGTTGGTGTTATTACAAGGGAAGGATTTGATGTAAATGAAGCATTTCAAGCTCTCACCAGAAGGTAATTACATGCACACAACATCCCCTCTGCAAGAAACTGAAGGCAGATTTCAAAGAACACCACAGGAAAGAGCAGCATCTTCTGTGGGAAAAGCCTTTGCCACAGACATGACTGTTGTTGTTCCAGAGGTTTCACCATATGCAACACATCATGAGCTGTCTGAAAGACATTTTTGCTCCTAATTGTCTAGGATCCACATCCAGAGTTGGAAGAGACCTACAAGGATCAAACTCAACCCCTGGCTCAGCACAGACACCCCAACAATCCCACCCTGGGCATCCCTGGGAGTTGTGTCCAAACTCTCCTGGAGCTCTGGCAGCCTCAGGGCTGTGCCCATTCCCTGGGCAGCCTGGGCAGTGCCAGCACCCTCTGGGGGAAGAACCTTTCCTGATATCCAAACATAAATCCCCTGACCCAGCTCCAGCCCGTCCCTGGGTCCTGTCCCTGTCCCAGAGAGCAGAGATCAGAGCTGCAGGCCCTGATGAGGCCTGACCCATCTCCTCCAGACAGAGCAGACCAAGTGATACCCGCTGTTCCTCATCCAGCTTCTCTTCCAGAGCCTTCTCCATCTCCACAGTTCTTCCCTGGAGGATTTCTAACAGCTTTCTGCCTTAAATATCAGAAAGCATCCAAGGAAGAGCTGCAAAGAGAGCAGATCCCTACAAAGATGCACAAGGGAGAAAGGGATCTTCAGTCAACACATCCCATGTACTTTGCCTGATTCCTCTACTTTGGGATGACAATAAACACCTTCTAAAATTCCATCTCCTTACTGTCCTGTCCCAGAGGGTACAGACAATAGCCATGTAAAAGGTTAAAGGCAAAATCTGGGCAAAATTAATTTTGTCTTGTATATTAGCAAGGTTCTAGCTATTTAAAATTAATCCTCAAAGTCTACTATGTTTACTTTTATTGGCTTAAATATAGTAAAGAGTAGGCTGCATCTAATGGTCTCTAAATGCTCAAAGTTTTTTGCTCACTTGTATTTAGACTACTATTTTAAGTGACATGCAAATAACAAGTCAACCAAAAGTCAAAAGATATGATGGAAAAAACGCAGAAATTGGAACAAGGAGTCTGAAAATCTCACTGATGAACCACTGATAGAAATCACAATGATCACATCCTTTTTCTCCATCTGCCACAGGTTCACTTAATAGGATATTGCCTACAAAGTGGAGATCAAATTAATGATCCAATTAAAAAAGCATTCTGAGTTAAAAAAAAAACAACCAAAAAACAAAACAAAACAAAACAACCCAGAAAAAAACACTCCAAACCCCCAAAAGTGAAGCAAGACAGATATTTGGTGCTCCTGAGCACTAAAAATTGTTTGAGGCAAGAAGCATCACCCAAAGAGAACCTGAGCAGTTGTAGTTCTCAGTTCAGTCAAGGCCTGGATTTAGCCCTGGTTGATGGACACTGACATTGTGTCTGTGAAGATGGAGGAAGATTTATCATTTTACACCAACCAAGAATCTTGATGTACAGGTTCAACACAGCGTGCAAAATGCCAAAGTCATTTGGGTCAAATATTAAAAAAAAAAGGAAGGAATAAAAATTGCTATTCTGCTCTGAAGGTGTTGGAAAGAATTCTCCTCTACGAGAGAAAAGACTTTATGAAAGCAGGTAACAACAAAGAATGGGATTGGACTCAGCAAAAACACTGGGGAAGGATTTTTTTTTTTGTTTCTAACTGTGATGCATAAAAATGATGAATCATTCTGATGATTGCTACCAATATTGCCTACAAAGTGGAGATCATATTAATGATCCGATTAAAAAAGCACTCTGAGTTTAAAAAAAAACAAACAAAAAAACCCAAAAAACAAAACAAAACAAAAAAACCCAGAAAAAAACACTCCAAACTCCCAAATGTGAAGCAAGACAGATATTTGGTGCTCTTGAGCACTAAAAATTGTTTGAGGCAAGAAGCATCACCCAAAGAGAACCTGACCTGTTGTAGTTCTAAGTTCAGTCAAGGCCTGGATTTAGCCCTGGTTGATGGACACTGACATTGTGTCTGTGAAGATGGAGGAAGATTTATCATTTTACCCCATCCAAGAATCTTGTTGTACAGGTTCACCAACAGCATGCAAAATGCCAAAGTCATTTGTGTCAAATATTAAAACAAAAAGGAAGGAATAAAAATTGCTATTCTGCTCTGAAGGTGTTGGAAAGAATTCTCCTCTACGAGAGAAAAGACTTTATGAAAGCAGGTAACAACAAAGAATGGGATTGGACTCAGCAAAAACACTGGGGAAGGATTTTTTTTTTTGTGTTTCTAACTGTGATGCATAAAAATGATGAATCATTCTGATGATTGCTACCAATTTTGGGTATGTTTGGGTAACACCTCGTTCATTTGCAAATCAGGAAATTTCAAAAATGGGGACAGAAATGCAAGTTCCTCGGCAGAATTCTGAGTTTTATTAGAAATAAAACTAAAATAAAAGATGGTTAATGGCCATGATACGGATGAGAAAGGAGGTAACTTCTGCAGCAAAAGGCAAAGACAGAAAGCTGTAAGGTAAGACCAAGGTAAAACTGCACTTGCACGTTTGCTCTCCAGAGCTCCTGCTGCTGCCTGGCTTTTTGCCATCTCATTCTCTGTACACATTTCAGATGGGAAAACTGCTATCAGCGACTTTCAGAAATGAAAATATATGGTGTGACTCAGGACTGCCTCTCTAATGCAAAAAGGGATGGAAAGGAGGAAAAAAAATAGATTTTTACCTGGGGTGGAAGGGGGAAATAATGAATACTAGAATATTATAGTACATTTGAAAGATTCATTAACCTCAATTTTTAATTGAGCAGACAGTAAATAAAGGACTGACTGGAAATAATCAGATTAAATTAATGATTTATGGTCTTAAAGCTTTTATCTGTTAGGCTTTTGAAAATCATCTGTCAGAAATGAGTGTAATTAATACCTACATTGATATAGAACCTTCTGTATAATGCTGCCAGTGATCTGTTCCTCCTATTTATTTATTTACCAGGATCCACTGAAACAGGCAAAAACTATAGGAATACTGAGATATTTGTGTGCAAGCCAAGGTACAAAATTTCATCTGCTCTTGCTTTCTCTTACACAGACTGGGAATGGGAAGTGTTGCAGCTTCCTATTTGTGTTATTTAAGTGGTTTACTTTCTTTAAGCCAGGGACTGTTAAGGTAACTTAGTGATTAGCTGCAATATCATGCATGATTAGAGGTTTAATATTAATATTGTAAGATTGTATTATAATATATAATATTGTATATATAATATATATATGTATATAATATTGTATTATAATTAATATAATACAATATTGTAAGAACTGTGGTCAGTAGCAGCTATTCCTACCTACACTTCAATTTTTATAATATAAACCAACAAAATCACCACACACTTGTGTTCAAAGGGATGTCCTTTGACACTGTTATTACCTGAGAGGGATCCCACAAAGCCTCAGTGATTTTCCTCTCCTGCATAAACTCTGCAAATATATAAACATCCCAACAAGAGTAACAATCCCTGTGAGGACTGAGTCATTCTTGCTTCTTTCTCATTTTCCTCTCTCCTATTTAATGTTTTTTGTTCTACTGTTAATGCACACTGCTGCCTTCATGTTCCTTCTGACATTGCAGCAAGAACAATTCCTGTAACAAAAAAGTACCCATGGCACTTTCAGTCACATCACAAACGTGGTTTCAGACCTTATGGCTGCTCTTACCTGTTTCCTTGGCCATATTAAATCCAAATCTTGATATTTTCAAATGCCCTGAAGCTCTGAACAGTACAAATTGTGTTTTGGGAAGGTAACAGCTGATGTGCTGCACGCTCTGCATAGCTACAATCAAAAACTCTCCTTATTTCATTACAACTAAAATTAAAACTGGAGCCCATTGATTGGTGCCCCAAGGGGTAGGAGTATGAAATTAGGGACTATGAGGAGACAGCAGCACCTCCATTTCTGGCTCTGTGAGAGAAAGTTCCCACTACAAAGCAGTAACTCTGTCACCCAGATATAATGACCCCATCATTAGGGTGATTCAGTTACTCACCCTTCAGAAGCAAGACCTGAATCCTACAAACCTTTGGACTGTAGGAAGTGCAGATGTTGATAAAATCTGGACTTTTCTTCCCTTCTCTATCTTGTGCTTTTTCAAGCATAACATATTTTAAGGAGATTAAGGCTTACAGAACCACTTCTCCTCAACTTTTGAAGTCTTGGAAGCACTTCAGGATCATCAAAACAGGAGTTTTATAACCTGTGTACTGTGAAACTAAACTTACTGTTGAGATTAAACTTTCATGCTAAAATCCTTTTTAAAGCTACTTAAAAGTTCCTTAAGAAGTTGTCCTCAGGCTGAAGTTGCTGCTGCCTGCTCTGAGGCCATAAGAAAAACTTTCTGGGACTTTGAAGAAAATCCACTTAATTGTTTTATTTGATTTTCAGAAGTCCAAGTCTGGAAATAAAGCAGTGAAACCAATGATTTTCTCAGGCTAAGTGATGGAGTCAGTCCTCCTTTATTACCCTCAATATTTCATAAAAGATTTTCTAGCGAAGTCTGATCCACATGCTTGTTAAAATGTTATTTTAGAAGAATAGTGAGGTGGTTGGTTTTATTATTTAAAATTTAATTAAGGTAAAAAATAAATTTTCAAACACTAGGGAGATTTGTTATTAGGCTTATGGTACTTTACTCAGTAATATCTAGATATTTTCTGAATGAGCTTGCTGCTCTTATTTCATGAGGCTTTTCAACATGTCTTCTCCTTCATAACTGAGCTCAACTTTTCACCTAGGATAATTCTGATTAAGAATATTTTCTTTCTGGATCCATATCTACATGGCATGATGGATTTTCTTCTGGAATCCATGGGTTGTCACTAAGAAAAAAAAAAAAAAAAAAAAAAAGAAAAAAAAATCCAGGCCCATATATGCTTGACAGCAGCAGCACTGCAAGCAGGTATGAGTAAATTCACTGAAAATTCACCCTAAAACCTTCTCTTGCCCCAGCAGCTCTCCCAGATCCCTATTTCTCACAGCCTGCTCTGTGTCCATTCATATCATCATCCTGATTTCTCCTAAAACTTCCCTCATGCAATTCTGTAGCAAAAGCTTCCAGCAAGAGATGAATATTTTGTCCAAATAACAACTGTCCTGGGGAAACAAAGACATGGTTTATCTGACTCCCCTGCTTATCTTCGGGATCTGCTTTGACAGAAAAATAGTTTAAAGCTGCCCAGGCCTTTCAAGGCTGAGACTATCGGTGTCAAAACACAACAGCAACAGTTACTGAACCAATCCAAAATGGCAAAAGGTGCTTTTTATTCCTGAAAACACCTGGAATTCTAGGAAAACACACAAAAGAAGCAATGTGGGATATGCCTATGACTGGTTTACCATAACCACAATGCTTGTTAGAATCCAGCTAATGGGAAAAATCAGGGTAAAATACACTATGACCCACACAATGCATCAGCTCAAGCAACAGAGACACTCCATGCAATTCCAGTGTTCCTTGATACTGGGATTTAGATGCATATTTTTTTCTGTATTAATAAATTAACAAATCAGTTTTATTACTCAGTGGGCTGTATTTGAATATTTCACATGTGTATTTTTCTCGCAAAATCTTTTTAAATCACAACTGCTGTAACTTTTGTTCAAGATCATGACATTTCTAGATAAAGGATTACAATTTCTTCATCAGTTCAAAACTCCATCATTTAACATGCTGTTCTGTGCTCAAGTCTTTGACATGTATTTTCTCTGGATATCTACTCATTTGTGAGCAGGTCTGAATGCTCTCCAATATTTCTGACTCACAATTTCCTTGTAAATTATTTTTTTCAGTTTCCTCAGAAGTACTTACATCTTTTACTGAACTTTCTGACTTTTTCTCTAGTTCTCCCCCTCCATTTCTGCCCTGAAATGGCTCAATTGTTAATGACAAATTCCTTTCTCTACAGTAATTAGAGCTGTTTGTTTAATTTCCTATTTTTCTTGAGACTTTGGAAAAACAGTTTAGATTACTGTGTTTCACCCTTTCATTCCTCACCATTCCCATTATTTCCCTTACACTTTCTGCTCTATTTAATTAAGCTCTTAAAGTGTAAGATGCTCATATAAAAGCACAGGGCTAACATTTAATAATTGAAATATAACCCTGCTAATACATCACAGAACAAAGACCAAGAGGCTAAACTTTTTACCGAGTGATAAAATGTTAACCTGTCTTCAGTAGCAAAACTGTATCCAACACACAGGTTTGAGAAGACACATTCATGTACCCATTTTAAAGAAGCACAAGAGAAAAACATCAGTTCTGGTTAGAGCACAAATAAAACGCTGTACTAAATAGGATATGAGAATAAAAAATAAAGAATGAGGGTAATTAGGTGGGGCTGTATAGAAAAAATCCTTTCTGAGCATCCAGCATGCCAGATGTTGTACTGCACCACAGTACACTAAGGTTGAAAATTCAAACAACTGGTTTGGAGGAGCTAAATCCTTAATTTAAACAATCAGTTCATTAACAAAAGTACCAAGTGCTCTTGATTGTATTATTAACAAGTTATAAATCATAGAGACTGGAGTGTGATCAGATCGTATGGGGTTGTAGGCATAAATGGATACTAGAGCTTGTAGGAGTCCTGTTATTTTGGGAAAATATGAATCACACAGCACAGAGCATGATCAGGCTGAAGTGAGTCCCCTGCTCAGAGGGTGTTATTCACTAGAAGAATATTTTTAAAATATTACTGATTAAAAAGGGAGTAATTTGATTTTATCGATTTTAAAGAGGCCTAAAATAAGCACAGTTAAAACTTAATTATCAAAAAAATCAGGTAACTTGAAAATATTGGGAAATGATTACCAATAAATTTTGCTATAAGGAGGTAACTAAGTATTTCTCATGAAAATAAGTAATACAGAACACATAGAAATGCAACAGGATTGCAGAAAAAATATGAAGTGGCTGCATTACACTTTTCTTGATAGGAAATCCTCTAGCATTTTTTCCAATGAGTAATACCTCATGGTAAGTCATTTTTTAACACATGATGACCTCTAGGAAATCAGATAGCAGAACCAGCCCAGCACTGGCTTTATGTTTACAGTCCCAAAGCTAAAAATGCTTTCAAGTTGGCATGGGGGATTCTGCAGCAATTTCCCAGTTAGTATTTTTGCAAATTTAATTTTTAATCTTGTACTCTCCTGGGAAGGAAGAAAACCATCATCATTACCCACAAGTTGCTAACTTCATGTAGCATTTGATTCTTATTTACATTACAGAAATACGTGTGAACAAATAAAATTATCCTTCAACCCTTTTGGTGTTGCTGTGAAATGTAAGAGTTCAGCAGTTTAAGAAAAAAGGGACAGATGAGCAGAAAATGGTAATTCAAGGGAATGGTAATAGTCTCACTGCCTTTGGTATGCTTAGTTGGGTGTTTATAGGCAGGAAGGAATTTTGGGACAGAGTTATATTGCCAAAGTAGCCATGAGATAAGGAGGCTCCTCCCCCTCCCAGCCATCCTGGGTTCCTGGGTTTCAGTGGAAATCTGCCAAGGACAGATGTTGAGGGATCAGCAGCTGCTGTGCCCAAGTTCCCCATGACCAATTGTTTCATTTCCCCCCTATTTCTGTGTCAGCAATGCAGTTCAGAGACCACAGGCTCTGCCACTGCTCCCTCACCAAGCCTTGGAGATGGAGCCTCACATCCTGAAGGCAGTGCTGGCTTTTGGACAAAACCAGTGTTGACCATGCAGACACTGAGTATTTACCTCCTTTAATAACCTACCTTCTTCAGAGACACCAGAGGCTCTAAAAGTCACAAAGCAGCAGCTGTTTCTGTGTCTCACCTTGTCTAAGGGGCTTTGATTCCATTTCAGCATTAATTGAGACACCAGAAGATGAAACTGGCATGGATCCCAGTGGAATACCAATATCCAGTGGTTAAAGTCAGTAAAAAAAGCAGATAAAGAGTTCACCCATGACACTGCATTACCAGAAAGTTTTATCCTGAAAGAACTGGAGCTCATTTTGCCTCAAAAGCATTTACCCCTCCAAGGTGGACAAACATGTAAAATCTGGCTGCAGGAAAGACCCAGGAACTTCCCTCAAAGAGTCCAAACTTCTCATAGTCTCACTGGAAATAAGTGGATTGTGGCTTTAGATATTTCAGTGCACTCCTGATGTTTACTAGGAATTAGGAACATCTGCTGTACACACAGGGAAGAAAGGTCTAGGATGAAAATTAAAACTGAGCAGATGAAACACTAGGACACAAAGGTAGCTCATAGCTTTAATTTCAAATAAAATCTCTCAACTTGAATGAAGAGCTTGAATTAAACTAATCTATGACCTTCTTAACACTCCTTGATTAGAAGCAAGGATTACCACTTCCTAAATTGTACTTCTTATGTAGCTTAAATGTCAGCTAAAAGAAAAATGCAGAGAAAAAAGCTGATCAGTCTGTAAGAGTAAACCCAGGGATGTACACATTTTTCAGGATGCAAGCTGGATGCAGAAGCTATGACAGAATATTGACATTTTTTCTCCATCATCAGAAGCCAACAGCTAGGTGTGTACTCTGATGAAGCAGCAGTGTGCACTTAAACAAAAAAAGAATAGAACATGTCAAGTATGTGCGAAAATATCAGCAGGAACAGTCTTTGTTCCTTGCGCTGAAGTTGCAGAAATAAATGAGCCAATTTTTTTGCTTAGGCTTCTTCTTCTGGGTTCTGTCTGTCTTAAATTAAAATCTGTCAGTTCATGAATTTATAGAATGTTTACAAAAGCACAAAGAAAACACTGTCACTATCCCTCATGAAGGCCACCAGTGCCTCCTGGAAGGTGAACTCCCATCATTGCATTGACCCCAGGTGCATTGCAGAGTTCCACAGATGATCTCCATTCCCTAGGAGAAAGTGTAGTTTTGCATTTCTTATCAAGCAAATACTCTTTGTGGTTTTCTGAGAGTTATTTCTGGAAAGAAAAAAATACTGTTTGGATATTAGCTCTGTTAATGCTGATGTAAATTGAGATTAAAGCCATTGTCGACCACCAGGGTAAAATCTTTCACTGACAATGGATTTTTTCTCCCCTCCTGTCTTCAGCGTGCAAACCTGTTTCCACATTTATGATGGGAAAGATTCCAATCAGTCTGAATTAGGGAGTTCCAAATAAAATTCAGTTCTTAGAAAATGAAAGGTAGCCTGAATTGTGTCTCATAAAGAAGCTCAAACTCTTTTCTTCTTTTTTTTTTTGGTAAAATTAAAAACCATAAGCCCCTAACTGCCCCAAAGTAACCTCATTATCCTCTTCAAAGTGGCAAGTACATGGAGAAAATTATTGAAGGCTCCTGCAAACTTAATGGACAGAGAGACTATAAACCAAAACCAGGTTCTGTTAGATTTCATCTGCTACAAATTACCATCAATGACATTATTTATGTACTTTCACTATATCCACTTTAAATCACCATAAACCATTGCCTAACTCAGTTCTTCCGCTGGCCAGGTGTTCTTACAAGACAACTTTGATTATCTGTCGTGTCTCCAGAGATCTTTTAATTCTGTATGAGGTGAAACAGGTAGATCCATGTGGGCTCCACAAAATTCTTCATAAAAATCAATTAATGCAAAAGTGGTAAGGGACTTTTGAAAAGCTGATTTTTAAGTACATTTTAAATATGGTGCTTCATCCGTTCATATTGAAGAAGAAAACATTCAGGTTTTGTTGGAAATCAGAATAAAGCAACTGAGTTTAAATCTTGTAAATATTTTCACTGACCACCTAAATGGTGAAGCATTTCCATAAAAATATTAGAATTACCCAAAGTGAAACAACTAGGAGAAATCTCTTGGACTTATACCCATCCTTTTGAGAACGGAAAGTCTGATCCATTCCACCATAATGTGAATTCCAACTGGACAGCCTGCTACCATGGCTCTTAAGAATTTACTGGATGCTGAATTTCATCTACCAGGAAAACCTGTTAGATTTAATAATTTAATTTTTCAAGAAAAAGTCCAGGGACCAACAGTTAAACCAAAGAACCTCTAGTAAAGAGAATAATAAAATTAATTAATTAGCTTCCATATAATGCTTTGATAGATGCATTGAATAAATCTGAGCTGATTTATCAGTCAGATGCCTTTGTGTGGTAGGTATTAGAATTATCTGTCATTAACCTTATGCTATTAATGAAGGTGCTTGGGTAGAAAAGTTAAATGACTTCCAAAGTCACATCTGAAGTTGGCATTACAACTCAGGAATTTACTTTCACTCACTGGAAATAATTTCTTAGAAAAAATAAAGTAATTCATGATGTAAAGATCATGACCTGGAAAGGCACCATCATTCCTCTAACCTCAGTTTCAGAAGGCAGAAAAAAAATTGAGAAATGGCTGGGAAAAAACACTGCAAGGAAAAGAGTTACCTATCGGAGCCTGGAGTGGTACCATCTAAATTCTGGTTTATTATATTAATATGATTTACCCCCAGAATCTGACAATTTGATTTATTTTGTAAGATTTACATTATATTTAAGTGACACCTCACTCTGTGTTTCCAACAAAACCCATAGACAAATCTAGTTGTCAGTGAATGTCTCAAAAAATGACAATCCATCTTTGTTGTTATTAATGTTATGGTAAGAGGTAGGGAAGAGAAAATATTATATAATGAAAATGGCTTTTGAGAGAAGATTTAAATATTCTGCAATGTGGACTATAAAAGAAACCTAACCTCCTTAAGGCTCAAGCTGACAAAATATATTTTTAAAAATGTATTGGCTATGCTGAGAAAATTCTGCCATTTGTATTCAACAAATATCAAGAAGTGCAATTTTTTTTCCCCCTCAGGATGTAAAAATGCAGGTTTCACGTAAAGAAATATTAAAACATGTATTATTTTTTCCTGACCTTTTGATAGGCTGTCTATTGAGCTTGGTAGGACATCCAAGAAATTCAGATTCAGATTTCAAAATTAATGATTAATACTACAGACTTTTCACAGTGTTGAACTGGCAGTGCCAAATTCCTCTACCATGAGCAAGTGCAACTCCACGCATTTCAGCAGAGCTGTGTTTGCATATCCTAGCAAGCAATTCTGGCCCCGTGCCTGGGAAAGCATCTTACATTTCATAGTCACTTGATTATGGCTCATCTTTAAACCACACTTTACTATTTGCAAGATACTTGACCCACAAAACCAGAGAAGTCCATCTGCTAAGGTTCCATTGTGCAGCAGTAAGCAAAAACGATGGAATTATTTGAAGCGCAAAATGTAGTATAAAAGGGACATAAATATATTCCAAACACGTATTTGCTTCTGCAGACTGATGAACTTGAAATCTGGGGTTAAAAATTTCACTTGCACTAGAAATTTGTTTCTTCAAGATGCTTTTTACCTGAACAGAAATAGTTCTTACTACTAAAAGGGCAAGATACACCTAAAAGAACCCATCTTTGGAAATAAAGTAAGAATGCACCCACCAGCCAGTACCAGCTGTCACAGATATATAGGATTTAATTAAAAATCTGCTTCTAATAGTCTAGAACAACCTAAATGGAATAAAAATATTAGGTATTAGCCCTGAGATATCTATTGATACCAACACTCTTGTTTTTTGGTGGGGTACAAGCTAACCACAAAAATCATTCATCAACCTCCAGTTTGTTCTAAAATACAAACATAATGTTGCATTTGTAAAACCAAGACTAAATAATTGAAACTGTATTTTTTTTTGTTTGTTTGTTTCATAGAATCACAGAATGCCCTGGGGTTGGAAGGGAATTTTAAGTCCATCCTGTGCCACCTCCTGCCATGGGCAGGGACACCTTCCACTATCCCAGGTTGCTCCAAGCCATGTCCAGCGTGGCCTTGGACATTTCCAGGGATCCAGGGGCAGCTTTTCTGAGGGCACCAGGGTGTCACCATGCTCACAGTAAAGAATTTCCTCCTAAGAATAAACCTAAATTCTCCCTCTGACAATTTAACAGCATTACAGTTCTTTCTTCTTCCCATTAAAGTTGTGGGTTTTTCTGGCAGAGAGTTTTTGGCTTTTTTTTTTTTTAACTACACCCCTAAAAGGTATTTTTCCTCCTTTTATGCCATTACCTCCTGTAATATTTTTAAAATATCTACTTAGCTATTTTTAACTTTCTTAATAATGCCATTAGACCTGTCATGGCAACACTTTTCTGCAAATCTGTGGAGGATGTGACTGCTGTAACACTAACCCCACATATGTTCACTGCACATAAGCCTACAACTCCACTGCCACTATAATATAACTATGAACAAACATTGTGGAGGGGTTTTCCATTTGTTTGGGGTTTATTTTTCCTCTCTTGATACACCTACCAGCAATTTCCTTTTTCATTGCCACCGCTCCAGTCACAAGGAGGCAGCAATAAATCTTTGCATGTACACAGGGGCTGGGAGGGAAGGCTGCTGACAGCCCTGTGGTCCTCTTGCAGACAACAGCTACAAACCTTACTGGATTCAGCATTAAATGTAAATTTTAGAGCCCCAAGACCCTCCTTTAGGCACCCACAAGTTAAGTACTTTAGCAAACACCTGATTTCACGGGCAGAATGAAGTACCTGGACTCCCTGTTTGGTACATGGCAAGAATGAGATGCTCCAGAACATTTGAAAACACAAAAGCACACATCCACTGTAAAAAGACATCCAGACACTTATTTTATCAGGGAACAATCCAGATTTAGTCAATATTAAGGGAGGAACCCTTACTCTTTGCCTCAGCTCAGGCTCTACAGAATTAGGAAGAGTCCTGATTTAACAGAGGACATTCAGAGGCACAGTTCAATACCTGTCAGATCAGTAGTTCCCTAATTGCATTTCCCTAATTGCATTTCCCTTTGCTAAACAGCACATTGTGTGACAAGGAAATATGTTGCAGGGGGTCTACAAAGCCTTCAAAACATTGGCAGTGCAGAAAAATGCCACACAATGTTATGGAGCAAATCACTGAGTTATATATTTTTTTTAAAAACCCAAGCACTTTTCATAGTTCTTGGCCTGTTGGAGGGCAAACCAAAATGAACATTATCATAATTTTATTAGATGTCCATTCCATGAGTATCCAAGGTTTAAATCATTATATTTTATACTCCTCATGATAGAATAAAGCTATTTCAATATCATCCCTGAAGACCTGTAATTGTCACTGGTTGACTTTACCATGTCTCTTCAGAAAGAGGAGGTACTATAAATATATATATATTTTATAGATGAACTACAGACTTTTCAAGACCATGTATGTTCTTAAGGCTGTGCCTTCTCTGTAGGTCCTTTTCCCTGTTTCAGTTCAGACTGACAATTAACTCCAGAGCAGTCCTTGGCCAGGACCAGATTGTGAAGCACTGATTTGGCTTTTTACTTAATAGGCATTCAGCTCAATGGTACTGTTAGTGAAGCAGAACTGAAATTTAATTCTTGTTGCTCGTTTGTTATGACAAACTGCTGCAAACACCATTTCTAACATGCTCAATTGCTTTAATGAATCACTAAAACACAGCACGTTCCTCTGCCCTTCATCCAAACATTTCCGGGGCCATCACTGGCGTAAAGTTGACCAAAACTCCTGAAACAACACCTCTAACATTTCTCCCAGTCTGTAACTGTTCCTGCCTCTCCTGGAGGTGCCAGATGGAAATCTGGCTGTGTCAATAAGGTCACTTACTGTCAAAACCCAGGATGTGCCTCTGGCTGTGCTGGATGGCTCAAGCCCCTGCCAGGGGCCTCAGAGACCTTGGCACAGAGTCCAAGACCCCTGTGCCTTTGATTTTCACCCGTGGAAAAAAATTACCAACCTTATATGAAGAATTACAAGCCACAAAAGTTTAAATAGAATAATAGTTCGTTTGTCACAAGGTAAAAAGTAGAATTTTGTAGTTTTTAGAATGGGGGCTCGAAGCACCAAGATAAAGGAATTTTGGCGTGTTTTGTCCTTCTTTCTCCTTCTTCCTAGCCTCCATCTTCTAAGTGATGGGGCACTTTTGGATTAGTTTCAAGTAGGAACACACTGTCTGACATAAGTGATAGGTATTGAGAAGTTATTGTAAATAATATACACGTAGTTTTTAGTATAAAAAATAACACTGCCTCTGAAGGCAGTCAGAACACCTCAACCCCACCTGCCAGAAAAACTTGGCAGGTCAGAGAAAAAATGTTATAGATAACAGAAAAATAAACAACCTTGAATGTAGCCATGATGTTTTCTGAAAAATCCCTTTGCTAGGATTTTTTATCCTGAGAAGCTGAGAAGCCTCAGAGGAAACAATAATTATCTGCTTCTGTAGAATGCAACAGGTGCATCTTTGATTGGTCCATGTTGGTTGTTTCTAATTAATGGCCAACCACAGCCCAGCTGTGAGTCACAAGCTTTTGTTATCATTCTTTTCTATTTCTTTCAAGCCTTCTGATGAAATCCTTTCTTCTATTCTTTTAGTATAGTTTTAATATATATATATATAATAAAATAATAAATCAGCCTTCTGAAACATGGAGTCAAGATTCTTATCTCTTCCCTCGCTCTGGGACCCCTGTGAACACCACCACACTTGAAAACCGAAACAAAAAAAAATCCTAACTCCTTCTTTAGTTGCCAGGCTGGGAAAAAAAACCTCTCTGACACATTTCAAGGTCAGCCAAAGCCACAAAGACACCAAGAACTTACCTCCACCAACTTGTTGGCGTGTTCACGGAAGACCTGAGCGTATTCCTTCACTTCCTTCTCGTTGCCGCTTTTGGCGGCCTCGATGAGAACCAGCAGTGGGACGTTGGTCTCCAGGAACGAGTCTGAGATGTGATCCATCACTGCCTTCCGGAGCTGGGACAAAGGACAGCAGAGCAGTAAATAAAGGACATTTATCAGCACACATTCCCCCAGCTCATGCTGAAGCACTGATGTGTTGTGTCTCGCGGGGTTATGTGGGAATTTGGATTTTTTTTTTTGCTTTCTTTTCTTCAATATTTGCAGCAAGCAAAATTAAAAACTTGAGGGCCCAGGCTCTGCAAAGCCCTCCTGGGATTTGTGCTGACATACACCTAATCCTACTGGCCTGAATGGATCTGTACAGAATGATGGTGATAACTCATGTAAGACACAGCAAATTGATGAGAACTGAAAGCTCCACACTACTTGAAAAAACAGTTCAGCTCAATAAAAAGGCAAATATGGATTAAGGAGCTTAACTCCAAGCAACCATTAAAAAATATTAGCCTGAATATTTCTAAGCCTTCTCTAATTCCTCCAGTGAATAGTATTCCATGCAATAATTAATATTTTGTGTAGCAGATGCCTTGTGCTTTGTATTCCCTTTTGAATAGCTCCAAGAAGTATAAACAGAAAACCTTTTTAGCATTTTCCAGGCAGATTAGAAAACATATTCCAATTTATTCTAAAGGAAGAAAGAAACACCGTACAAGTTACTGAAGATTTAACACCTGTTAGTCCATATAAACATTGATTTGAAACAGTATTACTGTAAGAATGATGTCACTAACCTCTTTTCCACCTTGCTAATGACCACTAATTAATGTCAAACTTCTCTAAAATTTGAAAGACAGCCAGAAAAATGACTGAAATCTTAAATAATTCTTCCTGGAAGCTTAATTGCTCTGTGGGATTGTGGATCAGAAACATCTTGATTATGTTTTCTCCAGCTTTTGTGTTGTTAAGAATAAAAAACTGTGGACTCAAACAGAAGCTGGGAGCTATTCAGCCTGGTGGCTTGGGTACCCATTAGTCTCCTTAAATCATGCATTTTTAGTTAGATGAAGCACCCAGAGAGGTAATTTTCTCTATTCTGAGCCCAGACAAGAAAGCTTTAGCTAGACAAGGTGCCATCAAAACACCCAATCACACTGAAAACTGGCCTATTGTCAGACATTGCAAATACACAATCCAAGATGCGTTTGCTGTTTGATGACAGCAATTCTCAGCTCTATTTGAATAAGGAGAAAGCTAACTTTGAATATTTTCCTTCGTTCCCTGAGTGATTGCAGTAAAAACAAGCAAAGCAAAATAGCATATATGTGCTTGTAGGAGGTATTCATTTTATTTCCATCACAACTGAGGCAGTCAACGTATTAAGCAGTTCTCAATTCTCCTTAAAAATTAATTCTACTCAGATTCAACCTGGAAAGATGTTTTTTTTTTTTCCACTTTCAAAATGATTAAAGGCACTCAGAATAGCTAACTCAGTAACACATACAAACAGGGGGAGGAAAGAAGACAAAAAGAAGAAAAGAATCATCTATCAGAGACCTGCCAACAGTTTGGAAGCTGGTGTGTGTTTGCTACCACCTATTACATTTCCATCTTGTACTCTTTATTTTTTCTGCCATCAATCTGCTGCTCTCCACTTGCTGACTCTTATTTTATTCTTACATTAAAAGCTCTTTCAGACCATGCTTTGGGTCTATTTGCACAGCATCTCACACAATGGGACCCCAATCCACGAACAGTTTTCATAGGTACCATCTCAATATAAATAACAATATTGCTCCAAATACATCAAAACATTGCAAGAAAAAAGAAGAAAAGATGTTCTAAGATGCTCAGTGTCAGAGAATAGTGCAGCAGCACAGCACCCTGCATTCTATGGTTGATAGATTTCCAGTCAGTATTTATAAATTTTTTTTTTAACTGAAGAATTCAGACACATGGTGGGATTCTTGGGGTTGCTCTGTGAAGGACAACCAGGAGCTGGACTCTATGATCCTTATGGGTCCCTTCCAACTCAGGATATTCTGTGATTCCCTATTAAATCAGTAGTTGCACCTATAGCCAGCATTAAGGGAGAAATACTGCCTGGAAAGCTGCATCATAAGAGAAGGTGCATCATAAATTTGCATAATTCTCCTCTGCAGACATTCATTTCCCAGGGCTTTCTGGCAAACTCCAGATCAGATGCCTGATTTGTGTACCCACAGTTAGACTTTGATGCCCATTGAATCAAAAAAGGCCAAATGGTAGCATTTCCAAAGGAACATGCCAAGCTTTTAAGAATCCAAGGTGGCTTCCAGCTCATACTCAGTGAAAGATCCTTAAAAAATTCCACTTGTTCAAGTTCAGTATGTGCCACTGAAAACTACTGTCCACTGCACTAAAAACCTTCCTTTAAATGCTAAATGTGCACCAACACTTCCCTGTTTGTGTCCTGCCATAAGGAGGGATCTGTTCCAAAGGCTTGTATTTATTCAATGAACAAGAATTCAATTTTTAATCCAAGGTAATGTGCTGTTATGGATTAGGTTATAACAATATACCCCATGGAATTGTAACAGCAGTCTCAGGATGTTCCAGTAAGCAGCTTATTTTCATCAGTGCTAAATATCTTCAGTCTACAACCACATACCAGAAATCAATAAAAAAGACAGCAAGAGCATCAGCTAACCAGCAATTTGGGGTTTACCATAGTAAATATACAGTAGAGCTCTTTCTGAATCAAAAGGAATGAATAAAATGGATATCTCGTTTCTAATGGTAACTGTGTGTTGTACTCTGAGGTTCATAGCTGCAGCAGCTGAAAAAAAAGAATCTGAATTCTGACTGTCACAGGTTTAATAAATACAAAATTAATAGATTCTATTTTTCTTGTGCTGTGTTAATCATCGATGTCAGAAGAATACTTCTGGCCCCTCTTGTAAACAGGCACTATAATTTCTTTAGGAATTTGTTATCTGAGTTTTAGGACGTCCTTGCATTGAAGCTGAAAGGTAGAGTTAACAGGTTTTATGCAAGTAGGAGACCACAAATTTTGCCATCCTTCACCACAAGCTGTAAAGAAGGACTTGACAAAATCATTTGTTAAATGTGACAGCAGTCTGAAGGCAAGACATTCATCCAAGAGCTCAAATGGATACATGACAAGGTAATATTAATGGCACAAGACAAGACATTTAAAAGTACTGGCTCACCATTACCAGTCTATTTGATCCAATTAGGGCTATTCATCAAGGTAAATAACTACTGGGAAAGCAATCCTGGGTGTTCCTGTGCATACTGCAACAAAGTCCAGTCTAAGTGATGGCTTGTGCACCCAGAGATTTCAGTTCCAGCCAGGTAATGTCAGTCCAGAAGGGAATGGGAAAAGCCTGTGACTTGAATCAGAAAGCAGCAAAAGCCTGTCATGTTTTATTCCAAAACCAGCACCAAGACTTTGCTCATGCACCTGTATTAACAAATGCCTCTGCAATGCCTTAATTTATGCTGAGTTCTGATGTAAATATTATGACACACACTATTACTTGTAAGAAAACGCTTTAGGTTTTTTTCCCCCACAGGATTTTTAATTTAGAGATTAATTCAAAGCACAAATTCCACCATGTGTAACTTCATTTATTAGAGGAGGAAGCACGTTAAATTAAGGTCTTGCTTAATTCATTTTGTCAGAGAGAAAACTTTATTGATGTACATAAAGCTAACAGATAAATAAATTTGCCACACCAACAAAAAATATAGAAGGAAAACATCAAGACCTGGAAATATTTTTGAAAGAGTGAATGGTGCACAGGCAGATTTTATGCCTTTCCAGTTCAGTCAATTCCATCAGTTTATGGTGCACAGTCAAGTTGCTGTTTTTGATAGCATCATGCTCTACTGTTCTAAGCACTGTTTAGGGCACTTTTATCATTGTCAGTTCACAGCCATAATTGAGCTCAAAGAGGTTAAATGCCCACCAAAACGATGTTTTCCATGGCTATATAACAATTTTAGAACCAAAACGTCTCAGTGCTACTTACAGTCTAGTAGAGAACTAAATGTCTAATCCTGCCACTGGAAGGTAAAGCCACAGCAGGAGATTAATGACTCCAACAGATTGTTAAACTTTATAAAGCCTGGCAGTGCAGAGCTGCCTGTAACAAAAGTTTACCAAGGAGCACCTTATTCACCATTTTCCATTTAATGGGTGTTGCAACCCAGCTCCAGTTTGCACCTGCAGAGAGCTCCCAAACAGGCATTAATTCAGTTGAAAGGGATGAAAATAAAGCCTTCTCCACTGCAGTTAAGGTGTGTCACCTCCAATATGCTGTGAAATTGAGTTCTGGAGAATAAGGCAGTGACCATTAGAAGCTGCTGCAGTTTGGTGCTAAAGAGAAAGTCTCAGCCAATTCTGCAGAGTGTGTCACACAGGATGAGACCAAAGAATGGTAACTTGGGGGATGGGGACAGCAACACCCCCAGCTATCAGCAAACAGACTGATATAGAACATGTATCACACTTGGATACTCAAACTACAGGTCTATGGAATGAATAGATTTAAAAAGTAAGATTTGAGCCAAAGATAAATCAGGGAGAAATACTGTCATAAAGACAGGTGATACTTATTAGAATAATTAAATGGCCTGGATCTTAAAGATCATCCAGTACCAACCTCTCTGCCACATCCAGGGACACCTTCCACCATCCCAGGGTGCTCCAAGCCCCAATGTCCAACCTGGCCTTGGGCACTTCCAGGGATCCAGGGGCAGCCACAGCTGCTCTGGGCACCTGTGCCAGGGCCTGCCCACCCTCACAGGGAACAATTCCTTCCTAAAATCTAATCTAAACCTGCTCTCTTTTAGTTTGAACTTAATAAAATTTTTCCCATGTGAGCTTTCCTCTCTCTACAGAGAAGCTGCCATAATCAGGAAAAGATTTGGGGTGAATTTGCAAACAGAAAGCAAGCTGAAGTGACAATTTTTGACCAAAAATTTGGAAGAGTATAAGAAACACACAAAGAACATTCCTCCTAGTCATAGGCCACTACAAAGGATTCCTCAAAATGGTTCATGGCCCAAAGCATGGAAGAACCCAGTTACCAAGTGCTAAGGTACTTAATCCCCATTAATTTAAATTTTTTTTTTTGTTTGTTTTCTGGGGTTTTTTTTGAGGGCCTAAGGTGGGTGGTTTATCAATTTTCATGACAGAAAAAATTTTATATTGCCTTTTCAAAAAACTATTTTTCAGTGAGGGCAAGCCTCAGGCTTGCTACCAATATTAGTGCAGTTACATAAAACAGAGAAAAAATTCTATGTTTGGGGGAATGATAACCACATACCCCCAAAAATGTGAGGATTATCAGGGTATGAACTCTGTCTTTCATGTCTGGATAGAACAATAAAGACCCAACTCCAGTAGCAGTGCTGGGATTCTATTAAATATTTCTTATTTCTAAAAATAAAGAATTATGCAGGGGTTGACAGGTAGAGGACAGTACAGAAATTCCCATCAAAAATGTGGGAAAACCAGAAATACAGGTAGGAACTGAGCAGACATTGAAAAGCATTAGGGAAGTCAAAATAACCCAGAAGAGAAAAGACAGTGATTAACTTTTGCATTCTCTATGACCTGAGAGGGTAGAATTGTGATAAAGTGAATGTGGGAGGATGAAATTGCAGAACGGGAAATTGCATGTAGGAACAAAGAAGGGGGAAAAAAAGCCCTATAGGTTACGCCAGAAGAGAAAAAAGGGATAAGACTTTGAAAAATAACCTTGTGAAAACTGAAGAAGATTGTAAAGTGTCAAAAATGTCACCAAAACTGCAAACCTAGAGTCTGATGTAAAAGAAGTGGGACAAAGAAGAGGGTAATGAGGAAGAATAGAGATAATGGATTAAAAATGCAAAGAATAAACTAAGAACCACAATCTATTGTGTAGCTTCATTTACTGTCTCAGGGCCTGTTGAAATGATACTTAAATGAAGTAGAACTTTGGAGCTTTATGGATTTTTTAAATCAAATACAGTAAATAAATGAAAGGGAAAAAAGCTGGTTTGGGAAGATGGAATAGCTATTTGGTCAAGATGGGAAGGAAATTTTCTACGAAAAACTCTTAATGAAGTTATCCTCACTGTGAGCAGTCAGATCCAATAAGCCTCACAGGTTTAATACAATAAATGTCACACGTGTCACACTTGCAGTCCCACCTAACCCAGCTGCAAGAACAGCCTGGCATGGTAAATATTGTCTTCAGCTCCTCCAAGACCTAGAGACTGAGCGCAGTGGAAGCTGATGACAGCTCTTGGGTAGACCTGTCTGTTCAAGTGCCAGACAATGGCTGAAACAAGATTAAAAATTGATTGTGTGCTGCAAAAATGGATTTCTCATCATCCTGTCCAAGAGTCACTCAAAGTCACCAGTGGATCCTGCCCATGGACAGAGATGATTGATATCTGATATTATCAATTATCACCCATGCCTTTCAAAAAGCCCTTCCAGCAGTGAGATCAGTCTGGGGTTTGTTCTTGGTTGGTTTTTTGTCTTTTTTCTCATTTCACTTATACTTTGTTTTCTTCTCCTTTGCAGTAATTTTTACACAGTAAGAATTGCAAACAAACCTTTTGTATCTGGTTGCTTAATTACAAGTAGAACATAACATTAAACATATTTCATAACACTTAGAAATAGAGTTAGTGAACAAAATTAATGTCAATTAAGAAACAAATGTAATGTTGAAATCCCACTTGGCAATTAAACTCCATGTACCTTGCCACTGCTCATAAAGCCATTAGGAAGATGGAATTCGAGAATTCTTTGGAAAAGGATTATGTTTTCCTCCATGTTTATAGTGCTCCTTACCTCATGATACTGCACCAACGTTGGAGCTATTGTTATGAATCCAAACTTCTACAAGTGCCTTTAGCTGATGTGACTGCAGGTCATTCTTGAGATGATACTACAGAACAGTGAAAGCTTCTTTATGCAAAACTATTATCAACAGAAGTCTCTTGAAATACATTTCTGGTGGGTTTTTTGCCTTTTTTTTTGGTTCTAGTTTGTGGATATTTTTATGTATAATGTAGCAACATTACACACTTCCACTGAGCTTCTCCCACATGTACAGTGTTTTTTACAAAAAGTATTTTAAAAACTCCATACTCATTCCTCTGCAGTGATTAGAGAGGTAGGCATCTTCTAAACACAAAGATTTGTTGGAATATCAGAGGTCTTACGAGGGCTCAGTATTTGAGGAATAATACACAAACTATGTGCAGTAACCTCTTCCAAGGCAATAGAGCTGTCAGAGTTTTGCCTCCTAATTCTTCTCAAGGCACTTTGAAAGGCCAACCCTCTGCTCACTTAATATTACTTCTGGTTAAAAAAAAAAAAAAATAAAATCAGGTCCCTATTTCAAAAAGCAAAAGCAGCCATGGTTACTACATTGAAGCTTTTGCCAGAAAAAAAAAATCCATCATGAATATTATGTTGCAGCTGAGTTTCCTTTGTTTGATGAAACTGTTACACACTGCAGCCTTACCCAAAACTACCTGATATGGGCATGGTTTCCTGAAATATGGCACCATATGTGCATCAGTAAACATTATGTGTAGAGTAAATTAAACCAAGCCTTATAATTAGGCAGTAAGGAAATTACTGCAGACCTGAAAGAGTAAATCAGCAATATTAAAGCACTCTCCATTTCCTCTGGAGCACTTCAGAGCACCATAAAAACCTCAATGTCACAGTGATAAACACCTAGAAGTGAATTTTGAGGGAGACAAAAACATGTGCGTTCAAAGAAGTTCAAATTAAAATCCTTATTGATTGTAATTCAGATAACTGGGCATATTCCCTAATTCTTTAGATCAGATGTTTGAAAATTTTACTAAAATTCCTTTCATGAAGTAAATACATCAGTTTTTTCTACCAAATGTGAGCAGAGAAAAAGTGGAAGTATTGATTAGCATGCCTGGGGCTCACAGCTTTTTCAAACCACACTGGTGACATTCAGTGTCCCTAATCCTGGGGCCATAAATTCAATGGAAGCTGGAAGAGCAGAAGACTTCATCAAGTGGGGCATTTCTACCTCTGCCTTCTAAGCCAGCATCGCACCAGAGTCCAGCCTAACACTTTTGTACCTAAAAACAACTACAAACCTAGAAAAGAACTACACACAATGCAGTGCATCCCTATTAAATGAATACAAGGCATAAACATGTAGCCCTGGCACAGAAATAAATCTGTATTAGCATTTCAGAGACTGCTTTTGGGAAGCCAGCTTCCACATTTCCATATTCAAGAGCACTGGAGTCGCTGCAGGTGAAAATCAAACCTCTTGAGCGACAAGGAAAAGGTGCTGAGTTTCTCACAAGCAAGAGCTGATGCCACAGGTGGCATTAGGTTCAAAGAGGTTTAGATTAATTTGTGGCTGGCTCCCTCTAAAAAATGCCAGCATTTTGTCAAGATGTATTTTCATGCAACAGAATCTCAGCAATAACACTGCACTTCCCCTTGGAAACAGCCAAAAACTCCTCCTTGGTTAATACAGAACGGACTCCTGTGGATCATCTGGTTAAGGGGACCTTGCTTCAACTCTGCCTTTGCAAAAGAAATCTTAATAAACATTCCTGCCAGACTAAATTCTAAAGTTACAACCTCCTTGGATATTCTGCTACTACTTCACACTTGCATGAAATTTTGCATTTTCATAACACTGCAGCAACTCTTACAAACTCTCTGTGTTATGTGAGCTCAGGAAAGTCTGTGACTATTTCATTCTCTGTTTTCTGCCCTTATTTAAATTCTACAAATCTTGAATTAAAAAAAAAAAAAAACCCTTCAGGATTTATAACTTTACCCAAAGCCCTCTTGTTTGCAACAGAGAGCACATCAGAGAAGGAGAACACAGTTCCCCAGCCCCCCAGAAATGCACTGATTGCTGCAATATTGACTGGCTCTATGGACAGCAGGAAAGTCAAAGCACTCCTCACACAAACCCACCTTTAGGGTGCCTCAATTAAAATCAGATTGTTCATGGCTCCCTATGAATAAAGAGCTTATAGAGGACAAATCCTGGAAAATCCCAAGTCACTCCCCAGAGATGAACTCTCCAGTGACTGTCAGGGATGCTGAAGGAAAAAAAACACTTCTTTATCTCTCCACCTGATTCCTATAACTGACATCAGCTGGTGGGAATGTTCAGAGTTCTCTCTTTCCTCTTCCCCTGTCCCCCTCAGTACCAGTTTTGTATTTTTTTGTGTGTGCTCTTCATTGTCTTCAGGAAGCTGAAAGGAGTTTGATATTTAATATATATTAAGTTTAATTAGAAATGGGTTCACTGTTTTCCACTAAAGATTGGGGTTTTTTTGCTTTTTGAGCCATTATGCTTCCCTTGGGCTAATATTTTAATATTCAGAAGCTCCTCATGCTGGTACAACACAGAACACCTCAACTGAGGCAGCTTCACCTTCAGAAGAAACTTTATTTTCTGAGCTTCAGATCATTCTTCTAAAACTGGACAGTAAGTCTTGCTAATACAGAGCACAGTAAAGAGAGGATAAACAAAAAAATTAAGTCAATTAATAACGATTTAGAGTGCTAAGATTTAATTTCTAGGTGCTGCCCCTCCCTACAGTATTTTAAGTCATCTGGTCTGGGTGTGAGACAGCTTTGCTGCAATAACAGGATGACAAGATTTCCTCTTTTGGAGGAAGGCCTCTGTTTTCCTCAAAGAATTTGCATTCTGTAAAGAGGCAACCTATGCATATCTTTGAGTAGTGAGATTTAATCCACAGACTGAAAACTCATATAAGTGTCTATCTATAATATAATTGACATTGTACGGGTTAGCTGTGATAAAACCTGTTCCAACAGAACACATTCTTTCAGTTTTAGGTGTCCCATCAGTCTAATTTTATGAGTTAATATTCATACTTTTTATTCTCAGAGTCCTTCTAGCGTCTACACCAATTTTTGGCAGGCTTCAAAGTGCTAAACTTTTTTTTTTTTACCCTAAATAGCATTCATAAACAGTGATACAAGTTAATCTAGGTGGAAGTGAGTAACAGAAAGAGCAAACTGAGACACTGCTGCTCAAAGAACAGAGAGAGATGATAAATAAGCCTGAGAACATGCTGAAGCCTGGGATCTAGTGCAAACTGGTGTAACCCATATTAAACAAGGGACAGCAGATTGCAAGTCCTTTCAGAGACCTATGAAGTTGATAAAAGCTGAGTATGATCAAGATGTCCCCAAAGTCATTGTTTTACCAAATTTGCACAAATAAATTACAGAGATATTTGTCTCATCAAACTTTAAGTTTTTGCAAGTTTGACTTGCAGCCTAATGCAGCTACTGAAACAGAACTATCAAGTATTTAGTGATCATTGTGGCTGCCTTCAAACTCAGGATATTCTGTAACTAAAAGGTAATATAATAATTGTAGATTGAAGGGAGGGATGTTAGAGAATATGGCTGATAACAGGCTGATCAAAATCATGCCCAGAATCCACCAAGTGTCTTACAAAGGAATTTGCAAGAGCCCATCTTAGCTCAGGGGAATGTAACATGACTGATCAAATATAGATAAGGGTCATGTGAAAGGATGTACTTACTGCATTATAGATAAAGAATTCATTAGAGGTGTAAAAAGGGCAAATATGACCTGGATTTTATTTTTTTTTTTTTAATTTTTTCTTCTGCAGAGTATGTGTTGGTAGAAAGACGGCACAGCATGGTCACTATTAATATTAATTCATGTCTAAATGGCCAAACCTGATCCTGAGTACCCAAAGTGTATCCCTATTCCTAGGACACTGATAGTGACTATTGGAAAAAGCAGCCACTGAAAAGAAGCAATCAAAATTCTAACCCATCAGAAAGAGGGAAAACTCACCTAAACCAACACAGAAATCTTGGAAAAACCTCTTACAGCCTTCAGCCTAGCAAGGAGCTCTCATTAAATCACCAGTAACAAGGACAAACCCCAGATACACCCAAAGGCTGTTTGTGGGAAATCATACAGGAAAACAAGCTCTGTGACACTGTGGAAATCACATAAGGGGGTTATTTATGAATAGTAATGGTTATGCTATGGTTATACAATACCAATGTTAGTGCAGCTGCAGATAGCAGAGGAGAGCAGGACCATACTCTGGGATTTACCTTGTGGACTGGGAATGATGCTCATCACAGAAAATCTGCCTTTTTTATTTTTCAACCACATATTAATCAGTTGGCCAATTTTAAAACTATCTGACAGAGAGAAAATGTCTTTAAGATGGTGAATAGCTGGAGTTTGATGGAAAATTGTCTGGGTAGGAGAAGTGACCCAAATCAGAGCCCTGTGGAGGGAAATTTGTTTTGTGAAGTCAGAAGCTGGCTGGCTGTAGAAACCCAGGGCACTGGGAATATTTCTCTGTCTGCTCTGGGTTTCCTGACCCCCAGGACAGCACTGACTTTGACCCTCATTCATGGAGAAAGTTTCCTAAACCTCAAGATGGACTGGAACCCACAAAAGTGTGAAATAGATTATAGAGAGCAGTGTAGGTGTGTCACTTGGTGAGAAATTGAGGTTTTGGGATTTTTAGTATGTTGTGGAAGCAAGATGGAGGGCACAGGGTGTCGTCCTGGTTTCTTCTTTGTGCTTCTTCTTCCTTCTTCTCCATGGGTTTGGGTGGCATTTTGTAATTGGGCAGAAAAGTCTGCATTGGGGGCTCTGTGGGATCAGTTATTGGGTTAAAAGGGAAAATAATCCAGGTGTCAGTTCTTAACTGGATAGTTTAGTCTTAAAAGCCCTTGTAACAAGAGAGTGTTGGCCATTTTGTGCCTATCAATGAAAAGCTGCTGAACTCACAGCAGCGAGACTGTTTTACTGATAAGAAATCATAAACACTGAGTCCAACATGAACTACTGCCTCAAGTGCCTTCAATCCAGATCCAGAGAAACCCACAGCTGGGACCCCCACAGCTGGCCAGAGCACCCACACAGGTACCAGCTGAGCAGGAGCCAAAACCAGCCCAACACACTCTGCATTGAACCTGGAGTAACAAATCAGCCTCAGACGATGAGGAATGAGCAGGGAGAATGATGGGGGTGAGAAGGTGAAAGAAAACATGAGAATCAAGGACCTGAGATCATTGCTGTAGAAAGCCCTAAACAGGTGGTACAATGCTAGAGAAAGCAGAATTTCATTAATTCAGGCATTCACAACTTTGGTTTTCAGTCCTGTGTCTACACAGCATGGATTCCTCAGAGGTTTGTTGGATGCTGTCTGGAAAAGACAATCTGAGGACATTTTGATAAAAAGAAATGCTGAAGTGGAATGTTTTGCCTCAGACAGTGGCGTGAAGAATTGTTTTTTCCATTTTCAAAATCACCACCTTAGCTACTACCTGCATGCAGCTACTAAAAGAATGTTGGTATTTCTCTGCTTTTTGTGCACCTGTCCAAAAACTTGAGCTGGATTTTACCCAACAACACACAGAGGCCACTAAACTATAATCAGGTGGCAAAATAATGCATTTTTGATACTGAACACAGAAACTTAGATATCTAAAAGTCAGATTAATTTCTATTAGGCATCCATTCCATTAAAGTGAAAGCTCAGGATGTCAGACTAAATGTTCAAAAGTATTTATCAAAATGTAACTGGTGATGCAGATATTTCAGGACTTTCTACTCCACAGTTCCTATTAATATATATATTTAAATAAAGTTTTGTTGTCTAAAACTGCAAGGAGAAGCAGAAATCCAACATTTAAAACATACAGTATTTTTTTTCTTTTTTTCTACTTTCAGATAAAGTATGAAAATTTAAAACCTAGCAAAATTCTTTGAAACAAAGGAAAATGTCCTTGGCCATTGTAAAAAGGAGGGTTTCATTTTTAATATTTATTAATATGTAAATATTTTTATTTGCAATTCTAGGCTAAAAATAAATTAGTAATTTTCAAAACAAAAATGGGAAACTACTGGAAAAAATCAACACCAGACTTTTCAAAGTTCTCAGGCTTCTAAAAAAAATTTAAAATAATTTCTAGACATTTTCCACTTTTTAAGAAAATTATAATTTTCTGTGGAGAATTTATTTCATGCAGTGTTTCTAAGCAGCTTTAGTAATAACATAAACCTCAGTCTGTAGGAGTTGGATGAATTCTCCTTAACAGCTGTATGGGAGTCTAATTTCCAGTATAAACTGAGAATTGGTGGTGAAAAGAAATCTTATTTCTGTCCAATTCCTTCCACTTGGAGGCACAGGAAACCTTGAATGGGCAGAAATGGAATAATCCAGGCTGTAATGGCAGCACAGATGGGTGGTATTTAAGGCAAAACAAATGGTTTTGGTTCTTCCACCTCGAGTGGCTCGTGCAGAATGGAGCAACTCAGCTACCAGGGGTGGCAGCAGGGCCAGCAGGTGGGACAGCAGGGGTGGTGACAGCACAGCAGCTGCTGCTGCTCTGAGCTGTGCCTCCAGTGTCCTTCCTGCCTCTCAGTGTCACCCCAGAGCTGCAATGTTCAAAATGTCAGGTGCATCTGGTGCTTTGGGTTACCTGTAGCATTTGAACTCTTGGGGTGGTGTTTCTCTTTCCTCCTGTTATGTTTGCCCAATTATCCCCTCTTAAAAAAAACCCAAACAATATTTGAAATAGCAACAATTTTAATTGAATAGTTTAGAAAATATATAAATAAGGGATAATTTGGTTTTAATAATAGCACATAAGCAAAGGATAACTGCAGGGTACGGAATGCAGGGCTCTTGGACCCGTGCCACCTCGTGTACGAGCTTGCCAAGTGAAGATTCCCCCCTTATATGCCATGTGTTAATGCCATATTCTCCTAGTCCTGGTTCATCATCTACCTGTCTCCACCCTCATGAACACCTTTACTGCACATGCACCATCACTCAGTTCGGTGGTCACACCAGTCTTTGGGGGTTGTCCGATGAAGAATTGTAGTCTTCCTCTGTGTCCTTTAATTCACCTTTGGGTTACACATGTGCACCAAGCCAGTACAATGTAAACCAAGAGCATATATTGCTGCATCTACATATCGAAGCAATAAATCCCTTATAATTAGCATTTTTCTGGGACCCAACCAGGTTCTGCTTCCTTTCTGTTCATTTTTAGCAACTATAGCTCCAGCTTCTTTCCTCCTGTCCTTATGAACATCTGCCGGGGGGGGGGTGGAGCCCCTGCTCTCCCTCTCTCCTTTTGGCATTACAACTTTTAGCTATTTTTATTATTCCCAAATATTAATTATTATATGATAGGCATCGATTACTGTTTCAATTTTATCAGCACGAATCATACCTATTTACCACACTCCTATAGAGGAAAAACTAACAAAAGGATTGGAAAAAGAATAGAATTCCAGAAGGATTCCAAAAGAATTGCAATCAACCAGCACCTGCTGCTGACCTGGCTTGCTGTGCCACATGCCTTTGTTACCTTTTGGGTTTTGTCTTTTTTTTTTAACTACAGGCTCGCATACCAGTGGGAAAAAGAGATCCCCAATCTTGCCAATTGGCACAACTTTCCATCAGATCCAGTTCTTTCTCCAGCTTGTTCAAAGTGAAAGGCTGATTCAGCCTGGGTAGGAGAAGGTTTCCAGATCTTGTAGCACATTCCAATGCCTAAAGGCGCTACAAGAGAGCTGGACAGGGACTTGTGGAAAGGGCATGGAGTGACAGGACTTTGACATTTGTAAATGGCTTTGCACTCCCAGAGGGCAGGGTTACAGAACCACAGAAATTTTAGGGTTGGAAGGGACCTCTGGAGATCATCCAGTCCAACCCCCTGTCAAGGCAGTGTCAGCTGGAGCAGGTGACACAGGAATGTGTCCAGGTGGGTTTGGAATGTCTCCAGAGAGGGAGACTCCAGGGCCTCCCTGGGCAGCTGTTCCAGTGCTCTGCCACCCTCGGCATGAAGAAGTTCTTCCTCATGTTGAGGTGAAGCTTCTTGTGTTTAGTTTGTGGCCTTTAGTCCTTGCCCTGTCATTGGGCACTACTAAAAGAATTCTGGCACCATCCTGTGACTCCTGCCTCAGAAATATTTATATGGGTTGATGAGATCCCTCTAATTCTCTTTTCCAGACTTAACAAGCCCGAATTCTAGAGTATCTCCTCATAAGGGGGATGCTCCAGACCCTTCATCATCTTTGTGGCCTCTGCTAGACCTTCTCCAGTAGCTCTTTGCTTAAATTTCACTGAGGAGCCTGGCTTAGATTTTAGGTAGAAATTCTCCCCTGTGAGGCTGGTGAGGCCCCGGCACAGGGTGCCCAGAGAAGCTGTGGGTGTCCCTGGATCCCTGGAAGTGTCCAAGGCCAGGTTGGACAGGGCTTGGACACCCTGGGCTAGTGGGAGGTGTCCCTGCCCATGGCAGGGGGTTGGATAGAGATGGGTTTTAGGGTCCCTCCAACCAAACCACGCTGTGACTCCATGAAAACCCAGTAAGGAATTGGATGGCAGCAGTAAGCCATGGGCTGGTGAGGTGTGTCTGCCTCCAAGAACCTGCTCAGTCTGACTCAGCTTGATGTTCTTACTGGCAGTTTATAGTAAGACATATAATTAAATCTCTATAATAGTTTCCCAATTCCCGGGAGAATTTAAATGATAAGTTTAAAAGATGTAATTCCATCAGAATAAGAAATATTGAAGTGACTGTGAATTGTGAGGTGGAATTTTAGCACTGCGTGTTCCATCCACAATCATTTCCCATGTCTGCATGTTACACAGATAATGAAATCAAATCTCCCAGATAAAGAGCTAAGTGACCTGGGGAGAAAATGGAAAATCAGTCTTCAATGGTGAATACTGAAGACTTGCAAGGGAGCCTGACTACCAGTTGGGAAGAAAAAAAAAATCTATTTATCTATATTTGTATTTTTCATCACCAAAACACCTATTGTAGGTTATTGTAGCCATAATATTTTCTGAAAAATCCTTCCCTTAAGATTTTTTTCTCCTGAGAAGCTGAGAGGCCTCAGGAACAAAATGTAAACAATGGTTATCTGCTGCTGTGGAATGCAACAGGTGCATCTGGGATTGGTCTCATGTGGTTGTTTCTAATTAATGGCAAATCACAGCCCAGCTGGCTCGGACTCTGAGCCACAAGTCTTTGTTATCATTCCATTCTTTTTCTATTCCTTTCAAGCCTTCTGATGAAATCCTTTCTTCTATTCTTTTAGTATAGTTTTAATATAATATATATCATAAAATAATAAATCAAACCTTCTGAAACATGGAGTCAGATCCTCATCTCTTCCCTCATCCTAAGACCCTTGTGAACACCATCACAGGTTATCTAGTTTTATGGGTTAACTTTAAACATCCAAAGTCTGAAAAGCAAGCTTTAAAAGGGATTCATTAAGACAAAAGGCATGATGATATTCAAAGCTGGTTGTCTCTGCAATGATTTTGACCAGAATAGAAAGACTGAAACAGTGGGACACTGTAACCTCCACTGCAGCTCATTTCCTCTCCTCTCTCCCCAGCCATCAAACCAAGCCCTCAGTGACACCCTCACATTCTGGAATTCAGCAGGGAGTGCTCAAGCAGGTCTGGGCAGCCACACACAGGTACTCTGCTGATTATATTCATGTGATGAAGCAGAGCATTGATCATGATTCTGAAGGATCATGATTTACAGTCAGAATGCACTTTGTTGAAAGCAGACTCCATCTTCCTCTGTGTTTGTGCAAAAGCCAGCACAATTATGATTTAATCTTGATTAGTTTACTAGCAACTGCCACAATTTAATAAACATTATACCTACATGATTAACTTCCATAAATATCAGAAACTGTACTAAAAGCTTCATCTCCAAGCAAGGAAATACAATATCTGTGCTTCACTTTACCCACATCCAGAATTTCAACCTCTCTGAGGCTGAACATTCCAGGAGGGTGAATACACATGAGAAGCACACAGCTTATTAAGACAGGTGCCATTTTTATATCACGTTTCAGAGTAAATTTGGCTTTAGGGATGAGTAATTCAGGCAACTGCTGAGAGCCTCACACAGAACTCACTCATGTGTTAGTCTGCTACTTCCTTGAAGCAGTGAGAACAGAGGTGGGAGGCAACACATGGTCCCAGCTCCACTGCAGAGCTGAGGATCCCACAAATTTGGAGGTCAGAACAGCAGAGTTCTCTCTTCTGTCATTAGCTGAGCAGCAGATGTGATGCCAGGCTTTATATAGGAGACTCAGTGATTCATATTGTCTGTAGGGCCACTGCAATGGGTTTGTTATTTGGCAAAATCAGCTCTGAGAAGAGGATCTTCAAGCACGTCTGCTAAAGGTTAGGAAGGAAGAGCTGAAATGAGCTGAGTTTTAGCAGTGCAGAGCACTGATTTCAAAATGCCTACAGGGGCCACTCTCTCCAAAATTATCATGCTGCAAATAGGTACCTGAAGATACATTTAAATCTTTTCTTGGTTTGGCAGGTTTCTAGATTTGGGATCATTTTCAATGAGAACGGGTAGAATTTTCATTATTATTATTGAATTTTTACCAAAAGTGCAGAACTGGCATCATCTCAAAGGGAGAAAAAGGAGCTAAAATGAGGCAATCTGTCCTGCCTTAACTTGAAGGCGCAAAGAGAAACCTCTCCCTTTTGGTTGCCAATCTCCTTTCACTTCTTTTCCATCTCAAGCTTTTCAAATTAACCTTTCTTTCTTATCACAAAACACAATGATAAATGTAATAGAATAAAGCCAAAATTTATGGTTTAAACTAGGTTTTTGCAGTTATTCATAACATTATAGAATAGCTTGGGTTAGAAAGGGCATTTAAAGTTCATCTGGTTTACTTCTCTGTGCCAGGGTCACGGCCATCCTCAATGAGATCAGGTTGCTCAGACCCATCCAATCTGGCCTTGAGTGTTTACAGGGATGGGACATCCACCTCTCTGGCAAAATTATTATTTATTACGACTTTCTGTACCTTTGCAGGATCTTTATTTAATACAGAACCTTGGAAGTTCTCTTTGAATATATTTTACTCTTACAATGTTTCTTTTTCATATTCTGCTCATCTTTCCTGTTACTCCAGTGAGAGTATTCAAATAAAACACAAATAAGCACATATGCCAGTGTTTTTATGACTGGGGTTTTTGAGCTGCCAAGGCAGGGAAGGTCTGGACAATCTGCCTCCCCTCCCACGTGGAGAGACCATTGGGGGTTGCACTTGGAATGCATTTCTTTCTCCCTTTTTTTGTCACAGGAAATGTTGCTACTTTCCTTAATGTCATGTGCAATGTAGGGCCATATCTAAATGAGGACATCAATTCTTTACACCTCCTCATGTGGAGAAACCAGTGTGAGGTTGGAAAGCAATGATTTCCTTGGAAAAGCAGGAAATATTATCAAAATCAGGGCTCACCTGTCTCCGAAGGTCTCGTGTTTTCTTGGTCATCTTGTCAATGGCAATGTTGAGTGGGTCTCCCTTCTCCTTCCTTCCAGTCTGTAAAAACCACAAAATTTTAGAGTTAGAGAAAAATCCTCTAGGCAATATAAACTTTAAAAAAAATAATGATAAGGATTCATCAAAGGAAATTATTGCAGCTTTTTTGTTTGCTACCATCAAGTTGTTATTTCCAAAGTAATGTTTTTAACGTGTTTATGTGCAGGAGGCACAGAAGATTATTTTAGAACAATCCTAAAGTGATAAGAACAAAGATTAAGGTGACTCACCGGAGAGTTCAGAACTTTTCCACCAATAAATTATGTGCATATATTATAGCTAATACTCAAAAAAATCTGGCAAGACCTTTCACTATAAAATGAATATTAAGAGTTTCTAATCTCCATCCTGCCAAGCACTGGGAATGTTAAACATGATAATAAGCAGCAACACAGCTTGAGGACAGAAGGAAAATGGTCCCTACGCCTGTAACAGGAATCATATTGGCAGACATTAGGTTCAGTATAAAGAAGAATTCCACTTAAAACACTTTCCTGCAGGAAGTCTCAAAGCAAAACTCCTCATGAAGATTAAAAAGGGGGGAAAAAGCCTTTTATGTTTCATAAGCAATGGGGGAAAATACGGTTTTCAGGTTCAATGGCACAAAAAGCATTAAGTGACTTTGTTAGCTGTATTACCTTTCTCTTAAGAGAAAACTACTTCTCTAAAGATTTGTCACATCTTTTGCACATGGAACTCTGTTTGAAAGCTTTTCATCAAGAATCAAAATGATCTTCCATTCTGTCTGGCAGTACTCTTTCCTTCCCAAAGCTGTTTTCAAATGCTTCTATTTAGAATTGTTCCTTGCATATGATTAAGAGCGATTTTCTCTCTCCAGCTGAGCCTAATAGCACACATTTCTGGGAGCTATTGAGAAGTCACTTTTGGGGTGGGATGGGGATTAAAGACACCCTTTCAATGATACCCTCTCACATGTACAGCACAGTTATCAGCCCTACATTGGCAAGAGGCCTCTGTTCCAGCCTTTGCTTTAGGCATTCATTCCAGAGAACGCCTGCTTTCTGTTACTGCCTGTAATTCTAATTATTACACGAGGCCAAAGCTTTTACGATCATTTAAAAATCTGTAAAACCCATCCCCTTTCTTTTATTTAGAAATTCAAACATAACAATATCAAGTGCCACCAGAATTTAATACAAAACATAAATTTACCTCTTAGCTTTCTAAAAAGGATCCATTACAAATTCTGGAGTTAATCACACCAGAAAACAGAGAGAAAGCATTTGCTATCACACAAGAGGAGGCATCTGTGTCACCCGCTGATATTTTTATCTCACTTTTCTTGTGTTCATCCTTTGACTGAGTTCTTCTGGTCCCCAGCTGAAGAACCACATCTCTTTAGCCTGAGCAATGTCAGGACAGGCTTTTGGTTTTAGATGTCCCAAATTCAGTCCCTGGTATTTTGTTCAAGACAGCAGGTGTCATATCTGCACACAATCGAGCTTGTTTTTATGCTGAAGTTTCACAATAAAGCTGAGGCAGAAAAGTTTGGTTCAGGAAGCATCTCCTGATGTTGGAATGGGACAGCAGGGACTGCCAGATGAGCCAGTCTCAGCCAGGTTCTAGTTTGTTAGACTACACAGATATCATCTAAGAAAACTTAGAACAAAAGAAAATTACTCCAGCTGTGTGCTGTGCAGTTGCTGAACCCAGTTCACTTGGTGACATTCATGTTTTGAGATGCTTTCTTTTCCCAGTCCAATAATTCAATTTCTCTAATACTCTTTAAATTCTTCTCTTCCTTCTCATTGTTTAAGCTTTAATGGACTGGCTTAGAAAGAGTCATAACAACAGAAGACACATTAAGACTTTTTTTTTTAGGGCAAAGATAACTTTTGTTTGGCACTTTTTCCTTCCTTATTTTAAATAAAATCAGGGAATAATTTGCTAAACAGGCTAAAATTCCTGTGAGACTGGCACAATGGGAATAATCAAAGAGCTAACACCAAGACACTAAAGACTACACAGGGATGGTATTTTACAGATGTCAAATAAAACAAGTGGTTCACAATTCCCCTCCACTGACCTCATGCAGGGCAGATAAATTTTGTATTCACCACCAACATGGTGAGGTCAAGCAATTAATGCTTGGCACCCACTTGGGGGGATCAGAAAGTTGTCCTTGAGCAGGAACTTGGGAATCCTTCCAGGGTAGTCAGCTATGGGATACAGTGACACTACATAAATTAAGCATTTGATAAACTGAACCATTTAGAGGAAAAGGCTCCTGGGCATTGGGAAAAAAAAAAGTAGAAATTTTGAGATTGGCCTCAAAGTTGGTAATTTAGTTCCTAATCTGGGTGTTTTGTACATCTCATAGGTGCAAACTCTCACTGGGAGCAGGCCCATGGCACCTAAATCCAGCATCCCTCCTAAACCTCCCTTGAAATCTATCTGGTAACTTTTCAACTCCAGTTTTAAACAAACAGTGTTTATATAAACAGTGGCCCTTAAGGTACATCCTACTGTGAAACACAAAACAACTGGGAACCCTTCTGTGACCCTTAGGCCACACAACACAAACTGTCCACATCCATCTGGCCAGTCCCTTGTCCCTCCAAAGCAGAGCAAAGCCTGTTCCACATTTCTGTGTGCAATTACCCAAATTGTGCCTCAGTGCTGCCTGAGATACTAAATGGGATATGCTGGAAAACTAAACCAAAACAAGAGATCCGGCCGAGCTCTCTCAATGGCAGTATTTTATTAACTCACACAAATATGGCTGAAATCTCCCATTCTGCACCATTTTTACTTATGCAGGAATTTTAACTGACCTTCACCTGTTACTTATAAAATGGCTTTTTGATTTGTATACAAACCCCCTTCTTCAGCATATGATTTCAAAGAAGTTTGTTTAGTAAATCACATTATTGAAAAATAACTAGCATGGCATGTGATGCTACATAGCTTCAGGCAGGTCTGTCAAACACCATCTGCTCTGTGCTGAAAATATAAGTTTATTAAAGTTTGTTTATTTAAGTCCTTAAATACTCTTATTTTATTGTTGCTCTGTGATAAATTTTTGGCCTTCATTCCTAGAAGGGATAGAAAGGAATTTATTGGTTTCCTGAAAAAATGGAAAAGCTTGGTATTGAGCCATTTGCCATTTCTCTGTTCATCTTTCTCTGCAAAGGGAAGAAAGATACTTTGGGATGAAAGGAAGTAAAAATTGCTGCTGGCATTGGGTTAAAAGGAGAAGGAGGAGAAATGCACAGAATTCCTTGAATGCCAAAATATCTGTATTCAACTTCCTATGGACAGAATTACATCTATTCATGGTGTAATGAGGAGAACTTAGCAACAGGAGAATATATTAATCAAGTCCCTGATTTCTTGTGACCATTAACAGCATTTGCATACTCAAGATATTTTCAAACAATTTCCTCAGTCTGAGTTGCTTCCATTCTAATTTCCTTAGAGCTTTTCCCTGCCCATCTGATTTATTTTCAGTTCAGGATGAGCCAATTCCCACAGGCTCTGACCAGGGCTGCAGACTGCCCCAGGTCAGGAGAGGATCTTCCACTGCATTTCTACCCCAAGGCTGCAGTTCCCCCCCAGGTCACTCAATGTCACATCCAGTTCCCTGAATAGAATATTCAAATGTTTTTAAGCCTGATTTGCCACCTCACATGAGAAGTTGTGTAGTTTTTCAACACAACCACATCTGGTAAGTGGAAGAAGTCAAGGTATTGACTGTTCTGTTACTTCAGAAAATGCCTACAGTCTCAACCAGCGCCAACAATATTACCTAAACAACAAATTAGAAACACAAATTTATATCAAACAAAGAAAGTCTGAAAAGCTTTACAGGTAAAACTGCATGGTATTAAGGCTAGAATTTATTTATACAGGGAATTTCAACTTCATTAGGTTGGGAAATGAAATAAAATAAGAACAAAATGCACTTAAGGATGGTGAGAAATTTCAGTATCTGCTGAATGCTAGAAAGATCTCTGATAAGGTATAGCACTGGTTTTCCTTTTTACAAAGACCTTTCCCTCTCCTTCCACTTTTCCTTTTTACACTTTAAACTGCTGGGCTAAAATATTAAACTCCCAAAATATGTATCACAACTATTAAGGACATTTACATCCCACGATTTGCTCATTACAGAACTCTTTTGATCAGCATGGGGTATTTAATCCTCAGTCTGAGTTGCTTCCATTCTAATTTCCTTAGAGCTTTTCCCTGCCCATCTGATTTATTTTCAGTTCAGGATGAGCCAATTCCCACAGGCTCTGACCAGGGCTGCAGACTGCCCCAGGTCAGGAGAGGATCTTCCACTGCATTTCTACCCCAAGGCTGCAGTTCCCCCCAGGTCACTCAATGTCACATCCAGTTCCCTGAATAGAATATTCAAATGTTTTTTTAGCCTGATTTGCCACCTCACATGAGAAGTTGTGTAGTTTTTCAACACAACCACATCTGGTAAGTGGAAGAAGTCAAGGTATTGACTGTTCTGTTACTTCAGAAAATGCCTACAGTCTCAACCAGTGCCAACAGTATTACCTAAACAACAAATTAGAAACACAAATTCATATCAAACAAAGTCTGAAAAGCTTTACAGGTAAAACTGCATGGTACTAAGGCTAGAATTTATTTATACAGGGAATTTCAACTTCATTAGGTTGGGAAATGAAATAAAATAAGAACAAAATGCACTTAAGGATGGTGAGAAATTTCAGTATCTGCTGAATGCTAGAAAGATCTCTGATAAGGTATAGCACTGGTTTTCCTTTTTACAAAGACCTTTCCCTCTCCTTCCACTTTTCCTTTTTACACTTTAAACTGCTAGGCTAAAATATTAAACTCCCAAAATATGTATCACAACTATTAAGGACATTTACATCCCACGATTTGCTCATTACAGAACTCTTTTGATCAGCATGGGGTATTTAACAGGACATTTTTCTAACCCTAGAGAATATCACAGAACCAAGACAAGGACAGTCAGGCCAACCAGCCCAGAGACTCTGTGTGTTTTAGATGAGATATGCTCAACCTTGGAAGAAGATGCTCCAGACTGGAACTGTGTTGTTGGTTTTTAATAATTCTAGATATATCACTAATGAGGAAATCACAGAGCTCAAATGAAACAGATTAAACTACTACTACCAAAATTATGATAAGGACAGATGTTATTGTAATTCATATCTTTGCATTGAAAACTTAGGATCACCTGGAGATGTTGGGGGAGCAAAGCCAATACTTTGAGCACGTTATCATTAAAAAATACCAGATGAACAAGGCTGACAATGATAAACTATAAAAGGGGATGGAGTGCCAAGAAATACACAAAAAGTGTGGGCAACTGCAGGCTACAAAATATCACAGACAAAACCCCAATGTTTATCACAACTAAAGGAGTGATTGCTAGAGAACACTATTTTCCTTTAAAGTTTGCCATTTAGAAGTTCAGGGTTTCAATTAAACAGTAACAATAATAATAACAACAATCTACGTGAGATGTTTTGGAACCACCATTTTATGACACTCCTATTTTTTCTCTGCTGCTTCAGATGTAAGCCAAAATATCTGGGAGAGTCAATCTCCTCTAACATCAAGTGTTGCATGTCCAAGACACTCTCACTATTGTTTCAAGTAATTTAGCCTCCAGGAGACAGCTGGAAAGATTATCTATTGATCCAAAAGGTACCAAACACTGATCTATTTTTATATTTTCATCATCCCCTAGGTAGAGGGCTCCATTATTTACAGGTTATTCAGAACTTCTATATCACAATGTTTTACAAAGGTGTAAATTGCTGCTCAAAAATATATCTGTCCTAATATTTTATTTTAAATGTTGAACATCACTCCTTTAGAACTATGGCTGTGTTCAATAGCCCTTTTAAAAGTGATGAAGAGAAGCTTAGTACTAAAAGGAAAAACATTTTGAACAACAGGCATAGGCTGCATCAGTGCTTTTAAGCAGAAATCTGGGTTTAAACATACCAATACATAGTCCCCTTCTGACAGATTATTATTTTGGGTCAGGAAATAGTGAAATAATATATTCCAAGAGAAGTAGAGACTAAATTTCACTGGAAGTTGAAAAGTCTAGCAATTTTCTAAGGGGATGGGTTGGGAAAACAAGTTTCATAAAATATGTGTGGTTTCTCTAGAAATGAGCTTAAGACTTCTTAAAATAGTAAGCTTAAGGAAAGATTGAGTGTTAAGAAGTCTCTTGGGAATGCGGTATGAACATGAATTACTGGATGCACTCAGTTCAGTGACTTCATTGCATTTTTACTCGTATAAGTTATTTTGTTTTTAGAATTTATTCTAAGGAACTGCATTGGGGGTTCTGCAGGCACACAGTTTCCATTTTGCTACAGAAACTCCTCCTGTGGAACTAAAATCTGTGCATTCCCATGTCCTCTTAATAATTAATTTATTTCATCAGGAGAAAGGAAAAAAAGAAGATTATTTTATACAGAAAAGGTTGCATAGTAAGGCTTTTAGTGCTTTGTTTAGGTGTTTGCAAAGGAGAATGGCTGAGTCACCACAGAGAAAGGAAAAGACAGAAATCATGGAACCACAACATGGTTTGGGTGGGAAGGGACATTAAAGCCCATCTCATCCCACCCCTTGCCATGGACAGGGACACCTCCCACTAGCCCAGATTGCTCCAAGCCCTGTCCTGTTGTCATCTCATTGCAGGGGCTCCATCCTGTTGTCTCCTACCACAAAAGTATCACACCTTCTTGGTGTTTCTCATGGGCATCTCCTCAGAGCACCGACTCTTTCTTCCTCATAAAGTAACCAACTGACTCCTGCTCCCTTCTCAACCCACTCTTTTCTAGCACTCTTCTTCTCACTGGTCACAGCTGTGGCCTGTTAAAGCCAGGCTGTTCCTAATCTTTGATCATTGGCCCAGCTGCAACTCCTTAGGGGTAAGATTACTTTCTACACTATCTTTATTGTCTTGTATTCTATCCCCCTACACCATCCAGCCTGGCCTTGGACACTTCCAGGGATCCAGTGGCAGCCACAGCTTCTCTGGACACCCTGTGCCAGGGCCTCACCATCCTCGCAGGGAATAATTTCATCCCAGTATCTGATCTAAACCTCCTCTCTATCAGTGTGAGGCCATTCCCCCTTGTCCTGTCTCTCCATCCCTTGTAAATATTCTCTCTCCCTTTTTCCTGCAGGTTCCTGTCAGGCACTAGAAGGTCACCATGAGGTCACCCCAAACCTTTCTCTTCTCCAGGGTGAACAATCCCAAATCTGTTGGCCTTTCCCTCCCTCTGATGATCCTGGTGCCTCCTCTGGACTTGCTCCAGCATCTCCCTCCTGTGCTGGGGCAGCTCTGCAGATGGGGTCTCACCTGAGCAGGGCAGAGGGGCAGGATCCCCTCTTTCCTGCTGCCCCCCTGCTGTGGATGCAGAGAAATCCCAACTTGGTCACTGAATTACAGCCCCTTCCTTCCACAGAAATGCTCAGTTCTAAAATGCCACTCGCTAAATTATCTGCTCATAAATGTGTGATACAGACTATAAGTTCTCTTTAAATAAAACAATTGCTCTCAGCAGTGTTTAATTACCTCGTGACCAGTGAATCTATCTGGTTCCAGGGGAGTGTGAATAATTACAACTACGGAGAAAGCTGGGGAAGCCACATCCTTGCAATCTCAGATAGTAAATAAAGTCAATAAAATTAAAATTAACCATGAGCTGGACACAGTATCAGTACCTGAGGTGTGCAAATCTTATCCTTGGCCTGCATCCAAGCAAGTTTTATCTAGGTCTGTACATAATTAAAACTAAGTATGTAATAAAATAAAAAAAATAATAAAACCTGTACCCATTAATGGTTGAAGAAGATTCTGTTGTTATATTTTATGTGTGTTTTTTTATGCAGGCCACATCACCACAATATCTGAATGCCTTCAAGTGGTGAATTGGTGAACTAAACGGTATGTTTAATATCAGTCATGTGCAGTTTATTCTTTTAACCTCCCCAGAGTGGGAAAACTTGTGTGTAGGGGAGTATTTTACTTTAGTTTGTGTCATTATTTTTCTTGTTTTGCATAATTCACTTTTTTAGCTGCTTCTTGTGTTTTGGCAATAACCAAAGATTTCCAAAAACATCATCAATGGCAGCAGTTGTATTTGAAACTCCAGTTAGGATTAGGGCTTGATCATCCTGGTTCCCAGGTGGCAGCTGCTGTTATTGACTGATATTTACCCATAATCACGTACTGACATCTAAGCCTCCAAAAAAAAAAAAAAAAAAAAAAAGAACTGGCTGAAAAATTAGAATTTACACTTAAAATTATTAGAGGCTGCATAAAATGGAGAACTGTCTCACTCTTGAGAATGAAGGCAGCAATGTTTTGTGTTTGGTGATTTATTTTTTTTTTCAGTTGCAGAGGATACACTGAATATTTCTGTATTTCTGTGTATTTTTGAACAAGGGTTTCCTACATCACTGTGGTGAGGACATATTCTTTCTTGCTTTTCTAGCTACTGGCCAAGACTGGATTTTACAGCATTCTGAGGCACTGAAAATTTAGAAAAGGCACCTGGTGGGACCTTCCTAAGTGACAAAGCTCGTGTAACTTCCAAATCTCAATGATTTTTATGTAATGAAATAAATGTATTGTTTGGAGAGGTTTTTTTTTGATGGGGGTGAAAGCCATGCAGCAATGAGAAGTTCTTCCCACTGGCAAGAATATCCTGCCATCATTAAAGAGGTGTGCCATTTAATTAAATTCAGATTATAATGTAGCACTCTGTCATTCCAGAAAGCAGTGATAGTGCTCAGGGTAGGACCATCCCATTTAATTTTACCATTCTGAAATACTGAATCAAATCTAGTTATTTTAGCTCCTTCTATATTCAAGATATAGTGACAGGCATTTTTAGAGCACCCATCTGTCTTGCAAATTTATTTTAATACAGAGAACTTATCATCACAGGGGATTGCTTCTCTCCATTGACAGTGGAGGGGAGCTTGAAGCACTTGATGATTAATTCTTAGAAGAATACTGAGTTACTTGACATAAACTGCCTATTTAATAGCTGCAATGAGTGTCCAGCCCTCCTAAAGACCAGGCTGGAGATTTTATCTTGGACAAATGTGTGACTTGCATGATTTTCTTCCAGAGAATTAAAAAAAATCTAGCATTATAAAGGTGTGCTTTTAAAAATTCTGCACAGGACATTCTTGTCCTCCTAGGATGGGATATTTAAAAAAAAAAAAATCACCCTCTTCCCACTGTCTGAAAGAAAAACACTTCATAATTTATTTTCAACATTGAATCTTAACACTTTCAGGTCCTTTCCAAGCTGGCAGCCTGACACAAGTGGGAAAATATTGATCCTCAGGGATCAATATTGGGCTTAATATTGTTTAGTATTTTCAAATAGGCAAAAGAGAAGTGGGTGGGATGAAAAGGTCCAGAAAGGGGCCAGGAGGATGATCTGGGAATGCCATGAGAGGAAAGGCTGAGGGAAGTGGGTCACAGAAACATCACAACGCAATGAAGAAAACCAAAAAGCCCTCCAGCTATATCGGTGTTTCTCTAATCAGGTAACAGCCAGATGGCAACATCACCCTAATTTGGAGCTGAAGTTTGCTGATAGTGGGGGAAACAAGGGAATGCAGCTGCAGGAGCCAAGACTGATACCCTGAGAGAGGATTTCTGATATGTCCTGTGTCACTGGCATATTTTCTGAACAATCCCTTTGCCAGGATTTCTCCTCCTGGCAAGATGAGAAGCCTCAGCTTCTCCATGTTTTGCTGCTCTGGAATGTGGTCTGGAGATTGTTTATCCAAACATGTGAATTGTTTTTAATTAATGACCAATCACAGCCATCTGTGTCAGGACTCTGGAAGGAGTCACAAGTTTTTATTACTCATTCTTGTTAAGCCTTTTGATGTATCCTCTCTCTTTAGTATAGTTTTAGTATAGGATTCTTTTAATATAATATCATAAAATAATAACTCAGCCTTCTGAGAACATGGAGTCAGATTCTCATCTCTCACCACGTCCTGGGGACCCTCACAACACCACAGTCCTGGAGAACCCCAGGCAGTGTGTGTGTAATGTGATTTCTGCCCCTGGGAGATGATGTCTGTGAAGCTTCCCCTCACTCCTTCCCGTTTCAGGGGTGATTTTATAGCAATATGTGCTAGAATTTTCATAGGGCAGAATATTTCTTGCACTTAAAGAACATCTTTTCCTTTGCAATGCCTACTCAAAGAGGAAAACATCAGGGTTTTCATAGAAGAAACTGCACATTTCTATTCAGAAGATGCTGGTACAGAAAATTGATGCTGTTACGCTTAAATGCTTACAAAAAATAGAATTTTTGAAGAAAGAAATGTGAATGATGTAAACTGTTATAAAAACATCAGCCTCACTGAAGCCACACTAATTTACACCAGCTGAGAATCTCCCCACTCATCATTTAAGCAAAATCTTGCAGATGTTTCCATTTAGAAGGTCAGAAATGTTTACTCCAAAATTCAAAATTATTCTAATTTCTTCACAGACTTCTACTTGCAAAAGGTCCACTACAAACTCCTCATTTAACCACCAACTGCTTTGCAGCTGTAAATTGCAATCTGCTTTTAAATTGCTCCTGGATGCCTTCTCTTAATCTAAAATAATGAGAAAAAAGAGATAGTACACATTTTTTTCTTTCCATTCAGATATCAAAGCCCTTAGTGAAGGACTATGCAAATAAAAAATGTCAAAATTTACCTACTTAAATACAAGCTTTTGAGAAATGTCTGTTCTATTATTTTAAGCATAATAATGTTCCTGAGTCATATATAGTTGTTAACAAAACCTTGTGTCATGCATTTTATTAAAATTCTGTCAGTGACAAAGTTGATGCAAGATGGGCAACTAAAAAAGAGGAGGGGTAGAGAAGCAGAGAATGTTTCACAACATGTGATGAACAATAAATCACGCATCTAAACTCTGAAATATATTGACTAAATCTTTGGTATGTCAAAGATAAGTGGAAATACTTGTCAGAGCTCTTAGTGGAGGTGATCTCCATGTCTGGTATTTCTGTCAGTTTTATGTTTTATTCACTTTTAAACAGCACCTGTAGCTCTTCTGTCCGTGGTTGGTTTTGGACTAAAGGGTGCATTAGGAGCCACAGGAATTAAATGCAGGATTTCCTGAGATGTCTCAGCATTCCTTGCAATCATCCTTTCAGTATTTTCCAGCTCTCTCTTGGAGGAATAGGAGAACCACATAACACTGTTTAATTACCAGCAAAGGCTTTTTTTGTTTGTTTAGGTATTTAAGAAAAAGGCTCAATTTGGTATAACAACATTTGTCTGCAATGGACCTTTATGCATTATTTTTTTAGCAAAGAATCTTTCTAACCAAATCAGCACCTCTGACAAATGAAGTGACCACTGGAGGTTCATCAAAGCATTCACATTTACAGGTATAAAATGAATTTTTCTCATGAAAATATTGAAGCTCCAACACTGCCTTTCTATTTAGGAGCAGAATTACTGTTCAGGGCACACAGACAAGTTTTACACAGAATTCAACCCCCCCAAATGTTGCCTGTCTGTGCCCTGGAAGCACAGAACTCTTTTGGCTGCACTTCCAGTGCTTTGATTAACAAATATCACTGAAAAATAGGATTTCAACCGGTTGGCTGCATCTGTCACTATGCAGTAGACCTCTGGATGAGATGTGTATTGACTATTACATCTGCATTTCTTTCTTTTTAATTGCATTGTGCTTATATTCCTTGGGTGATCCATGAGGAAACAAGTGTTGTTTATGTCCAATCAAAAGTGTGATCATCAAGGCAGGCAGATGAAGGTCAATGTCAACTCAATATTTCTACTTATAACAAAGGAATAAATGTATTATCCAATGAATTCTTAGGGTTTTTTCCCCTTATCTTGCCAGTTTCCTTCAGACCATCCAGGGAGGGTTTTTTTTTTCTGTGAATTCTCTTTAATAATCCAACTTCCTCTGAACACTTTATTACAGTACACATTGAATTCTGGGTGATGTTTCTTGAATCCAGTGAAACCACTGCTGCTTTCCAGTGCTGGACCCCACTTGGCAGCTGCTGTGCAGCCTCCACAATTACCTGGGGATGTCTCCGACTTTCTGAGGGCAGGGATGTGTGCTTGGCAAGAAGGGTTTTCACTCTGACACTCTCCTGTGAAAACTCCACCTTCAAGCAAACAATGAGCGTGAGCTTTAACTGCACGTGTACCATAACTTCAGCTCCTGTTTGGAATGAATGGAGACGGAGCAAAGAAAAGAACTCAATCCTCATTATGGTAATTAAGCTTTAATTTTGAGTGCAGGCTTCTTTGTGTCCACATGTTCCTTTGTGGGACATCACAGCTGTGAGGCAACAGGGATGAGATAAAAGAAAATAAAATTAGGAAAAAAAAGGAGTTTTTAAACTCCAACCCAACTTCCAAAAGAGTTCAAGAGCAAAGGACCAGCTCTATTTTCACAGGGCAAAGCCATGGTCTATTCCTGCCACTGCCTCAGATCAATGTGTTAAATGATACCCATCCAAATTACTTGTCAGTTTAATCAGAGGAAGCAAAACACAATTACAGGGCATTAGTGGAAAAGCCAGCACAAAATAACAGAATGTCCATGTGGGATATCTGCAGCAAAAGCCTGTTGAAAATAACTCTGTGACATTTTCATCAACAGTCTTTTTTACAGAAAAAGAAACCTTTTGCAAATGCTATTACAAACTAATTAGGCATAAAATAATGCTTTACTTCTACAGACTGATTAGAGGGCTTATTTCCTCTTGTAGATATCAGAAATATTTCTGGCTTTTGTTTTGTTATTAGAATAAAATTAAATACATAAAGACCTTTACTGAAGTGATAACTGGTACATTTACAAAGCCTCTCTGTGCTCTCTCCCAAGTCAGCAGGAGTTTTGCCATTATTTCCACTGAATGATTGGAGCATTCATTTTTCATGGACACTCCAAATTTCCATTGAATAAAACAATTTTTTTTGGAATCCTCAAGCAGACGACTTGGATTAAGTGAGTGAAATGGGAGCAGGGAAGGGTAGGCATGACTCCTTGTCCTGCTGAAGGCAGGAATGCGAATTTGGTGGATTCCAAAGGACAAAGAAATGCAAACCTGCCCTGAAATCCCTGCCTGGAGTCCCCAGGTGGGATATGCTGGGGTGGGCGCTGTGCCTGGAGTCCCTTGGACTCTTTCACCCCAGTCTGCACCACAGCTCAGTTTCACTGTAAAAAGGTGCCCAGTTCAGAGGTGTAAAGAAAATAGGGATTTGTGAATCCCCATGGTAGGAAAGCAGACTGAAGCCCTACATGATCCTTAACCATTAAAATTGAAATATAGGAGGTAGAATAACCTCTATGTCTGTTAGATTTTTTCCCTTTTTTCTAATTTTAAAAACCCTATCAATGCATGCCCTCAGGACAGAACTGAAAAAAGCTGGAAAAAGCCTTGTCCTTCCAGACCTGGAATTTTTAAGACCCAAAAGAGATGGGGCCCAGACTTTACTCAGCACAGTGAATCTCCTGGAATGAAGTGACTTCACTTTTTTCAAGAGCCACAATGCATAGCCCAGGTCTAGGTGCCCCTATGGTAAAATCACTAAAAATGATCATCTTGTAATTCTGAGCTCAGAGACTCTGAGGTCTTTAATTGGATTTGGCCCTTTATCTTCTATATTCATGAGATAGTAATTAATTTGACCATCCCTGCCTGGTCCACAGGGTAATTGAATGAACAGCTCTGCACAGCACATAAATGCCTCCAAAAAGAGTTATTACTATGACTGTGCAGTGTGACAAGTTAACTCTGCCCCCTTGGTAATGATGGCATTGAAATTCCCAAGGAAAGTGCCACTGGAGCCCATCTCACAGCTAATGGGAAAGGAAGAAAGTGAATATTCAACATGCAAAACCACTGCACAGTTGATACTCTGCCCTTTAAAATAGTGACAATTAAAATATTCTCCTATTTTTTCGAGTTTCCTTGCCACACCTTTATCTTTAGGCACTACTAAAACCCTGAAAATACCTCACAGAAGGGGTTAAAAGCAACTTAATTCTTTTGGTAGATTGCCACAAAGGCATCTTGTAAGAAATGAAGTGGAAAAAATGTTAAGGAATGTTAAATGAAATCACAGCAGACTGAAACCTGTGGTTCCAGTGCAAGACCTGAAATAAATTTGAAACAGATGCTAATTGGCACCACCTTCACTCTGATGTTCATAAATGAAACGAACGAGACTTCAGAGGTGCCAGAGGAAGACCAGCCATCCAAAGAACATTAAAACAGGCTTGGATTTGGTTTGTCAGCCCCAAAGTTATTTATACCCTTCTAAGTCATCTAGATCCTTCTGAAAATTCATCCAATGAGACACATGTGTACATTTTTAAAAGGAATGAAAGGCTGTGGAATTGAAATTCTTACATTACCCTGGATGTGCCTTCCATTAGCAATCAGATTGGCTGTGGAGGTGAGCTCCAGATCTGGGGTTGTGCTGAGTTGTTCTCTGCAGGAGGTTTTTCCCTGAGGAATGGGTAATGGTTTGTATCAAGACAAACAGGGTTGTTTGCAAGCCTCGGTGCAAATCATGCACTGCCACAGACATCTGCAGCTGTTTGGAACCCCTTTTAATGACAAATGCTTACAAAACTAATTGCACGTGGTAAAACCGCTGACTGACCACTACATCTGGTTTGATCCTTTCCCTCCCAAAAAACCTGATGTGACAAATCAAATTTACTTTCAATATATAAGGATATCCACCATTTTAATTAGTGTTATTCCAATAAGGCAGCTTAATTCAGCTTTTAATTCAATCTTCTGTGACTTCAATATCAATCTCCGTATTAATACAATGCAGCATTCCACACTTACTATTTATTGCTCTATTCTTATATGCCACAAGCTAGAATGCCACTGGCATTATCTTTGATATCATAATTGAATAAATGCTGACTATAAAAATGAATTATTTCATTAAAACAGAAGTGAGGAACTTCTGCACATTTCACTTGGTCATGATGTGCACCAAGAGAACAACTGAATCCACAATCTATGGGAACTTTACTTCTAATTCCCACTCCTGGTATCTAATAGACCACGTTTTAGTGAAGTTTTCCTCAGTATGGCAATTAGTCTTAAGGGTGAGTCAATTCCATGATGATCAAACACCTAAAGAAATTTAAAAAAAAAAAACCAAACTAAAGCTCAGCAGGAGAAGCTCTGTGCATTTCCACACCACATGATGCTTTTCACTTCAAAACCACCAAGTAAATTACTGAGAAAAAGTTACTGTGAATAAAATGGGCTGCACTGTGTTAAGTAATTATTTCTAAAGTGTGAAATGGGTAGGAAGTATCTCATCTCAAAGTAGTGCCATGATGCATATTACCTCTCCAGTATAAAGTGAACAGTCTTTTTTTTTCCTCCTTTTTTCTTTATCTTGCAGGAGCAACCACAGGAATGAAAACTTTATTTTCCTAATGATTTTATATGTGGGAGAGAAGTGTAAAGACTCAACCTGTGAAACTCTGCTGTGCTCCACTATTTGTATTGTGCTAGGGTTTTGAGGAGAATTTTTAGAGGTTCATGAGCTGTCAGGACATCACAGAATGGTTAAGGTTGGAAACGACCTCTAAAATCAAGTCCAACATTCACTGCCATGTTCACCACTACAAACTCAGTAAATTATGAATGTATTTGGGTGATATTCCTCATTTAAGGAATTCAGGACAGTGTGATCTGTGTCAAAGACCAGCATTCCTGGGAGTGTTGAGGGATGCACCTCAGGGAAAATTTGATTTTGGAGCAATGTAGGACACTGCTTGCACTAAGTTTGTCTTTCAATCGTGTCATGCCACACACTCATTTTGCCCCTCAGTCCTGAAACCAGTGGTAAAAGAAGGTCATTTTAATTGAAAAGTTACCTCACAGCATGCAGTAGGAAAATACCCTTTTTGCTTCTGAGAGAACAGAGGGGATTCTTGCCATTAATTAACACCTAGATGGATAAGAACAGGCTGCAAGAAGGAAAGGCTGGGGTTTTTATTGTTTTTTTTTCATTTTTTTTAACAACTATTATTAAAAGTTGCAAGGATTGAGGAAAAGAAAGGGGGAAAACCATGTAAAAATGAAAGAGGAGCTTTCCCCAAGACAAAAGGTGACACAAATTGGTTGTAATGACCTGGCTAAATACTGCTGTCTATTTAAAGAATAATTACATCAACATTAAAATATTTATGCAGCATTCATGTGAAATTCAGTCCCAGATCAAAATCAAGAGATAGCAGAGATTAAATAAGAGAATCCTAGCTCAGATTTAATAGCTGACACGTAGGATTATTTTTCCTTAATATTTTTCCTTAATAATCTGTTTCAACAACACGCAATACAATCTTTTACTTTCTTTTGTTCATGCACATAAAAGATTAATTTCAAAAAGATCAGAAAGGGTTATTTCCTGAGATTAAATATCACATGGATATCCAAATTATACTTTGCAAAAGGGCTGTGACTCCTGAACACTCAGAGCCATTCAGTGACTGCCTAAGACAAAGAGCAAAAGTGCATCCACAGAGTGTAAACTCATTCTGGCATCAGTCCTGGAACTATCTTTGAGGTCTGACCTTCAGAAGAACTTCACAGAACACAGATGGGTTGACTAGGGCTGGCCACAGGAAAGTGTTTAACAAGTCAGGGTTGCACAGCAGTTGGAAATGATGCAGAACAGGACTCTAAATAGATCAAATGAGCTCTGCTGAGATATCTGTGTGTTCATAGCTTGTTCTCTGGCATCAGGAGGGGAATGGGCAGAACACATGAGTTTTAATAGAGTTTGGGAATTATATGATATTATTTTCAAGTTTTAATACTTTATTATTTAATTCGTTTAATAAGTAGATTTCATAATTCAATAATTAAGTTTAATGTTTGAAATAATTGTATAAATGTGCATACTTCCAAACACAGTATTTGTTAGGTGGGGTTAGCCTGCATTTAGCGGTAAAATGCCACAAAGTCATCAGGAAAGGCCACTTTGTCACATTCCCTGATGGCTGCATCCCTGCTGGGCATGGACAGGGTGTGGACAACCTCGAATCCATGACCACATTTTTGGTAGTCTCTGGTGAGCCTGTTTAATCTCACATGCTCATGCAAAACAAAAGGAATGAATTTGTTTACAAAGTGAATATTTCATCAGCTTCTCTTTACACAGAGATCTATGTCTTCAAAAAAACAATTGCCTTAAGTGCACAACTGTGTGTACACATTTGCAGACATTTTTAAACTCAAAAATGAAATTTCTTTTCTCAGATGACTTGCTAAATCAAGAGAAGAGTGTCCATCAATCATTTAATATAGCTAAATTCTGGTAAAGAGTGCTTTTTTAAAAAACAAAATGAGGCTGGTAGAACGATTGCCTATGCCAGCATTCACTTTGACTGATGAACTTCAGAGCAGTTTATTACAACAAATAGCATCTCCTAGTGAAATTCTCTCCTAATATCATTCTGCTGTACAAAAACGTGGTTTTGACATCAGGAAACAAATTGCAACAACGTGCAGAAGAATGAGCTGTTGCCTCCGAAAGCTATTTCCAAAATACCACATAACTTCAAATTTTATCAAGACAAAAAGAAAGCTGGGTGACACATATTTATTCATTTGTGTGTATGTAATGCTTTTGTAATTCCAATACACCATGTTTTACCATCAAACAATCAAAATAAATCAAAATAGTCATGTTTTCTTGACTGGTATCATTAATATTTTCAATGCTAAGAAGGACAGGGCCCAATATTATGGACTGTGTTAAATATCTTAATTTAACTGCCATTTTTTCTCTAATGTCGCTGCCCAGTTGGGCAGGATAAGGTGAAGATAAGGACAAGGAGAGATCCTTCACCAGTTCCTGTCATGGGCAATAGAGACAACTGGGAGGAACTAGTTTAATTTATTACCAAGCAAATCAGAGTAGGACAATCAGAAATAAAATTAAATCTCAAAACACCTTCCTTGAACTCAGAGAAATTATTTAGAACAGCAAAAACTGATGTGGAAAAGTATTTTCTTCTGAATACAGAATTTTACAAAAACTTTTGGCTTCGTATCCTCATGACTTCTGGCTTAAATTGACTTTTGAATTATATTGACTTAACTAGTTTTGGTATGACTGCTGATACTTTTTATTATAAGACAAGCATTATTAGAATTGGTTATTTCTGTAAACCTTGAATCCAGTGAGTTAAATGTGACCACGATTCTTCCCCTCTGTAATAAATCCTAATAACCCAACTGGATTTACAACAGCCTATTATACAGCACATTCATGAATATAGAGCAATTTTCAGTTTCCTGGACTAGAAATCATGATCATGTCTAATCTCCTGTGCCTGACAATAAGTTTATGATGTTTAGTGGAAAAGCTCACTGACTTCAGAGGTCACTGAAAGAGAGCACAAACTATTTTACACAGCACAGTTATTAGGAAAAAAACAAAATGAAACAAGAACAACACACCAAGAAAACCCCAAAAAATCCCCAACCAAACAAAAAACACCTTGTAGAAGGAATCTAAAACAAAATCTCCTATTGCTTTTTGTGTTGCTCTGTACTACAGAGATTCTATGGCCTTTTTTATTCCACAGGCCTTATGCTGAAATAAATACATAAACTTAGAATTTTTTTTTTCCTTTTCTCAAGTATTTTGGGAATTTCAGAGGTCACATTTTGAGGGTGGATGCCTCATCTCTGGGCAGGTCCATTCAAGGCTGGACAGAGGTTTGATCTAGTGAAAGATTTCCTGACTCACAGCAGAGGGATTGGAACAGATGATCTTTAAAGGTCCATTCTATGATTCATTTGGATTCTGAAGTGTATTTTTGATTCAGTTTGGTGTTTTTTTTCCTAAGCAGAGTAATTGAAACTACTCAAAACCTGCCCTTGGTATTACCAGGATGAGAATTAATTCATCAGTCTAAGAAATAAAATTCATATTTCTGAAAATGTGCCAGATTTTCTCTCTGCATCCTCCCATTCTCCCACTCTATGGAGTGGATTTGAGATCCTGGTTGAGCTGTGCTGGGAAAAGATGCACAACAGTGTCTGGATCAAATGGGGAGTTCAGGGAACTGGAATGAGAATTTGGGCTCACATCTGATCTCTCACCTTCAAACAAAGGGCAAGATTCTACCTGAACTGTAAATAAAAACTGTAACTGTGATAAAAACTGAACTGTAACTGTAAATATAAAAACTTACTGTGATTTCCTGCACTGATACACACTGTAAAAACTATTACTTTTCAAAGCAATGCCTTGTATTGAATTGAGGACTGTAAAACTAGCATTTAAATACAATAATCCTTTTAAAAGAATGCATGGAAAATGAACAGATCTGCTCACTGCTTCAAACACAGAGGGTGAAATACTGTTTTGTAAATATGATCTGCAAATATTTATTTTTAAAAGCCAATAACCTAAACATTCTTCTGCCCAATTCTTTATTTAAATGTCAATTACTATAGCACCAGAGAGCATTCCTACAGCTAAATGATGCTTCAGCCAGCTTGCATTGATAAATGTTCTATGACCACTACAGACTATCTATAAAATACTTTTTATTCCATCCATTTGCAGGACTTGCATTGAACTAGCAAACCAGTGGAAGGGGAATAAACCCTCTAGTGATTCCTAGAATGCACTTTATAAATATAGTAGGGCAATTTTAAACTAATTTCAACATTTACTATCTTCTCAAAATTCCTATTTGAGAGCCCTTGTGGGATGATTCCCCTCTTTACATCCCTTTCAGGTGCCATTAGCCCCCTGTACTGAACTTAATAAAGATAAAATCCATAGATACAATAATGGCAATATGAAGAGTTTCAAATAGACACATAAACCCAAAAGAATGCTGCTTAAAATAAAACATTTTTTAAAAGGCATTTTTATGTGGGTTTTTTTTTTTTCTTTCTTTATGTCTTAAGATACTGTGCTTCAAATATATCCATGCATGCCCATCACTTAGAAATTTCCTTGATTTAAACAAAATCAGGAACACTTTGCATGAAAAGAACATATGAGAACTTAGAACTGCAATGTTTGGTGATGTGGAAACAGAAGAGCTACAGCTACATCAACCACAAAACATAAATAATATTTACCATCCTCCTACTTCACCATCAAAGCCCTTCCCCGTTCTGGGGCAGTTGCCACCTACTCCCTCTGTATCACTTCAGCAAGGCTGCAAACACCACCCAACATTTCTTTTATGTTCCACAGACACATGCAAATCCCCATGCATATGTATAAGCACACAGACACGCCTCCAGAATGAAACCCAGCTCCCTCCATCAAGGTCAGCATCCTCAAAGTGGCTGCTCCCAAGCCAAGGAGTCTGACTGGAATGGGCATTGCAGTGGGAAAGGGCAGACTTGGAATGATATTGTCACAGAGGATCCTTTCAGCCTCTAGGGTTCAGTGCTTTGTCTCTCCAGTTTGGAGATACCTACATCTTTTGTACTTTTTCTTGACCACAGGTTCAAGGTTTTCTCCTCTAAGTGGCAGTTCTGATGTTTATTGCTGAATTTCTGTCTATTTAAACAATCTCAAATTGACTGCCTGGGCTCATGCTGTTTCCTTACAACAGAGTCACAATTCTTTTCATGTTCCTTTCTTTTCCCTTTTTCCATACGCACACTAAATGGCCTGGCTTTCCTCTGACAGGCTGTCAATACTCTGCACAACACCTGTGTGGGCTCAGGAATCTGCCCTGCTGCCAGAACAGTGGTTTTGTTCCCTGGGCTGAGGTGCACCCGTGGCTCAATACATTTTCTTTGCCTGCTGCTTCATCCAAGTCATCCTCGTTCACCCATGAAATAATTTCTGGACTTGAGACACCTGAAGAGCCCATGAGGCCCCTGTGGAGACACCTCCTGGTTTGTTAAGCTGGAAATGCAGCCCCTCAAAATATCCCACTTGAATTCTCTCCTCTGCCTCGTTCCATTTCTCCTCTGCTTCCATTTCTCCACTTCAATGCTGCCCCAAATTTTTGTACCAATTGACTTTTCAGCCTTCACTCCTGCCATACAGGATCAACACAAAGGCTTATTTTGAACAGTGGGATTGAATGTCATACCCTCAAAGAGACACATGAATATCAAATCTGGAAAAGATAAAAAAAAAAAAAAAGAAACAACAAAAAGGAACAATTCACAAGCCTAGGAAAATATAAAAAAATTGAAATTCTGTATATTCTCTTTTTTAACCAGTGATTTAGCACAGTGGTAAGTACGACAGCTAATTGTATTTGTGCAAACTCAATAAAAGGAATTGAAACACAAAACGTTGCAAACTAAATTAAATAATAGCATCAGTCATCTCTGAAATCATTATCGTACTTGAAAAACATAATAAAATTTAAGTGCATGAGACTTTCCTGGAAATTTCCCACACACTTTCTGAAGACATCTGTTCAAAGCAGAAATGTAGGGTAAATTTCTGGAGAGGGAAGAAAAGAACAACAACAAAAAAAAGCTGTATCTTCCTGATTTCCCCTATAGATTACACGATGCAGAGCAATTTCTTTGGGGCATTTTGTGACCTTTTCCGCTTGTCTGAACCTCTCCAGTGCTCTGGGGTGCTCCAAGAGAGGCCCTGAATCAGCTCTGGGAAGCTTCTCACGAGGAACAGAGATGGATTTTTGGCTTTCTGTGTCTACAGACCCATCTTTAACTCATTCATCCCATTTAAATCCAGTGCTGGGGATGAAGGGACACCCCCACCACCCACAGGAACCTTTTGCTGATGCTCTGTGAACAAATTTCCTATCTGTGCTGATATTGCACTGATCAAAACCCCATTAACCACTGCCACACTTACAAACACAGGCAAGAATTCAATTTAAATGTCATTTTAAATTCCCACTATTAGACTTTGTCACTGTTACTACCCTTATTTTTTTTTCCTTAGTCCAAGGCTACTGAGCATCTTTATGTTCACAGATTTTAATTTTAATTGCACATTCAACTATCCAAAATTATTAGGCAGTGTACCAAGGTAGTGGGAAATATGCATTATAGTGTTTTCTCCATATGCTAAGCAGGTTAAACTATATCACCCATATGTTAAATTCCTCTCTGCTGTGAGTAAAACCACTGAATATGATCTTTGTATGCCTGTAACAGACTGCAGAACTGTTCAGATCTGCTGACAGCTTCAGCAGACCTTGAGGAACCAGCACCACTTGTACTGGGCACATTTTTCTCCCAAGATTCTAAATATTAAATCACTGGGCATATATTTTTGTATAACTTCTGTCTCAACACTAATATTTCTACCAGTTCCATCAAATACTTGAAACTTCCTCACAATATCAATACCTGTAAATTTATAGTGCTCCCCCCTGCTTTTTTCCCAATATTGCATTTTTCTGTATCTGCTTTAACTCCTTCTGAGTCAGTTCTGCCTCTATTTTCTCTCCTCTCTCACTACTCACCATTCCAACCTCACAAATTCCCAGCCAGTCCTTCCCTGCCTTTCAAATCCAGCTGTAATTCCTGGCTCTCCTTTACAAGCCATCCTTTAACCCAGCCCCTCTCGAAGAGCCTTGACCAGCTCAGCTTTTCTGGCCACACAAATATCTGAGATTCACACGAGAGGAGAAAGGGTTGCGAAAGCTGTCAATGGTTCCTGCCTTAAAATGGCAAGTCCAGTAAAACCTTGTCCAGTGCCAGCTCTGAGATTCCATTCAGGCCAAATGATCTGGTCTGATCTGGGAACCAAAATATGGGACAAGGAACAGGGAGCTTTGGGAGAAAATATCGAGGGGGGAACTCATGACCTACAAGGAAGGAAGTTCATGCCCCAAAACCACATTAATATGCAGGCTAAAATGGCTCTTTGGGAGTTGGTGGTGCCAAAATCTCCTCCCAGCCAAGCTTTGCCCATGTCTGTGACACAGGTGGGTCCAGGCAAACAAAGTATTTCTAAAGGTTAAATTACAAATATTCACTCCTTTAATTCATGAGACAAAATGAGACATGCTCTGCATTAAGTGTTTCAAGGGACACACAGATCCCAAAGGCATTGAGATTGGGATCTGCCTTTGGGATTTTTCTGCAAATGCTTCTGCATAGCTGATGCTCAGGTGCAGAAAAAAATACCAACATCAGCTTGTGTGGCCATTGGCACGTGGCCGTGCCCTGCTGCAGCCCCCCAAACCAAAGCAGGGCTCGTGTCCTGCAGGAAGGAGTAGCAGCCAGATAAAATGAGAAGATCATAATTAACAACAGAGATAATAGATTTTAGCACCCTGGGAAAAAAAAAATCCCCTCAGCATTCAATAAGGAACATGAGATTTGAAGCTGCACTGGGGGAAATTTCATCTTATAAAGAACATTTAAACACTGTAACATGATTCAGCACAATAGTTCCACAGAGATTTTAACGCTGTGGCATCAAAAGGATGGAGCAGAATAGATCTGAATCCACCTGCTGCCAGCCCTTTCCAGACCCATGGGGGGAATATCTGCCTGGAAAACAGCACAACTCATCTGGGTCACCAAGGGCTGGGGACAGGGGCCCCCTGAGAGCCTGGGTGTCACCAGCCCATGTGTGCCAGTGAACCCCTTCGGAGGGGCAGGTTACACAAAACAAAACCCGAGATAGAAATAAAGGAATGAGAAATGCAAAAGAATAAGCCAGCTCTGGATAAACTGATCATTTTTCTTTCCATGCCTCACAAAGGTATTACAACCTGGTGGGCATAAAAACCAAATTGCTGGGTGGGGGTGAGCTGAGCAGGATGTTTTGTGCCACAAGAGACAGAAGAAAAGAGTTGGATGCCCATAGTGTCAGTTTATGATTTCTGAAGCAAAAAATCTCTGCTTCAGCACAGGAATCCTGTGTGGTGTTTGTTCTCTTTAGCCTCTGTTTACCTTCTCTATTTATAAGCAGGAATATTTCATGCAGGTGTGTTGAAGAGAAATGACACAAAGGAAAATACTGAAATTGCAAAAATACTATTGCACTGGAATCTGCAGATATACTTTAGATAGCTGGAAGTGCCTAGAGTATTGGACAGGTGTCAAATAAATTGTAAGAAATATTATAATAGATCATTCCACATAAGCCAAAGTTTCATGGAAATGCAGTTTAGATAATAAAAAAAAATCCTATCAGTTTGTCATTTATTGCATGTGTGTGTGTGGGGGGTTTGTAAATAACCATCCCAGCAAACCAAACCAAAGCAAACCTCTTTGGGTATATTCCCAGGAGAATAACACTATGGAAAAAAAAAATCACAGTTTTATTTCAGCTCAGAAAACCAAAGGTGCTGAAGGGTCACCTCATTGAATACATTCTGCATGTGAAATGGTCACTAACAGGGATGAAAAAGGCAGGCAATACACCCAACTAATGCACATAATATATTCCAGGCCTTCACTGCAGCAGTTAATGCCTTTGAGAGTCCTCAGGGGCACAGCTGTCCAGCTCCATCAATTTTTACACATAATGCAGGTAATCAGTAATTCAAATGTTATACTGAGCTCATAGAGACAGAATAGATTAATGTAGATTAATGTAGGAAGTCTTCTCACAGAAGCTCTACAGCTAGACATGAGAAGGTGTATTTATTTAAAATAGCAGAATCTTATTTCATATTAAAATAAAATTTAGGAAAATCCATAATTCAGCACAAAGTGATTGGTGCATTTAAGTGAATGCTTACAATTCCCAAGCTCTGTGGGAACGGCTGTTACACAATGAAATGGTGGAGATGGGAGCTGCAGTTGTGTGGGCACCTGTGGGATCAGAGCAAAGATGAAGAAAATCCCTTTTATTGTGAGTTCTTGCAAATTTCCTTATTTAAATTACAGAGTTTATTCATACTCTACAGACTTTCTGGGCAGGCAGAGGAATGAAATATGCATTGCACTGCTTATGCACGTTACCTAAACACTCTTTCCTTCTCATTAAAGGACTCAGCTCAGCTCTAGAGGAGGAGAAAATTTATTTTGTTCCTCCTGTGTCCTGCTCATGAGTCTCAGATGGCACCGAGGCACAGTCAGGTAACTTCAACTCAGGCAAAAATTGAGAGGAGAAAAGGAAATCTCAGGGTAGGTAAATTCTTCCATCACCACTGTTTGAGGCAGATACGTCCATCTTTACAGTTTCATTAACATAATATAATTATCCACGCTACACAAAGAGCTTTTTACCTACAGCAATTCACTTAGAAATGACACAGAAAGGTTTTTTAGTGGGTCCATCTATGTTTCACATCATCATTAATGACCTGGGTGATAGCACATGGAATATGCTTATTAAATTTGGAGGTGACACCGAGCTGAGAAGCACTGAAAGTGCTCAGGAGAGCAGAAAAAAAACAACCTCCAGAATGATTCTGACAAATTGCACTTATGTTCTCAAAAGGAAAAAAAAAAAAAAAGATGCTATTCCAACAGGGTCATGTGCAAGATGTTCACTCAGTCAGGAATAACAGCTATAAAACCCAGAGCAAGCAGCAGCTCTGTAGGAAATCTGCAGAAGAGGCTCCACGGGTCTTGCACACCACAGGAGCATCACGAGCCACCAGTGTCACCCAGGTGCCACAAGGGCAGGTGTCCTTCTCCAGCAGGAAAAGCCAGCAGCAGCCAGGAGAGCCTGGTGCTCCCTGCCAGCAAGGTCTCGGCTTCAGCACCTTGGGGTTTGTTTTGGCACTCTGTACTCTCAGAAAATGTGGAAAGTTTAGGAGGGATCCAAACCAGATCAAAAGCGGCTACCAAAGATCAGCACAGGACTGCAGCAACAGGAGAAGCCTGGCCAGACTGGGCTTGTTAAACTCCTGGGATCTGAGAAGTGAATCACAGAATTACAGATCGCAGAGTATCCTGAGTAGGAAGGGACCCACAAGGATGGCTGAATCCATCTCCTGGCCCTGCACAGAAACCCCATAATCCCACCCTGTGCATCCCTGAGAGCAGGGATGTCCAAGGGATGTCCAAACACTCCTGGAGCTCTGGCCCGTGCCCATTCCCTGGGGAGCCTGGGCAGTGCCCCAGCCCCTTCTGGGGAAGAACCTTGTCCTTGTGAAGATTTCAGAGCCTTCAGGAGGAGCTGATGTGTCAGGAATGACCAAATGAATATTGCCTTAGAGCAAAGACATGGACCAGGCGATTTCCTAAATCCACTGCATTTCCATGGACTAAGAGGTCTAGCAATAAAGCAAGGATATAGCTTGCTCAGCTATAACTGAGAGAAAGAATCATGTAAAATGGAGCTGAGCAACTTTTTAACTCTTATTCAGAGGGGTTTATATTTCTTTAAGGAGATTGGATTAGATGGGAACCTCTTAGTAAAGCATTCTTTATAAGGAGGCTCCAAAATAGGGTCAGGGCTGAGACTCAAAGCTTTAAAGGTAATGCAGAATTCCCCACCCCACCATTTTGGTGAGAATCCACCTCAGCTCCAGAGGATCTACAGATCAGAACACATTCTTAAACTCTGTCTATTCTCCTTATTCTAAAAACAATCAGCACTGAAGTAAAACTTAATTTAGACTTCAAGTAAAAGTATTTTAAAAATTAAAATAAAATAAGCACCTAGAATAGCTCCACTGTTGTATTCTGTCTTTACTGGTTAAAGTGGAAGCTAAATGTTTGAAGTTTCTGCAGAAGATGATGTCCTACATATTGACTAAAACTCTATTTTTTTTCCTTAGGGATTAAGTGCAACATTGGAGAAATTAATCTTGTGGACTTGGTTTAGAAGTGGCCTTGGTGCATCATCTTAAAGGGCTTTTCCAACCTAAATGATTCTGTGATTCTACACTTAGTGCACATTTCAATATTTTTCTGTTTCTTGATATTTTGATTAAACTGACTGGATTACACATTTCATATGAGGGTGTTTTTTAATTCCCACTCTGTGAAATGTTTCAGTTTTATAAGCTGTCAAGCAAAACTTAACTATACACAGATTTTACTCTGTTAGCCTTGACATGATGTTATCTAAACTCGTATTCTCTAAAATTCCAATAGAAAATATTGCAAAAGAAAATTGCAAGAAAGTAAATATATTTTTTACAGTCTCCTGTAGCTGCTAAACTACTCAATTCTGTTTTGTACAGAAACATCTGGAAAATCGACTTCAGAATGAAAAGTAAGGAGTGTGATGTATGAAAAGTAGATTTTTTTTTTTCAATTCCTGCAGTTGTTAGGCTAGAAATAAACCATGGAAATGGCTATGGGGGAAATTTCACTGTATATATAAAAGTAATTATTTATATTTAATATTGTGCTACAGACACAGCAGTTAGAGTGCAATATCCATTGTAACACCCACCATTTGCTCCAGATTTTGATGGGGCCTCTTAGGTAATGTCACATTTGCAATCTCTGAATGCAGCACTCAGGGAAAATCCAGTCAGCAGGAAACAATGAGGATGTGAATGTGCTTGTGAGCCATCCAAGGAACTGTCCTTGACAAGCACAAAGGAAAGCCAAACACCTGTCTGCCTATTATCCACTAGCAATCTCTTTTAATATCAAACATCTTTGCATTTCAATGGACACCTCAGTCTGTAAAGCACTGAAAGAGAACAAACACTCCCAAACTACTGCATTTGTAAATGCCATATGATCAGATTTTAAAACCAGACCAGCAAAGGGAAAACATGCAATTTTGGTTTAGGCTCATAAATTAAAGATTTTATTCTAAGTCAAAATTTTATTTTATCTGATCATCAACACGAGAAGATTTTACAGACTACAAAAAAATAAAAACAAAGAAACCTTTTTTTTTTTTTTTTTTTTCCAATTTATTGAGTTACTGAATTCAGAAATACTTGCCCACATGAGTAAGACAGAAATTTTAAGGAAGAAATTTTTTAGGAAGCTGTGTCATGGTTTTGGCTGGGACAGAGTTATTTTTCTAAAGTTTTGGATTTAGGATGAGAATGCTGTTGATAACACACTGGTGTTTTAGTTACTGCTCAGCAGTGCTTACTCTAAATCAAGACCTTTCCAGCGTCCCATGCTCTGCCAGAGAGCAAACACCAAAAACAGGGAGTGAGCATGGACAGGACAGCTGACCTGAGGTGGCCAAAGGGATTTCCCATCCATGGGACACCATCCCAGGGAATAAACTGGGGAGAGTTGGCTGGAGGGGCCAATCACTGCTTGGGGATGAGTTGGGCATCAGTCAGTGTGTGACAAGCAATTGCAATCTGCATCAACTGTTTTGTCCATTATTATTATTATTATTATTATTATTATTATTATTATTATTACTATTACTATTACTATTATTACTATTATTTCTACCCTTTCTTAATAAATTATCTTTACCTCAACCCCCAAAGTTTAACATTTTTCCCCAACTCTCTTTCCCATTCCAGCCAGCAGGAGTGGGGAAGGGGACAGCGAGTGGCTTGTGGTGCTCAGTTTCTGGCTGGGGTTAAACCACAACAGCTCTTTGGTGACTGTTTTTCCTTGCAGGTTGAGGTTGATTTTCCATCCCACATCTTCATGTCCTCTCCTTGGTCATATGGGGCGGCCTGTGAATGTTGTGAACATTTCTCCTCTCTCCTGAGCTAAAAAGAGATTTTTACTCCCAACAGCTGAGATACAGATGGGGAGTGAATTGAGAGCAGGATGGGGTGGGGAGGCCCTGGCACAGGGTGCCCAGAGAAGCTGGGGCTGCCCCTGAATCCCTGGAAACGTTCAGGGATAGACTGGATGGGACTTGGAGCAACCTGGGCTAGTGGAAGGCGTTCCTGCCCATGGCAGGGGTAGAAATGAGATGGGTTTTAAGGTCCCTTCCAAGTTAAACCACTCTGTGATTCCATGATGTGCAATATCTGGATTGTTCATGAGCAAGGCTGGCAGGAAGCAATGGTATTTACTACCCCTCTCATAAACACTGTGCTCACACCAGGAGCTGTAGGATTTGAATGGCTTTTACCAGTATTTAACGCAGTGCTCTGCTGTGCTCTGTATTCCAGTCAGAAATAACTGGCAATGACCTTTCCCAACGCACGAGATCTTCAGGACACTTTCCTAAACCACATCCTCACTGATGCAGGTGGGATTCAATGGGGTTTTAGCAGTGAAAAAAATACATTCATACAGTTCAGGTGCAGGGAAAGATGCACAAATGTATGCTCTGCACTCCCTAATAGGAGCAACAAGGTCTTCCCAATCCTGGAACAGAATTTTTGATCAAGTGCCTGGTGGCGAATTTGAAATACTAGCCTGGGGGCCCTGATGAGACATAATTCATTCCAGAACAAATCCAGCTTCTACATCCATTCCTCTAAAGTCATTATTGACCCAAGGGAAAATGCTGGCCTTAAGCAAGTTTTAATAAAGACTCTGGTGGAGTCGTTTCTGCAGCACTAAATGCGATAATGAGAAACAAGCCACTTAGCTGCAATAGACCCAGGACCTGTATATAACCTGAAAGTCAGTTTTCTGAGGTTCTTGGGATTCCTTCCAGGGATGAAACAGGCATCCAAAAGAGATCTAATTACCTTGCACACTAATTTGTTACATAAAAATCAGTCAGGCTTAAATGGACCAATATTCTGCTTGTCCTATATGAGTGTAATTTATTTTAATACTGTTTCTGTGAAGTAAAAATATCCATAGACTAATCAAGTCTGGGTTGAAAATCAAGGTTTTTACTAAACCAATAAAAGTGTGAACATATAAATCTGGCCTTAAATATTGCTCTACTTTAGAACTTTTCTTCAGTTTATTTTAAACAAGAAATGTTTGCATCTATGACCGCAAGACTTAATATAAAATAGCAAATTTTTCTACAGACTCTGGCAGATTGAGAGTTTCTTATGGGATTACTGAAAGTTCTCTATGCATGGAGTAGGTAAAAAATCCTTGATAAGTAGCATTTATTAGTTTTATGTTAGATTTGTAGGGTTTTTTTTTTTTAACTGTCCTTCACTCTGTCCCTTTCTAACCATCAACCTCAAAATAAAACCTTGCTAGACACAGTGGAAGTGATTTGAAAATTAAACTACAGTCTTGATAGAGAGAGACAGAGAAAGGACCCTTTGTGTGACTGTTATGATCCTCAGCCTCCATCCCAGGCAGAGCAAGCACAATTATTTGTGCCTGTGCTTGATGTCTGGCATTCACTCACAGAGAGATGCTTTGTTTTATGGCTTCAGATTCTACAGGCAAGTATTGAAGTTGTGAAAGTCAGCAGAGGAAAAACCAGAAATAGGCTCCTCTGCCCTGGTGCTTTGGTGATACAATTGATGGGAGGGAATAGGAGCACAACGAAGAGAGGCTGAGTGGGGCAGTGCTTCGGGCAGGAGGGAAACTGGAGAATATTCCCATGGCTAAACCCTGCAGAGAACCCCTGGGCCAACCCCTGCCCTAACCAAAACAAGCTGTATCCAGGTATATCATTGTGAAATTCACAATTTTACAAAGTTTTACAGGTCTGATCAAGTGTTTCCTATGAACAGCAAAAATAAATAATTTAGAATTAATCAGGGGGAGATACACTTCATAGCCAGACTGTCAAACCTAAAGCCAGAGTGCTGTACTTGCATCCAACCCCTTCCTTTATTTCCCACAAAAAAGAAGTTTTGGGTACTAATCCTCTTTATGAAAATCCCTAAAATATTTTCTAAAGTTACAGGGGAATCAGTGTGTAACACAATCCTCCTGCTTTATGATCCAGGGGGATTGGCACTTACAGGCTTTTTTTAATCATCCTTTAGGTACTGTTTGAGTTGAAATCAGATACTGTGTGGTAATTTCAATAAAACCTCACGTTTCTGTGAAACTCGCAGCTATTTATAGGAACGAGATGCAGGGGTGGGGGCACAGCAAATATTCCTGGTTTGAATGGAGATGAAATGTCAGGAAGACTGGAGTTGCCATCTACTGGAATGTGCAACGAATGACAACTGCCACACAAAAATCCTGAATTCCAAGCATTAGTCACAGGAACAGTCCAGGTACTGCATGGCTCCAGGACAAAAAAATACATAGACAAAACCCCCAATCAAATATTATAAAGTACATCTCCAAAGACAAAGAATTATTCTCCACTCAGCTTTTGAGAAGTCAGAAGATGCACAAGGAGGCTGTGTCAAACCAATCTTATTTGCCTGTGTCTTTATCCACATTCAGCAATAGATTATATTTATCACTCCTCATCAGAACACTGATAATTGCACTTGCCAGCTTCAAAAGCACAAAAGAATGTCAGAATCTGAAAAGGAGAGAATTATAAATTCTTCAAGTATGGGCATCTAATCACCACTGCATTTTTCAACCACCACTTTTTAATACAAGATAATATTTAGGAATTTCTTCAGCTGATGAAACACAGAAAAACATAACACAAATCTTCATAGAGCTGCTTATCATCAAAGACAGTCAGTCCATATTAATTTTGCCGTTCCACTAATGTGTAGTAAATTCATATCAGAAAGAAAAAGTATTCAAGTATTCACTCTTGTGCTTGTAGATGATCTAAAACAGAATTTTTGTTTCCTACATCCAGGTCTTGCAAAAGACCAATTATTTAGCTAAGAAAGTATATACAGGAAGTCTTTACAGCTGTAAAGACAGACAGACAGACAAACCAGACCTCTCTAGGGCAGTTCAGAGGAGAAAATAAAATGTCCTGAAAGTGCTGTGACTGAAATGACACCAAATGAGGAGGAGACTTGATGCTGATAGCAGCTACGGCCCAGAAATTCAAGGTATTTGCAGACATCAACAGATCACATCCCACCTCACAAGACCAAACCTATACACCAGGATTTTCTGCAAGCAGTTTAATACTTTCTCATATTTAGTGAGGATGTTTATTAGTCTCTTAATAAATGGAGAGTATGAAGTGACTGGAGAGAAGTAGCTGACATGTGAACTGTGTTATTATGATTAATGGAGTTCATACATAAAGGGTTATTTCTCTAGAAAACGTCAGATTGAATAATTACGGGAATTACTCCCAAAGGGCTTTAGAAAATGTTCTGCCCAGTTTCAAGTCACGTTCTTATCACAGTTTTCTTTTGACTAGAGGGTGATCTTTAATTGCAGTTTTAAGTAAAACAAGTACTGTAAGCAATTCATTAAACATTATGAAAAATGATGTATTTCTCTAACAGTCCTTGAAAGCAGCTTTCACTTTTTACTCTCATCTTTAGGCAATACAGAAAAATCAGATCAATAAATAAAATGGCTTTCTTCTGCCTTTGAAACAAAAATACACACTGTCCCTGTTTCCCTGCACCAGATTAGGTATAGAATATCCTAGAATTGATAGATAGGAATATTACTGGCAATATTATTAAGATAAGTAGGGAAGAGATGATAGCATTATTTGGTCTCTTGGATTTCTTAAATCTAATCAGTATTTAATGGATACAAGGGTGCCAGAAAATCCAGACAGTCAGAGAACACAGCTCAGAAGCTTCTGAACGTGTTTCAGGGAAGTATCCCAAGGTCAGTACTACTTTGCAGTGCTGCAGATGCTTCCAACAGTCCTGCAGAGTGACGGCCAAGGAAAAGCAGCACAGATCAAAGGACAAAGGGATTTTCCTTGGGCTGAAGGTAAAGAAGCCAATACCACCCAACTTCATCCCACTGGCACTAGGGAAGCTTCTTCCCACTATGTTTTCAATGTTTCTGCTGCTCACTGCTCTCATGAACAGCTCAACTGAGTTCTGCTGACCTGATGTCAGGGCATGGCCCAAGCTCAGCTGCACAGTAGGCTGCAGAAACCTCATTGTACAGACCCCATACCTGGGAGCCCTGCAATACACTGAATTCTTGTCCAACATTTGCCTTGAATACCACAACTGTGCTGACTCATATAATTTTCATTACTGTGGAGCCAGGCTGGGAGAGCTGGGGGTGTTTACCTGGAGCAGAGAAGGCTCCAGGCTGACCTCAGAGCCCCCTCACCTCAAGGGGCCCCAGGAGAGCTGGAGATGGACTTGGGACAAGGTGTGGAGTGCCAGGACAAGGGGAATGGCTTCCCACTGCCAGAGGGCAGGGACAGATGGGATATTGGGAATAAATCCTTGACTATGGGGGGCAGGTTGTCCAGGGAAGCTGTGGCTGCTCCATCCCTGGTATCTGAGGCCACATTGGAAACATCTTGGAGCAGCCTGGAATAAAGGAAGATGTCCCGGCCCATGGCAGGAAGTTGGAATTAGATGATCTCTTTAAGGTCCTTTTCAACCCAAAATGCCTGTGGTTCTCTGATACAGCAAAGGATAGTCCATGCTGGCCATTATGCAGGACATAGGAAGAGATAATCCCTGAAATTAAGAACTGGAAACAATAACACCCAACAAAAATCAACAACAGCTGTTGATGTAAGAAGAAATAGGGCACAAAACAAGTAAAACAATTGAGATACAATTAAAAGAAGCAAATTGAGGGTCTGGACCTGCTTCCAGGATTGATTTTTAGCAGGTCTGGCAGTCACTGCTGTGCATTGCTGAATCACCTTTTGTCCCTACCTGCCATGGGTACAGAACATCCCCAGCCAGCATTCACAGACCACACCAAGCATCAAGGGGGGATCATTCAGCAGTTTCACACCAAAGGTTTCCAAAGTTTTTAGGATTGTTGCAAGGAACATTACTGATGCAATCATGAAAAGTGGGTATTTGTCCATAGCCATGTGTGCATCACACAGCATCCACTAAAACACAAACACCTTTTCATGGACAAAAACATCTGAATAATTGGGAAAAAAAACTACAATATATCTTGAACCACGAGCATTTTACAGATACTGACCTTTGGTTTTGATTTAGAGGCTCTAACTAATAAAGCTTGGCTTTGCACCAAATCTGGGGAAGAAAATCAAGTACACTCTTGTCAAATCATAATTAATTTGCACTACAAAAAAAAAGAGCAGAACTAAGCCAAGCATTCTTTAAAACTGGTCTCTAGAATTCAAAACACTCCATAAAATGTCCTATATCTTGAAAAACAGGATGATATTTTCCTGCCTTTTTAAGTTGATTACGCATCTTTCCACTAATTTAAAATATAAATTGAGTTTTAGGAAACAATATGCTCTTCATTTTACAGGAATATTAAAGATTTAAAAGCACAGCAGTAGGAGAGGGAATGTGATTATAAAACACAGCTGAAGTTAACCCTAAAGCTCTGTTACTGTTTGCCCTCCAAATCTGCTGTTTCACCATTAAAAAACATTTAATGGCAGGGGAATTTACATTCATGCTACTGTACAGATTTTGAGAATGTATTTGGCATATTCTTTCTAAAACCCTGGAAAATTCAGGATTTTTGGATATGTTACTGGAATTTGGCATGCCTCTGTATAGTTAATAAGATTAATAGAGTAACACAAACTTTTGATTGCTTTGTGTGTTTCTTTATTCTAAGACATGAAGTCTTCAAAATACATTGAAACAAAACCAAACGAGTCAGGAATGCATAATTCAAAGATTGCCATTGGATCTCACAAAATTAAATTAGCTGTTGAGCAAAGCTGAGTTTCTAAGATTACACATACACCACACACAAACCTCCTCCACCACACAAACTCTTCAGTAATGCCTTGAGTATTTTTAAGTTGGTTTAAAAAAAGAAGGTCAGGTTATTCTTTCTTTTTTTTTAAGAAGGCATGACTATCTTTTGTTGTGCCTTTAAATATGTCCTTCGGAGACTCCTGACCCATGACTATTTCTCTTAGACATTACATCAGTTGCAAATAAAACGTAATGAAACCATAAATATTGCAGGTAGTCAACAAACCATCGTCTTAAAGCTTGCAAAAATCAGAATGACTTCTCTGTGAAATATGAGTCTTCAACCTGGTTTCTGCATTATTAATTCTGTCTATGAGCTAATGATCCAGAGGCCCTCTAATCTCCCTGTAATATGCAATACACATGTAACCAGGATTTCAATGCATTTTATTCTGAGTTTTCCCTTCAGAATATGGGAATCATTGGTTGGACAGGGCTTGGAGCAACCTGGGATAGTGGAAGGTGTCCCTGCCCACAGCAGGGAATGGAAGGAGATGGTCTTTAAGGTCCCTGCCAACCAAAGCTATTCTCCAATTTTATGATTCTATTTTCCTGTGGAGTCAGTTCAAATGGTGTTCTATGTGACAGGAGAGGACTCAATCAAAGTTTTATTCAATTTCAAAATATCAGCACCAATTTCATAACTAACCTGTGTTTCTAGGAATAATGTATCCACAAAGGCCAGCCTGAAGTTTTTTTGTCTTTTCTGATTTTGCTATAAAATACATTTGGAAATGAGCACAAGAAATGGATTAAGAACAACTGGTTGTCTAATGCTGAGAACAGATTTTCTGTTCTAGGAAAAATTTCCAAGAGCAGTTCATCCACTTGTAAAGAGACTTTCCAGAAGACTGCCAGGAACAGCTTTTAACTTGTTCATCCTTGCTTTTAATAATTGATTTCATAAATTCCTCTCAATTCTCCATATGTCCTGCACTTTGGAAATCTAAAAAGTGTTCACTGCCCCTCAAGGTATTGCCATTGGTAAAAAGAAGGAAGGGTTTTGCATCAGGAAGGTTATCCCAATGTATTACCAAAGACTTCTCTGCAGCATGGTGCTACCTGTGTCCCCAGGTGAGACCTCAACACTTCCCAAGCAACACAAATTATTTTGGAAAAGGACACAAATGTTGGTAAAACATGATGGGTTCAGGGCCATAACTAGTTTGGCTACAGAGGGGGATTTTTCACAATCCTAAACAATCCTGCAATTCTGTCACTTCATCCAACCTCTTGGTAAGTGTGAGTAAATACACCAACAACCAACCAACCAGCCAGCCAATTGACCAGCCCCAGGTGCAACACCTGGGAGAAGCAACATCCATGGAAGAACAGAACCTTTCAGTCAATATGAGTCTCAAAGCATAAATGAAAGACTGTTTAGCACCAGAGTTTATCAAAAAATAACCCTCACAGATGAACTATCAGCAGTAGCAGAGGGCACAGTAGATGCATTCAGGAATGTGGATAAGCTGTGGTCCTCTCTGCTTTTAAGAGAATTGAAAATTAATTACAGGTCATTTGCTGGTACATGCAGAAATGCTTGGGAAGGTCTTGAGATAAACCTTTGAGGAGTGTCTCACTTAGCACTTCTGAAGGTAAAACTTATTGATTTCCAATCAAATGTGACCAACCAAAACCTTCACACTTGCTAATCATCGCACTCTACAGCTGCTTCCTCCATGACTTCCTAAGACATTTTTAGAGATATAAATTAGCAAGGGTTAATCAAAACCCAAGGTTTAAATTTTCACTTTTCCTGCAAACCAGGAGTCCCACCAGCCTGGTAATGTGGCAGTAACACAGCAGCCTTTGCCTAGCCAGGATGGTGCATGATCTTCATGTGTTGATTAATCACAAAAGGATTATTTTACTTCTTGTCTTTTTCCCGTTACCCCTGGACATTCAGAACCAATAACTCTGACAAGAGTTTTGCCATCATGTCCAGAAATCCAAAGGTATTTTCACAGATACTTAAGAGAGTCAGTCCTTTTTTAGCTTATTCAAGTAGTCTATCAGTCATGAATGGAGGAGTTACTTTTCCATACTCTGGATATGTGTCCTAAAAACTGACATTTCTGCACTGCTCTGACAATTCTGCACATGACTCTCTTCTGTCAGTGACCTTGTAGAGCTATGCATGACCACCTGCAAGTGAATGTGGTTGATGAGGATGGAATAACTGCAATGAGACTGAGAAATGTTTATCTCCTTGTCAAAAACAAAAAGGTCACTTACATAAGAATATCTATGATTTAAAGGTAGCCAGAAATCCAATGTGCCTGTCAGGTACTGTAAGAATTTAATGACATCTGGAGGCAGCAGGACTATTTTGGTCAAAATCTTGTATAATGTCACTCATTTTTATATCTGCTACAACAGACATGTTACAGAACTGGACTTCTTATCAGCTGAAATCCTAAATTTTATACAGAACGGGCAGCCAATAAATGTTCAGGATGACCAGACAGAAATTCAAGAGAAATAACAGATGTAGTTTGCTTTACCTTAGGTCATATCTTTTTCCCCCTTTTCTGCTTTTAAATGCTTCTTTTATGCAAAATGTCATGGTTCAGCACACTTGAAAATTAAACACTACCAAAGATCAAGGTTTGAGTTCTTCCATTCATGAAAGGAAATTAAAATCATCACTAAGAGCATCACTTTTTATTATTCTGATATAAACCACTCAGAAAATGCCAAAAGGAAGAAGTACACTCAGTATTTAATAGGTTTTTTTGCCTTTTCATATTTTGGTGGAGAATTTATGAAAGGATGTGTATATGAAGAGTTAGACATCAGCAGCCACATTCTGATCTCATGCACTCTGGCCCAACTCCATCTGTCCTGGACTGCAAATTAAGGTAAGGTAAATATCCAGGTACAAACAGCAAAGGAATATCCAAGAGATTAGCAAGAATTAAATTATTCTGAGGCCAGTAAAGTTAAATGGGACATTTAATGGTTGGACTGGATCATCTTAAAGGTCTTTTCCAATTTTGATGATTCTATGATTAATCTGAACACAGTATTAAAAATGTGTAGAGCAAATATATTGAAAATAATTAAAATAAATTGAAATACATTGCTTTTCCTTTCCAGATTGAACAATTCTGACCATTGCTGCCAGTGAATTATCCTATCTATCATGACTACAAGAAAAAGCTTCCCACCTAAACTTTCTAGAACTTTATTCATCTTGTTCTTCTGTAACCTACTTTACATTGATTTAATCAAGCTCCTTTAAACACATACAAACTTAGTTTGCCATTCTTAAAATGTTTTATAATAGCACATTTAATAAAGCTAATTTAAATCTGCTAATTTATAGAGACTTGCCAGAGGCTTTGAAACTTCAGAAAATGTGTAAACTTAACAGTTTGGCTGTGATAACAGCTCAGACAGTGGAAATTAAGCCCTTTGCATTACAATCATCTTCAAAGTGGATTCCTGGTTTGATTGCAAAAAGGGTACATTGCAAAAATACAGTAGGACACCAATTTACAAAAGACATTTCAGATGCCCCAGTTCTTGAATTTGGTCACTACTGTGCCTCCACATCAGAGCCTCAAACATACACTGAGGTCTCTCATCTTAAGACTACCTGGATTCTTTTTTGACAACCAAATTTTGGATAAGAGCAGAGTTTCTTCTTCAATAGCCCTCTGTTAGAGCTCTGAGAGAGTGCACTTAGGGCCATTAATTCTGGGTCCCTAATTCTGGTTGTCAGTCTTCCAGCTGCTGCTATATGGGTTTGCTACTGTCTGCTCTAATTCCTGCCTTTGAAAACCAAATGATAATGGATTATATGCCAGAGTGGGAATAGGCACATTGGTTGGGATCCAAGCTGTATCCCAGGTGATAACAAGGAGAAGCAGTGAAAAAAAAAATAAAATATTCAGCTCTTCAGTGATGTATCAGGGAGCTTCATCTCTACTAGAAGAAGTCTTTATACATAGCATTTAAATGGTAACTATGTGATCCTTATCATCATCTGATTTGCAGAAAATGGTAGCTTTCCTTGAAGATATAATTGAAATTTTCAGGGCTACTGTTGCAGACCTCTCTCCAAATTTTTACATGGGAGAAGGCATTAAAGCTTCCTCCAAAAAAAGACTTGTAGGGTTGCAGATTTTTAAGGGACACAACCTCATTGCTTTGAAGCTTTTTTCAGTATCTGTTAAGTTCAAGTCATCCTTTAATTTTTTTTCCCCTGCTAATTGCACCAAAATATTCATCAAGGCAATCTGGAATATATTCTTGGGTGGGTTTTTTTAGTCTCTCCTGCTCCAATGCTTTTTCTGTCGGTTCTGTCACTGCTTTCCCTCCGGCTTTTGTGTACCGAGAAACAGAATTAAGGTGCACTGCAACCAGTGGACACTTGCATAAACAGCCTGCTTTGAATAAAACTGCATGATGTGGGGAGAGGAAAACCACCTTCAGCTCTCCTGCCCAAATGCTAAAACATAGATGAGGTTCATATACTATTAAAACATCACATTTTTGCTTTGAGTCCACTGAAATGTTGTGAAGAGCAGAAAAATGTAAATAAACTGAACAGTGAGCATAAAAGCACATTGATCCCCAGGTTCTGAAACCACAATTTAAACTGTTTATATTTGTAATTTATTTAAGACTGTTTCTGGCAAATCCATTAGTAATGAATCTCCTTTACACACTTTTATTTTTATGCACAAGAGCTTTAAGTTTGCCAGGACTTCTGCAAAGCAACTTTTACTGCATCAAATTACTGCATTCCTTGATCTCTCCCAGCACACACTCACAGCAGCCACACTCAAACACAATGTTTAGCTCTGCAACAGACACCACCAAAACAAGAAATTTCTTTTAAATTAACACAGCTGTGAATAACAAAACAAGCACAGTGGTTTTGCCCTGTCCCTCCAGCATTTTGCATCCGATGTCCACTTAAAATCAGCACGATCCTCTGCAATCCTTGCATCCTAAAATCCGTGTGGAACTTCTTCATTGGGTATTGATGCAGAATTGGGAGCTGTCAGCTCCGATCGCTCTCACCAGCACAGGGGCTTGAGATTCTATTTCATAATAGGAAAAGATGGCCAGCATTTTCCTGACAGAAATACCATACATTTTTCAGTCAGTAAAAATTACAGAGCTCATTGATGATGCCTCTCCCGTAGAGAACGAGGACTGAAAATTACCCAGCAAAGATTTTTTTTTTTTCTTGGAACACGGAACAAAAACCAGCACGATCTGCTAAAGTTATTAACTAATGGGGGTTGAAACCCCCTCTTTGCATGCTGCTGACACACTCACAGCAACCTATGCATCGATCTTATTCCAAAAGCACAGTAATCTTTATGCTGCTAGAATTTGAGTTCTGTGTGCCGTAGCATACACCGCAAAGGAAAAGGAAAAAAAAAAAAAGCCTTTAGGAAAGGCATGTGCTGAACACACAAAATATGCAAGATGGAAAAAGACCAAATGTAATTAAAGCTTATATGAAATGAGACATTCCTATTTGCAGAGCTCTGGCTGCATTTCTATGAGAAAGAATGCACAGAATTTCAAATCATGCTCTATTTAGACAATGTCAGAAGAAAAAAAAAACACATTTCCCCCCCACACACCCCTCAATCCCCCACCCAAAGACCAAAAGGCAAATCTCATCATCAGAATTAGAGAGAAAAAGCAATCCAAAAAGACTGGTTTACATATTCCTTCCCAAACCAAGTAATCGAGTCTCTCCCTCTCCCGGCTAATAGCTTATAAATTCAGACTTTAAACAAAAGCATCCGAGGAAAAAAAACAAGAAGAAAGAATCCTAATTCTCAAGCTTCCTACTTAGCACTGCCTCGCTTTTGATGATTTGTGCGGCTGTGTGTGCGTGCCTGTTTGAGAAATGGCGAGATAGGCTTAAAGTATTTTCCATTTCATCAAAGAGCATATATTACTTTCCTGGTTCGCTCCGATGTTGGTTTTATGCCCACCCCTTTTCAATCTGCCCATGTCTGAGATGCACAGTGCAGGCGTACAATCATGAGCAGCTTACGACACTCAGTGAACACTGGGTGCCTCTGCATGCTCTAGCAACATACTGCTCAGCTGAAGGGAAGGGATTCTTGCTGTCTCTCTCTGCTCTAAGCATCACCTAACAAGCAAAGCGAACAAAGAATGGGAAATAAAGCGACCCTTAGCCGGTCTGTGAATGAATGGTAACCTCTCTCTGGAGTAAAGGTTGTGCCGGTCCATGGTCGTTGCAAATGACGGACATTAAACAGATTGACAAATCCTGTGGAGTCGTTAGTAAAGAGTTTGGAGTTTTTTTCACGCCACAGTGTTAACTGCAGAGGAAAGGACAGAGGGAGAAGGAGAAGATCAAGCTCATGTACATAGTTCTGAAACTTGCAGGTCCTAGGAGGCAGCTCAAAAGCTAGCTGGACAAGCCTTTCGCTCGTTGAGCAGAAGCGAAGTGAGACATTGTGAGCTTGCCAGCCTTGCACAACATTGAAAGGGACTGAATTTGTAGCACAGAGGGGTCTTTTTAGCTCTGCATATAATTAGTCCAAACACAAAGGAAGCAACTGAATGGAGGTTGTCACTCTCTGGAAAAGGGTGGGTAAGACACTTTTTAATTAAATTCTTTCATGAAGAAAGATTTTTTTTTCCTTTGCTGCAGCATTTAAAATGAACAAAATCACTATCATTTTACCTTTGAATGTCTGTGAACTTTAATGCTGCACAGCTCCTGCATGCTGTAAAGTGAAATATTTGCCTCTGTGTTTGTTCTGTTTGCTGTTTTGCTTTGGTTTTCGGGCTTTGTTTCGTTGGTTTGCCTTTTTTTTTTTTTTCTCTCTCCCTTAAATAAAATATGATGTAGAATTTGAAAAGACTCAATGGACATTCTCAAGCCTATTTGGAAATATTCTTGCTAATGGATTTCCTTCTTATTGGTCTCTGTTTAAACTGGCTGCTGAGGAAGCCCCCGGGGTTGATATTGTGTACGCTGGGTATCTTTTCTAAAATGCTTCCAGCTGTGAATAGTGGGTGTCCACAGCTCTGTCGGTGTGAGGGCAGGCTTTTGTACTGTGAATCACTGAATCTCACAGAGATGCCTCGCAACCTGTCGGGCATGATGGGCTTGTCTCTGCGGTACAACAGCCTTTCAGAGCTGCATGATGGACAGTTCACAGGGTTAATGCAGCTCACGTGGCTCTATCTGGATCACAATCACATTTGCTCAGTGGAGGGGAATGCCTTTCAAAAATTGCGGCGAGTTAAAGAGCTCACCCTGAGTTCCAACAAAATAACCCAACTGCCCAACACCACTTTCCGCCCCATGCCAAACTTGCGCAGTGTGGATTTATCATACAACAACCTGCAGTCTTTGGAGCCTGACCTGTTCCACGGGCTGAGAAAACTGACAACTTTGCACATGCGGTCGAACGCCATCAAGTTCGTGCCAGTGAGAATTTTTCAGGACTGTCGCAGCCTGAAGTTTCTAGACATAGGATACAATCAGTTAAAGAGCCTGGCTCGAAACTCTTTTGCTGGCTTGTTCAAACTCACTGAGCTGCACCTCGAGCACAATGACTTGGTGAAAGTGAATTTAGCCCATTTTCCCAGGCTCATCTCCCTGCACTCCCTCTGCTTGCGAAGGAATAAAGTTACCATCGTAGTAAACACTTTGGACTGGATATGGCAACTCGAAAAGATGGATCTCTCCGGCAACGAAATCGAATACATCGAACCTCACGTTTTTGACGAAAGTGTACCTCATCTCAAATCCCTGCAGCTGGACTCCAACCGGCTGACCTACATCGACTCCCGAGTCCTCGACTCCTGGAAGTCCCTCACAAGCATCAGCCTCTCCGCCAACGCCTGGGATTGCAGCCGGAACGTCTGCGCCCTGGCCTCCTGGCTCAGCAACTTCCAGGGTCGCTACGACAGCAACCTGCTCTGTGCCACCCCCGAGTACGCCCAGGGAGAGGATGTTTTGGACGCCGTGTACGCCTTCCACTTGTGCGAGGACGCCGACCCCACGAGCGTCAACACCTTCTCCCCGGTGACCAACAACAGCGAGCAGACGCTGGGCTATGGCTCGGCCACCGCCACCTACGACGCGCCCGACGGCGACGAGGACCGGACCACGTACGCCGTCACCATCACCATGCCCGGCGAGAACTCCGAGAACGCCGTGCAGATTCACAAGGTGGTGACGGGCACCATGGCGCTGATTTTTTCCTTTCTCATCGTGGTTTTGGTGTTGTACGTCTCCTGGAAGTGCTTCCCGGCCGGCTTAAGGCAACTAAGACAGTGCTTTGTCACACAGCGCAGGAAGCAGAAGCAGAAACAGACCATGCACCAAATGGCTGCCATGTCAGCCCAGGAGTATTATGTTGATTACAAACCCAACCACATTGAGGGAGCCCTGGTGATCATTAATGAGTACGGATCTTGCTCCTGTCACCAGCAGCCAGCGAGGGAATGCGAGGTGTGATTTTCCTTTGGGATTTAAACAGTGTGCAACCAAATAACAGCGTGCAGGCAGACAGTGGCACGGGGTGGGAGGGGGGGTGCTGGGCTTTGCTGGTGATTTCTGACGTGCACCCCTGCCCAAATTGTTTAAGAGGGGCTGTCCAAAAGACTTGATATTTTAGCTTTATCGTGTCTTAAAAACCTTCAGGACAGCCAATCTTAAGGTTTCATATGCTAATACTCCCTTTGAAGATCTGTCAATATTCAGGAATCTGAGAGTGTAAAAAAAAAGGTACCAATTATTGATCTTTTGTAAACTAAGAAAACTGTTTAAAATAAAAAAAAATAGCATTTACAGTTTTTACAGACTGGTGTATATTACATGAATGGTTCCCTGTATACAAAATGCAACAGTTTAACCTCTCTCTTCATGCTGAGTGTTGAAAAGTAGAGGAGCAAAGAAGCCACGTAAAATAGAAAGCTTAAAATGACCCAGGTGGCTTCCCATTGTAATTAGCACACATTCACGTACATCATGTTGCTGAAGATATGAAGCATGACACTGGAATTCTATTTTTGTTAATGTGCTACCTGTAACTGGATGTCAGTGCAACAAGGAGCCAGAGCACCTCAGAAAGGCTGAAGTTTTGACTGTGTCACTAGGACAGGATTTCTGAGGATTTTTAAGTACAGCTCTCTTGTTAGTTGCTGCAAGATCCATAAAAACTGCATTATAACCCCTAAAAGTATTTTGTATCAAAACTGATGATATTGTGAGGACTCTCTAACAAAAAAACAACCAACAAAACCCAAACAAGTGAAACACTGCCAAAATGTGCCCATCAGAATTTTCTTCAATATTAAAAACCAAACCAAAAAATGCTAAATTTAAGGGTTTTTACTTGCATTTACCACTTTTATGCTTGTTTTGAGCTATGCCAAGAGCAAACATCCCTTCATTTTGTGCTCTGTGGTGCCATGGTGAAGAGCAAAAGCAATTATTTGGGTCTCAGTGGTGAAACTCAAGAGCAAGACCACTGTCAGGGCAGGACAAAGAGTTTTCAGAGCACCCTTCTGGGTCCTGTAGTAAAGTGCTGGCAAAGCCCAGCTCGTGTCCCTCCCTTTCCCTAACAAAACAACCCCAAAACCTCTGCAGAGGCTGGAGGCAGATGTACCCTCCTTGCCAAGGACTGAAAAATGGCATTGATGGATACGAGCAGTGATTTCACGATGTAGAATCCCACAGCTGTTTTATCTGACTGCCCTTAAATAAAGGCTTCCTTTCCTTGTATTTTGGATTTTTCATTCCAGAATGTGAACAAGCAAACGATTGATCTTTTCAGCAGCTCCTCTCGCACTAATTGACGATGAGGGAGTTTTATAACATCAGGCAGAGCATCTTGAAATTTTCTTTCTACAGCATTACATGTGAATAAAATGTGATGGATAATGAACTGGGTGACATTTCTATGCTTTGTACATGTTTCTCTATCCTCAGGTTACCACCAAGAGAGGAGCAATTCCAAAATTTTACATGTGTTTTAATGTAACAGGGTTTTTTTCCTTTTTTCATTCCATTAAAGTGCTATCTACTCTTACAAGGGTACAGGAGGCTTATAGAGCAGAAAAAGAGGCACAGAAGAAATAACTTGTTTTCTTACATAGCAGGTTTTAGCCATGAATTTAAATGTAAAGAGTGAATTTTGTGTTTCTTTTCTGACTGAAACTATTTTTAAGGAGTCAGAACTTATTTTCCTCTATTTGGTATATCTCATACCGTGTGTTATAAAACATGAAAATAATCTCTTAAGATTTTTACTCAGTGAGACTATAATATAATCTGTGAAAGCAATGAGATTATGTACTGGGAGAGGACAGTGTCACAGAAAATTTAATGAAAATCAACTGTGGTTTTTTTTCCTAAAGCCACTGCAAATTCACCCCAGCTTTCAAACAAGCAAGCACTGTTAAACCCAGGCTTTTCTCTCTTTAAACAAATGCACATTTCTCTCTCTGTGCCTCAAGCCCACAAGGGCCTGATCCATCCTGAAACTCCCAAGTGACCTGAGGGGTTGAGTGTGCATGTACAAACCCAACAGGAGGGGCAGAGGGAAGGTACAGAACCCCTCCTTTCTTTGGGTTCCTGACCATGCTTGAAGCAAAAGTGCTTTATGCCGTGCTAACCGTGGGCCCAGCTATATTTATTTTCCCCTTCTCTGAAATCAATAGGGAATTTAAGTGTGAAAAATTGACTCTCTAACTTTGGACTGGGCTATGTGTTCCCCAAGCCCCCCGGCAGCACTTGGGTACAGCCACTTGCCAGGAAGCTTCCAAAATCAAGCAAGGTTATTAAAATACTGTCTGCATACGGTAAAACAAAATATGAACTGGCTTTATTTTGATAACGACCCCTGTTGCTATCAGGAAATGTGTTGGTGCAGTCATGGTTTTGCCCCTGTGAACCTCAGACAAGCCTGGTACCAACAATCATCCCGTGGTTGTATTTCTGTGTATTTTTAGCATTTTTGTAGGTTGTATTTGAAACACACGAGTGACTGCACCCCTCTGGAGTCATCCCTGCTGTTTATTGGTGTTAGCAACCTCCAGCTACGTTGGCAAGGATTTGAGCAATTCAGCCTTTGGAATTTATTCACCTCTGTGCTCCATGCATCTGGCACTGACAGCCCAAGTAAATGGAACAGAGCATTTTTCTTTGAAGGTGCAGTGGTTTCTTGAGTGAGAGCTGATTTGGGGTTTGCCTGTGGCCACTTCTCCTGGAGAGAGGTGATGGCCACCAGTGGCTTGGCACCCTGGGCAGGATGATGGATGGATCCCTCCATGGAGAGTGCAGCACTTATTAAAGGAGGTATTTCAAAATCCTCATGCAGAAATCTTTTCTAGAAGGGTAATCCCTTCTAAAGACAACCTCCTGGTGATGCCCAGAGGATTTCTGGAGATCCTGACACCCTCTGAATATTTATTGGAGAAAAGAGGGTGTCACTGTTGTTACGTGGCATGAAGACACTCCACAGGGTGCCCACATCCAGGCTGAAAATTTACATGAAATATGTGTGGGTAATAAAGAAATAAAAGAGCCTGTATGCCATTTCAATCCAGCTATTGCAAATCCAGTTATTCATCCTGCTCCAGGCTACTTGCATTGGTGTATATGAGAGTTATTATATTTGTACTGCATTTAGAGCAACTGCAGGGACAGATTTTCCCCAATTCTTTCTTCCAAATTTCGTGTTCAACAACTGCCCAGAGATAAGTTATTCCCTCTCTTTTGATGCCCTTATTCTGGCCTATTAAATGGCTCCAAAATCAAAAGGACAACAAAAAGAAAAAAAGGATGCTTTTGGGGGAGTTGTGAACAGTGTTTTGTCCATGAAATGCTTGGGGAATATCAAAGGAAGGGAAATAGTTTAAATATTCCCTTTTTGATGTTCCACTTAATAGAACTAACCTCCCTTTTATATTAGACAATTAACATTATTTTTTTTATTTAACTGTCATTTTGCACATAAGACAGGGTGAAAGGCAAGCAAAAGGCACTACCTTTTCTGAGCTGGTTATCAGTACCAGTGTTACAGATCTCTAATATGCATTTTCTTGCTGCTAACATCAATACCCACTCACAGTGCACCCAGTGCTGAAGGAACTGTTGCTGTGTATGTTTTGAATGTATATAAGGGATGATTTATTTTCCTTTCTGCCTTTTTTCCCTTCCTTTCTGTACTACTTTAAAAAAAAAAATGGTATGAAACCACAGAATCAATGCTAATGTACCACATTCTGTTTCTGGCCTGAAAATATAAAATACAAAGAAATTCTGTTCAAGGTGCCAATGCCCTCCTTTGCCATGTCTGGGTGCTGCAGGGGGTGAGCCCAAGGGATGACCCATTCCTTGTGGTCACAGCAAGGATGCTCTGGACAGGCTGATCCAGCTCCCTGCCTACCTGTGCCACAGAAAGTCCATGAACCATCCCTAAGGGTATTTTTATATGCTTTAAAATATTCTGTATGTTTTCATGGCTAAGGCATTGAGGGGTAGTTGAAACTAGTCTATTTGATAATTTTCTTCAGTGCTGATAAAAAAAAAAAAAACCCCAAACAACTCTCATTTGCTTTTGAGATGGACTGCATTTGTTCCTTGTGTGAGTCTCATTCTGCATTAACAGCAAAAGGACTCTCTGAGTCCCCCCTTCCTCCCCCCTCCAGCTTCTACAGTGGTATTCAGAATGGCAAAAAGGGAGTGTTTAATGAGGAAGCTCATTTCTAGTGCTATTATAATAATAATAGCAGTGATAATAATGAAATTACGAGGAGACAAAAGATAAGAGGAAAGACTGGAGTAATGGCAACCAAACTCAGGGTGTTTCTGGATTCCTCTGCCTTTTCCTTTTGTAAAGATGGTTAACCTAAAGAAGCAGCACAGATGAAAAACCAAGACTGAGGGTGGGTGGGGAAAGCAGTTTTAAAAACTGTGCAAGCAGGGATGAAACAGCTTCTGCAAAGGAGGGTACACCACTAAATAGCTCCATTCAGCAGGAGAGAGAAAAGGAAGGGGTGAAGGGACAGGATGAAAGGGAAGATGAGAGCTGGTGAGAAGGCGAGGGGGGCACTGTGCACACATGGGAGATGAGATTTTTCCGTGCCTTCCCCTCCCACGTTCGGGCTGTGGCAAGGACAACAGCAGGGATTTGATTTCAGGAAGATGCCCAGCATCTCTCTCGCTCTCCCTTTGCCTTTCCCAGCGGAGCAGGGAGGGAGGCGCAGTCGGACACGCTTCCCCACACACGTGCCCGCAGCCCCGTCATTTCCTCCGCCACCTCCCCGTCCCCTGGGAGCACAAAGTCCCCTCATCCATCACTGCCTGCCCGGCTCCTGCGCTGTGCCTCTGCCACCAGCCTTTTGGGCTGCATTTCTTAGCTATCCCAATCACAGGTCACCACAGAGACTTGCTAGAAAAGGCAGACATTTCTACCCAAAATATCTTTAATATATATATTTTTTTTTTTCATAAACCCTCATCCAAAAGGATGGGTGATCTTGAGCTACTGCGGATTCTCCTGCTAATTATATCCACACTCATAGCCAGCTCTCACATCCACAGCTCTAATGACAAACAGATCTGAGATATTTTTGCTGTGTTCAATTTACCATTATGCACCAAGGTTATGCTTTTCCTTGACCTGCCCAACCCAGTCTAATATTAACAAATTGAGCATTTATGCCAGTTCCTTTCCAAGCATGAAGTTGATTAGGAATTTAGGAAATGCTGGTGATTTAAAGATTAACCTTTCATATAATTACTGACATAAACCAGAGCTATTAAGGTATTAGAAACAACTATTCAGAGCATATTCTACATTAAAAACCAAATCACATTTAGAGCCATGCGAAAGACTTTCCATACCAGCCAATTTTTTTTTTTTTAATTTTTTTTTTTTAAACAGCAGAAGAAAAACCTGGTGAAAGGAAAGGAGTAAGCACAGCCTACCTCTAAAGTTACAGGGAGGAAAGCAAAGCTATAAAAATAATACAGAAACCAAGCAACAGTCTTCTGCTGGCAAGACACAGCTTGTAATTGGGTGGGTGGCTGTGAAGAGCTGAGATGAATGCTGCAGAGCACTGTAATTTTATTGCACCCTGTCTGCTCTAAAGTGAACATACTTGCAATGAAATCTGTATTCCTGTGAGAACAGGGCAATTGGGTTTTTGGGGGTTTTTAGTTTTGTTGTGTTGGGGTTTTTCAGTTTTGCTTTGTTTTTTCAATTAAGATCGAGTCACTGGTTGGCATTCAGGCACAATTGTTGAGGCTTTAAAGCAATTGCTGTTCTTACTCCCTTTGCTGGGGTGATAGCTGGGGGAGACAGTCAAAGGGAAGAAGCTGCACTGAAAGGAGTTTGAGCTCAAAATCTCAGATTTGCATCACAAGAGAAGAAATTCAGTTGAAAATAAACACCAGCTTTTCACCTTTCCCTCCATCTCTCCCCTTCCTAAAAACCCAAATATGCAAATATGATAAAAATCAGAGATAGGTGGCAGTGCTAAAGGATTAATACATTAATACTATGCACATCTCTGCTTGGCAAACAGCACCTACTATTCTGCTAAGGCACTTTTATTTTAAATCATTTCCCTGCTCTCATGTGCTTCACATCCTCACCATACACAGTCACTACTGCCAGAAAATGTCTTTCAGCACGGGTGCTATGGGAACATGACCAATTCCCTTCCATTTCTGAGCTAACAAAGACTAAATCCAAGATTTCAAAGGCAATAGGTATGTAGAAAAATCTACTTCATCACTGAATTATCACTTTTAGCACAGCACATTTCTCTGACTGACGTGATTAGACACTAAGCCCAGTTATTCTTTTATTACCAACTTTAATTTGCCCTTTTTCTGATGTGCCTTTCTCCTGAGAGCAAAACAGAGCACAACACTGCAGAGAGGGTTTAAATTGCTTTGGGAAAAATCTAAGATTTATAAAAATATGCATGGACACATCAAACTGATTTAAGGGCTGATGCAATGAAAAAAATGCAGTTTATGTACAGCAGATCTTCCTGCAGTAGCACACCTCTGTACCCTAGTGGTTACAGTCAGGTATGAGCAAACATCCTCTGAGAGCTGGGGGGACTCAAACTGAAAACAGATTTCTGGATACCTTTCAAAATATATGCTTTTCCTCTGATTTTTAACCCTTCTTACCCATTCTCACATTTTTCATTCCCAGAGACTTACAGGCAGGGTGAATCAAAACACAAGAGGGGGAGGAAGAAGAGGAGAGCTCTGAAAATCCCAAACTAAGCTGCAAGAACAGTCCACAGCTATTGAATTCCTGAGGTTTTCAGCCTTTTCACAACTGTCAGCCCTTTGAAACATGTCTGCTATCAACCCTCTTTGCAGGATGAGAGGTAAAGTGAGCTCCCAAGAGTAAACCTGGATCTGTCTCTGTGGTCCAGTGCCTCTCTGACAGCTTGGCTTGCTTAGAGAGCCTGGTAAATATTAAAGAATGTTAATAATAATGAGATAAACCATCTAGGGATTTTTTTACCCACTCTTTTTTTTTCTTTTTTTGATAAATTTGGCTCCATAATAAAGCCTATCATGAGAGAAAATTTACTCCTCTGATCCACATTACTTCCCAATGCAATCTTTTTCCCCTGCAAATAAATTTGTGGCTGCTCCTCAAAGGTTTGCAATCCTCATGCTAAAGAGGCCACTGGATGTCAAATGTTTACCTTAATTCCATGTAAATGTCACTCCATATTGGACATTTTGTGTTTCTTTACCAGCAAATTCAGCTGCTTCTACCTTCACAAATCTTCTCCCTGCACCATAACTCCCTTTCCAAACAACCCAGAACCTGCTGCTCCTGTCAGATCAAATTCCCAAACAACAACTGGATGCCATGAATTTCTTATGTAATTGCTGCAGTCTAATAAATTGGATGTGCATCCTATGGCCTGGGAGATGAAGAAATCCTGGAGACAGCAAACAAGCAGGAGGAATGCAGCTGACATTCTCTCTCTGGGGAAAACCCACAAAACAAAATCCCTGCGTGGGACAGGGCTTGGGGAAGGTGGAGGGCACAGAGCACCAGCTGAAAGAAAAGAGGGATTGCACGGGATAGAGGAAATCTACTGAAAAATAGAGGGGCAAACTGTAAAGGGGACAGTGCCCATAACAGATGAATCAGAAAGAGATTTATGTCATAACCAACACAGCTGATCCTCACTAGGTAATAACAAAGCTCTGTGGTGATTTCTGATAAAAACCCAAACACATATAAACCTACATCTGCAGTGGGAAACAGAAATCCACAAAGTCCCAGGGAGCTGAACCCAGGGCTTATTCCTCTGTCCATCTTGGCTTTGTCATTATTGGCTTTTTGGTCGATTCTTTAAGATCTTTGCCTTTTTATTGCTGTCATGCAGAGAATTGAACCCATGGAGATTGTGCTTTGGCTTCATGGGGAATATGCCAAGCCAAAAGTTGTTTTCCTCTGTGGGTGGCACTTCTAGACTGAAGCAAACCTTCCTATATTGCTTTGTGTGTCTATTTCTCTGATTCCAGCAACTCTTGGGAATTACTTTAGGTAATTCCCAGCTAGCAGAATGAAGAACTTCCCAAAAAGTTCCCTGAGTAGTTTTATGAAGTTACACTGAGTATCTTTCCTAATAGGAGTTGAAAACTCTTTTTTTCCCCCTGCTTCTCTTTTCCCACCATGTAGGATGCTCCAGCCCCAATCTGTCATTTTTCATTAGCACAGGAGTCAAGCTATGGCTATTAATGAAAACTCTTAATGAGGATTTGATGAACAAGTCCTGGAAAATCAAACTTGAAACAAACAAGCTAAAATCTGTGTCAGATCTATTTTTTGTATGTTAGAAATTGGGAAATGAAGGGCTGTATAAAGCATTAGGGAATTAAAAAAAACAAATCATATTTGGACTTTTGCAGAGCTTTTGACAAGATAGTCAGTTTCCCATAAATAAGACAAGCTCCATTGTCATAGAAAACTAGGTAGGAACTCAAAAATAAAGTGGCTTTTTATTCATACAGGGAAAAAATGGAGCACAGTGTGGTCCCAGGGTCGAGGCTGCTGAATCATCTCAGCTATGATCAGGAAATAGATGGCATTTTTCAAATGACAGATTATTTATATTGTGAAAAAGAATGGAATTGGTGTGGATGTGCAAAGGGACTTCCAAAGGCTGAAGCTTATATAAGCTTTGATAGATGAAATTCTGAATTGTCAAATACAAAGCAAAAGATATAAGGGAAACTGTTCATCTGTGCCTCGCTGATGTAAGTTATAGGCAACAATTGGACAACTCTCTTCCAAGGTATTGCATTAAAATCTCTGCCCAGTGTGCAGAGAGGGCAAAAAAAGAGGAAAAAAGAAAAGTGGAATAACATCTCTAATGGAACAGCTCTCAAGAAATTAAATAGCGTGATGTAAACCACTCCTATGGCTTCAACTAGAAAATTCTGTTAAGGCTAAGTTAGAAAAGGATTGAAGTGCTAGGTAAGGATAAACTCCTGCCCGGTGAGAGGATGAATGATTTGGGAAAGTTTGCGAGGAGGGAGGCGAAGAAACCGGACCTGCAAGAGCGGCAAGAGAGCAAAACGCGGATCCACCCCCCCTCTAGTGGCCAGTCCCCACCGGCTGCTGCGGAACGCGCCCGAACCACCGGGCAGCAGCTTCGGAACAAGAACACACCCCGCCTTTTTATTCCCCCTTCAATTTGATGTTGCTTCACCGTATATTATTATTTTCTATTCCTCATTAAAGTGCCTGCTGCACTCCTGTGTTGTTTCTTGTCATTACTCAGTGCACAAGCTGTTGTGCAGATGGATTTTTTTAAATTTTTTTTCTGCCTGCCTGCAAGAAGAGGATGCAGAGTGTGACAGGGGCCACGCACACCCTGGCATCGGGAACAATCATAAAATTTAAAAAATAACATTTGGAAGTCACTGTACACGACATCACCGATGCAAAAAAAGGCATTAAAACCAAGAAACAGTTGTAAAGAAATGGGAACATGGAAGTAATTTGGTACATACATCCCTAAAACTTTATAGATTAAAAAAAAATACTGTTTTAGGAACAGCATCTGGGACATGGCATATCATGCAAATGTTTTTTTTTGTTTTTTTTTTTTTTAATTTCTTACTCATGGAACTAGTCACTGAATTTCCATGTTTCCAACATGGAAACACCTGGGGAAATTGAGGCTGGGTGAGCCCTTCACATCCCCACATCCTGAACACACACAGGTTATTCCTGGTCACTTACTCCCTCCTCTGTCTTCTGTAGGACATGCACTAAACTGGAAGAATCTCCATTTTTACAATGTTTTCCAAATAATTCAATATCACAGACTGGGGCATTCACATTCCCTGAAAATGATCCCTTCACCCAGGTTTTTTTCTCCTGAGAAGCTGAAAGGCAGAGGAGGCCTCAGAGAAAAGGAAAACAATTCTGATCTCATTTGCTTCTCCTGTGTTGTGCTCATGTGGAATGTGTTTGGAGATTGTTCACCCACAGGTGATTGTTCCATTGGATTCTGCTGTGAGTTGTTTTCACTCTTTGGCCAATCAGGGCCAAGCTGTGTCAGGACTCTGGAAAGAGTCAGGAGTTTTCATTATTATCTTTTTAGTATCCTTTCTGTGTTCTTTAGAATAGTATAGTATGGTATTCTTTAATATAATATAGTATAAGAAAGCAATAAATTAGCCTTATAAGATGGAGTCAGATGCATCATTCTCTCCCCTCATCGGTGCATTTACAATGCCAGACCAGTTTCTGCTGCTGTTCTGTAACAATCTACCCTGGAACGCTCTGTGGACTGGGGAGAGGAGATGCTGAGCTGGGTGCAGAGAGGGGCTGGGAGCACTGAGCAGGAGCTCAGCCCTGTCTCTGGCTGAGGTAACACCAAACACTTGGTCAGAACTGGGTGTGAACATCCTTCAGCTGCATCTATTGCATCCTCAAGCTAATTAATTCCAGTCTACCAGGCTGGGCTCATAGGGCAGATGAGAAGTCACAAGGAGTTCTATTTGCCTCTTGTAAAAATCTTTCCATCACTTCAATTTTCTCAATCCCTGCTTCAAATGCCACCCTCAGCAGTGATTTTTAAGATGCAGCAGGTAAATTTATGTATTTGATAGGGAGAAATATTAACCCTTTCTAAGGTGATTTGCTAAGAAATTGCCTAACAATGTATTTTTAATTAAGGCTTGTAAGACACTCTTGTATGCATTTTAATAATTAAAGCAGGGCTGCTGCCCTTCTATAAATTATTCTGAAATTACCTGTTGACTGTCTGAGATGGTGCCTTTTTGTGTCCTCTTATGGCTCAGATGGAGTTCAGAGCATCCTTAATTTAATTTGAATAATTAATTTGTTTAACTAAACTGAAGAATAAAATCACAAACAAGGCACATTTTGACTTCTCACATATTAAATCTGAAGAGCAAACCCGTGTCTTGATAATGTGAGCTTGTTAAAAATAGCCAGACAACAGATTATTCAAAAGATTTGTATATAATGATGCAAGCAATTTGCTCTTCCATTACCAAATTAATTCAAGTTTCTGTGCATGGCAAATATTATTTGCTAAGTCTCTTCTGTGTGTACTCTGTGCTTAGGGAGGATTAAAGAAGGAATTTTGTCACTGAAAGAATAGGAAAACAGCTTTGCAGATGTAGCAATCTTATAAAACCCTGAGCTCAGGAAAAACATTTGCAATGCCATCAAGAAGGAAAAATCATTTCCCAAATTGTCCCAAGTCTCTTCCTACAGAGACTAAAAGGACAATGATGCACCTCCTACGTGACTCTTTTCTACTGCCTGCAGGAACAGGGCAGCTCCCATTCCCTTCCCCTGATTAGGCTCAGGATTATTCCATGCCTGTCTCTTGGTTCCTATATTTGTCATGTTAGGCATTTTTTGCAAGGTGAACACAAGTTATTTTATTCAGAGGTGTGAAAAAATATTAAAAAAAAAAAACTGGTCCTTGCTGCATTAGTCAGGTTTCCATCACTACGAAGTAAAGCATCAATTGGGATGAAAACTCTAGAAATCACTTTTTTTTTTTTTTAATTCTTGCCAACTACATAATTATGCCTCAAATGATTTTGTGCCAGGTGGTTTGGCTAACAGATGGAATGGTATATTTGTTCACTCTTCGTAAACCAAGCTCCTTTCAAAAGCTTATGAGCCAAAAGTATCTAAATTATTGATTGGCAGTTATATATGCCTAATAAGTAATTAAACTAGCTACAAATTATAGTGACTCCTGTGAGCATTTTTAAAAAAAAATAATATAGAAAAGATGTGATTTCCAGTAACATTTTTAAATCATGGCAGATAAAAATATTGGTGTGAAATGATGCACTACAGACAAAGGAGCTTTGGGAGGAAGCACCTCAGAAATGTGTAAAGCAGGACACTTTGTATAACAGGGATCCATGGGCTGAGAGGGGGATCTGGGAGAACCTCAGGAGGTTCAGTGAGGCCAAGTGCAGGGTCCTGGCCCAGAATGAGCCAACCCAGGCACAAACACAAGGCTGAGTGCAGAATGGATGAGAGCAGCCCTGGGGAGAAGCAGTGAAGGTGCTGGGGGATGAGAGCTGCACGTGCTCCAGAACGCGCTGTGGGCAGCAGGGGAGGGGGATTCTGTCCCATCCCTGCTCAGGGGAGATCCCACCTGCAGATCCACCCCAGCCCTGGGATTCCCTGGGATGAGAAGGACTTGGAGCTGCTGGAGCCAGTCCAGAGGAGGCCATGGAGATGTTCCAAGGGCTGGAGCCCCTCTGCTCTGGAGCCACACTAGGAGAGCTGGGGATGTTCACATGGAGAAGAGAAGGCTCCATGGAGACCTCAGAGCCCCTCCCAGGGCCTAAAGGGGCTGCTGGAGAGCTGCAGAGGGATCTGGGACAGGGGCTGGAGGGACAAGACACTGGGAACAGGTTCCCACTGCTGGAGGGCAGGGATGGATGGGATATTGGGAAGGAGTTCTTCCCTGTGAGGGTGGGCAGGCCCTGGCACCTGTGGCTGCCCCTGGATCCCTGGCAGTGTCCAAGGCCAGGTTGGACAGGGCTTGGAGCACTCTGGAATAGTGGAAGGTGTCCCTGCCCACAGACAGGGCTGGGACAAGATGAGCTTTGTGGTCCCTTCCAGCCCAAACCATTCTGTGATTCCATGATAAGATTAAAAGTTGTTCCAAAGGCTTACTTTACCAACTAGAGCTTGTGAGCAGATCTAACAAATGCAGTCTGGTTCTCAAGACTCTCCCAGACAATATATCCTCAATATAACCACCACTCTGGAGGGAGAAATTAAACTGAGATCAAACCACGAGGTTTGATGAAACCACTGCTTTATCCAGCCTGCATTGGGAGTTATCTGGGGCCCGTTCATTTCTTGCCTGCACATCCCAGAAGGAAACCCAGAAACCTTTGGACTGGCCAGGAGTCCATTTCATCAGGAGGTGTCACAGTGACTGGGAATGTGCTCAACACACAGAGAAGGCACAGAGTAAATCCAGCCTGGCTGGAAGGTGGCTGCTCACTTGGAGCACACGTGAAGATCAACTGTGCTGAGGAGGCACAGCAGGAACTTGATGAACAGCACATGTCAGCAGGTATTTTCAAGCTGCAAACAGCCTGGATTGTCTCCGCCTGTGCCCGTCAGCTGGGCTATAAAGGTACAAGAACTCTGTGACAGAGTTGACCCTGTCCCATTAAACATTTCCCTGAACATCTGCGAACATCACTGATTTCCCCGCCTGTGTAATGATCCTCATCATAATCCCACCAAGCTGAGGGCAACAACAGATCCATTTCCCACCCAACCCCCCCATGGGAAAATAGCAATTAATTTTAAAAAACAAAAAATGAGAAAAGCTTTTTGTCGTAGTATATTAATATCTGTACTATTGTTATCACAGAGCTGTGCCAGAAACATTGATTTAACAGGCACTGCAAAGCAATTACCATGCAAATAATATTAGCCAGCAATTTATTATTTTTTTAGTGAAGTCCTTGTTTTGGCTAGCAGACCACAGTAACAGATTCCAATAAAAGTGGGTAATTGAAAGAAATTGCAAGTGTCTAAATAGCTGTGACACCAAACATATGAAGCAGCAGTTCTCAGCCTGGCCTATTGGTCTGCTTATGACTTCAAATATGGACAACCTGGGGAGCCAACAAAGGAACAGCCTACACAGCAAAAAGAGAGCACTGGAGCAACCAGAAGGAAAGATATTGAGGAAAACTCTCTTCATAGTGACATTAGCAAGGAGGACAATGGAGAATAATGTAGAGGGTTTTAAGCCTCTTAGAGAACATCATTCCCGCCTCAAATCCTTCCTTTTTCCCTGGTTCTCTTCATAAGAAACATATTTTTTGGAGTAAGTCGATATTTTTTAAAGCAATATATGCTCATCTATTTATAGCACAGGATTGGAGACTTGCTCAGATTTACTGAAATGTTAAAGTCCATGTTCAGCTTCAGAAGTTGCCCATTGATCCTCTTGCCTTGGATTGATCAGAGCAATAGGATTGTACCTAAATCATTTTTGTGTTCTTCCTGTGACTACCAGAAAACAAAGTAAGTTTCTTAGCTCACACCAGAGTGCTGTGACATTCACAAAATTAAGGAAACTTCACATTGCAAGACCTAAAACATTTAATTCCCATACAAAAGAGATACTGACAGCTGTGTACTTGGAGACATAATAAGATGGCTAACAATTAAATGATGCCTCCTAGGAAATCTGGGACAGGAAAACATGTCACAGACAAGTCTGTCATCCCTGGAAAGACCTTTGAAGATCATCATATATGCACACACTTTCTGAGCAGGGCCAGCAGAAGCCAGAGAGGTCACTGGAAAGCTGGTAGAAAATGCCAATAGAAAAACAGATGAACAAGTTTTTCTTTTACAAAAAAACTTTCAGACTATTTGAGACAGCAAAAAGCTGATCATATTTTCAGCACTCAGTTCACTACAGGACTGAATCAAGCAGCAAGGGAAGGGTAATGGGAAAATCCTGTGCTGTGTAAAGCAGGTTTATGTACAAACTCAGCCTGTTACTGAATCCATCCTAATGTAAGTGAACAAACATAAATGTGTCATAAAGCACATGCCTCTTTTGAAATAAATACCAGTCTCTTAATTGCTTTACATCTCTAATAATCTTAATGATCTTAATTAGTATTAATCTCTTAATTATGTTAATCTTATCTTACAAGGATACCTATGCTGGCATGATAACTGAATTAATACTTCAGCATTTTACAGTCAAAATCTGCCTCATTTCCTCAACAGTTCTTCAGGCAGAATGGCAGCTGACATGACAAAATCAGGCAGGAACACATTTGGCATTTGCCACAAACCTATATCAAGATGCACAGTCTTGACTCTGTAGCTTTGCCAAGCAGTAGGAGGATGCACAGGCAAGGATCCCAGTTTTAGACACCAGAGTTTTAAATACAGTAGAGGTGGGTAATAAAGCACCAACTCTCCACACCTGAATTCAGTGCTCAGTGTCAAAGCTTGCATGGATTTTCACAAACTGGTGGCTCACGGTGCTGGGCTGATTCTTTCACTGCTGTTTCAGATGTGACACTTTTTGGCAGGGCACAAACCCAGGGTCACTGAGGAGAAGGTGGCACTGGCATTGTGAATCTAAGTGAACAGTGGGATGTCTCCCAACCCAAACATGGATCAAGTTTTTTCCCATGGAATGGAGGTTGGCCTAGAACTGCTGTGGCAATAAATTCTAAAACCACAAAATCTGTAGGTGAGTTGATTTCACCCCTCACCACAGAAGCCCTGGAGGAAGCCAAGCTAATTGAGCATAAACTGCAATCTTCCCATTCCATGTAGGCTTTCACAGCCAAAAGGTTATTTCTAGATGTCTCCTAGGTCTAGAAGTTGGTAGCTCAGCTCAGTAATTTCCAAGTCTGAGTTTACCACAGGAATCTAAAAGACTGACAAGGACACCAGGATCACAGAGAAACCAGAACCTCTTTGGTTATGGAGCTTTTCCCTTTGCCTCATTCCACAGATGGGAGCTCAGCATGGCTGATGCTGATTAAACTGGAGCACGTCTGGAGAGATCTGGAGACAGATTTTTGGTTTTTTTCCTCAGACACATCACTCCATCAAGGGCTTGGCTAAATCTCACACCAATCTCTAATTCTCAGCTGTCAATGCAGTGCTCCTCAATAACCTTGTTGTCTTCTTTCACTGTCAGGGGCTACCTTGGTTTATTAGACAAATAATAAAACACATGCACTGGTGATTAGACCATTTCTTTAGAACTCTGTGAAAAAGGTTAGAGATTTGAAACATATCAATGCTATCAGAGAAGAAAAAAAAATTGGTTTACTTCTGCCATGGTAACTAAGAGACGTGATTCTCAGATCACAGTCTGGTTCATCCAGAAGGTTTCTGCTCCTCTAGTGATGTTACAGCCTTCATTTTTCTGGAAGTTTCTGCTAAATTTGTGTATTCAGCTGGCTGACTTCAGATTTTCCAAAGATAAGTGAAGATTCTCCAGCATTATGCTGGCAAGGGAGTATCAGCTCCCCCCAGATATCTGGAGGATTCTTGGGAGTGTGAAGCCAGGGCTCTGGACCCATTTCCTTGCATGGATAGAAAATGAGTGGTCCCAGGTTTCAGAGTCAAGAAGGACCAGTCTCTAACCACACAAGGACGCACCCAGCAAAGACAGCATCCTGCTGAATGGGACTTTGAACAGCTACTTCCAGCAGCAGCCATAATTTCAACAGTTAATTCCACTGAAATAACTGAAATCACCTCCAGCAAGGTCCTTTAGCTCTGGCTGATTGTGCAATACAAGCTTCCCTAGCAAGGCTCACCAACTGTTGCACTCCAAATTCACACCCCACTTCAGAGAAATTTCCTTAAGGAGCCAAGTAATGTCTTTTGAAAACAGAGATTTGCCTAATGTCAGAAAAAAAGAACTTCTTGTAATAAGGTACTGCCACCAGCATATCAAATGGCTGAATTAGAGCTAATTTAATACTTTCAATCTAGGCTGGTGTCACCAGCCCCTGCATCAGATGATATTCACAGGGTAAGAAACTCTATTGCAGACAAGAGTGGCTCTGAAAAACAATACAAGATTTTCAAGTCCTTCTTAAGGGAGACTGTTCAATCATCTTATCTTCTATGTGGAGTAAGATAAGAAGCAATCAGCTCAATTTGGAATAAAAGAGATTTGTATTCCATATTAGAAAGCATTTGCTAACTGTAAATATAGTTCAGCTCAGAAAATGAAGAAAGTTCTGTTTGTGCCCAGAATTTCAGCATTTTAATCCTTTATTGCAACTGAACTGAATTAAGACTCTTCCAAATAACTGTCAATATTATATTGCTTTTTAGGAACTGGAACATTTTGCATTCTACTGTGAAAAATTAAGACCTTATGTCATCTCATAATATTTTCTTAATTTAAAGAAACCTACACACACAAATGTTTGAGTGAAATACAGATGTGCATGCATGTGTATTCACAAGTTTCTGACAGCACACAAACTGACATGTAATTAAATCATGGAATTGAATTAAGGGGATTTTCAGGGAACATCTAACCTTGACAATAAAGCTGGTGTGTAGAAATCCCTGTGCTGGGATTCTGAGGGGTGAAATTCCTGAATGGCCCCAGGCCCCAGCAGGTCCATGGGCAGCTGTAGGGAAAAGCTCACAGCAAGGTTTGATGGAAGAGTTGGTGCCACTCAGAGGGGCACAAACTCACATTTTTCCTTTGGAAGTGCATCCATACATTGTCACTAATTCACTTTGGATAGAGTGAACGCTGCTGCTCTTCAAGGCAATGGAAATTCCTGTTGATGGACAGCACAGACAGACCATTGCTTAGTGATTTCGAAAATAAAGTGTAATTGGAGACTGAAACAAGGACATGCTGTCAGCTTTATTCTATTTCCTTGTTTTATATGTAACATAAAGGTAGAGTAGGGCAGAGCTGTAAATCCCTGAGTTTATTTTATTAAGCTCCTAGTTTATAAATTGGACTGGTTTTGATCCCTGCTTTTTTTTCAGTTGCTTTCATTCCTAGATTTTTTGTTATTTCAGTTTAAAGAAGGAAGATTGCCAGAAGAAAGAATGGGCATCACTAACTCAGATTGTTCATATTCAGAGCAGGACTAAAATTTGAACAATTCCAAATGGGTTTGACAGCAGGGATAAGGAACAGCTTAATTCAGCAATGTCTTTATAATTTCATTTCTAAAATATTGCATACAAGTCTATTAAACATTGTTATTCAGAAGCTAAAATGACACAATAGAATAATGGAAAGCATTTTAAGAATCTATTTAGCTTCCTTGCCTGCAAAAAGTCAAAATCAATTGTATCATTCTTGACAAATGCGGCTATTATCAACACCCGCCACTGATAAGGATTTTGCAGCATCCTCAGGCAAAATCCTTCTGTGCTTTACTCTTATTACTCCTATTACACTGTCCTTAATTCTAATCTAAACCTTTCCTGCTGCAATGTTATTCCAAAACTATTTCTTCCATCCAGCAGCAAAATGAAACCTGTTTATTCTATTCCACTTTGCAGCAGTATTTTTTGTCCTAGCAGCAGTTCAGGGCCTGGAGGAAAACTGGGTGCAATTTTCACTTCTCCAGACAAAACACCAGTTCACACAATCTCCACTCATAGATCTGTTTTCTTCCTAGGTCTTTGATCATTATTTTTATGTTCCTTTTTAATCAGACTTTTTCTTTCTTGAAGTCTGTACCCCAAATTGACACAGCATTCAGCAGTGCTCTTCCCAGTGTGCTGGGCTGTTGTATCCTGCTTAGAATATCTTAGAAAATCTTAGAAAATTTGGCTGGCACAGGAACAGGTTATGGTGCACTGTATCTCACTGACATCTTTCCCAAAGAATCCCTGCACACTGGATTTGTTGTCCCTTTTTATAAAATGCATATTTTGGTAGGTAAAGAATGAGGGAAGAAGATCAAGGTAAGATGTTTAGGATGATAAGAGGATGACATGAGCAGCTCTGCTATGAGGACAGGGAGTGTTCACCTGGAGAAGAGGATATTCCAAGGAGAGTTCAGAGTCTCTTCCAGGGCCTGAAGGGGATCCAGGAGAGATGGAGAGGAACTGGGGACAAGGGATGGAGGGACAGGACACAGGGAATGGCTCCCACTGCCACAGAGTGGGTTTATTTGGTACACTGGGGAGAAATTTTTCCCTGGGAGGGTGGGGAGGCCCTGGCACAGGGTGCCCACAGCAGCTGTGGCTGCCCCTGGGTCTCTGGAAGTGTCCAAGGCCAGGCTGGACAGGGCTTGGAGCCATCTGGGCTAGTGGAAGGTGTCCCTGCACATGGCAGGGGTTGGAATGAGATGGGCTTTGTGATCCTTTGAACTCAAACCAAATAATTTTCTGTGATTTTATGGCTTTTCTTTCTTATGAGTCAATATTGAAGTCGTGCATATCCACACTTACTAGTAATTAATTTTTTTTCCTCACTGTAGTTTGTGTTTTGTTTAATATCTCAGTTGCATTCATAAAATTCAGTGTATTTATGAAACCACATTCTTTTAAGGCACCACTTTTCTTTGGGTGAAGCAGCTCATTCATCTAAATTGATCACACATAAATACATTTGCACTAGCAGAGCTGTTAATTTACATGCCTATTTCAGCCAGGCACTTAACCAGAAATATCCTTATCCAGAAATACAAGCTTTTAAAGTGACCTAAACTGGGAATAAGCCATTAAATATAAAATAATAAGTCCTTCCTCTCACAACCTGCAATCTGGAAATGTACCATATTGGAAAACACTTTTAGGAATTATTTGAAGGAAATTTTGTTCAGAAAATAATTTACCCATCAGAACAATTACATACTGGTCAAGACACCACTAAGCAATATTATTTTATAAGTATATTAAAGGAGTTTTTTCATCATTTGAAGTGGTTTCATTTTCTTCTCCCTCCCAGGGAATGGCAGCTCTCCTGACAGTGCTGCAGCGCTTCCTCTGGATGTGGCCCAAGTGAGCTGACATTTGAGAGACATCACAGAGGTGACAGGAACTATATTAACTTTTATGAAAAGCCAAAGCTGACTTCAGAATACCTCAAACAAAATCAGTCATTCAGTATTGTGTAAAACAGGGTTAAATTACATCCCAAATATTATTTTAAGCTCTGATCTTTGTTGTAGGTTTTCATTAAACATTTTAATTAAAAAAAAAAAAACAACAAAGGACATATCAGGAAGAATGCTTTAATGACAATATGAATATTCAGATGGGAGATGTGAAAGTTAAAGCTCTGTGATGCCCTGATTCAAAGGTCAGTGAAGCAAACAAAGAGACTTCACATATCACAAAAACACAGAATGGTTTGGGCTGGGAGGGACCACAAAGCTCATCTCATTCCAAGATGTCCCTGCCATGGGCAGGGACACCTTCCACTGTCCCAGGTGGCTCCAAGCCCTGTCCAACCTGGCCTTGGACACTCCCAGGGATCCAGGGCAGCCCCAGCTGCTCTGGGCTCCCTGTGCCAGGGCCTCCCCACCCTCACAGAGCAGAATTTTTCCCCAAATTCCCATCCATCCCTGCCCTCTGGCAGTGGGAGCCATTCCCTGTGTCCTGTCCCTCCATCCCTTGTCCCCAGTCCCTCTCCAGCTCTCCTGGAGCCCTTCAGACCCTGCAAGGGGCTCTGAGCTCATCCAGGATCCTCTTCTCCAGGTGAGCACCCCCAGCTCTCCCAGCCTAGCTCCAGAGATTTGCTGTAAATCTGATATTCACCAGCCGAGGATCAGCCCCTAATTGTCAATACACACAAAGGTATCTCACACAAACTTCTGGTTTTATCACAAATTCCCTGTGGTTTTCTTTCCCCTCTGCATTAAACAGCTGTGTGCACACCCATCTCCCTTTCCTTGTCCCCAAGGCTCACAGCTTTGGGCTGTTCTTTCTTATGCTCCTTCCCATGCAAACAGCTTCTTCCTCCACACCTTTCTTGCCTGAATTTTTTTGTTCCATCCTATCCTGTCTGTTTGCAGCCCTGGCATCAGCATCTCCTCCTTGTCTTTCTCTCAGCTTCAGCTTTATCTCCTTCCACATTACCACAAGCAAAAACATCTTCATGGCATCAGTCCACAAAGGGTCTCCCAATATCTAAGGCCTGTGGCTACAGACCTGAATTTATGATTAATTTCTCCATATCTAGGCACATCCTCATATTTTTTTATTTTTATCTATTACCAGTTTTTTCTTCTCTTTTTGCTAATTTCATGCACACATTTCCTGCAAGTGCATTGCATCCTCAAGGCTCACTTTTACTCAAAGCACGTACTAAGCTAGAATGCCTTCCAAATATACTGAATTTCTAAGTTTAGCTGTAATATCAGGTTTTCAGACATTTGCTCCAGTTTCTGCTTGGGCTGTAATCTCTCTGGGATATGCTTTGTGTCTTCATTTGCATTCTGAATGTAACATTTAATATTTTTATTTTTTTAATGTGAATTTTGTTGTTGTTGTCACTTGTGACTTTAGCATTTAAGCTGTATCACAGTTAGTGTTTGGAAAAGTTTGGTCTTTAGGAGGTTTCTGTTCAGTCCTAATTCAGGAAAAAATTGCCTGGATTTAATGAAATCTCTGACTAAACCCAGACTGACGTAATACTTCGATCTGTGAACACTGGAACTTTTCCATGACATAAATGGATCCAGAGAAATATTCTAGAGACATATTATTAACAAGAACATTTATATATATATGTATATGATTTAATGCTAAAGATTATCTGATTGGAGATACTTTTTTTGTCCATGTGTGTGAGTAACCACAGCCTGGTATGTCCTGAGCTTTACTATTTTTCCATTACATTTATTCCCAAAAATGATTCTCATGTGGAAGCAGACAGAAATGTTGATTAGAACATATTAGCAAATTTATTTAGTATATTCAGGATTAAATATATCTTTTTTTTAATGAAGATTCTTCTTTAACTGCCTCATTTTCAGACTTCAGAGCAAGGACTGCCAAGAGTTTGAATCCAATCAATTTCTTTGTGAGTCTACATGAGTAATTTGGATAAACCATTCTTGTATTTCACATGGACACTCCAGGACTGTTAAAAACAGCAGTTCATCTCTTCATTCCAATGCAATCCCCAGCTGAATTAATGAATTCACTGCCTGGCCTTGAATCTTTAGTGTTTGATTTAGCACAGGCAGGGTAAGTCCCATATATTATCTCCCTCTGGCACTTTTCTCTCTCTCTCCCATATATAAGTATATATATAAGATTATAAATACCATATAAATATATATATATATATAGATGGATATGTATATTCATGCTGACTGATATTTCTGTTCCAGCCATGTTATCACTACCAGTGAGATAAGACTAATCCTAAGAGTTTCTTGAATTTCTTGTATTACATTTACAATAATTTAATATCACCAAGTAGCTAATACTTATCAGCATCTTCTGGAGCTCTTAGAACTAATTTTAACAGCAGAGAGTGTGCCCACCCTGCTAAAAATACAGATGCAGTGAAGAGAGAGAGCCTTTAGGAGAAAATAAGTTTCTATTATAAGGACAGAGACAAAATACTTCCTTTAGTCCCTCATTAGTTATCTATTTTAATGTAACTGCTGTTGTTGTTTTGTTTTTAGCAAACACAGAGCCTTGGTGAAGGCTCAGCAGTGATCCCCATCAGGAGCGGCCAAGATCCCAAAGAGATTTCAGCCCTATCAGATAATAATGCTGCTGCTGAAAGCCCCTTCATCGGGATCTTTAGATGGCTCTGCTCTAACATTTTTCTTTCTGACTTGCCAGCAGCCAAACTAACAAGACTTCAGTGACAAATGATCGGCTTAACCCTCCAGAAAGGAATCCCAACTTGGTTTTTAAGAGTGTTTCCATTTTTATGTCTGAACGACCGGACAAAGACACATCACCTTTCAAGGAGAGCGAATGCAATCTCAAAGTTTTAAGAAACATCTCAAAAATATCATTTTACCACAGTGTTTTTGTCTTTTTGTTTGATGGATTTTGGGAAAAGAAGAAGGTATATACAGAGTACAATAAAAATCTGATCTACAGAAAGATTGCCTTAAATTCCTGATAGGCCATTTCCCTAATTCAGCAGAATAAACTAATTATGTGTGTTTTTACCTTTCAGAGGTGGAGTCTGGAAACACCACATCTCCTCAGATTTTAAATATCATTAATGAGTTATGCAGTGACAGACTCAGAGAACAGGTGCAGCTGGGACATTTTTGGAGACTATTGAATATTTCACTTTCTCTGTGTCGTTGTGTCATGACCCTGTACCATCTGAATGACTTTTTTTTCAATATCAGACTTTTCAACAAAGTGAGTTTTGTTCTATTGCTCAGTTTATCTTAAAAAATGGTGAAGTTTTATTTGGTAAGAGATGTCCTCCTGTAAGGAAGTCTTGACTGAAGTTAATTTTTGCTGATGCATAAAAAATCAAACCAGGAGACATCTGCAAAGTCATTTTGTACTTATACAGCTCTCAGAGGAGGCAACAATATCTCATTGACTTTAGCATCAGATCTACTTCTTCCAGTACAAGGGCATTATTTTTATCTAAAAGCAAACTGGTCAAGGGACTCTTACTGGTTATGAGCTGGAGTAAGTCCATGTTTGTCTTGACCCTCTTGGTCAAGTCACTGTGGATTTTCAGCTTTAATCCTCCTTGTACTCATTTCAATCCCTCACAAACCACTGGAACTAAGAGTTACATAATCAGCTTCAACAATTTCTCTTTTTTTTTCCCATATCCATGCTTTTCAAACACCTACATACATATCACATCCTCCTGAGTTGCTCCAACTCCAATGTTTGAACTAATTCTTCATGACAAGATGTCAATGTCGAGCATTATTGAGCCTTAAACAGAGGCAGTGATTGCCAAATGAAATATTCCAGCATCTTCCCAAGCAAAATGTTGAGAGCTGATTGAAGGGAGGGGCTGATTCAGCTGCACTTACCTACTTCTCCAAAAATAGCTTTTTAACCTCTTTTTTGTATAACATTGCTTTCTGTTTCTTTCCTCTGAAGGGTGAAACAGTTCATTGCTCTGAGGGCTCATATGAGAATTATGTTCAATTTTCATCACTGGAGCAGAAAAAGCTGTGAAGCCAAGGCACAGCAAAGACACTCTTGACAAATAATGTGTGGTCTGCTTTCCTTTCCTTTCACAAGGTAATGGGAATGAGACAATGTGCAGCTCAAAGGAAATTTTCATGGGCTCTTGAAAAATAAATACAAAATTGTCTTTAAATTTTGAATCAAACATACTTCAACAACCACTGTTAAGGCAGGTGACTCATAAAGAGATAGTATTACACAGGCAGGGAAACCAAATTGGGAAAAAAAAAGTGGAATTTTTTTTTATCTTTATATACATGCATCTTAAGAAAATAATGACAAAAAATTTAAGCCAGGCCACAGAAGTGGAAATCTGCCATAATTAATATTCTTTTTGACAACTGTGAAATTCCTGTTTTCAGTTTGTAATTCAGCTGAGCTGATGACAGATTCCTCCTCATCATCGCTGATTTATGAGCTCATCTTGTCAACTTTTCCCCCCTTCCCACACTATGTACACAAGCTGAGGCAGCTTTTAATCCTCAGAACAAAGGACAGCACTTCAAGAAAAACTATCAAATTGTGCATATCCATAACTGCCTTTTGAAATTAAGCAGATTTTGGTCTGGATGCCACAGCTCAAGTACTCTAAGGAAAGGACATAAACAGAAAGCAAAGCTAGAAGAACAGCAGATGATCAGAGTCTGAACGTCTCATCTCTTTTTTTCCAGGGTTTTGGATTTCAGTTTGGTTTTTAGCTTTTTATTTATTTAATTTATTGGCTTTTGGTTTTCTATTAGATGGAACCTGATAATTTGCTCATATTCTACTTTAATAGAAGGACTTTCATGAGAAGCAAGTGAGTTGTTGGATCATTAATTAGCACACTGCTACTAAGAATATGATTAATAAGATGAGCAATAATTCATCTACCATTGCTATCATCCAAAGAGGAGAAATACCCAATGAGTATCTGTTTAGGTATCTATAAAACACTGGCTGATAATGGAGTATTTCCCATTCCAGAGTTAAGAAGAAGATATTAAAGAGTAACTCCAATAGAAGCTGGAGATTTGAATCAGAATGTTTAATTGGTTTGTGTTAGAGAATATTAATATTAGTTGGTCAGTGCTCTGGGGTGGAAGGGGAAAAAATACACAAAGAAAAATAGCCATAAAAATGCATTTCAGAAGTCAAACCAAACAAAAGGAGAAAAAGAGATATATAGTTATTTTGAGGCTGGAAGTCTTACAACTTTTCATTTTAGGCAGAGAAACCTCACTGAGTATATAAACATTTCAAAAATTCCAGCATTTAACTTCTCAAAGTAAAACTTAGCACCCAGTTCTTCTTGTCTGTCCTTCCCCTTTCACAACTGCAATCATCTTTTTGACCTCACCCCTCCAATTCCAAGGATAAGTCTTGGAAGACAAGAGTGCAGCCATGCAATTATGGTACTTTTATTATCGGGAAGTCTGTCCTTGCATGGAGCTGCAGAACAGGCAGGTAAGAGAGCCTGGCTGATTCTCCTGATTAGCTGAATAATCAGGCAGTTGTTTCTCCAAATGCCCTTGCCTGTTATGATACAGTTTATTATTATCAGCTTCCTTACACTGCCTGCTCTCTAAATACTCCTCTCTCTATTGTAATCTCTTCCTTGACTCGGGAGAATATATTTTCTCCTTTACTTTTCTTCCACTGAAATTGTCAACATCTCTCACAGTGCTTCCTCTTTGACCTCTTGGATCAAGGTAATTGAAGGCTTATCTCTTGTTTTTAAATGATACCATTTAAAGTTTCATTTCAAGAATATTTCACACCACATATGATACACAAAAGTTTCTGTAACCCTGCCAGGAAAGGAAATTTCTACAGAAACACCAGGGTCAGTTCATGTTTCCAGTTCACTCATCAAACATCACATTAATTCATTCAGCCTGAAATTCATACAGGAATTTGTTAATTGTATTCAGGGGTCAAGCTCTACAAAAACCTTGTAGGAAGGATATTGTGTGAGATTTTCTTGGGTACATCCTCCAGGAACGGTGGTGTGGGAAATCCAGTGTCTTTAAACAACCACATTTGCAAGAAAAAGGGTATTTATTTGAATAACTACCAGGTCCATCACTTTCATGTGCTTCTTTTTGCTCTTGGTCTACAGAGACAATTCAGTTTACCTGTCTCAAATGCTAGAAGAAGAATAAATCAGTGCAAGTAGTTTTGTTGATGTAATTTATGGAGCTAGTTTAGAAAAAACACAATGTCAGAAAAGGGAACTATTTTTATCACAGTCTATTGTTTAACAACCCTTCACGGTCAACAAATTTAGTGCACCTCTAAAATGCAAGGCAGCTGCAGGGGATGAAGCAGCAGTTTAAAAACACTAAAGAGCCAAAAATTATCCAAACCCCTTCTCCCCGATCCACTGATAATGGGGGAAGTGAGGTGTACATACAGTTTTTATAAAAAGTTGTCAGAGTTTTAAAACTAGACAATTTTAGGATGCAATTAAAGCAATTTTTAAAATTAGGAGAGTGAGTGACTGTCCAGAGCTGCAAGCTGAGTTGCTGTGCTCAGAAATAAGCAGAGAAGTCCTCACAAGCCTGAGGGGAAGTCCACAGAAGAATATTGTGACATACAACAGAGAACCAAATTCACACTTAATAAAACTTTTAACTGAAAATTCAAAATGGTCCAAGCTTCCATAAGATAGGATTTCATAAAAATAATGGTTTTGGGGGTGTTGATCTTGTTTTTGTTTGATTTGCATCCTGATGGCATGGAAAACCATTAATCATTGGGCTCACTCTCCAGTTTCCTGGGGGAAAAAAAAGGAATTGCTTGAAAAAGCCTTGAATTTTTTCCTCTGTTTCATTAGGTTTCATCTAGCCACCAAGTATCTGGCTCTGTATTGACTATTTTTGTCTTTCTGCTTCCATTCCTGCCACTGTCAAGCCCACATCCCTTCTCTCCCCCACTGAAATCTCCATCACCAGCTCTGCCCTTCAACCTCCCTACCTGCTCCTCTTCCCAGCACTCTTGCAGGATTTCATCTCCTCCCCTGGAGTCCAAGATCCAGCTCAAAGATTTGGGCATTGACAAATATTTCTGTGAAAAGCTTGCTAAAAAGCTCAAGGAAAAGAAAAATCACAACAAGGAGCTGGAAGCCTGTTCCAAGGAGCAATGAAGGAGAACCTTTCCCCACCTGGCTGAAAACCTCCAAAGCAGCACAGGGCAGACTTTATTAATGCTTGGCTGAGTAATACTTCGCTTAGGAATCTGCTGTGTGTAGCAGCCAATAAATATTTGATCTGAGCTCTTATACTGTGGGTATAGGACTTGCAGAGCCTCCCTGTACTCAGCAAAAGGTGCCCAATAAAAGGGATGCACAGGGCTACATTTTCCTGATGATTTTACCAGTGATAGATCTGGTGACCCCTGATCTTACATCACTGCAAGAATAACCCAATACCAGCCAAAAATTTCACCATTCCAAGGAAAAATCACTGTCATTGTCAGCATTTTGCAGCAGCTTCCTAAGTACTGAGTGTATTTATGGCAGTCTAACAATTCAACTTTATGTTATGAATGCTGTTTTATCTTCCATTTTCTGCTGGAACCTTCAAGAGAGAAGCATTTCTGCTTCAGCCCCAGCACTGAATGTGGAGGACAATCAGAGTCTGTGAGGTGGCTGATTTTTCATTCAAATGGAAACAGCATGGCACAAATAGTTGGCCACTACCCCAAGGAATCCATCCTGCCAGGCTGTTTTACAATCCTCCACTTTAGGAGATGGATCACCTGGTTCCTTTCCCTGCCTTATTTTTTTTTTTTTTTTTTTTTGGGAGAAATTCTCAACTAACACTCTGTTGTTGCCAGAATTCAGGAGCAATTTTTAATAGTCTGTTTTTCACTTGGCGCGTTTGGTATTTTCCTAAGGAACTGAAATTTCTTAGAAGGTGCTCAAAAACACATCTTTGAGTAGGTGGCCTATGAATTCTCCTCCTGTGGATAGTTTTGAAGTCAGCCAAGAAAAAGTGGTTCTGGTTGTGGGTTGCTCTTCCTTTGCAGATAGATTAAATTCAGGACAAAACATGTTCAATGGGAAAAGTAGAAAAAGGAGCCTCTCAGTTGCTAAACGACCTGCCATAGCCTGATGGCCATGGTCTAATGCTATTTATTCATAGAGTCCACTTTTTTATTCATTGGCAAAGCTTATCAAAGTGCCAAAAGCCATTTAAACCTGACAGAAAACACAGCAGACATGAAGCATTTCTGTACAATCACACCCAGGTAACTCTTCTCCTCACATCTTCCCTTTGGCTGGATGTGGGATTTCTACATACTGGACCTTATTATCTCTGCATTTCAGAGAACTTTGATGTCTCTGTTCCTTTTGCAAAGAAACTTTTGTTTTCAGTTCTGAGGGTCACTCTACGATCAAAAAGCCCTTGTTGATAATCAAAAGCCTAAAGTTTTCTGTGTCTCTGTGTCTTTGACTTCAAAATGCCTACCAAAAAATCAGTGCAAAAGGAACAGCATGGAATTTCATAGAATCACAGAATTTCTGAGGTAACTTACCCAGATAATCTCTAACAATATGGAGACAGTGTTAATTAGGAATGTTACCTATAAATGAGTGCCAAATTTACACATGCATCTGCTTTGTGTAAATTCACTTCATAACCAGAGTTATGAAGTCATCCAGCTCCTCAAAAAACATCTCTTTGTCTTTTGTTCCACAAGAAAAGCAAGTTCTTTCTTCTAAGGATAGGTTTTCCATATATATATATATATATAAATCAGAATATCTCAGTTCATAGCATGCATCAACAAGTGAGCATATCAAAGGAAAAAAGAAATATCTCTGCTGAGGGATTGGAATAGATGATGTTCAGGATAAAAATTCAGGAAAGGGTCTGTGTGAGCTGGTAGCTGATGTTAGACTGGGATGGGATTTAGAGAAACCTAAATCAAGGAGCCCTTTCCAGCTCCCTGCTTTCTAATCCTGGGGTCTGATGGTGGGTTAAAGGAGAATATTTTATACATGCTAATAATAATATCCTTACCAGTACTGCAAATGTTTTATGTGAGACCGCAGAAGAGCCTGCATTCCTGCTTCCCTGCGCTCATAACTCCTGCAAACCTTCACACTCCTCGGGTTTGTTTCTGTCAAAAAGGTATTTCCACTTCTTTGGATGGAAGAAAGAGTTCCAACACGAGCAGGGGAAATAATTACAAAATAAAATGAGAACAAAGCTGGTAAAATGAGTGTAACACAGATCTGCATTTATGGCTGAAATCAGCCTGGCGTGAGCACAGCAGGGACACAGCACCAAAAGTCTCCTGAATGTACCAACCACAGCTTTGGACATAAACTGAAATCATACCTAGCAGGAAAGAGAGGTGGCTCCTTCACGTTTTTTGCATTGCTATGGAATATTCTGTACTTCCAAGCTGTTTCTGAGCTAATTTCACAGTTAGGGCTACAAAGGGAACACCCCCCAGAAACGTGAATAAATGAATTACTTGAATTCGTTCATTAAAAGGGAGAAATAGTTCTGGCATAAACCCATTACTCACTAGCCTGCTTACATAATTTTTCTGGACCTGTTCATGCTGCTCTGGGTCTCAAGCTTACAGGTGACAACAGAGCTCCTCTAGGAAGATAAACTGATCCACAGACACACATTTTTTCCATGCTAATCTTCTCCTTCAAAGAGCACATAAACAACAGCACCGGGAACTCCTACATAAATCACACAACTCAATAACTTTTCCACCTGCATATTTTTCTAATCCTGTCTTAAAAGATGCTGTGATTCTCCAGAACAGAAAAAGAAAGCTCTTTGTCTCTGCAGATAAATAGCAAACAGAAAAAAAAAAAATACCCCATAGAAAGTCAATGTTTGGGGTTTTTTTCTTTTTAAATAAGAAAACCTTGATTCATCAGTATCAGACAATTTTGTCAAGATTTTATTTCCCTTTCCTGGACTCACTTTCTGAAATGAGGAAGACAGACAAAAAAAACTCCAACAGACAAAGGGCAGAATAAATAATTCCCCTTGTTACAAACCAGTGAATATCTAACTGTGTATGCAAAGTGAAAGTTGCAGTGGGAGACACTAATTCCACACTTTTATTGTTTTGATTGCCAGGTTCAAATTCCTGTATCAATTCTTGTACTCCTGCTATTCTGTGGTAAAAGGCTGGTGTGGGTCTGTGTTTCAAAGTGCCTTCTGCATTCCACAAAAAAACCTTCATGGCAAAAGAAATGGCTTTTGTAACCCTCATTTTCAGTAATTTTTTCTGGTATATAAACACAAAAACATGCACATATGTGTAAATAAACACAAATTTGCCTACAAGGGCAACAGGCAAATAAAAGGCATAACTGAAAGCCACAGAGCAATGTGTGGAATCATGACTTGATTGAAACAGATTATTTCCATTATCAGAGACAGCACTCTATTAATATTAATTTAAGGCTAAATAACTGCAATACTTAATTATTTGATTAATCAGGCAGCAGGCTCTTGTTGGATTCTCTCAATAAACTCTTACAGACCATTGAGGCTGAGATCTCCTGTGGCTGAGAAGCTGGGACAACAAATCATGCAGAGATCTGGGTTTTTCTCCTCCTGTATTTTCTCCTCAAGGCTGACAATACACATCTTGAGAAGATGGGGAGAAGGAATTCTGAGCAAATCAGGCCATAAAATTGTACAATTGTATACAGTTATGAACAAAAACTTCCTTTTTACCTTTTTATTAGGAAGGTATATACATTTTGAAGTCTAGACATTTTGACATTAGACACAAACATTAAAGCCTTCACATGATATACCTGAGCTGAGATTATGTGTAACCCAACCAGAATCTGACTCAATTGATTTTTAAGACCCTTAACAGTCTTTCAAACTCCCCACCTGATCCATGTAAGTCTGCCTGCTGCCAGGTACCAAAGGGATTATGGCTTTGCACTCGCTAGAAGTAATTGATTTAGGATGAGAGAAGTCTAATTCTAAGCATAGAAGTGATAACCAGATGGGGATGCATTCCTCAAAGAAATCCAAGCCCTCTGTGTGAATAAACAATGATTTAGGGAAAATTAAACCTGGGATTTTCTCTCTGAAGGCTGCTGAGAAAGATGCTCAGCCAAGGCAGTGAAACATCAGTGATATCAATGCCATTCTCAAAAGAACTGTGAAAATCTGAGGATTGCACTGTAGCTTTTACAGGGAACGCCTCTGTCCATCCTCAGGCTTCCCAAATTGTTTACCTGAGCCCTGATCAAGCAGACACCAGCAGCTATTTCTAGGCTAAGCAGCAGAATAAGCAATTAGTACAATAGAAAATCCAATATTAAGTGCATGGTGTGACAGCCCCACGCCCAGGACTTTCCTGGTGCCACCACAGAGACCATCACTGGAGGGGCTGATGAAGATCACCAGATGTACAAGCTTAGTTTCATTGCCAAACAAAAATAACAGCTGAAAATAAGTGAAGCTATTAGCATTGACTGAATGGGGAAGGAATTAAAAATTATTAATCCCTCCAAATCAGAAGAATTGGGAGGAAAATTCATTAGCAAAATTTCTGCAAAGGCTCAGGGTTCATAAAAGAAACTTAAGACCCTTTTCACTTCAGAAGCCTCTTGACAAAGTGATATTCTATAGTGTCTTTTTACTTATTTTTATATTTCCAAAGTGAATGTGATTTTGTCTTAGAGGAAATTATTTATATAATAAATCATCAGACATCACCAATCTAAGAAACTGTTTTACCACCTATTTCAAATGAACTGAGTTTTAAAGGTTAAATTGAGTTGAGTTTTCTATTGTGGTTACAGACTGGTATAAACTCTGGGAAAAAAATGCAGCCTATATAATTTCTAGCATCATTAAAATGTCATGACATTCAGTCCTTAAGCTACAAAGACTATTCTGAAAATTGAAAGGAAAAGAGATTTTGAAATAAATGACATGACCTTCAGTTCTTTACCACTGAACAGAAATAAAGGTGAAATTACACGCTCCTAACACCCAGACTGCATTTCCATTACACAAAAAAAAAAAAAAAAAAAAAAAATCAACAAACTACTGAAAGCATTTACAAGAATTCCAGAAGAACTTGATCCCCTAAATTCTTGGATATCTAGGTTTGGATGATAATACAGCATACTTATCAGAATCTTACATGTAATACCAACATTCTTTTACAAAGCTCTTTGAAATCTGTAATACCACTGCAGAAAATCACCCATTTTTTAACATATCTGTGACCTTCAGTAACTCAACCATTAAATATCAGAAATAAATATTTCCCACCTATTATCAGTTAGAAAAGTGAGCGCAGGTGTGGGAATTTACAGCCTTGATGGTGGCTGAGGGCAGATTGCAAACTCCCATCCCATTGAGACCATTTCCCACTGAGCTATTGGTGCATCAAGGCTTGAAATCAAACACAGGTCCCACGGTCCACACACCATTTTTCTTTCCAGCATATTATTTGATCAGACTGCAGGAATGTGAGCTGGAAAATTGGGAAACCGTGAATCATAAATTATCCCACACCTCTGCTAACAGGATGGGCAAGCTGGGAAGTTTCACTTTTAATCCAGTTTAAGGCACGTTGGCACCCCCGAGCCTCGTGCTGGTGCTCATCCTGAGCTGGGTGACTTCACAGTTGTGTTTTCTCAATATGCAAAAGTAACAAAATGTAATAAAAATGTTAATGAGGTGAATTAAGTGCAAGAAGTTAAATGATGCTGATCATATCATAACTCTGTGTCAGCTATCTTGTGCACAACATCCACACTGAGTTAAGGGATGGAGGAGATGTCAGCTGTTCTTTGTATTGAATGTGACAGTTTTTGAAACCTAAAAAATCTCCTCAGATAATGAATTCACAATATAAATTCCAAAAGAAAATATTTCTAAGGGGTGTGGAATATCTTTTGTTCAGAGGAAAGGGAAAAATTTGCAATATACCCAAAAACATGTTAAAAAGAAAATAGACCGGATATACACTGGCGATTGTAACCTGGTTTCTTTCTTGCTCTGTGTTTCTCATGGATTTTCCCAGGAGCTGGAGTGTGCTTGAATTTCCAGGTATCTGAATTGTAGAAAACAGCCAGGTTCCTGGCACTGATATAATTCTCCTTTTGGTCAAGTCACAGAGGAGCAAAATGAGAGGCAGAAGCTCCACATCCCACTGCTGATTCCCCTGTGCCTTTGTCCGAGCTCACACCAGCCAAATGAATACACAAGTACCAAAAAGCTTCAAATCCTCACTGCAAAGCTTAAGGTGAGCTCCCCTGAATTTCTAAAAATGCAGAGTACCTCAGTGCTCCCAAATGACAATTGGTCTCAAACTGGAAAGTCAAAAAAGAGGTAAGAAAGGGAAAAAAAAGAAGGACGATAAACAAAAGGAAAAATAAAGAGAAATCATTTACTTCCACTGATAATGCTGGCCATGAACTCTGGATTGCTTCTGTAATAAATAATATACTGTAGGCATTTTTGTCATTTCACAGCAAGCCTTTATCAGCTTCACTCAACAGACACAAAATGTACATTTTATAGCAATAAACTGCAAATTCCTGTTTTCCAACTTTATTCTAAAATATGTATTATTAATAATTTAAGCACTATATACCTTGCACTGAGTATTTTCTTGATTGTACACTTAGACTGGTTCACTATTGACATAAATACTGGCACAGAGAGTGCTGGGATACAATGCAGTGTATGCTGTGATGATGATATCTACTCTAAATTTCAATTATATGTATCCCAGTGTGCATATACATAATGAAAACTTAATAAAATATAATATATAATAAAATAATATATATTAAATATGTAGAGAGAATAAAAACTTTTTCTTGCTTTTTTCGTATTGCAGTCATTTGCAACTCATGTTCCTTTCCCTTAGCTCTATGCATCTCACTGCACCCCATTTTATCCACTTGCACTGTTAATATTCCTCCCACACCTGCATTTCCTGACCTGTGGGGGCAGAGGTATCAGCACAAAGACACGGTACTGACTTCCATCACATTTGAATTTATTTGCTTTCAAGAGCAGTGCAGTGGTTCTCAAATAGAGTTAATTCTGGTTTATTTTTTTCATGGTTGGATGAGACTTGACTTCACATTGATGACTTCTCTCCACCAGAAGCAGCCTAGATCATCTTGGAATTGCCTACACCTTGTTTCCCTTGACTTCCTTGTGAAAACTTTTATTACACGTGCCTGGCTCTAACACTGGCCCCTTTTACCACCATCCTGCTGTACATTTTTGGTTCTCCACTATACCTGCCCTGCTGCTGGAGGTCTGGAGTTGCTGCATTTGGTGTCTGACCCATCAAAGGCTCAGCCTCCTTCTTTCCCAATGCCCAGGATTTTCAGAAGGCTGAACCATCACTGTCCATCTCTTGCCTCCTCTGCTGTATTGGGCTGCCAAGACAAGCTCACAGGTTCTTAGTAGGTTCTGTCTCCTTTTTATTGCTTCCCTTTTCTATATTTCTGTTGTTCTGGAATATCCACCCTTGAGGATATTCAAGTTTGTCTGGATAAGACCTGGGAGCAATCTGGTCTAAGATGACCACAGGCTTGGAACAGAGACTTTCACAGGTCCTTTCCAACCTAACTTTTCTGTGCTTGTCTCACAACTAAATGGGAAGGAGGATCTGAATTGTTCATTCTGTCTTGACGCTGGGTATTACCCATGAAATCTTTACAGCACCATCAAATCTACCAAACTTTGCTCTGTATTTTCTTGATTTCCTTTCTTTTGTATGGAACTTTTGCTTACCTTTTTTTTTCCTTTGCCACCAACACCCTTTGTTACTTCACGGGTACTGAGATGAAGTAATCCTGTACCCAAATTCCATGTATTGCTCTGTGTCATGGTTATGTGGAACAATTTCATTCACTCAGATCTGCTTTTCTCAGCAAATGATTCACAATTCCCATGAACTACTCCTGCTGCTAATTACAGATTCATTAACATTTTCAAGGCTACTCCCAAATACCACAGCTCTAACACTGCTGTGTCTTCTCTTTCAATTTTTTTATTCCATGCAAGAGAAAATGCAGAGAGCTCTTGAACAATGATCACAACCCATTGAGGGCATGAATCATCAAAACACACGTAATTCCTTACCTTAGTGCCTATATAATTTCTTGAGCTATTTCCTCCTCAAAATAAGGTTAGAAATTCTTAATTCCTAACTTGCAGTTTCTGTTACCACCACAAACCCAGTGTTTTTATGCTGGGGGTGTTGTCATTATATCACAAGAGTTCTATTATCATTACATTGCAAGGGTTCCATATTGCTAGAGTTTCATTCCTCCTTGATGTTTCTTGTAGGCAGCTCCTCTAGGCACTAACCCCAGTTCCCCCTCAACCAACAAATCCACTCTTTTATAACACTCTTCTTATTTGCTACATGTGTGGCCTGTTAAAATCTGGCCTGTTCCCAATCTTTAGTAATTAACCCAGCTGCAACTGTTTGGGGTAAGATTACATTCTACACTACCTTTATTTACTTATATTCTAGCCCCCTACAGGTGGGATGGTGACTCTGGCTGCAACACCTATGGAAATTTATTCCAAATTTTGGACTCACCAGACAGTGATCACTGAGAAGAGCTGGTTTTAGGTTACAGCATTTAAGAGACCCTTTACCAGTACAGAGAAACTCTTGCTTTGTGCTGGGGCACTGACAGAGATTCTGCAACTGCAGGTTGTCTTCAAGACCGACTTTCCCTTATCTCCTCCAAACATTTATTTCCTACACCTGACCATGTCTCCAGCTTAAAGAGACACCAATGTAAATACAGAATTTTAAAGATGTAAAAGTTTGCACAGGGAACGTTGGAGAGCCAAGATTCCCAAATATATTTAGCTTTAGAGAATTTGGATTAAGAACAAGTCTGGTCTTTGGGGAAGACCAGAGATGTTTTGTCCAGGAGGCTGTGGCTGCCCCATCCTTGCAGGTGTTCAAGGTGAGGTTGGACAGGGTTTGGAGCACCCTGGTCTAGTGGAAGTTGTCCTTGCCCATGGCAGGAGGTTGGAACTGGATGGCCTTAAAGTTCCATTTCAATCCAAACTATTCTGGAATTCTCTGATAAGACCCTCTTTTTATTGTTTGTTTGTTTTTTAATTTATTTTGTCTTCATTAATAGAGTTTTTAATGAAGTCCCATGAATAATTCCACTGAGAAGCACAGCTGGAATGCAGCTTTCCCACAGCACCATAGAGAAAATGAGGATTAACTGAAAGTCCTGAATCACTTTTCTTTACCATAGAAAGAAAAATGTGAAGCTCTCCCCTAAAGGAAAATTTTATGTAAACCAGAGTGGATTACCAGCATGGCCCCAGCTGCTCCTGGATTAAAATATGGATCTGCAGTTGCAGAAATTAGAATCACCCAGAACTCTGCTGAAATTGATGTCACGAAGCTGAAAGGGACGCATGGAGGATATATGATGCTATAAAGGACGCAACCTCAGAACCAGATGGTCTGATCAAAACCCTCCCTATGTCTGAGAAGAGTCTTACTGATTTTGATAGGATTTGAATGATTTCTTACTGTAATAGAACTTCCTTTGTTGCTGGAAGATATTCTCCATTATTCTGCATCTATAAGTTCAAAGCATATCCTGGCAATTTCCATTAAAAACCCCAAACCTTCAAGTACAACCTTCTGCTGATTTATTCCACTTTAATTTCATAGAGATCATTCAGAAATAAACTCAATTTACTGCATCAGATCTTTCTTTCCCTAACATCTTCCTAATACCCCAAAATGATCAAAAAGGCAAACTCTTTAACAGAGTTGGCTACTTTCAGTACCTGACTGTTGAGATATATTTTAACAGGTAGGGTTCATGTTACAGGTCATAAGTAAAATATTTCTTTTTAAAAATATTTAACAGCAACAGTGGAAAAATCACCACTTTTCTGAACATCTTTGTTTTCCTTGCATCAAGAAGAAAATAAGGCACAGAATCAGAGTAATAAAAGCAGAGTTCAGCAACCTGGTGCAGTAGTTTAAGAATATTTCTGGAATAGTCAAGTGAAGTTAAATATTCTCTACTGAAAGAAGAGACAATCAAAGTGATAATTTTAAATATCCCTGAATTGAGTGAATTTCTGAGGATACTTCATCTCTAAGTAGTACTTTCAACATAAAAATAAAATTTTACCTAGTAAAAGAAATCTAAATTTTATTTCCAGTTATGGTGAAAAGATGGATAAAACAGAAATGCAGGGAAATATGGATTAAAGAAAAGAGTAAATACACTGAGGGTTTAAAAAATAAGACTCGGTAGATGTTTTCACATTGTTTTTCTGCATAGGTATTACTACAAAATGTAGGTTCCTACCACTGAAGGGGTATCAGGGACAGCCAAAGGTTGACACAGAAACTCCATCATCAGAAGGCATGAAAAGACACTTTACTATTAGAAATCTACAGTTCTTATAGAAACAATGGTGGACCTAAGGCCTGATTGGCCTTTAGGAATCTTCTCTCACACTACTGGTGAACTATGAACAGCACACCCTGCAGAACCATATCTAAAAACAATGGTTGCAGAAAGGGAGATAATAATTGATTGAATCCTATTCTCTAAGTTTCCCACAGCTTCCAGGATTTTCCACAGGAAAATCCTGGGAGAACCATGTCTCTCTCTGTTCAGAGGATATGTGATTCCACAGGTTCCCTCTGCTTTGTTTTTTTTTTCAACTGTCCTTCTGAAGTGTGTTCCTTGCTTCCTCACATATTCCATTTTTCACTCTTCAGCCTCTCACCCCATTCTCTCCCCTCTCCTTTCCTTTTCTGAGAGACAGTTACATGGTTTTGCCTTGAGCCCCAACCTCTCCAGCAGGGCAGGTCCCCTGCTCCATCAAGTGGGATCACTGCTGCTCCAACAGCCTGCAGTGCCCAGGGGAAGGGATGGGAGCACAGGGAGCCTGGCCTTGGACACAGCTCCAGACTGGGGCTCTTTTCCCTCTTGTACCCAACTCTGAAATCCAGTTCATTTTAGAAAATGTGGAGTTTGGCATTCACATGATTCCTTCACCCAGGGTTTTTCTCCTGGGAAGCTGAAAGGCAGCGAGAGGCCCTCAGAAAAAAGGAAAACAATTCTGATCTCATTTGCTTCTCCTATGTTGTGCTCATGTGGAATGTGTTTGGAGATTGTTCACCCACAGGTGATTGTTCCATTGCATTCTGCTGTGAGTTGTTTTCACTCATTGGCCAATCAGGGGCCAAGCTGTGTCAGGACTCTGGAAAGAGTCAGGAGTTTTCATTATTATCTTTTCAGCATTCTGTATCTTTTCTGTCTTCCTTAGTATAGTATAGTGTAGCATTCCTTAATATAATGTAGTATAATAAAGTAATAAATTAGCCTTCTGATAAGATGGAGTCCTCCTCATCACTCTCTCCCCTCGTTGGGGTTGCCTGCATTTATAATAGTAGAGCACAATCCAAAATTGCTGCTGGTATTTCCTGACCACCATACCAAAACTCCTCAACACCTGTGGATTTTACAAAACGTCACAATGGGGTTTTTATCTTGTTTGTATCAAACAAAAGTAAATGCACACCAGCAGCTTGGTATTAACACCCAAAGAGGCAGCCCTGCCTAAAGATGCACAACTGAAAGTGAAGATAAATTGATTCAAGTCCTTCCAAGCTTTCACAACAGACTCTGAGCGCCAATTTGGTAAATAAAGTATTTAAGCCCTCAGTGCTATGTGGGCTGCTGTAAGATTAATATTTGAAAGTCTTTGGCAGTGCAAAAAAGGTCTTTAATTTATTTTCACTCTAGGAATCATGGTCAGCATCAGCACAGGAAGCTGGCTCTCTGGTTGTTCTTTTAATAGCAATGTTTTTGTGGTATTTCCATCTCTTGATTTGGTTTATTCACTGCGCAAGGGGCCCTGAAGCACTGACTCGAGGAAGGTCTGTCCTCAGCACACACTGAATAAACTTGGATCTCACCACTGGGCTCAGATTTATTTGCAGTGGTGACAGCTGAGTTAGCATGTCCCAGGAATTTGGAATTTAACTTGGCTGGGATTCGGGGCCAGCAAAATGAGCTCACCTGAGCCCAGTCAGGAAAGGGTCAGCAAATGTGTCCCCCACCAAGCAATGTGGCATCCAGGCTGCATAAACCCCTCAAGAATATGATCCGTATGTCACTGAAGTTGGGAAGACTTGAGAGGACTGAATGCAAACCCCTAGTTTTAGATTTTGCCAGCTTGTGGGACAAGGAGGTTGCTCTCTGTTGGATGTCAAACACCAAACTCACTCCTGCTTCAGCTGGTGCATGGCACACTCATATATACCCACTCAAAGGACACAGAAATCCAGACATTTCTATGCCAGTCCACAGAACTCTGCACATCACAGCTGCTTTATGTATATGGCAACTTCAAAATCAGACATATTGGAATGAAGAAAACATTTATGGCTGCCTTTCTTCAGGAGAGATAAGCGAACAGTTCCAGAAATTATTCCTGGAGTCCCAGCAGGACTTTAAAAGTGCTATCATCTTCTATCAGCACTACTTACACAAGGTTGGAGCCACCAAATCCTCACCTGGAATATATAACTGGGTATTTCCAAACTTATGTAGCAGAGTCCATAATGTAGTTTGGACCCTCATGCAATTAATGGACAAGGCCATTCAGGGCAGAGATGGAATTATTGGCTGCCACAGCTGCTCTGAGTGTTCCCAAGTTAGGAACTGAAATTGCTATCAGTGTCCCTCAGTGAGGGTCTGCAGTGACAGAGTCCCAACACAGGTTTGAAGGAGAGTTGTTCTATTGTAAAACCCAGGCCTTTTTCAGCAGTTAGCCCATTCTCATGTTTTTTAAATCATAACAAACCTAATTCAACCAACCACCACACACCATGATGTGAACACACAATGGTTATATAACTTGTTTTTCTACCCCTAATTCAGCTAAATCTCTTTCTGACAGTGCTGTTCTGCTTAGCCAAAGCCACAGGCCTGAGCCATGGTTTTACAAGGCTTCTCTTTTATAAAGCCTTTCTTATCTGTAACACCTTGGTGTCCATGAAAGTTTTTGTGTAACACAACTTCTCTGACTCTGAATGCAAACCAGAATGGTTTGGGTTGGAAAGGACATTAAAGCTCATCCAGTTTCAATCCCCTGCCATGGACAGGGACACCTTCCACTACCTCAAGCTGCTCCAAGCCCCATCCAACCTGGCCTGGAACACTTCCAGGGATGGAGAGAATGGCAGCTTGGACTGCCCTCTTGCATGGCCTGCTGATCTAAATGAGTTTAAGCAGCTTTGGAAGCTCATGTTTGCACTGAGCACACTATTTAGGAGGTGAGACCGCCACAAAGCAGAGACCACTGCAGCACTCACTTTGCTCTGGTGCATGTGTATGTGTTGATCTAATAATCCCAAGTCACTGTGACTCCAGCACCCTGCATCCCTGACCATAAATGCCACTCCACTGGAGAGAAAAGCCTCATGCCTGGGCACAGATCTCTGCTAGCAGTGAGCAGAACCACTCTGCAAGTCCCATCTGCTGGGAGGTCAAGGCTTCATTATCAGAACGAATAAATGAGAAATTAAAATGGATTCTGGCCAATTCAGCACATCTGCCATGGAGCAACATCAACCACTGGAGCTTTCATGGGAGATGAGTTATTAAATGGAGATTCTCCAGAGACAGAGAAGGTGTGAAAGGCACAGCAGGGCTGCAGCTGCCTCTTGCTGGGACAAACCCACCTGATGCCATCCTCAGGAGCAGCCCTGGATGTGTCACAGCTCCCTGTGGTCTCTGAGGTGACACTGCCCCCGTGGCTCTCACGTCCACAAGTGGAGACATAACTACAGCAACACAAAACTTCCTGGCACATCCCTGCTCACCTGGCACTAGCACCCAAATTATAAATTTCTGACAAATTCTTCAAAGTGGCTCATGAACAAGTGAGTACCAGAGAGCTGACTTCAACCTGTTCTTAAAAAAAAAAAAAAATTAATAACAAACTCAAAGAGTCTAATTTCCAATATGAATCCAAATAGCCTTGTAAACACAAACCAGCATTGTCCACAAAGATAAGCACATTGATGCTGGTGAGAATCTGATGCTGAAAATGGTGGGTTTAGTGATTTATTATGTTAATTTTATTTAATAAGACTAAGTACTGAACTGTATTTTTACCAGGGAATCAAGTTTGTTTGTAAAAAACCTATTTCATTACCCCTGAGCTATCTACAGAAAAGAGAAAAACATTTTTCATATTTTTCTTTCCAGGTGTTTTGATGCACCAATAAATCAATGCTTCAGGTTCCCATTAAATGCATGACTCAAAAGAAACCCTAAAAAAGTTGGGTTTTTTTGGTTTTTGTTTTTTTTTGTTTGTTTGTTTAAATACAACAAAACCCCACAGATACTTTTCTTTTTTTTTCAGAAAAAATTGCTTTTATTTTTCCATAGTATAGTTTGGTTGAGTAATTCTCATGCAGAATCATAGAATATGCTGAGTTTGAAGGGACCATCAGAATCATCAACCACAACTCCAGCTCCTACCCAGGAAACCCCAAGAATCCCACCATGTGCCATTTAAAGACAAACCTACATTTTTAAATAACCAATAATAATGTATTTATAATTCTAAATCCTAAAGCCTCAGAAAGCATAAAATAAATATTAGTAAATTAATTCATTAAAGGCTAAAAAAGGCTTTTGCTTCCTCCTCTTACTCTCCCATTGTGACTAATTCTTTTTTAACAGGATGAATAATTCAGCAATGGTACAAAATTCTCCTATCTGTAAATAGGACAAGAGGAACAGTGAGATGCAACAGCTCCAGGAATTTATTTTTTTTGTTTATTTAACTCAAAGGATGACCAATTTTTTAGGCTCAGGTCCTTTCCTGCAGTAGTTGATGCCAAACTCCACTAGGTGTCGTCTACCACTGTATTTCTACTGGGAATATGAAGATGCTGGCACTGAAGACATCTCACATTAATATTTCTATATATTAGTCCTTCCTTCTGTTCAGCTCTCAGAATGAATCTATAAATTCCCATTCTATATATTACTTATGCACGTATCTTATTATTACAGCCACTGTCACTACTCTTAATTAAGCTTCTTTTCTAAGAAAATATATTTTCTTGCAGGCATGGAAAGCTGCCACGTCCTCAGGAAAAATGAAATAAAAATCATCAAACTAATTGCAAAGGAAAACAAAACCTGTTTTACATGACATCCCTCATGCCTGAATGCTGCTATTTTTGGATGAACACACCATTTCTGAGATAAAGCCTGAAACAATCAGTCAAGGAACCAAGATGAGGTGGTGTCAGGGAGGGTTGGGGTTGGATATCAGGAAAGGTTCTTCCCCCAGAGGGTGCTGGGCACTGCCCAGGCTGCCCAGGGAATGGGCACAGCCCCAAGGCTGCCAGAGCTCCAGCAGAGTTTGGACAATGCTCCCAGGGACAGGGTGGGGTTGTTGGGGTGTCTGTGCAGGGCCAGGAGCTGGACTCAGTCCTTGTGGGTCCCTTCCAGCTCAGGCTATTCCATGATTCTGTGATTATTTCAATCTTGTAATAAAAACCTCCAGTGGTTCTGAGCGCTCAGTGAATATTCTGGACATACCAAGAGCACCACCAAAGCTGCATTGCTGAGAGGCTGGCATTGCTTGGGAAGAGCTGGAGGTGGTACCAAACCCAAAACAGTCCCAAACCATTCCAGAGATCTTTCTTAAGACAGCATTTGCAACCCATCCTGTACAACTCAAACCTACCTCTTGTGATAAATGAGTAATTCAATGATTCAATTCAATGATTACTCTCACAATTAATAGACAAATATCATGTATATAGGTTAAGAAATGTTTATAGATTTATAGTTCTGTTGTACCCCCTCGTGTGGTTCTCAAGGGGCAGCTGGAGTTGGGACATCTGGGAGGGCTGGCTTGTCACTACAGTGACATCTGACCTCCAATCAGGATCTGAGGAAGAGATCTCCACCACTGGACAGCAAATAAGGAGTTGATGGACAGAACTTTGGGAGGGGTTAAAGGGTTAAAAAGGGGAAAACTTGCATTGTGATGGGGCTGAGCACATGGTGGGGAAAATCTTTTGCTCCCAGTGCTGTAACCTTTTTTCTTTATTCAGTCTTCTGTTGTATTTTTGATAAGGTTTAATAAACCTTCCTAAACTATGAAAAGTGAGTAGCTATTTCTCACACTCTGGTCATTATAAATGCAAATCCAACGTTCCGCTGAGATTCCAAACCAGAAAATTACAAGACAAATGCTGTTTTCAAATGCACAGTGGAGTTCATGTAACATCAGTCTAAAAAGGTATCATGGTTGCTGTCTGAGACACTGATACTAAAATGTGAAAAAAAAATTCCTATCACTCCTTTTCAAGGCTGATAAACCCCAAATATAAGGACTGAGAGAAAATTGCTGCCAGTGCATTCAGCAGCACAGGGCTGTTTGTGCAAGGAAATGGGACCCAGCGAGACTTGCTGTGTTCACAAGAGTAAATAAAACCAGAAGGGTGGAGTATTTTCAACAGCCAATACCTCTAGAAGAAAAGAGCAGCAAAGACTGACTCAAGTTAGAGGGCAATTCTGCCCAAGAGCAATTAGACATGACAATCAATTAATTTCAGTTAATGCAGAAAAGATAAATAACCATTAAAAGGCTAAGGTTTATGAAATTATTTCTCAGTTGGGAGTATGAACAACTATTTTTAAGGTGGACACTTCTCTGCTTATCAAACTTACATCATACAATTCCTGCTGGAAGAGGTTATGAAAAAAAAAAACCAACAATGGCTTTCTGAAGCAACTGAGATAATTTACTTATAATTAACTTTGTAATGTAACCCTGAAAATGAATGGGTATCACAAATTAAATTTGATTTTACTTTTTAGTTTATTATGTTTCAACATCTTACTATCTCAAGACTATTCTCTACCTCAAAGAAACCACACACTGTAATGTAGTAAATATTTATTTCTGATAAGGAAACAGCACTGGCCAAGTGGTAATTTTCATTCCTTCCTACTTCTTTACTTACAATATGTTTCCAAGCTCAGTCCCATAGCTAGAGTTTTAAAAACGTTGGTTTGAAATACTGCAGAATTATTGTTATTTTATTTTGCACAGAGTTCATGCTACACATTGGACATTGGTGGCAGGGGTTGGAATGAGATGGGCTTTCAAGTCCTTCCAGCCCAAGCCATTCTGTGATTCTATGGTTCTACATTTTTTCTGTGATTCTATGGTTCTACATTTTTTCTGTGATTCTATGGTTCTACATTTTTTCTGTGGTAGTTCATAAAAGAACTAGACTGGTAAATTTCCCAGAATTTCTGACTTCAATGTGACTTTTGGGAATCATGTTTAGCAAACTAACTTGAGTTAACTGGTAAAAAAAACCAAAAAAGGGACAAAAATGAAAGAGAAAAGCTCTCCTTGTAGAGATTTTGTTTTTTTTTTTTTTCACTTCATCCATGTACTCAGTTTTTACAGAACGTGCAGAACATGTTTCCTTTTTTATTAACAAAGATGGTGCAGCCTGGGTCACTTCCCATGCAAAGTCTCTATTGTATCTATTCCTACAGTTTCTCTTTACCTTTCCTAACTACTTCCTTCATTCCAATCTTTATATCAATAACCATAAAATGTTGGTGTGTTGGAAGAATAATTCAGTATCACATAATTTCCAATTCCATATGCTGACTTTGCAATTGGGTTCTCTCAACAGTCACTGAGTGGAAATCTCTACCCAGCCCACAAATACCTGAGCAGCTGAAGCAGCCTAAATTCCCAGTGTTATGGGAAGCTTTTCCTCCCTCGCCTCCCATGTACATTTATTTGCAATGTTTCTTTATAAGCAGTGGTTTATAAAAGATGCAGTACTTGGGCTCTGAACAACAACACTGTCACCTGTGATTTCAGTAGGAACAGTCAAGTCAGTCCTAAAAACATTTTTTCCCCACAATATTCCTGCACAAACTCCTCAGGATGGGGAACCCCTGTAATTAACAGCTGCTCTTTTCCCATCCTGCCTTTTCTCACTCAATCAATTCACTGTTTTCATTAACCAGAAATTTCCCAACTTACTAAATACTTTGCCATTTCCCAGTCAAACCCCCCAAAACACAAGTTCCTCCCTCTTCAAGAGGCATTTGGAAAATGGATGTGAGAAGAGCCCAATCTCCCAAGGAGCACACAGGGATCTGTAACCAACTCAAGCAAACTGCTGAAAATTCAAATTATGAGATAAATCTAATGCTCCCAGATACAAACAAAGATTTACTCTTGGCAGGTTGGTTTTCCATGCCCTGTCCTTTAAGTGCAGAAGGATTCACATCATATCAAAGATAGAGACTGCGTATTTTTGAAAAATCTAGACAAGCATGTCTAGGACTAAATGCTACATATTGGTTGTGAAACGAAAGAGAAAGTGTGACTTGAGAGCTGGTTTTGAAAAGAAATGTTTCCACAAACCCTTATATCAGGATGATCCTTTTGGGTCCTTTCCAACTCAGGATATTCTAAGACTCCATGTCAGCCAGATCTTAGGGTATTTTAACAAGCATCACCAGGAGCACAAAGGTTGTGCTGTGGTTTTCCAACATGGAGCTTTACCAAAAGGAGGATTTCAGATCAACATTGAGACATTGGTCTTGCATGGCCAAGACCTGCTCATGGTTGAATTTTCAGACACTTTGTACAGTGTCTACCAGTGTAATGATCAAGGTGCAAGAATTATTTACACTCCTTCTTCCTTTTGGAACCCAAATCCTTCATGGATAATGCTGAGACTGGACCATACCTAGGGGAACAGGTTAAAAAAATGACAAAAACCCCAGGAGTTTTGTCATTTTGTGGTTCTACAATTCTATGCTTTCTCATAAATGCTTTCCATATCCCACGCCGGGGATGTAAATGCAGAATTTCTGCCTTGTCCTGAAGAGACCACTGTGTCAGCATTGTAACTTCTGGCCTCAAAGACCTGCCAGCTTCAGATGCATAAATAGTTCAAACAGTCATTACTTCAGGGTTTTTGTCTGTGTAATGATAAGGAGATAATGGACATTTGGTCCAGGAAATGTTAGGAGTTGCACAAAGAGATCGCAGCCCCGTGCTGCATGCCTGCTCTCATGAAAATATCCCTTTTATCTTTGTACATAAATACACAGCAACCTTTGCAAAGTCTCCAAATTACTACATTTTCTTGGGAGAAAGGAACTGTAATTGGGTGGGCTGTGCAAGCTCATTCTTCCTCCTGCTAGTTAAGCCAGGGACATTCATCTTTCCACAAAGAGCCCAAATTGTTCCCGTCTGCACTTGAATGTTTTGTTGTCTCATTTTAACTGACCCATCAGACCATAAACAGCGGCACAAGGCCCTCACATCTATTAACTGGTGTCATTAGGAGTCCTTTCTCATTTATTGTTAAGGACTAATACCTCCTAGAGAAGAACTGAAAGTCTCATGAGCAGCCACTCTGAGGCAACGCTGATTAAATATAATTCCTCATTAAAAGATACCAAGCAGCTGGGCCTGGCTTTTTGAGTATACAGACATTTCCTATTAAGTTCAAATGAATAAACAAAGTTTCCTTTGTGGTTTTCTTTATCCTCCATTATTCCCCTCTCCGAGCAGGCTTCTGGCTTGCTGTGAAGAACAGCAGAATTATATCCATGTGACTCTTTCAATTTCACCTACATCTCCCAAATAAAAAATATTATTTCCAATATAACTGCTGCCAGAAAATATTCATCAGCTGAAGGCTGCGAAACTTCAATTAACAGGTGACCTGTAGGCAGCATTGCCTGGCTGCCGGCCGTGAGCGCACATAAAGCAGCACATTAAAACCACTGCTACATTAAACAGCTTCACAGGGCACCGAGCACCTGAAGACACTTTGTTCTCTTTCTGCCTTCACAAAGGAGATTGTCCCTTCACCAATCCTGCACGACACAAATGGTTCTTAGGGAAAGGCTCTGATTGCAGAACACAGGAGGACATTAATAATGGGATCTGGTCCTTTAGCGATCCGTTGCTGTGTATTTAACAAGGAATTGTATTTAACAAGCCTGGATATCCAGTAATAAGGTCATTCTGCTTGTCTGGCCTTATTAATAACATAATCCGATGCTGGCTGAATGGAGGTGGTTCAAAGGGGGCAGCAGGAATGTGCAGGAGGGCTGGGAGGGGATGGAGCCCGATGGCTGCAAAGCTGTGCCTGAGCTGTGCTATCAGAGGGGACACGGGACCAAAGAACAACTCTGAGATATCTGTGGGAGCCTAAAATGCCTCCTGTAAGATGAACTGCCTACTGCCAGGCACACTTTTAAATGTTCTGGGTTAGACTTGCTTTATACTTGTGCAGGGGAGCCACACAGCAACTGGAAAATTGAAATGTATTCAAGAACCTGATCAAATTATACTGTGTGACCATTCTGTTGGACCCAGCAGGGCTGGTATCTGTTAACCAGGCAGTTTATGGAGCTCTTTCCACAGAAACAAATCATACCTCAACAACTATTCACAAATTCTGATTCCACAGGTGATGGGATCTGTCTCTGAAGCCTTTCAGAAGCATATCAAGAACCTCCTTCCTGACTATCTTACTAATTTTCTAATTTAAAACAAGCAACAAGGTAATTTTTGCCAACATTTGGAAAAGCAAAGTTTTTTTCTTGACTGCTAATGATGCAAATGATAAAAACAATCTTGGATCAAATTTACCCTCCCCACAGAACTCTTGTACAGAAATTGTATTGACTCAGCTGACAACAGAATTTGCTCCCAGTTAATAAGTAAAAGCCTCTGTATGATATAATCAATGAAACAAACAAGTTGCAGCACTTCTGTATCCCTCTTCATCCACGGCTCTGTTTTAACAGCTTTCCAAGTAAGTCTGCCAGACTCTTCTGTGTTAAGGGTTTTTTTTTGTTTCAATAAGCATTTGATGGACTGTGGACATGGTGGAATCCTATATATCAAGGAGATTTTTGTTTTGTCTGTCTTCTCAACTTTCTTACACCTTCACTGCCCTGCAAACTTCCCAAGAATTAATGGGTAGCTGGGTCAGCAGGTCAGCTACCTCCCTTCAGCATCCAGAAACTACACCCTGGAATATCAGACAATAAAGGAATGTGAGGGGTCAGCTTTGCCAGGGCTTGGTTCTGCAGGAAGAGTAGAAATAGGGGAGATCTCAAAAATACCAGGTTTATGTGGTTCACACCTTGTTTTTCTAATAGGCATCTTCAGTTGCATTCATAATCCCTCATCAGAGGTATTTAAAGTAGTAACAAAAAGAACCATCCCCAATGCGAATGTCCTTTCCTGGGACCAGGCTGGGAATAAACCATTCTTATAGAAAGTTGTCTAAATTTATCTGGTTGAGGCCAGCAGGTGTAAAATCATAAATCATTAAGGTCAGAAAATAAGATCACTGAGTCCAGCCATTAACCCAACACCACCGTGTTCACCCCTAAAACAACTTCCCACCTCCACCTTTTGAACACTTCCAGGGATGGCAATTCTGCCCCTATCCTGGGCAGCCTGTTCCAATGGCTGACCACCTTTTCCATGAACACATTTTTTCCTAATTTCTAATCTAAACTTTCCCTGCTACAGCTTGAGGCCATTCCCTTTGCTCCTGTCACTACACGCCATGCAATGCGGAATATTTCACATCAATATACAACAGGAGAAAAAAAACCCCAAAAACATAAGTATAATAATTTTAAAATACTTATTCAAATTAATTGGCTTAAAATGCAGTGATACAGAAGAATCCATTTTTATACCAGCAGAAATCAATAACTAAGAATAATTTACTGGTCTTGTCCCCAGTCATCACAGCTGCTCTGAACATGTTTTCAGCCTGACTTTTATGTAGCACAACTTGACTCCCAAAATTTCATCCTGCTCCTGTTAACATCAACACAATTTGGAAAATCCACCATAATTTGACACCAAAAAGATAACACCCAAGAATATTGAAAACAGTAACTCTGCAACAAATTCCTTGGATTTATTTTAATGACTCCTGGAAAATTAGCTCTGGGTGGAGGCAGGTTAACATTGACAAACACACATCAGCATATATCTACATACAGGAGAAAACCAAAAAGGGCTCTACTGAATAGCTCTAAGCAGATTTGAGGCACTGATAACCCAAGTGCATTCCCTGAGTCATTTTATAATATTCAGTTGGAACATTCTGGATGCTTATTTTGATGAATTGACTCAAAAGCAAAAGCCTGCATATGGATAGACTCATCCCAGATGTCTTGCAGACTTCAGATGAACTGCAAATAGTGTGTCCTTCTGACCCAGTTTCATCTGAAGTTTTACCCTTCTCTGCAGGAGGAAAAGACTCTGACTCTCCCTGTAATGGTGGATAGAGATTTATTTCCATGATTCAATACTTGGGCATTGAAGCTGAAAAAATTCAGAACACCAATAAACTCCTAAGTGAGAATAATAAACCCAGAGGAAAACTGATCAAGGCTCAGTGCAATGTTCTCATCAAAGCTGCAGGGGAAAGGTACAGATGTGCTGCTGGATGTACTGGATTTTGGGCAGCCCCAAAATCCAGCCTCAGCCTGGGCTGCATCCAAAGATGGGTGGGCAGTAGGGAGGGGGGATTCTGCCCCCATTTCCTGCTCAGGTGAGACCCCACCTGCAGAGCTGCCCCAGCCCTGGGGCCAACAGCAGGAGGAGCTGGAGCTGCTGGAGAGAGCCCAGAGGAGGCCCTGGAGCTGCTGCAGGGCTGGAGCCAGGCTGGGAGAGCTGGAGGTGCTCACCTAGGGAAGGGAAGGCTCCAGGCAGAGCTCAGAGACCTCCCAGCCTTAAAGGGGCTCCAGGAGAGCTGGAGAGGGACTTGGAACAAGGGATGGAGGGACAGGACACAGGAATGGCTCCCACTGCCAGAGGGCAGGGATGGATGGGATATTGGAGAGAAATTCTTCCCTGTGAGGGTGCTGAGGCCCTGGCAGAGGTTGCCCAGAGAAGCTGTGGCTGCCCCTGGATCCCTGGAAATGTCCAAGGCCAGGCTGGACAGGGCATGGAACAACCTAAGAAAGTGGAAAATGTCCCTGCCCAAGGAAGTGGGGTGGAAGAAAATGTTCTTTACGTTCTTTTTCAACCCAAACCATTCTGTGATTCCAAGATTGTACATCAACAGGCCTGAGCTGGTTAACACACAAAGCCAGTCTAAACCAGAACAAAGGCAGGGGGAACAGACAAGACCATCAGCTGCAGTTCAGTTTGTCACACTTTAAGTCACTGAACACATGGGATGACTCTTGAAAGGTTCTTGTCTGTTTCCCACTTACTTAAGAGAGCTGAGGCTATGACAGGGTGGTTTTTTTTTTGGGAGATGAAGTTGGGTGAGATACATTATTCATCACCTTTCAAAGTAGCACTGACTTTATCACCAGACATAATGCAAGTGGAAATTTATGTCATATGTTATGCCAAAGGTCAGATTACACATAATCAGAATGGCCCTTTTGACTTTAAAATCCATAATGGTTACAGATTAGCAGCAGGTCCCTTGAAGGCAGCACAGTTACATGGATGGGAAACTGATGTGAAATGAAAGTCATTCATGACAACTTGGTTATATTTCTTTTTAATAATGGATGTCAATAAAGAAAGCTCAGTTCATTTTTAAATGACTGAACTTTTGAAGCGATCTGCTAATGGCTCCTGTGACATTGACAAAACCCGAACAACATTTATCAGGTACATAAAGCTGGGAACATGGTCTGTACCTTGCACCAGAGGAATTTTCCCTCAGCTATCCTATGCTTGCTGGAATCTTTAGGACAAAATGGCTTTTTTTACATAATAAATATTACTATTGTCTCAAGAGACAGATGATATGAAATTCTTCCACTTCCCAAAAAAACAGTATTTTTGTCTGCATGGAAGATTGTGGTTTGAGTTCTGTCTGGAAAAATGCACTTTAATAAACATAATAACTTCAGAAGAGTGTTTTAGGCAAAAGGTGAATAACATCAGATTTACACAATTTTAAATAAAGATTGTCTAACCCTGTTTTAATTTTTACCCTGTTCAGTTTCAATGCTTTCACTGAGAGTTGCCAGATGTATGCACCTAAATAAGCAGAATGGGGCATAACTGTGAACAGGACCAGAATTTAATGGCAAAAGAGATCTATCACAACAGAAGCAAAGAAGATATTTTTCTTTAAACGTGTACTATAAACCCTTCATATTTTGGCACCTTCAAGATTCTCATTTCAATATGGCCAGGGGTTTTGCTGTGGCTGCCACATCTCTGGAAGTGTCCAAGGCCAGATTGTCCAATGAAACTGGTTGGTCTTTAAGGCCCTTTCCAGCCCAAACCATTCTATGATTCTGTGATTGTTTTCCCCATTCCTAACAAGAAAACAGTTTCTCTGTCCCAATTATTTATTTTTTTAATGGCAGTTTCCCACTGACAGAATAGAATTATGTACTTTAATCATATACTGACATTTTTATTAATATACTGGCACACAGAGACAAAATAATAATGCACCAGAGAAATTATTATTTAGCATGGCTAGGATGGGTAGTAATGCACAGTGGGGAACAGAAGCCAGGTGTTACAGCTAAAATTTTATCTGAAGTATCATTAATATAATTTCATTTCTCTGTAATTTGCTTACCTGAGGACTGACAAGAATTTACTTTAAAAAACACTTGGACTGTCAGAAGCACTTCTAAACTTGAAATTAAAGTGGATCAGTCATCAGCCTGCAGTAGTTGCCTCAGGGATTATAGAACACTTTAAAGAAACCCACCCCATAATTAAATTATTGCCTGAATTCTTAGTGCAGAAGTTACAAGTAAAACCCACAGCAGGAAGAGAACACAACACCTTCCAACCATCCATATTGTCTTGGCTCCTCCTAACCAAACGGGTTACAGAGAACAAGGCAGTTCCAAAATGTTTAACAGACAAAAATCCTTGTCAATCGTTTTAACAAGGAAAAAAATTCTTACTGACCCACAAATCTGCTGACTTGAACATCCTTAAGCAGGTGAACTTAATCTGAGAAGCAGCATCCTGTCTAGGATACATCTCCAGGTGGGATTCCTCAATAATTCATAGCAAGACAAAAAGAGTCAGAGAAATAATGAAACCAAAGCAGAAAGAGGAATAAAGTCTTAATGATCATGAAAAGCCCTGGATTATGAGATGGATATTGTACAAACACACTCCAAATCTTAGTTATGTCCAAAGGTTGCAGTTTCAAGATAAATGTTCTTTGGAAATAAAAAGTCTTCTTACTTTTTCAACATAATCACTGCTAGGAAAACATATAGGTAAAGCATTTTATAGTTTTCTTTAAATTTTGATCAAATTTATTCAGATTTAGGTTCTGTTTCTCTTCCATTTCCTATCAAAATTTTCTTAATCAATTGTACAAGATTTCTTGTCTGGTTTTCTCTCCACAATTACCACATTAGAAATTTTAAGATTCAACTACTGCAGACACATCACCAGGCAAGGGTAGTTGAGCAAGATATAATTAAGCGTTTTAAGGCTTGAACATTACCACCACATCAGTATAATTTTGTGATTGATTCATTAACAGAAGCTCTTCAAGAAACTATCTGGTAAGAAGGAAAAAATTCCTCCTAGAGCTGTATCCTTTTAAATGATCAAAGACAGTTTTGCCAATGAGGGGAAGTTATGAGCAGAATCCCACAGGGATCTGCTTTGGCTCTTTGCTCATCTTTATGTCTCTAATTGATCTAGAGCTGGTGAAGGAGTGAAATCTGCTTATATACCAAAATATTCAGCACAGGTAAAACTAGATGGGTTTAAAGTGTTGCATCACCCCAACAGTAGATTTACAACAATATTTCCTATTTTAGCAATTCACTCGGGAAGGAAATCTTGTGTTAGTTTGAGTTGTTCTGAAAAGCACATTTATAAATGAACAGAAATAATTATTTTTAAAGACTTAGAGAACAGCATAGAGACCATTATCCATTAAGGTGTGGGGGTACCTGTGCCTGCAGTGCCACAGCTGAGCCAAAGAACAGAAAATACAGACAAAAGTAATAAAGGTAGGAAAATTCTTCCATTCAAAATGAGCTATGTGGAGAAAGAAGAGAAAAAAAAAAAAGCCAGACCCATACATTTATAAACTTAATGGAAAAGGTGACTAGAAGGTAATTATTCATTGCTCTCATTATACAAGACCTTGGGGAGAACTGCACTGAGTGATTAGACAGAGGAAAATAAATACTTTGTAACGCACAAATATTTGTCATAGATATCTTGGAGCCATATATTAAAGAACTCCAAAAGCAGTTAAACAAATTCAAGAATTATTACACAAGAATGTCACAGATGCCACTTTTATCTCAGAAAAGCCTTGAATGTAAAAGAGAAGGATAACTCAGCACTTACTGATGACTTCAGGAGCTGTTACCAGCTACTCTCAGAAGCAGTTTAGAGATCTTTGATGTCTCTGCCTCTGCAGGTACAACTCTGTCCTTAATTTGTGGTGAACATCCTCACTTCATTCTCACATTTCCCAACATCTCCACCTGCTCTCCACAACACACCCATCACTCCATGCTGTTCCCAAAGCACAGAATCAGGGACTCCCAGAATGGTTTTGGTTGGAAGGGACCTTGCAGACCATTTAATTCCAACCCCTCTCCTGGGCAGGGACACTTCCACTAATCCAGGTTGCTCTGTGCCATCCATAAAACCTCTTCCCATCCAACTCTCCCACTCTGTGATGGAGTCCATCCATCCAAACCTTTTCACACAACCCTGAGTGTCACCATGGTATTTTCTGAAAAATCCCTTCACCAGGATTTCTTCTGCTGAGAAGCTGAGAGAAAGAAAAGAATGAAAACAGTAATTATCTGATTGTTTGGGATGTGGTCTGGAAATCATTTACCAACAGGTGCATCTTTGATTGGTTCCATGTGAATTGTTTTTAATTAATGACCAATCCCATCAGCTGTGTCAGACTCTGAGTCAGTCACGAGTTTTCATTATCATTCTTGTTTAGCCTGCTGATGTACCATTTCTCTACTTCTTTAGTATTGTTTTAGTATATTATTCATAATATAATATAACAACATAAGATAACATAATTAATATCATATAAATCAGCCTTCAGAGAACATGGAGTCAAATTCTCATCTCTCACCTCATCCTGAGCACCTCACAACACAACCCTGAGCTCTTCCTGTACTCCTTCCTTACATCCCTTAACCCAGAGACCTTTTTGGCTGTCACAGCTCCTTCTGTTCTGTTTGAGGAGGCTCCAAACTGTGCACTGACAGCTACCAGCGTTGGCTCCTCTCTGATGTTGAGTTCTCCTACAAGTTTCACTATCCCTGGAGAAGCAGAGCCCTTGCAGATGCTTCACAAGGATCAAACCCAGCAAAACCTCTCAGACAGAAAGCTGTTCTCACAAACCGACATGATTCTGGAGGCCATAAAGGAGGACATGAAGGAGAGCACCAGGTATCTCTTGTTTCCAGGCAGAATGGGTCACAGCCAATGATTTTAAGAGCATTTGCTTCTCTTCTCAATTCTTTTTTTATTTTCTTTCGAGGGGGGAAGCATCCTGCATCATTTACTAGCACAAAGTGCTCTTCTGAAGTGTGAATGCTTAGTATCTTTAACAATCAAGCAATTTATTCAAATGTCTAAAAATGGATATAATAGAAAATTATTTCCTTTGTGTCAGTTTTAAGAATCAAAAAAATACACTGAGATTCAAACTGAGACTCAATGGTTTCTATACTGTCACATCTTATCTTAGAGTGGCTTAAATAAAACCCTTGAGAACTCCACCAGAAGCCTATCAATGGGTTAGACTTTTGTGTTAAAAATGCTTCTTCTCCAGAAGGCATAAATAATTGCTGGGAGAACAACCAGAAGTCTCATCCAAAGGCATCCTACTGACTTCATCATACCTGGATCAAGCCCAAGGTTTGTATTATAGCTTAATGTATTTTTATACTGGCACTGCAATGAATTCCAACAAAAATAAAGCTCTAAAATGTTAAAGGGGGAAGAACAGGTTACACTGCTAAATCTAAGGAAATTTTGAAATGGAAGTGCTTCCTACACTCAGAGCATCAATCCTGCTCTTCTATTCCTGTCTACAACAACAGAATAGTCCCACTAGGTGTAAAAATCTCCTCCTAATGCTGTCTCCTTTTCAATGCATTCAAGACAAAATGCACTCCCTGAATATATTTCCCTTCACAAACTGGTATTTAAGTAACAATTTCATCTCCTCTTCTGCTCCTCGTTTAACTCCTGCATCCCCTTTCTCCAGCTCTGAACATTTAAAGAGCTTTATACCACTTTGATTAAATTTGTGAGGCTGTTTGTTCCTTGCAATAATTTGAGAAATAATCTATCAATGGAGCTCTCCGCTCCTCAGGACAATATACTTGGGAAAACACACTCTTCTCTTTTAGGAATAAATCAGATTTTTAACTCCCATTGCTGAAGTCAGATTCAGAGGCATCCAAATCACCAGGTCTGGAATTCCTTCAGGCATTTTCTTAGAGTAGCTAAGAAAAATGTTTTGACAGTTTTGGTTTAAGGTGGAAACATTTACCTACAAACAGAAACTATCACCAGATTAAAAAAAAAAAAAAAAAAAAGCCCAAAATTATGTTCCTCAAGTAATTCTTGGTGACTTTGTATTTTGCACTTTCAAAATATGCCAGGGAAGTACTGTACTTGTGGAGTGCCCAGATGAAGGAAGGAATGATGAATCTGTCTACATGTTCTCAGAAAGCTAATTTATTACTTTATAATACTATATTATATTAAAGAATACTAAACTATACCATACTAAAGAGTACAGAAAGGATACTTACTGAATGCTAAATAGATAACAATAAAAAACTGGTGACTCTTTCCAGAGTCCCAACACAGTTTGGCACTGATTGGCCAAAGAGTGAAAACAACTCACAGCAGAATGCAATGAAACAATCACCTGTGGGTGAAAATCTCCAAACCCATTCCAAAGGAGCAAAACACAGGAGAAGCAAATCAGATAATTATTGTTTTCCTTTTCTCTGAGACTTCCCAGGAGAAAAATCCTGGGTGAAGGGATTTTTCCAGAGAATGTGAATACCACAGCGCAGAACTGGTAAGCATATTTCAAGAAAGTTATCAAGATGTTATGGTGGGAAACATGGGCTTTTTTTCATCAGAGAAGAAAAAGCAGAAAAATCTCATTCCCTCACAAAAGTTGGATCAGCCAGGATCATGAATCTTGAATGTCAGCATTGTTTTTTTTTTTTTTTGTCTGTTTGTTTTTTCTCAAAACTGTTAGAATTGAGGTGCTGTTGTTGGTTTAGAATGTTGTTGGTGCTGTACACCATGAATTTTAGAGTGGAACATTGTCAGAGAGATGAAGGACTGCACAAATAAAAGATTAAGGGCAAGAGGGGGTGAACTCATCAATATTTGTACTTCTGGAGGACCCAAGCATTGGCCACAAGGTCCTGCAGCATCACTGTCTGGTCCTTAATGTAAGCAGCATTGTTTATTTTTTTTCCTTGCTCAGTGAAAAATGGTGGCAATTATATAAAACTGCAGAGCTACCAAGAATTTAATTTTGTGCTTTAACAATACAGAAATTAGGCACTGGCACAGCTTTTCTAAATGAGATTTGCTTCATTTCCCTGTCTCCTAGACAGAATGCTCCCTCCTTCCAGAATAAAATACACCAAAAATCACAATAGCCCAAGGGAATTCCCTTGACCACGGATCTCCTCCAGAATTTGGCTCTTGGACAGAGAAATGCTGGGAGGCTCCAGACAGCAGCCTGAAGGAAACTCAAGGCCCATACCTGTCCTTAAACATTTCTTCTTTCCCTTCCCCCAAATTTAAACAGAATAATTTTCTTCACCTTACCTTAGGTCTGCTAATTCCTTCTAGGCTTAAAATTAAGTTTGTTCAGATGTAGGTTAAACATTTTTCAGCTGCTGAGTTAATGCAGATCCCAGCAGGATCTGTGTCCTGGCTGGTAAATGCAGCAAACTGAGCCCTGTGGAAAGACTCAGTGGGTAACAGCACCCTGAGAGCAACTCAAAGCTTGATCAGTAATGTCAGCATGCCAAATTATGCTCTGCTTAATTGCTAGACACAGAAGGAGAAATATTTCAGCGGAACAGGATTTGTAAATAAGGATTTAAGCATCAGAATTGGGTTGGGTTTGGAGGGGGACCATTATTTTGGTTTCTAACTTGGCCAAAGCTATTACATACTAAGTGTGATAAATGCACTGAAAAGTTACTGAGCAAATAAAAAAAAAAGGGAGCATACTTTAATGTCAATATTGCACTAGATTTTAATTTCTGGTGTCACAATAAAATCAGCTGAAATGCCTACCCTTCCTCCAATAATTTATCTTCCAGGGCTTTTTTTTTTTTTTTTTTGCAACCAGTGTTAATGCCCCTTGCTGATCCAATGTCAGTGATATCAGTATTTATTGCAGTTTTTGATTAGCTCTGCTATTATAATTCACGGAAAACAAGACACAGCACAAATAAGGAATGCTGTAAATCTCCAGAGAAAGCAGAAGCAATCAGGTTCCTATCAAGGCTTGCAGTTTAGGCCCAGTTCTAATAACACACTTTATTGGGCATTTGGGCTAAGCCCATCTATGCATTTCAGGTAGGTGCAGAATTTTGTGCTTTATCACATTTAAGCCAAACTTCCAGGTGCATGAACAGAAGAAAAAGTGGGCATTTTTTGTGATGATGTGGATATTTCAGATGGTCCATCCCTGGAAGAGACCAAGGCCAGGCTGGATGGAGCTCTGAGCAACCTGGGATAGGGGAACGTGTCCCTGCCCATGGCAGGAGCTTGGACTAGATGAGTTTTAATGTCCCAAACCACTCGGTGGTTGTACATCAGAGCATCTCCTTTTAAATTATTTGGAGCTGGGACTGTGATATCTCTTGGAGACTGTTCACGTTGTTCCAGTGGCCAAAGGACACCCACTCCTCGAGAGAAGTCTAAATCAGAGCTATCTGAGAGTGCAGCAGCAATGTAAACTGACAAATCTCCTGTCAAATCCAAGCGAGAGAGAAACCCAAACCTCACGGGTTTTGGCAGAGCACCCGGTTCTGTAACACAAAACTAAAACAAAACAGGACAAAACAACATCAAAATGAAAGAACGCATATTGCAGCTTCCAGCTTTTAAACAGGGGGAGTTTGGGGTGTGGTTAAAACTTTTTTGAAGATGGGTATTTGTCCCAAGCTGGGTCAAGGTGAGCACCAGAAACAGTCTTAAAAGCAGCACCACTGCTTCTCCATCCTCATGGAGGTTCACAAGGTTTTTCAGACACTTATGCCTGCTTCAGATGCCAAACCCATCTTGTTTTTCCATCAGTGAGCTTTGACATGATGCTTTAATTATTTCTTAGGAGGCAGGCATAAAAATATAGGGTTAACATAGTGACAGAATTACGATATGAGTTATGCAAAATTTATTCCCCTTTTAAAACACATGGTTGCAAATTATCAAGGAAATCTACAGCTGATTTAATTTAATGTATTTATTTATTTATTTATTCATTTATGGGCAGGAAAGAGGGGTGACTGCTAGATTTCTAAATATATAAACCCTAAAATTATTCTAGCATTTTTGCCTTGTACCTATTGGACATAAAGTTCTACAAAAGTTTGAAGGATGAAAACTTGCAATACAAGGCTCTTCCCACTTCTAACATTGGCAATATTTGGCACACTGATTTCTGGAAAATGTAACTTAGAGTGAGAATTCACTTAACCCAAACTCTAATATAAAGAACTTGGTTTATGAGGAAAACATAAATTGTAGGGATGAAAAGATCAAAAGCCAATATGTGAGGCTGATTAAATATTCCACAGAAGTCAGTTTTATATCATAATGGAGAATCTGCAAGCAAATTTCCATTGCAAATGTCATTTATCTATAAATATTAATGCATAAATATTAACTGAAGCTATTTTACACAGCTACATTAATAGAACTTGCATATTCACGATGTAAATAAAACAGTTTACTATTTTTAATTTTATTACTTGTAAAACAAGATTTCTGGGCACATTTTATGTAACTAAATTATATAATTAACAAAATAAAATTATGGCTCTGTGTGCACAGCATGGAAGATGAGAATCATCATCCCAGGTGTACTTACACTTTGCAGGAAGAATTGTGAGCATATTAAAGATAACAGTAAAACATAAATTTCAATGAGCAATATTATACTGCTTTCCACATATACAATTAAGAATGCTCTGGAGATAACTATAATACTCTAACACAAGTTATTACTATAATCATGCTACTGGTTGAAAGCCATTCAAAAAGAACCCTGAAACCTTCCAAGCTGTGCCAAGCGGTGCCTGTTTGAAGGTGGAAATATGCTCCCAGGATAAAAGGCAGATCATCTTCAGTTGGCAGATTTTAAAAGATCACAGTAGGGGAAAAATCCTGATTTTCTAGGAAAACTGAATAAATGGTCTGAAATGGCTTTTTATTCATCTTGCAAAACACTGTCAAGAGATGGAGCAGGGGGTTGGAACTGGATGGTCTTTAAGGTCCTTTCCACCCCAAACCTGCCTGTGGTTCTGTGGCCCAAACTGGCAATGCTCCACTGAAGCAAGTAAGAGTGAATGAAAATGAAGTTTTCAAGTAAATTTGGGGTGGACATTCCAAAAAAACAGAATGCAATCAGGACCTGAAGGCAGAGAATGGGAAGGAGCACAAAATTGATTTTACCCAATCTCAGCCACCCCAAAGTTGTGTCTGTAAACTACATCAGATAGAAATGCATGTTCAGAGTCTGATTCTTCCCAAGCTAACACAGCACCTAGGGCAGTCTATGAAATCTTCCTCTTGCTTCCTTTTGCTGGCAACATGGAGAACGTTGAAATGCTAATTTTAATTGTCTAAAGAGTGGGTGAAGTGCAGGAAGGGCAGGCCTTGACTTTGTACCTGCAGGACCCAGCGTGGCTGAATCACCATTGGGAGGAAATGAAGAAAAATGGGCTCCAAGAGAGATTTCCATGACTTTTCTTCATGCATATAAAGAGTAACACAGATAAATTTCATCCCAACCTCACTCCTGAAGTAGCACAATTACAGGCTGCTCTTTTTTGGGGGTGTCCTGCTCTGAAAGTTGGTCTAAGCACTATGGTAACTGAATTATGAAAAATATATCAGGTGATCACTTGGAAACGATTTGCTGCCCATCTGTATGTCTCACCCTTCACACGAGACTGAAAACAGAATTAAAGTTTTTAAAACACCTCTCAGTTGCCCCATCTCTGAGTCAGAAAAGAGCTTAACCCAGCATGGATGTCCCCATTCCTGGAAGTTTTGAAGGCCAGGTTGGATGGAGCTCTGAGGAACCTGGGACAGTGGGAGGTGTCCCTGCCCATGGCAGGGGTGGGACCAGAAGGTCTTCAAGGCCAAACCATTCTGGGATTCTGTGATACTTTTGAGCTGCACCTGGAGACCAAAGCCTGGGTGAAACACGTTCTGGTAGTCAAGATATAAATGTATGAATGTGTAAAGTTGTAATAATTTTTGTAATCTTAGAATACACAGAGAATTTTCCAGATGATTGTGGGGCAGGGGTATCATATATAATCCAATCTAAAAATGAAAGGAAAATGTAATATTTTACTTTTACTTTCTTAATTGTAAGTAGGAAAAAATTATTGTATTACATATGCAAACTTATACATAATGACAACTTGGCTCTCCCTAAATATAGAGTATATTTCTCATGAAAAACTAATAAAATGCCAAGAAGAAAATTCTGTACTGGTGGCCCCAGAATTAACATGTGGTACCATCTCAGTTCCTAAACCTTGGAGATGACACAGCCAGTTGAACCATTTCCCCCTGCAAATTCTCTATAAATACATAAAATATAATATATAATGTACAAACTGATTTTCTGTAGTATTTATTGATTTTTTTTCTGGAAATATCTGCTGGTTTCATGAACCAGAGCATGTTCTGAGAAGAGCAGAGACTCCCTGGAAATGTGATTCAGGTATTTCCATATGCTCTGTGCCTGTCACAGCTTTGCAAGGGGAGATTTAATAAAGAATTTCCCAGTGCCTACACAGGCAACCCCTTCCAAGATGTACAAAGCCTAAAGTCACAGCCTTGGCCATTTTATAATTCAAATAATCTCACTGCAGAAATGCCTGTGAAATAAATAACAACATTTGATTAAGAAGTCAAAAAAAAAATGCAGTGGCAGCAAATTGCATCCAATATTCTGTTTAGGAAAGTACATAAATGAAGTTTTTGCCTTAGGGCAGGAAATGTAATTTTCTTTCAGTATAGAGCATTTAGCATCACAGGATTCAAATCTAGCTGATAAACATGTCTAGCCAAATAAAAGTCTTTTCCAATAAATCTGAGCACTTTTAATCAACGTGCTTATCACAACTAAATATTTATTTACTAATTAAAATCTAAAACACAGGGCTTTTAAGATTAAGGGAATCAAGCCAGAAAGTTTGTATTTGTTGAATCTGAGTCCTGGGCTGTTCACAGCCTGAGGTTTGTGCCTGGGAACCATTCTCCACACTTTTCCATACCTGTGTGAGCTTGAACGTGAGAAGAGACCACAAAAACCCCTCTCAGCTAAATCACAACTTCATAGAAGGGTGATAGTGGCTCTGAAAATACATAATTCTGAAAATTCACATTCAGGAAGGTGCAGGGGACACATCCTAATTGTCAGAAAAAGTCTGCAATGCCAACCCAACCTCCACCATCCCCTGGGGAGCCCAGCCACAACTCCCACACCCCTAAGAGACAGCTTCAGTAGTTCTGGAGGCTTCTGCTTCCTTCAGTCTAGGCCAGGCTTAAGAGCAGAAAAACCCATGAACAAATGGGAGTTTATAAATGTTGAGATGGCAAAAATCTTCTAAAATCAATTTAGTGAACAATTGCTCATTTGGGGAAGGCATCTTGCCTGCCCAAGATGCCAATACCAACTGAAATGTTGCAATTTAAGTTTCTTTATGAGAATCAAATCTCACCTCACTGGCTCTGCAGCAATCACTGTATTTTTCAACAATTTTATTTTCCTCTCGCACTTTGTCACTGGAGACATTAAATAAAATGGTTAGCTATAAAAATAATACTGAAAGAATTTTTTTTTTAAATATACTTCTAAGGTATCTTCAGTGTTTTTTCCCTTCCCTCTCTCCAGTTTTGCGGCACAGTCAGAACATGGCATTGCTCATAACTCTGAATGGCTCTGGCAAGTGCTGCTGTTACCTAATTTTATTTTTATGGTAGAAAGATGTTCTTAAATTAATTAATAATTTTTAAATTGTTCTTGGATAATTTCAGCTGGTCCCAAGCTCATTGAGCACATACTGAATCAGTCTCAACAACCTTGAGCTCTGCTGATGTTTTCCCTTTTGAAGGGTTGTTGCTCAAGCCATTCAGTTACGCAAAGAAAAATCCAGAACTTGGTGGACAATATGATGGACAGCCAGGGTAGCAAGCACTAAACCAACAAATTATATTACAATAAAACAACTGACAGGTGAACCTCAGTTTTGCTAGAACCTCACTAGCTAAGCAATTTGAAACTGTTTTATCTTTGATTTTCTACTCAATCAGCTAAATCCTGACATTTCCCAATGATTTATCTGCTACTAAAGAACTGGATGATTCCATTTAAGATAAAAAATCTTATGAATGGTGCATAACACACTCAAAACTATAGAGAAGAGACCTGAGCAACTCTGCTGTGGTGGGATTCTCCTTGAGGCTCCATAGAATTTTCTCTTCATCATTCCCTCCTCGTACCCAGATACCCTCAATTAAATATTGCATATTCCATGTAGAAGAAACAGCAAATAGGAAAATGATCATCTTTTGAGAAGCACATTTATTAACCAGGGCAAAAATCATCTTGTGGAGGGTTGATTCACAAATACACAAAGAGGAGGATTACAAAGAAGCAGGGCAGTCTTTCTAAATATTTCCTTAATTATGAAAACACAGAGAAATACAGAGACAGAGAGAGAGGTGTGAGGGTATCACACACAACCACTTTGAGGTTGTGGTAGCACCAGCTGCTTTGCCTGATGAAACATTAAGGCAGTTGGTAGATATGAAGAGTCCTCTCAAATAAATCCCATTACTCGGTTTAAAAGTTTAAAACCAGGTACACATTTAACATCTTTATGGCAGGAAACTGGAAATGCTCCTGGCACAACACATTTTTGCACAGTTTACATTGCTCACCAAACAATGATACACAGCCATGCCCCTCCAGCTCTATACATATTTATTTTTAAACAATTATCTAAGTTTGACACTAAACTATTCATTAACCATGCAACTCAAACCTAACCTAAACTTGCCTGCTTTGTTTGAAGTGTCCTCCCTCTGCTTTTGATTCATTCCTTCACAAATTTTCCTTGTAAAAAAATCCCCCATGTCTGCACTCTTTCTGATATAACAGACTGGACAGTGGGGAGATCTCTTTATTGCCATGGAATTATTGAATTTAGCAGCAACATATTCAGGGAAGAAACTCCAGGAAAAAAAATATTTACCTTTCCTCAAATGGGCTACTCACAGTTCTCTGCAAGGGGAACACTACTACAGAGGCTCAGGGACTGCACTGACCCTAAAACTAACACAGATCACACACAGAATCACACATAAAAACAACATTTTCTTTTAAAATAAAAAATAAAATTAGGCTGCTATGATTCCAAATTAAAATTTAAATACCTGTAATATAAATATTCAAAGCACCTATAATTTTAAGCCAGCAATTTAAAGAAGTGGAGGGAAAAAAAAAGAAAAAAAACCCCAAACACTTTCCAGAATGTCATTTGAAATAAATTAATCTCTGGGCTGAAATGGAAATTTATTAAGTTTGTCAAGTGTTTTAATGAGACCTTCTTGTTAGAGCTCACACAGAATCGATGTCTGAAGGGAAGTCCAGCTCATCAAGCAGCAGTAGCAAAATTTACTGACATATTCTCCTCTAATAATGTATTATCTTGACTTATTCTTGATATGAGTTGTCTGGTCCTAACAGTAAATACAACCATAAAGCAATGAGAAATCCCAGCAGGATGATGACACTAATTGCACTGTCTTGACTTGAATTCAAATTGCTGAGCAGTAAATGAGATTACTAGCCTAAAGATAATCTTAATTTAAATGTGCAGCTGCATTTATCTCATCTCAGATACAATTTTCCAAAGTGCTTAAAAAAAAATAACACCAGGCAGGCACCGAAGAGGAACCTTTATTTCTGAAGGTTTTCAAGATAATTAAGTGTCCTCATGTGTTTTGTTCTTTGGCCATATTTTATAACAAGCAGTAATTTGCAGATCAGAAGAGAAAAATGAGGGAATTTCTCCAATTGTTTCAATTTTTTTCTGCCTTTGATACTGTCTTCTAATTTTTGATTTCCAGCATGGAATGTCTTTGATGAATAGAGAATGAAAGAGGTAAAACAGATGAAGTTTCAGACCCATGACTTATGGATAGTCCATCCTGAGTCATGTAATTTTCTTGTAAGAATTGTAAAACAATATAAAACCTTCCAGAAAATTATTTTAGAATATTAATTAACTTATCAATTTTAAAAAGAAACTAATGTGCCAGGTTTTTTCAATTAAGGGATTATGCTGACAAGCTTAATGAGAAGAATCACAAACAGAAATTGTGTTTTCAGTGTATTTGCACATGTGTCTGTCCCCAGAATAAATGAGATATCTCTGAAAACATTTTTCTTTCTCTTAAATTCAGGAAATATGTGGAATATATGCAGTTAGTAGGGGCTCCTACACCCTGCCTGAGATTTGCAATCCAAGACTGATCACAGATTCTTGGGCAAGAGGGAGGATCCTGACTGGCAGAATGCAAAGTCTCAAAAATAAAAAGAATAAAAAAAACACAAACCAAAATTCAAGCTAACCCCAAAGACATTTGAGATGAAAACTTTGGAAAGGATTAATATAATTTTAAAATGAAGATTTTTACCAGATATGAAATCAGCATCTTGGTGAAAATATCTCATGTCTTCTTCATGTTCTCTTCTAAATTTCCTAACCCTTAAGTAATATTTCTTACTGATTACGTTAATTCAGAGTGTTTAGGGAGTATTTTCTATACCTCAGAATTCTTCAAGCAGCTTCCCAGAGCAAATTAGATCAGGATTTATTGTATTTCCATTTGGAGCACATAACACAATTTCCAACTGCAAAGCCTCTGTACATCCCAGGACCTGGAGCACAGCAGTGTATTAGAAATTTTAAGGAGTGTTAAGGCTACCATCACTTGAATTCTCTTCCAATCCAAGTAAAAATTTACACCTGAATTTTATGTCTGTTAATGCAATTGGTTTTGTTCTCACAGTAAACATCAGCTTGAAGAGCAGAAACCAGGAGTGAGCAAATAAAGGAGGAAAATAGCAATTCTTAACAAAACCCCCCAACATTTTGATCTGAGCATAGAAATACACTTGCACTAGAAATCTCTCCTCTGATAGATATGTAAGGTGCCTGTACTGTATCTAACAGGGTCCCAGAATACAAATCCCTCCTCCTGCTCCCACATTTGAATGCTTCTGCATGTAGCCCTGCTTGCCTCAACAGGAGGATTTGTATTGATCTTCATTTAAAAGGCAATTATTTTTATAATTGATAATTTTTCATTCCTTCCAAACTCCAGGCTGGCATTTAACAATGAAGCCCAGCAGCCTGTGCAAGTGCTGGAATGGAAAGGTCAAGGACAAGAAGGAACTTTTGTGAATTGCAGCTCTCCCCCCATGTTCCTTCCCAAGGTGCTTTTTGAATTAACAAGTTCTGTTGGTGCTGAGCAGATGTAAAAAAATAAAAAAGGACCTGGTTTGTGTCTGAGTTACATGAAATAAAACGTTTTGTTCCACCTGGCTCCTGTGCCTGTGTTGTGGCCATCCCCCGTGCTGGCCTTGGCTTTGCCACCTCCCAGCAGCTCTGAAAAGCTCCGTTCTGTCAAGCTGCAAAAAGCAAATGCCAACTGTATTGTGATAAATGTCCCAAGATGGATAAATCAAGGTCTGCAGAAAAAGAATTCTGTTCCATTCCCAACCTTGATGGTGAAAATGGTTGGAGGATTAATCAATGAGAAATCCTCCTGGTTTTCAAAGGTCCACAAGCACTGAGGCAGACTGAGCCCTCCCTCAGAGCAAGCCCACCCTGCCTTAAAAAGTAATAATAAATCCATTTATGTCACTCCTTCTAGAAGGACCCAGCTTCTATCCACAAGGATCAATGAATTTATGGTCTAGACATACTATTTTAAAATTACCTTTTCTCTGCAGAGATGCATGTTGGTAAGAGCAAAAGGAACTCATATTTTTCCAATATAATATTCAGTTATTAGCACTCTTTGCTTCTTTTTTCTTCCCACTGGAAAATACATTTGTTAAATATAATCATTGTTCTTTAACTCTCTGGATACATGATATCCAATGATATTTTCTGAGTAAATGTAAACAATCTCTTAATTTAGCAAAACTGCACAATATCCTATGATTTATTAATGCTGGTGACTTTAAAGTCCTCCAATTTTCATATTGATCCCATTAAAGCTGTTCTATTAATTTAAAAAATGTAATTGTTTGAAAGGAACTCTCAGAGATATTATGAATTCTGTGTAACGCTGACATAAGACTGATGTTATCTGTTTACATCTATCATGTAACTGATGATTAATCTCAACATCTACGGAATTCTATGCAGGAAAGCTTGCATGCACTCATATTTTTATTTTCCTTATGTTTCCGTTGCTATTATACACTTTTGAGGTACATTCTTTGTTGGTTTTATTTGTGATGGATTTTTTCCAGGGTTTATTCAGTTCAGGTTTCTTGTTGTTGCTGTTCTTTCTGTTTTTAATAATTCCTTTTCAAAAATTCCTGGAATTTTAGCATTATGTGTTTAGAAGACAACTTCCATTTAGAGATTTAGCTCGTGGTCTTCAAGTAATTCTTTCATGCCTATTTGTAAATATAAACTCTGTGGTGAATCAAGTCTATGACTCATCCAATTAATAAGCATCAAGTGTCTTGTAAAAAAGAACTGATTTCAAACCCCAGTTTTTCAGCCTGACCTCCTGCACCACCAATGTTAACAGCAGGAACGTTAACAAGAGGCAGCTGGGGGTTTCTAGAAAGAAGACTGACAAAGGGAAGGGTGGGGGAGGAATTGTAAACCACAAATACAAACCTAGAAATCTTCCTTTAAAAAAAAAAATCAATACCAGATAGTCTGGTATTCTTTTCTTTTAGGAAATGATGGATGCTCTGCTGAGTACTTTTGGTCATCACAGCTTTGAAGGAGTGACATAAAATGTGATTACACATGTCCAGTTTTGCCTTCTGTGCTAGATACCTATCCTGTTTCTCCTCTTTATGATTCCTGAAGTACCATGTGCTTGTATGGTGCAGCACAATCAGCTCTGGGTCATACCTAATGATTGCTTCTATGGGAAAAAAGAGGAAAATGAAACATTAACACATTCATTGGCATATGAAAAATCTGCAGATAGATACAGGGATGGCTTAATTTCATTTAAATATAACCATGTAGAAATGAGACATCCAGCCTAAGCATTCATCCAGGCTGTCCTTACATGGGAGAGAAGGCAGCTTCCTTAGAGGATACAGCCCCAGGCAAATATTCTGGATTAGGAAACAGTTCTGCTGAACACCAGACCAGATTTGACCCTTGCATTTGAGACAACTTGAGATTCTATTCTCCATAAGACTTTATGACATGACAAAGGCAGAATCCTCAGAGATTGGTCTCATGAGTCCCTTCACCACAGGAACATTCCCTGGATGAATCAAAAGTTTTCATCTTCAGGTGATGCATCCACCACACAGGAGAAACTCAATTCAGTTACCAAAAAATGCCATTTTATGGGCACCACAATTGATCCACATGGGTATTTCACAGAACATCGCTGATCTGCCCAGAGAAATGAAATTCCCAGAGTCATCCACTCACAGGCCAGGGGTATTGAGTATTTAAATTGTCTGGAGATGGTAGCACTCCACATTGTAGAATTTGTTGAGACTGGGTAGAAAATGTAAAAGAAAAGTTCCAGCTCCCTAAATGATAACCAAATATCTAGAAAGATTAGAAAAGTTTGGAAAAAAGTGGAATTTCAATGGAAAAAATATGACTATGACTTTTTTTTTCAATGTTAAGACTATGCCTACATATCCCTCATCAAAAACTGCAGAAAAATGGAATTTTGTATCCTTTCCTTTTTCACAGAAACCTGTCCACTCTTTTCTTTCTTCCCTGACCCTATCTATGCCTGCTATAAAATTCTGGTTTGAAGAACTCCTCCCTGCCTTTACCCCAAACCTTTCTAAATATGGTAGAAGTCTTCCCTGTCCATGACTGAAGTGTTCCCAAATTGTTTTTTACAGCACTACTTTTTATATATAAAAAAAGTATGTTACGGTACTTTTAAAAGTAAGTTTTAAAAACAAAAATAAAAGTGTTCCTTGTTTAAGAAAGTCCATTATTCCATTTGAGGAGCAAAACAGCATTCTCATGGTAAGCAATAGAAAAAGCACCATGACATAGCAGATGCATAGTAAGAATTACAGCTGAGTCTTTCAAGTTGCAGAAGAAAATGTTCAAAAATTGTTGATTTTGATTATAATAACTCAAACAATTCCATCCCTTTAGATGCAACCATAAAGTCAGAGAGGTTATCTAAAAAAAAAACAGAGAAAAACAATGTTCAAGTGGGTGATTTGCTGAAGTGAAGCAGAGGTAGGCTTGGCTCAAGAGAAAAAATAAAAAAGGATTCCATCAGTTCTTGCACTTCTGCAATATGCTCTTGGATACTTGAAATTATATGACACATATTTTCTGATCCTGACAAATTAAAGAGATCTTTTCTGGAGAGTAAAAGCAGGCCTGAAGAAAGAACATCAAAAATAACATTACATGACTTTGTTTTCTGCATTGCTGGAGGAAAAAGCCCCCATCAAACAGAGCCTTCACAGCCTCTGTACAAACACACTCTGCCCTGCGGCTACAGAAGGCAAGAGCTACTTTACCTCCCCTTTTACTTCAATTTTCTAGCTTTATTCTGCCTTTTTGTTTTTCCTACAAGATTTTCTCCAAGCTCAGCCTCCCGCTGACTGATGTAACAGCATTTCCTTTATATTTTATTTTACTATCTCCTTCTGTGACTTCACAAACCCAGCTACTACTGGTGTTTTCCTGAGTCAGCCAATCCTGCTGAACATGAGATGGAGCAAAGGTTCCTCCTCTCATTTTACCCCATTTCATCCACTACCTCATTTCCTTTAGCACTTGCTGAATACAGGAATGGCTGAAGTCTCTTTCTAAAGAGACTATACACGCTACAATTTATTTTAGCAAAGTATACTTAGGGAGGAAGAAAAAGCACCCCAACTTCCTTGGCAATGAGTAAACAGCAATAATAATAAATAATTAAAGAGCAGAATTGAAAATGCAGGATTTAAAATGGCACAAGACAAAATCTGAGCAGCTTGAGGTCAACAAAGTTGGCAAATTTAAAAAAAATAAAAATTGAAAAAGACAGAATTGTGGTGTTGTAATTAAGACACTCCACTGATGAACAGATCTTGCTGGACTTGGGCTATGGCACCAGACTTCTGGAACAAAGATAGCGCTGCTCAATTAAACTGCTTTTCTATCTGATGGGGCTACTTGGGTAGCAAAAAAGTTATTAAATGGGACATCAGCAAAAAGTCTTCTTTACTGCAGCCCAGCTCTTCATAATTAGGCTGATAAAACCCCTTGATTCAGGGGTTGCTCAGAGCATGGGTTCTTTAGAGCAAAATTCATTCTGTAGCATCTTGTGATATCTACTGCAATGCGCCTCCAAAGCATTTCTGAGAATTCCAACATCCCTATTTTCACCACATTCTAATTTGTTTAATTATTTTTTAATCCACACTTTTGCCCTAATGTAATTAATATTCTTCAATTCTTGCATGGGGCTACTTTCAAATTTTGTTTAAAACCCCTTGATTTTTATCATCAGCAAAAGTCTTCTTTACTGCAGCCCAGCTCTTCAAATTTGATTCAGGGGTTGCTCAGAGCATGGGTTCTTTAGAGCAAAATTCATTCTGTAGCATCTTGTGATATCTACTGCAATGCGCCTCCAAAGCATTTCTGAGAATTCCAACTAACATCCCTATTTTCATCACATTCTAATTTGTTTAATTATTTTTTAATCCACACTTTTGCCCTAATGTAATTAATATTCTTCAATTCTTGCATGTTTTCCAAACGTTGTTGTATCTTTTTGAAACTGCTACAGCCTTTTAAAGGATGGTTGCACCATGGCAATAACCAAAAAACAGTGCTAGTGAAATATTCTGTTTGCTTTGAAGAGAAAAGGGATGGATAAGCTCATCATTATTTAAAAACAAAGTGCATCTTAGGAGGCACATGTAGATATTCTTCTGCTGCTGTTTTACACCTAAGAAGAAGAAAAGAGAAAGGGAAAGGCACAAAAACAGGGGGAAGGAGAAGAAGACAATAACAAAGAGAAAGAGAAAGTTAAATGAAATAAATACCAAGGAGATGACTGAAAGTGGAAGGAAAACATGTGAATCTCCAAACATCACTTGGAAAAGAAATATAATCCTCATTCACTTTTTGCTAGACTACCTTTGCTCAGCTGCTTTTTACCTTTTCCGTGGAAAACACCTCAAGCTTTTCTTGTTTTGGAAAGTACATCCTCACAACTTAATATCCCCACTCGGTTTTCCATGATGTGGACTTTAATTTTCCCCCAAGCCCTCTTGAGACTTGTCAGAAGATATGAGGAAACAGTATCAATTCCTTTATTAAGGTCATTTACCAGCCCTCTTGATATTCATTTTTGCCAACTGTTTTCTTAATAACCCTAACACTTTTATAATTTCCACTGGTACTCTGAAATTTATCCAAGAATTAGCAGCCATCAGGATGTCCTCAAGCTAACCTGTTTTGCTTGGCCAAACTATAAGTTTCAGAAAATCATTATTTGAGTCCTTTGCTGCAAGAGCTTGCCAGAAGCATGCTGCTAAAACCTTTCAGATTTATCACAAGGATTGTAATTTTCTACTGACTTGATTTGATTAGACTTTGCTTTTCAAAATACTTACTGGTGGCCCAAAACTAAACAAACTGGAAACAGAAATATATTTCTAACACACAGGTAGTGTCCGTGCAAGCCATGGATGCTCTAAGGATTGCATGGAACTGGAATCCCACTTCAGAAAATAAAATTTTAAAAAAAAATCTGGTATGAAGGGAACACTTTTGAACAAGTATCACATATGTCATCATGTAGAAATTTAGAAATGGCAGGTTTTTTAGGAAAATCAAGCTACAACTGAATTATCAAATACTTTTAGTGTCCATGAGGTATGCGGAGTACTCTTATGATGAGCAAACACTGGAAAAGTGAGCAGGCATCTTTGACAGCTGATATAACCCAAATTTAGCCAAAATTTTGGATATCAATACTGCCCGTGGGAAAGGTTATAGAGGGAAAACTCCAATCAGCTTGGGTTGTCCTCTTGTCAGAGAGCTTGGCCTCACTGCAGAGCAAAGGGGAGACATCCTGAGATCAAGTTTGCTTCACATCCCCAGTGCCAGAGGTAACTCACAGCACACACCTGGAATTCTCAGAGCAGCTCTCAGAGGAGATCCGTGTGAGCACCAAGAAAAGGCTGCACACCTTGGCAATGCCACATAAAGAAAATTTAGGCAAACTATTTAGCATCCAAACTGAAGAGAGGACCCTGACGCTCACTCAGAAGGGTTCTTGTATTTTTCCTTTCCTGCTGCCTATTCCTGTTTCCAACTATAGCTTTCAACTCATGTAATTAATGAAATAAGGAGCCTAAAGAAGGAGAATCATTCATTATATAACAGGGATTTATCTTGGAACATAAGTCACTGATCAGTGGTTATAATCAAAAGGCTGAAATAATTTTAATTAAAAGACAAGTTCTGCTGAAGCATCCTTTTTCTTCAGCCATTCACTTCAGAGTTTTCTAGGTCTGGTTGTTGGGGTCCTCCCTGTTCTGCTCCCACCATTTTCATCTTTCATCACACCCATTTTTCACAACCAAAAACTTTGGTAGTGCAGAGGAGTGAACTAAAAATCCTCCTGAGATCTTTCTAGCTTATATTTTATAATTATTGAATTAATTAATATCATTTAAGATGATCATGCTAAAAATAATGACACTGCTTTAAATTCATAAAAGCAGAGCTATTTGATTAAAAACTAAAGATTTGTGGTTTATTCTGTTTAGAATGTATTTTCAGCTTAAGCAGGCAGCTTTCAAAAAAAAAAAAATCTTAAATTAAATATCAGACATTATGGAGAACTGAGAAAACTGCTATTAAACTACTAAACTCACCTAAAATATAAACTAGAAAAAATATTATTTTATGTCAAAGGCTCAGACCTGATGTACAAAATACAGCATTTAAACTGAAAATAGCAAATTATAGATTTGCATTCATTTATCTAGGGGGGAGGCTCTACCAGCTTCATAGGTGCATCTTTTCTGTTGGGAAAAGAATTCAAAATATAACAAAACCTTCCCAAAAAAAGCCAAATTCTGCTCAGCATATACACAGAGAAGAGATGAATGATTTATACACCAGAAACCAGAATCAGTAGAAGGAGTTTGCACAGAGCAAGTTAAGCTTTACAAACTCCTGGTTGGTCAATTCTTTCTCCTGGAAGGTACAACTTTTCAGCACCACACCTTTTTTCATGCCCTTTCTGCCACATAATAAATCAGGAATATTTTCTGGTATTTTCCAAGGACAACAGATACATTATTTATCCTGCTTTTTAATAACGTTGAAATGTACCTTAAGCAGTAAATAGTCATCTTTGCTGCTAAACATTTAATTTTCCTATTTTTTAATACATATTTTTGTAACTTATTATATATATTTTTAAATAGGCTATCAATTTCCTCACATACACACAGTGATATTTAGATTCATCTATGTTTAAATATCTATTGAAAGATAACAACCCAACTTTGAAGTATTTCTCATATAAAATACAGACACTTGAGAAAATACTATTTTATTAATATATATTAAAGGATCTTAAATTTTGGCACAATATCATTCCCTGTGTAAATCCTAGGGATGGGAAAACTTTCCATAAAGTCCCTCAGTTTGAACTTGGGTGTGAATTTTCAGGGACTGTCACTCCTCAATCCAGTTGATTATGCAAAATGAAACAAAATTACACATTTCAAATGATGCACCTTCGAGTCAGTTCTCACCAAAACTAAGGCAGGTCAGTTGTGAAATCCTTGAGCCCCATTAGCCTGTAAAATCTGTTATTTTTCTCTAGCAAGTAGAAAACCTTTTATTTTTCCCCCCTAAACCAATGCTAGTGATTTTTTAAAGCTCTGGAACGCTTGAAGGGCTTGAATTCCACGGATGGATTACAACTCCTAACAACACTCAAAGTGCTGAACAACTGCTGCGACTCAGGAATACTGAAGAATCTTATGGAAAAGGACTTTCCCTAAAGATACAGAACGCTAAACTTTCATACCAAAGCTGGGTTAGGTGAAACATGAAAACACAGGGCTGTTGTGAGAACATTTAGCGCTAAATTTTGTAAGAATGGTCAAGAGTTTCTAGAGACTACAGTAAAGAGGGTTATGCAGCAAAACCTGGAAGATTCTTGGGGGTAAAAAGGAATGAAATGGGAGCAAAGCAGGACAATTTCTGTGATATCTGTGTTTCCAGGGAAGGGTCTGGAGCAGCTGAGGGAGCTGGGAAGGGGCTGAGCCTGGAGCAAAGGAGGCTCAGGGGGGCCCTTGTGGCTCTGCACAGCTCCTGACAGGAGGGGACAGCCAGGGGGGTCGGGCTGTGCTCCAGGAACAGGGACAGGAGGAGAGGGAACGGCCTCAGGCTGGGCCAGGGAAGAATTAAATTGGATATTGGGAAAATTTATTCACCCAAAGGATCGTCAGGCATTGGCACAGCTGCCCAGGGCAGTGTTGGAGTCCCCATCCCTGGGGGAATTTGAAATCCACGTGGATGTGGCACTTGGGGACAGGGGCCAGTGCTGGCTTTGGCTCCAATCGGGCTCAATGATTTAAAGATCTTTTCCAACTTCCATGATTCTGTGGTTCTAAGACAAGTATAAAACCATTAATAAATGCTGTGATGACCAAAACAAATAGCAGCCATTAAGACAACTACAAATTCATCTTTTGTTTTCTTTCTGTTTTAAAAGCACCTTCTCCTTTGTAATGCCAAAGTGTCTTTGTAAAATAATTCCCAGGAAGTTCTGCTCATTGCAGCAGCTGCCCTTCAGCTGCAGAGTATCAGAAGAAAGGAAAAGTTAAGTGCAGGAATTTAGCACAAGAGGTATTTGCTTAAAGAAATGATAAAGTATTCTTGGCAATAAAAGAGAGAGCTAAAAGCTGATTTCTTCTTGCTTTCTCCTCCAAAAAAGCACAAAATGGTAATTCTGCAAAGCATCAGTCTGAATGTGACCCTGGGAATGAGAAATTCGTTCAGAGTTGGGTTTTTATCTTAAATAGTGCTACAGATTTGATATCTGTTTCAACCTAAAGTTGTGAGTGCAATGGAAATCCCATTTGGGTTGAAAAGTTATTGGAAGCAGCATCTTTTAATGGACAAGGCATTAGACATGGTAAAATAACTTGGGATACATTGCTATAGACTTCTGTGACTTTGAGGAGAATAACAGACAGTACTTATTTTCCCTATCTGCAAAATTCAAAAGTGATACTTTTTCATCTTTTGTCATGTATTTTGACATCTCTAGATAAAAGGCAAAAAGACAGATAAGTAATATTAAATTCTTTATTTGTGATGAATGCAATTATCTTCATCCATACACTTTTTATGGCTTTTTTTTTAAAAATTGAGTAGTTACATGGAGTTTCAAAATCCAACTTTCTATTATGCCAAGTGATATTATTCTAGAAAAAGAAAGCATAGAAGATCATTACACTTGACAGATCCAAAGGATAATTTAACCCATCACAAATAGGTGTCTTAAGTAATTTCTGACTTTTTTTCCTCTGTGTGTCTCTCCATTGACTGACTACAGAAGGATGATTACCTTACATTATGTGCAAAACTTTTCCACAGCTGCAATAACCCTATAAACACAGTAAAGCAGGATTTGGGATGGAAACTGAATTTTGGAGTTGTGAATTATGGAACTGTAGTGTTTGTATGCAAGCTGGAAGCTGAACACATTGAAAGCCAGATGAATGAATCTTACCTACATGAGCACAACTATTAATGTGATGGCAGGGACAGGTGAATTTTTGTGCTACAAAATCATATTTTTAACTGCAGGGGTATAAAAAGCACACTGGAGATTACAAGGGAGTCTCTGTGTATTTTAAGAGTTTATTCCCAAAATTTTACTTTAGCTATGGGTTATTCCTCTTAGTTGTCTGGTGGATTTAGTGATCACTGAGCCACTGCTCAAGGGATTTCTGTGGAATCAATGCGACAACCACCTTATTATCAGGGATGAGAAGTCAGATTGATGTAATTATTTATGAGTTCAGATTACACTGATTCAAAAATTCCCACCCCTTCCTGTTTTTAATTAAGTTTAAAAAACTTCAACAAAAAACACATTTTTGATATATAGCATTAGGACTTCTAATCCAGCACATTCCAGTGCCTAAAGGGGCTCCAGGAGAGCTGAAGAGGGACTTTGGACAAGGGATGGAGTGACAGGACAAGGGGAACGGTTTCAAACTGCCAGAGGGCAGGGATGGATGGGATATTGCAAGGAATTATTTTCTGTGAGGGCAAGGGGAGGGATGAGCAGAAGTTGCTCAGAGAAGCTGTGGCTGCCCCTGGATCCCTGGCAGTGCCCAAGGCCAGGCTGGATAAAGTTCTGAGCACCCTGGGATAGTGGAAGGTGTCCCTGCCATGCAGGGGTGGAACTGAATGGTTTTCAAGGTCTCTTCCAACCCAAACCATTCTGATTCTGTGACTTCTTTTAACACTTTAAAGTCTGAATGAGTCCATTGCATATAGGTTGGTACTCACAGCAATTTCCTCACTATTTAGCCCCAACTCACTTCAGAAAAACAAAATAAAGTGTTCAAATGAACTATCTGGGTGTAAAACCTACACACTAATATGTGCATATAGTCTCCTTTATAAATAACCATACTGTTCCCCTCAGTTACAAAAATACATAATTGCCCAAGCTTAGTTATCTCCCCTTTGGAGCTGCAAAGCTGATATAAATAGTTTTCTCCATACACTTCAGCTACTCAAAATAAGAAAGACATTTTAATATTGCAAAAGTAGCTAAAGCCAATATTTGTTCTGCAGCAAGAGCTTGTGTTGTTTTCTTCTCTACAATATTTTGAGCTGTTATAGAGACATTGCTATATTAAACCTAATGGATTTCAAATTAATGCAGCATTTATATTCTGATCATATTTTCTATCTTATATCTGAAAGGATGCATTCAGCTGATAATAACAGGCTACAGGAAACAATACTGATTATTTGGAATTAAAATGGCTAAGTTGAAGCTATTTTATGCTGGAAGGAGCCTATCAATGCCTTAATTTGCCAGGTGCAGCCAAGTCATCGACACGAGGACCAAGGAGGTGACAAGTCAAGGTTAAGTGCAGCAGGATTGGGTGTTTGGTGATGGTCCTGACTTCCTCATCCATTCCTTCGTTGAGAAGAGCATCTGGAAAAGATCTGGAAGCTTCTTCCTGCTATTTTTAACTATACCAATCCCAAGACAGTAACAGGAACAATCAGAGCTGTGGGGTAACTCAGTGTCATGTACAATCAATAAATTGTAAGGGGACACAACCAGACACAGCAGAGCTAAATGCTGAAATCACACAGGAAATGCACAATAAATGCCACAAACCAGCACTGCAGGTACCTCTTTATGTGCAAGTAAAGAATGATGTGCAACATGAATTCATTGGCAACGTGAGCTTGGAGCCCAGAAAGCCCCAGTGTGCCCCAGGCTGATCCCCCAGCGTGGGCACCATGGGAGGGGAGATTCTGCCCCTGTGCCCCTCTCAGGTGAGACCCCACCTGCAGAGCTGCCCCAGCCCTGGGGCCAACAGCAGAAGGAGCTGGAGCTGCTGGAGAGAGTCCAAAGGAGGCCACAGAGATGTTCCAAAGGATGGAGCCAGGCTGGGAGGGCTGGGGGTGCTCACCTGGAGAGGGGAAGGATCCAGGGGGAGCTCAGAGCCCCTTGCAGGGCCTGAAGGGGCTCCAGGAGAGCTGGAGAGGGACTGGGGACAAGGGATGGAGGGACAGGACACTGGGAATGGCTCCCACTGCCAGAGGGCAGGGATGGATGGGATATTGGGAATTAGGAATTGTTCCCTGGGAGGGTGCTGAGACCCTGGCACAGGGTGCCCAGAGAAGCTGTGGCTGCCCCTGGATCCCTGGGAGTGTCCAAGGCCTGGATGGATGCAGTTTGGAGCAACCTGGAATAGTGGAAGGTGTCCCTGCCCATGGCAGGGGTGGAACAAAATGAGCTTTAAGGTCCCTTTCAACCCAAACCATTCTGATTCTCTGCTGAAGCAGAAATGATGGTTCCCTGCTATTTCAGGTGTGGTCTAACAGGGCTGAGTGCAGTGCAGTACCCACCCCTCAGCCTGCTGGCTGCTCCCCCGTGCACACAGCCCAGGACAAGCTATAGATTTCTGGCTGCAAGAGCAGCACCGATGTTCCATCCTTCCTTGGGCCCAGCAGCACTCAATGCATAGGCAAATGCTGCTGCTGCCAGCAATGCCCAAATAAAGGAAATTTATGAGCCCTTGTTCTCCATCTCCAACACCATCAGAAAGGTGATGTGTAGAGATACACTTCTGTTAGAGACTGGAAGGTTTATTTTCATAAGGAAGGACAGATGTAGCTGCACTACTCGCTGCGTTTAGCAGTTTTACCCAAAACACATAATAGTGACAATTGCCAAGGGAAAATGATGCCCATGCTGGGACCTTTCTGTGGACTTACACAGCCCTCAGTAATTGGCACAATCTCATTTTCAAGTCAGAAGGAGGTTTTGACATCACTTGCCCTGGCAACCATTATCTGTCCATTAGATGGGAACAGAAAAGCTGAATCACAGAACTATCAAACCCAGTCCTCACTACTGAAGAGTCACAGCTTTGAGCTTCTACAGCTTTTTCATGAATTTTAATTGCTTTGCAGTCCCCATTATCTGCCTTTGACCAATTATCTGCACTTGATTGCACCACTGCCTATTTTCATATTTGTAATATACTGCTGGACACTTTTCAACAGGTAAAAAACCCTATTTATCTGCCTAAATCAAAATACTAATAACCAGAAATGTTACATTATTATGATAAAACAATTTAAAACTATGCTTCATACATCAACAGCCTTGGAAATTTCCATGGTTTTTTTGTTCTCCCTACAGAATAAATTTTCACAATTCTTGCCCATAAGTATAAAAGAGGATTTGAAAGTTTCCACTTCAGAAATTGTAGTGATCTCCTATTGCTTCTGGGTTTTTCTCTACCACAAAAGATTTGTAGTCTTCTCCAGTGATGAAGGTTGTGGATGGTTTTATCATGCAGCCAAGCAAATAACCAGAATTTGGCCAAGCAGCCCAAAGTCATTTTTCAAGTTCTGCAGCTGTCTGCCACAGAGAGGTGATGGAGCCTGGAGACTTCACTTTAATTAATCTCTCTTTTCCCTCATCTCCTCTCCACTCAAAGTAGGTAAAGAATTGACCTCATCCATGACTATATTGTTTTGGAATTTTAATAATAATTCACTAATAATTAACTGTCTCAAATCTGCCCAAATGTGAACCAGATACTCTGTATTCAGCTAACAAAAAAAAGAAAAACAAAAAACCACACAAAAGAACATCCCCCAAAAACATAAAACACAGTAACTTTACCTTTGTTTTTGCTCCACAAGAGAAATCTCTTAATAAAGTATCATACATACATGCCTGTAAATAAATATCTGTGCAGCAGTGAAAGTCAGCAATAATACAGTATTTTGTACCGGAACCTACATCTGGTCTAGCAAATCATCTCGCTGGGCTCATTTGAATCACCTGATTATGATCCTTAACACACCTGCTTTACTTTAGGATTAATAATGTTTACAACTTCCCTCTGAGGCTCCTCTGAGAACAGCAAACAGCCCCCAGCGCCCCTGGGCTGGTCTTGCTCCAGGTGCAAGCAATGATCCTTTACCACAATGACACTTCTCTAGGTCAAAAGGAAACAAAGTAATGTGTAATTCAGCCCTGTGCTAACCAAGTGAAACACCTCAAACTGTTCCCAGCTCCTCCCCAGCAGCCAACAAGGGCTGACTTTCAATTATTACCTACCACTGTAACTGAGTCCAGACCAGCATCTTAAAGCAACAACAAAAAATCTATGCAGTTAAACTTTACCAGAATTAATTTTCCAGTGAGTTATACAGCCTAAAATTCATGGGTAGATTTTAGCACAGCAACTTAGAAGTGATTTTTTTCTTTCTAAACCTGTGAGTTTGTGCCATCCTGCTGGGCAGGAAACCATCACCTTCCTGGAAGCTCCAGCCTGGGGGACAGCATCGATTTCCCAGCCTGGACCTGCAGGGACAGCAGCACCCCTGTCACTCAGGTAAAACTCCTCACTGCAGGAAATGAGGTTTTATTGCTCAGCTGCAAACCACAAAGGAAAGAACCAAGCACAGCAAATAACACAAATGCCCATGTTCAATTAAAAAGATGACTAAAGAATATATAAAGATACAGATAAACACAAACAGAAATAAAGCTATAATACAGGAAGGTGAGGGAGCAGATCCAGAGATGGGTGTCAAGGAAATGAAACATTAATAATGCAATGCCTGTCTTACAGACAAAAGTATTTTTACTCTGAAAAAAGATTAGAGGAAGGATAAATAGTTCATAGCAGCTGTTTGACATGTCACTAAATATGCATTACTGGAAGATACTTCCACCACAGTGGCAGTCAAAAGGAAGAAGAAGAAGATGAGAGGATGAAAATGTAGGAATTTCAACCGCTGGACCTTTTAAAAGTAATTGATATTTCAAATTTGATTTCACGAGTATAATTTACATGAAAAAATAGCTATCTGTGAGGGCATTGGTTTCAAAATTCTCAAATATAAGAGATCCATAAAGAATTACAATTTGAAAAAAAAAATGCAAAGCCAACTAGCCCACCTGATTTTCAACAAGGAACCACAATTGCCAAAAATAGAAAAAACTGGTTGGAAAAAATAATATGCTTATGGCATGCAGTAGACAGTAAAGAAATTTCAGTTTACAAATCTGAGAAAAAAAGAATCTGAATCTGGATGCAGCAAATCACAACCACTGGAATGAGGCCCTGGCATCCCCCAGGAGCTCCTTCACCTTCCCTACCAACACTTCCTTTCTTTTTTTTTTTTTTTTTTTACTCTTATTTTTTAAAAACATCTTACTGGAAAAAAGGAAACCAGGAGATGATTGCAGCTGACTCCAGGTGTAGCCAGGCTGTGAATCTGCTGGAGCTGAACTTGTCACTGTCCCCTGGGCTGGTTTTCAGTTCTGACCTTTCTCCTGCATCCAGATTTCAGTGGCTCTGCTGTGCCTCAGACAGAACCGCTGCCCTTCCCTTGGGCACACAAACCCTTTGTGCCAAGCCCAAAGCCAGACTCAAGGCTGACTCTACTGAAATAAATACCTTATTCTACCTGGGTATCAAGAGTTTACAGTCTGTTGGCAGTTTAGACACTGGTGAGTGGGAGTAAAAGGACAAAACTCCTGGCTCAGTTTTCCCCTGAAGTTGTTTAAATTATGATGAAGCTGTTTTTCCACTTTCCTGTGTGTCTCATACAGCATAAAACAAACTCATTCAAAAAGAGATTATTCTTGTTTTTCTTAATCTGGACTCCTAAATGAAGTCCTCCTGCAGTTAACTCTATTTTAAATTATTTTTCTAATGCACCATAGGATTCATCTATATGAGAACACAGTTTCAATTTAACCATTCACAATTTGATTTAGTTGAATGCAACCTTGCTTTATTTCCATTTATCTTGTTACAGTTCCAGCTAATGGGGAATTGACTGAAGTTCTGGCTCAGCTGCACAGAAGCAAACAGCTGTAGAGATTTAAGATGCTTCTGCTCTCCAGCTGCTCATTCTGTCCCTCTGCCAGATCTTACTGTCCCTGAAAATGTGGCAGAAGTGGGTCTGTCCTACAGCCTCAAGCACTGCTGCTGACATTTGTCCTCATGCAAAGGAATTTTCACGTCTTTTCCCTCTCAAATCTCCCAAAGATGCAACAACCTTCAGAGAAGGGGCACAACAGAGCACGGACAGTGTCACATTTGAAGGTGACTTTCCTCTGCTCACCTCCTGCTGAACAGCGTTGGGTCACATGGAGGGCACCTTACCAAAACTGGCCTTTCACTGACACGAGAAAATTCCCTGCACTGTGATATCCCAAAGGTTTTCAAGTATTTTGCATAATTAATGGATTTATCCGGTCCACTTGAATTCCTTCATGTCATGGAAATTTCATGAATTTTGAAGCATCCTGTAGGTCGCTTCCAGCTCAGGATATTCTGTGATTCTGTGACCTGTGACGTTTGTTTCACAGAATTATAGCACAGTTTGGGGTGGAAGGGATCTAAAAAATCATCCTGCCATGAGCAGGGCCACCTTCCACCATCCCAGGATGCTCTCAGCCCCATCCAACCTGGCCTTGGACACTTCCAGGGATCCAGGGGCAGCCACAGCTTCTCTGGGCACCTGTGCCAGGACCTCACCACTTTCATAGGGAACAATTCCTTCCCAATATCCATCTGTCCAGGCCTCTGGCAGTGGGAGCCATTCCCTGTGTCCTGTCCCTCCATCCCTTGTCCCCAGTCCCTCTCCAGCACCCTTGGAGCCCCTTTGGCCCTGCAAGGGGCTCTGAGCTCCCCTGGAGCCTTCTCTTCTCCAGGTGAGCATCCCCAGCTCTCCCAGCCTGGCTCCAGCCCTTGGAGCATCCCTGGGCTCTCTACATCCAGCTCCTCCTGCTGCTGGCCCCGGGGCTGGGGTGGCTCTGCAGGTGGGGATCTTTTCAAAGTGACAGCAGTTAAACCCTTAACACAGAACCATTAAATGAGTTCCTTTTCAAGTTTCCAGACAGGATTTGTCTTTGAGCTCTGCTGGGAAGGAAGAGCAGGGAATGGAGCTCCTCCATCCCTGAGCAGCTGCTTTTCAGAAGTGACCTTTAAAACAGAGCAAAGCCAGAGGGTTTCTACCTCCATCACAGGTCCAGTCCAGGACTAGTTTTTATTTCTGTGTCCTTCCTTGTTTCCTAGCTCAAGATAGAAACCCAGAACACACTAGCAGAATGGAAAAGTTTTAGAATACTCTGCCTGCCCTTCACAAATGTTCAGGTATGTGGAGTATTTTTATAAAATGAATGTGGATCTTTCCCAAGTTGCCACTTTTCTGTCAGATCTCCCAAAAGACTATTCATGGCATAGTACAGGTGATAGCTCATGCATGCCAAGTATGTTCTCCAAAATCATCCTCCACCAACATTTCAGGGCTCATGATGTCACAGCAACTACCTAAACTTCCACCCAGCCAGATCTGCCCAGGAGCCCATCTGTCACAGCTCCATCTAAAATAAAATTGTATGAGTGGCTCTTTAGAGAAAACAACACTGAATGTGAGAGGTTGTATCATTTAACAATCTCATTTTTTAATAGATATGGCAACAGTTTGGGCAAAGGCACGGGGAAAGTGAAACAGAACTTCCAAACTGCCCAAATATTTTCATCCTGGTTCTCACAAAAGGTAAATCCTGTGAAATGCAGTCAATCATTGTGGTTTAACACGCTGTTAACCACTCCCTTCCAAAAACCTCCTGATACTACAGCACAATTCAGGCTTGATTTGATTCTATTTCCACATCTTTATCTTTTTCCCCTAAAACTCAAAGGTTATTTCATACACTAAAAGGCACCAAGTAATTACAGCCATCTGACTGCACTGGGGCCCTGGCATCCCTTCACACTGGAGTCTTGAAAACATTTGCTCCTGAGGACTATTATTCTTCAGGTTTTGCAAAATTATTTATTGCCTGGAGTTTTTCTTAACTGATTAGCTGACAAAACTATATTGTACAGAAAAAAAAAAAAATACCACTACTGTTTTCACCTATTTGTTTTTAAAATAAAATATCTTGAACTTTAATAAAGGTGTTTAATACTACAATTCTACTCTTAAAAGTCCAAAAGCTAAACCAGAAATCCTTCAGAAGAATCTCAACATCTCTAATGTTTTATATTCTGGCCCTGCAGGTTCGCTTATATTAATAGCAGGAGGTTTTGGGGGTTTTTAGCTAAATAAATTTATTTTTTTTTTTTTTTAAGAAAGATGTTTAAGACAGCAGCATTTTGTGATACTAAGAGGAAGAAATGTTGAGCTTATATCTCCCCACTTCAGGAATAAATAGTGTATTCAAAGGACTTTTATCTGGCCTTTCTCTCATTGCAAGGTTTATTACCTGACATAAAATTCATCTCTTCACTACTCTCCTGCTGACATTAGACTTAAAGTCATGGGAGACTCTTTTCTTGCTTTTTTTCCACCTTCTAGACAAGAAAGACTTGTGGTAGTAGCCAAAATATCTAATGGAAAGCTCTTCACTTGGTTAGCTGTGGGACCTCAGCATAAGGTAAAATATCACATTCTGTGTTTCTGCACTGAATAAAAGCCCAGCCCAACATCTGAGCTGGGCTGGAACAAAGCTGGAACATCCACACAGTGAAATACACCGGGATACAAAGGTGCAGATCTTTTGCCTGGGTGCATAAATCCTGTTTTTTAACCTGCCTGACTCACAGTCAACAAAGAACCCTTTGGTAAGGTCCATCTGCATAATCCCAAGTTACACAGACAGGTACTTGGGGGAGAAAAAAGCAAAAAACCTTTTTATAATGTAATTGGAAGCAGTGTTATTCTTGTATCAAAACAACACTCTGATTATGATGATTATGATGGGTGAAGTGTTTAGTAACCATAACTCAAGTAAAAATGCTAAAATGCTAAGGATATTATATAGTGCAGGTGTCTGAATGTATCTCTATTTATAGATTTGTATACATGTATACATATATGTATATATCCATCTATATATAAATATATTTTTATATATTTCTCTATCTATATGTCTATAGCTATATCTATATGTATCTATATATAGATGTAGATGTATATATAGCTATATATCTATATATGTATGCATATATCTAAATATATCTATGTCTGTATATATCTCTGTATATATGCATATATATATATATATATATGGATATATATAAAGATAGATACAGCTATATATAGATATGTAAAAGAATGTGAAATCATGCTGAAAATTCAGGTTTCCAAACAATGTCTCACCACACATTCCTCTTGTAAAGCCAAAAAAATATAAACCAGCCTCTGAGAGAAATGCCAGGAATAATTTGAGTGTAATATCACCAAAAGGTGAAGAAATAATCCCATTTCTTTGACACATCCATGTCTGCAGAACTTTGTTCCACCTTCCTTTTCCCTGGTGCTTTTCCCCCTGCAGGAATCAGAGCTGTGGATGGATCACCAGCAATCCCACAGAGGGAGAGATCTCCCCACACCTTCCTACCATGGCAGCCTAAATGGGCTCTCAGGTAAAAGGAAAATGGAAACTGTTTATGAACAACACCACAGAGAAAAGCAACTTCTGTTAAGCTTTATATAAACCAGAGGAATGAATTGAAAGTTTAACATGAAAGGCAATTTTCCAAGAAAACTGAAACAATTCTATGAGTGGCTGGAGGGAGGAAATAGCCTGTTTAGTGGATTAAAAGACTGACAAATATTTTTGAGGAATCTGAAAGATGGACAGCAGTAGATAAATGCTCAGTGCTGTTCCAAGGAGTCAATTATTGCCAAACTAGTAAATATGACAATCAGGTATTAGGTTAGAGACTTTATTTGCCCGATAACTACTTTGAGTGGTTTCATAAAAACTTTTCCTGCAGCACAAAGGTATTCAGATATTGAAGCCCAAACCTCATCCCAGTTCCCTTTATGTCCTGATCTGCCATCACTGAGTTTCTTCCCATTTCAAGTGGATGTACAGGAGAGGGGGAAGGAAACCACAAGGAAGGAGGATGGGCCCTTTAGCATCTTTCCACAAGTCATCTTCCCACCTGCACTCCTCAATTTTTCCCTGAAACAGTGAAAACTTGTCCCATTGCCCAGTGTTAAGGAATCTTTTCTTCCTTTTGTCCAAGGAGGCAGAATCTGATCTGAAAAGCACTTAATTATGGCATTTAATAATCTGCTTTTCCTGAAAACATATTAGACACCAATACTCTTTTTAACCTTGATTATTAAAGGAAAAAATAAATGCATTCAAAATGATAAATTCTGAATGAGGGGGAAATAAACATTACCAATCATGCATTTTTGTTTTGGTGCAGCATTTCAGCCATCTGCAAACCACCTCATAGCCTCACATGAATCTGACTTTCTACCTCGCTGCACGTTGACATCTATTGACGTCAGACTTTAAAAATGCTTCAATCAAGATCTCTATAATCCTCATAACTAAAATGTCTTTGTTCTGTTTTATGATCAAACATTTCAGAAAACAGAGCCACCAGTCCCAGCAAGCACTCAGGATGCTCAGAGGTGAGTTAAGGCACAATAAAAAACTTGGTAATCTCCTAAATCTCCTCGGAGAACACGTTTGTTTATCACCGTGCCTGCAGACTCTTACACTGCAAATGTGCTGGCAACCATTTCTAGCAGACATGAATATCATTTGAAAAGTTTAAAGATGCACAGAAAAAGCAATCAACAGCTTCAATAAGAAATCTCAGGGAAAAAGTAAAATGATTTGGTAAACATGAATGATTGATAAGTTCTTCAGTGGGAAAAATAGGTGGAAATCAAGAAGCAATGACCTTTTGTACCCATCCTTCAAGCAGCAGGTTTTAGAAACTTTTGTATTGCCTATAAAATTAGCTAGAAGATAAATCTCACTATGGTGATTTGCTCTTTATAAGTCCAAAGCCACTGTTCTGAATTCTCACTGTATAATTACTTCAATACAGATAAAGCATGAGTCATCTGTTCTGCTCTAACCTTTGCATTTAAATTTGAATTTTATTCCTGCTTATCTTTTTTCCTAAATTGATATTACTGTCTACTATGTTTATTAAAAACAACTTAAAGCCACACTGGATGTCAAATTGAACTGAGGCACCATTTATTGTGTTATTTTAATTAACATGTCTCAGGGAGATTACAATTCTAATCATTTCTATTAAACTATGTCAAAGTTTTCTTCCTCTTAGATGTCAGATTTTGTTTCCTGTTTCAAGTTATGCCTTCATAACCCAGCAGGCTTTTAGTAAATGCTCTGCACAGCCAGATAGGAAACTCAGAGGCACTGTCTTGTTTCTCTGATACAGCAGAACCTGGGGTGATCAGGCAGTGTCCTGAGCAGCTTCCTAAATCTGCCCCCTCTGGATCTCTTCCTACTTTCCCATCCTCAGTGAGACAAAATGTCTAAAACCTAGGAAACACATTCCCAGAATGAGATCAGTCACAATCTCCTTCTCTCATTAATAACCAGGTCCTGGGGCAGGACTGTAATTGAAGGGAAATGAAAAAGCAAGCCCACCACATCCAGATGAGAAGAGTTTGACATTAAATCCTTGGGATCTCCACACATTTGTCCATGATTTACCACAATCCCTGTAGGGCACACTGGGGCAGCCAGCAGGATCTCAGGGTATTTACATGGCTGCAGGGTGAGTTTCTATGCACACAGAAAAGGTTTAGTTCATATAGTAAAACAAGGTGCCCATGATGAAGGGAAGTAATCAGCATCTGGCTCCACTGATTCAGAAGGCTGAACAATTGCTTTTTAAATTATATTATATTGCATTATACTGTACTATAACTATACTACAAAGAATACTAAAGAATACTCTACTATATAAGATACATACTAAAGAAAACTCATGACTGTCTTCAGAAGGCTGAACAATTGCTTTTTTAAATTATATTATATTGCATTATACTATACTATAACTATAATACAAAGAATACTAAAGAATACTCTACTATATAAGATACATACTAAAGAAAACTCATGACTGTCTCCCAACAGTCAGGACACAGCTTTTTCCAATTGGCCAAGGAAACAAAACAATCCTCAGCAGAATCCAATTGACAAATCCCTTCAGGTAAACAATTTTCCTAACACATTCCACATGTGCAAAACAACAGGAACAGCAAGTAGAGATAAGAATTGCTTTCTCTTCTTCTCTATGTGCTTCTCCAGGAAAAAAACTCTGAGAGAGAGAGAGAGAGAATTGTGTCTCTGTGTTCAGAAAATGTGAATGCCACGAGTTCATACCTTGTTTGGGTGAATTTCTTACAATTTGGCCCCAGGTATCCAACAGGAAAGAAGAAAATACTCCCTTCTTTAGGCTTAAGAGTGCTGCAGTTATTTTTAAAAGTTTTTTACCCTCTCCTTCCCTTTTTGGTGACCCAACCATGAGATGTGTTCTCCTCAGCCATCATGGAACTGCAGAGTGACACTTTCTGCCAATGTGAATAAACAACAGGACAGCGTTTATCCAGCATTTTGAATGGGATTGCCTTTCTTTGTAAGGACTCTTTTCCATGACAGACAGGAGCTGGCTGGAAGGTTTGGTGCCCATCAGAGCTGTCAGGGAGCTGACTTTGGGAGAAGGTTTTGCAGATCTCTTGCAGAGAGAGCAGGCAGAGACATGTCAGTGTCAAAGACTCCCACACACCACACTGAGACACTACAGGAATACCTGGTTTTTTAATGTCCCTTTTCTTAATTAAAAGATGAGTGGCCAATTTATTACCATCAAGATACTTTGACAGTCTGAAAGACTATGAGAGTCTTTCAGCTCTTAGTTTCTGGACAGCAGGATGTACTGACATATACAACTTCACTACTGCCAATTAAACTCAATACTGCTGTCTACCTTTCCTTTGAAAATCCAAATAGAGTTAATTGAGTCTGGATTGCCTTCTTGCTCCACCTTACATATAAAAAAATTAAGATAAAGATTTGGTACTACAGTCAGTCTTAGGATGTATCATGTAATTAATCTGCCATCATGGAAAAGCAGACCTTTCTCTGCAGATTTTCATTTGGGTCTTGATTGTAAGTAAATATCAGGATCTTTGAACAGAAGAGATTGAAGTCTTACCTATGAAAAAAAAAAATCATGAAGTGTTTACACAAAGCCCAAGTGCTTTGTCTCTGCTTTTGCTCCACAATGCAAGACTACAAGAAAAAAAATCAATCATTGTGCTTCAATCTATATAATTCGAATATTAACAAATTCATTTAATTCTACTCATCTCTTCATTCTCACTTAAAAGAAGGGTGTATTTCTGCCACCTTAATCACTTCTCACAATTCTTTGCTTGCCATGCAACCCTTTTTCTACTGTTTGTTTAATTTTCTTATATATTTTGAGCCAAATCACTTGAATCCTAACATAATTTTCAGGATGTTAGATACCTTCCATAATTATTTGGCAATGGCCTAACTCTTTGCATAGCTCTCTATACCACAGTGGGTCTAACCTGCAGAAATCAGCAGCAGAGAACTCCCTGAGTTTCACCTGAGGAGGGTGTCATGTCATTTTGCAGTTTCTAACGCACCTGGGGATTTTTTCCACTCATTTTCTCTAAACTGTTTTTTTGTTTGTTTGTTTGTTTTTGGGGTTTGTTTATTTGTTTGTTTGTTTTGCTTTTCTTGACATTTGAATGGCGTTTGTACCTTCCTCCTTTCTGGTAAAATTAAATAAATAAATGGGAAAAAAAAATCAAAATAAAAAGTGGTTTGGATTTCAGAGTCCCTCATTGCATGTTCAGAATGCCTATTTTGAATATAGAGCTCACCTAGGAAGGAGGAGTTGCAGGAGCTCTTTAACCTAAAAAATTACATGTAGAAACAAAAACTCAGCTCAAATCCACCAGCTTTTTTTAGATAATGCTTCTTTAACATTCACATTTTTTTCTCAGTCCCAGAGCAAGATATTTTCAAGCACCACTCAAGCTTGGGAGGCTCTCCCAAGTGCAAGGCTCTGTTTTACCACCCCCTCTACTTAAACCTCTCAAAGCCAATGGCAAAAAAAAAAGTGAAAGAAGAGGTTTTTGCATTACATATCCCATAGGTCAATGCTGGTCCTGCTAGAAACTGCAGCCTCTCTGGCTCAGTGTCCACAGAGTGGGAATGATTGCTGAGCTCAAAGATTTGCCATCCCCGCCTGCTGAGGTTTCCTGTAAACCCACTGCACAGCCTGTTCTCAATCTGTGTTACAGAGCTGAAGTGACACCAAACTGGGGGGGAGGAAGGGCTCCCCCTCCCTCAGGCCATGCCATGGCCCTAAAGGAGACCACAACCCAAATTCTTGGACATCCTGAAGCCAGTTGGTGCTGGGAAGGTTGGACACAGTGCTTGGATGGTGCCACTGAAGGAAGATTTCGGGTCAGTGGGTGACACATCCTTCCCATCCTTGTTTGCCTCAAGCCCCACCAGCCCGAAGTAGCCAAGCAGAAAGGACAACAAGCACAAAATCAGACAAAATGATTTCACTGTCTGAATCTCACCACACAACCTGGCCTGGCTTTTTTCTCCCTGGCACAGGAGGGCACTCGAGCAAGAGGAAAAGGAAGTGGATGAATGTGCTCTGAGCTCTGTTCTCCTGGGAATTCATTGTCTAAAAACCATTTAAGAGTTCCTAACATCCCTTTCAGACCCTTGTGGGGGAGTAGTTCTCAGGTGAAGAGCTCTCCTTTCCCTCAATTAGAGTCTGGATTTAGAAGCACACCCTATCTCCTACCTCAGCATTGGAACTCCTGAGCACAACTTGGCCAAAAGCCGAAGGAGTGAAGGAGTGTTTGAAGCACTTCATGGAATTGTGACAGCTTTCCCAGAATAACCTCTCCACTAACTGGGGAGAGACAGAATTAGTTTTTCTAAGAACTGAACTGTCCCAATTTTAGCCCAGATTTTGCTAAAACACAGTGTTAAGAAAGAGTTCACATTTGACCAAAACTAAACCTTGCATTTCAGAAAAGGCTAAGGTAGAAGGAAGAAGAGGGGGAAAAAAAAGGAAAAACATAAAACTCCCCAGACCAACAAATAAACAAAAAGCAGCTTTCAATTCCAAGCATTTGAGACAAAACCCAAAGGAGACATTAAGCAAACCCTGAAAAGGTTTCTGTTTAAAATCCATTTCCAGGAGAGCTGAATGGGGAGAGAGGAGAGGGAAAAGCTGAGGAGGAAGAATTCACCCAGGCAAATTCTTTTCTGTCCTTATCCCTCATTTCAGCCTTCAGTGAATTTGCCCACATAGTCTTTCCCAAAGCTTGGGAAGTGGTGGAACTATAAGACAGTGGGATTCATAAATAAGAAAAATATTTTGATTTTTTTTTTGTATGTCACTACTGATCCTGAAGCACTTTCCAGATTGATGGCACTGATCTGCACCCAAAAGGTACATATGGATTTTGGCACCGTTTCAGTATCAAATTCTTGCAAAGGAAGTTAGAACACTTTGCTAACAGTGGCAGAGTTTGGCACAGCCCTGTAATTAATGTCTTGTTGTTTTTCCCTTTTGTCAAAGTAGTCAAAATAATGTCATATGAAATGATTTATTTTTGTTTGTTTGGCAGCTCTCCAGCATTTCAATAGCAGGAAGGCTGCTGTGCTCAGTGTTGATTTGTCCCAGCACATTATATTTGTACCATTTCAACCCTGTAGAACACAGCCAGGCAAGGGAATAACACAAAAGTTTTTTTTAATATTCTGCCTTTGCAACAAACAAACAACCCAGAAGAGTGTATTTCAGTTTTTGCCTGGGGATTAACATACAAATGTTCTGAAAATTAAGGATATAATTATGTGAAGTCAATTACAATTTTCAATTACTTATTTCCTAAGGCTTTATGCTCAGCAATGTTGGACATTCTGGGCTTGTAGTCCTGTTTATCATCTACAAACAAAGAAACACCACAGCCAAATGACTCAGAATAAAAGGGTTTTAAATATTTTGGAGGTAAGCAGAAGTGAACAGAGTTGTGTCTCAGCTTCACAAAGTATTTGGGGTGGTCTCAGGGCTCCTGACCCCACAAAGCTTTTGTTATGCTGGTGATAACAACAGAGAGCTGAGGACACAGATGGGGTTTTTTAGGGCTTAATTGCAATACGAAATAAAGTTACTGATTAATAAAACCAATATGTGTGAGTGTGTATGAGCCTTTGTCAAATCTTATTCACAGTTTATAAGTAATAAAGAAGTGAGAGTCAATTAACTGCACCGAAAGCAATCACAAGCCCATGAATTCTTTTTACTGTATTGAGTTACAGCTTTGCATACTAATGGATCATAATCATTGCACTTTTTCCCCTAGAAGTTTCCTCTGCAATGTGGTAATTATATAAATTGCAGCTTTTTTTTTTTTTTTTTTTTAGTGGCTATTGGAAAAAAGTACATATGAATTTTAAAAGAATCCTTGTTTCTTTGCTTTTAGGAGAATCTCATATCTGTACACCCCTACATCACACCTTCAGAGGCAGCAATTTGGGAATTATCTGCCATTTCCATGACTGGAAGAGTCAATTCCAATATTTTTCAGAATTAGGAGAGTCAACAATAGAGATGAACTATGCCAAGGAAAAGGTGACAGGGGATGGGGAAGGGATCCTCAGATAAAGCATCAAATCTCTTCAGGGCATTTTCGGATATCTGAAAACTTCTTGGAGAAAGGACAAAGGGTAACTGCAACCTCATTGGAGATATGGGGAACATCCTGTGAGAGAAGATTCTTTGTTTATTCTTCAAAATAATTTAGAGAAAAAGATGGGTAATTACACATTAAGCACAGCATGAGTAATGTCAGTCTGGAGAGGACCTCGGCAGGCTGGCAGAACAACTTTTGGGGAAGAATTCTATTGTATTCTGCAATTAAATGAGTATAAGGGACAGGGTCATTTTTTAGGTGTCCTGTAGGCAATTCTGTGGTTCTTTAAAAAGATGATGAAAGGTAAATCTGAACTGAAGGAAGCCTTAAACCATTTCATCTGGTTTTTTTTAAATTCTGTGACAGCAAATCAGCTTTCATTTCTAGATTACATAAAACAAAGTTTCCTATCTATTTGCTACATGACTACAAACAGCAAAGTATTTAAATTATGCAAGGCTACAAGAATTGCCATGTTTCTCAAGCAAATTACTGAACACCTTTAGAAAATCCCTTGAATATCTCTATGTACTAATGACCAAAGTCATTGTCAGTGTTATTCCTGCTATTCACCCATTACAGTTCAGTTTTGAAATCTAAAATGTGCTTGATAAAATGAGATTTTCATCAGTTACCTACTGCCAGCTAGAAAAGCAGAAAATAGAGAAAATGGCCATTTCTATTTCATATTGCTTAATATCCATCACTTTAATGGAAATGAGATAAAGTAGATAATGGCAGTAAGAATTGTATTAGCAGCACAGACATATATTACATATTTCTCAGAGGTACCATTGTTGTAGCATTTACATTGTTAATATTAAAATGTCTCGAGCAGCACAATCCAATGTAACCAATATTATAAATATTACCTTTAATATAAAAGACTTGAATGAGCTTTTAACCTTGAATTTGATACAGTGTTGAAAATAACTTTAATACTTGCATGACCTAGCTCCTTGTGAATAGCTAAGTACTTTCCCCCTCAAATAAATCTTTCTCCAAAGCAAAACTTGGTTGCACTATTCTTAGCTGTAATTTCCACTGCACATTAAGTGATCATAGACCTTTTCTGTACTTCTTTTAAGTATAAGTCAGAGGCAGAAATGTCAAATTAGATGAGACTTTTGAAGCTAATGTTAAATACAAATAAAGACTTTAAGTTATGTTCCATTTTGCAGATGTTTCATTAAAGAAGAGTGTACAGGAAGGTTATACCCATGTTCATATATCCTGAGTTCATGCTGAACTGTGGTCTAAAATGGTTTTTGAAACTGAATATTAAAAACAAAAAAGAAAAAAAAGGCAAGTAAAAGGGTCAGGAATGAGGCAGAAATGGGAAGCCAGAGCACAAAATAGTATTGTCAGGGTTAGGAAAAAGGAGACTGTTGGCTCCAGTCTGCAGGATGCTGCAGCATGTCCAGGGAAGAAATGGCAGGGCAGAGCTTGGGCAAGGGAGAAACTGAAAAATCAGATGAGACAAAGAAGATAGTACAATCACACATCCATGCTGGCAGTCAGGAAATTTGATTATGCAGAAGAAAATTGGACAGAATCTAAAGCACAAATCTGAACACCTCTCACTGTGAAGAGCTGGATAACCATGAGGTTTAAAGGTAAGACACAGGTTAGAAATGAAGAGTGTGAAGCTCAGCTGTTTAATCTAGGGACCACTGGTAGGAATTTGTTTTAAGTCAGGCAATCATCAGGTGCAAATGGTACTGGAGGGAAGATCAATTACTCTAAATAAATTTAATCTACCTGTGAATAAGGCAAAGTGCAATACCAGGAGTGTTGGGCAAGCACAGAATGGAAATAATTGATGGGATTGAGTAAGGCAGAGAGTTTTCATCTGGAACACTTCTTGTCATTTACGTTCCAAAAAGAGGAGTCTGAATGAACAAAGCAGGAAAAAAAGGAGTTAGGAGGGCTTCAAAAAAGAAGCTAAAGCAGCTGGGATTGTGCAGTTGTAGCAAAAGGAAGGCTGGGAGGGGCCATTGTAAAACCACTCTGATGAAAGATACGGAATGGAATGGTGCAGACTAAGATTAAAGATGAAGAACCTGGTTGGCAGAAAATTAATCCTGTGTGAATTGACAAGGAATAAATGCAATCTCAAAAATATAAAATTTCTGACAGTAACAAGACTGGGGTTCTGAAACAGCCCATCATGAAGTGTCAGGACAAAAAAAACCCTTTCATTTTAGTGACAATCTTCATGGATTAGAAGACAAGGCTGCAGTATTGGGGGTCTGGTGGTGAGAAATGTAAGAGACTTCTTTTTGGCTTTATTTCTTCTCTTATAAATAGATATTTAAGGACAGATTAATTGATTCCCAGTGTGGGGCTTTCACTCCCTGAGCTGAGGAGCAAGCTCCCCTCTCTGTGGTGCACAAGGAGCAATAGAAAAGTCCACTATTAAAAACACAAGTACTGTTTTATTTTTCATAAAATGATGGAGTGATACCACAACCAGGAAAAGAAAAATCCTCAACTTCAGACCTCCCAAGATGACATTAAAAAGTTAAGCAGCACTTAGTCTTCTTTAAGGTGTCATTTTTGCTCAGCGTAACTCTAAGGCGCTTAATGCAGATGGATGGGCTGAGCAGACTCTGCAAAGACAAGGTTTCCTTCTTTACATCCAATCTAAAAGCTTTTAAAATCTCTCTGTCAGGAATGATTTGACTGCTTATCAATTGCATCCCCCTACTACTGCAAAACTTATAATGAGAGAGGATCACAGGGAAGAAAAACCACATTTGGATAACTGACAGTAAAATGAAATGCTGTCAATCTGATGGGCTGCAAAGCTGGGGCTCTACATTAACCTCACTTTGCTCATTAAAGCTCTCAGCCAATTAAAATAGCAGCTGGGCTCTGTCTGAGCGCTGCCACACTTTGGTGCTGCCAACAAGTTCATTTGGGGTGTCTCTCTGTTGGCCTCATGGAGAACACGCTCTGGGACAGCCGAGGTTTCATGGTTTGCAGTACAGATCAACTCCCAGAATAAAACTGCCTCTCTTCACCTTTGATACAGAGGATGTGCAGTATGTAAGAATGTAAGAAACAAGTCAAACATTTTTTCCTGGTATTTTCCTGATTTATGTATAGTCTGAGGTTTCATACAATTTCTAAAGCATAGGATTTCTATGGATAAAACCACTCTGCTCTAAAAAGGAAAGATCTGGAATAGGACTAACTTCTTTCTTATATTAATAAAGAAGACATACAAAGTTCATAATTTATCCTAGCATTCTTGAAAGAAGAAAAAAAAATTTTTATCCACAAACAATATATTTATCAACATACTAAAATGAGAATAATTGAATCAGCTTGCATAAATATCTATAGGAACAATCAAACTGATCCCCAGGGTGAGAGCCACCATTTCCCAAATGCTTCTATTCTATGTGACACTAAAATTAGAATTCTCCTCACATCCTCTCCATTTAGCCCATAGTTTTCATAATGGCTCTAATAAATAGCAATAATACTGGATATTTTCAAAGAACAAACTGGTGGCTTTATTCTCATTTCACAACACAGCCTAAGCAAAAGCAAAAAATAAAATAAATGCCAGACATGCAGGGAAGACTGGGAGCAGCTCCATTAAAGTCAATAGTTATACATAAAAATACATAAAACGAGGAAAGAAGAAGAACAAATGTCTTTAGATAATGTATGAGAATCACAGTATGAACCCTCAGCAGAGATTCATCTACAAAGAGAAGTTAGTCAGGAGAACTGATTTTTAACTTGCCATTTCAAGCTGAAGGGAGAAAGAATAAAAATTTTCAGAGCAGCAGCACTGTCTGAAGAACTCTTTTGTGCTTAAACAGAAAGTCCTAAACAATTTTAAAGCTCAAAGTATGGAAATTAGCATCACAATCCATGGTTTCTACTGCTTTCATCTGTGGTTGGAGCTTGTTATTTAGCAGGACCATCAATTTGGCATCTTCTGTGACCAAAGCATTGCTTTAAAAAATATGTCTCATTAGCCAAAGTATTTGCATTATTTTCAAAAGCTTTAAAATATATTTTTTCAAAATTTAACAAGCTGTAAGCATCTTTGATTTCCATCCCTGAATCAACTCAATTTAGCTGAAAGGAGGGGGGAAAAAAAAGAGGTTCCTTTTGTCAAGAAAACTTCTTTTGTAAGAAGTTTTATTTTAAAGAGAGGTTTTATGGAAATTTCATGGTTTAACCTCAGCCTGCAATAAAGTACCATGGGACTGCTCACTCACTGTCCTGCCCACAGGGATGGGGAGGAGGAGCCCAAAAATGGAAAACCCAAGGCTTGGAATGGGAGCTGATAAGGAATTGAAATAAAATTAAAATATTGTTGTTTTTATTATTGATGCTACTAATAATAATTGATGGTAAAGATGATGATGAAAAGAGGCACAAAGCCCAAGAAACACAAGTGATGCACAACGCAGCGGCTCAGCACTCACTGCCCAGTCCCTCCCAGCACACTCTCCCAGTTTATAAACTGGGATGGTGTTCTGCAATATGAAATATCCCTCTGGCCATGCTGCCCCTAGTTTCTTTTACTTTTCCTAATGCAATTAGGTTTTTGTTTTGTTTTTGGAGAAAAGCCAGTTTAGCAAAGGAACTGTTGCTGCACTGTCTCTCCTCAGCTCCCAAGTAACTCCTCTGCATGGAAGCCGTGGATTCTCTCTCCTCAATCCCCCTCTCCAGTGCTCCCAGTTCTCACTGAGCTGACCAGTAACAGGGACATTTCCCACTGGAAATCCCTGCTGCAGTGGATCAAAATCACCCCATGCAATGTTCCAGAGAGTTGAAATCAAGGCACAGGAACCCAATTCCCAGTTCTGCCCTTTGCCTTTCAGTGATGCTGTGCAGGTCACACCCCACTTCTGCCCTACTGAGATACAAATATTCAATCTTTTATAAAGCAGTTTGAAGTCCAAAAAGAAAAAAAAAAAAAAGAGGTTTTTTGTTTTGGTTTAGTTTTTGTTGGGGTTTTTTGTTTGTTTGGTTTTGGTTTTTGGTGGTTTTTGGCAGGGTTTGGGTTTTGTGTATTTTTTGGTTTTTGTTGTTGTTGTTGTTTTGGTTTGGGGTTTTTTTTTTTTACTTTTCATTACTGACCCCTCAGACTTTCTCACTTATTTTGGGTCCATTCTTGATTCCAAGCTTGTTGGTAGAAGAGGAGGAAGTAAAACAGGTTTGGCAACATGCTGAGTTCCAGTACTGAGCCTTTAAGGTGTATATTCAATTCCAAGATCCAGAAAACTCAAGGAGTGGTTACATGGTGAATCCAATCAGTTTAATAAATATATTCCAGCTTTATGGTGCCACAGATGCTCATTAAAGAGTTGTTTGCTTTTAAGTAACATTTATTTAAATAATACATCCACCGAATCAATAAAATGCCACCTCTGGCTGCATTTTTTATTCAGCTCTCACCTAGCAGTTCAAAATATTCAATAGATTTATAGTGAACTTCATTGTCCCCAGCTGCTGCTGGGTTTTACATCCTTTCACACCTAATCCTCACCATCTGCACATTCAAGATTAGACACGATCCCTCGTGGACCTTGCTGCGTGCGAGCATCCAGCTCAGTGGCTCAGACAAATTTCTCTCATCACTCAAACCACATCCTGTGCACCCACAATTATTTCACAGCATCACAGAGAGGCTCACTGGAGCCACAGAAATACGTTCAGATTACTTGGCAATTATTCAGCACCTGGGGGATTATACTTGTAAATTACTCGTAGACTGTTAGCACATAGATGCTACAGGTTTTCAGGTATTTTAAAAATGAGTACCTATGGTTATTGTCTGTTTATCACCTTATTAACACAGGGCCTGCCTTATTACACTGGTTTGAGAATTTAGAATAGAAGTCTGAACGGTCAAAACAATCTGTGTACAAAGTACCTTCTAAAGGTCAGTTCTAAAACATTCATTATGGTTTTGGCATTTCAGATTTTTTTTTTTGGTAATCATTCAAAATCTTAGTCCTGTAGCTATTTGAGAAGAAAAACAAACAATGCATTGGGACAACTCTAAATACTTTAGCCAATACGTGCTGTATAATTCACCTTTCACATCATTCAAAGACACTTCCACAGCTTTCAGCCACATTGCAGAGTTCACAGCTCTGTTCTTGGCTACAAGGACTTTGAAGTCACTGCAATCTCTGGCTGAAAAGTCAAACATTAAGCTGACATATCAGCTGTTAACTGCATTAAATGCTGCTGTCCTGTTTGTTGTTTTGGAGGGTTTTAAGTCATTTTTCTAAGGAAGAAATCCTAACATCCTCTTTCATGGCAGAATTAAAGCCTGAAGGATACAGGCCAGCATCACCCCCAACATGATCGATGACAGCCCAGATATGGAGCTACTTTGGTATGGGGCAATTCAAGAAACAGAAACCTGGAGTTATAAAATCAGTGCATGGTTGAGTTCTATTGAACAAATGCAATTCAGTTGAAGAGGACAGGAAATGATGGTGGCACTGCTCCAAACCAGGGGAGTGACATAAATTCAGATGACCTGCACAGAGCCACTGTAACTGAGTGTGACAGCAGCAGCTCAGCCTGGAAGTTCATGGCATGCTCCACATCCCAGATGCTTTGGACTGGGAAAAGGGTTTTACATGAGCCCAAAATCATTCCATGCATGTGGATCTGAGGGATGAAAACAACCCTGACTCCTCTGTTTAGATATTCCTTTAATTCTTCTGTCTTTGTTATAATTTATTTTTGCTTCACCAGAGTCCAAGGTGTGCCTTGGATGGGGAGTTAAAATGCAGCCTGTGTCTTATGAACAAGCTACTATTTAAATTAGAAATTAAATAATGCTAAAAAAAAAGCCTATGGGAGTTGTCCCAGCAACGAGGTAAAATGTGCAATATTTTAATTTAATATAACAGCTCTCTTCCTCTCTAAAAATTCTGGCTCTTGAAGAAGTTCAATCTATGGAACAGAAATACCAATTTTGTCCTAATGTATTTTCCTTGCTATTTACATAATAATGAATAGTTTTAAACAAAAGAGAAAAAAAAAATTGTAATTTGTGTCCTGGAAAAACACCTCTATTTTTGGAAAAGCAATGAGCATGATTGTCTTTCATTGAAGCACAAGAATAATAGGTATTAATGATGGCACTTCTCCTAATTTCATAACCCATCCTCCCAGCTGAATGAAGCAGGGTTTGTTCAGTGAGCCTCACTGAAATCAAACATTTGAACACCACAAGGTGTTCAGCACTGTACAGCACAGCCTAACACTGCAAATACTGTATTTTAGCTCAGTGCTGGATAATGGATTAGCTGTACTGGCAGTCCTCAGTAACAAATACCCTTTAAAACAAAATTAGCCTTTAGAAAGAGTATTTCAAAACAATCAGTGAACCCCGAGAGCTTGGGGAAATACAATGCAAAGTCTGCAATAATAAATCCTGTAACAGCATTTTATTGTCTTCAGTGATTTTTCCATGGATCTCCTATCCCCTAATTTTAGAAAACAATTGCCTCACTCATCAGTTTTTTGGAATATAAAAGAGTTGTTCCTAGGAACATGAAATATGGGTGTCACCCCCTCATGTACAGACAGGGTTATTCTCTCTTAGGAGTAACCATAAGAAAGAAATGATCATTGGCACAAAATTCCTGTTCATAGACCTGAAATTTAACAGGAATTGTTGTAACAGATGGGAGCCTTCCTGTTCTTTGACCCACACAAAATGGGTCAGTTCATGATGTTTTCCAAAGCCAAGGTGCATCTGCTCAGTAGCTGCTACTGAACATTCACCTGCAGGCACCTGGAGCTGCAGAGCCCCACTCACACCCAGCTGGGCAAAACTTTGTGCCAAGCTCAGTGCTGGATTCCTGCCAGCCAAGCTGGAAACTGGTTCTTGAATGGATCTGCAATTGGGAAGACGAGGCCGCTGTTTTTACACACACATCCATCTGCTGAATGCCAAGGAACTGTTCTTGAAATAAGAAAAAATACTTGGGCACAACTATTCCTTCAGGAGCTTCCCAAAGGCATTTGTGAGATGGGGAAGGGGAATGGACCTGGCTAAAGGAGGTGAAAATCTGCAGCTGATGTGAAGTGAATGAGACAGGCTTTCTGCTGGGATGACAGCAGATGATGGTGTAATTAAATATTTACCATAATGAGGGATAACAAGGGAGTGTCCATAAGCAAAACTCACATTTGCTCCTGCCTGCTTGGCCCTGCAGCCCTCACAGAGCTCTGATAACAATGTGTGCGTGTGAGTTAAATGTAATTACACACACACACACTTCACCCACACGCCAGTTCTCATATGGTGACATTAACATCCCTTACGAATTAATTAAACCTAACAAGACACCCATAATTAAGACTTCTGAGGTTTATTATTTCTCTTTTACTATTGGGAAACAGACCCAAGGAGACTAAGTGCCTTATCTAAGTAAATGAATCTCTAAATTACAGTGGGAACACAGTCCAGGGGCCCTGATTCCAAACAAATTGACTACTTAAGCACTGAAGGCTTTGTGCATGGGAATTAAACAAATTGTCTGAGTTTAGTTGCCAGTGTATCCTTTTCTGGATGAAAAAATATATCTAGAACTAGGTATTAGCCAAGTTGTGAATTTTTCCCTTAAAAAATTAAATCAATCCAACACCTGTCTGAACTCTTAATTGTGTTTACTTTCAGATGACTTTCAACAACACATTGTCCATTTATGTTCATCTCTGGGAGATGCAGGAACAGAGCCTTTACCAAGCCACTGCTCCAATTATCGAAATGTTTTTGCAGATTGAGAAATATATTAGATAAATAACATTTTCTATCATCAGGCTGTCTGATCAATTAAGAGAGGAGCACATGCAAGTATTGAGGCATCACCTGGTTATTTTTCAACCTTCAGCTATACAGGACTTGGTAAAAAGCAATGAGATTTTAGGGAATGCTTCTTCCTCTGGATCACAAATAAACACTAATAAAAGTTCTGAAACACGACCTTGAGGTGGCCTTCATTTTCAAAGGCCATTTTTAACAACTAGAGAATAAAGTATGGGAAAATATGTTTAAAAAAATTTTATGAGTAATGGAAGTTGCAGGAATAGAGAGGACCTGAAAGAGCATCAGTTTAATGCAAAATGGCAGTTCCTATATTCCTAATGTAAAGAAGCCATATAACAACCTACAGCCAAATCCATTAGGAAAACGACCTACTGACCTCAAATCACATTTTTTACTCTCTGTTTAATTATAAAATCACTGAATAACTGCAATTTAAGGTTATCTGCATCCAGCCTCTGTAAAACTTGTGTATGGGTGAGCTCTAAGGAGCCCTTGTGACACAGACTGGCCCAGGAAATGTCACCTCACCTCTGCACGCCATTCCAACTTGAAAGAGAACCAGACACTTGTCTTTTTAGGCTTGAAATCCCTCATTATTGATCCACAGAACATTAACATGTTTCATGGCTTGTTTGTTCCCTAAAAATAGTAACTAGATTGTGTTCAAGTGCCACTTTTTAAGGAAAAAACAAAACACGGCGAAGTGAGACAAGCCTCAGTGCGCAGGTAGGTCAAGGCTGCCCAAACCCACTTTGGAAAAGCCAAAATAAATGATTCCCCAAAAGCTCCACACACCATTTGCCTCATCTCTCAGCCAGTCCTGGGGACCTGGGAATCCTAAAACTGCAATCTGACTGAGCTCTTGTCAATCTCTCTCCCTTATATCTCAAATTTTCCATGTGCACAAACCTGTCCTGCCCCTTTGGCAGGCAGGTCATGGCTCGGTGTCTCTTTGGTCTCTATCAGTACCTCTTGCAGAGAAACCCAACATGATAAAACACAGAAACAATGCCTGTATCAATCATTCCAGAAAAAAAAAAAATAATTGAATTTATACATGAAGCAGTGATACCAGCAAACCCGTTTTAGGTTTTGGAGGTTTTTTTCATTTGGTTGGCTTTCTGGTGGTTTGGGTTTTTTTGTTGATATAGCCTGTTTTTTCCCTACTGCTAAAGGAGTAGAAGTAGGCACTCCACAATCACTCTACTGCTTTCTCCTTGCCCATTTTTATGACTTTCTGCTCTGCTGGAACTGCTCTCAGACCAGCCTGGCTGGCGATACAAACACAGAGAAACTCCAGAACAACCTCCACCAGCAGTACCAGGAAACAGAATCATTTAGACATGTTCCAAGTACAGCTAAAAACACAAGTACACAAGTACAGCTTGTCAAACACAGCAGAAGATGAGCTGAGAGGGGAATCAGCCTTCAAAATACCTGAACCAAAAAAAGATGAAAGCTGGTCAAACACTGTTATTAGAAAGAATTGAAAATATCAGTCACACAGGAATCTCTGGACAGGTGATACCTGTTACCACTCCTAAAAATGACAGATAAAAGGAAATATCCACAAAGCAGCATTGTATTTACTCATCTCTCCAGCCTTGCATTGCAAAGGAATGCCTGGAAGTGCTCTGGTCTCTCTCCTGATCTATACAGACCTTTGGAAAGGCTCCACAAGCATCTGCAGACACCAGGAGTTATCAACCACTCCAGCTCCTGCTCCCCTCCTGCTCCAGAGTGGCAAACAAAAAATGAGACTTAACAAACTATAAATCCTTAACTGTTGAAATAGTGAAGGGCAGAGTGAACTTAGTGTGATAGGCAAGGGTATATTAACAAACAGTGGTACATGACATATAACATACAAAAATTTGCTAGCTGGGGCAATACTGCTTTTAAAGCTGTTTCCACCTGTGCAGTTCTCAGTGCTGCTTTCTGGTTCATAGGGAGATCATTTTACACTTAGCCCCCAAAATATTTTTCACAGATTTTTACAGTCTCTTATGGAAAAGCAGGACCAAGAACTATCTTTTGTAGGAGGCCCTGAATATTTGTATTATGAATGGAGGAGGTATTAAATACATATTATATATACCTGTACTTAAATATCTTTACCCTGACTAAGTCCTAGTTATCCTTGATGGGCTGCAGCTGCGATGTTCTTCATTGGGCTGCAGCTGTGGTTTGTCAAGGTAACTAGGATAAAAGGGGAGTGGGCTACTTAGTCAGGCAGAACCATGATGGAGCTCTGACTAAGGAAGATCTTGTTCCTGTGCTGTGAAGATCTGCCGCCCACAAGACAACAATAAGAGGTACAGGACTAATGAAATATGCTTAATATAACAACTTGGGACTTATCTAATATGGACTTATGGAATATGTTAAATACAACCATGGAATATGATAGATATAACAATATGAGATTGGACTTACGGAATGTGTTAACTGCAACAATCTTTCTTCTCTGCCTGATAATAAGCCCAGTTCTGAGCAGTATTCAAGGTATTTAATTTTTCCCCCCATACTTGAAACAAAAAGCTGCCAGAGCTGAAGATTTACAAACAATGTGTGACATTCTTCTCACATACATCTCACCTCCTTATTTTAGTCTCTTGCATAATTTCTCTTTTTCTATCTTTGTTTAATTGCACTATCTATACTTCTTTTACATATCTACCCTCCTTTACTTCTCCCTTTTACTTTCTCTAGCAAACTGCTTTCACATTCTCCATCAGCTTTCTCTTCTCACTCAGCAGGTGGGTGCTTGGATTCTGCAAATATAGGAGCCAAACCTCTTGGTCAATTTTATCAAGAACATGGAGATTAAAAAAAAAAAAAAAAAAAAGGAGATAAAAAAATAACCACACTTTACCAAAAAGTAGAATACAATGGTTTTAACTTGAATTATGATGCTTACACCAAGATCAAAAGCACAGTGAGTCACAGAACTGCAGAACTTCCTGTGCAAGAGTTAATGTTGGAATCGAAATCCTTGAACTTCCCAAACTAATTAACACGCAAAAGACCCAACAAGGTACATTTTTCATAGTGGACCAAAAGAATGTCAGAAAATACAATGGGGAAGAGGATTTAAGTGCTGTCAGCTTTTCAAAACAACCCTTCACTCCATGATCTAGAGCTTTGACACTCCCTGTCTGAAAATTCAACTTATATTGACATTTTCTTCTTTCTCTCCAGTTCAGTTTAGCCATGAATCACCTGTTCTGCTGCTCCTGGGTGCAAGCTGCTGTTAACAACCTGACATCCCTGCCACTGTGCACTAAACACATTGCAGTGCTTGCTCCTGCTGATTGCAAATGGGACACAGGGATCTCTCAGATAAAACTATTTATTATGGGATCACAATGCATGCTTACATTTATACCTCGGTGGCCAGCAGTGCCTATCTAGCAATAAATATTTTAGGAATAAGCAACTCGAATACAGAGGATGAAAATCTGGGATGGAGAATTCCTACCTCCTAAAAACCACAGAATCATCTCTCAGTGAATTCATAATTCTGCCAAAAACCTGAGCGGATCTACCAGGTGATTTCAGCATATCTAATTCTTATTTATTTTTCCACTTCTGCCTGCTTGAGTTTTTTAAGCAACTTTAGGCATATTTGTCCCAATCCCTGCATTATGTGTTACTTGAACAAATTCATCTGAAATTTGCAACTTTGCCTCAGTTTCCCAGCTCCACCTGACTGCAGCAACAACCATCAGCTCATTTGCAGGGCACAGCTGCTTTCATCACCCAGGTATCACCAACGTCCACCTCACTTTTTGTAAGAGATCAAATTACATGAAATAAATATACCTGGAGATTTTAAAAAGCTGGCTGAGATATATTAAAAGCAGATAAAAACACCAAACAAACAAAAAACTCAACAGTTGGGGGTTTCTCTGTCATGTGGGGGGGGGGGGAAGTGAAGACAACCAAGACAATACTAAAATTATTTTGCTTATGGAGGGGAAATATACATGTGAAACACAGAGTTAACAGCGGCTGACTTTGCCTTTTTTATTTCCAAATAATTCCACACTTGGAAAATTTAGGTGTGATTTCTTTTTCCAATTTTCCCTCAACCTCTAATTAAAAGCCACACTAAAAAAAAAAAACTCATTTGCTGATAAATATATGGAAACTTTAATAGTTACCAGAATAAGTGTGCTAAATGTGGATACAAAATTAAATGCTAAATGTAGAGCTATTTATCATCCTGCTTTTACTTTCCCATTCAAATATCTTATGTAAATATATGCTTTTTTCTTTGGAGGGGGGCGATATTTCAGAATCCTAACTCCCATCCTAACAAACACAGATTTTTTTTCCCTGAGAACAGCTGTGTGCTAAAGAGCAGGAATGTCACACTTTATCATTCCACAATTCAGGAAGCATCACAACATTTGGGACAACGAAATCGTGACCTACACGTCTGTCTAAAATAACAATATCACAGTTTTGAGGGCTGAAGGAATCCAATTCCACATTCACATCCTTTTATACTGTGACTGTTCCTAAAGAACATCATTTCCCTTTCCAGAGGCAGCTTCCCAAGTGCTGATGGCAGAGCCCTCACACTGCAGACGCCACACAAATACCACAGCTTCACTTTTTGACATTAATGGGTTTTCTCTAACATATGATGGAGAAAATGCCTCATTTCTCCCCATCATCTCTCCAAGAGATGCTAAGTGTCTTCAGTCAGCTGTGACTGAAGCCACCATGTGTGACAACATTCTCACAGCTTTGAAAGGAACAGGAAAAATTTCCATAGGCTGGAGAAAGCAACAGCTTCCTGTATGCGAGGAAAAGGACCTGCCAGCTAATAAGAAAAATATTGTTATTTACTTTCACATTAGGAAACTGAGAATCAGGCATTACTTCAGCAATGTCATGAGGGATCAGAACACAGGGAAAGCAGTGAGGTTCAAATCCAACAGTCCCAACCATCATCAGGTGTTGACGCTGCTCATCCACAGGGAAGTAGAAGCAAACCGCCTGTAAGAAGACATTAAGACATGCTGGATGTGTTAACCCATCCCATTCCTGACATTCCAGGAGATTCCACACCTGGTGGGCCAGGCACAGTCTCTGCTGCCAGGAGGCAGGCAGTGAAAGCAAATTAAAAGCTGCTACAAACATGAAATCACAATTAATGATTACATGATTATTGATTACAAGTAGCGATTACAGGACACGACCCTGCCTTGGCACACACACTCCAACTCCATCCATGATGCTCCCTTTCCCTTTCGCATGCCACAGTCTTAGAATTCAGGAGAAACACCTTCAAATTCCAGATTTTGGGGTAAGACATTTACCTATCTCACAAGGATATGGTGGCTTCCCCAAATCATGTTTTAAATGCAAATATGACTGAGCAGCCAGCTCTAGTGGAAGATGTCCCTGCCCATGGCAGAGGGGCTGCAAGGAGATGATCTTTGAGGTCCCTTCCAACCCAAAGCAGCCAGTGACTCCATGCTATCATTTATCTGTTATCTCTCAACTAGAAAAGAAGTGCACTCCAGTGCATAAGTAGCTCCAGCTCATTCTCACATTGCTTGTCATGGTTTTATTTAGTTAAGAAATTTGCATGAAACATTCAGATGACACATGATACATATGTGCAGACACTTCAGTACTTTTTTTTACCCCATTCCTGCTGTTGTTGAGTGAAATGATGGCATCTATCACAAAAGCAGAGTAGACTGTTACAACTCTACTACTAAGAGGCAGAATGTGAATAAATGATCCTGAATGGAGAGGTTTTTTCTAAATGCTGTTTGCCTTGTGACAAACAAGGCTTTGACATGGGCTCCAGGCTGCACCAGAAAGCCAGGGCAGATCCCTACCAGTTATTCATTAAGCCAATTTTCTTGTGCACAATAAGCTATTAAGGTCATAATGAATATCCTATAATAGCAATTGAAGAAAATCGAAGAAATACATACCACAGTCAGGGCCTTTACTGTAGTACATTAAACTTGTTTTCTACTCCATAGGGTATCCGCAATTTTATGTCTTTCTTCCACAATGAACTTTATAAGCAAGCTAGAGGATTTATCCTGATTTCACTCTCTATCTCCACATTAAGAAGACAGAAAAACCAGAGCATGTGCTGCAGCACATTATCTTCTTACAAACAAATCTCTGGCAGTTTCAGAAAGAATATAGATTCTCACAGAATTCAGTTAACCTCTTGGGTAAAACTGTATTTCTAAGTATAACTCCATGAATTTGTAGACAACAAACAGGCAGTATAATTTAGTGTTGGCACAACAATATTTTACTGGGCCGACATAGCTCACAGCACTAACTCTCTGAAGTACTCAGCAATTCAGGAAGGAAAGATTGAGAGAATGCTGGAATTAATTTACTCTTCCACCAGAGATGGGCTCCAGCTCTATATATGGGATATGAAGTTCAGTTGCTTTCACTCCACACATATCATTATGTTCCATTTTTGCTAAACAGACACTGCAGAAAGGGTTTTGTTTGTGGGTGCTTTTGTCCTTGTCTCATTTGTCTTGGCTCACAGGAAAACAGAGGTATTATGGGAGACAGTTACAAGATATTTTTTCCCCCAAATAAACCTTCATAGCATAAAAATTTAGTGCAGCTTTTGTTTATAAGCCTTAACAATTTGGTGTAATAAGATATGTTGAGTGGATAGAAGGATATAAAGAAGCTAAAATCTTCAGGTTTCAGGTACTATTTTAGAAACACAAATTCTTGTCTCAGACAGCTTTAACTTCCAGTGGCATTCACAGAATCTCCTCCTAAATCACTGTAATACAGGAGCAAAGACCCAACATTTGTTTGACACTGCCTGGATGAATTCTCATCTCTTCAGTGCCTTTTCCTGTGCTCCATTTTCTGATGGCAATAATGTTTTAATCTGTGCTAACAAGTGATGTTCCAGCATCCAGGTAGGAACAAAGTGATGGCTGCTCCAAGTCTGTTCCTCAAAGGCAAAACTCTAAATCCAATTATAGCAATGCCTATCCTCCTGCATGGGATTTACCCTACTTTTTACAGACAGGTCATTCCAAAATATCTCCTCCCTTTCTTTACTGTTTTAATTCAAGTGGGTTTTTTTTTTTCTTTATTAATTTTCAAAATTTGGCTAGGAGAATCAGGGAAGGATTAGCCTGCCAGTGTTAAAGACAACTGAATAGAGGTTTTTAGTGTAATTTTCACTGACTCCATCAAATCGTGCATTTTTATCATTTATTTAGTTCAAACTTAACATCTGATGCATGGTTGCCTTTGATTCAGAGTGACAAGAAAAAAGTTTACTGTTAAAGATTAATCATGTTCTTCTGTTCCCACTCTCCTTCTGCTCTTAGATTTAGGAGGATGCACTCAGCTGTAGTTTTATTTTCACATGATGAAAAAATCTGGTTTAGATTCTATGCATTTGTAATTTATGCTTCCACATTACTTACTCAATAGTAATGTAAGTAATGCATGTAATAAACACACATTTCATTCATTCCTTTTGTACTAATAAATGGTGACTACTCTCAAAAAGCCCTTCTGTTTATCCATGACTCTAAAATGTGTCATTTTTTCTGTTTCTTCTTTGTGCTTCTCACCTTTGAAACGTCCTTATGGTCATTACCTCTCAATTTAGCACCACTTGGAAAAAACTCTGTTTTTGGTACAGGGAGCACTGCTACTTCCCCTCTCCCAACTGTTCCAAGGCCCAGCTCCCACCATCACCACACTGTAAGAAAATTCATGTGCTGCACATCTCACCCATCACCCAGTGGTCCTGATACCAAGAAATTATAGTTTTTCTCTATTTCTCTAGAAATGTTCAGGTCCACAGGACAGGGCTTGGAGAAACCTGGTTTAGTGGAAGATGTGCAGGGGGGTTGGAACTGGGTGACCTTTACAAGTCCTTTCCAGCCCCAAACCATTCCATAATTTTGTGATTTTCTCTTTTACTTTTGATGTTCATCTTCATTTTGTATAAAGCCTGCTGTGTCAGGAGCAGATCTGTCATTCCAAAACTTAACCATGTATTTATCAAATCACACTCATTAATAACAAAAAAAGGAATAAACCCATTTTTTTGTCTTTAATAATCTCATTCATTTCTTATCTGAAGCTTAACAAAGCCATATTTTCACAGCAAGTAGCAATCCTTCCCACAGGACTGTCATCAATGTCTACAGAATTGTAGCTTTTATTTTAAATGGTATTTAAAAGAGCTTCTGTCATTTCTAGTTGCAAAGATAACTGCTCAAACATGAAAGCAAGAATATCAATGCTGTGGCTGCCTCCTAAGCCTGACAGATGCAGTGCCTGTGCTGCTGCTCAGAACAAAACACTGAGCAGCCATGGTGAAATTAAAACAAACAAACAAAAAAAACCCCATCAAAAACCTAAAATTGATTTTTAAAAACCTACATAAGCAATTTTCCTTACTTTCTGAGACTGACTCCCCCCCATTTTGTGTTGCTCCAAAGAAATGTGTGTGAAAACTCCTGTCTCTTTCCTGCTTGTCAAATTTGGCAGGATTTGATGATAAAAAGACAATTAGGAAGAATTGAAAAATATTCTTCTTTCAAAAGCAAGCACAGAGTCCTGCACAAAGGAGAGGAGAACTAAAGATGGGATCAGAGGGGGGAAGGTGAAGGAGGAGAGATCACCCAGCTTCACTCTATGTTCACTCTCCTTTGGCAAAGTGTTTTTCCCTTTCTAGACTCCATCAAGAGAAGCCCATTGCCCCACATGTGATTTTCCAGCTGCAAGGACCTAGCAGGGCCCCAGCCTGAAGGATGGGACCACATTTGTGCCAACTCTACACCCAGCACTGCAATCCCTCTGCCTGTGAGGGATGCCACGGCTGGGACACCAAAGGGTAAATTTCTCTGGGATAACACAATCTGCCCCATTCCAAGAGCAGTAACTCATCTGAATCTGAAACTTTAATCCAATTCTAAAACCATTTCTTAAAAAAAAAAAAAAAAGCCACATTCTCTTTCAACATAGAGGTAATCAAATATCTGGGCTGAATTTAATGGGTTTTATTTGATTCAATTACTACTGGGAGGACAAAGGTATTGGTGAGCTCAGAGCACTGAAGCAGTGCAACACACAAAAATACTGTGCATCATCAAAATCCTCACATTCAAGGGGTTAATTGCAATGCTAGAATGAAACCTATTACACTAATCACCATTTATTGTCAATTGTTTGCAAATGTGTAGATAAAAAAAGTAAATGGATGTGATTTATCCCTTTTGATAAACTAAATACTGAAAACCTTGAATTAGACAAATTAACTATACATTAAATGAATGAATTAAATAGAAAAATTTAAAATACAAGACATCTTTAAATAGTGAAGCAACTTCATTTCTGACTAAAGGAATTGGCAACACTGGAATTTGAACTGAGAAAGCCTCAGTTCTACAATTACATCAACCTTTACTGCAGCTGCAGAGTTAAGTTATTGCCCTGGGATTGACTAAACCTTTCCCTGGAAATGACCAGAGCATTCTGAGCTGAAGGATGATATTTTTATGGACTACTGGTTGCTTTTAATTCCTTTATAGCACATTAAAATATAGTCACTCTTTCAGCCATTTTAACCTTGTTTGGCACAAATGGTTGCACTTGAAATTCATCGACTTAAATGGTCCATGGAAGATATCATTAAGAATTGCTGTAGCAGATTTTTTTTTTAAACTTGAAATGCATTTAATTATTAATGTCCCTCTATCATTTATGCCCCATTGTTTTTTCAGATTTTCCACATCTTTCACCTTACCTGTTCAAGGAGTTACAGAAGCCAGAACAAAGAATTCCAGATACAAAGACATTCAGAGCTATCACCAGACCTTGCAATAGTCCTGAGTGTCTGCACTGAGTTTTGGTGATAATATTCAAATATCCAAGGCTAGGCTCAATAACAAACTGAGGGCAACACTGTCATTTACACAAGACAATATGGAGATTGGCTCATACACCAATGAGAATATTTGTCATGCATCTATATATGCATTATTTTTTTTATTTGTTCCTAATTTAGGATGACCTCTGAAAATTATTATATTTTTGTTTCTTTGGTCTACAGTATAACTTAAAGAATACAGGGTAGCTCACTGATTTTCAGTAACAAGAGGGCCCATAACCTTCACAGACTATTAATTTTCCTAAGTTTTCCTTGAACAACTCCAATGTTGTTAAGATTGAAATCTGTCATCTGGAAATGCTGATCTCCTTTCTGTAAAATCCAACATCGGACTGACAGGCAGGGTTTTGCCTTTGACATAAAAAAGGAAAAATTATCCCATGAAACTACCCTCATTCATCTAGCTTGTCTTTATTTCTATATTTGTTTTTATGTATGTTAAAACAATCACTTCTTTTGTAGCACTGCTGAAGCAGCCAAGGACATTCTGCTTTCTTTTTCTGTATAAAAACAGAACTGGAGGAAGAAAAACCACTAAACCAAGAGTTATTTATTCATCTTTCTTGGACTCATTATCTATTAGTTATTCCTTTCAATCATTACCTATGATTTTTACTGTTCTGTAAATAAAATGTGACAAATCTCTTCCCTCTGCTTGGTATTTCCCAGGTGTACACCAAAAAAGTAAATTCTTGTTTCTCATCTTGGAGTAATTTATCCCAATCCCATAAGAGCAGCCCCAAGAACAGCGCTGAGCCTCACCACCATCAGCTCCAACCTCCAAAGGGAATATAGCTGGAGCCTGGAAGTAGATCTGGAAAGGGGGAAACAGCTGTAAGAGGAAGCAACTGAATTGAAGTAACTGAAAAATTGAAAATATTGGAGCTCTCAAGGTGACTGAGAGCCAGGGAATTTCAGGTTAAAGGGCTGCTGCAGAGGTGCCCATCATTTTCTCAAGCTTAAGTCAGTGCTACATAAATCAGTACAGAACAAAATACTTTTGGAAAAAATAAAACCCAGCAAACCAAACCCCAGAAGATTATTTTGGAGGAAGAGAAGGGAAGAGTACAGCTAGGAGCCCAAAATTCTGCATTCCTATGAAATAAAAGCATTTATCTTAAGATGTATATTATACATGCCCAGTAGAAAAACAAAAGGCTTTTATTACATGTGGGAAGACTAACAAGAAAATAATGTAATTTCTCTAAGACTTGTTTTTCTGTGAGAGTGCTGATTTATACAGATTTCCACAGCCTGAGACTGTGTTAAGATCACAGATACACTGACTGAGACTCATCTCACCAATTTCTTTCCTAATCTTTGTGGAAAATTATCTGACAGGAGGTCATGGAGCCCAGAGCTCCTGGTACCTAAGAATATGTTCTTCCTTTTCCTGGCCATGCTCTAAACCAATCCTAATCACCACAAAATATCAATTTAGCACTTTCAGGAGAGCATTAAATGGCACAACTCAGGCTTTAATGCCAAAAAGCAGAAACACAATATAAAACCAGGAGGGTTCAATACTGTAAACTCCTCATAGCCTTGGACACCAAATCTAGACATAAAAAGGGATCAAACACACTGAAAACTCTCCTTTGAACTTTTTAAGCTCTTTATAATTTGTTTGTGATGCTGTTTAATAACCCAAAGAAAAAAAAGGAATCCATTGACTCACTAAAGAAAAAAATAATAGTAAAAACAAACAAAGGAGTAAAGACATCTGCAAACACTTTTCATTGCACATCTCTGTACTTTTATGTATTTCAATAAAGGTGTGTTTTCTAGGGGAAGAAAAAAGCTGATATAACAGTAAAGTTAAAATTTCAGGAAAAACAAACAATCTGCTTCCATTCCCAAATATTGCATGAAGGAAGCATAAATGTGTGTCTGTTTTGAACAAAACACGTATGGAACCACCTCAGAAATGAAGTAATGAAAGCATTTTTGATGTGTCCTGATACAAATTTGAATTTAGTTAGCAAAAACTTAACAGAGAGTAGCAGTATCCAGTTATCCAAAACAGGGCAGAACCCTGCCCATCATGTACTTTTTTCATACCTGCACAAGAAGCATGGAAACAAAACTTGTCCCCTGACTTTTTAACAAATGCATTTTCATTTTCAGTCTCCTCTTCCTTTACAAGCCGTGATTTCGCTCAGGCTGGGGAAGCATTCTAGGCAAAAATCACTTCACACTTGTTCCATGGATAAATTTTCCTCCCAGACACCTCCTGTTGCCTGGGCTGTTCTGTGTTTTCAGAAAGTCGTGGGAATCTTATTAAAAACTGTTTTCCAAGGAATCTGTGCAATTCATTGGCAGACTGAATTGCAGGAAAAAAGAAAGTCTAATTCACCTGATTTCCTCCAGAGCTGGCAATACAGAAGCAGCAGCTTCCATGGGTGTCCATATATATATATATATATATATGTATATATTTAGGACTGATAATTCAGTATGAGCAGAACAGAATGTATTTTCTATATAGGAAGCAAAAAAATCAAAACAAAAGTATGGAATAGCCAAGAATAGTCCTAAAATTTCTGCACAGCAACAGAGAAACCAAAGCTTTCAAAGTCAAATAAGAACAACTTTTACAGAGTACTTTTCTTCTCATGCATTCAATGCTTTGTCCAGAGTTACAGTAACAATTACCACAACAATAACGAGGTTTGCTACAACCATTCATTACAATTTTATAAGGAAATAAAGCTCTAATCCTTCATGTCCTCAATGAAGAGCATGTAAACTCTATATTTATTTTTGGGCTTTCTTCAATAACTAATCCACACTGAATTATCAACACAAAATGACAGTCAGCAATCCAGATGACTGACAGAGCCCCTCCTTCCAGTTTTTAATTTCCAAAATTTCATTTATTTGGGACATTATTTCTCTGTTACCTCCATTTAACTTTTCTGCCTACATTTGGTAATAAATTAATTACTACAATATGTTTATTTACATTATTATATATAACATACAAACACACACACAAATATTTATATATGTATACACTGCTTATTCATTACTTTACCTAACTGAAATCTTATATCACAGACTAATCTATGACAAAATATTCCCAGGGGGTTTAAAATGTCCCTGCACAATACTCATTATAAGTGGAAAATTAACAAGGAAAGTTGTTTAAATATTCCCTCCAGTTTCCCAGAGATTGGAAATTAACATTTTGCAAGTGGATGCAAACTCATTTTGATATGCTATGGTCTTTAGCAATAAATAAGTCATATTGTTTCTCAAAATTGCTAATAAATTAAACTGCTGGTGTAGTCTGAATTTTGCTACAGCATCTGCCTAATACAGTAAATACATCAACTATATCATTCATAAAATTCTGTTATTCAAGTTAACAAGCCAGAAATTGTTACAGATATTGCTCACGAGTGTGTGCAGAGAGAGCATGAAAATGGAAGAGTAAATGCTGGGTCAAATCCTCCAAAAAAGAAAAAATTATCAAACTGGAGGAAGAAGAAAGTGGGGATTTTCATTTTTTGATCCTACGTCTTCAAGTTGTACAGATCTTTAAAGAAATGCTACAAATTGCACTAGAATAAACTTAATAAATGATTTTTTTTTCTAAAACAGGAAGACTAATGGGCACAGTGGTTTTTTTTTGTTAAATTACTGGGCAGTTGGTAACTCTAATTGTACTATACTCCTACTTTGGGAAAAATAATTCAGCGGGATCTCAAAAGTCAGTAAGAAATTAAACCCAAATGAAGGACATGAATAACTTCAGACTCACTGGGAACAACCAAGTATCTTTCCCTTTTTTTTTTTTTTTTGTTCTGTTTTTGAGGTGCCAGAGGCACCAGGGCTTTCAGATGTGCTGAATTCTCCCAGTTCTACAAAAAGTCCAGTTCTAGCTCAGTTTTTTGCATTTCCAAAGGGACAAGAGACAGAAGAGCTGCTGCATAACTTGGACTGAAAATCATCTCTACTCCATAACCATTTCAAGCTAATTTACTTTCTCATTGTACTTGAAATATACAGAATGCAAGCAAGCCAGGCTATGAGAACACTAACTAATCCCTTTTCCTGCTGCACAAACATGAACACATCTCCATTTTTCTCAATTTCTCCCCTAAAGTCTCTTGATGCTGCTGAAATGTGTTTCTGGTGGGGGGAATCATATGATATTTCACATCCTGTGGTCAAAAAGTGAGATTATTTTCACTGCCAGGGAGATCACTTGAGGATATATGAATTCTGTGTTTTTTGCTTCAGTCATCCAAAACATTGACCTATTGATCTGGTATGAATCGACAATGACAAATACCAAATTTCCTGTTTCCTTCTCAAAAAATTACAATTCAAATTATGTAACACACGGAACATCTCAATTTAGCATTACTTGAGAACATCAGAAAAGAGAATTTGGGAAATGTGATTTGTCTTCTTCCATTGACATTATCAGGAGTTCTTTAAAGGAAAGCATTACAGAACATTTCCTTTCTCTTGAATCAACTCTTAATCCAAAGGTAACTATTGGGGTTTGTATTTTATGACCCAACCAGGGTGCTCTAATCAAGCCCATTTTGTGTGTGTGTGTGTGGGAGGGGGTACAAGGAGTGTGCTTGGGGCTGGCTTTATTTAAAGGAAGACTGAAAAGTTTTCTGGTGAAAGACTCTGTTGATAAATGGTGGTTAGGAGAAGAAAACTGGTTATTCAATGAACAAAGTGGTGTGTAATTTATTTTACTTCATTAGATGCTGAATTCTTCAAACACTGCTAGGAATTAGAATGCTTTGAAACCAATTATTGTAAGTACATTTAATCATAGCTTTGAAGTTACTTTCAACATAGCATGTTCCTTTTGATTAAATTATATCTTTCTGCCATTCCACTACAAGTACCCAGTTGAAGGGCAGAAGAAAAAAAAAACCCTAAACCTTTCAAAAGTCATAAATAAAAACAACAATAATTTTGCCGTTTTTTTTCTAAAATATTTCCACAACCTCCTATTGCTACAAGAGTACCAGTTCCTGCAGAAACATGAGTACAATTTTGAATGCATAAAAATTATCACAAAATTAAACAATTATGTCATTATATATGGTACAATTAATTCCAAGCAGAGAAGCAGAATAGCAGGGAGCAGAAAGATGAACTAAAAATGCACTTACAGGGAGCATGGATTTTTTTTTGAGCAAAGATAAAAGGAGTTCAATAGACTCTCTCTCTCACCTTGCTTCTTTGTATGTATAGTACAGGTAATTCAAGCTCTCTGTTATGTGATATTTCTCTTTATCATGATAAATGATGGCTGAAAGCAGCAATTTTGGTTCTGCCTCCTGCTTGAAAGAAAATTTTGGTTCAGTGATTTAAGCAAGGCAAAGCACCATGAATCTCCTCCCTATTCCTGACTTGGACAGGAGCAACTGGCAATGGGATCAGTCCAATGAAAGATCAAAAACACAGCTCAAGGAGCTCTGCTGATCTCAGTGATCCCCAGCCACCTTCCCTATTCTCAAATGTGCATCTTCTACTTCAGTGATTTCACTGGATTTCAATTCCTCTGTAAAGCTCTGAGTGAAGAGAAAGAATGTTTTAATGCTCTTCTGAGTACTTTTTCTCTTTTCCTTTGCAGTGTAAATACCAAGTTACTTTTGCAGTGAAAACACCTATACAATAATGCAGGACTGTGCATTACTTTCAGTCCCACCCCTGGAATGTTCCAGGCCAGGCTGGATGGGGCTCGGAGCAACCTGGGATGCTGGAAAGTGTCCCTGCCCATAGTGGGTGGAACTCCATCATTTTAAGGTCCTTTCATGTTCTCTCACAAACAATCAACACACTAAAGGAGAGAAAACGATTTTTTCTTCTACTCTTTCTTGGGATTAATAACTAGCTGCCCAGCTGGTAACAATAAATGGTTAATTACCTTATGGCAGAAATTAATGAATTTGATAGTATAATGTTTTACTTTTTTTTTTTTGGTATTTCCATTTCTAGAGCATGGACTCTTTATTTCCATTGGCTGAAGGGTTGGGAAGGTTAACTGGATAAGATTTATTTTGTAACTCTGCAGAGAAGTGTTACAGCCTTAAATAGCCAAAAAAGTCCCACAGAAACAGAGAAACAAAAGTAGATCTCAGTGGGCTAATTTGTCTTAGCTTTGTAATAGAAAATAGTACCAAAGCTGTTTATGTGGACCACCAGAACCAAAACCAAGAGGAAGGAAGTAGGAAAAGGCAAAGAGTATCTTGTGAAGGCAGTTAGAAATTTCTAGAGAAAAAGTAGGTTAAGGAGGTAAAATAAGCAGCAATACTTTAGCTGATCAAACAGAGATGTAGCAGTATAGAAATAATGAGATATCAAAGGGAAATAAAAGAACATGTACTGAATATTATCATCAACACTGGAGAACAAAAGAATGAGAGAACACCTCTTTCTTCTTCAACTCCAAAGCACAACATTCAACAAATAATTGCAGCCTATCCCCAAAATGTCACCCAAGTAAAAGAAAAACAAAACAACACCTTAATGGCACAAAGCAGTGGTTCTGCTTGTTCTTTTTACTTTCTGTCTTAATGACATATTCCATCAGTTCTGAATTTGTCAGAAACAGTGATTAGAGGAGGACAAAAAATCTCTTTTGTTATCATCTACCTTTAACTTCAAAGCAGAAGGGACAGTGAGTGAAACACAACTCTATCAAAGTGAGCACTTCTAATCCTTAAGTTTGATATTTATAAATTTACAAGGCTTTCCTAGTCATGCTGCTCAGAACTATCACAGAAAAGCACATCACAGAAACTGTAAATACTCTGAGGCGCCTTGTTCTGTTTTGCTCAGTCTGAGGGTCCAGTGCACACAGCCTATCAAGAGGTGGGGGAAAACCAAAACCCCCAAATATTTTCCCTGCCTGCCTCAACAGAGAAAGACTCATTAAATGTTATTAGGTAGCACTCACTCACTCGGTGACATTCATTAACTTCGAGCACTGGTCAAATCTACATTTTATGCAGGGAATTTTCTTTAGAATATCCCACATCCCTGCTCACCCTGGCTGTCCCTGTTAACATCATGCTCAGCCTATGTTTGAACATCCAGATCACCAGGATCTGAAATCATGGCTTAATCTGTTTTGCACAGGATATTGATAAACCACTCCAAGCTTCCCAATCAATCAATAAATAAATTTCCATCGTGTACCTGAGCTACTGGACAATTTCTAAGTAAACTGAAAGACTCCCTAATATTTGAGCAGCCTGGAACTGCAGAAGATTTTGTACCGAGTTTCTGTGACAAACAGGAATATCTCTGCTGCAAATACCAAAACCAAATTGCTAAGTAAAAAGTAATTTGAAGTCTGTTTGTTGTGGGCCATATAATTAGGAATATTATTTTAATAAAATTCTAATTATTAAGCCTTTGATACTTGTAAGTTCTAAATCAGCAACACATGGCTTTTATTGTGTCCATGCTCAGCTTTTATAGCAGCAATATTGATGTAAAATACGTCACACTACACAAATTTGCATTATTTGAGTTTCTGATTTCTTTTTTAGTTAACTACATCTTTTTTACATTTTACAATGTCAACTCCTTAAATGGACCAGCTTTAGACAGCTAAATGCAGTGATTGTGTACTTCTAAACTGCAGATGCAACACAAAACAGAATTTCGGAAATTTATGGTTGTAGCTGGACATTTTTCTTAAAGCCTCTATAAATATTTTCATTTTGCTTTGTTTCCTTTGGATTACTGTGCAGGGCAACAGGACAAACTTTCTGGGCTGACTTACAGGAGTCTTGCTCTCTTAGAGCTTGTGGTGCTGTCATTGAAACACTTCTGGACGAGGTAACAAAACAATGCAGACAGAGCTGTCATTATGCAAATGTGTAAACTCCGTGACAATGAACTAGCAGGGCCCAAAATAATTCCAGAGACAAAGAGGAAGGGAACAGCAGGAAGCAGAACTCCCTTTGGGTTGTAATCTACAGCCAAAGAAATGACAATTTATAAACAACACAATAAAGGCTTTAATAGCTGCGGTAATTTTCAATATATACATCTCAATGCATGTAAAAACACAAGAAGAGCCCCAAAGCCCACAACATATAGTGTTTCCCATAATATTATCAGCAAATATTAGTACTACTAATAATAACAATAATAACGATATAATAATTATGTTTATAATTTTAATATTATTATCACGTATTGAAAATTTTCTAAATTATTCTGATCTGAATATTCTCATAATTCCTTATTGATTACAAGGCTTCCTACCATATTTTGCAGATTCTAAGTCACCACATTTCATATATTGATCAGCATAGTTGTATCTAGAGGTTTAATTTCCTACCATAATTATAAATGGACTGCAGGATCTTCCAGAATATTGTCAATACATAACTGAAAGTAAAAGGAGAGACTTCTACTAAAAAAAAAAAAAGAGAGAAAAAAGAAGAGCATGCAAAATATTTAAATTCTTATTAGAGGCGGAATTAATTTTTAATTTTGAAATATTTTTGTTAATCTATCACATACGTTGACATTCAATTTGCTCTACAAAATGGCATCGTGTAGAGCTGCCAAATAAAAGTCACCATGCTAGGAAGCTTGTCAGTTCAGTCTTTTACTAACATTGGAAAGAAAACCATCTTTAAAATATTAAATACAGCTGTGGGTTTTAGTCCCTCAGTAACTTCATGGCTGTGACCTTCATAAAAGACTTGGCAATCTCACAGTCATAGAACTCATCCAGGATATTAAGGAGAGCCATTGAAGGTCAGCACTGAATTGTTCTGATTAAATTCAAAATATAAAATCAGATTTTCACTGTGCATTTTCTTGCCCTTTCATAATTTAAATTCTCTTTGGTAATTAAAGAATACAAAAAATGCCTTAAGAGTGAGATTATCCTTTGGTGACCACTGCAGGTAGTTTATAATGTGGCTTATTTTATAACAACGATGTTCTGAATCAGTGTGCAATGACAAGAGAAAGGAGAAAAAGAGCAATCATCAAAACATGATAAAACTATTCATCCTGCTCCTAATTCATCATCTGGCAGATGTCAAACTGACCATGACCAGGCACCTACAGCAAATTTCAGTTTGAGGGAAAATTTGGTATGTGATGGAAAACTAAAAGGGATTTGGGAGGAATCAGAAGAAGCACAATTATTTAAAATTCCTAGTTCCATTAGAGCTTTACCTCATTCCAGCAATATCAGAGAAGGGATGGATTGTGGGTGAGAAGTGGTTTCAAACCCACAAATGTGTCCCACAGCCACCCTTAGGGCTTTCATGGAGCTGCTCTCACAGCAGCCTCAGGAGCCAAGATCCTCACTGGGACCCACCAGTGCGGGATCACCCCACTGCAAGGAGTTGTGGGATGGTTTGGGTTCAAAGGACCTCAAAGAACATCCAGTAAAACCCCTGCCCTGGGCAGGGACACCTTCCATGATCCCAGGCTGCTCCAAGCCCCATCCAACCCGGCCTTGGGCACTTCCAGGGATCCAGGGGCAGGCACAGCTGCTCTGGGCACCCTGTGCCAGGGCCTGCCCACCCTCACAGGGAAGAATTTCTTCCCAATATCTAATTTAAATCTACCTTATTCCACTTTAGGGAACCAGCAGCCCAGTGGTTAAGCAGAAAAAGAAAATCTAAATCTTGCACACCATAAATAAACCCTAACATTTTAAATTATTATGGTCAAGTTTTACAGTACAATTGTGCAACAAGTACCATCATTTATGAAGAGTAATGAGATGTTTTCATCCAAATACCTAATAGTCACTCTGTAGGTATCTGCAGTCTAGGCTGAGACCAAAATGCCAACTCAGACAGCAAGAAAAATCTAATTTGTCTGCTACACATCAAAAAAAAAAATCAAAGTGAAAAAGATCAGCATCCCCTGGGTAAGAGCTGATGTTTTATGATTGTCCCTAACATGGGTTTTGCAGTATATTTTAAAAAAATTAAAATTAGAAATAAGCCAATAGCTACTTTTCATTCTCATCATTATTTATATTGATGGATGCTTTTTCAACTCTCACATGCAGGGAAGAAACCACACCCTCCACTGCAGAGAAGCAGCACTCTGCAGATTTACAAAGCCTCCTATTTCTACAGAAAACACCAAGGTACTTCCCCCAGCAAACATTCCAACACTGTCACAATGCCCTCACCTTCCCAGGTGGGCTGTTTGTAGCAGAGGAGAGGGGACAGGAGGAAGGAATTCCCCCAAAGCACAAACCACGGTGTTTGTGGGACAATAAACACCACCCCAGGCAGCACACACAGCCCTCCTGCTCCAGAATATTCCGTGGTTTTCAGAACTGATTTTGCCATTGTTTCTAGGACATGTTTCTGTGGGGGAGAGAATCACAGGGAACCTGTGGTCGCTGTTGTCAATAGATTTTGTGCAGGAAGAAGAACATATTGATCTGCACTTTCAGTCTGGCCTGGTAGCTAATATCTAATACCTAGCTGTGACTATTTAGCTACATCATCTAATAATGATCATTGATTTAAGGTTACTTACTCCTCAAAAAAGAAGTCAGCATGCCATTTATTATTTATTACACTCTGAAGTTTAGACTCAAAATTCATCTCACCTCAGACAACTCTTCTGCTTCCAAGAGCTCCATCCAGAGCAGCAGTCAAGCTGCACACACACCAAAAGCCATTTGTGCATCCTAGAAATTATTCCCATTATCTCAATACACTTCGGCACACCGAGCTAACTTAAAAAATGCTTTTGTGTCATGCCCTGCAAAGCCAAATCATTCAAAATACACCTAACTCTGATGTCATTGGGAGTTGGTATATTTGGGTGAGTCTGTCCCAGAGCTCTCCTTGCCTGCACTGCCTCAGCCTCCTTACTCACCTCATGGGCTACACACACAGAATTCCCAGTTTTCCCAAGGTGGAATAGGCCAAGGGACCTGCAGAAGAGACTCAAACCCACCCAAGTGGATGGCAGATCACTTGTCTCCCAAAAAGGGATGTTCAGTGGTGACCAATGTTTCCAACAAGTGTCATTTGTGGAAGGAAAATAAAGTCTGGTCATATTTTAAGTGAGGATAGAGGCTGCAGCTGTCTAGGGCATAACTTCTTTGTTGTGCCCTAGATCATTTCTTGGGAAATGCAAACCACCTTGGGAATGCTCCATAATGAGCTCAAGCAAGAGACAGGCCAGCAAAGTAGTACTAAAAATAATTATTTTCAGAGCCCTGACATGCTTTGACAATTTAGGAACTACCCAGTTTCATTTCTGAGGTTGCTGAAGTACTCTGAAACTTACTTTTTAACAAGAGAACTTCAGGATTATTGAGGTATGTCTTGAGCTGCTTCACATATCACCACCCAAGCTGATCAACCGTTTAAAGAAAAAACAAGTAATATGATTTAAAATCAAATATTAAAATATGTTGTGTCTTAGCTACTATAATAAAAAAAAACTTGATTCATTAGTCCAAAGCTGTTTTTCTTTTTCAAAGCACAGCCTGAAAGTACAAAATAACATCAGGTCACTCTTCAGACTTTCATCCTGTGCTGTGTGCTCATCTCAGAAGAAAATTATAATGCTTTAAACAGGAATGTAAGGAAAAGCCTAGAATCATGTCTAACACAAACCCTGCTCCAGAACAAACAGCCCATGACAGGGCTTTTCTTCAGATTTTAGCTCTACCTCATTAACAGGAAAAGTTCAACTAATTGGAAAGTCAAACTTCCCCCTTTCCTTGCTTTACTTATTGCCTTTCTAATGAATTTCTACACTTTTACAACATTTCTATCTGCATTACTTAAAATGGCAAAATGATGTCTGTGATTGGACAAGTGTCTTCCCTAATACACCATAAGGTGAGATGTCTCATAGTTTGACAACATTTAACAAGATCTGCTCATTTCTGCAAATCCCCTGTTGCCCAAGCCCTTGATTAGACAGCGTTTCTGTGAAATCCAGCTATCTAATTAGCTTGTTTGATTATTTGAAATAAAATTAAGTCTCCAAAATTGTTAAATCACCGTGTACTTTTCCATCACATTGATTTGCTGCGAGTGGAGAAAAGCTGAGTACTTCTCACCTGAACACTTCTCATCACACAAAAAGAATGACAAATCCATGGCTCTGCACCAGTTTGCCCAAGTTAAAACACCAGGGACAGCTCGTGAAGAATGGTCCAGACCCTGTTTGAGGAGAGGGGCTGAAGGAGATTCCTGTCCCATCTGGATTAGGGACAGACTGGAGCCAGGGCCACCTCCACCCTCAGCTCTTTACACATCCCCCTCACAGAGGTGAACACTGTGAGGATGGTGACTCCACCACTTCCCTGGGGAGCCTGTTCCAATGCTCATCCACCCTTTCAGCAAAGAAATTTTTCTAAAATCCAACCTGCACCTCTTCTGGATCACCCTGAGGCAATTTCCCCTTGTTGTCTCCATTTCTTATCTTCATGCATGACTGAAACTCAAGGCACTACATCATGTAATCACTGGCAGAGCTTTCATCCCTGGATGTCATCTGCTTAGCAACCACAGAACACCCCAGGGAATTCCACTCCCATGACAGAGTATTTCCATTCCTAACAAAAGGGGGATAAAAGATAGTCCGTTCCACATAATCCCATTTTGCTCCTCCATATTAAAATTCTGTTGGACTCACTCCTACTCATGATTAATCTCATTACTCTTCAATTAATTTGGGAAGACCAGCAACTCATTTTACACTACCATAATTATTTCTGTAACACCAGCCAAAGCAAATTACCTTAATACATAACAAATCAACATGTGACTGCTAACATTAAATCTTCTTTCTCTCAAGAAGTACACACAGATTAAGGAAATGCAAGGAACTTACCTAACACTGCAAATGAATGTAGAAGAAACTGAGGGAATGCATGTCAAACCCACAAACTTGTTTTCCCCATCATCACAACCCATTACACTGCTGGCTGTAACTTTATTGCTCTTCTTCATTTTTTTCTCAGGCATCCACTTCTTATTTTGATCCTGTTTGTTGTTAAAATGGCAGTAATGTTTTATAGAAATAGCCTAAAATTAGGGCATTGTGTTTATCGCTGCAAGTTTTCAATTCCTTCCTCGACATTCTTTTCCAACATTACAATGAAACCTCTGGAAAATCTAATTTAAAGAGTAATTATCAAGTTGTATTAAAAACAAATAAAACCGACCCACCCTGATTTGTCACTATTATTCAGCTGGAGCTAACTCTCAGCCAAAGGTCACTCAAAGATAACAAACTGGGTGACACCAGCATAACCTTTGCTGTTGTATTTCAGTGCTGCTGCCGGGGGTTGTGACTAACAAATACAATAATAAAGTAGAGCCCCTCAGTGGAAGCTCAACACTCCAGTCTAGGACCATTTTCTCCAATTTTAAGGCAATTTTAAGAAAATTAATTACCAAATGCTTGGCTGTGAACAAGCTCTTGGAACAGAGCTTGGGAGGTTGCCCATGGGAGGGGTGGAGTCATCATTTTTGGAAAATAAAAAAAGGCAGAATTGGCACTTCACAACATGACTTAGTGGCCATGGTGGTATTTGGTCAAGGTTGGACTTGATCATGGAGATCTTTTCCAACCTTAATGATTCTGTAGGGATTTGAATCTGATCTTGTTCTTTTCAGCTTTGAGAAGATGCAAAGCAGTTCTGGAACTGTCCACCTAAATTTAACACACTGTACTGCATGACTTATCACAACATCTGCCTTCAAATATATTATTCAGCTGAATATTAGCACCGCCTCCACATTCCTTTAATCAACTTATTAAATTGCACCAAGTTTCTAAACATTATATGTAAAACGACAGGTTAAAAGGATAATCATATACACAATGTAGGACCAGAGTATTCTCTTTTTAAGAACAAAATGACAAGCTAAATATATATTTGAGGGCTTAGCATCTCTTCAGAGATGAGTAGATGCAGCAGTTCAGGTTCTAAATGAAGAAGGTGGTCAGTAAGAGATGGTTATTTGGATGCTTGGCCAGCAATCAATAAATTAAGAGATCTAAAATAGGATAATCAGGTTGGACATTTAAAATGAACAACAATAATTACTATTTCATACAGTATCTAATTAAATTCAGAAACTCATTGTTGCGGGGAAGCTCAAACATATGAGTGGGTTCAATAAGTCTTTAGCAAAAAGAGTGGATTATGGGTCCACAGATGGCTATTAAAGCAGCCATTCAGATGCTAATTTCAACTCAGGAAGTTTTTAAATCACAGCCTGTGGAAGCTTGGAAGGTTCAGCAGGGAAAAGCTCACTCCACACTTCCATGCTCCTGGAACTCTTTGTTAAACAACTTACTGGACAGGGAGCTGGAGGCCTGGTCTGACCCACTCTGACAGCTGTGTCCTGGTCTTACTCATTCCTTTCACAAATTTCTCTCTTAAAAATGAATCTGCCTAAAAATAAACTGTCCCTTTTTTATTTATTTAAATAAATATCTATTTTATACCTATTTAAATTGGCCCTTGTTTTTATCTTTGGAGTTAGCAGAGGAGAAATTATTTTCTGCTTAGCTTGAAAGGTGGATACAAACTTCAGTATTTCCCCAAAATTTTCAAGCACAGCCTTGTTTATCTCCATGGGACACTCTAGGCTCATGTTCTGCTGTATTGTAAGAGAACTGAAGATCATTTGAGATGAAAATGTATTTCTAAATGTTGGAACTGGCAGGAAAATAGATGCAGGTGGTGCTGGTAAAAGTTCTCACAAAAACACATTTGTTTAAGGAATTGAACCATTATATGAACAAAATAGTTTTTTTTTCCAAAAGACAATAACAATCAAAATGCAATGTACTATAAGTAAAGTTTTAATATTGTAAAATTTCAGTACTCTATCTGTGTGATTAAATTCCCTGGTTAAGATAGCAAAATAATTACTCATCAAGCCCAGGAAAGTGCTTTTTTCTGCATGCATACTCTTGTGACAAAGTACAGTATTTCATTTAATTTTGGAGAAGATTACCACCTACCAGAAAAGGGATATAAAATGCAGTAAATCAAATTACAAGCAATAACACTGACTTTGGGGGTTTTTATTTAGTATTTTCATATTTTATTTTAGTTTTGTAGTGACAGCTTGTTTAAATGCAATTGTATTCTTTGAACATAATAACAACAACACCTGGCACTTAGAAATTCAAATTATGTGTGAATTCTTTTGAAAATAACAATGATTTGATTCCCAGGCATCAAGTGGAAGCTACCAGTCACAACATGACAGTGAAGAGAAAAATGTTTACCAAGAGGAACAGAGTTATGGTACTTGACTCCAAAACTGGGATGGGGTAGAGATTCACATTCCCAAGTGTTTCCTTACAGATAAAACTCCATAGAAAAACAATTGGGGAACTCCTTTCTTATTCTTTTTTCTCAAGGTCCTCTCCCCTCACACAGCTTTCCACAATTTTTTTTTTCTCAGCTCTAACACAAAGAATCTTGCTTTACACCCAAGAATAACATGAATTTTATTTTGTGGTCAGTTTGGCACAGTAACATTGAGGCTGTTCTATCACTTCTTTGGTGCCAGGACTTTGTCACTTCAAAGGCACAAGAAAATTCCTTGGGTTTGATATGACTTTTCAAATTAATCTTCAGACTGGCAACTTTGAGACTTGACACCCTCAGTAAGTTTGAAGCTGATGTATACTAGTAAAATTATGGAGGGAAGTTAGCTCTTATCCCATATATAAGAATTTAGCTGACAAAAACTCAATAATATGAACAAGAGATTTCCCAAGTGTCAGCTCAACTCAACAAATAATTGCATGGTGATTAGTACCAATAAATCATTCACACTGCTTCAAAAATATTACAGTATTAAAAAATGGTGATGAATAAAGAAAGTAGAGGCAAAAATTGTTATGAGGTTCTGCTCCATTCTGCTGTTTGCTTCCTGACAGCTCTGCCTCTATGCTCTCATTCCCTTTTCCTGTCCCAATTTTTGAATACTTTTAAGGTTCAATTCAACATACTTTCCATACTTTCCTTACTTTTCCATACTTTCTCTAACTTGTTGGGAATTTAGTCATAATAAAGAAAAAGACATGACACCACTGAAAGAAGCAAAGCAAACCTACTGACTAAAGAGAGGAAAGCCTCTCTTAGACCTCTAAATTAGAACAAAGTCCATTTTAATTAATGCATCTTCAGTCTAATCAGCATGGATGCTCTCTATGCTGGGGAGAAATAAACTGGGATGCTGGTGTCCTGGACGCTGAGAATTTCAGATTTTCTGTGCTGCCAGGCACTGACCCCAGGAGAACATTGCATTTGACCTGATGATGTGGAAAAGGCATCCAAAATTGAATCATAGAACTGGGATTATGAGTGTGTAGTTTGATTAGAAGTGTGTAATATCACATGGTAGAAAACTTATGAGTTTAAGGTGTTAGAATATAGTAATATGTGAAGTGAAAATAGAGATTTTAAGGCTGTAGTTAGTTGTTCTTCTTCACCTTCTTCATCATGAGTTTAGGTCATATTTCGTAATTAGACAGAAAAGTTCACATTACAAAACACAAGTATTTAGTTATTGATTTAAAAATAATTTGTGTCATTTCTTAATTAAATAGTTTAGCTTTAAAAAAACCCTGTAGAAAAATAGTTAACCATTTTGTACCTTGTTAGTGAAACACTACAGAACTCACACCTTGTAAGACTGTGCTACAGGTAGAAAACAATTAATACCTAAGTCTAAACAGGAAATATTATCTCAAGAACTTCAATCCTCACCTTAACAGAAGTAGAAAAAAGCTGAAAAAACAACACTGGGGAAAACCAAAGAATGAAAAAAGATGAAGAATTGGCAATTTAAAAGACAAAAGGAGAAAAAATAGTCAAATCACAACATAAGTAATAAACATCAGGTTCTGAAAGCAAGAAAGAAAAGAATGAGACTCAAACAAAACAAGATGTTTCAGTGAAGAAAAGAACACAGCTAAGCTTTTCATGTAGAATGTGAAATACATACAAACAATAGAATGTGCATCCTGCTCTTTCAACACTTTCAAAAATACCTATTAAAAGAACCTTGAACAAGTTACAAGCTGCTCTTGTGAAATCTGAAGGTTCATTTTGAAGACATAGCAAAGACAAAAGCAGAATGTGTTGAGATGCATTACTTGTCTTCTCCTGAACACTGTAATTGTGCTTACTCTGTATTCCTGCATGCAACATTGAATCCCTCAGTCTGCTGCCAGGTTTTCATTCCATATTGTGTATTACCGAAGTGTAAAACTGCTGAATGCGCCCCAGCACCATTTTAATCATTATTATAGACAATGTTCCAAGCTGATGTAATCAAATGCCTTTAATTATGGCAATCAAATACATTATCAGTTTACTATTACCAACCCATATTGGGTACACAGAACAGCCTGGAATAGCAGGGTCTGCTATTTACACATGACTTGGTTCAACCTAGTGGCAAAATACCTCCTTCGTTTAGGTGCAAATATTTTCATAGAATCACGAAATGCCAGGTTGGGAGGGGCCTCAAGGATCATCTGGTCCAGCCTTTCTTGGCCAAAGCACAGTCTAGACAAGATGGCCCAGAAACCTGGGCAGCTGTATCTTCAATGTGTCCAGCACTGGGGAATCTACCACTTCACTGGTATGACAGATGAATAATGCAATGGTTAACTCTCATAATTAAAAGGCAAATATTATGTATAAATGTTAAGAGAAGTTTTATAGACTTATAGCTGTGTTTTACCTCCCTTGCATCGTTAGCAGGGGGTGACCTGGGTTTGGGACATTTGGGAGGGTCAGCTTCTTACCATGGCAGCACCTGACCAAGATTTAAGGAAGGGATCTCCACCACTGGACAGCAAAGGAGTTGATGGGCAGAACTTTGGGAGGGTCTAAAGGGTTGAAAGGCAAAACAGAATCACAGAATGATGAGGTTGGAAGAGACCTCTAAGATCATTGAGTCCAACCTATGCCCTCACACCTCAACTGGACTATAGCCCCCAGCGCCATGGCCAGTCTTTAAATTTAAAACACACCCAGGGATGGTGATTCTACCACCTACCTGGGAAGAGCATTCCAGGACTTTATTATTTTTTCATTGAAAAATTTCTTCCTAATATCCAACCTGTACCTTCCCTGACGTAGCTCAAGGCTGTGTCCTCTGGTTCTGTCAGAGACCAATCCCACCTATCTCCAACCTCCCTTCAGGGAGTTGTAGAGAGCAATAAGGTCACTTCTGAGCCTCCTCTTTTCCAGACTAAACAGCCTCAGCTCCTTCAAACATTCCTCACAGGGTTTGTGTTCCAAGCCCCTCACCGGCCTTGCTGCCTCCTCTGAATGCTCTCAAGCGTCTCCATGTCCTTCCCAAACTGAGGAGCCAAAACTGGACACAGTGCTCAAGATGCGATCTCACCAGCACCGATTACAGGGGAAGAATGACCTCCTCGCTCCTGCTGGCCACCCAATTCCTAATGCAGGCCAGGATGCCAAAACCTCCATTGTGTGCATGAGCACATGGTGGGAAAAATCCTTTGTTCCAAGCACTGTAATATTTTCTCTATTCAGTCTTCTGTTGTATTTTTTTGATAAGGTTTTATAAAAACCTTTTAAATTTCTTGGAAGTGAGTATCATTTCTCACACTGGCAAGATTATTCCAATGGCTGACTGTTCCTGATGGAAAAAAATTCCCCCCTTGTGTCTAGCTGGAATCTCCCCACCAGTGACATGTACCCACTACCCCTCATCTTCTTCACCAGCACTTTGGACCCTGCTCCACCAGTGTCAAGGCCACCTCACTGATCCAGGCAGCCCAGTGCCAAAAAACTCCCCTCACCTCTTCCAGGCACATGGATTCTACCTCTCCAGTATCTCTTCACTGATTAACTTAGAATAAAAATTGCTTTAATAGAAATGTATGCTTTATCCATATTTAAAAAAAAAAAAAAAAGAGATGGGCTGTTTTATGGAAAATTCACAAAACAAAGTGATTGATTGATTGATTGATTGATTGATTGATTGATTGCAGATTCCCATTATGGACAGGGGGAAGCACTCCTGGAGAGGACTAAAGTTGCCCAAAGAGACCTTGGAGTTCACCTTGGTGACAGAGAGAGAGGACAAGGCCTTGAGCAACCCCATCATACACTGAAGGCAGTTCTGCTTTGAGCAGATTTGATCAGATACCATCCCCAGGTTCCTTCCATCAAAAGGTATTCTCTGATTCTGCACTAGCACAGTAATGGCAGTCTTAAACTTCAGTTCTGTGCGCTAATGTTGGGAAAAAAGCTCTAATGCTATGATGCTATTGAGAATAAAATTCATGGTGAGAACTACTAAGAGGTCATTAAGTTTCCTTGCTACGTACATTGAGTTTCATTATCAAAATAAATTACAATTTTTTACTAATCAGCCAATCTTTCCAGCACAATACAACAAGAAGCTGCCATAGTTACACAAGTGAATCAGTTTGAGGGGGCCTTGAGAGTTGTCATGATATTAGGAATTCTATTTGGGGAAGTAATTATCCACACACGATGCAAATGATCAATCACTGTGAAGTTAGTAACAAATGTGGGGTTTACATGGCTCATTAGTATCCATGATACAGAGACACACACACACTACAGAAAGTTTCTTTGTCACTGAGAACCACAAGCACTGCAATATGTGTTTTCCATGACTTAAGCAGAGTTCTGTGGAAAAAGAAGACAACATCCTCTTCTTTTATCCCAAAATAGTGTCAGGATTCAGGATTCTTTTGTTGGTGTAAGGTTATAAAAGGAAAGGGCTCCTCACCTGTGCTGCTCTTAGAAAACCTGAAGTGTTGGGAAGGTAACTGCTCCCTCAGCCAGCAGGGAATAACAGCCAGGTCTGGCAGGAAAACTCCAAATGCAGGGTGACACAAGCACTGGAATATTCACAGGATAAGATCAGCACCCAGTGCTGGGCACTTTTTGCACTTCAAAGCCAGGAAGGGGATTCATTGACAATACTGACATCAAAGGCTGAGTCACTGAGGGGACTCACTCACTGACAAGGAGCTTTAAATACTTTCCCCTGCTGCATTAAGCTCTGAGGCTGCACAGTTTGGGAGATCACAGGTCAGGAAAAGGCCAGAATTTTAACAGGTTGGGACAAATCTTGGGATAGCAGCACCTGAATCTAAAAACAGCAGGGTTACCGCAGGAGCAGCATTTACTTCCCAGCATAGCCAAACCCTTCTCTTTAGAGATTATCTTGTTTGTCATTAAAGTAGTTGCCTAATTACAAAGGCAGCTGTATTTGCCTGTAATGACCCTGATTAATGATGTGAATTGACCTCAATTGACTACTGATTTTTGCAATTACCTTTTAAGTGTGATAATGGGTATGTAAATGTTGCATCTGAACACAAAGTCCCTCTTCCAGGTACAGAATGAGTCTGTCATCAGGCATTAGATTAATGTTTTACTTGAGATGGTTTTCTGGTGGTTTTTGCCCACTGCTGGCTGTATTAACATTAGTAAGCAGCAAAGTAGCCCAGCACCAGGAGAAACTGAGACAAAGGTAAGATTTTACAAGGCTTGTGAAATCCTGAATTGAGTAAACAAGAATTGTCTAGGTCTGAGTCAGAAGAATTATAAAACAGGGTATTTGAAATCCTAACTTCTTATTTTTGAGCAGTTAAGATTTGTCCAAATAAAAGTAAATATAGTAGCAAGCTTATAATTAACATTATCAGAAGAAATATCAGCACCTTATTACTTATGAGTTGGACATCTATAGACCTTACTAAAAATTGATTAGAACTGTCCTTGAAAAGGCAAATTAGTCCTTCAAAGCTCTGAAAAACCAAAATCCTATTTTAAATCTGTGTTCCAAAGCTGGATTTGGATTTGTATGCTGGGAAAAATTAGATATTGATTCTGGGCTTCTTTTCTCACATCCATGAAGGGACAATGCTGAAGATGTTACCTAATGTGTACTTGACAGAAAATTACAAAAGCAATGATGAGAGATAGTAGCCAAAATTATAATTTTGTGAATTCAATGGCTTATGAAAGAATGAACATTACCTCAAGGCAGGATTTTTGTGCTAAAAGGCAAAGTCTATCAACACAAAACTTGGCATTTCCAAGCTATCATTTGGCATTTCTTAATTCCCAGGTGACACACTGGATCTCGGAATGCTGTTGGCTGAAATATGTGAAATGAAAAGCCTAGGACCAAGATATCTAAACATGTACTTGGAAAAGAAGGAAACAGAAGTGTCACAATCTTTTATAAACACCACGAGAGAAATGACAGAGGAAATGAAGTTAAAGAAAGGGTCACATAAATAAAGCCTCTGCAACCACAGGACTACCAGCAACTAAGCAGCAGCAGTAAAAGCTTTCAATTTTAGAAAAAATCACCCTGAGAAGGGAGAGTGACCCTAGATCAGTAGTAGAGAGAAATTCCTTCCAAATTTCTCAGGTGGAGCTGTTTTGGCCATAAAGCATCTTTGACTTCAAAACACAGAAGAAGAAATCAGATGATATCAGAGAATTCATGAAGAACACAAGAGCTGATCACTCAACATCTCACAGAAGGACAGAATGGTTTGGATGGGAAGGGACATCAAAGATCACCCAGTTCCAACCCCTTGCCACTGTCCCAGGTTGCTCCAAGCCGTGTCCAACCTGGCCTTGGACACTTCCAGGGATCCAGGGGCAGCCACAGCTTCTCTGGGCACCCTGTGCCTATTTCTCTTTAGTAGAAGAAAGCAGGAGACAAACTGCATTGAAATGCACCAAGGAACAATCCAAATGTTGAGAAATTGTATATTTAATACATATTTTAGGCTTTCAAATATTTTCCTCACTAGCTATTTCCTCTAGTGTTTGTTAACTTGCTATTTGCTAAAGCACTCCAATATTTGCAGTGTGTCAGAAACCTCATTAATCACCTCCTAAAGGCACTAAGCCAATCAGTATGTGAGGCACCCACCAGAAGGGAGCTCTGAAATGTGGTGTTGTCACCTACTTCTGTAATAAACTGCTGTCATCATCATTACTCCTAACATCGACCCAGTGCAGATATTTTACAACACACTGGTAAAACCACCAGGCTTTAAAACTGCCATCTTTTTAGGGAATTATTTCTTCAAGATCCAATTAAAAGGGAAAAAAAAAAAAGAAGAAATTCAGTAAGTTAATAAATGAGTTTCTCAAATTTAAAACTGTTGTTTTTTTCTCCTCAGTAGAACTAGCTCATATAAAGAGAAATTCATATTTACCCAGCTAGGTATCTCTTTAAATCTTGTTTTAACAAGCTGCATTGACACACAGGAGATTCATTTGCAGCATATCAAAATAAGAATTCCTCTGTTTTGCTCTTTGTGTGTGTGTGTGTTTGATATAAAAATTAAGGAAAAAAAAAAAGCCTCCTTAAGCTTTAGAGAGGATGATTCACCACAAAGATTTAATTCATTGAAAGGAAAAGACTACAATGCCTTTTGAAATAAAAGCAAGAATACTTAACACCAAATCTCAGTTCTACAGAGAAATAGAATTTATGCAACACACAGCTCAATATCCATAGGTTACTTATATTATTCACAACTTAGTAGCAGCCTACTCTCCCATCATAAATTGCAAGAAAGCTTTTCTTTATGAGAACATCTCCTTTCATCTCCAACTAAGAATGTAAAAATATACTACCCTACCTAAAATATGAATTGCATCACTTCTAAAAATATCCTGGTATCTATATGTGTCCCTTCATTGGAGGAATTTTTAGCACTATAACCAGGCAGTATCCCAACAGCTCTTTCAAGAATTAGCAGGAAGAAGAAAGGGGCTAAAATATCTGTTTCACTCGGGTCAGGCAGCCTCACTTAGCATCCTATGGTTGCTGCAGGCTGCCAGGCAACAACGCTGTCTGGCAATTCTTATCTCCACTTTCTAAATTTCTGAAATTCAAGGAGCAGAACGGCAGAAAACGTGCGTTAATGAGCCCAGCATTCCCACTTGGGTACCTTCCTCCCCTATTCCCCCCACTGGGCTCCCTGCTCTTAACTCGCTGGGTTCGATTTTTGCAGCAGCGCATTTAAACTCTTGGAGTAAAAACAAAACAACAAAGAAAAGGAAAACAGGTTAAAATGCATGAACTCGGCTCAGTACTCATGATTTACTAGTAGTAAATCAGCGAGTATAGCCCAAAGGAATGTTAACAGGTATTCACTGCTTTCAGAAGAACTTTACATGATTTGAATATTGCTTAGCAACACCGACTCTATTTAAAGGGCTGTGACAATAACATATGTATGAGTAGGTCCAGAAAATAACAGCTTCATGACATCCATAGCAGTGCTTTATCCAAAAAGCTGGATTCTTCTGTTTTATGTCCTTGCTCTCTCAAGGAGCAGGTTCTCATTCCAGACCCCAAACGTGACTTAAAGGATCAAAGCAAGTAGAAGACTTTGAAAGTGTCACACAGACCACACACTTTTGGCTTCTAAATGTTTAAAACCACAGTCCTAACAAATACATTATCATTAAACTTATTTTTGATTCTTTGGCAGAAGAAATTCCTACATTACTAAGTTCTGCCCTGTGCTTATGAAACACCAGAACATCTTTTAAAGAGGATAAATGGAAGGCTTGTTTAACAGACTAAATAAATAGGAAAAAATCGATGTAGTGGGAGTTCTGTTGCTGTATCAGATCATGAAGAGGGGACTGGAGAGGTGACACAGAGATGTTCACTCCATCCTAATCCTCTCAGCATCCTACTTCATTCCCACACAGCACTGGACCATGCAAACAAGGTACCAGTTTCTCAAGATAAAATAGTGGCAGCGAGTCATGTAAGATCTATTTATTAAAAACACAACAGGGAACAGGATTGTGTACGAAATATTGGCTTTATCAGCTTAATGCAGTGGAATTGCTGCCTGTGTTTTAGAGTTAAACCACACCATGGGATTGAGGAGTGCAGCAACAACGACAAAAGTGAGCCACGTATTTTACCGTGGAATATGCCAGCAGACATCACAATCGGATAAGTCAGGCGCAGAACGGAGATTTGGGGCCATTATTCTGTCCGAGAGGTAAACCACAGGCATGACAGGGATGAGTTTTGCAGAAGCCATTTGCGGCGCGGGGCTTTAGGCACCTCCAAAGGCCGAACGGCGCGGCAGGGCTGCCACCTGCTGGACCTGGGCAGCGCACAGCCAGGAAAAATGAGCGGCTGCTGGGTGGAGAAAAACAACAGGGAGCGCCTGCTTACAGGGGAATTGGGGTATTTATAGCAGGAGCATGCAGATAAAGCTGGATTAGGCTCACGCATCCGAGAAAAGAGCATCAATGCACTCGCAAAGTCCTTCAGACCAAATCACATTTAAGGATCCCGACTTCAGCAACTTCTCTGCACTTGTCAGGAAGGATTTTTTTTTTTTTTTTTTCCCAAAGGGTTTGGGCAGTGTTCCAAAACACGCAAAAAAAAAAAGAAATAAGAGCAAATAGAACGCATGCTAGCCCAGAAACATTCAACCTACTGTAATGCTGTACATATCCACCATTACCAGAGTTATAACATAATGAAAACATCAGAAAAGACATTAACTGAAGTGAGTTTTTCAGTATTTCTACTGAATGGAAAGAATATTCCTTTTTTTACACAAATTGATCAGACTAACCTGCATTTCAGGCCTAAAAAGTAGAGCTTTTCCAAGTAAAACACAATTTCTGAATAAATTGATATATGAATATTGCCTCACAAGTAAATCACTGCCACTTGCCTTTTTTTTTTTACAGCTCTGTATCTCCTTCCCTATCTCTACCTTTATATCTTCCTACAATTCCTATTACTTTTAATGTTTCCATGGCAATGACAGCAAAAGAAAAGATTAAATATGCTTTGTGTATTTATTTCTTTTTTTACACAAAATTTTGGAAGATGGCAACGGGAAAGAAATAATACCACATATCCCTCAGAGAGTGATGCCAGAGTCAGGCCAATAACTCATTATGCAATCACGAGGATTTACCAATTAGCAGCTATTTGTATGCTCATCTTCATGAACATTTAAACTGAGAACAACAGCTCTAAAGACAATCTGTTAAAAAAACAGAGGGAGAGAAAGTAAGAAAGTATAATCCGATAGAGAATGAAATTTAAAGTATTTAAATGCAATTGTTTAGGGTTATTGGATACTTTCCAGATAACATCCAAAGTTATTCTGCATTTTTATTTTGAAGTCCTTATATTAAGGCAAAAAGTTTGCAGTTCTACAGGTCAGAAGAAATAGATCTTTGCATCTGGAATTAAAGTTAAGTAGGGGAGCCTATCCAACAGCTGCACTTTTTCAACCCTACTCAAAGCAGAGGGTTCTCCTTTAGTAGTTCACTTGGAGGAAAATTTCTGCAACTAAGCGGCAATCCCCACATCTCAAAAACCTGCCAGATACACTAAAAACATAACTGAGACCATTTCTTGTAGAAATACTTTAAAATGTAACAAGGAAGAATTCATTCTGTTTTTAAAGCACTCTCCTGAAGCACCCATGGATCAATAACAGACATTTCCACCTCTTTCATGGTAACAAAACACCCTGGAGATGTTCAGTACAACCTTTAAAAATACTCAGAGGTGCCTGTGCCAATGTCGTTTAAAGAGAGAATGCCCCACTTGGGGAACTCAAAATGCAATGTTTTGGTACTGCAGCTGTGGGATTCAGGAAATCTGAGCTTTTCTCTCCTCCTGCCTCACAGCCCCTCCGATTTGGTCATTGTATTTCCTCTGAAAATGGAAGCTGGGAGACATCCAAAGTATTTGTCAATTAGGTCAAAGTGAATAAATTGTTCGGGTGGTTTTTTTCAACTTTTTTTTGGTGAGAAAACAATTTCCCAAATTAAGACACTGACTCTAAAATGGTTGTGTAAAAGTCACGTTGAACTGGGTAGGGTAGCTGGATTATCCATTTTTTTTTTTAATTTATATGATATTATTTAACTTCTAAACACAGTCCAGCTTTTAGTCTTACAATAAACACAAACATCCAAATCACTACATTGGGTACCTTTTTAATTTTATTTTAAAATTGTTTACACCAAAGCTGATTCAACTCTGCCTCAGGCTTTTCTTCTAGATATCCATTTTAAAATCCTTTGGTCTCATTTATAGACAGCTGAAATTGCTGCAGGACTTTTCATTTCTTGCTTTCGTATTCAAAGCCTGCTAAATGCTGGTTTACTGATATTTAGAGATCTGGTCTATTTTCAGAGCAAAGAGATATTTATATTTCCCAGGGAGTTCAAGTACCGAATATATGACAAGGCTCTGCAGTATCTACAAGGATGTGAACCCCAGAAATTCCAGTTCCATGAGTCAGATGAAATACTTCCCTGAAGCACTGCTAACTTAGTCATGTAGATATTGTATGCAAAAAGAATATAAACCATCCTTCAAAAATTCAAATAGGTTGGAAATTGTATCAAATAATTGGCTTTCTCATTCCAGTGCAGAATATAGATCTTAACTTGAAATGTTCAAATATCTTTGGGGATATTTTTTCCTCTTTACCTCTAGTCCATAAAGGATCCATCACCACCTTAGGCACTGTGAAATGCTACAAAGATTTACTCTGCAAATCACATTGATCAATAGGTTTGCATGTGAGCTTTTTGAGATTTCCAGATTCCCACAAATTTAACGTCATTCTTTCAGATACTTGATCTCCACAGACAATGGAGAACACTGATTAACCCTTAAATTATACTTTGAACCACATGGAATTTATAAAAAATCCACCACCAAAATGAAAGTTTTCCTATCCTGGAGTTCTGATGAGATGTTTAAAGCAGCTCTTTATAAGAAAGCAATAAATGTTGGAAAAGTGGACATTACTTATAACTGATTTCTATTCCCTGTCTGCAAGTGCTTACACAATTAACCTTTTGACATGAAGATCTCCTATTAATAAGAAATCTGGAATGTGTGTGCCAAGGAGTTTAGAAGTTAATATGATGTATTACTTGACTTGTCTCCAGAAAAATAAGAACACTGGCCTGTTATTGCCTATCTAATCACCTATTTTGTGTTCAAAGCAGACTTCCTATAATTTGAGTAATCCATCTTGATAGAATATTTTGTGATTAATTCATGTTTTCCCCCATTAAATCATCAGCCAAGGGACAATACATACTTTTATATGGGAAAAAAAATTGACCTAAGGATATACTGAGTTCTATTTTAGAAGGTAATACATGATTTCATGAATTGTTCTTCCTCACTAAAGCACATCATCCTTTCTTCTCACGTTTGGTGGGGTTTTTCTTCACTTTAATTGTCTGTGAAGGTTATTGCAATTTGCAGAGTCAGCTTAATTTTGAAACCTTTCAGGCCTCCTGGCCCTCTGATGTGAGTTTCTGCAGGCGGAACCACACCCTTCTCTCACTATTTGGAAACCTTTACTGTTACAAGGTACAATAAGGAACTTGGATGGAGCCTTTTTCCTCTAGAAATGTATTGACAGAATAAATTTTCACTAAAAAAAACCTGTTTTCTTCCAGAAGCTGTTTATTCCCAAAATAAAGCACATTCCTTCAGAAGATGTATTTCTTCAGAATAACAAGAAATTTTCCTTTCCTTTCCCTTTGCCTTTCCTTTCCTTTCCCCTTTCCCCTTTCCTTTCCTTTCCTTTCCTTTTTTGTTTTTTCCTTTCCTTTCTTTCCTTTATTTCCTTTCCTTTCTCTAAGACTGTTTAGTCTCCCTTCCCTTCCCTTCCCCCTTTCCTTTCCCCTTTCCCCACAGGTTTTGTTTTCACTGTTTATTAACTTAACTTCTCTAAGACTGTTTAGTCTCAAAAATCTCCTTTTTTCACCCAAGAGCCCCCGTAACACAGATCCCTCACCCATCTGGTTACTCAGAGGTTTGTGATTCTCATTTCTCTCCATTACCTTGCTGCTCAGTCTTTCACTTACCTAAGTCCATCCCTTCTCTGCTCATTTATTTAAAGATTAATTTTAAAAACCTATTTTCCACCACAATATGATTCTGTTCCTCACCTGCCAACACATCATTGTACCAAATTCCAAAGAGACAAACAGCAGAGATCTCTTAGGGCTGGGAGCACATACACCAGCAGAGTGGTGCAGCTGCTGGGACCATTCCCAAAAAAGCTTCAGGACACAGAAATCCATTTTCCTGACAAAAGGAGTAACAGCTGGGAGGGAGAGAAGGGGAAATACCCAGGAACAACCAGAGCAGAGCTCAGCCCAGGCCACCCAGCAGCTCTAAGGGCTGCAATTCCCACCTGGCACCTCCTAATGCCATCGGGGTGGCAGCAGTGATGGGGAGGGATGGGAAGATAATCAATCATGATGGATCATTTCACCCAGAAAGGTCAGCAAAATGCTAAGAGGAAACTTTGGGAGTGAAAATTATCCATTTGGTCCTTCTTAGGGTATTGTAAGATCTGAACCAAGGTTGGATTTGATGGTAGTGGAGGTCTTTTTCAACCTCAACGATTCTGATTTCCCATAGAATTTTTCAAACAGGGAAAAAATGTGCAGTAAAAATGTGATTAATGTCAAGACACTTGCAAATATGTTGTCCATAACTGTAAATTCTCATACTCTCACATTTAACTGAGGTTTAAAAGTAAAAACAAAACAAAAGCAACCAAAAAAAAAAACCACAAAAAAAAACCAAGCTAAAGATCAGGTGGGGATATGTATCAATAAACTAAATACAAGAAAATATTTAGAGAAGCCCATATAATTCAGAAAGAAATTGATAATGCAAAAATACACACAGGTTTAAACAGCTATTTTTGAAAACCATGTGAAGGTTTTCAATTAGAAATCAGTCTTGATTATATTTGTAACAGCTTAATCTGCCTATTTAAAATAAATATACTCCAATTACTTTCTCAAATGTTCCTCTCCTACTCTTAAATGATACAAGCTCATTTAACAACTGGTAGTCAAACATGTTCCAAACTGCAGAGGATTATTGTGAAGAAAAAATAATTCTGCCCTTCTATAAAAAGTGGCTGGCAATTAGTGATTTCAGTTGGCCTTTTCTCCACAGTGTTTAGCAGAATGTTATATTTAAGCCTTATTAAAATGTACAGAGATTCTAAAATCTTAAATATAGATTTCCTTGCTAATTCTCTGTAAAAGTCAAATAGATAAAACATTAATGTAGAATCAATCTTAAGACAATAGAGATGGAATGGCCATATTGGGTAAAAAGTAAATCATTGTATTAATATACCAATATGGTCTGTATTACCATTTGATTTTCCAGAGCAGTACCCTCTTGAACACTGAGCTTAAACTCTATTTTTACCTAAGAGTAGCTTGAAACCTAACAGGGTCAAGAGAAAATGAAAATGAACACTTTCAGAGAATATTTATATCTATTAAAATTAAACTGTTGGCTTTTTCCTCAGCCGAATTTGAACTATCAGCTCCTCATGCATCTTTTCCACACACTAGAAAGTTCCCTGCTTTCTTTGTCAGAAATATTCTACCCATAATTGATGGCTTGGAGAACACATAGAGGATCTAAACTATTACTGAGATTCTTTACATTATATTCTCATCTCATTTCTCCATCAATCTCATTATTTATTTCTATAAAACTAGGGCAATGAAGTTTAATTGTTTTACTTTTTCATCAAACTGAAAAGGATCATCAGATCCTGATTTTGTTATTCAATGTTAACAAGATATCAGTGTATCACAGAATGCCTTATTTTTTTTACTGGCTTTTATCAAAATAAAGGTGAGCTGGGCTATACCTTTAGCCACGTCCAGCACAAATTCTCTTCAAAGTTTTTCCCTTTGGCAAAAGGAATCAGTGATGGCACAAAACCTCAGAGAAACTTTGTGACCATCTTTCTGTGTGTTTCCAGGAGAAGAAAGTTTATATGGATGAAAAAAGGCAAAAAGAAACCCCAAATACCCAGCAATGACCCACAACCAGATTTTTTGGGGCCATGAAGAGGCAGTTAAAGTGAGGCTCACATTCTGGCCTGCCTTTTGCTTGCCCTTGCTACACACAAAAAGAGGATTTAAATAGAATCACAGAACCATTTAGGTAGAAAAACCTTTCAGGATCACTGAGTTAACCCAGCACAGCCAAGGCCACCCCTGTAAGCCATGTCCCCAAGTGCCACATCTACACATAAGAGCCCTCTGCATGGTGAAGTTTCTTTAGATTCCATAACTTCTACAGCCAGTGTGGAATAACTAAGCAAAGACTGGATCCAATTAAAGACTCACACTGTATTTTAATTTCTAGACAATTGAAGAGAATGAGAAATACATAGGTATCTTGCACCACTTTTTGCAGTATTATATTTTAAGATCTATATTATTTTTAGCTCTGCCTCTGCAGGCTGCTGAAGTCAGTCTCTTCTTTACCCCTCCTGCACCAATGGCTGGGCCCCCCATTGCCTTCCCCTTTATTGCCTCTCCCACCACCATGTCAAACTGTAATACTGTAAATGCACAGTGAGCCCCGTGGCAGGGAAGAACAATGCATCTGACTCCATGTGCTCAGAAGGCTAATTTACTATTTTATTACACTATATTAAAGAATACCATACTATACTATACTAAAGAATACAGAAAGGATACTTACTGAATGCTAAAAAGATGATAATGAAAACTCCTGACTCTTTCCAGAGCCTGACACATCCTGGCCCTGATTGGCCAAAGAGTGAAAACAACTCACAGCAGAATCCAATGGAACAATCACCTGTGGGTGAACAATCTCCAAACACATTCCACATGAGCACAACACAGGAGAAGCAAATGAGATAAAATTGTTTTCCTTTTCTCTGAGGCCTCTCTCGCTGCCTTTCAGCTTCCCAGGAGAAAAGCCCTGGGTGAAGGAATCATGTTCAGAGAATGTGAATGCCACACTGTAACATAAATATTAAAACAGAGAAAAATACAGAGCAGAGAGAGAGTCTGTGTCCCTCAGCAGTGAAGCACAGATTGCCTTGTGGAATGGGTCATTTCCATGGCACACCAAAACAAGGATGCAACGCAATCTCTGGCAAAGACAAAAAGAAACATTTTGATAAAGTTGCCATTTCCTCCCTTGACTTTGCCAAAACTGAACAACTGCAATAGCTACAGGGTCTCTCACTGACTATATGGCAAACACAGAAAATCAGAAGCACTCTAATTGTAAAGAGTGGAATAATAATATTAAAAATTAATGCAATTAAACTAGGTACTCCTGACTATCCAGCACAGGCACAATCATTTGCCTTCTGTACATGCTGAGCTTAAAGGTTGGAAAAATGCTCTTTTTGGGGAAAATTTCATCAAGCAAAGACAATCTTTGTCTCTTAAATAAGAAGACAGGCTATATGCACTAAGAAATTAATGCAGGAGGCAAGCTTGCAAGTCAGTGTGGTGAAAGCATTTGCAGAATAATGATAATATTTACTGTCTTTCCAAATTTTTATGCTGTGCCTAAAACTTTCCAACTATTACAGAGAATAACTCAGAGACAGGTTACAGTTGTTTGTATGTCTGTGTTTCTTTTTGAGAATGTGTTCATATTAATAAATATCAGTGAGATTAAATCAAAGTAACATGTATGGGGAATTGAGCATGAATTTTCTGAATCACTGGAGATTGCTACCATTGTTATTTATAGGAGCACTAAACAAATCTGTAATTATATTAAAATATAGGTGAAGCCTACATTAAAGCAGGGGAGTTGTAATGAAGATTAAAGAGAAAATACACTTATACTATTCTTATAACAAACAGATAAAGACAAAAATTACCATTTCCCTTTGAACAGGGAAAAATCTTTTACAATTAATTAAGAAGAATTAAGTGAAAAACAGGTGTATACATTAGAAATTCTTCACAGCTTTAAAGATGTCAACAGCAGAATGTGCATTTAGATCACATTTTGTGGTGTTCAAGCCTAAAAAAAGGTATGAAATTCCACTCAATGTTTTGAACAAAGATTATGATCTCTCATACAGGAAATTAAGAGAGAAATATTTATGTGTACGTTTGTTTCTACTTATTTACACATTATTCAGACAAATTTACTTCAGAAACAGCCAACAAATATATCTAAAGAAATGAATATTGGTTTCGTCCAATCCTGTCCTGCAGAAAATGGAACAACAACTTATTTTCAGTTATCTGGGCCCTGTGTTTGCAATCCACACACATGTCCTTGGAAGAGCTCTGGCTGACACTTCCCAAAGCAGGTGAGAGCCCTGATTTCTCCCCATGCCCAGTGCAAAATGGGGGATGTAACAGATCCAGTCCGCTCTGATTTGAGAACTCACCTTTCTCTAATAAGAGAACCACAGCTGCTGTTTTAAAAAAGTTCTCCAGGTGAAGAAAACTTCAGGGAGACATTACCTGCAACAAGGACCTAATTAAACTGAATTGATTTCCTCCCAAATGTTTCTCACTACTTATGGTTTAGGAACCTGGCTGCACAGGAGAGAAGGAAAACCCCAAAAAATGTATATTTAAATGGCAATTATTTTCTGTTCCCCAGCTGGTTCTGGCAGTTATTTTAAAATGCCAGAGAATTCACTGCACTTTGATGAAGACACTTGTTATTTTTTAGTTGTGAACAAGACAATTCCAGGGCACAAAGTTCAAAAGACAGCTTTCACAGAAGGCAATAATTAGACTCAACTACACTAAGATGTTGTTGAAACTGAACAGCTCTGTCTGGTAGTTGTAGGGTCAGACATTTAATGTTGCACCATTTGGTGTAATGGCTCTGGTAACTGCTTGCTTATTTTCACACCTACAGTGGAAAGTAATTAAAGTCAAATCCTTTTAGATGTAATTAGATGGCAGGACTCATTTAAATTGAATGCAAGAAAAAGAAGAAAAGTAAAGGATCAGAAAAATGAAGGAAGCGTCAGATTTTATAATTAGCAGGTCAGTACCTTCTCTAGTCTGAATTTATTCAGAAAAGAAAATTCTTTAGTGAATGCCCGAGATTTACATACTTTTAGATTTTATTTTTCCTTCAAAATATCAAAAATACTAAAGAAGGAAATGAATGTGATTTATGAATTTTTAATAGAGCTTTTATATTTACTCTTAGGAACTAATTGTATTAAAATAAAAGTATAAAAATATACATCATCTTATTTGGTACCATTTAGTATTTGGTTCAGCCTGGAGAAGAGAAGGCTTTGGGGTGACCTAATTGGTGCCTCCCAGTGCCTGAAAGGAGCCTGCAAGAAAGATGGAGAGAGACAATTTACAAGGGATGGATGGACAGGACACAGGGATGGCATCCCACTGCCAGAGGGCAGGGATGGATGGGATACGGGGAAGGGATTTTCCCTGTGAGGGTGGGCAGGCCCTGGCACAGGGTGCCCAGAGAAGCTGTGGCTGCCCCTGGATCCCTGGAAGTGCCCAAGGCCAGGTTGGAGCAACCTGGGACAGTGGAAGGCATAAAATAAAAGAATTACAATAAAAAAAAAAAAAATAATTACAATGTTTATGGTTTTCAACTATAAGTAGCACTGATTTAACCTTGACAGTAGCCAAGATGCACAAGACAAATTTTTTGTACTAAAAGCCCATGGTAGGGGGAGGAATGGGATGTTCTTTAAGATCCCTTCCAACCCAAGCCAGTCTGTGATTCCATAATTCCACTCCTTCCCCTTGGGATAACGGTAAATCTGCAGCACAAATGGGCTGTGGAGCACAGAGTCTTTTCTGCATTTGCAGGAATTTTCCTTTAACTACTGAATTTAATTTCACAACCTTCCTGGACTCTGAAGAGGTGAAAGCTCACTCTGAGATTAGAAAGGGAATCAGCATGATTTGACAAGCCATTTGATGTATTTGCCTGTAATAACTCTGGCATTGCAACCTTCAGGGGGACAGAAAGCTGACAGCCACAGAAAGGACACAAAGAATAGAGTTTTGTGACTGCAAGCCAGTTTTTAATAAAAAGCACCAGGGATTTTTATGAGGGGGAAGAAATACATACATTTCTAAGCTTTTTTTAAACCTTTCTCATCTGGAAAACAGAACGTCTGATTGTGAGATATACCTAGTGATCAACATAAAAACTTGTAATAGTTTCAACATGAAGTAGTCAAAAAGTCCTGCACATGAAGATAATTGGAGTATCTGATGCACAAATCAATACTATTTATCTAAGTTCTCTATAACTCTTTCTCCAATTTTAAGTTGTTTTGAAGTTTTGACTTCAAAACCACATAAAATTGGAGAAAGAGACCTAGAGGACTAAGATTTGGAGTCTTTGGAGAAAGAGACTTCCATTTGTTTTATCCTGGCAATGCCACTTCACCACAAAAACTTTCAAATCTATTTCTTATTTTTCCTTTTTACCCTTAATTTAAGTCTTACAGCTTCTTTGAGATCCTTGACTTGACCTTCTCAAGTAATTTTATTTTTTTTGCCCCCAAATGTCCTCTCAGAAAGGCCTCAGCCTGGCTCATTGTGCAAACATTGAAGATGCCAACACAGAAATGTAGAAATCCCTCTAAAAGTCCACATATCCCACTATCTAACACTAGAGTATTTTATCCTGCACATGATCCTGGAACAATTGGGAAAACTAATGAAGCAGTGAAGCATATAAAGAAAAGTGAACAACACAGCCCAATACAGCTATTAAAAAAAGCAGAATATTTCTGGATGTAATTTATTTACACATTTTCCTCTCCATTAATTTGAAATGAAAATGTATTTATCAAGTCACTGAAAATATTCCTCCTTAAATATGCAAATATATCTTCCGGCATTTCCCAATATTGAGTCACACAAGCTGTACATAAACATTAAAACTCAAAAATACCATCAACTTGTTAAACAGCAAGTTTTTCCTCAATGCACTATAGAAATTAAAATTTATCAATTACATATTTTCAACTATTTTCCATCTATTGAGACTTAAAATTTGATATATAAGCCTGGCTGAAGACCGATGTTAATGCTGAGGAGAAATTCCTGAGTTACCAGAGGAAACATTGGGTATTCTTAGGAATATAAACTTTGATCAGTGTGGCAGTTCCTTAACCAAAAAGGTTTCTAGCTGCATATTTAAGGGAGGGTCATTTATTTCATTTAAATGGCTTTTAACAATGCTGGAATTTTAGTAGCGTCTTCATATACTTGGGATAAAAAACATAATAATCTGGGGAAAAAATAAAATAATTACAATGCTGATGGTTTTCAACTATAAGTAGTATTGATTTAACCTTTGACAGTACTCAAGATCTACAAGGCAAATTTTTTATACTGAAAGCCCAAGTCCCTGTCTTGAATTTTCCCAAAAAAAGTCACAGGCTTCCTTAAAGCTGCTCAGAGAACTCTGTCACTCCTGGTGCTATTCATCGGGATTAATACTGGAAAACCAGATTGTCAATCTTAGGAATCTTACATGGGTAAAATAACAGATAGAAACAGCAGTCAAAGAATAATGTGAGGTAAGAGAAACAGTTTTGAGAACTATTAATCAACCTGAAATAAATATTTAAGAATTATTAAATAGCTAATTTTATGTTTTTAAAAACACAGTCCCCTCCCTCAGATGTAGGCATGGCTGTGTTACTGAGAAATGAGGAAATTGCTAATAAATTATTATCTAAACAAAAATGGCAATGAATAACTCTATAAAAGACTGAGTCAAGCAGAATGGCAGTAAAAGACAACATATAACAAACCAGAATTAACCCAGTCCCACAAAGAAATAAAAATTTCTACCTAGCTTGAAGTAGAAAGTTTACAGAGAAATGCATTTAGAAAGAAACATTTGCAGAGATACTGGAGAAATCCCAAATTTATCAGACACACACCAGGAAAACCTGGATTTGTTGGTCCTGTTCTGAGCAGAGGATATGAACTACAGGATGTCCAAAGCCCTTCCAATCTCAACAATGCTGTGACAGCAATGAAGAATAAAGAATTAATCCAACTCATGCTAGAAAGGCAGCTCTGATGTTTTGGAGATATTTTTCCTGAGTTGATGTGAGAAACACTGAGGTCCAAAATGAGCTCTTTGGAAATGAGAACACTGACAATCACATCCAGAATGCAAAAGTGTTGAAAACTGGGTTTCAGGAGATATCCACACTTTTATGCTGTTGAGATCCACTTGGGCATTCCTGGTAGACTTCTTTCCAATGCATTAAAAGAAACCACCAGCACTGAATTTCCTGGAGTTCTTGGTTTGCAAAGCCAGGATCTGACCTGGTTTCACAGCCCTGTGTTCTCCCTCTGCTCTTAGGTTTGCCTAGAGACACAATTCAGAGTAGACTGATAGGTTTAGAAGAAATCTTTTGTTCTCTCATGACATGACTGTCACAGAAGTGCTCACATCAGTGTTTATCCTTGCACTGACAAAATCCTGAAGGGAATTAAAAAAATATTAGATGAGCTTAAGCTTGGTTATCTGTTTTGTTAAGTTTAGTGAATCGATGCAAAACCACCAAAACAAAACCCCAGGAATGTATATATTTTAGTAGTCCACAGAGGAAGAACAACATTATTTGTAACTATTATTCCTCCGTTACTCCGTGACTGGTTTCAGTAAAACTCAACATTAATTAAATATTATTCATCTCCCTTGGCCTTTATTCGCTGCTTCATGTTTCTAATGAACCTAATGTAGCAAGTGATGTAATCAGACAAAAGCACGTAAGAGCTCTTTCAGCCACTATAGGCACAATCATATTTAATTAAGAATTCATCATTAACTGAAGGTATTAGTTAATTGTTACAGGTCCACTATATAGTCTAGCTCAGAGAAGCAGTTTCCTCATTAACAAACAAGTGTTTGGATCTAATTGTTGCCTCTTTAATCAGCTCCGTGCATTAGTGTCTCATTAAAAGGGCCTCACAGAACAAAATTATTGCTTTGACACCACTGGAAAGGATTTAAAAAAAAACATAATAAATTCTTGGAGGCTCCATCCAGCATCCACTCACAAAGGAACAGGTGTAAATGTCCTTTAATGCCTACCTGGAAAGAGTGAATGGAATTACATTGCAAGCAGTGAAGCCTGGATAGAAGTTTCAATGTGGAACCCGTATTCCTCAGTGGACTGCACACTCCCCTTGCAGACAGCTATTGAAACAGCTCAGGGATGGAAGGATAATGTCCAGCACCTACTAATTTTGTTTTCTATTTCTACAGACATTCTACATTCATATTTCACTTTGATCCCATATGTCTAAGCTGACAGCACTCCTTTCTTTTCTAGACATTACAATAAGGAATAAAATAAATGTAATAACTACTAATTCTGTGTTTGCTTGGCATTTTTTTCCGGGATAGCTTTTTTTTTTCATTTAGTTTTGCAAGAAATCAATGAACATTCTGGATTCTCTTGCTTTGTTCCCTTTATTTAATGAATATTCCTTCCACAACTTCATAGATCAGCATGGGATTACCATGGGTTCAGGAGAGCTGTTGGGAATCATGTCTGTTTGCCTGTTTTTAAGTAGGCAATACTACGTTGTAAGCAGAGGGTCCCTAAAATCTTCATTTTTTCATACCTATAAAAAAATGTTGCCTAATTAATATTAACAAACAATGTGAGTCATTCAGGAGATGTTTCCTTTGTTTTCATCATATTAATCTGAATATCAGCAGGAAGAAAAATTCCAACTACCTGCACTCAATCCTTCAAGCGATTTTGACTTGGGGATTCAGTGAGTCAGAGTTTCCATCTTTATGTGCAGAAATTTATTAGGTCCTACAACTTGGCAGGACAGAACAAGAGATGTAAAGCAATCTCATACTGCTTTCAGGACAATTTTCAATAAATAAATTGTGCAAAATAATGCTGTGGGAACAAAAAAATCAAGCTGAAGGAATGTCTTCTATAAAAGCGATTCTGTCTGAATAACAATACTTTAAAAAAAGGTCTTTTTTTCAAAGATGAACTGATTTTTCACTGCAGAATAGGTCAGAAACACAAGTGCAATAAAGTATTATTTCAGTTTTTTCTAACACACTGCAATGAGCAATTTGATCCATTATTGCCATTTTGAAAAAGGGAGTAGTTCATATTTAAAAGAAATGTTTCTAAGTAGTTTCTTTTTAGACAATAAAATAGAGACAGGCTTGTTTTCCTTCCAACTCCAAGAGACAATCATCCCAATGTGAAGGAAAACTACTTTGTATTTTTAAGAAATTCTGCTAAAAATGTAGAAATTTTAGATTTCCTTGCAAAAACAATATAGTTTCCAGTTTATGCTCATATACTCACTGTCAAAAAGATGGAACTCAAGTTATTTGTAAGACAAAAGAAACAAGACAGCGCTCAGCGAATGTGAAATTTAAGAAAATATCCAGCAGTAATGCAGAATGTCAAAGGTCTGTCACTGGGGATCAGAGGAGCATTTATTTGAGTGCCTGTAAGAAATGCACGTTGTCAGTGCAATGTGAGCACTGCTGCTCTGCAGGGTGCAATGAGCTGCACATCCACCAGGATAACAGGGTTGTGTGTACTGGGAATCAGGGAATCCCAGACTGGTTTGGGATGGAAGGCACCTAATGATGTGTCTTGGGTTGGAAATGCAATACAGGGGTGGGATTGTACATTCTGTTATCATCTGTCAGTGGTGGGGCAGTTCTCTTCTGTTCATTGGGCAGTTTTCTTTATCTCTTCCACAACCAATCCTCCCTCCAGGATATTTCTTCTGTTAATGAGCCATTAATCAATAATTATTAATTACCTTCTGCTCATGGCCAGTGAGTGTCCCTGCATGGCTGATCCAATTCCATCATCCCATGGGGAGATGCTCCGCCCAGGGGAGGAGCCAAGCATTCCTACCTGGATCCAATCTGAGGTTTGGGACACCCCAGCAGCCTTTGCCCCCTGCATTCCCAGAGGAGCAGCTTTCTGCTGCCCTGCATTGCCAGAGGGAGCCCAGGCCCATCTCCAGCAGCCCTGGAGCTGCAGAGGAAAACTCCCCCCTTGTGCAGGATCATTGCTTTAACAGAACCACACCACAGCTTTTTTACTAATATTTACAAAGTCTTTTGTTTTTTCAGCAGGAATTAAAACACAAGAAAATTCAAAGCAATTTTTCGGACAGTCAAGCTGAATTCAAAAATTTCTCTGAACAAAAAAAAAAAAAAAAAAAATCAATTTTTTATGGTCCAACAATGTTTCTCAAATATAAACACTCCAGCATTTGAAAATTAGACCTAACTTTCCTGGTTACCAATTTTGGAGATTTAAAAGCTTAGTGTCCAGGTAAATTTTTCTGCTGAACTTGATAAGAAAAACTTTCCCTTGTTCTTGAATTCAACAGTTTAAGATTGAAAAGGAAGCCATTCTGTCCAACTTTTCATACATTTCAAAGATAAAGAATACAACAAGCATTTTTAATTAAAGCTTTAAAATTAAACCACAGGTGTTCTTCATTAAAAATATGACAGTTTGTGTCTCCCACTAAAATAAAAAGTATAAAAAATAAGACTTTGAAGTAAGTGCTGAATTATTGTAGTGATGTGGAGCAATGGTTTTCTGCTTTCTCCAATGCTGCACAAAGCTTTGAATTTGCCTTTTCACCTGACACATCCTCTTTTTTTTTTTTCAAATCCTCTCTAATCTCCACTCCTTTGCTGTTTAAGCAGTGCTTTTCCAGACATGGATTTTTATTTTGTTATTTAATAACTATGGAAGCATTAACTTGTGTATATCTTAATACCATTGATCTCTGCCTGTCTGAATATTGGCATTTAAGGCCATGATGCTGCTGTTTATTGATTTGCGGCATTCAGTGGATACCGTCACTAAATACAAACAATCTACATGGCCCATCACACTTTTAAAATAAATACAGTGAAACTAATATTTTTATCTTGTTCTCCAAAATGTGCTGTTTACATGTTTACTTGGGTTTATGGTGTTTTTTGTAAAGTATTCCCCTTGAAAAATATGTGCAAATCAGCATAAAATAAAATACTATCATTTTTGATACTAGTAAATGACAAACCCCCCCTCAGAATCTTACTGCTGTTATGTCCTAAACAAGACACATCAGCTGCAGCATCTACTGACAAGTTAAACTTAAGGAATCTTAAAAGTTCAGAAAATAGCCTAAAAATGTCTATACAATGTTTTGAAGACAGAAAAAGATTAAGGTAGTGAGGAATTGGGAAAAACAAGGAAAACAGGCCCTGAATTCCCTGCCCACTTTATGCTTTCAGTTGCTCTTTCAATCTATAATATCAGCCTAATTTTTCAGTAAGTGCTGCTGGTTACACTGACACAAAAAAAGAAGTGTGAAGAAACAGGACTTCTAGTTAATTTGTTTTTCACACAAACATGCAAATGTTTGATTATTAATTTCTTTTATCTTTGCCTAGCAGTGGGAAATCCTTATCAGTAAAGAACAGCACCCAAATTACAGCATGTGTTTGCCTTTTCCACAGTTCCATTCTATGGCAGTGAACTCCAAATCTTCCTGTAAATGACTGTAGAAGGCCAAGATTTCATCTACAAGCTCAACTGTAATAAAGAATTGCAGGCTAAGATGGTAAGTAACACACAGGTCATTTTTCACAGGTACATGAAAAAATAAATAAATTCCACATAAATCTATCCACCCTCCTGCCAGGGAGTTGTAGAAAGCAGCAAGGTCCCCCCTGAGCCTCTTTTTCTCCAGGCTGAGCCCCTCAGCTGCTCCTTATCAGACTTGTGCTCCAGACACCTTAAAATCATAATTAAATTGATAGAAGAAAGGGAAAAACACAAAAATTAAACAAACTAAAAGTGCTTTAAATTGAAGAGACTTTAAGCCACTGCTGCCTGACTGGTGAGGGAAAGTGGTCAAAGATACTGGGATGAGAATGATGTAGATAACAAACTGATGGTTTAGTTTTTACTGAGCAGTGTTTGCATCGAGTGATGGATGTTCCAGCTCCTCACACTGCCCTGCCAGAGCTGGATGGGGGCACAAGAAAGGGACAAGAGGGGACCCAGCCAGGACAGGCTGACCCCAAGTGTCCAAAGGAAAATTCCAGACCCCAGGGCATCACTGAGCAGGAACACTAGGGGAAGTTGACCAGGGCATTGTGATTGCTGCTCAGGGCCAGGCTGGGCATTGATCAGTGCTGGTGAAATACCCCTCTGTGCATCACTGCTTTTATATATTCTTTATCATTATTATCATTATTATTATCCCTTCCATTTCTGTCCTGTTAAACTGAATTTATCTTAACCCATGATTTTAATTTTTTTTTTTTCTGATTCTGTCCCTCATCCCACTGGGGAGGAGTGGGGTGTTATAAACTTTGGGGTGTTAAAAACCACAGCAACATCCTATCTATCCCTCTTGGGCTCCGTAATTCCCTTTGGAGAACTGAGGCAAGGCAGGAGCCTCCTGCAGCTTGTGGTACAACCACCTCACCATCACTTGGTACAGCAGAAGAGGACCAGAAAGACAGGAATGGCTCAGAGGTCCCTTTATCATTCTCTTACTCTGCCAAATCACTGATTAGCTACTTTCAGACAATACCAGAAGATTTTGTTGCCAAGGTGACCTCATTTCTGAGAACCCAGATCTCTTCCCGGGTGATTACATTTCCATGCTAGAGCCCTGAAGGAAAAAAAAAATCCTCAGTGCTTGTATTTATTTTAATCTCTGCACTCATCTCTAATTTTTAAAGGAGAAATTAGTTACACATTAAAAAAATTGAGTTAGCAGCTCATTAAAGACAGGCAGAATCTAAATGTCCCACTAAATTTATAATGGGCAGGCAGATATTTCCAAATTTGTGTGGCATAAAGACAAGACCATGAGCAAGAGATCAGTCATGTCCTGAATGTCACCCACCCTCCCCTCAGTGATGGCAGGGAACAAAGGAACAATTCCCCTGACTTCCCATCATTTCCATTTATCTATTGAATAACATCATCATTATGCCTTCAACACTCACCTGAAGTGCTCACAAGACTGGATAACAATTCATGTCTCAACACAGAGTGAGAAGCATGAGACACTGAGATCCACTCAAGAAAACTTGATTTTCCACAAAGCCCAAAGAAAAAAAGCAAGCAGAGAATCAGATATTTCTCTTATCACATTGAATATGGATTTTAAAGGTTCTGCCAGAATCTAGAGCATAATATTCATTTTATCTTTTTATCTTTATGAGTATTTCAAACTCTGTGGAACACTCAATTTTTTTAAATAACAATGAAGAACTCAACACATACAGAAAAAATAGAAGACTAAAATACTTTAACAAATAAGCAGATTGTGCTGGAAACTACCCCTAACACACACAAATTTCACTGGATTAAATGAGTCTCAACACACCAGTGAAAGGTACTTTCAAACCCCCTAAAATAGCTGGGTTCCTGGTTAGCAGATGAACTGCACACAGGGAGGTTGGGATTCAGATCCTCTCTGACTTTTCCCCCTCCTGGCCACACATTTCAGGGCTGAGAGGCAGAGAGAGAAGTTAAATTCCAATTCTTCTGATCACCCACATCCTCACCCTCTCAAAAAAGAAAAGTTGGTGGAACAGTAAAGCATAGGAGCCTCTGCGTAGGGCCTGGAGTGGCAAAAAAAATGCCTTTGGGAATGAAAATGGAATTTATGAACACAGAAAGTTCTTAGTCCTAAGCAGTATTTGAAAAGCAAATGTTCTACAAACATGGTTCCAGTTGAATGTTATCAGAGTGGCTTGTCACACAGGACAAAGGCAGCACAACTGGATTATTTCCATCGTACATTTCTGCATGCATTTTAAAATGTTAAAATTCAAAATTCTTCTCACCCTTGCACGGAACATGAGACATCTCAGAATCTCCAACACAGGATCAACTGCTAAAGAAATTTTCGGGACTTTTTTGTTCCGAAATGAACTTTTACAATACTAATATTTAAATTATTAACTACTAAGAGTGTTTCCTTTATTAATTAAATGCATACCATTAATAAAGAAGTCTATAAATGCTAACACCACAATTTAAAGTTATATTACTGTGGTTTTCTCTATGAAAATAAAAATGGTGACATGCATGTCTAATGACATGCATGATTGAATAGTAAAATACCATTAAATTAGCTTCAGCAAAATATTTTAAATACTCAATGTGAATTGTTTTCTTCACCAAAATGACACTCTTGCCAATGCCACCTAAGTATCACAGCCATATATCCAGACTAGATGGGGCTCATTAAAAGCCACTAATTTTAAACTGGAATTCTGTTAAAAAACATTTATTTTTTTAAAGGCTTATATCACAAAAATGAATAGGTAAAGAAAAGCCTCGTAAATCACATTTTCATGGTTTGTACACAGTTTATGTGACACAAAATGTGTTTTAATTTGATTAACTGAAAACACAGCTCACAAGTGCTGATGCTGTGCCAGAATTCCAAGAACATTCAAGAAAAACAAGCAACAGAAACCTGAAGGTGAGTCCTTGACTCATAAATTAGCACAAATTCAAATCACTGTTTTACATATTTGCTCAACAAATAGAGGCACTGAGAAATCTGCAGCATTCACTGGGAGTCTCCATTTATTCTCTAAACCAAAGAGGCCCCTCATTAGTCTTTTACTTCGTGAAAGATTTGCAGAACATCATTTCAGGCAGAATATGCATAAATTAACCTCGCTATTGGAAATGAGAACTGGCAAAGGATTTATCTGCAAGCATCCTAAAGTTATAATGACACAGGTAACAGAAGTTAATAACATGTTACTTTCTTGGCTTGGAGCCTTCAAGCTTCAAATTTAGCTAATTTATTTGCAAACTGCAATCCTGTATTTGGGCAGGAACAGAGATCTATTGATAACTTAGAAGTAATTACAAATTGACATAGTGAAGTGTGCTTGAGACTCATTTAGATATTATTTAATTTCTTAACATGCAAAACCAAAATTATTCTGAAAAGAAGTTGAAGAAGAAATGTAACTTAGGTTGGAAAAGCCCCAAAAATCTAAAAAATAAAATCTAATTTAAAAAAATTCTTTAAAAGCCTAATAAGCACTTTAAAAGTTATTTATTATTGCATATTTCCACCATTTTTATTCTTTTCCTCTGTAAATGATTTAACATAGAAAAATAAATTCCCAGGTAGGTGATGAATACAAGTGGAGGTGAATGTAAGACCATTAAGCTCCAATATAAATTCTATTCATGCTAACTTTGAGTTAACATATTATAAATATTAATTCCCAATTTCTCAACAGTATATTTTAATTATTGGTATTCTACAAAAAGATTCAAATAAATTTTTGAGGAGCAGAGAATACAATGACAAGCTACCAGATCTAGTTCTGGCTGGAAATTCCTGGTTGGCTTCAGCAACTGAAATCTCTCTGATAAAAACATACAGTCATAATATGGAAAAAGAGAGTATAATTTAATTTGGTGAAGTAAAACATGATTTTTCAGTGAAAACCACAGAAAGAGGATATTTTATTGATTTTTTTGTTAGTTTTATGTACATTATCCTGATATCCCCTTTGCTTAAGAATTTAGGGCTCTCACAAACAACCAATGCAGATTCCTTCTTCACTGAATTTACTTCAGTAAATTCTAAACCACAGTTAACAGCCAGTGTAGTAAAGACCATTTTAAATTTTCCTAATTCCAGAAAAAAAATCAAGATAGTGACATTGTGGCCCTTCTCCATTATATCAAGCAGTAAAAATTACCAAACTTTTAGCTTAAAAATTTCCACAGGGGCTGATTGGGAGTTATGCATCCCTTCACCCCATCCTTCTACAAGAAATCATTATCTATTTTAACTAATATTCTGTTTTTCTGTTTCTCCACTACCTGACAGGAGTATCAGTTCCATCCAACTCTGCAAAATGCCAGGAATACAAATTTCTGTCAGCTGGCAATGGACAGGAGCTCAGGATGTCAGATGGGCTGTCACTGTGCCCAAACTCTCCTAAATATCATAGAATCATAAAATAACTCAGTCTGGAAGGGACTTCAGAGGTCACCAAGCCCAATCCCCTGCTCCAAGCAGGGTCAGCTGGGAGGCCAAAACAGAGCTCAGAGCTTTATCCAGGAAGGTCTTGAAAAGCTCCCCAGATGGAGATTGAACTTGTTCCAATGCCTGACTCTGCTCTGGGAGGGAAAACTGAAAATCTTGTTAAATGCTCAATCCCTTCGCTGCAGCAAAGTTTCCAATATTTCCTTAGACTTCCCTTATAGGAGTTCCCTGGAAGTTACAAGGTTATGAGCTCAGGAAGGAAACCACGAAGTGGAAGATGAACCCTTCCCACAGATGTAAAGATTTCCTTGGGGGCTGTCCTGCATCCACTTCCTCCATTTCATCAGTGAATTCAAAGCCACTTTAGCTACAAAAGGCCCTTTTTTCAGGACAACAAAGCAGACAATGTTTATGGGCAAATAAACTCACACCTGTCCTTCAGACAGCCTGGGACAACAAAAATAACGAGGAAAATCAGATACTGAGTTCACTCTCTCTCCATCCACAGAAAAACATTTTAAAAGAACTCACTAAAAATCACAAAATTCCAATATTAGGGTTGGAAGGAACCTTAAGGATGATCCAGTCCCACCACCTGCCATGGCCAAGGACACCTTCCACCATCCCAGGCTGCTCCAAGCCCTGTCCAACCTGGCCTTGGACACTTCCAGGGATCCAAGGTCAGCCACAGCTTCTGTCTCTGCCAGGGCCTCACCACTGTTACAGGAATGAATTTCTCCTCTCTCCAGCCTTCCTGTAGGCCCCCTTTAGGTACTGGAATGTCTTTTAAGTTTTAAAAGGACAGGAAGAAACCATGTTTTCCCAATAGACATGACCCACTTCTGCACCTTTATTTATTTAACAAAGTAAATATACCATGATAGGAAGAAATACTAGTTTTAGAAGCTAAAGAAAACTGGAAATATTTAGAAGTCCCCAAAAAACAAAAAAATTAGGATACAAGGAAAAAAACAAAAATTGAGACCATCATAAAGCAAAACCAGATCAAGTTTATAACTTTTTTCAACTATGTTTTTTACCATCCCTCTCAGAGAAATGGGATCACAGGTGCCAGACACACTTTAATATCATAAAGTGACAGGTGAAGGTTTCATTTCATATCCCAGTGTCAGGGCCCTTCTGCTCCCTTCCAGCTGAGGTCTTCACGCATTCTGTTCCAGGTAAATCTTGTCAGTTATGTGTCAGGAAATTTGGAAAGGAGACAGGGAAATGAAAATGACTCCAGTAAGAGTAATACAGACATCAAGATCGAAATGAAAATGGTAAGAATTGTTCTGAATTCTTAATAACTTCTTTGAAAAGGTTATTTAGCAGCTCTGGCTTTAGGTCCTTCTTCCACAAGGAAGAAATGAATGAAGTAAAATGGATAAATTTTAGTACTTTATTTTCCCCGAACGTACTCAATTAGCTAAAATACCATGAAAAATATCCTGTCCTGCCTCAAGGTTTGCAGCTCACAGAAAGCTGGAAAAAATGCTGAGAACCTGAAGCAAAAAAATTGGGCACATAACCATCCATATATCTGGTGTGATGGTTCCAATCCTTTAGTAACCCAGGAGTAAATAAGTATTCCTTCTGCATTAGACTATGATGGGAGTTTTTCCCTTTGGATTCACAAAAGCCAGTTATAACAATCCTTAGCAAAATGCCATGAATCCAACAAGCCATATTTAATACCTTTGCAAAAGCCTTTGGTATCAGCAAAATGATGAAAGCAAAATTTGCAACTCAAGTGAGGATTTGGATGTCCAGATTTAAATAATGAACTACTTTCACCTGGTATTTAGAAAAAAAGTCAGTAAGGAAGCCAAGGGTCTGTCCTCTCCATGTTGACCTGGAAGATCTGGATGTTGGTCAAGGGTAAACACTGTTTTTAAAGAAAAGCAACGAGGAACCTGAGAAAAGACAGCGGTATTTATTTAAGAAAACAATTGAACAAAACAAGAAATGTCTCCAGCTCTCAGATTGGTGATGTTCCAGTCACTCAGTGATTGATATTAACAGGATGAATTTCCTCTCAATGTAATTCTAAAATGTGTAGTATTTAAATGACTTGAAAAATCCAGGGAAACTGTATCTGTGCCCAGATTTATATTTTCCAAACAAAGGGCTGTTTTGTGTTTTGGGGACTCTCTTTTGATGTCTTTCACCACAAATGTGAAGCTATTTAAGAAACATTGTTAAATATTTTGCAGAATACAAATTTCATAATGGACATGTACTTATCTTAAGAACATCTTGCTGTGAATCCAGGAGAGATCAGGTTATCTGGTTGTTAGCTGATATACAAGAAGCATTGCCACAACAAATACCTACTTTTTATGTATAGCTCCTTGTAATAGAACATTAGAAAACTAGAAAACAGGTTTGTATTCTCTTCTTGGTGGACATCACTGCTTTATTACTGAAGATAGATTTAATTTCATTTCCATCAGCTGGTGTTGCACTTCAGTTATTATGGCTCCAATGGGTGTAATGAAATGTCACTGCTCTGCAAGGCGAGAGTCAGGAACAACATTATAAAATCAATACCATGGTCAGGCTATTTTGGCATTCATAAGACTTATGGGTTACTTTGTAAAACTCGTGTGCTAACTGCGTTAAGGTCTCTTTCCTTACATCCTCTAGTTTTCAATTTTCTATGATATTGAAAATCTTCAAGTGCTCAACACAAATTCTCCACATTTGGCTCTATCCAGCACTAGTTCCTTACAGAAAGTTTTATAGCTATTGCCTTTTATAATAGCCAGGACCAAAGATGCAGAAAACAGCAAGTTTAACTCGATTTAAGCCCTCTGCTATGTATTGCTGAGGGCTCCCTCCCTTCCTTTTATTAGATTCTTGTTTGGGTTCAATATTGCCAGTCAAACAGGGACTCAAGCAGTGCTTGAATGGTCCTGAAAATGGTCACACCTGCACAAGGCTCCATCTGAAACCAAGCCAGAATGTCTCCTCCAGCAAGCTCCCCGTGCTCAAAGCTGGAAATTTGGAATAGTTGAGCTCTGCTGATGATCAAGCAGTACAGTCAGGGACACAGTCAAGGCTTGGAAAAAAGGATGCATGGCTCAAGCATTGCAGCTGGGCAGCAAAAATGTTCCCATTTACACACAGACAGTGGAAATGTTTTGCTTCTTAAGCTCCATAATGTGCAAACTGGCAGGTTCTTCCCTGCCAAGGCAAAAATTCTTTGGGATATGCCTGAAAAAATAGTAGCCTTAGAGTGAATAAATATGACATACATAATTGAAGTCACATACTCATTATCCAATGAGCTCATGAATACTCCTTGAAGTACATGTACTTACTACCTTTATTAATGCAGATGTTAGAGCAATGTATTTCACAGAACTGGTTACTCTCTTCCAGACCTATCAGTTAACCAAGAAAACAGCCAAGGTAAACTGACCTCAGGCTGGAATAAGACAAACTAACATGGTTGTACAGCCTGGAGAAGAGAAGGCTCCAGAAAGAGCCATCCAGCACCTTCCAATGCCTAAAGGGGCTCCAAGAGCGCTGGAGAGGGACTTGGGACATGGACCTGGAAGGACAGGACAAGAGGGAATGACTTTAAAGTGAAAGAGTGCAGGTTTAGATTAGATTTTAGGAAGAAATTCTTGCCTGCAAGCATGGTGAGGCCCTGGCACAGGGTGCCCAAAGAAGCTGTGGCTGCCCCTAGATCCCTGGAAGTGTCCAAGGCCAGATTTGAAGGGGCTTGGAGCAATCTGGGCTAGTGGAAGGTGTCCCTGCCCAGGACAGGGGAAGGAATGAGATGGCATTTAAGGTTCTTCTATCCCAAAGCATTTGGATTGGATGGTCTGTGAGTCTGACTGTGAGTGTGCTCTGTGCTGCTGTCAGGGAGAGGGAACTGCAGGGACGTGGCACCACTCATTACTGGAATGCACACTCAGAAAAATCCAACCCAAAGAGCCCCTGACAGCAGAGCTCAACTAGTCCCAGCTTATTACTCTCCTTGTTTCTCTCTAAAGCATAGCTATCAATATTAACATTGTGTCTACCACATTTTAATAATGTCATGGAAAAAAAGATTGGCGTGTCTCACTGTCAGTTTGGGAGAAAAGGCAGAGGTCATGTTTTGACATAAAAGACATGAACAGCAGAGAAACCTCTTAATTGCTGTGCTTTCTTCCTCCTTGTTTTCTTAGATCCACCCTGCAATGAACTTACAATTATAATCAAAGCCCATTAAAGAAGTATTGCTCCTTTTCTTTCATCAACAAAATAAAAAAATTACACCAGGCAGTGAGAAGTTATTGCAATGACTGAAATGCTGAAGGTCTTCTAAATCTATTTTAGTATGTTTTGAAAAGATACTTATTTTTTAAGCACAGTCAGTGAGGCTGTAAAGCTGCACCTCACACCATCACTCTGCTGTGCCTCAGCTCTGGGCATGCAGCTCAGTACCCACACACCTGTACTATCAGCTAAATGTTAATGTATTCTGTCAAAACCAGATTACCTTCCCCAGTAAATTATTCAATGTCATTATCCGACTCGGCCATCTGCAATCCTAATGCCTTGTGTTCGAAAAGTCAGAGCTCCTGCTGTATTATTTTTGTTTTACATTCCTACATAAATCCGTTCAACTCAATATGTTACAGCGAATCCACAAAATCAAATGCAATCTGCTGGGCTGTAAAACACCAGTTACTGAAAATCGAAGGGTTTATTATAGTAACAATTCAAGGAGTCACTGAGCAGTCTGGGTGGGCTGAAGGTCGAACCACATGCTAAGGAATGAATTAGATAACCCATGCTGCACAACAAGGTATGTGTTTGCTAAACGTAGCATGGCCTTGAACCCATTCATGTATTTCATATCTAATAAAAATCCGAACAGTTGGTCTGATTGGATTTTAAGTGATGCAAATTTGGAAATCAAATAGGCAGACTCCCTTTAGACTTGGTCTATTTAAACCATAATTGTAAAGAACTGCAAATTACATTTACGACACCATGGAATTCTCAAGGGATTCAGTAAGAATTTTACCGTAGGAGAAGAATTCATCATTTTCAATTTGTTATTAACAAATCCAAATGTACACAGCGTGTGATGCTCTCTCATTTTGTTATTTCCACTTTGCTTACATGGCAGTACAAGTGTAACCACTCTTCAGTGAATGGAATGCTCTTTAGTTTTCATAGCCATTTAATTATATGCTTTGACAAAACCCAGTTATGTTATTGTCATTCTGTTAGTCTGGCAACACTAAGTAAAGAGATAAAATACCACTTACATTTCCCAGACTACAGATTAAGGTGTGATTTGGAGACCAGATTCCCATTCTCAATTATAAATTAGAAGTTTCATCGTCACAAATAAATTTTAAAAGCAATGATGGACTTGAATAACTTCTTTCCTGTCACTTAATACTCAGTGAGAGACCTCAATTGCCTTTGGTTAAGAGAGACAGAAGCTGAAAATGTGACATACACACCCTCTAGCCAACACATTGCTAAATGGGAACACATAGAAACCAGGATAAAAGAGAAAAAACTTCTTTTTCCCCATTATTAGTGTCTCCACCAGAAAATGACCCGTGTCCTAATTCTCCAGGCAGGAGATTTATGAGCATGGGCAAATCACAACAATGTTAACATTTCTGTGCACTTTCACATCCAAAATTCATTTACTCTGCTCATGATCTGACACTGGTTTTATTCCTCCTCTCTGGAGGGAGTGTATTTTAGCACTCATTCTGACCTGTCTTAGAGGAAAACCCTTTCACTGAAGTAAAGCTTTACTGCACATTTTATAATATTTTATGACAAAGAAAGTGCATTGGCAGCATCTTCATTTCTACCACACAGCGCAGCCACCCTGAAGGTGCTGCACAAGGTGTGGGGTTTTTTTGTTATCAGCTTTGTTTAAAAAGCACACAGTGAGAGTACAGGATTCCAGACCATCCCCACTCCAGATCTTCACAGCTAATTTGAGGCAGGTTTTCCCCAGTAGGAATTCCCTCTGCCTTGGAAGCTACTGGTGCTAATTATAGGAGGAAAATTGTAGCAGGTGGAAATCAAGTGATCATATCTCAATGTATTAGGCTTGATACATTTAAAATGATGCAGCACATTCTGTTTTGGTTCAGTATTTGAGAAGTAAATGCAGTTTTAAGTGCATCATGCACATCTACAAAACATGATTCAAAAAGGTTTTACCAAAGTATAGGAGTTTTCACAAACCTCCTTTAATAACTGACTCCATTTCTCCCCTTCCCAGCTCATCCTGGACTAAGCATCTTGCAAAACTCAGGAGAGGAAAACAAGAGTTAAAAACAAAAGGACGACTGGGTCAAAATGATGCAAAAATAGCTATTCCAGAGGCCTGTGTAAATCTCTTAAAATCTTAATGCTCTACAGGCTGTTTAAGTAAGGATCTGGATTATTCACTTTTAAACAGTAAATAGCACCTTTGGTTCAGGAATTCCCTGAACCATAAATTGCTGGAGGCTAAGATAATAAATTTTGCAAAGAAGAATCACAATCACAGCATGTTTGCCAGGTTCTTATATTCTTCTTGAGTCATCCCCCGTGACTATTACCAGAGATAAGATACTAGGCCAGATAAAGCTTTATTCTGAGCCCTTTTATGTTCTTATTCCCCCAAATATAACCACCTTCTTTGAAGATAAGACCAATTCTCAGTGCTAAGCACCTATACACAATTATCTAACACCACTGAGACAAACTCCCAGAAGCTATGAGCAAAATCACCATGTGAAGTTATGTAATTCACAGTAACAGACAATCTGCTACATCCACATCCCTGAAATGTGGGACTGCTGAAAGGACCATGGCTACTCATTGGCACAATGTGTTTGAAACTTTCAAAACCATCTTGATGATGTTGCCTTTCACAAGCTGCCCTCCTTTAAATTCTCTTCTCTTTTGGGTTGTTGTCTGCATAGATTTTATGTCATTTCCAAGGTTCTTTTGTGTATGATCTAGTCATGGTAAGAGAAAAGCATTCCAAGAAAATAATCCAGGGCACTTAAAATTCGGTATGTTTTGAGGGTAGCAATCTTGGGGGTACCCACAAGGACCTGGTTCCTCACTCACATGCCTGAGTGATATGAATCCAGCCTCAAATGAGCAACCTCACCCCAAGCACCTGAAGCATTCTAAATTCATAAACACAAGCAAAAATTCTATAGAAAAATTATATTAGAAAGCAAATAATAAAACCACTAAGTAGTTTGGGTTGGAGAGGACCTTAAAGCCCATCCAATTCCACCCCCTGCCATGGGCAGGGACACCTTTCACTTGCCCAGGTTGCTCCAAGCCCTGTCCAACCTGGCCTTGGACACTTCCAGAAATGGGGTATATCATTCTTGCACTATCACCTGTGCAAAATCATTGTAGTTCTGCATTTCCTGTGTTTTTTTATACATGCTCAGAGATGAGGCAATAAGAATGAGTTTAATTATCTACTGAAATAAAATCCAATAATAGGCAAAGACTGTCACAATAACTTCCTACCCACGAGAGTTTCTAGGGAGGATAATATCCAACAGACACACTACAAATCAGAAAAAAATATTAGAAATTGATAGGAAACCCTTAGAAGTTGAGTCACCTCATCCATTTATCTTCTAAGGAAAACCAGTGTGTACAGAGTCTAGAAGAAGCTGTCCCTCTAGCTCCTGTCTGTAAAACACAAAGTAAAAGACCAGAAAAACAAAGCTATTTACCTAAAAATCTACATCACCCTAATGCAGTTAGACTACTGTGGGCTGGGCCATCTGGCTTAGAGGCTCATTAGTAAAGAAATGACCCTTCACATAAAACACAGTTGGGTCATTCCAAGCTAATGAGCCTTCAAGTTTTATTGTTTTGTACACACAAATGGATGTAAATCTGCTTGGGAAGTCTGGCCTTACACACTCCACATCAGGCACACCTTTAATTGATTCTCTCCTTTTTTTTAGTTACAGTGAAAGGACAGGAAAGAAAATAGGATGAAATTTTTTTTAAAAGCCTTTGTGTTTCTGCTCCAACATGTATTTTAGTAGTTAAATCCTGATATTAAATTGTTTGGGGATTTTTTTTTTTTTTTTTTTTTTTTTTTAAATCTGATTTTGTAATTTCAGTTAGAATTCATCCTGACAAAATGGTAATAATTGAGCATTTGGAAGGATCATGGAGAGTGACAACTCTCCAGGCAGAACACACCAGGAGGGATCAGACCCCATAAAATCCAGGACCTGACTCTCACAACAAATACAATGAAGTTTTATATCCTGTGAGTTAACCTTACTGCCTTTCCTGGGGGTACTGAGGTACTGAAATCAGGCACCCTATATTCCCAACTGAATCCCTTACAAATATATGTAAGGATGAACATTCTTACATATATGTAAGAATACATATACATATTCATACATATATGTAAGAATACATATATAAGAAGACATCCATGAGATTTGGCTCCATATTCTCATCCTATAAGCAGAAATCAAAAATACTACATGAAGCACAAGGTTTCATGCTCACCCACCCAGTCAGAAGAATAAGACATAATTTTCTACTGAATGAGTGGATTTATGACAGACATCAACAATAAAAATTCCTCCTCTCACTTCCTTTCTTTTTTTTTTTCTGGTTTTTTTTTTTTTTTTTTTTTTTTTTTTTTTTTTTTTTAATTTATATAGGAAATTTTAAAAACTAAAGGCTGGTGTTTACTCTTATGGACTAATATGGTGTGCTAGCCATGACATTGACCCCTATTCCATCTTAGATAACAAATTATTCACATTAAAGTTTGCCTTGCAAAGCCTTTAGTCATTAGACTATTGTTCAGCCTCAAACAACCAAAAAAAAGTGTTAAAAATAATATAATGGAATAAAAAATGAGTTCAAGTATTGAATTTTGTAACTGTTAAATAATTCTAATAATCTGATTGCATCCCTGTGGAGGACAAAAAGAAGTTACAAGATAAAAGGTCATTCATCCAATAAAAATAAACATTCCACAGCAAAATCATCACAAGGTGCTTCATAAAGAAAAGAAATACCCAAGCAAATGCTTTGGGCATTTGACATCACAGCAGCTTCTGTTCTGCTCTGTCAGAAACAAACCACCCAGCACTCATAATCCTAGGAAATTCCCTGGGTGAATGGTCTCACAGCTTGGGAAAACTCAGCTTTGGGCTTTTTGTCTCCTTTCCCTCCTGAGTGCTATAATAAAGTCCAAGTAATGTGGTTTTCTGCAGCATCCTGGGTGTAAGGGGCTCCAGGTGTGGGGTTGTTTCATTCTGTGATGATCCATTCTGTCCCTTCCAGCAAGAGCTCAGCCAGGGTTTAGTGCAACAGCTTAAGAGCACCAAAGGTTTCATGGCATTCGTAGTCTCTGGTTAATTCTGCCTTATCTACTTGCTCAGCTTAGCCTTAAAACCCAATTAAAATGTAATTTATCTGATCCCAGGATTGAGGGCATCCCTGGCAATGCATTTGACAGCCTCTCAGTAACCACATTATTCCACACCATGTACTTTAGAGCACATCCCAAAGAGCTCAGCCACTGGCCAATTACAGCTACACAACTGCATTTTAGGGATCTCAGTAAACAGAAATATAAAAATTTCATTGCAACTATAATACATAACTACAGTCATGATGCATCTGTGTTTCCATTCTCTTTGTGTTGTTCTTTTTAAATAGATGCTAGAATTGGACAAGGCAGCAAAGATCTGACAAATATATAAAATACAGGTATATATATAAAATATATATATATATAAATATATATATAAAATATAGTTATCATGAAAATATGAGGTCAGTACGTTACCCTAAACTTAAACACAATTTACTTTATCAAGCAGATAAGCTTAAAGCTTTGGTACAGAATCACAGAATAGTTTGGGCTGGATGGGATATTAATGATCATAGAGGTCCAGCTCCTTCACATGGACAGGGAGACAAATTAATTGACAAATTATAGACAAATTAATTTCAAAAATTTTTCATTTCATTCTGTTGTACCCAAAATATTGCAAACAGCTGCAATATCTGTTAAAAGGAAAAGTTCTGAAAAAGTTTCCAAATACTATGAAGATTGAATCAATACTTCAAATTCAAAAAATAATCCAATCCAAAAAGAAAATTGCTTATTCCTTCAGCTCAGTCATCTTAAAAAAAAAAAAAAGAATCCTCCTACTCTTACTAAGCAAGTTTTCAGGGAACTGATAACTGCAGAGACCTTTTTTGTCTTTCATTCCTCAAGTGAAAATATAAAAAACAATTTATGTGCTCCCAACATCTGGCTGATACCCAACTCTGGGAAAACAACAAGTTACTGTGCCACAAAACGTGATGCCCTTGTATTTCTATTGCACTTTGGATGTGCAAGATCATTTCCCAGATCAAATATCAGACCCCACCAAGCACTGGTATATGTGGCTTCAATTTATCATGCATTTCACTGCTGTAGAACTTGGAAATTATTCTGTATAAGAATCCACATGTTCTCAAGTGTTCCTGTACCTATAGCTGAAATACTTTACCAAAAAATGCAAGTAGAACCTCATTTCTATCTGACAGCTCATCCACTTAATACTCATTTTATTAAAATACTTTTTTTCCGCAAACAACCCTTTGAATCTATTTGTTTCTGAAGAATCCATAGCTACTAACAAGGTAACATCTTCTCTTTGTGTACTGTTGCATTTCTTGGATTACAGCTGTACCACATCAGCATGCAAATCTTTAGTGATGCACAAAACATTTCTGATGTGCAAGCATGCCCTCTTCTGGATATCCAGCACCATCATTTCAGCTGAAAGTTCCCTAAATTACAGCAAATTCCTCCAACACTGCCTTGCAGAACCTTCCTCTCATTTGTAAAAACATTCCTGGTGTAAACAAATAAAAATAATCCCAACCAGTGCAGGATAAACTGCAGGTTTACACAGAACTCATACATTTTCTGTACTTTGGATTGCTAATGGCACTGTAAGTACTGCAGTGACATTACTGACAGGAGAAGGGCTTTGACTTTCCTGAGGTGAAGTGAATCCTTGATTATCCAACTGCTGAGCTAACCATGTGTCATTTTTGTCTCAATTTTCAGTGCAATAGACAAACCCAAGCCATTCAGAATTTGCCCAGTTATAGTAAAAATTCAGTCCAACTGCTGAGAAGATTCAGGTAGTTTTTAAAGAAAATAAATCAAAAAGAGAGAAATCCCATGTATTTGAAAGTACAGACATTTTGCACCCCTTTCAACAGTCAAACACTACATTTATACAATTACTGAAGGATTTTTAATGTACAACAGAAGATGTTTTGTAGCCTCCAAGGAAACACAGATTTTTGATGTGGTTTTTTGAAAACTCACTAATTGCAGCAGGCTCATGCTTCTTTAATTTTGATTCAATCCCAGTAGCTCTGTAAATGCATTGGGAATATTTTTCTTTGCATCCAAAATTTAATCCAACAATGTTAATCTGGATTGTGTAAATACAGAAAGTAAGATCTGGACACCAAAACCAGGTATACACAGAGCTAATAATCTTATTACAGGTATAGTATAAAATGCATTATAAACTTCTCTCATATTGAGATTGACTTGCAGACATGGAAAAACAACAAGTTAATAGCCCATAAATGCTAATTTCATTGGAAATAAAATTAGAGAGGTTATGAATCACACTATATAGACAAGATTGATAGAGGACTTTTTTCAGGTGGACAAACAGCTTTAACAAGATCATTTTCAGACAGACTGCCTCTGAAATTGAGGCAACGCTTTCCAGCATATCAAAAGCACTGGTGCAGAAGTCATCACTTCTGTAAGAACGCACTTTAGAAAAAACAAAACAACTAACTAATTAATGCAAAATTAAATTAGTTGAACATGAAAATGCAGTTTTGGGGGATTGGTGTGCTTTGACTTTGATTAGTTTTTTTTTTGAAGAAACAATACATTTTTATTTTCTCTGAATGCACTAAGTTTAAAATGATCAAATACCCTCAAAAGGTACCAACAGTACAGACAGACCTTCTGTATGGATACATTCATATATGAGATAAAACAATGGGGAAAAACAAAAACATGTCTCTAGAAAAGCAAGTTCCCCGAGTATTGATAAAATTATATTAAATAACTTACTGTGTAATTTATTCCCAACTATGGCACATGAGAAATTAATATAGTATTTTACAGGAAAGCAGTTTGGGTTGTTGGTCAAAACCAGTGAAAAATCATCAAAATTATATCCCACACCATTTTGACTGTTGTGCCATTCATTCTGTCATGTGTTGGTTTTGTCCCAGCTTTCAGTTTAATGGGCAAACACTACAATTATACAATTAATGCAGAATTTTTTAATGTGGAAATGGCAAGGCACTCAAACTTTAATGAATTGAGATTGATATGACCTCAATTTTAATGCTGAGTAGGAGAGGCCCAGGCAGACTAAGCCCTACAGGAAACTGAGAAAATCAGGTTTGATTTTACTGTCAGTCTAGAAAATTTCCGTGCTAATTTGGAGGGAAGTATCTTGTTAGAAACATCACTCACCCTAATACACCAATTCAGCCTTAGACTCCGTAAATCTCTTCCACTTTATTTACATTTTAACATGACATTCAACACTTTTATAATGACATATCATGGTCTGCCTTTAAAGACAAAGAGCAAAAAGGAGGCAAAGCATTCTCTGGTTGATAGCACCAAGGAAAATCCAGCACTGTGGTTCAAAATCACCATTTTCTCCCACAAATATTAGAATCACAGAGTCAGAATCAGTGAGACAGCTGGTGATGAATGACATCAGGAAAGAGGGGGAACCCTGTGAGGCAGGAACTGTCTCCTTGTCCTTATCAGAGAACTCAGCTGTGGTAACTCCCCTGCTCAGGAGGTCCTGGGACATTCACACATGGCCTGAAGGTGCTCACTCTGCTGAGGGGCCATCATGGGCCATGATGTGATGGGCAGCTGTATCCCATCAGAAGGCATCAAAGACTCCTGAAGTGTCCCCTGATCCACACCATTCCATCCTCCAGGTGTCCCTGATCCACACCATTCCATCATCCAGGTGTTCCTCACCCACAGCATTCCATCATCCAGGTGTTCCTGATCCTCAACACAATATCACCCAGCTGAAGCTCCCCACCCCAGGGAGGCACCTGGCTGTTCCTACCTGAACCTGAGTGAATAAAAACCCAACAGATGTGGTGTTTTAGGGGTTTCTTCCACCACCTGATGGATTTAGTCTGTCACCATTATTTTGACCAACTACCATCAAAACTGCACTGCCCAAGTCTCACTGTGCAGTCTTTGGCTGGTGAGATAGAGAAGGAAAGGATAAGAAGAAAACTTTCTCGTGCATTTTCTTAGGTGACTTTTGTGCTCTTATACTGTCTAAAGCTGCTCTTATACTGTTTCTAAAGCTGACAGCCAAAATGCCTGCATATCTGTTTTCCTTTGCAACCAAATTATTCTACAATAAACCCTACATGTGTATATTTACAAAAAACACTCACTCAGGGTCATTTCACTCTAATCCACCCCAAGGGATTTCTTAATAAGAACCTGGGCTACCCTCCGCTTTTCAGAGTAGATTGTAACAGGCAGTTGTAAAGAGGAATTTACTTTAGTCAATCTAAAAATCTACTCATCCCAACAGGGATGTGTAAATCTTCAATCACCAGAACCTGAAATCAGGACAATTTTTAAGGATATTTGTCATTTCCAAGCCATGAAGTTTCATTTTCTCAGAGCTTTTTTATTTATTTTTGATTGTAAACACCAGTGTGGTTCTCTGAATCTGATAAGAAAAAGACAACAAACTCTGAATATGGAATTACAAAACCAGGAAATTCATGAATGAATAAATAAATAACAACTAGCTTGTGCAATTGTAAATAATGCAGCATTTCTATAAATCTACTGAAAAATAATGGGCATGCCTTATGATGAGGGCGTGACATCATCAAAATAGAAGAGACAGCAGGTTCCTGAAAAGGTGTCTCGAGTCACACTGCAGGTTGCATACTTAGACAGTGATTTATGTACAATTGTGAGCAGTCAAGGCACTCAGGCGAGATCTATAAGTGCAAAAATCTTAAACTGACCAAGAAGCAATGCATAGAACATTTGGGAACCTATCCTATTCCTCCAACAGTAACTAGTGCGTTTCTACTTGTTTCTTTCGAGTACACAAAGACAAAACTGCTCTAAAAGAGCCAAGTGAACAGTAAAATAGCTCATCTCCAGCTTGAAATATAGTGGAAAGCTTTAAAGAAGCTTCTGTCCTCTAAAAATTATTTGGCCAGCCAGGAATTTAACAATGGTACGGATGGAGAAACTGCCCTGCTGTGCCAGTCACGGCTGAATCAGTCGATGCTGCTGCTCCAGCAGTCAATCTCTCGTCACTCATCCCTGATTCCTCATCTCAGGACAGCTCTGGACATTCCTCTGCCTCATAACTGTAACTTACTGCTCACTGTCACCCAGATTAACCTCATGCAAGTCAGCTCCAGAGCTGAAATGTACACACCAATTATTGCTGATCTTAAATATGAATTGAGATGAAGCTTTTAAATGTGACAGCTGGCAGTATCTTGAGAGTTTATAGATTTTTCAGTTGCTATCATGTTTTTTCATTCTCCAATCAAGCACAATAACCAGCTGTCTGCTAAGGACATTTCATCTTCATGTACTGCAGCACTCTGTTTTTCCTTTGAGCCATTCCAATTTTTCACTGATATATTTGTGAAGAGAAGCTGCCAGCAGCCTTGTGCTTTCTCATTTGTTTTTCCGCTATTTTGTCGTTTCAAGAAATAACATTTTCTTCTTTATAAAAAACACGAATTAGAACATATAGCAACTTTGGAGTAAGCAGGTATCAAGGACAAGTAGTAACTTTAGAGAGTAAGATTTCAAAGAGCAAACATGATCCCCAGGGTAAAGTAGGGTCTTCCTAGAGCACATTACATAGGATTGCATCCAGATGGTTCTGGAATATTTCCAGTGAGGGACATTCCACAGCCTCTCCGGGAAATCTATTTCTCAGATGTGATCCTCACATCTAAACATCAAATCATCAGTAGTAATACAAGACTCCATTAAGGACTGATCATACCACTCAGACACACAGAAATATCTGTCCCAAAAAACAATTATAAAAGAAAAGCTCCTCTGGAATGTCAGCAGGGACTGGGAGCAGGAACACTGGATAAGAGGCAAAGCAAGGCAGGGGAATGCAAGTTGGCTTAATAAAGAGCCCAAAGGCTTTAGAGGAGAAAATCATATTTGAACCAGCTGGGAAATGCCTTTTCAAATGCAGATTTGAATTAATGCCAAGCCAGTACTGGAGTGATTACAGAGGTCTTTAACACTCATGGCTTACTCACTTGTCAACTGCTTTCCAAATTTATCATTGATACACCCCAGCAACACAACATTCAGTCTGTCTCTGGCACTGACTCTGATGATGTCAGAGGGAATTCAAAGCATTCTTTTTTAAGCATATTTTTCTAAAGATATAATTTCCTCCCTTTCTTATGTTAATCAGACATCAACCCAGCAGCACCCTGAGTCTTGCTAGAAAGGGTGCCCAGCACTGGGTTGAGTTTGGCAGCACATTTCTGAGCCAGGAGTTTAAGAGCTGGAACTCCCAGGTTCCTGGTATTTTTGCTCCCTGACAGCCTGCAATATAAATCATGAAGGATCCAGGAGAGAAAACCAGCAGGAAACTAGACCCCAATCAGAGCTAACCATCCATTAAATAAGGCTTTCATTTAGACAAATGGAAAACAATTGCATTAAGAGATTCTGTGGAGCTGCATTTAGGTCTTCTCTGTAGGACAGAAGTCTAGAAATGTAACTTTATTTTGAAATAAATTATGGGATTTATCACATATACATAAGAAGAAAAATACCCTATCAATTTTCTCTGAGACTCTGGCAAAAAAAAAAAATATGACACAGCAAACTGAGAACTCTCTTGCCTTTCCTTCCCAAAAGTAACAGATTCTAAAGTTCAGTTGAGTTCATGAGAGAAATAATAGATACCAAGCTGGGAAAAGATTTTGTCAAAGTTACTGATAAGGCAAATGAAGAATATGCATAATTCTGGATATACAAAGAATAATGAAGCAGTCCACATCTCATCTCTATAGAAGTTCTTGCAGAGAACTCCCAGGGATCTCCCTTGCAGAGGGTTTAGGCACTGTGAGACTCTGGTCAATGCAGTAACTATATAAATATATAAATATTCATAGAACTTATAAAGAGCCTAGGGACTAATTAAAACCATTATTTGACAGGGAGGAAATGGAGCACATCAACATTTATTTGAGAAGGAAGCAGAAACCATAACAAATATTTTATAACACTAAATAATACAGCTGCAGAAGCAGCACCATTTTCACTTACCTAAGTCAAAATCTCCCCTCTCCTTCTTTCTACCAACTTTTTCTTTTCAGATTTTAATTTGGATGCCAAAATTTTGAAAGTATCTACTTTTTCTTCAACTCACAGCCCTTTCCTTCAGCTCTTGAAGATTTGTAAGAAGCACCCCTCTGAACCCAAATCATGGAAGTAGATGAATGAAATGGAACTATTTTAAGCTGGAGAAGGACTGAACTAACATTTACTGAACAGCACATTGCCAATACCCTGCCCTTCATCCACATTCTTTAAATATCACCACAAAGTATTTACTTTGCTGTATGCTCATTTGATCAACACCCATCCCCAAAAAATCATCATTTTTCAGCTATCATCAAACAAAAGAAACCCCAAAACATGAATGACTGATTAATTTCACAATCTCTAAAGCAAGAGCAGGATTGCAGTGGTTTAAAGTCACACAGGCAGAAGATGTTAAAGATGTCCATCTCTGCAAAATCAACCTTGATCATACTTAGGACTGTGTCATGTTTGGTGTGTCCCGTTCACTTTTACGCTTTTGAAACTCATTAAACTTTCCAAGTGAGATCTTTTGTTATACTGAACATACTTCTGAGAACCCAAGAAAAACAATCCACAGGTTTCAAGGAAATAGATTTAGCACCAAAGCAAATTCTGCCATGGCAGAATGGATGAAATTCAACCCTTAGATAACAGGAGCTGCCTACAAGCTCAGGATCTGATTTTCTGTCCTGGCTATGGGGATTTAATTAACATATCAGAGAAGTCTAGAGATATTTAACTTACCCCCTGCCCATATTAGATTATAACACTTGTCATCTCAATGGCTCTTCAGGCTCTGTTGGCCATATTGATCTGATCTCCAGTATTGATCTGGGCTCTGACAATTATAACTGGAGCTTAAGCAACGGAGGCTCAAATGATTTAATGAAAGAAGGATTCTGGCAATTTGTCCATTCCTAGAGCATACAAATTGGCATGGAAATTGGCTGGCAGCTACAAGCTGACCCATGGAGGATTCAAATTCCTTGGAGGGGCAGATTGAGGAGTCAATGCTCAAACAAGCATTGGAATTTTTTACCCTGGTATCTTAAAATGGCATCCACCCTTAAAGAACTGAATTGACACCCCCTACTTTACCTGTCCCTATGTACAAAAAAATTAAATTTAGGCTTAGTAATATCTAATCTTAATCCCATCCCTTGTAATTGCTAACATCAGTTTGGAAATTATCATTGTCAAATTCTACCACACTAGATCTGGTAAAATCAGAAGTATTGCGTTTTATGTAAATTAAGTATATATTCAGTTTTTATAATGTTTACTCAATAGGTATAAAAAAATCTTACTTAAGTCGACTACATTTCAGTATAAAGCAGAAAAATAATAAATTATAGGAGTTATGCAACTCAGACTACGAAGGACACAAAAAAAGGAAAAAAAATTTGTTTCAAAAACTATACTGTGGAAACCATAAAAACAGCTGCTCACACCATTATGTATTTAAGTAAAAATGATGAAACGATATTAACAGCCTTCAGAGTGGTCATAAATGCCTGCAGGAATTTAAAACTTTCTTCCCTCTGTAAATGCAGTCAGAAATAAAATAAGAATGTTTCTGGTCCAGGGGCAAATTGCACCATTACCAAAACTCTGTGTACTGAAAAAGAGGCACCACAATAAAATGAGAAGCCACCACTCATCAATTCTTAAAGTTTTTTCAAAAGACATTTAAGGATTATACCAGTATTACTTCTACAAAGCAAGATTTTTTGGAAGAAACTCAGCAAGTTCTTTTCCACCACAGCCTCAACACCTGATATTTAATGCTCTCTTTTATAACTTCTAACCCCTAACACAACAGCAAAACTTCACATTCTTTCAAGCTTTCACAAGAACCTGTCAACCATCATTCCAAAAAACTAAGAGGCAAATAATGCTTTTCAATTCAATCAAACAGCTATTCCTTGAGGTGACTCTGTTACATGGAACAGTATCTTTGAAAAGCAACATTTAAGCCTGAACTGTAAAATGAAATGACTCAAGGACTGAAGTTTGCACTATTGATACTGAATTCCATCACTCTAACTGTAACAGAACCAATGAAAATAACATTAAAGGTCTGTCCTTGAACACCCTCTTCAGCATTATTTTGATGATGATTCCAGCAAAATGGGATCAAAATATGTCATCTGATACTCTGAGAACAACCAAAGAAACAGCAGAGGATGCTCAGTTTGACACCTCTTGGCAAATATTTTAATTTTAAAACAGGTTCTTGATGCTGCTTTGGTCTTTTTCGCACATCCTCACAAGGACATGGCAATAGAACATCTGAGTTTTAATACACAACATTGGGTGAAGAGAATTTTCTGGGACAAGTTCTGTTTGTGCAGAACAAAGGGTACGCACTGCCAGTTCACACCACACTGAAGAATTCAACACCTCTGGAAACCCTACCCAAAGAGTTGATTTTAAGATTGTGTGAACAACAGTAGCGCTGAACTCATTACTTTCATGGCAACTGAGTATTTCATAGCTCCACCAGAAAGTGAAACCTTCAGTGATTTAATCCACACACCAAAAAAGCAATCTCTTGTAAATATCTACAGGTAACATCCTAAAAATCAAACACAATGACAATCTCACAGGGGCAAGCATGCTGAAAATTACCCAAATTCACCTTCAATAAGAAAATAATTCTTGAGCCATTTCGCATTTAGATTACTCACCATGGTTTTCATTTTTAAAAGTATTCTACTTCCAAAGGAACTGCTAGTTATCACATTAGAAGAAACTTTAACGCCAAATTCATGGGGAGCACCGAGTTCGCATTTAGATTACTCACCATTGTTTTCATTTTTAAAAGTATTCTACTTCCAAAGGTTAGTTATCACATAAGAAGAAACTTTAATGCCAACCAAATTCACAGGGAACACTGAGTTCCTTGGCAGGTACAACACCACCCCCTGTGAGCTTCTGATCGTACCCAACTCCTGTCAAACGTTTGCAACGCATTAAAAACTTCAACAACTCAAACAGCTGGGCACAAAGCCACCTTACAACATCTGAGATACACTAAAGCGGCTGCAGCCTCAGGAGGGCTGAGGCACCCGTTGTTACTTACGTTGTTCATGTACTCGGAGAGCAGGTCCTGCAGGGCCTGGCGCACGGCGTTGCACTCGGCCACGATGCGCTCGCGGCGGTCGTCGCGCGTGCACGAGGAGTCGGCCATGAGCGCTGCCCCGCTGATGATGCTCTCCAGCCGCTCCTCCAGCGACGGCCGGAACCGCGCCTCGCTGAACGTCATCGGGTCCAGGATGATCTTGTTCTGGAAGGAAAAACAGAACGGGAAAATGGTGAGTGGTCGCGGGTCTTTGGCATTTTCAGTGCCTTCGGGGAGGCTTTTTTAGTCTTTCCTATAAATAATTTATCATAGAATACCAGGTTGGAAGGGATCGCAAGGATTATCAAAACTTTCTTGGAGCAATTATCTACCAAATTCCTGAAAAAGTAAATATTAGAGAAATACATAAATGTATGTGTGTATATATATATTTATATTCACAACCTTGTTACCCAGAGAAGCTGTGGCTGACCCTGGATCCCTGCCAAGCTGGAAAGGGCTTGAAGCAACCTGCAATAGTGGAAGAGTTCTTAGTCTTTACTATAAATAATTTATCATAGAATCCTAGGTTGGAAGGGACAGCAAAAGAATTATCAGAACTTTCTTGGAGCAATTATCTACCAAATTCCTGAAAAAGTAAGTATTAGAAAAATTCATATATATTTTTGTGTATACATATATATATATATATATAAAACATATATATTTTCACAACCTTGTTACCCAGGGAAGCTGTAGCTGCCCCTGGATCCCTGGAAGTGTTCAAAGGGGCAGGCAATAGGACAGGGTTTCAGTCTTTCCTAAAAAACCCTGGTTGATAATGGAAGAGTTTTTCTTGGAGCAATCATTTCCTAATAAAAAGTAATTTATCATAGAATTTTTGTGGTTGGATATATACCGCTAAAAATTATTCAAACTTTCTCGGAAGCAATTGCCCCTGGATCCAAATTCCAAGAAAAGGCTAAATATTAGAGAAATATATATACACATTACAAAAAAAGAAAAGGTTAGATATATATATGTCTGTATGTTTTATACATATATATGAAAAGTAAATATTATGTATATACACATTACAAAAAAAAAAAGGTTGTATATATATAATGTAAATATAATATATATTTATATTTATATAAACATTCATAGATATATATATCTTTTTATATAAATATTCCCAGAAAAGCTGTGGCTGCCCCTGGATCCCTGGAAGTCTCCAAAGCCAGGCTGGACAGGACTTGAAGCAAGCTGAGATAGTGGAAGGCGACCCTGCCCATGGCAGAGGCTTGGAACAAGATGATCTTTAAGGTTCCTTTCAACCCAAACCATTCCATGCTAAAGCAGTATTATTTTTCCACAAATACTCTGAAAATTTCTTGGCTCTTTGGGACATTCAAATGCAAGGTATAAATTTTTTATTCCTGAAGATGGAGTGAGATGCTCTCAGTTAATAATTTCATTTTGATTATTTTAATAAGCAACCTACACTGCTGAAATGTTAGTATATTCCCTCAATATTTCATTAATTTAAAAAATTGAGGAAGTTAAGACTGTAAGGAAATCATTTCTAGATAATGATAGTTACACAAAAATACTAAATCTCTGACTTCCATCCTGCAGAGCATCTTTTAACAGCTTTTTTTGGTTTTTAGTCAGGAAAAAAGTGCTGGATTAGTTAACTAAAAAGGAGCACTATATGAAGACAATCTGACAACATCTTCAGTGTGTCAAATAGTCCACTGGTTAGCAAAATATCATTATTCTACTAGAAAAAGAATTGATTTTCAAAGACTTTTTCTAATAAAGAAAGATTAATTCCAAATTATGATTACTAAACACTTGTGTACTGTATGTATCAAACTTATTACTCAATATCAAATAGGTTTAAACCACATTGATTCTACTCTTCTCACAGTAAAACTTCATGTGAAGTTATGAGTTCTGAGTCACTGCTGGATTATATTTTGACCTGCTTTTTCCTTTTGCAGTTCAAGGTAAGAAATACAAAAGCAATAATCACCTGCTCTCACTCTCAGGCACATTTACAACACCGCGTAATTCAGGAACCTTTTGCTGAAATCATGCAAAGAAGTCTCCTAATTGCATATGGACTAAAAATTCCCTGTAAGTTGTGCACTTGTTACTTGAGCTTTAAAAAAGAAAATAATCATGAAATAAGAATGAAAAATGTAAAAGCATTCTGATTCTAATAATCACACCTATTTTAAAGCACATACGATTTGGTAATGAGCCATTTTAATTTTCACAATGTTCTGATAACTTTATGATTAGTCTATTTCTTTTAATATCTAGAAGCAATCAGTAAGTACAAGCCAAACAATACAAGTAATTTGAAAAAAAAAATCAACACAGTGTATCAAAATGTATATTAAAATTTAGGAACATGACACATGACCAACATGTACCTTTAGCACTGAAAATTGTATCTGTTTATTATTCATCAGAAAACGCTCAAATCAATTTATTCAAACCTAAAGACAAACTCCACTTGAATACTTTCTTAATTTCAGCAGGACAAGGCCCTTAGAAAAGATCTTATTTCTCAATAAATCTTCCAGTTCACACACAGACCCCATAACTCTCACTATCATACAGAGAAAGGAACCGCTGAGAAATCTGTAACTTCACTGAATTCTCAGTGGTTAAATAGTAATCAACACAAGGAATTTATGAAACTCCATTATTTAATAAAAGGACAAATAGAAAAAATTTAACCAGATAACATAATGTTCCAGCTCCACAAACTGCTGACTTGGCAGAAAAAATGCTGCATTAGCCAGAATGTGAAATAATGTCTCACATGTATCTTCTGGGGTCTGTGTTTCACAGCAGTAAGCAGAGCAGTTTTACAAGCACCTAAATTAGAAATGACTTCTCCAGGATTTAGGCTTGTGCATATTTATGTAATGGGGCTTTTGAGTCAAAGGGTAATGCTTGGGATTTCAAGAAATCAGCTGTATAAATTTATTTTCACAACATCATATTTCACATAGTAGCAGGACTATTGATTGCACCACATGAACTGTATAATTGATATTGATATTCCATATATTCCAATATATTGATATTCCACTTATGGAATCAGCAAGAAAAAAATACTAAGAATAGCTGTTTGTTTCATATTCCTAACCAATCCTCCCAGAAATGCCTCCCTTTCCCTCCTCTTCCTCAGAGCCATAGGTGTAAGGTTCTGTACCTACACAGAAGCTTTCAGACAGATCTTACACCTCTCAGCAAGTCATGAATCACATTCAGCTCCTTAGATTTGAAGACCCTGCACTCAAGTCTTCTGTGAGACCCAAAACCTACCTGGCATGGAAATGCATGGGCAGATCTATTTGCATATGCAAATGCAGTGGACCTGCACAGCTGGGGGTGACCTGACAGAGCAGAAGGACCTGGGTGTCCTCATGGACAATGAGCTGTCCCTGAGCCAGCAGTGCATCCTGGCAGACAAGAATGCCAATGGCATCTTGGGGTGCTTTAGGTAGAGCATTTCCAGCAGTGCAGGGAGGGGATCCTGCCCCTCTGCTCAGCCCTGTCAGGCCACATTTGGAGAACCCTGTCCAGTTCTGGGCTCCTCAGGACATAAAAGACCTGGAGCTCCAGGAGCAGGGCCAGCGGAAGCTGCAGAAGTGATGAAGGGACTGAAGCATCTCCCTGCCCAGGGAAGGCTGAGGGAGCTGGGGCTGTTCAGCCTGGAGTGGAGCCCCAGCTGAGATGGGCCCTCAGCCCTGGCTGTCCCTGGTGTCCCTGACCATCCTTGGCTGTCCCTGGGTGCAGGGAAGGTCAGAGCAGGGCCCAGGCTCTGCTCCAGGGCCCAGCAATGGCACCAGAGGAAGGGGCAGGGACTGAGCCCAGGGAGTTCCACCTGAACCTGAGCAAGAACTTCTTCACTGAGAGCACTGAACAGATTGTGCTGTGGAGTCTCCTCACTGGAGATATTCCAGAGCCATTGGACACAACCCTGTGCCCTGTGCTGGAGCAGATACCTGGGACCAGGTAACCTCTGTGGTCTCTTCCCACCTGGCCCATCCTGGAATTGTGTGCATTCTTCCATACTTTTTGAGCCTTGAAGATGAACAACCTAGAGATCAAAGATGAACAATCTACAGATCAAATATCTCCAGTATGCCTAAACCCTGAAACCCAGCTGAACATTTTCACAAGCAGATATGTTGTACTCCATTAATAAATTCAAGAATTTCTTTACAGACTACATACGAATACTATTTAGATTTTAAATAATACATTTTGTAGCACAGAGGATGCATAATTAACCCAACCCAGCTTTCCTCACTTTGAACTGTAAAACAGGAATATACTTCTGTGGTATTTGTAAATAAGGAGAAATATTTATGATGATCAAAACTTGGCTCATGAAAAGTAAAAGTCACTCAGTTGTACTCAGTAATTTTTTAACCATATCCCATAAAACTTTTTATTTATGATTCATTTCTAGGCTTAAATATTATTAAATATTTGTTTGGGATATCTGTTCATGACAATTCAGAATTACAGAGTAATTAAGGTTGGAATGAACTCCTGAAGGTTATACTTTAAACACCTATTTAAAACACAGACAACTTTGAACATCAAGCCAGGTTACTCAAGGTTTCATCAGTCAAGATCAAAATTCCATCCTTGGACATTTTCCAAACCTCTCTGTCTATTGTTTGAGTGCCTGATCAACTTCATGGTGATCATGGGTGACTTTTTTCCTTCCCAATATCCAGAATTTTCTCCGAATCACCTTGTGCCAGTTGCACCTCATCTCAACACCATGAATCTCAGTTTTGCTTAAAAAAAAACAAATAATGATGTTAGTTGGTTTCTGATGGGTGGTTATGAATAATTGACAGTCTAGATGCTTATATGAAACTCTTTCTCAAACATGTCACAAGGAAAACAGGTTTTTGGGTTTTGGGAAAAAGGAGACTGGGGATGAGAATCATCTCCTAATGTTCAGTAACCAAAGAAACACAATTTCTTGCTTACAAAAGCTATTATTCTTCTTCAAAGAGAACTGGTGCCAAAATTTAACTTCAGACTATGTTATTGACACCTATAAAACTCTTACACATATATTAACAAGGAAATAATGTCTCCTTGGAAAAAAGAAAAAAAATAAGTTAGCAGGAAATCTGGCTAAATGAATTTCTTTAAAAGTTGCAATTTCCCATCACTTCTTAAAAGCCAGTTAATGAAACATGAATGTAAATGAACTGGAACACTTCACATTTCTAATTAGTTAACTAACATTAGAGCCATAAATCAAGGACTGATACCATAATTCATTCCTTATAATTAAGTGTTTCAAACCTCTTTATAAATGTTCAGATGACTGTAAACATACATCATTTTTGGCTGCAGTTGCTGAAACAAATCCAAGAAAATTAATTTTAATATGATTGAAGATTTGTTTGAAAACTGTCAAAACTTGTGATAAAATCTTCTTTAAATATAGTTACTATTTTCTCTTCAACTCTTCTTTTTTCCTTAAATTATACTAAGGTGTGTTTACAGAGAAGTTGCCATGTTGTAATAAATTATAGACTTTGGAAAATAAACCTCTTCTGGTTTAAGTACTGCTCTAAACCAACTTTCTTTTGTTCAGAAAGCAATAAACTATCTCATACACTAATAAACTAGAGGACACCACTTCAGAAATTTAAAATAATGGAAAAATTACTCATACCTCAACTAAAAATATATGAAAATAGCCATATACCCTACGTAAATGTATTGTATAATCAAAAAGCACATCATTATTGAAATTTTGAGATATTTATCTGCATTAGAATCTCATTTTCAACCATACCAAAAAACTCCTCACAGTCTTTATTAGAAATATAATGGAAAGCACAAGTAAAATGTTACATTAATAATTTAAAACAATTTTACAACTCCAAAAAACCCTAGAATTACTGTATCATTGCCTGCATTTTCCAATTAAATGACTTCATTATTATGTGAAATTGCCTTATTGCTCATGAAAAAATCTACTCATCCTCTGGTTTTTGCACATAGAAAGTCTCAAGGAAATTTCAGCAGCTTCTTCAGAACCTCTGCCTCATTTATTTGTTAAACACATTAATTCATGTGTTTAGAATGTGAAACTTTCAGGGCAGAGACCATTTCCTGACACGGTTCTTAAAGATTTAGAATCACAGAATGGTTAAGGTTGGGAAAGACCTCTAAGACCATCAACCATAAACCCATCACCACCAACCATGTTCACCAAGTGTTAACATTGTCCTGGTTTAGGGCAAATTTGGGAGGAAGCTCTCCAAAGGGGACCCTCTAGAAAGCAAATTCAAGCAGGCTCTCTCCCCACAGGTTCAGGGGCATAAATCTGCTTCGAGAAAAGTGGAAAAAAGTGTTTATTTAACAAGAAAAGTGCTCACAAACATGGAAAAATAATAAGATTAAATAATGGAATTTCCCATTGTTCTGAAGAGGTGGCAAATTCAGAGAGAGTCCTTTTTGTGGGGCGTAGCTCAGCTCACTCAGTCTCTTATCAGTCCCTTCCTCTGCTGGAAAATGTCATGCCCCGGGCCCCAGTGGGACACAGGTTTGAACATTTGGTGGTGTTTTTGGGTTTTCAGTTCAGAGCAAGGCTGATCAGTTTCAAGAAAAAGAAAAGCTACAGTCTGGGGAACTTTTTTGCTTCATCTACTTAAAAAGTAACCAAAAGCAAAGGAGAGCTTTCTCCTGCTGTCTGTGCTGCAGACAACAGAGCTCCTGAGAAGGAATGCAGGAGAAACCAGTGCAGTTTCTGCAAACAAACTGCACACTTCTCCCCCACTTCACTCTCTGAACCTGTCTTAAAGGTGCAGAACTTAATAGCCAGCATAAACAGAACAATGGGGGATACACAGAATTCACAGAATGACCAGGTTGGAAGAGACCTTCAAGATCATCCAGTCCAACCCAGCACCAACACCTCAACTGAACCCTAGCACTCAGTGCCACATCCAGGCTTTGTTAAACACACCCAGGGATGGTGACTCCACCACCTCCCCAGGCAGCCATTCCAGAACTTTACCACTCTTTCTGTAAAAAACTACTTCCTAATATCCAACCACCTGTATTTCCCTTGGTGCAGCTCGAGGCTGTGTGCTCTGGTTGTGTCAGTGCTGCTGGAGACAGAGCCCAGCCCCAGCTGAGCACAGGCACCTTTCAGGAGCTGCAGAGTGATGGGGGCAGCCCTGAGTCTCCTTTTCTCCAGGCTGAGCACCCCCAGCTCCCTCAGGGGTTCCTCACAGGGTTTGTGTCCCCAGCCCCTCTCCAGCCTCATTGCTCCTCTGGATGGGCTCAAACATCTCAAAGTCCTTCCCAAACTGAGGGCCCAGCACTGGACACAGCGCTCAAGGTGTGACCTCACCAAGGCCAAGTCCAGGGGGAGAATGACCTCCCTGCTCCTGCTGGCCACATACAATCATCATAAGTCACCCCAGGACGTACATCCAAAGGGCTTTTAACACTTCCTGAGACAGTGAACACACAACTGCCCTTAGCCCAAGGAAAATGCAATTTTCAAGGTAAATTCCACTGCAAAGTGTGATAGATATTTTAGATAAACAATACCACAACCACAAGGCAGCAAGAAAAACTGCCTTTGAATAAAAGGAAGCATTGATATACTGAGGGACCTAGTTTTTCTGAGTAACTTGGAGACAAGACCATATAAATAAGAGTGTTTGATGCATTTCTTTGTCAGAAGCACCCGCAGTACTGTGAAAATAAATGTTGTGTGCTCACAGGTTTGGTTTCTGCACCTTTGTCCATGTCTCCTGCAATGCTAATAAGGCTGTTGATCTCCTGTTTAGCAATAAATCAAATGTTCCTACCTGCCACAGTGCTGTGTTACACAGACACACCATACAGCTGGAAGAGTGTGACAGTGCAATGCTAAACTGCACCTTCCAATGAGCTGCTCTGGAGTGATGAAACAACACAGAAATAACTCACAGGGGCTCCAAGAGAGCTGGAGAGGGATTTTGGACAAGGGCATGGAGTTCCAGGACAGGGAATGGCTGGGTTACATGGGATATTGGGAAGAAATTCTTTACTGTGAGGGTGTTGGTGGCTTCCCTATCCCTGGAAGAGTCCAAGGCCAGGTTGGACAGAGCTTGGAGCAACCTGGGACAGTGGGAGGTGTCCGTACCCATGGCAGAGGGTGGAACAAGATGGCCTTTCAGTTCCTTTCCAAGCCAAACCATGCTGTGATTCTCTGACCTCTCCCTCTGGCACACCAGGCTGCATGCACCCACAGCAGCTCCATGAGCATCCCACTCAGGCAGGAGTGCACAACCACGAGCAGAAGCAGCAGCCCCCTCTCCTGACTGCTCTCCAAATGTAAATGGAGATGCTGCTTCCCTGAAATAGTGGTGGCGTTCACTTCTCACATACCTAAGCTACAGAAGCATCTCAGAGGTGCTAAATAAACACAGGGAAAATAGTAGCAAGTGTAGTCTAATTAGAACATTTCCCTTAGTGCTCTTTTCGAGCTGTTATAAGTAACCTGAAACTTTATTACATTTTTGATTTAGCACTTCAGATATTCACACTTACATTAACAAGAAATTAAGAAACCTACAAAAATTTGAATAATAATGCAATAACTGTTATGACCATGTTCACAGGGGTCTGAGGATGAGGGAAGAGATGAGGATCTGACTCCATGTTTCAGAAGGCTTGATTTATTGTTTTATGATGTATATATTATATTAAAACTATACTAAAATAATAGAAGAAAGAATTTCATCAGAAAGTCTTGCTAAGAATAGAAACAGAAGGAATCATAACAAAGGCTTGTGTCTCAGACAGAGTCCAAGACAGCTGGGCTGTGATTTGCCTTTAATTAGAAACAACCACATGAGACCAATCCCAGATGCACCTGTTGCATCCCACAGCAGCAGATAACCATTGTTTACATTTTGTTCCTGAGGCCTCTCAGCTTTTCAGGAGAAAAAATCCTAAGGAAAGGATTTTTCAGAAAATATCATGGCCACAAACTGTACTGCTACAAAAACAAATTTCCTTATAGAAGGAATTATTAGGTGTTTAAAGTGTGTTTCTTTTCTGTATTTTTAGTATGTCTAACAAATTTGTGCTTGAGGGTTGATTACAAAAATTACTTTGCAAATAAAGTGGCCTGCTGCAAACAGGTTACATGTGTTTTGATAGGGAAGCACAGGCAGCAGTTGGTGCATTGGCAAAAGGCTCTTTCTACCACCAAAAGAAGTGCTGGCAAAATTCCGTGGTTAAACTCCAACAGGTATGTTTGATTCCTAAATCTTTTCATAATACTAGTTCACTATACAAGAGCATTTCTGCGAGAAAAAAAAAAAATTCATACACAAAAAAAAAATAAACCAGAAGCCCACTAGATGGTGCTCCTATACAGCAAATACAGCTCAGCAGCACCATTCCCTGCTAAAGGGGAATGAGAGCAATGAGATCCTAATCCAGCTACCCAGAGTGCTTCCTTCCACAGAGATCACATTTTTGTCACTCACTTGCTTCCAAAACCCTGACATCTCCAGTGCCATCCTTTGTACTCTGGAGCTGACCCTTTCCATAGTAATATATAAACAAGCCCATACATACACAGAAGGAGTTGTAATGAGAAATGTAGTAATAAATGAAAGGAAAAGCTTGTTTGGCCCCTCAGCATCATCAGGACCCCAAAGATTTACTCTGATTCTTCCTCATTTGAGACATTAGCTCAGCATCCTAAAACACAAGGCTCCGCAAACAGGTGAAGCTTTTGGGTTTAGTGTAAAATGCAACATTTTGCTGTTGGTTATTATTTTCTTAATATCCAAAGCATGGCCTCTGATTTTTTCCCCATTCAGAGGAGACCTGAGGAGTTCAGAAAGTGTCGAAGTATTTCACTACAGCATAGAAGTTTTAGAAACATTGAGGGGCAGCCTGGCTGCCTTCACACAGGAAATGGTTGGCTTGACACTGTTGCAGTGTAAAAGCCACTTCAGCTACACCAGGGGCAAAAAAAAAAAAAATCCAACTGTATTTTGGGGCTCCCAACACAAGAAATTTGTGGACTTGGGGGAATGTGAGTTGATCAGAGGGCTGGAGCTCCTCTGCTCTGAAGCCAGGCTGGGAAAGCTGGGGGGGCTCACCTGGAGAAGAGAAGGCTCCATGAAGACCTCATAGCTCCTTCCAGGGCTTGAAGGGGATCCAGGTGAGCTGGAGAGGGACTGGGGACAAGGGATGGAGGGACAGGACACAGGGGCTCCCAGAATATTGGGAAGAAATTATTCCCTGTGAGGGTTGGACAAGGGATGGAGGGACAGGACAAGGGAGAATGTCAGGTTGGACAGGGCTTGGAGCAACCTGTGACAGTGGAAGGTGTTCCTGCTCATGGCAGGGGGTTGAAATGAGATTATCTTTAATGTTCCTTCCTACCCAAACCATTCTGAGAATCTTCCATATTTCATCCAAATCCATACATGAGTTTATCTGAATTTGCAGCACACTTTCCCCAGTGCATTCCTAGTTAAATTCAATATAGAGCTGCTATTATACAAAAATTGCCATTTGCCTGGGCAAGAGCTACTCAAGCTCAACAAGTCTGGTTTCAAATTGCTGTCAGATGGCAGTAATATTTTTGCAATTGTTTCTTATGAATTTGAGTGGCGAAACAAACACATTTCAATTCTCCTTTCGAAGCTCACATTTTGTCCTGTTCTCTGCAGCATCACAAATCACTTCTCTGAAGAACACATTTACAAGCAAATTTCAATTCCATAAATGATCTGCAAAAATCCATTCTCAGATCATCTAGCAGTTATTTGTCCAAAAAGGAACATTTTAAAGATAGTCACTTAATGACACAGCATTTTTCCTGTCTGCTACATTCCTACCACATTTTGACAGCTCCTAATTTTATTACCAAAAAAAAAGCAATCTTTGCTATTGCTATACCCAGATACTTTGTCTTTTCAGTTTCTCTGTAATGTTTTCCCCTCATTACACACTTATTAGATCTTTCACTCCATTTAAGGTGCACTGGATTCTCTAGCCATGCAAAATATTCCTTAAGGAACATTAATGTATTCACGAAATATGTTATGATAGCCCATTTATTAATTATGAGCTGCATTTAACAGCCTGGAGGACAGTGACCAGTGTCACCAGACACTTGGTTTCTCATCTAATGTAGTCAGTTCCCAGATAGTTGACTTGTGCTGTTCAAAAATTTCATTAAAGATTGAGTTACTCTGCCTGTAATTTCTCAGTTCAAATGCTGCTCATGACAAAAAAAGAGTACGATTTCAGTACCCTGGGACCTATCCCAAATACATAAATACCTCAAGTACTAAAAATCATTTTAACCACCTCTTTCAATTCTGAACCATATTAAATCATAGAATCATGCCTGAGTTGGAAGGGATCCACAAGGATCAACCAGTCCAATCCCAGGCCCTTCCCAGGGTAAGAGTCCCACCCTGTGCCTGAGAGCATTGTCCAAATGCTACTTGAACTCTGGCAGGTTTGGTGCTGTGACCACTTCCCCTTGTATTCCTTTAAATTCCTTTATAAAACAGATTATTTTCATACTTGAAGTCAGAGAGTAAAGGGGTGACCCACAGGCTCAGTAGCTGAAGATGCAACAAGGACCAATGCTGCAACTTTAAAGAAAAATATAGAGAAATAATAAATTCAATATTAAAAAAGATAAATTATAAAACATCAGATAAAACATCAGCTGTAGGGCCTGCCTGTTTGGATTAACATATATCAAAACTAAGCACTATACATTTCTTTTAACAAAAAAATATTTTATTCCATTGCTAGAGGCAGAACTTGCACACACAAATACAAAAGACAGGGACAAAAGTCAGCCAAGCCATCTCATCAGTTCTTTCTGGAGCAATACAGAAAACAACAGATATTTGTTCTTGGCATCAGTGGAGGAAAGGGGTTTTGGTCCTTTTTTCCTTTAGATATCTTCTCTTCCCCTCTCCAAGTCAGAGGATTTATAAATTCTATTTAATTTTATTGCAGATAATTCAAGTCCTGCTTCAAACACAGGAAATAATCTTTTTATGGAGTTATGGTGCATGCATAGTAAACAGCTTTATATTTACAACACCATTACACCCACCCTCCCAGCACTGTACAAGAATGATTGCCCTCATTTTTCATATCCAAATCTAAAGGAAATTATTTAGAATTGCTTAAAATGTAAAGCACTGTAGGTCTGAAACCCCTAGAATCTGAATTTCCACTGTGATTAGCACTTCTGAGGTGTTGTCAGCACATCCCACTGACACAGCTCCACTCCTTGGGACTCAGGAATTGTAATCCCAGTCCATATTCTGAGAGCAGGCACCCTCCTACTCACCAGAGATCCCAAGTGCCCAGTAAATCCTATTTTTGCCTCTCACTGCCCCCTCTCTATTCCATCATGGAGAACACATTGCCCAACAATCTGTGTGCAGCCCTTGCTGTGCACAGACAATCATGGAATGACAGAATTGTTTGGATTGGAAAAGCTCTCTTGGATCATCCAGTCCAACTCCAGCCCTGCCAAGGCCACCAACAACCCCTGTCCCCAAGTGCCACATGCACGTGGCTTTTAAATTCCCAGGCTTGGGGACTTCACCAAATGGTGGAGCAACTGTGCCAGGGCTGGACAAGCCTTTGGGTGAAGAAAACTTCCTTGATGTCCAATCTAAACCTCCCTGGCATAGCTGAGGCTGTTTCCCCTTGTCCTGTCCCTGTTCCCTGGAGCACAGCCCGAACCCCCCGGCTGTCCCCTCCTGTCAGGAGCTGTGCAGAGCCACAAGGTTCCCCCAAGCCCCTTCCCAGCTCCCTCAGCTGTTCCTTCCCCAGCTCCACTCCCTTCCCTGAGCAAAATTATTCCTTTATTTCTAGATATAAATTTATATTTATATATCCACATATATTTTTATCCCTTTGCAGTTACCAAACACACACCAGTGTCAATGCCATCTATCTTCACCTCCGTTTTCATCCAGCACAGTGTCCTGCTCCTTCTTATTGCATTTCTTCTCACTCAATAATTTCTTCTCTTTTTGTCTACCTCCCCACCACACTCCCAGGTTGATGTGGAGGTCCTGTCTCTGCTGCCCACCATGAGGGCTCTGGGGAGGACACCAGATAAATCCATCCCACGGTTGAACATGTGCCAACAAAGCAGTCCCCCCATAACCAGAAGAGATGAGAGCTTACCAGATCAAAACTGCCATTTCCTGAGTGAAAACAGAGCCTTCTCAGAGTTCAAAGTAAGTTCTTCAAAAATTTATCTACGCAACTTCCATAAATTTAGCTAAATATCATGAGGGGGAAATAAACTGTGCACCCCCATTTTCATTAAGGACTCAAGAGATGTTTCATAAGCATAAAATATATGCCAAATTCTCATAATAAATTACTAGTAAGACCAGGAATACCTATTTTCAAATGATCTAAGAGTAAAGCAGCAACATGGAAGTGAAAGGACAAAGCAACAAGGCATTAAACACATTCTTTTGTCATCAATCAACTTCAAACAGGATTTTAAAGGAAAAAAAATCTACTAAGAACAGATTTGTGAGCTCTCCTTATTTCTACATAAATTATCTCTGAGAAGCAATAAATGACAACTATCTTCAAAACTTTGCTGCTTAATAACTCACAGGTGACTTTACACAACCCCCCAGTGAATAGAGTGAGACAATTATCAAAAGACCTAGTTAAACACAATGGCTGTGCTTCAGATAGAATAATTATTTGTATTTTATGTGATGATATTTTGACTGAGAAAATGTTCAAATTATTCACACTGCAGTTATTTGAAGCTCTAAGCCCCATAACACTGATTCCAAAATCTGAAATAATGAAGGCTGAGAAGTGTTAAAATTATAGAAAAAATCTGTAAACTTATTTTTAATACAGAATCATCATCTTGGCATATAATGCAGGGTTTAGTAACGCTTCCCATCAAATATAAAATTATTATTATTACTGAGACTGTAAAATAAATATTCTGTAAAATTATTTTCATTAGAAAATACTAAATTCCTTTCCCTTGCTGAAGTAATATAGTGTCACCATAAAAAGCAAGTATTTTTTCTCCAACACCTTTTAACTCATGACACAGTTTCACTAGTCTGCTAACACTGCTTGTTTTCTTGCTTGTAAAACCTAAAGGTAAATTCACAATCATCCCACCATCACCAGCTATAAATTTTTACTTTCCCTGGAGGTTAGGGAATGTCATCTTTAATGCAAAATTAGGTGTGAATAAGTCTCATTCAACAGCTAAACAGTGACTTAGAAAATGAGTAATACAATTGTTTCACTCTCTGTATCCTCATAAGTCAAAGTTTTCATTTAGTTTCCTAAAATAAGAAAGAGAATTCCCCAAAAAGGCTGGTTTTCCACATATAATTATGAACAGAACACGCTACTATGGATACACATCTCCCACACACACGCATGGCTCCTGCACCATCACTGAAAGTGGAAAAGACTTTACCTGAGGAGAAAAAGGATGAATATTCTTATAGAGGCAGGGGACAATATCTGATGTCTTGCACAGTCTTCACTACATTTATTGTCACTAAGCACAACAACTCTCTTTGCATTGAACAACAGCCTTTTTTCCAGAAGGCAGCAGCAGCATCATCAGTTTGGGACCGAGAAGTCACATGTGTTCTGTCCCTGTTTGTCAAACCTTTGCTGTCCACAATGTGCAAAGTCCCACACAAAAGCTGGAGCACAGTCAGACCACACAGGGCTATTATTCCCAGGATCTTACCAACCAGGGACCTGTGGGCTGAGAGGGCCCTGAAAAACCTGAGGACTTCCTTAAATCTTAACCCGCAGTTATTGCGCAGGAAAAGCCACAGACATAAGAAGAGATGGAGGAGACAAGCCCAGTGAAACATGCTGTGAGATGAAGCACCTGCACTGCACCTCCACTTCCAGCCCTAAATGCAGCAGGACTGAGCAGCTCCTGATGTGACAGATGCTGGGATTGCAACCTTTGTCTTAATCAAAGTGAAAAGGCCACCATTCCCCAATAATAACTTCAACAAGTCTTTGCCTTAAGTCAAAATGAAAGATGAAAATATTGTCAGAGACTGTCTGCAATAACCTTTTTGTTCACTGCCTGAAGTACAATCCTCACATGTGAGATAGGGAGAAATCATCAGACAGGACTGCTAATGAAATTAACAGCTAAACAATTAGCTGGCAGGAAAGTTGCTTAAGCGAAACTGTATCTCTTGCTGGAACAGAGGCTGCAGCACTTTGCCCACAGCTGAACTGACTGCTATCAACTCTGTTTGAAAGATGTTTTTCCATGCCTTTGATTAACATAATTTATTATTCAAGTTGAATGTTAATGTTTCCAGGACACTGAGCTCCATCACCATTTCCATTTTTTCTTGTCTTCCTGACTTGCTAGACAAACATGATTTTAGCAGTCAAGCAACCTCAGATCTTGGTCACGTAACTAAACTGCCAGATTAATCAGACTTTGCATTTTCTATAGCCATGTAGTGAGATTTGTCAAGGATCCTTATTTTTCTCACTATCCCAGCCACTGTATATGAGCACAAATAACTCCTTGTAATTCCAGTCCATTAGCAGCAAACAATTATTCCTCACCAAAACCAATACAAATCAATGTCTGCCCTTCGCCTCTGTGCGGGATTCACATTCTCTGAAGCTAAGAGAAGCAGAAAAAAGAATGATCAAAACAATTCTTATCTTGTTCACTGCTCCTGTGTTGTGCCAAAATAGAATGCAGTATGGAGATTGTTTACCCAAAGTGATGGTGCTTTGTTTCCTTGGCCTGTCAGGGCCAAGCACGTGTCCAAACTGTCAGTCAGCAGACAGTCACAAGATTCTGGACAGTTGAGTTGCATTGTGCAGATTCAGTTTAAATGTAGTGCAATACAGTATAAAATTATAGTTTAATAAAATAATTTATTAGCCTTCTAATATCCATAAAGTCAGATGTGTCATTCCTCCATGTGTTGGTGGCTTGATTTTTACTCTACCACTGCAGTCTGAGGAATGGATAAATGGATGAGAATGAAAAGGGGAATTTGAGTCCTGTATAAGAACAACTTAGTTAAAAGCTCTACAGATTGTGTGGAGAAACACCTCATTCTCCACACCCTGTTGCAGTGTGATGTCACAGTGAGATGTCATGGTTTGCCTCAGATACCCCAGGTTTCTCTCTGAAGATTCATTCCCCAGGCATGGCAATCACCTCTCCTTTCCACACCCGGACCCCTGCTGAGCACTGTCGGTCAGTCCTGGCATTCCAGAAGGGCGTTGAGTGATTGGCAGAATTCAAAAGATGCCTCCAGCCCTGGGGGGACATTGGGCCATCCAGGTGTCCTTTGTCCCTTGAGACCTCCCCTTCCATACCTTCTTGGTGGTCCCTGTATTTCCTCCCTCCCTCACCTCAAAAGGGTGAGCAAACCATGTGGTTCAGAAAGTTCTGTTGGAGCTGTTGCTGGATTCAGAGGCCTGTGGGCCAGAATAAAGCTCTGAATCGAAACCCTCCAGCAGAACCAACTGCTTTCCTTCACCATTGCCTTAAAGCTTCTCCGGCAGAGGGAAACCTGAGCTCCTGCATGCTCCAAGTGCTCAGCTGTAACACCCAGCTAGCCAAAAGTGTCTCTGGGATAAAACACCACAGTTCCCACCTTTTGACTCAGCACCAAGGGCCAGACAAGCTCAGGCACGGTCCATCCGGCTATATTGGTAATTAATCCAATAACACCTGGGTGATACTCACATCAAACTCATTCAAAGCAGCAGCGAGCTCTCCTATGCCAGTGTGGCCCTTGTTCTCATCGGTGGGCGAGGTGGCCTGGGCAGCGTTGGAGATGCCAGCAATGGCCTCCTGCACTTGCTTGAAGACGTAGTCCCTGTTGGCCCTCGTGGCCGCCACGTCGGGGTGGCGCAGGAAGGCCTGCGAGGCCGTGTACAACATGGTGGCGTTCTTCTTCAGAGCCCCGCGGGCCGCCGCCATCTCGTCCCTGCAGTGAGGATCCTTCAGCTCCTGGGTGAGAGCACACAGCTTTTAGAGTTGGAAATTAAAGGGTTTGTGTTAGAATGCATTGCTTTGAGCATCTGGGCATAAACACTGGGCAGTGGTTTGGCAGGGATGGAATCCATGGAAGAACCCACCACAAATCAATGAAAGAATTCCCCTCCTGCCCAAGGAAGTCGAGTCCTTCTGTTGTTACATTCTGCTTGCAATATCTTACCTAAGAGTCACTTCCCTTTCGCAAAAACCCATTACAAATGTACATAAAACATTAAAAATTACTCTTCCCTAACAACTGGATTCCGTCTGCTGATTCTGTAATGGCAACACTCCTGTTGCAGCAAGTGCCTTGTTTTTCTAATTACTATACCCATGTCCTTTATAAAATTATCATAACCTAGACCTTTAAAAAAATCAAACTAGAAGCATTACATAGATAAATATATCATAGAATTAACTAAGGAATTAACAGGAAAATCACAAGAATTAACTAGGTTGGAAAAGAGTTTTGAGATCATCCAGTCCAACCTATAACCTAACACCATATGGTTTTAGTTCTTAAAAACCTACTGAATATGCCTCCCAATACTTCTATTTTGGTTCCCTGAATATTTTGCTCTATTGCTCATTTCATTTAGAGTTTTTATATTTAGAATATGACAGATTTTTCTTTTGTTTCCTCTGACAACAAGAATCAGATACCGCACAATATGTTATCAGAACAATGTATTATTATTATTATTACTATTATTAACCCTTTATTTTTTTTCAGTTATAGTGCATATCATGTTGTTCTTGAAAGCCTTACAACCATTAAGACAGCCCTCATAATATTGATTAGAAATAAAAAAAAAAAAAATTATTACTTCTACTTTAAAACTATGAACAAACTTGTCTGGAGAGCTGAATAGGTTATTTATGTCCACATATGGAATCCATTGCCAGCACTGAAAAAGGACCCAAATATTCTGAATTTAAAGGTTCTACCCACAGATTAATTTCAACCACATGTGGCTGACAGGTAACAGTCTTCAGAGAGAATTTTTGCCATATTCTTGTGTTTTCAATGAGAACTTGAGATACAGACATCCATTAATTTTCTCTCTCTTTTTCCCATATTTGCAGCTCTATTTCCACAGGGGAAGTGTCTGAATGTACTGAAGAGCATTCTCCATATAGTGCCTAGATTCTACATTTTAATTTATTTGCCTTTGTCAGATGGTTTGCTTTCTGTAGTCCTGCAAGGAGCAGGGACATGAGCTTGATGATCCTTAAAGGTCTGTTCTAACTCGAGATATTCAAGGATTCAATTTTGGTATAACTCTTAAAATGCTATTTTTCATAAAAAGCCCCACAATCATGATTCAGAAGAAAATTGTCACTACTGCAATTCAGAAAATAAGGTAAATAGGTGGATGAATATGGAAAGCCAGCTTTCCAAATCCAGTGTTCAATGCAGTACAAAGATGGCACATCCTTGAATTATTGGTGGTATTCAAATATAATTGAAGTTGGAGAGACCTTATACAACTCTACAGTCTCTTGAAAAGAGCAGGGTTTAGGGGAAAGCTATCTTTATTGCAAAGTTGTACAATAACCAGCCTTGAATAAATGTTATCATGAATTTCTGGCCTCTTTTTCAGCTGCCTTAGCAATGAATAAATGGATAAATGAATATTTTTTTTAAAAATCTGAAAATTATGAATAATGGTTTTAAGCACAAAATAGATTTCTGCTCCTCCTGAACCTGAATTATACTGAACTAGCAAAGAGCTCGTGCTTTACCAGCTGTCAGAGTGACCTGAAATCTGCATAGGTTAGAATTAAATGGGAATAATCATCAAATTAAAACTATCCTTAACCTCCTGAATCACTTCTCTTTTCACCCTTCAATCTGTTATTAATTGAGGCCTCTTGGAAGGTACTTTTAAAGAAATGGCACTTCTGAAAAACTTCATCACATTCAAAACTAATCAGTGTAATTAAATTATAGGCCATGACATAGCAATTAGTGGTTCATTGTACATTTTAAACCTGATTTGGACATAAAACAGGAGAACTTCAGAATGAAGATGGACTTTTCCAACCACTCTGGTACTCACCTGTTGTCGCCTCGCAGCGACATAGTTCAGTTTAACCATTTCCTTCCCAAATTCCTTAAAGCGATTGGCTAAATCTTGCTCATTTGTCGCATTTTTCACAGCTTCTAGTGCCTCCTCTACCTACAACACAAGAAATCAGCTCTGTCAGCATTTGAATCCACTCTTTGACAAAGCCTGTGACTGTTCCACCCAATAATCTGTCTTACATGGACCCAATTTAGGTTTCACATCCATCACTGTACAGAAGCTTTATGAGAGTCCTGTGAACTTTAATTAGGTTTTAATAGAGCAGCTGTCACTCTGCATTACTTTCCATTTACTGTGCTTTGGGATCATGTAAAGATAATGTCAAAGATATCACTGCTTTAATTTCCCAACCCACACTTATCTGATGAAATATTTAATATCTGAGGGGTTCAAAACAAAATACATGAGTATGTTCTTAATGTGTGGTACAGGCTTTATGGAAAAACAAAAAAGTTATCATAAGAAATATTTAAAAAGAAATTCAAACTTACCATTAAGTTCTAAATTTATCCTAATAAATCCAAAACACTCTTCTTTGTGAAACAAATGATAGCTTTAACAGAGAATATTTGTATTTCTTTTTCCCTCAGCTTTGAGCTTTCTTTCTTTAGTTATTTAACACTAAGAAAAGAATCTACCCAAAAACCCACACCTGCATTTTTGCAGTGATGCTGTAGCTAACAGACAAAAATATAAAACCCTAGTTACACCAACATGTTGATCCACCAAATGTATTGTGAACCTTTGCCTTATGCAAAGTAAGAAAAATATCTGAAGGGATAAAATGCTCTTTTCATGCAATAAGTAAAGGAAGCATTACTGTGACTAGATGGAAATTCAAAGTTGTACTTCTCTCCCTCTCAAGATAAAAGTGCAATTTCAAGCAAAAACGTTGAGAACTGAAAAGATGTTACTGATCTTTCCTTGCTAAAAGCTGTTGTTCAGCTAAAAGCTGCAGTTCATAAGAACATGCATAACAAATTTTCCCCTCAAAACCAAGGGCTTACTAGCATGGGGACAAGGAGGGGTTTGCAGTCCTCCAGACACTGCTGGGATTTGATAAATTCCGCAGTAGCTGTTGTCTAATAGTTTAGAAAGGCACAATTATGTGCAGAACCTGTCTTTTTATTGCTTGAGTTGCTCTGTGTTTTCCTACCACTGAGAGAGTATATTTTCATTTTGAGCTTTTACCTACTTACTGCAGATTTACAAATTACAGGGCAGTAGAGTAGCAAACTCATACATTTCTGTTGGAAAATGCATAATTCAGGAACATAAATTCATAGCTGTTATGCTGGAAATTATAAACCAAGTTCTGCCAATTTACAAGCTACAATCTTATTCAGAATCCAAGTTCTCTCTTCTTTTACTCTTAAGAACAGAGTTCTTTTAAAAATGAACTGACTGCCTTACCATTACCACAAATTGGAAAAGCATCAATGTATTAAATAACTTGCTCTTGCAGAGCTTCTTGCAAAATATGCCCATTTTCCATTTTTATCAGGAAACATTTACATTAAAATGTAAGTGAAAAGTCTCATCTTCATTATGTTTGTAATGCCAAGCACAGGCATGACAAACTGATACATGTTGTTTTTTTAAGTCCTGCTTCATATTAAATAGAAATCCTGAAAATTTTGTCAGAGATTCCACTCTGATAATCAGATTTCAAAGGATGCTGATCGTACTCTCTCATGTCAGTCAGACCACAGATTCCAAAATGAAGAAATCAGTTACGAAAAATACTAGAAAGGACAGGAGCACAAGCTCCTTTTTAATGATAATTTTATTATTACAGTTTCTTTTTTTACAAATTCATGGAACAAATTCTCCATCCTTGAGACAACACTCAACTTCAACTGATCTGTTCCTCTGATTAACTAGCCTGGCGTTAATTACAATAGATCTATAATCCTCTGTGCATGACCACATACTATAACAGTACATGGTTTTTAAATGTGTTACAAAAGCTTCTGCAATAAACACTCTAATTTTAGCAGTGTAAAAGATATGCAATGACCAGGAGTCCTTCCAGAAAGCACCTGCATATATTCCCTCTAAAACACTAATTAAAATGCACCATTTCCCAGGAAGCCTTTGACATGCTTTCAGAGAAAACTGATTACAGCACAATTCAGCATAAATCAGGCTTCATTACTCTGACATGCAGAATTATTTTAGTTCATTAATTTTATGGGTAACTTACACAAGTCTTTGAAGGTTACCTTTGAGTCAATAGAATAGCTTTTCCTCCATCAATTTTGTATAGGATAACCATTTTTCGCCCTAATAATTCATTTGTCTAAAAGCAGTTAGCACTATAAAGTGGTAAAATAAGGATATTTACATGTTCAATCATCAGAAATAAATTACCCTTTTTAAAATGAAAATAAAAGTGACAGTTGAATTTTGCTGAAAAAAAACAGAGATCGCTGATTTCTGAAACTGAACTTATGCAGAGACTGCCAAACACAGCCCTTGCAAATCTGGGGTGCAAACTGTGCAAGTAAATACAGCCACTTACAAACCAGCACTGGACATTTGTATTTTACACAGCAGAACACTCTGCTGCAAAAGAAATCTCGGATGGGAGAACAAAATTTCTCATTGTCCATGAAAGAGCTTGAATACAAATTTTCATCATAATGTTCAGAAAAAAAAACCCTGTTGTTTATGATATTCAAGTGTTGGTCTTGCTAGGAAAGGACAATCTGAATTACAGTTACATGGAGCATTATAGAGAGGAAAAATTTAAAGCATATTGGAGAGAGACACTGCTTACACTGCACATAACCAGAGCCACGTGCTGACAATTCTGAGAGCAGCATTTTATCCATTAAAGCAGAGCTCACTAGAACCTGTGCTGAAAAATCGGCCTCTTTCCTTATGAAAACTGTTTTCCAGCTATTCAGGTTATCTGCACAGTTTGCAAGTTGAAGGGTTCTGTTTTTCCAGAACATGAGATTTCAGTTGCACCATCAAAACACAAATTAAAACAAGGAAAGAAAAAACGAAATACTTTTTGAACAGTTGCTAAAAAGAGGCAACCCTCCATCTCCTCTGTTGAATTCACACATGCACTCTGCAGGCTTGAAATATTCTGTATATGATTTTCTGAACAATTTTATTTTGTTTCAGAGATTTTTGATTATTTGTTTCTGCAATAAAATGTAGCAGTGCAACAGCTAGGGAAGGTGGAAAAATGCATTTCAGTTTCAACTGAAAGTCTTTTTAATGTTCCTTATAAAAATGTGAATGGTGTCAGTCAAAAGAGACTATAAATCTGGTAATCTTTAATTCCTCTTTAATCTTTGATTAGACAGTTGTACTATTGTCTCTCGCCAAATTAAACATTCGATCTTTAGATATATTCAAAGTCACAAAGAGGAAAAAAAAAAGATACAACTATAGTACCTAAACTGTGCCAGAAAGCAAAAATACTGGGAAAGTAACCAGGGTAAGATGTGAGGGGAGCAAATGCTTCAGTTCAGGTCAGAGAGCTGTTTAACAGCAGAATTACAATGAAGACAGCTCACAAATTTTGCTTTAAGTGTTCAAATATTAACTTCTGCAGAATTAGCAAATGAGACTAATTGTGTTAGTGCCTACCTCTGATCAGCACTTCAAGAGAACCAAGCAGAGAGTAAGGACTGTGGACAGCCACCTTCCTACCTGATTTATCCCATTTTTCCACGCCCAAAGCGCACAAACCCAAGAGAGAAGGTGAAAAACACCTACGATTTTGAGGTGTGAGAGGAGCCTCATGACATCAGCCATGTCAGCCAGGATGAGCAGGCGGGTGACGGCCGAGAGCAGGGCGCGGGCGGCGCGCACCATGGTGCCCCTCTTCACCGAGGAGCAGGGGTCGTCCGCGAACTCCGACGAGGCGATGCGCATCGTCTCTCCTGGGGGCGGAACACAAACGGTGCTCGGGTTAGCGTTCAGCCTTGTGGCTTTGATTTTTGCACAAGGTATTTAAACTAAGTGTTGCTAGGAAAAAAATCAGAGAACGATAAAACTCTTAGGTTGGAAGGGATCTTAAAGCCCATCCAGTTCCACTCCAGGGAGACCTTCCACTGTCTCAGGGCCATCCAAGCCCCTCTAACTTCTCCTTGGACTTCTCCAGGGATCCAGGGACTACCACAGCTTCCCTGGGCAACCTTTCCAGGGCCTCCCTGTTGTCATTATAGTGCAACAGTTCTATTGTCATTACACTGCAAGGGCTCCATGTTGCTAGAGTTTCGTAGCCTCCTTGATGTTTCTTGTAGGCAGCTCCTCTAGGCACTGACTCTTCCTTATCCTCACAGCAGCCAACTGACCCCAGTTCCCCCTCAACCAACAAACCCACTCTTTTATAACACTCTTCTTTTATTGGCTACAGGTGTGGCCTCTTAACATCAGGCCTGTTCCCAATCTCTAATACTTGGCTCAGCTGCAACTCCTTAATGGGGTAAGATTACTTTCAATACTACCTTTAATTTCTTATATTGTATCCCCCTACACCTCTCCACCCTCACAGGCAAGAATTACTTCTGAATATCCCACCTAACCCTGCACCCTAGCAGTCTGGAGCCATTCCCTCTTGTCCTGCCACTCCATGCTGTGTCTCAAGTCCCTCCCAGCTCTCCTGGAGTCCCTTTAGGCACTGGAAGGTCTCTCTGGAGCCTCCTCTTCTCCAGGCTGAACAGCCCCACCTCTCCCAGCCCGGCTATGATTCACAGATTTTATATTAACCCAACCTTTGCTGTTGTTAAAAAAAATCCAGTTTGTCTCCAGTGCAGAATCTCAAAAAGAAAGTACTTCTAATGTGAAATCAAAGCATATTTACATTGCTTTTAAGACCATTACAACAACATTTAAAAAAATCCCAGATGGCAAAACTTCCCATAAGACAATGCAAATAGTGGGGGAGATTTAAGATGGCCACAGTGATTAATTCCCATCAGAACTATTTTCCTTATTATATTTACCATTAGGACTGTGTGTTCAAATTATAATTTGCAAGCAGAGTATCTTGGATGACAAGATGATAATATAAAATTTTAAAATACAATTCAAGTGGCTCATTTCTAAAGCTACATATTTCCTCTTAGCTTTCCATAGGGTTGGCAGAACTCTCTACAAATTTCTTGGGAGACAATTAACAAACAATCAACAAACAATCATTGCTAGATAAAAGGATAATAAAACAAATTTCTAAACATACTTAAATGCTATATTGCTCAGCATCACAGAGCTGAAATTCAAGGTAAAAAAGAAAACAAGGTTTCTGGAGGAGGACCACAATTTGCTGTCCCTACCTTCCCATGCATTTTACCTGTGTGCCAAAAATCACTGAAACTAGAAGGAATTCTGACACCGCAAAGAATTTTTTTCTAACATATACTTTAATTCAAACAGTTGTTTGAAAAATTATCCACAACTCTTGGCTGAGAGTGTGCTAAAAATTCAGAATAAAACTTTATTATTACTATTATTAATAGTCATTGACTCAAATATTTCATGTAAGAGGAGATATTAAGAGTAACCACAGAACAGCTGAGAGCCCAGCATGTGAGCAAGGGTTGGATGGGAGTTTCCTAACTGGAAATTTAGGAATTTTCCTGACTGGGAATTTAGTTAGAGGAAGGCAGTGCAGGACTGGCTTTATATAACCAGTGTAACATTGTAAGGCATCATCTTCCCTCCAATTATTTATGGAGGGAAACCAACAATCCCAGAGTAAAGTGTTTGCTCTAAAATGCACTCTAGGAGCATACTGAGCTGATTGAACCCAAGGGGACACAAACAAACACAGGAAATCCCAGCAAGGTTTTTCCCTTATTTAAGCTCTAAGTAGGATTCAGATGAGATGGAAGTGATTCCAAGCATCCAGCAGCAAACCCCTTGTAAGTGAAAGCACTGAATTTTAGAGAAATCCAAGCTGAAGTAGCAGCCAAAGCAAGCTTTTGATTTTGGAATCAGAAGCCTGAAAATTGTTTCACTTCCATTTTGGTACTGAAGAGATTTTACCATTTTCTGCCAAATTAGCAGTGTGTAGCTTCAGATAAATATTTATATTGGACTATGAAAGAAAGAAATAATATTTGATAATTGGCCAGTGGCATCAGGAAAGCAAGAAGGAAAATTATCTTCTTAGACTTGAATATCCAAGGAGATATCCCTTGCAAAAAGATTTAAAAATCAACATTCAATGGCAGAGGAAAAATGCACAGACGATCAAAAGGAAACAAAAACAAACAAAACAAAAAAACATTAAAAGAGTTGGATTAGATATTTAATCTTAGAAAGTTCACATTAGGTGAAATAAAACTCCAAAATAATGAAGTAACAATTATTAAATAGACATAATCAAATAAGCAAACCAAAAAGTAAAAAATTCACAGCAGGTTGTTTAAAACTAAACATCCAGTTAAGTTAAAATTTTAAGATTTTAAAACTTAAAATCTAGCAATTCATAATTTAGAATCTAATAACCAAAGAAAGTAGCAGTTATGGGGAGGAACGATTGTCTGTCTCAGTGCCAATTAACATATTTTAATCCTTTTACAGCAGTGGTATCAAACTACTCTTAGGCTAAAGGTATCAGTGGAGCTTCAGCTAGCCCAACTATTCTTTAGAGAAACATTTTTATCTGGAAAAAGTCAACCCTCCATTTAGTTATCCATTTCTTTCCAAATGCATTTCAAGTTGTTCTGTAATCTGTATTAAATTACTTTCAGTGAAAACTGGGTCGACACAAGAAACACAGACATCTGAAGCCATCAGGTCTGCTTCCTTGCCACTGCAGTCAGTCAAGTGATAATATAATTAATAATAATCTTAATATGATAATAGCTACACTCATAAACTTATCAAGCTTCCATCTTAGAAACAGCTCAGACATTTAACCCCAATTAATCCTATGTGAAGTGGGAAACTCACTCCAAAATGAACTCCAGAATCTGACAGGTTCCTTTCATTAGAGACACTTTAATGCCATCCTGCCTGTATTTGTAGATAATTTAAATCCATTTCTTCTCATGACCCATTTGTCCTTCAGTTTCACTGTGCTCTTCTTCCACTCTTGTCCCTATCGTCCCTTTTGGCTTTGTGATTTTTGTGAGGAGTCCTGACAGACTAAAGGCAGTACTTCAGTCCCTTCTAATTGCACACAAGATCCATTTCTACAATCATTACAGCAGCCCCATGAAACAATTCTGTTTCCAGAGTACAAATGATAAGAACTGCAGGTTTTTAGGACCATTTACAGCTATGAGAAATATTCATGGAATCCCAGAAAATCCTGGTTTGGAACTGTAGGGATCACTGAGTCCAGCTCCAGGCCCTACACAGGACACCCAACAATCCCACCATGTCCCCAGAGCTTAACAACTGCAAACATCTATCAACAGATCATTGCAATGGTCACCAAAAAAAATCTACTGGAAGTTCATGAGCAGACTTAAGGTAAAAGATCGACCTGTGAGGAAAGCATTGAATCAAGGATTTCAATGGTTAATGGACAGAGGAAATGTCATTTTTTCCAAAGCCTTGAAGTGTTTATTAAGAGATAGAAGATGGGCACCGAGTGACAATGCAGAGAATAGCTGTGATCAGTAGGGGATGCTGACAATACACCAAACACCTGGAAATAATTACCAGAACAATGACAAATTGATTGGATGCACCACTCCTGAGCAGTTCCCAAATGGAAGAAGTTAATAAAGCTACAGCCTAATTAATCCATTTCTTTCAGATTTTTCCTTGTGTTCTTCATGTCCATGATTAAAAAGACAGAACAACTGATCCATGACATAATGGAAGTATTTTAGAGTGCTCTCCTTGTAATTAGAGCAAATGCAGTGTTATGAAGCTATCATAAATTATAATAATATATAGACCCAAACCGAGTTGCAGATTCCATATAAAAGAGTGAGAATTATACTAAATGATAATATGATAGATTTGAACAACCCATAATTGTTAATAAGGTATATTTAAATTACGCAAGCAGGTTTTTAATCCTTTCATCATGGACGTTGTCTTAAGAAACAGAAGCAAACCCTTCAGGATGCAAAGATCTGCAATTTCATTCCCTTTGCATTTATCTAGAAATTCACCAAATAGAGTAGGATCACTCACTTTCCATACCAGTATGTATCTGAACAGCCAAATTTTAGGAATGATGACCTTAATCTGGTCTTGAATGGTTGGTTTCTCATGTCTACATTCCTCCTACCTTATTAATCACATTGATTGGTTTTTAAAACACTGTGAACAAAATACAATGTTTTAAGAGATGTGGTAAACATTCTCCATAACTGAATATGTTCATTTCAGTTTTAACCTCTGTTTGATATTATCAGAATACTGAAATGAACATATTCAATTATGGAGAATGGTTTTTATGGTGGGAAGGGTTTTGTAGATCACTTTCATCCTGCATCCTTATTAAATACAAATATGCATTAAAATTCTATTCAGAATTCTAACAGCTTCACACAAATTGCTGTTTAGTCTTCCCTTTCCTTAAAACCTTTTTCCTAAATCTTTACTACTATGTCCCCTAAACTTGTCTCCTCTTCCACTTGCAGCTGGGACTTTGTTCTCCATCTGTGGGAGGATGACCACTGTTCTCATCGTTTTAATGGACTTCAAGGCCAGAAAAGGCAATCTCTGATCAAGCCCAAACTTTTCCTGTCACATTTCAGCTCCTGGAGCTGTGTCTCTCTGGAACTGATTGTACAGAAAATCCAGTTCACTTATATTTGACTCACTCTACATTTGATATTTTGACAGAGCCATGGAAAATGAATCACTCTGAATTTTAAAGCACAATGGATGGATATCCTTAAATCTAGTAGGTATTTTAGATTCAATGTTCTCTCTTAGATCCAAGAACACACCACATCATTCACTTCATGGACCATTAAAATATGTAATTTTAATTAACCCAACTACTTCTTTCCTGAGGGACTGAAAATAGCAAGAACACAGAACTTTTAGGTATTTAGCCAATATCTATGACAATGCAAGACATTTTATCCACTAATGTTATGTTTTAGAAAGAACTTTTCTAATTAATAGTCAGATTAATAGTACATTTGGAACATCACTGATACACTTAAGTACAATAAAAACCCAATTAAATTTCAATTCAAAACTAAATTATTTGGGATGTGAGGATCCATTAGCATCTCTAATCCCTCTTTGTCTGCAACTCAGTTACTCCAAGGATTAACATCCTTCAGGGACATATGAAACTGAACTGGAGAGTTCAGGGAACATCAACATGAACATTTTAGATGCTCAACACTCTGTCTGGGAACACAAAACCACATTGGACCTCTTGAGATATCAATAAATACAGAGGCAAATTTAAAAACTCAAGCTCAACTGAATTATAATGTTGCTTTATTTGTATCCTGGCAGAAATCATACTGCTGAACTAAAATATTTGACAAAGCATGGAATCACAGAGAGGTTTGGGATGGAAGGAACATAAACCCCACCTTGTCCAACCCCCTGCCATGGTCAGGGACACCTTCCACTGTCCCAGGTTGCTCCAAGCCCTGTCCAACCTGGCCTTGGACACTTCCAGGGATCCAGGGGCATCCACAGCTTCTCTGGGCACCCTGTGCAGGGCCTCCTCACCCTGAGAGAGAACACAATTTTTCCCAATATCCCATCTACATCTACTCTAAACTGAAATCTCTTCTCCCTTGTCCTATCAACAAGTAGTTCAACTACCAATTTTCCCACAACTTCTATGTTCATACTAAAAATTTGAAATCTCTAATTTAAAGTAAGTATCATCTTCTTTATCCAAAAGCTGTAAGGTTGCATCAAGAAGCACAATGAAAATGAGTCAAATACTTCATCACCTAAGTAAGAAACTGCAGTGGAAAATGTTAGGAAAAGTTGATATCTTTCTGGTGAACTGTGCATGGTAAATTTATTAACATCATTATTGTAAAAAAGGACTAAAATAAATGGAACTGACAAAGAAAAATCTCTAAGTCTTAGTGATTAACATCTTGAGTTTAATCACTTAATGGATTTCTGCAAAACAATTTATTAATTTAAATAGACCTGTCATTAATAAATTTAATGTATCAGGTATAGAAGGGAACAACATTTGAAAAGCATCCAAGATTCATGGAAAAGGAAGCACTCCAAGAAAACAACATTCAGCATTAGGCACACAGATTCAACCATTCTGGATATTATTTTCATTCTGGGGCTTGAAGAGGCTCACAAATAATGTACAGGAAAGCAAGTCCAAGGGTAGATTCTATCTGTGCCCAAGGCACCGTGAACTAAGTTCAAAATCATAATTAGAATCAGTTCCATCACTCTCTATCATCACATGAAAATACCCAATAAAGAGTTTATTTCAAATTGATATTTTTTGAGATAAGCTTCAGTTCAAAGGGTTGATATTTTCCAGCAAGATGCGTTTTCATACCAAAATTTATCAAAAAATCCCAGTGATCTGTGAAAAAGAGGGAGCAGCAAGTTGATAATGTCAGCACATGGGAAGCACTGTGAGAGGGGGAAGGATTGATGATGAGATTGATCAGTCTGGTGGGTTATCAGCTCCCTGTTTGTTTTGAGGGTCACCTTTGTATTCCTGCTAATTTATGCTTTTCCTCACACTTAGATCCTACCTGAATGTCTTGAAGCAGTAAGAGAAGGAGGGAACACTGCTTAATCTGGGGAACAAACATGGCTAAAAGTTAAAAAAAACCCTTTCCACAACCCCAGATGGAATTAAGAGGACAGGCACATTAATGCTGGACAACTGAGGGGTTTGCAGCCAAGAAAGAGAAATAACAAGAAAAATTTAAATACAAAAATTTAGAAAGATACTCCTCTATGAGAGAGGATGAGAAAGGAGAGAAGCAGACATGAGAAAAGTCATCAGCACAGGGAAAAGCTATAGTATAGACTTAGAGTAAGAAAAATATGATAAAGAAGACAACATAAAACACAGAGAGAGCATCTGCAGGTTTACACAGAGAAACAGACTGAAGGTACAAGAGCACTTAAAAAAATTATTTCAATTCTGTTAGTTCACATAATCTGCACACATTGTTTACAATAACCTATATTTGAGATCCAGTGCAGTTATTTTTTCCCCATAAAACAAAGATTCTAAAATCATACTCAAAGCATCAGCTTACATGAAAATTAAGTTTATCTTTCCAAAATTGGGAATTGCATTTAAAAATTAATTTTTGAAGACTAAAAAACTAATTTTGACTTGGCAGCATTTTCGTAGCCTAAGAATTTATTGTCAGTTTCAGTGGGAATTCACATGCACGCAGTGACACCTCTGTGTTAATATAAGAGCTCCTTTATATAACTATACTCATTGCTTGAATGTTTAAAAATTGCAAGAGCTTCTGTGCAGAGAGATAATGAGATAACTGGGCCTCATGGTGTGAATTTACATTCCAGGGCAGAGATCAAAACACAAAACTAATCTATAGCCCTCCATCAACACCCAGAAAGGCAGATTGCTGTTGTGCACAGGAAAAGGCTCATAAACAAGACATGATTATCATTAGGTTTGTAATGAGAACAGAAAGAAATGATCATCACTCTGAGCCTGTACAGGTAATAGAAAAAATGATGGTTGAGTGTTAGGACTGTCCCTTATAAATAACTGGGCCTGGCAGAAGGGAGGCTGAGGGGAATCAAGGCTGGAGAGGGCTCTGAGCAACCTGGTCTAGTGAAAGGCATCCCTGCCATGGCAGAGCATTGGAACTAGATGAGCTTTAAGGTCCCTTTCATCCCAAACCATTCCATGATTCCATTATGTCCATCCTTTACTGGATGCAGAGCAAAATTCAGTCACAAAGGATGAGGAAAATGCTGAGGTACTAAATTCCTCCTTTGCCTCAGTCTCCGACAGTAAGAGGAGCTGTCCTTCAGGTACCCAGCGCTCTGAGCTGAAAGGCAGAGATGGGAACAGAATGAAGCCCCCAAAATTTGTTCTACTCCTGTCGTTAATGAATTTGTAGAATCCTTTTTTTATTGGTTTTCTATGGCAGCAGCCAGATTTCAGTCTAGCTGGGCTTTGGCCCTTGCCAAATTCTCCCTGCATGACATCCAAATGTCCCTGTAGCTTTCCTGAGCTGTCCATCCCTTGTCCCTTTTCACAAAAGTCACTGACTCTCCTTTCTTGCCCAAGTTCCACCCAAATTCTCTGTTCAGACACATAAGTGTTAAATAAATAAAGTAAGGAGAGATTTAAAACCATAAAGTCCACCACAAACAGGTGAAAGGAAGTAGAGGTGACATATTTTCTAAGAACAAACACATATTTCATCACATACTGTAGAAATCACATAATATGAACAGATATAGAACAGAATATAACTGACTTATCCACAACTAAAATACAGATAAAAATTTAAAAAGCATAGATCTCAGTCAATTGAAACAATTATAGCTGAATAAAATTTGCAAACATCCAAAATCAAAATCAGTGGAGAGCCTCCAATTTTATTTTTAGTAGATATGAAAATAATTCTAAATTCCATCAGCTATACAGAACAGGCTCCTTTTCCCATGTTCATACATAAACAGCAGCTGGAATATCTCACAGATCTAAAGTCTAAAAAGAATTTGTCTCTGATAAAGGGATTAAAACAGAGAGAAAAAGATAGCTGGAGATCAGAATGCTATAATTTGACACTTCTCAGAGGATATCAGCGCCTGTTATTTGATTATAACATTTTATATTCCCTCACTCTGTAAAGTATTACTGGCCTTTGTAGTATGTGAAAAATGTACTTCAGAAAAAGACGTGTTCAAAATGGTAAATGGAAAGCCAATAAATTAAAGCCTTTTATATACTGACTAAGCATCTTTTAGGACTCAGATATTGGAAAGTATATTTCAAATTTTCATGCTGTCATTTTTAATACTTCTCTTATCAAATACCGCTTTCTGAAACCATATCCAAAATTAAAGTCTAATCTGTATGGGAGAAAGAAGCTTTTCTACAACTTTTGAAGTTGGATGACTGCCATGGAAAATGCAGTCAAAAAATAAAGAACACAGAACAAAATGTACTGTAGGCAAATAGGAGGACTGAGCAGGGGGGAAAGGAAGACTCTTAGATGCATGCAGTCCTTGGGGCACTTTCTCATTAAATGCCACTGGGTAATCACAGAATCATGGAATGGTTTGGGTTGGAAGATTCCTTACAGGTTCATCTTTCTCCATCCCTACCATGGATGGGGCACCTTCCACTAGACCAGGTTGCTCCAAGCCCCATCCAGCTTGGCCTTGAACCCTTCCAGAGATGGGGCAGTGTCTTGGTTTAAGACCATTTATAAAGTTGGATGCTCCAAAAGGAGCCACCTCTGCTTAATTCCAGCCAATCCTTGCCACCACTAAGGAAAGATTATGAGTAGATATAAGTGAAAAAACTTATATCTACTCAACTCTTTACTAACAAATGGAGCAGCAACAGGCAAAAAATAACAGTAAATAACTGCTAGATACAAAACTACCCAATCTCAGAAACATCAAAGTCACAAAGAGAGACCCAAAACGTTGGAATGGGCCTTCCCAAGATGGCACCCGCCTGAGGCAGCCTTGTGGGTGAGGGACAAAGGGAAGATGGCGGCACACCCGTCCCCTCCAACAGGGGGACTGCAGGCCCCAGGAACAAAGAGACAAGATGGCAGCAACCCGTACCAGAAAGGCAGGAGCCCACAGAGCAGTTCTAGAGGCAGATAAAAATTTTTCAGCTCAAGTGGGGCGTGCGTCGCTCTCACTGATGGCTCCCGCCATTTCGAGTTCTGCCACAGCTGCTGTGGCGTGAGGGGATGAGAGGAGCCTCTGTCCACACAGGCACATGGCAGCCTCACCTCAGGACTCCAGTAAATGAAGTCCAACCCCAACAAGGGGGAGAGAAATGATGAGGAGAACTCCATCTTATCAAAAGGCTAATTAATTATTTTATTAAACTATATTATTCTATACTATATTACACTATACAACATCACATCTAAACTGAATCTGCCAAGCGCTCAACTGCACAGAATCTCGTGACTGTCAGTGACAGTCCCAACACACACTGTGTGTGGCCCTAATAGGCCAAGGAAACAAAACCCCATCACTTTGGGTAAACAATCTCCATATTGCGTTCTACTTTGGCATAACACACACACAGCAAATGAGGTAAGAATCGTTTTGATCATTCTTTTCTCTGCTTCTCTCAGATTCAGAGGTCCCACACAGGACCTTGCTGGCTTTTCTTGCTGCCCCTAGAGTTTGCAAAATTCACCTCGAAACAGTTTCTTATGGTGAAATGCATCTTTACCAGTGGCTATGGTTGCAAACCATAAACAGGCACCTCTGAAGAGAAGCTCCCACCTTCACAAAGGCTGCCAGGAAAGGAAGAGCCTCTGCTCCCACAGCTTCTCTGGGCAACCTGTGCCAGGGCCTCACCACCCTTACAGGGAGGATTTTCTCCTCATTTCTAATCTAAACCTGTCCTCGTTCAGTTTAATGTCATTCCCCCTTTTAACTAAGCAGAAATAATCCTGGTAACATGGATCCAAACCCAAGATCCTCACATGTTAGATGAATTACAGCAGCATTTAGAGTCCAAACACAGAAAACATCACTTTTAAAATTTTAATTCCTTTTCAGAATTTACTCAACAGAATGAAATTTTATTGTAAGTTTGCTAGTAATTCTTTATTTTGTGTGTGTGTAATCATCACAAATTCATTCTTGCAATTTTCCAGTTAGTTTTTGAAAGACTGAAAATTCACTGTTCAGTGATGGAAGCATAAAGCAATGACTGAACCTTAAGCTCATCTCCTTGACTCTTTCTCCCTTCAGTATGCTACTTCCCAATTTAAATATCCCAGACAAAACCTCTGCACCACTCCTGATCTTTCACCAGTCTCCCTATCCTTCATCAGACAGCTGGTGAAACTCTCAGTTCCTTTGATCAGCTAAAAACCTCCATCACTGACCTACAGAGTCATCTGAGGTCACTCCTGTGCCAGGCTAAAAGGAATTTCCTTCCAAATACTTTTGATCTGACAGACTAAAATAACTGATTTTCCAGTTCAAAGATGACTCAAGCTTTTCCTTTTTTATTTCCTCCTTTTTTTTTTTTTTTTTTTTTAATGTCGAAGAAAAGGAATTTCAGTTCAGAATTTCTGCCTAATGAATCAACAGTGATTTCATTTCCAGCACTCAGCTGGGACTCAGAGGAAGTTTCAGTAACACATAAATCAGAACAGCTTCAAAAAGAGAGGTCGAGATGCTCACCCTGTGGTGCTCTGCAGCTTCACAGAACCATTCTGAGGGGTCAGGGACTTCAGCTCCAATCTCCACATTGAATTACGCACACAGGGGACACAAATACAAATTTCATGCATGGAGGAAAACTCCTTGCAGAACATTGCTCACGGTTAGCTCAAAACTTAATTGAAAAGGCTGTACATTAAATGCTGCTGAGGATTACTCACTGTGGATTAAGCCTATCCAGTTTGGGAATTACTGCTGGAAGACAGAACAGGGCAAGATAACTGCCTGCGGTACCTATCCCAACTTGTAAGATTTTTTTTTAAATAATTTTCTTAATTTAAATCCTAGTGAAGCTAGTCTCCAAATTTGACCTGAATCCAGAAATTTCATGCATACTAATGGGTGGTAGAGTTAAATATTTACTGCAAAACATGGCCTAGTTACAGTCCCTTGATTTCTTTTTTTCTTTTAACTGTGTTGCATTTCTGTAATACTTTCTCAAATAAAACCTTTACTAACAGTGATATATCTTCTAAAAGAACAAGCGGTAATTTTAGGATTTGATTTTAATATTCAAGTCAAATATTTCTGGAGGAAACACTACTTCCCTATCTTTCCATTTCTGAGTTTAATTTTATTTTTGACAACTATCAGAGATTGGCATGTTAAAGAAATTTTATTCTGAGTTATCCTGATATAAAGCCACAACAGTATAAAATCTTCAAGAAAGACAATGTAAATAAATATAGGATAAGAAAGCTGCCAAACATATTAATTTATGTTACTTTTCAAACTTATATCACTGCTTTTGCAAAATCTGTCTCAAACTGGCATGTTCAGGTAATATATCAAACACCAACTACCCTTTATAATAAACATACCTGGGAGATGGAAGTCACTTTAATAAATTTAAACTAACATGAGCTTAAACAAAACACTGAAAAGTGAAATTAATATCAGAAGAACTCTAGCCAAGACTACACAGAAATAAATCTTTTGGCAATGGTGCTGAGAATAGAGAAGAAGCGAAGATCCTTGGACAGCCAGCTGGCTTTACCAAGAACCAATATCATCAGCAGTTCTCCCAGAAAGCCTAAATCTAATGTGTACAGAAAGGCATAAAATCATGGAATGGGTTGGGTCAGAAGAGACCTTAAAAGACTACCTACTTCCAACCCCCTGCCATGCCCTGTATGCATTTCATTTTTTCTTCACTTTTAGTTTTCTCCTTAAGATCAATCCTGATCAGGGACAGAGTGGAGCAGGACAAGACATTGGTGCTGGTGGGTTTGTTTCAGAGAAAGAAAAAATAGTTTGGGTTAGAAGAGCTTTTGGAGGTTACCTAGTCCATCTCTTACAATGAGCAGGGACATCTTAACTAGACCAGGGTGCTCAGAGCCCCATCCAACCTGACCTTGAATATTTCCAGTGATGTAGCAAGCACCATTGTCATATATAATGCAACAGTTCTATTATCATTGCATTGCAAGAGTTCCATTTTACTAGAGTTTTGTACCTCCTTGATGTTTCTTGTAGGCAGCTCCTCTAGGCACTGACTCGTCCTTGTCCTCACAGCAGCCAACAGACTCCAGAGCCCCTCAACCAACCAATCCACTCTTTTATAACACTCTTCATCTTATTGGCTACAGCTGCGGCCTGTTAACATCAGGCTCAACCCTAATCCTTAATAATTGGCTCAGCTGCAACTCTTTATACTTTCTATACTACCATTATTTACTTATGTTCTATCCCCCTACAAAGCATGACCTCTTTGGGCAGACAGTTCCAGTGTCTCACAGAATCACAGAACAGTGAGTGCTGAGGGGCTGATGTGTGAGGTCAGCCATAAATATAAATGATTTACATGTATCTTATACATGCATTATATACATCAGCTGTGGATGTCTGCTTGTATAATGGATATTTTTGCCCCCAACAAAGGAAAGGAATAACAAGGAGGACTCCATCTTGGCAGAAGACTAATTAATTACTTTATTATACTATATTATTCTATACTATATTACATTACACTGCATTACATCTAAACTGAATCTGCCAAGCACTCCACTGCCCAGAATCTCATGACTGTCAGCCCACAGTCCTGACACACACACCTGGATTCCATTGGTCAGTGAATCAAAACACTGGCACCAGAATCCAATCATCAATTCCCTTCAGGTAAACAATCTTCCATGATGCATTCCACTTGTGAACAAACACAGGAGCAGAAAATGAGATAAGAATTGTTTTTTTTTCTCTGAGGTTCAGAGAATGTGAAACCCAGAAATATTCTTGGGAAGAATTATGCCTTGCTTTTCTCTGTGAAGAATGTGGTGACATGCTTGTGTGTGCATGTACTGGAAATACAGCATCAGTCTCATTCCTGCTTCAAACTGGGGCCATGGAGCTGCAGCAGCCTCACTCCTGGTTGGGGGAACCCCTGACCCTACTTTCCTGCATAGCAACTCTTGGAGATGCTCTACAACATCTGCTTTTTCCTCATAAGTGTTTTAAATCATTTTGGAGTACGAATTTTGATGTCTTTCTGCAGCTTAATTCTCAGAGAGCTGAAAGATAATTAACGGATGAAACAGAGCCTGAAAGAGCCAGCATTAGCATGGAATGATATTTAGGGACCCAGATTTCTCAGGAGAGAGAGAAATTCTTCTCTCATTGCAAACAAGAGTTCTTCTTCATTGCAAACAAGAAGAACAATTGAAGTTGCTTCCATATGTAACAAGCAATTCAAAATAGAAAAGGAGTAATTTTTATTAACAAGGTAAGATTTTTCAGGCCATGACTCCAGTGATTTGCTGAATAGAAAACTTCAAATCTTTGTGCTAAAAGCTTTCAGCCCAGGCATGAGCCACCAGCCAGACAAAAAGCAAGTTGCAGAGCACGTCATCACAGATACTGGAATAAAGAGAATATGTTTATTGTACACACAGGTTCTTTCAAAATTGCATACCAAGATTCATTCTCCCGTTAAGCAGGACTGCCCACATGGCCCACTTCACCTTTCAGGATGAATAGAAATTCTAGTTTGTCTAAAAAAACCCATTTCTCAGTAATTTCTTTCCACAGACACTTTTTCCTCTATCAAGAACTAGCACATGCTAACCTCTGTAAGCAAAAAAAAAGTTCTCATACACTTCAGTGAAAAGGTTATAAATAAGGATAGGGAGAGCATATGGTTAAGTGAAAAGATCAAAGTTTGGGGTTTTTTTTTGTCTAAAAAACCAGGTTATCTAGATTCTCTAGATTTCTCTAGAAACCATCTTTCATAGAATTTAGTTCTAATTTAAAATTTCATTCAAAAAAAAAAAAAAACTAGATGGTTAAAAGAATTAAAGCACTAAAAATATTATTTTTAGTGTGTTCTGTCAGAGAGAAAAAAAAATGCCAAGAAATTCAACTCACTTTCATATCTCAGAGATGTTCAACCACAATGTCAAGATAGTCACAGAGTACACAAATCATATTCTTTTTTACAATGTCCATAAATCTGCATGAACAAAAAATTAAGTCTACCTCAACTTTACTCTGTCTTCAAACACAAAATAACATCAATAGGTATTTTCTGTCCCTTGATTGAAGTATGAATTTCATATTGTGGTGTGAAATTTTATCTACCATGCTTGAAAAGCAAAAAAAATATTAAAACATAACAACCAGCAGCTGGACTGAATCATGTTTCTAATGGAAGTTTCAGCTATATGCCAGAAAACTTCCAGGAAAATTACATTAAAATCAGGCAGTCACCAGCATATACCTACAGACAGACATTGCCCAAGCCATTTACCAGATAGAATAAATTTATATGAATATAGCCCATTTCCTTGTGTTTCTTTCTGTCCTAACACATTAAATCAAATTGGAGCCCAGTGGAACTGCAGTTCTTGATAGATTTTTGTGTCAATCATGGCCTGAATTTCTCCTCCACAGGGAATTTCCTTGTTCTCTACTCATCAATAAAAGACCAGTTGCCTTTAGACACTTATGCTGTGAGTAGAGCATATGCTGTATTTTAATTCCTGTGAGTTCTTCTTCTCTGCACTTCTAAGGGTTTGTAGCTTCACTCTTTATGGTCAAGGAATCATGGAATTGTTTGGGTTGGAAGGGACCTTGCAGATTATCTGGTTCCAACACCTGTCTGCTTTCCCTTCTCTCTAATATAAAAATAATGAATGATAAACTTCCACATTTCTTAGGTCTTCTTTGTTCCCCATCTGGGGATCTTTTACAAAACTCTGACAGTACCAGAATAAACACCCACACAGCTAAGTATTTAATGGCCCAGCAACTGGATGATCTCACTAAGGTGGTTTTTAAGTGTAAGTGATCCTATCATGGAATCATTATGGGATACAGAGATACACAGGGATGAGCTTTAGGCATCATTTATTTTGTGTTGGGAAGAATGAAAGTTTGACAAGAAAGTCTCGCACATATGTATGGTTGGCAGAAAGATTTTTAAATGTAGAGTCTGATGAAGGAATAGAGATGGAAGCAAGTGTTGATATAAAATAAAATAATTGCTGAGCCAGGCTTACTGGATAACCAAGGAGGCAAAGGCTGTGTTAGTTAGAAGGGGTTTGTATGACTTAGAGCAAAGGATAAACCCACCCCAAACAAGAAGATGTTTTTACCAAGCAGAAAGATGGCACAGTCAAACAAGTCAGCAAATGTTGTAAGTAGAAAAAAGGTCTCAGAATTTTCCACTACAAGAAAACTGAAAAACATCTTCTAGCTTAAACTGTAATGTACTGACTTTTAGTGATTGGAGAACAGTAACATGAATATGGTAATTCTAGTAGTTATGATAGGCTATAGATAAAAATTAAGGTGTAGATTGGTTCTACTGTATGAAGATGCTCAGCAAAGAAAAGTCTAGAATGCATTGTAGCCCAAACTCAGGGTCTCCAGGCCTGCCTGCAGCTGGAGCTGACAGCTGTAGGCACAGCTCTGTCACCCACCACCCTGGACTGCTGTGACATCTTGGATACAATAAACTGCATTTTGGAGAGCTGCCTGGAGTCCCACAACCCTCATTTAGATTCTTACACTTTTGGGTTCTGCTCTTTGTGTTTTAGAACAAGTTTCACAAATCAAACCAGTTTATCACCAAAGTTTTCAACAGCCAACAGAAATTACCCTTCCACACTACAGAAGGAACAAGAATCTTAACAACCATGGACGCTCTCATTCATTGCAAAGCATTTTGCACTGATAGAGCATTTGTTCCACACCTATCAATGGAAAGCAGGAGTCCCTGGAGTGAATTGCTGTCTTTAGTAGGACACAAAACCACCCAGCAACACAGGACAGGAAATGAGGAGAACACCAAGAGCCAGCTGTAAGTGCCACAGACATTTTTAGGTTGATGATGTAATTATCCCAGCTGGAACCCTGCCAGGAAATCAGCCAGGAAAACACAGCCCCAGTTCATTAATCCAGCTCTTTATGCCACCCAGCTAAACATATCATTTCCCATCACACCAGGGCTGCTCTCATTTACACGGCTCGTGGGTGCTAATAATGGTGTGTGGTGTCTCCTGCTCTCCTCATTATGGGATTGTGTTGAACAGGCCCCAAAAAAAGCTGCTCCACTTTTCTGACAGGCTTTTTTTCCCCAGCCTGGAGTGTTGACAAGAGATGAATGTCTGTGTCATTCTGTGTAATTCTGTTTAAGATCTTTTTCCTCCTCTCTCCTTCTTCATTGTTGTTTGGGTTGGTTTTTTCTAAATATAGGTTAAGAAAAGTAGAAGTCTTTTTTTCATGTAAAAAGTCAGAAATTCAGTCTAGATAAAAGAATGTGCAAGTTTAGGTTGATGTCTCTAACTCAGGAGAAGGCTCCTAAGGAGAAGCTGAGTCAGCATCACAAACCCAACCGGGAAAATGTTAATAAATTCAGAGAGCACATGGGCACTCATGTCACCACTGAAGATGCTGATCTACAACTTGACACAACACAAAATAAGTCATGTAAGCAACAGAAACTGAAGTAGTTGACAAATTAAAATTAATGCCAGAACACCCAGGAATAAGCATCAAAAATCTAAAAAAACCCACCCAACCAAAACCATCACAGCAACAAACACCCAGCAGAAAAAATAACCAAAAAACCCATAAAACCCCACTAGAATACTGGAATATCATTGTACATAGAGCATACAGCAAATACTTAACTGTGCTGACAATTGAATGTTTAAGAAAACCCAAACCACACAGGAACATGAAAACAGAGTGGAGAGGAAGAAAAAATACCCTCAGGATAGAACTGGAATATTCACTAATCAGTGCTTATATACACAAAATTTAACCCTGCCTTCCCTTATGATCCCTTCAGTCCAATTTTTGCAAGATAAAAAAAATTATAGTATGATTTCTGGGGGAATAACTCACTGAATATCAGTATTTTACACCCAAATCCTTTGGACTCCATTTGAAATCTCACTTGAAGATCTCTCAGTCTTGTTCTAAAACCTAGGGCTGATGATACTGGCAGATGGTATCTTTAGATTGTAGGACTTACAATGGAATAAACCTGAAAGGTACTTAATTCTGCTGCAATAAAAATAATCACAAAGTCAGTACAACTGAAACATTTTGTCATAGGCATATATTGAAAACATTCTTTTCTCCTACCACACAGGTACATTTGGAAGCACCTCATACCCACTTTATCTTTTGAAGGAAAATAGTCAGACCTTGTGAGTATCCATTTATTTTATCACCAACACACAGAAAATAATTGTCTTAATATTGTTATTATACTTGTATTTTTAGGCTTTGATACTATTTTTTATATATTTGAAATCACAAGTAGTACTGTATTGCTCTTTTATCTGGTTGATAATTGTTAGATTGTTCAGAAACATATGTACCATAATCCTAGCTCTACATTTGCACCCACAGGCTTTAAACCACTGCTCAGATTCAGCCAAGTGAAAAAAATCACATCGTTTTGTCACACAGTAGAATAAAAACCAGGCTGAAAATGGAACAGTAAGCTTTGGCACTGGGCAAAGCTCTACTCCCATCAAGCATTTTTTCCTGTTGGAGCCCTGAGAATTTTAGATTTTCTGTGCTGACAGACACTGACCCCCAAGAGAACACTGCATTGACCTGAGGCCATGGAGAAGCTTCCAAAATGGAATGACAGAACTGGGATTGTGGGTGTGGAGTTTGAATAGAAGTGTGTAACATCACATGGTGGAAAACAGAGTTTAAGGTTTTAGAAAATGGTAATATATATAAAGCAAGGTGGAGGTTGTAGGGCAGAGGTTGGTCCTTCTTCTCCACGGGTTTGGGTGGTTTTGTGTAATTGGATAAAACAGTCTGCATTGCAGGGCATGGGTGGTTGGTTATTGGGTTAAAAGTAAAAATAATTTAGGTGTCATTTCTTAATTGGACAGTTTATCCCTAAAAGGCCTTGCAGAGAGAGAGATGGGGCTCCATTTTTACCTTGTTAGTGAAGTGCTGTAGAACTCACACACTGTGAGACTAATAAGAACTAATTAAGATCTGAGTCCAAACAAGAAATACCATCTCACAATTTAATCCCAACCTTGGCAGAAAAGAAGAAAAAGAATCCACATTTTCCCACATACCTTGTTTTCGAACATCATCTACAGCAGCAACCAACTCCTCCTTGAGATCCTGGCTCTCTTTAGCAATTTGGTCTCCTTTTTCCAAGAAGTTCTGAGTGGCCTGCTCCACTGAGGCAGCCAGAACATGAGCCTTCTTCGAGCGCCCTTTCTTCTTGCCAGACGGTCCTTTATTGCTCGTGTTCACCAGCGTCGTTACCTTTGGGCAGGAAAAACAAGTTTTTGTCAGTTTGAACAATTCTCTATTTATAGAAACACCTAATTCAATCCTCACACTATTTTGTGTGGCCTGGAAGGGATGTAGTGGCCGCATGTTTTGAATAGATAAAATTGGAAGTATTAAATCCAGCGGCACGTCCCCCAAAAGAGGTTTTCCTTTTAACCTCTCCTCAGTCTGGGCTAAGCAAATCAAAGCCAAGCAGCAAAAAGAGAAAGATAAGAACCAGGCATGGCAGGGCTGTGGTGCCAAAGCATCGTTTTTGTTACTTGTTTTCATTTTAAAAAAATGAAGACACTGATAAAATGGAATCTGAACACACAAGGGTCAGAAACCACTCAAAAAGCAATTGTCCCTTGAGATAATGTATTGGCAGTGACATGCAAGTGGTGACAAAAACATTGTGGCCGTTTTCCAGACATGAAAGGTACAAAGAGCTCCCCCTGCAAAGATTATACAGGTTAAAACTCTTTGCCTTAGTGCTGCTTCACTATATTTCTAATATTTTGTTATAAAACCACAGCAGGCAGCGAAATGATCCTACCAGTGTTTAAACAGAAGGAAACTGCTTCCATGTTTGCAGAATCTCCTGAAGGAATTCGTTATTGAGCTGCCAATAAACTGATTAGAAAGCTTAAAATCACAGCCCAGTGTGTACATCCCACAGCTGAGTGCCGGGCAAAGAGGGAATCCTGCATGACTCCAGCAGTACCTGGCTGCTGCTCTGTAAAACTGGGATATTGAATTGGGTACCATCAGGTGTTAAAGGCACCCAAAATGAGCAGGGATGCAGTTCTCCCTAACCAGGATACAAACAAGGGCACCTGTAGTGTTATATCAGTGTTCTAAGCCACAAATCTGCTGTAAGAAAATAAATACCTTTGTAATAAAGACATTTCACTACAAACCAAAAGATTCTAAAACAAGTATGAAAATTCACTGTCCACTCATCCCTGTTACCAGAAGAGTGGCAAGGCCTGTGGAACAATTTTGACCAAAAAGCCCTTTACCATGCTCTTGTGCTACTTTTTTTTTTTTTTTTTTTCAGCCAGTTTTTTTTCCAAATCACATCCTAAAACTTGAGACTGTGGAAGAATAAATATATGAACCTATATCTATAATCAGGGCTTGAAAATACCATATACATGGATGCATTGGGAGAAAAAAAAATGTAATCCAGGGCCTCCTTTCAGGAAGGAGTCTGCTTGGCTACTGGAATGTAATATTCATCCATCATATGGGGGTTTTTTTCTACTCTTTATATCTAGAAATAGTATTTTCTTTATTAGCTTTCCCTTGAAAACATTCCTCATGAAATTTCCTGAAGATTCTTTCCTAGCTGATCATTGTCATTGGCATCTAGTTATGGACACCTACAGAAATGCAAATAATTCTAACCCACCAATAAACAATAAGGAAAAGTTTATCAGAACTTCCCAATGTGGAAACAATTAAAAATTGAAATAAAATATTTACTACTATTTTCTTTAGGGCCTTTTTGAAATAAAAGAACTGCTTTTTATTATGCTGCTTAATATATAGAAATAAATAAAAATCACTTAAATTGTCTACAAGTGCTTAAAAACTTCTCAGTTAAGAACTTCTGTGTAGAGCAGATGAACATGTGCAGGTCCTAGAGAGGACGAGGATCCAGCATTGGCAGAAAACTTTTGCTAATGCTCTCAGCTGCTGAGTCCAGAACTAACACAGTCCACAGGAAAATCCAAATTACCACAGAAGATGGAGACGACTTCTACCACTTCTCATAACCCACATGTGGAAAACAACACCCCCAAAGTCAATCATCTTTCCCAAAAGGAAATACTGGTGTATTCTGTTTGAGCCCACTTCCTTCATAAATGTTTTGCTGCTCTTTTTTTTCTTATTTATTTTGTTTCTACCATTAAAAAAATAAAGTTTCCATCTTGTCAAAAGGTGAGATTCAAATATAAACTTCTCAGTTAAGAACTTCTGTGTAGAGCAGATGAACACGTGCAGGTCCTAGAGAGGACGAGGATCCAGCACTGGCAGAAAACTTTTGCTAATGCTCTCAGCTGCTGAGTCCAGAACTAACACAGTCCACAGGAAAATCCAAATTACCACAGAAGATGGAGACGACTTCTACCACTTCTCATAACCCACATGTGGAAAACAACACCCCCAAAGTCAATCCTCTTTCCCAAAAGGAAATACTGGTGTATTCTGTTTGAGCCCACTTCCTTCCTAAATGTTTTGCTGCTCCTTTTTTTCTTATTTATTTTGTTTCTACGATTAAAAAAATAAAGTTTCCATCTTGTCAAAACGGTGAGATTCAAATATAATCACAGAAGAGTGCAAGAGAACACAAGATCACAAATGGCGCTAGAGGCTTTGTTTGGCTCTGTGATTTGTAAACTTGAAGCAAAGGGCTTTACAATTTAAAACAAGATCTACTGGCATGAAATCCAAAAAAAGCAACATCTCCCTACCCTCTGATCAACAGCATCCAGATGAAACAAGGAGAGAAATCTCCATGTGGGGTAGAACATTCCCTTGGAAAAGGAATTCTGGATTCCAGCCTCTGCACCAACAGGTTGGGTTCTGGGTAACACAGAGCTCCCATAGGAAGAAAACCACTCATGAAAACTGGAATATTGCCATTTTACCCACCTTGTGTCAGCTTCTTTAAATTACATTAAATCACAAGTTAAGAGGCTAAAAAAGCAATCTCTTCCAAAATTAGAATTCCTGTTCCACAAAGTCAGCTGTACTGGGACAGGGCAAAGGGGAAGGAAGGCTTCTGATACCAGTGACAGAAAAATCCATGGCATCCAAGCTTCGTTCCTATTTTTAAAAATGCAATAACCTATGAATTTATATAAATTGCATGATAAAAATGAAGCAAAAATAATAATAACCTTTTATCTTATTAAAATAGCTCAGTTTTTCAGCAGGGCATTCAAGCTAACTGGTTTATTTTAAATATCTTGCCCCACCTAAAGTGGTACAAAGGAAAGAATGCCTCTATCAGCTTCTGTTACTAATTAATGCAGAAGTCACCCAAAATTCTGTACAATTATCAAATATATCACTTGATAATTACCATAAGCTCATTTGGCAGCCTTATAATGATCCTGGCTTTGTGATCACACTAGGGAACCTTGCTCTCTTATTTTATTAAAGAAGCTTCACACACTCCTAGCACAGATCTCTGCTGGAATAACAGAACCTCACTAATTAATAGTTCAGCCCCATCCTGAATTAAGGCCTCCTTACCCAGCTCCAGCAGCACAAAAGAAAGGTGAGGATGTCTTTGCTAAAAGCAGAAAATTCTATTAACATGGATTTTCCTATGGCAGAGGTCAGGTGTGGGCAGGGAATGCCAGAAGTGAAAGGGGGCAGAGCTGGATCACACACTCATCAAATCAATCCCCTGTCAGCAGTTCCAGCTCACAAAAGGACATTCCTGGCTCTCTGAATTCAGCTGTTTTCCCCACAGATTTCTGAAAGGGGTGGCCACAAGTTTCAGAGTTGTAATTCTCCCCCTTTGCCTTCTCTTTGCTCAGTATCAGCTCAAATTGCATGAGTTACCCAAGACGTTCCATAACCATGTTAAAGACAAACACATACTGACAACTCTTGAGGCAAATACTGATAGACTTTTTTTTTCTTTTTTTTTATTTTTTAATTATCCTGCTAATCCTTATGGTTTCTCTCTGGTCCCTCACACAGGACAGATGCCTTGGTATTGTGTTTTCAGCACAGATTAGGTGATGAAAATATTGAGAGCAGCCCTTTGGAGAAAGGCTTGAGGACACTGGTGGCATATGGCACAGGGACCGGACCAGGTGATCTTTAAAGGTCTCTTCCAGCACAAATAATTTGATGATTCTGTGATTCTACACATTTAAATATCAATGACAGAGGTTGCTGGGAGTTTTCCTGAGAGTGGATAGCATTTATATGTTTTTTTTTTTTTTTAATAAAGCAAAGCAGGCAAATCAAATAGAGCTCTGAAAACATAATGAAAACAATTCAGACAAATACTTGGCTCTGTTTGTGACAGTTACAATTAATGTAAAAGAGTTTCTCTGAAGGATGACTAATTACAAAAAAAAAAAATTAAATTCACTATTCTCCCCTATGCCCCTGTATTTTTAAGTATTTTTTGTTCTTCCTAGTGGCATTTTTTGGATGTGAACAGCTACGAGTTACTCCTCTCTTCTCATGCACTCTGAGGTCACCAAGGTGCTGGAAACACTCAATGACCTGAGCAAAGATAGCCCTGACATTTCAGTGGAATGCCTTGTTTTTTCTGGGTATCAGCTGCCCTTCCACTCCACTGCACCCTCTCATTGCCTCAACAGCCACCCCTGAGCACTCAAAATCCTGCTGCTCCCAAAAGAAGTTTGCTGCATCAAAGGAAAAAAAAAATAAATCATTAAAACTGTCTGGAAACACAAAACATCTTTTTCCGAACTGTCTCATGGCTGGGCTTGTGTTGTTTGGGTTTTGTTTTTGGGTTTTTTTGTTTTGGGTTTTTGTTTGTTTGTGGTTTGTTTTGGTTTGTTTTGTTTTCCTTTGGCAGAAGAGACCTTTCAAAACACCTGGAGACAGAAGCAGATTGTGTTGGGGGTTACACGGGAAGATCTATTTTGATTCCCTGCTCCAAACGAGGTAGAGAACAGACCTGAGCGTTGTTTTTGTGACCTTCCCTTGGACCATCCAGCAGCACAGCAAACAGGGATGGGATTTTGCCATACAAATTCCTGGCTCTGCACACCAAAGACTTAAGTTGTGATGTGGCTTTCAGCAGTAGCTCATTAGCTGATCCCACTCCAACTGCAAGGTGTTATTGAGCAAAGTACAGGAGAAAATGCTTTCAACAACTACTTTTCATTCACATACAAAACAGAAAAGCAGATAAATTGGATTTTTTCCACATTTCTGCAGAGAAGAAGATAATTTGCTGGGTTTTTTCCCCATATTTGTGCTTATTTTCTAGTGCCACACAAAAAGAAGGGTATTTTTTTCCCTATTACACCAATATGTGTGAACACAGATGTTCTGCTGAGCACGATTCAGTTTGTAACATAACTCTATTTTTTGATAATAACTGTTCTTCAATTTTCCCTATCAACTTGAGTAATTTGCCACTGTCCTTACCCCATAAATCATAACAGCTTACATAATTAACTCTTATAATTATCTCCGCACGATTAGCACCAGCTGTCTACCTAATTCATAGAACTGAAATTCTCTTTCTATTCTATGTGGATATTTGGATTCTCATTGATGAACAGAACTTTGCCCATCCACGCTGAATTCCAGGGGTTTAACCCAGCTTTTTGTACTCCTTCCAGCTCCCCTCAGTGTTTGCAAACACCGGGGGGTGAGAGGCATTCAGAAATAAGCAGGCTCCTCTCCCTAATGCAGAAATTATTGGCTGGGGTGCTGCAAAATGCCAGTGCCACACCTCCCTTTTGGCTGGGAAGCACCCAGATAACTGAGGCAACACTGATTAGAGCCAGGATATTTTATATTTTAATCCTCAATGTAGCTTGAGGACAGCAAGCAGCCCTGATTCACATTTCTGCTGCCAAACACTGACTCCTGAACAAATCTGCATATTTATATTCTGCCCATATGATGCACCTTTAGGATGTAATTTGGAGATAGCAACATCGTTGGTGCTAATTTTTATTTTTCTTATCAGTGCTCCCACCACGGGAAGAGGTTTACATCCTGGCCAGTGTGATTGAATATTATATAAGGCACTTTTAAAGTTCTTCAGCAAGTATTAATTCTCAGTGGAATTTCTGACTACTTGTTATGCTATCAAAAAGAATAAATAATAAATAAACCACCCCACACTTACTTTCCTCCTACAAATCTTCATGAAAAACTATCAAAAATGTCTACAACAGACATACAAGCCTGAAATATGTTTTCACAAAACATATTGTTAAGAAAAAGAAGACTAGAAAAACACAATTAAATGAAGAATCATGGTTATGTTCCTCCTACAAATCTTGATGAAAAATGAAGGCACGAAAACCTGCAGCATGTTTTCACTGACTCTCCCATAACTGAAACAGGAATCAATTTAAATTAAGCTAATAAAATGTCTCCCATAATACAATTTGTCTCTAATTTGTAATAAATTAGATGCAAAGGTTATTAAATTCTCCTTTTGTGACAAATTTCTCCTGTTAATTGGCACTAAAGGACTGTGATGCTATTTAGAAGCCAAATATGAATTCCAGGAATTACCTGGTAGACAGGAAAAAGAGATTATGCTAATATTCCAGTCATGAAAGACAGAAGATTTCTATTCCTCACGTTTCCCAAGGATTCACTTGCCCTCACATCTCCTTGAGGTTCTTCACACCATCCTATCAACCAACTGGTTTGCTCCAGGAGTTCACCATCTCTTGGAACTGGCAGCACAAGCAGCAACATCCATTACTGTCCCTCTCTCCATGGCAGGATTGCAAAACCTCACTTTTAAAAAACTAAACAACCCATTCCTTCACTTTCTATTTTGTTAGGATTTTGGCAATTCTCAGTTTTGCCAAGAGAGAAAAGCTGAACCAGGTGTTTAATTAGAGCAACTTTACATTCTTTTGGCAAAACCATTGGTTTAATCTGACTCCTAAAAAATCCCCTTCAGTGCCTTTGAAATGCAAGGGTGAAATTACAAAGTCAAATATTAAGATGTTCCTCTCTATGTAAAATCACTGTGGGTTTTCTAATTGCAAAAAAGGGCTTGGTTCCAGTCAAGTCCAACAGCCAAACACAGCACAGAATCCACGGATTTCCATCATTTCATTTTTTATGTTACACCAAAGCACATTAGGCTGTGCCATTTCAAAAATTCATATCTACGCCTTTCTGTTAAACATGCATTTTCTCTCATCTCTTTCTTCATTATGCATAAGATTCTTTCCACGATCCCACTAAGATGAAAAGAGGAATAAGAATTCCTCCCCACACAATGGCCTAATTTTATTTTTCTTATCAGTGCTCCCACCACGGGAAGGGTTTGAACTCCTGGCCAGTGTGATTGGGGATTAGAAAAGGGGTTTTAAAGTTCTTCAGGCTCAATTCTCAAGTGAACCATTTCTTCTTCTTCAGGGGTATGCTATCAAAAAGAAAATAAATAAAGAAACCACACTGCAACTCCTCCTACAATCTTCATGAAAAACTATCAAAAATGTCTAAACAGACATAGAAGAATGAAATATTTTTAACCCTGAAGGAAGATTTTAAGAAAAAGTCCACTAGAAAACACAATTAAATGAAGAATCACCATGTGATGTTCCTCCTGCAAATCCAGATGAAAAATGAAAGGGATGGGATTTCAAATGTTTTTCACTTCACATCTCCCATATCTTCTAAAGGAATCAATTTAAATTAAGCTAATCCATGTGTCCCCAAAATAGAATTTTGTCTCTAATTTGTTTAAATTACATGCCAGAGCTTATTAAATTCTCCTGGCACCCAAACCTTCTCCTCTTAATTGGCTCTAAATCAAGGACCTGTGATGCTTTTTAGAAGCAAATTGAATTTTAGGAGCAACCTGGTAGACAGGAAAAAGAGATTATGCTAATATTCCAGTCATGAAAGACAGAAGATTTCTATTCCTCACGTTTCCCAAGGATTCACTTGCCCCTGTACATCTCCTTGAGGTTCCTCACACCATCCTATTGCCAACTGGTACCTCCAGGAGTTCACCATCTCTTGGAACTGGCAGCACAAGCAGCAACATCCATTACTGTCCCCTCTCTGGGCTGGCAGGATTGCAAAACCTCACTTTTAAAAACTAAACCAACCCATTCCTGAGCACGTTTCCAGTATTTTGTTAGGATTTTGGCAATTCCAGTTTTTGCCAAGAGAGAAAAGCTGAACCAGGTGTTTAATTAGAGCAACTTCACATTCTTTGGCAAAACCACTGGTTTAATCTGACTCCTAAAAAAATCTGTTCAATGCCTTCAAATGCAAGAAAATTATGAAAGTCAAATATTAAGATGTTCCTCTCTATGTGTAAATCACTGTGGGTTTTCTAATTGCAAAAAAAGGGCTTGGTTCCAGTCAAGTCCAACAGCCAAACACAGCACAGAATCCACGGATTTCCATCATTTCATTTTTTATGTTACACCAAAGCACATTAGGCTGTGCCATTTCAAAAATTCATATCTACGCCTTGTGTTAAACATGCATTTTCTCTCATCTCTTTCTTCATTATGCATAAGAGTATTTCACGATCCCACTAAGATGAAAAGAGGAACAAGAATTCCTCCCCACACAATGGCCTAATTTTGGCAGGATGACCACCTGAGGGGCCAGGCCATGAACTGGGGGGCACAGCATTGTCTTGGGGGTAAGAAATGTGGGTTTGAAGTTCCTCAGGCTCAGCAGAGAAGTGAACCAGGTCTTCTTCTTCTGGGGTGACCACCTTTACACCAGGAACATTTTACAAGAAGGTCAGCTGCAACTCCAGCCTGCTTGGGCTTGAAGAATGAAGCCCATGAAGAAGAATGAGCCATTTTTAACCCTGAAGGAAGATTTCAAGCTGAGTCCAAGCAAACTTGTGCTCTATTAATCACCATGTGATGTAAGCTCCCCTCTGCTCAGTCCAGCATGTAAAATCTGGAAAGGGATGGGATTTCAAAAAGCTCCCCTTCACATCTCTCCCACAATATCTTATAAATCTCACTCCTAAGCTTCTCTCTTCTCTTCTCCATGTGTTGAAAAGGAGAACTAATCATGTAACTTCTGTTTATGGATTACACTCCCAGAGCTGGGTGCCTAAATGGACTTGGCACCTCCAAACCTTCAAGTCTTCCAAAGCTCTAAATCAAGGATCCTTCTGGGTTTTATATAGCAGAGATTGAATTTTAATTGGAGCAACATTTGGCAAATCCTTCCTGCTTGTGATCCCGTCACTATCTTCCTTCTGTTTCTCATTGTCCAAGTGAGACAACATCACGTATCCATGTGGGAACTTAAAATGCTGAAACCACCAAAGGCAAAGTTATTTGGCTCCAAATGATCATCTCTGAGCAATTCAGCAGTGGTTTAACAGACCACAATGCACAAAACATTCCTTGAAAGAGTAAAACATGAAGTTTATCCTACCCCAGCTAAAAAAATCAGAAAGCTGGAATCTACCTGATAATCAGTAAATAGACATTAAAGAGACTGACCTCAAAGAAGCCAGGAATGTCAACTTCCAGTGCTGTGTTAAATGATCTTGGCAACCACTGAGCAGTAATTGAGGATGAAGTAATTTTTTGCATTCAGTAACTTTAGTTAATTTCTCATAGTTAATAAGTTATTACTACTGCAAGCCCCTGCTGACATCTGTTATTTTCCTTGTTAATTAAAACAGTAAATGTCACTGATGCCATCCATAAGTGCGTGTTTTTCTGCAGTTTTACCAACTTTTAATTTTGGGAAAAACTTTGCTGTGCTACTTTTGGATGCAGAAGAAAAGCCATCATCATCTCCAGTTTCCTGTCAGGATAGGAAGCCCCCCAAAAAAAGCTGCCCACAATCTATGTGAATGATAAAATAAAAAGTACAAATTCAAGTATAAAGCAATATCACACAACTCTAATAACTCCAATTCCTTCCAAAACTGAATACAACACTAGCAGTCAAGCTTACAAACACATCACATGGAATATGTAGTCAATAGCTATGTATTAATATCATGAAATTAAGTCTCAAAGGGTATAAAAAATAAAAGATTGCTGTTACTATGTATTATGTGGGAGAAAATCAACAAGCAAGTTTTCATTTCCTTACTCAGTTATCAGCATTAATCAATCACAAACAAAGCCACTTTGGCCTAAATATTACTAAGTGGATCCTCAAAATCTCAACCAAAAAAAAAAAAACCAACAAAACAAGGAAAACACACACATCTGTAGTTGAATTAGAACCAAATGCAAATGTATTTCTACTCATCTCAAAAGTACCAAATCATTTGAGAGCTGTAAACAAAAAAAAAAAAAAAAAACCTACTCAGCGTCACACTGCCTCCCATTCCACCAGTAGAAATTATTTCTCCCGGTTCTTTAGCAGAACAGAGAATAAATCCAAAGGGTCTGAGACTGATCCAAGGAAGATATTGCATTTAACCACATGAGGGCACACCACACTAGAGTAATAGAAAAACTCCTGTGAAATCCCTGGATTCATTGTACTTGTGTCGTTTTATTGGATCTATAGGAGAGCACAAGCCTTGGCATTGTAAACAGCGCACGCCTGACAAAATGAAATTCTTAGCTGATATTTAATGCACTATTTTCTTGCCACTTCTTGTTGGTTTAAAAATCTGCTAGCAATCTTACAAGCAGCAGTATTTTAAGATGTAGTTATCAAAGGAACTCAACCACAGAGCAGGCAGCAAGTTGTACTGGCTAGGGGGAAAAAATTGAAGGAAAAAGAAAAAGTGGGATAGCAATGGCTTTAGTGAGGTTCTACAGCTTTTCATAACCAATTCTGGGGTTGTGGACTCTCCATCCCCTGAAGTGTCCAGGGCCAGCTTGGAGGGAGCTTGGAGCAACCTGGGATATTGGAAGATGGCTCTGCCCCTGGCAGAGGGTGGAACCAGATGATTTCAATATCCCTTCCAACTCAAACCATTCTAGAATTACACTGAGGGAATAAAACACCTGCAAGTTTTATTTCCTACCTGCTAGACACCTCATCTGGAATAGAAACTTCAATATTATCTTTCTTTAGGTTTTTTCTCCAATGACTCAAGACATTGTATGAGGTAAATAACACAAAAGGATTTAAATAATCCTGAACTGGGTACCAAAATAAGATAGCAGACAACTAAAAAGGCAGTAGAACAATATTTAAGCTTCTCACAGACAGCTGATCTCCCCAGGCTGGAGAGAGGAGTTGTTCCACCAGGAGTTGCTTCCTCAGGGTAATGTTACTGTTTGTGAACTGCCCTAAACAGCACTGAAAACAATCTCATACATCACTAAATACCAAAGGCAAACGATTCCCAGGAGTTTCTGTTTCAGTTAATGTAAAGTACTGTAAGTGAAGGAAGTAAAGTATTTCAGACATATGTGGTGAGTTAGTGCTCTGGTTTCTCTGTAACAACTAATATATCTTTTTTTAATGAAAACCTTGCCCATAAAGAACACCAGAAAACAGAGGCAACCAATCTTCCACTCTATATATATATATATTAAATCAAAACTCCCCCAGAACTGATACTACTTAATTTTCTGGGGGGGGGGTCTATTCTGAATAATAAGAATAATAATGAAATTAATTTCTTCTTGATGCCATTCCATTGCACTCAGGCTTATGTTAGAACAGCAAAGAGTATCCTGGTGAGACTGCAAATCCAGAGCACCTATGAATTCCCACACAGGAAAGCAGAAGGGAGTATTCCCTGAAGGATGCTTTATTTAGGTTGTTTATTTTGCACATTTCACACACTGTATAAAATCTCCATCGCCAACGTAAAATTCTCAAATTAGCACAGAATCACAGAATATCCTGAGCTGGAAGGGACCCACAAGGATCATCCAGTCCAGCTCCTGGCTCTGCACAGACACCCCAACAATCCCACCCTGGGCATTCCTGGGAGTGGTGTCCAAACTCTCCTGGAGCTCTGGCAGCCTCGGGGCTGTGCCCATTCCCTGGGCAGCCTGGGCAGTGCCCACCACCCTCTGAGGAAGAACCTTTCCCTGAAACCCAACCTAAACCTTCCTGGGACAGCTCCAGCCACTCCCTTGGGCCCCGTCACTGTCACAGGGAGCAGAGATCGGAGCTGTCCCTCAGGAGGAGCTGCAGACCCTGACTCTTCTCCAGCTGAACAAGCACAGTCACCTCAGCCACTCCTTGTAGGGTCCCACTAGAGCCTTCACCATCTTCATATCTGTTACACTCATCATCATAACCCCGTTTAGGCTGGAAGGGACCTCTGGATATCTAGCCCAGCTCCTCAGCGAAGCAGGGCCACCTTCAAAGTAGGATAAGGATTTGATCCAGCACTGCAATGTCTGGTTTATTCATGAGTGTCACCATCATATTTTCTGAAAAATCCTCTTGTCCAGGATTCTTCTCCTGGGAAGTTGAGAAGCCTAAGAGATAAGGAAAACAATTCTTATCTCATTTGATTCTCCTGTGTTTTGCTGCTTTTGAATGTGTTTGGAGATTGTTTATCCAACAGGTGATTGTTTCATTGGTTTCATCTGAATTGTTTTGACTCAATGACCAATCGGGGCCAAGCTGTGTCAGGACTCTGGAAAGAGTCACGAGTTTTTCTTTAGTATCTTTCTAGCCTTTTGTAAGTATCCTTTCTGTATTCTTTAGTATAGTTTAGTATAGTATTCTTTAATATAATATAGTATCTTAAAATAATAAATTAGCCTTCTAAGAACACGGAGTCAGATTCATCATTCCCTCCATCATCTGGGAACGCCGTGAATACAAGACATGAGCCCCAAAAAGGACTCAGTACTGCAGATGTGGTCTTGGAACAGCTGCTGAGAGGGGAACTCTTGCTTCCCTTCACTCTCTATTATGTTAAACCCACCAAAACAGTTCCATGTTGATGTGGCTCTCCAGTCCCATGTTGTGAATTTTCCAGCAGGACTCTGGCATTCTCCCTGCAGGGCAGTGCTCAGTCAGCCCCTACCCAGCCCACATCACAGCACCAGCTGACTCCATCCCCCTGCAGGACTCTGCAATGGCTGCTGCTGAGCTTCCCTTGGTTCTGCCAGCCCATTTCCCCACCTGCTGAGCTCCTCCTCAAGCCAGCCCTTCTTCTTGAGTGTATTGATCTTCCTCCCAAATGGGTGTTGCCTGGAAATTTATTGAGGGTGCATTTCACCCCACTTCCCAGAACAATGACAAGACATTAAACAAGGTCAGCCTGACTCCCAAGCCCTGCAGAATTCCCTTGCAATTGGTGGCCATCAATTTCCCACCCCTACTATTGAAGTCCAGAAGTCCAGCCAATTTTTGACCTCCTCTGTAGTCCCCATATCCCCTGAACATTGTAGAGAGACTGAGAAGACAAAGCCTGTATTTCATCTACAGTTAGAAAGCAAGCCCTATATTTCATCTATGTTTCTCTCTATTGTGTATCTTTTCACAGCAATACAGGAAAAAAAAAAAAAACTATCCTTAAAAAACCACCACCAGAAAAAGAACAGAATTGTGTTATTACAAACAACTTGTGTGAAAGATTTGATGGAATCTGTAGAAAGGTTCCTTAGGATCTTTTTGGTTTGTTTTTCTTTTTTTTTCTTTATAACAACAGACTGAGCTTTCAAATTATTACTATACATCTAAAATGAGACTCAAAGCTATCTTTTGATGGTCATGCACAGGGTGTATCTGCCACTGGAGATCAAACACCTCATCCACTTAGGCTGGGGGGTCTCACATCACTTTCCAGTACAGCACATTTCATTAATTCCAAGGGTATGGTGCTAAGCTGGCACACAACCATGGAATCACAGAACCATGGAATGGTTTGGGGTGGAAGGGACTTTAAAGACCATCTGGTTCCAAGTCCCCTGTCATGGGCAGGGACACCTCCCACTATTCAAAGGTGGCTCCAAACCCTGTCCAACCTGGCCTGGGACACTTCCAGGGATCCAGGGGCATCCATGGCTTCTCTGGGTAACCTGTGCCAGGATCCCACAGGGAACAATTTCTTCCCAATATCTAACCTAAATTTCACCTTCTTCAGCCTAACCCATTACTTCTTGTCCTACCCCTGCAGTTCCTGATGAAGAATCCCACTCTGGCTTCCCTGTAGCCCCTTGGATACTGGAAGGTGCTGTGAGGTCTCCACACCATCTTTTCCTCTCCAGCCCCAACTCCCTCAGCCTGTCTTCACAGGAGAGGTCTTCTGGTCCCCTTCTCAACTTGGTGGCCTCCTCTGGACCTGTTCCAACAGTTCCATGTCCTTCCCATACTGAGGGCACCCAAAACGTACCCAGCACTGCCAGTGGGGTTTCACAAGAGCAGAGCAAAGGGGGAGAATCACCTCCCTCAACCTGCTGGCCACACTCCTTTGGATGCACATTTATTTTGGAATTTCGTCACTGGGGACCTGCCAAGGCAGAACAGATGCTAATTCAAACAGCCTGTTGTTCAGAAACAGAATTCCAGACATGGCAAAAGAGAACATTTCCAGAAACCTCCTTTGGTCAAACTTGAAGTAAGCACTGGCTCTCTCCCAGGCTTCTCCAGGAACTGATCCATCTCTGTCCTCCTCCTGCTGTTCTAGATATTTTGTCAGAAGAACAGAGAGCAGCAACATCATCCCACACAGAACTAACAGCCACTTCTGTCCCACACACTCCACAGACAGATCTGGTTGAGGAGACATCAACTTTTCTTTTTTTTCCCTTTGTTGATTTCAACAGAACCATGAGTAATACACGTAATTATGGCACCGCACATGGCACCTAAACCTTCCTGATCACCCCAGCACCAGGCATTTGTCTGCCTACCTGATCCCTGGATTTGGGATTGTGTTTTTCTCCCCAGTGGCAGAGTTCAGGCTGTTTTTCCCTTCTGCTGCAAATTAAATACTCCTTCCTAACCCACCGTCCCTTGCCATTGCCACCATCAGCACTGATTTTCTGAATAGCAGCACAATACCAGGAACTCTGGATTAAACTTAACCCTGCAGGGAGGGAAACAACAAAATCACAAAATTTGAAGGGCCATAACCTCAACTGGCAGTGACAGCCAAGAAAAGTCTTAGAAATGTGAAAGAAAAGAATCTGATATATATTCCCAGCACTAAGTGGCAATTGGCAGAACAGAACAGCAGGTGCCAAAGAGAAGTTGGTGTGTCTGAAACACAAAGTGACATTAAATTGGTTTTCAGCTCATTCTGACTAAAGCAAAGAGACACAAAATAAGCTTTTTACTAAAACCCAAATGCATTAATTAACACTAAATATATGGACTTCAGGCTGTATTTGTAAGAATAAGCTATTTAACAGAGATGTCATCCTTAGCAGCATATAATTCCATATTACATTTTAAAAACAATTATCTCAGTAGGCTATTACTGCTAAAAATTAAAAAGGAAAAGAACAGATCTTTTCAGTCAGCTTCTTAACAAGCATGTCTAAACTGTTTTCTTTAATTATTAAAAGGAAAGCCTTTAAAAAATGCCAAAATTCTCCAACACAACTGTTAAGAGTACACAAAGCCCTGTAACACAAATTTCCTTTCCCACAAAATACTGCTCGGGCAAAGAATGGTTGTTCTTCACAAATGCTACTTAGAAATGTTGAAAACCACCCAACATTAAGTCTTTGAGGATGCAGTTTAATTTTTTTGCCTTCAGAGCAATGCAAAAAGCCAGCAGAAATCTGTACATCTCTAAGAAGCAAAAAAAAAAAAAAAAACCCTGCAAGGACTGACTCACAAAAAGTCCAAAAATTTGCAGATAAATCCAGCTGAATGTACAATCTGAGAAATTTTAGGCAGTTACCACAAGGAATGTAACAGCTGGTAAAAATACCATCCATACTATAACCTAGGAGACTCCAGAGACTGGGAATAGTACAATTAAGTATTTTACTAGTATCTACAAGTGGTTTGTTAAGTACCACAGTAAAAACAGAAAAAAAAGGATTAAAAGAACAAGCATTTAGTCAAACTAAACATAAAAATTTTTCAAGTCTGCCACTTGAAAGCTTGCACATTAGGCTAAGTACTGCTCCTACTGCTGCTTCAAGGAGTGTGTTTATACTTGGGTTGGGTATTGTTTGTGTTCTTTTATCTTAGATATAATGAACCTCTTTTTATTAACCGTGTCAATTGATTAAAGTTTCATTTAAATATGAATCCATCCCCTGCACTGTTTCTAGATAAATTCTCTTTTTGCGCTGTTTGCTGTAAATTATATGAATATAATTATCAAGGAAGGAAGAAAATACCTGATTTTCCGTCTTCCTTTTTTTTTTCCTTTTGGGGTATTTTTGTTTTGTTTTTATTTTTGTTTTGTTTTTAATAAAGAACACAGTTCTGAGTCCTTACAGAAAACATCCCCTTGTAATTTTAAAGGGAATTACATTTCTATACAGTAAAAGATTAAGCCAGGTATGTTCTGGAGCGAGTTACCAGAAGGCAGTTTGTTGTTAAATCACTTTAGAAGATAATTCTACATCACTGAACAAAACCTTCACTGAGATTTATATATCAAATTCTATAATTTGTTATTTATAGGGATTATCCACCAGGATGACAGAATGATGAGTAATTGAAACCAATACTTTCTTTAATGCAAATGCATGAAGTTTTGGAGGTGCCACCAGGATAAGAGAGCTATAAAAGGTTATTTATTTGATTGTTACAAAACTGTACTGGAAAGATTCCCTGCCAGAGCTGCCACTGCATCTCCTCTCCCACAAGAACAGCTTTTTTCCTGATCTGCAGCCACAACAAGGATCTTTTACAGGCAGCAGCACTGGCCCATCATGAACAGCAGTCGGTGATTTGCAGATGCTGGTCCTGCTCCACCAGCAGCCACAGCCCCACCACATTTCCACTTGGCTCAAATAAATTGTCTTATTCACCAACTGGTGGAGTTAAACTTGTGCAAAGCCCACCGTGGCCAATAATTGTGAATTTAAAACCAAGACCAAGCTGCTCAAAAGATTTCATACACATGATAATACAGCGTTAGCAGAACTAAGAGCCCTTATGGAAATGTTGCTTGCATCACCTCAGTGTTTAGATGCTGTTTAGGATTTAGCTATCAAAAATTATGATCTTGCACTTTTTCCATTCAATATGTAAATACTGGACATCTTCAAGGCAACTCTCTTTGGGACTCTTGACATTTAAAATAAAACAATGGCAGAAGGAGAAAATGAACTTTCTTACTTTAGTGCAGGACAACACATTCAGACTCTATTTCTATTTATTGAAACACTCCATTTAAAAATTCCATCAGGATTGTACTGCAAGCTGCTTTTGCTCTCTTGTTCCAGTTATTTACTTTCTCCTAGTACTTTTTGCATCATGTTTTCTCGTTAAAAATAAACATCCAAACCTTTCCTGTACACACACAAGTTTTGATGACAGAGTGCTAACTAAAAGGAGTTTCCTACAAACTGAAAAATAAATGTCAGTCTTACAAATTACACTTATTTGTTGCTATTTATTAAGTAAACAATTTAGTATTTCAACCACCTATTTTTAGGTTTTGAAGGCCTTTGTTAAGTGAACTGGTTTTGCAATAAATCTTAGGCCAAATAAATGTGGTTTGCTGTGCTGACAAACTGTTGGAAAGGTGAGAAGAGGATTTAGAGGAAGGGGTGGGAGTGGGATATAGAACAGCACATGCCTGAAAAAGGTTGTTGGGGTGTTTGAGGTTTTTTTGGATTGATTTTAATATTGCACTGGAAGAAAAAAAAAAAAAACATCCTGTAGAAAACCCTTTTAAAAAGTTTCATCAGTTTTACATGATACAAGGAAGAGAAGAGACTGCTCAGTGCATACATTTCAGATAAATAAAATCATCAGCACTCTGAAATTTAATTTTGAGATTCCTCAAATCTGTGGAAACCAAGAATCTACATTTTTGAGACAAACTGCTAAATAAATTTTTATTAAATTTGGTTAGTCAGATTGTTTCTGAAACAGGAAAACACCATCTACAAAAAACAAAAATATATTGATTTATACTGAATTGTTCAAAGTTAATCCACAGCTTCAAGAGAAACTTGGATGAACAATCCCTGCACTCATCCCAGCAGAGTCACACACGTCTGCAACAGAGGGGCAATGCCCAAAAACATCCACAGAATTATTAAAGTTATTAATTTGTGAAGGAATTGCTTTTAGCTGCCAAGAAACTCTCCAAAGCTTTACAACTATCTTAACAAACATCCTGAAAATATCAGCAATTAACAAAGATGAGTCTAAAAAGAACAAGTGACTTTTTTGGATGTAGTTATATGAAATTAAGGATGGGATTACACACATTGAATAGCAGGAAATGTTTGTTTTCAGGAACACAAACAGATCACTGTGCCACACAAGAATAATTAGAAATATTTACGTTTCTTGGGTGTCATTTTATCTTTTCTAATTTTCCTCTATGTATTGTTGTTATTGTTGATTTTAATAATTTGAAAATATTGCACCCATAACTGTGAATAAAAATTAATTAAAATAAAATCAAGAGGAAATATTCAATTCCTAAGCAACTAAATTAACCCAGGTCAGCCCCCAAAGATTTCATGCAGTATTAAGACAAGCAGAAACTGCTTTAATTAATATATTCAGATTTCCAGAAGAATTAGAAGCTGGTCAGTACTGGAATAACCATTGATATGTTTATTATAAACATTATAAAGGCTTTCCTGGGAATTCAGATTTCATAGAATATGTTGTAGATATCTTTTTAAAACAATGCTGACTATTGAGTAGGTGAGACAAAATTAATTTACATCGTAAAAATAAAAAATCATAATATAACATGAAAACAAAGGGCAAACAACAAACCTTGCCTCTAAACGAGGCAGGATCTGCCTTGAAGTGACAGATGTTGTTTTACAAACACGATTCACACACAGGACACCTTCAATATTCCCCATATGTGTCACCACCAAGCAAACTTGAGATCTAAATAACCTGATGTTTGCCCACACAGGCAAATGCAGGTGGAAGTAATATGTTCATGAGGCTTAAATATTCACTTTTATTCACAAATGAAACAGGAGTCACAGAAAGGACATTAAGTTAGACAACCTCAGACAATTACCATAGAAACCCACTTACATCTGTTAAATATTTTTGGCCGGCAAATGAATTCAAGTCATTAAGTATTTATGCTCTCTTAAATACAATCTGTTAGAAATGGAAAAATGATTTAACTTAATGCACAAGCAAAGGCTTTCACACCTGCTAACTTCTGAAAACCCCAAATATTTCCTGTTTAGCCACAGAGGCTCTGAAGGCTGTGGTCCCCCTGCTGTTCCAACATCCCTGATAAACTTTTTAGCTCCAGCAGAGGCCGGGAAGGGACCGAAGCACCAAGAGGTGCCGTTATTCATTAAGCTCATGATGCTCCTGCCTGAGGAATGAATCCCAACTCTGCCCTGCTCTGACTTGGGGCACAGCTTGCACTCACAGATAAAGTCCCCATTTAAAACCCTGTTGCCACAAAAAAAGCTGATTTATCTCCAGCTGATGAATTCTCTGATTTTTAAGAAGGTGTTAGGTTGCTTATTAGTCTCAAAAGTTGAGCAACCAGCTCAGGGGGAAGCCAGAACTTCCTCACCAAGAATATTGAGGCTCTTTCAGACTAAGTGGAAAGGAATGATTTGTTAGGAGAATAAGAAGTCTCAGTGCTGACCTGAAACTATGCAGGCTCTAAAAATAATAAAAAGGAAAACCTACACATACACACACTCCAGAGGAGCACATTCCTTCCTTCTGTTTAACACACAGGAAAAGAAACATCCTTTCACAGATAGCAGAAAAAATTCCCAGAAAAATGCAAAACACCACAAAGACTCCCACAATATTTGAAGTTGCATTTCTCATTGTTTCTGATTTTCAGTCTCTGTGTGAAGACAGTGTGGTTGCTTATTCTTGACCCAGGCCTTGATCTCAATCCCACAACTTAATAAAAATCTTACAGCTTTTTTAGACTAGCACAATCTGACAATCTTTTTATTCTTAACGAAAAATGTCTTGAGAGCTGAAATGGGAGAAAGGTCAAAAAAAGCATCATAACCTTTCCTGCTTGCTCTATGAAAAAAAAAATCTTAATATTATGCCTTGTGTTTGTTCACATCTTTTTTTTTTTTTTCTTTTCAGGAAATTGCTCAGACTGTAATCATAACCTTTCCCAAAGCCCAGAATAATATAACTCAATAATAAATGTAATTAAAATGTAACAGCTAAGATCCCTGGACTCAGGATCTCACATACAGAGTACCTCTGCTCATCTAAGGTCTCCATCAGTTTCTTTACTTTCTCTTGAGCCTGTGATAGAGATCTTGCAAGTGAAATACTTCAGCCTTCAAATTCAGCTGAAGGCTAATAAATAAAAGGACATAATAAATAAAAGGATATAGGAATAAAAGGACAGAGGAAAGAGACCCAAGACCTCAAGAACAGTTCTGGCATTTGATACATGAATAAAGGGGAAAGGAAACAGATGGCACAGTGTGCATAAAATCCACTATTATGCTAATGAAATTAATCAAACTAAAGCTGACCAGAAAGTAGCACAGAGGACACTTGCTGCTTTTAGGGATAAAATGGGAGACAAACTTCAATGCCAAAATAAAAAGTTAGCATGGAGAGGAAAAAACAAGGATATACATAAAGCTCAAAGAGATGAGCCTGTGATGGTCAGAAATACTTCAGCCTTCAAATTCAGCTGACTATTAAAAGGACATAATAAATAAAAAGGACATAGGAATAAAAGGACAGAGGAAAGAGACCCAAGACCTCAAGAACAGTTCTGCAATACATGAATAAAGGGAAAGGAAACAGATGGCAAGTGTGCATAAAATCCACTATTATGCTAATGAAAACAAAAAAGACAGAAAAACAGAGGACACTTGCTGCTTTTAGGGATAAAATGGGAGACAAACTTCAATGCCAAAATAAAAAGTTAGCATGGAGAGGAAAAAACAAGGATATACAAGCTATTGTTGTTCCAAAGAGATGGTGTGATGTGATTGCCACTGTTCACTGATGGTCAGAAAGGCAAAAGAATGAAATTTAGCAAAACAAAAAGACAAAAAAACCATTCTGGCATTATATTCATGGAAAGGGTGTAAAAACATTGGGCTATCTCACACCAGAACAGAACCAGCTCCACCTCTCTGTCCTTCCTGGCACTGGCAGAACTGCGGTTTTACAGACCTTGGAATGACCCCAAGCTGCACCAGGGGAGGTTTAGACCAGGAATCAGGAAAAGATTTCTCACAGAATGGGCTGTCCAGCATTGCCACAGACCCTGCAGGGCAGGGTGGAGTTTCCATGCCTGGGAGTGTTCAAAAAACCCTGTGGATGTGGCACTTGGGGACACAGCTTAGTGGGGAACCTGGCAGTGCTGGGCTGATGGTTGGACTTGATTATCTTAGAGGTCTTTCCCAGCTTTAATGGTTCTGTGACTCTGTGAATCCACTGCATGACTTCCTTGGGAAATCTATTTCAATGCCTCCCCAGTCTTGCTGCAAGAGAGCTTCTTCCAATACCAATTCGCAATCTTCCCAGTTAGAAATTAACTCCATTATTTCTCTTCCTACCCACTCCTGCCACAGAAAACAAATGTTCCTGTTCCCTCCTCATGTATTTGAGAACTGCTACTTTCCACTTCACTCACCTTTCCTTAGAATAACTGCTCCACTTTGTCCCATCTTTCACAGAAAGTCGTGTTTTCAAGGTTTCTAATCTTAGTTATCACTCTTATCTAGACACCCTGTAACTCAAATCTTCGCTCAATGCAGGGCTTAAACTGGGCATTATATCAAATCCTGGAGGGACAGACACTGATCTCTGCTCTCTATGACAGTGACAGCACCCAGGGAAGGGCTGGAGCTGGGTCAGGGGATTGATGTTGGATATCAGGAAAGGTTCTTCCCCCAGAGGGTGCTGGCACTGCCCAGGCTGCCCAGGGAATGGGCACAGCCCCAAGGCTGCCAGAGCTCCAGCAGAGTTTGGACAATTCCCCAGGGACAGGGTGGGATTGTTGGGGTGTCTGTGCAGGGCCAGGGGCTGGACTGATGATCCTGGTGTGTCCCTTCCAACTCAGGATATTCCCTGAATCTTTGACCTTACTTGACCAGTACAGCCCCACCAGGGCTGAAAAGCACGGCAGGAATATTTTTCAGGATGGATTATCTCTGATGCACAGCTGATTTAGTGCAGGCCTGTTCAGTAAATCACAACACTCTTGCCATGCTCATCTGTGAGGCATTCTACAATTCCTTGTCCCCTCTGTGATGGCAGGTCACTGATGTGTATTTATGCAGTTAATTACACTTGGCCAAAGGCAGAGCTTTCTAATTGTCTGGACTGAATTAGATTCTATATTTCCAGATTATCATTTGCACTTTGCCAAGGTTATGTTGACTCCTCATTCTGTCTCCCAGCAGGCTTCCAGCCCCAGCTCAAGCTTGGTGTTGAAGGCATTTCTCCATTCCATCATCTGGACCTTTAGGTAAAACACTGAAAAAAATCAGAATTCCATTCAGCTGACACACCTTTATTGACAGTGAAACCAGGGAGTAAATCTCAGTCCATGGCAGCTGTACCTAAACCCCCTGACAGTGTCACTTCAGGCAGTATTAGAAGTTTTAAACAAGTCCAGACACACAGCACCAGGCTCTGCATATTTAGTCAAGCTTCATCCCTGATACAGGAGGTAACTGCAAAAATCCACGTTTCTTAGACCCTGTACAAACAGCACAAAAAGTGCTGACAAAAATCAGCAGAGAATCAAATCACTGCCTCAAAACACAGGCGGTGGAACTGGAACAAAAAACTGAGGGAGGAGAGTGACTGGAGAGAGCAAAATTTCCTCCCTGCACACCCCTTCATCAATTCTGAATTCCTTCCATTCTGAAACCTTCATCAATTTTGAGTCCTACCTCCTTTTTTGCCCAAATCTGAGGCTGAGGAAGTCCTGGCTCTTGCCAATAAGTGGTTCAAGGAGAGTGATCCCTGAAAATTTACCAAGCCAAGCAATCTCCCACAGCCACTGTTAGGACCCAGGACATCCCTCTTGTGACAGCGTTCACAGGGGTCTTATGTTGAGGGAAGAGACAAGGATTTGACTCCATGTTTCAGAAGGCTTGATTTATTATTTTATGACATATACTACATTAAAACTATACTAAAAGAATAGAAAAAAAGGTTCTTAGCAGAAGGCTAGCTAAGAATAGAAAAGAATGAATAACAAAGGTTCGTGGCTCAGACAGAGAGCCGAGCTAGCTGGGCTGTGATTGGCCCTTAATTACAAACATCCAAGATGGGCCAATCGAAGATCCACCTGTTGCATCCCACAGCAGCAGATAATTATTGTTTATATTTTGTTCCTGAGGCCTCTCAGCTTCTCAGGAGAAAAAATCCTAAGGAAAGGATTCTTTATAAAAGATGTCTGCGACACCCTCTGGCTGTCCTGAGCAGCCAAGGCCCCTGCCGGGGGCTCAGAGACCCGGGCACACAGCCCAAAAATGCCTGTGGTTTTGATTATGACCTGTGGAGCAAGTCACCAACATTAAATGAAGATCTGCAAGCCACAACAAATTAAGTAGAATGATAGTGAATTTATCATGGGGTGAAAAAGTAGATTTTGGGGTTTTTAGAATGGGGATTCCAGGAGCAAGATGGAGGGATCTTGGCATGTCCAGCCTTTCTCCTTCTTCTTCTTGGCCTCCATCTTCTGCTGTGATGGTGGCACTTTTGGATTGGTTTAGAGTAGAAGCTCACTGTCTAACATTTGGATTGGTTTAGAGTAGAAGCTCACTGTCTAACATTTGTGATAGGTATTGGGAATTATGGTAAATAATGTACAGGTAGTTTTTAGTATAAAGACATAACACTGCCCTGGGGGCAGGCAGAGTGCCTCTGTCTGACTGCTCAGCAGGCCTTGGCAGGACAGGAGAAAGAATTTTATAGCTAAGATACAATAAACAACCTTGAGACCAAGAAATGAGGAGCCCTGACTCTTTCTTCGAGCACCAAGCTGGGAAAAGAGACTTCCCAACTTTTCTCAGGGTCACTGTGAGCAGCGAGAGATCCCGACAGCCGCCTGCTCCTGGACACTGCTAAAGGCAGCAAACAGGGCAACCCCCAGCTCAGCCTGGCTGCCCTTCCCACCATCAGATCTCAGCAAAGCATCCATCCTTCAGGGGGTTTTGCTGCTTTTTATCAGGACTCCGCCTCTGAAAGGCAAAGGAATTATCAGGACTTTTGCCTCTGCTGCCTGGATGCAGCAGCTGATGATTCCTGTGTCAGTGTGTTGTCCCCGTTGGAAGGCTGGAAGAAAATTTCAACAGAAATTTCAAAATTTCAATTTTTGCCATGGAAAGATTATTTCTTGGCTACCAGAGCATTAAAAACCATATTGAGTCTCATCTGAAAAAAATCTGTGTAAGAATTGCCTAGAAACTGGGTTGTTCAACTCCATGGATATGCTCAGAGATGGCCCAAAATCTTCCCAGATCTCCCCATGCTGAAAGCAGAGATGTATTAGGGGCAGCTGTGACAGAAAACATTGCTCATGTGCTGTGCCAGGGTATGGCACAAAAAATTTAAATTGTCTTTTTGCAGTCTCTTCATAGTTAAGGCCATGATGTGTAATTTTTATTCTAACATCTAAAAAACCACCAGAATTTTGGAGCTTGAGTATCTCCTTTAGCAAAATACAGATTTTCTTTTTTTTAAAAAAAGGTTTTATCTATAATGCTCCTTCACAAGCAAAAGCACTTCTGTTGATTCTGTCTTCGAATAATTTGATTTTACATTTATGTGTAGGAATCTGTACCTAAAAAGCATACGTGATTTAAAATAAATCTAGAGATACTTGTGGAATCTACAAGGTAAAACTTTTATCAGCCCTAATGCTTTTTAAAAATGTATTTTACAGGCAATTTCCTGCCACACATTAACAGCAAAGTTAACATAAATGTTTAAAATATTTTTACTCAACTATAAAAAGAATTAAGATTGTATCACTTAAGCAAAATGTATCTTTAGTAGAGCTACAAAAATCAGTCCAGGACAGTCCCATTGATTTCACAGGCTAAAAAAAATAAGATCCTATTTTTTCTACTTTTTCTGGGTTTTTGGGTTTTGTTGTTTGTTTTGGTTTTGGGTTTTTTGGTTCTGTTTTGCTTTTCTTTTTTCTTTTTCTTTTAATTGCCACTTGTTCATAACAAGCACCAGCTAAAAAGAAACAGAGGACTGAAAGTTCCAGTTCTTACCAAGGAAGAATTTCAAGGAAAACCTGTACCCAGCACAGCACTTAGTATGTCCTTAGCACTAAACAAGTACTTGCATTAAAATTAGCAGGAGTTTGAATTGTTTTCATAAATCAAGTGAATAAAAATGAACCGGTAAATCCCAGAGTCATGCAGCAGAATTATAAGATACCACGTTATAAATGCCACAGTATTTCTCACAGCACAAACTTGTAAGGATGAGAAAGTAAAAAAAATTAATTCCTCTCAGCTCATAAACAAATAAGTAGAGAATATTAGACTTGAGACAATCTGCTACTAATACTCTGCTTTCAAGTATTTATGGATTTGCATGAAATTATATCTCCCCTCTTGCTCCAGTTTCACACTGGCTGCTGCTATTACACTACATTTTTGTGAAGAGGCTCATCAATGGTGGTTTTACCATTTCCAGACCAGTGTGACTCCAAAGTGGTTTTTTTGCCAGTGCTCTGCAGGCTGTTTGCTGAGCAGAGCCCGTGTCCCCGTCTCCTGCATGGCAGAGGTGCAGCTCAGGAAGGCACCAGAGGCTGCCCAAGGTGGCACTGGCTGCTTTGGCTTTTCATTCCACCTTGAACCTTCCCAAAACGTGCCCATGTGATTTCCACACCTCTCTCCTTCAAAAATATCACAATGAACAACGAGCAGGAACAACTCAAAAGCTCACAGGACCTTTTCCCAACATCTCAGTTTTTCACCCATATTTTTTAAAAAAATCGTAATTTCACTCTCCTATGCCTAACTATAAAAAAAAATAATGGTTTTGAGTAATGCAAATTTTAAATCAGCAGTGTTTGTATAACTCAAGAATCAGAGAATCACAGAATGGTTTGAGTTGGAAGGGACCTTGCAAAACTTCCAGTTCCTTCCATGGGCAGGGACACCTTCCACTGTCCCAGGGTGCTCCAAACCCCATCCATCCTGGCTTTGGACACTCCCAGGGATCCAGGGGCAGCCACAGCTGCTCTGGGCACCCTGTGCCAGGGCCTTGCCAAAAATAACAACATAATGCCTGCAAACCTCCCAATTTTAATTCTGTTTACAAATATTCCTATTTTGGATGAGTTGATAAAGTAAAAAGTTGGGTAAAAAAATGAGCTGATAAAGTAAAAGTAAAGATAAAGTTGGGTAAAAAGAATGTATTTTTATCATGTCCTAATGCAGGGCAACCATGCCAGGAAAAAAAAAAAACACCAGCAAAAGCCTATGGAGCAAACACTAATGTTTTACAGACATTTTCTTTCAAAGCATACTGGTTATCATCCCTGCAGTGGCACAGCACCTCAAACAAGTGTCACAAAACAGCAATCTCTCTTCTTCTGAGCTCCAAAACTTTCCAATTGCCTGCGGCACTCTCCAAATACTTGAGGTTTTTGTTATTTTTCTTCTTTCATCAAGTTAGACGACTGCTCAGCTGTCTCATCCAGCAATGTTTTATTCCAATCAGCCACTCCAGAAGCAAGGCAAAGGCAGGTCAGGTTCTCATCATGACTAGATTTTGCTGATCTTTTACACGCATCTGGTAAGAGACTCGGGGACAGCGTTGTTGTCATAAAAATTTACCTTGGGAGGAGAAGTCTGCAAGCAGTTTCTTTGTTTTGGATGAAGCGCTCACACTAAGTCAGACAAGGCTGTTCTGTGAGCACTCATTCCATGAGCATTTCAGCCCCTGAAGGTTGTGATTTCCCAGATTTCCATCGTTTGCTCCCCAGTGCACCCAGTTTCCATCTCGCCAGCTGCTAAAGGGGTGACTGGCTCCCTGTCCTCCCATGGGAACAGCTGCCTGCTGCTTCCCTGTGTGGAATAACTTGCAAAAATAAAGGTGTGTGCTAAATGAATAAATAGGATACAGCAAACAGAAATGAACAGTGAACCATCATTTGCATCTCATCTCCAAGCAGAAGCAATTTTAGAATATTAACTGTGCTGGGGGATACAATATAATCCAAAGTCTTACATGGGGGAAAAATATTCAAAACGTATTTTCCAAATTTATTTAGGAGCAGCATCAAACAATCTGTTGCAGTAAAACTTTTTTTTTCCCTTCTTCCTTCCCAACCTTTTTTTGTGTGTGTGTGGATGGATCACCCTCCTCTAAAATACTTCCTATAAAAGGAAAAATATTTGAGTAATGTGTGAATCTTGCCACAAAATAATTGAGCATTCAGGTCTAAGGTGGTTAATCAGATTTGATCAAGATGGTCAACAGAATGTGTTGAACTGATCAATAAGGAAAATGTAATGCAAAATACTAATATATATATATATATTAACCAAATCCAAAATCTTTTAAACCTAAATCTGGGCTAAGTCTCAGAAACATCTGAAATACAGAGATTTAGTTACTTCAAAAGAAAATGTGTCAAACCAGAATAAAACACAATAAAAAAGCCTCAGATCATGTTTTTTATGTAAAGTTCTTCAGTAACCTGCAGGAGATTTACTAAAGTAAGACTGCAATAAATACATTTACAAGGATAAGCAACATCATGAAAATCTCACAAAAAGTAAATCTCCTGAAAAGTAAAAATGAGTTGTGCAGGAGTATAAAATGAAATTACAAATTTTAATAAAGGCTTTATGAATATCAAGTTTCCCACATATTCTCAGTGGACAAATGTGGGGCTTAATGACTCCAGCAAAAGGCACATTTTGATGCCACAATTAAGTTTTTGATAGTTCCACCCTACAGAAATGGAAATTCTGGAAACCCAGCACAGGCTTCCCTGCTGGACTTTTGTGAAATGAGATGCTGATTGCACATACTCATTTTCTGGCTCAATAAGCTCCTTGCAGAGTGCTCAGGAGCTGTGGTGACAAATCCATCACCTCACGGAGTGCACAGTGACAGCCCCACAGCCCCACCCCAGCGCAGCCTCGTGCAAGTTTACAGCAGCCACCAAGGAGGAAATCAATAGGGAAATGTTCTGTACAATTCTGGGCAGCGAGAGGGAGAAAAGGGATATAAAAAATGATTTATTACATTCAATTTTACACCTTCCTTTGAAGCCCCAGCATTCTGATGGCCACATCAGTAACAGACACATTAGAAGAGCTCCTGACTCACAGCAACTGAGTTGACTCATCCACAGTGTGCATTATTACCTTTGTATCTGCCAGCAATTCAGTGCGAAATTTGCAACTAAACCTGCAGCTCAGACTGCCAGCTCCACAGAACAATTGTAACATGACTGATTTTCCAAGGAAGACTTCTTTAAACAAGCCTCATGAAACTCAATATGCAGCCAGCCAATGAATCCAGACCCAACAGGCTGTTAACCCGAAACGATTTTCCCTAAAACAGGTAATTCCAAACTCATAAATGCAGCCCTGCTGATTTCTGCCCTTTCCTGCAATAAAAACACACAAATTCAAAAGCTGTGTCGGAGTCAAGGGTAAAGAAAAACCTGGAAGCAGATGTTACCATGGGAGCCTTAAGGAGCGCCGACACAACAAGAACTGTAAAAGCAAGGACCCACTTAAAGAGTTTGGCAGAGAGAATCAAGGACCACCACAGAGCGTGGCCTGAAGAAAGGCACAACAACCTCTGGGTTACACTGCAGTGATTTTTCATTTCTTTTTTAAAGCAAAGATTCTGAAAAGAATTTAAGAGGACCCAAGTCTTATATCCAGGAAGAATAAGGAGGAAGAAAAAAAAGAGAAGAAATTATCACAGGACCTAGATTAATGATCTAATAACTTGATTTTTTTTTTTTGGCCAAGGGAGGTATTTGAAGGAATAGACAAAAATGGTCAAATGGGAGCAGTAAGATAATCCTTCACAAAGTCCCTACAAGAAGCTAAAATCTGAAACTTCTCATGCCCTCACCTCCCAGGTTCTAAAACTGCTTTCCTTCACAAAATTCCATTCCACAAAGAATGAGACCTTTAATATTTTCAGTTGCTTTCTTTCCAGTTCAAAAACATTTAATTCCACTTTCTTGACACCTTCTAAGTTTTATAGGTATTTTGGAACAGGATGGGGACAAATCCAAGTGATTGGTGAGAGCAAAGGGCTGGAGGGCAACCCAGGAGGATGAAGATGCTACAGAAACTTAAAGATCCTTTGGGTTCCCTGTCCCAGCAGTCTTCCAGGAAAGGTTTTGAATACTTTTCCCAGGATTTAGGGCAAATCAGCCTTAGCAGCATCACTGTTAATGAAAAGGAAAACTCAAACATCTTCATTTATTCTTATTTTTTGACAAAATTGGTTTCTAATTTCTCTGCTGAAAAAAGGCCTTATAAAGCCACTATTTGATTATACACACGACTCCCACAGCTCAGTTCAAACTGATATTCCAGGCTTTCCATCTTATTTCCATGAGAGATGGAAAATAAAAGATCTATGGCCCATCCAGGGCTGGTGCTGGGTTGTAAAACCAAAACAGTCACAAAACAATGAAATAAAAAAGTACTGAAATCAAACAACCAAAACCCACCAAAAAAAAACCCAAAAACACCCAAAAAACCAAAAAACACCCCAAAAAACCACCAAAAAAAAACACCCACCAAAAAAAAAAAAAAACACAGCCAGCATCCCTCACAGACTGTAAAGTCTACTGTGGAAACTGCAGGGCCAAGCACTTGAAAAAGAACACAAGTTTGTAACTTGATTGTATCAATTTCACTCTTGGACACTTTAAGTTCAATGAAAAAGGCTAAGAAGTGTGCAGAACAAATTCATTACTAATCTCTCATTAAAGATGTATAAAATATTATACAGTGATCTGCTACTCTGAGCTCAAAATTTCAGACTTCAGTTTCAAAGTGCTTAGTAAATTTTGTTCAGTAAAATTTAAACACCAGGAAAAGCTCTAGAATGGTGATCACAATGATAATTTCCACTCTTGCAGCTTGTCTACTGCTAGAAAAAAGTTAATTTTTAAAAGACACCAAACCCCCTAAAGACCAGTAAAAATACTGAAACTTTCACCAGTGTCAAAAACCATCCTCCCCACCTTTTCTTTAATGAAAACCTAATGCTACTTTCTACCCAATATTCAAACCAACTAAAATGTAAGCACAGAGATGGACTCAGAGAACGCCCTTTGAGAGGGTAAAACAAAACCTGAAAAATAACCAAGGTGGAAACACAGGAAAGCCCTTTACTAAGAGACTGAAATCTCTAGAAATATGAAAATAGAAAATAATGTTCCTGCTTTCTTCTTGTTGGCCAAGCAAACCAGCAAGGAAATAGAAACTTCTGTCTCCAGAGCTGTCTGCCACTCAGGGATGGGGACAGATGCAGCTCACAGCCTGGGCTTTCTTCTTCTGTGCTCAAACACAAGCACAATTGTGAGAATTCACTTGTGGGGAATTTCGGAAGGAATTTGAGACGGGACCTCTGAGTTGTTTTTGATAATTCAGTTAATTTTCTTAATTTCTACATAGGAAGGGTGAGTTCAGCTTACATTGTTATGGTATGGTTTAGAAGGTTGTTGTATTTAGCATATTTCATGAGTCCTGCACCTTTCTGGTGTTATCTCGTGGGCAGCAGATCTTCACAGCACAAGCTCAGGATCTTCCTCAGTCAGGGTTCCTCCAAGGCTCTCCCTGACTGGCCAGCCCACCCCCTTTTATCCCAGTTACCTTGACTGGCCACAGCTGCTGCCCAATGAAGGACATCACAGCTGCAGCCCATCAAGGATAACTGGGACCTGCCAGGGCAAAGATATTCAAATACGGTACAAATATATTTTACATGGACTCAAAGGCCACTCACACAATACATATATTTTTAAGGGCCTCCTGTATTTCCCCCTTTTTCTTTTACCAAAACATGTTTAGATGGACAACTATACAGATATTCACATTATACAATAATACATACATTTTCCCAGCTCTCGGCTGTCTTATCTCAAATACAATATATTTTCCCACGACTCAAAGGCCATGTACAGCACTCACAGCTCCTTGCTCAAAGGCCATTCATTCCACAGCTCCTGGCTGTCACAGCTCCCTGATCCAAAGGCCATGTATTCTCACAGCTCTTGGCTGTCCTATTCTTACAGTTCTTGGCTCAAAGGCCATCCACAGCTCTCAGCTGTCCTATCCTTCCAGCTCCTCTGTCCTGGCTCAAAGGCCATCCACAGCTCTCAGCTGTCCTATTCTCTGCTATCACATCGGGGTCACCAGCTGTTGTATTTATCATATTTCTAGAGTCCTGGTACCTTTCTGGTGCTTTCTCGTGAGCGGCAGATCTTCACAGCACAGACTCTGGGTCTTCCTCAGTCAGGGCTCCTCCGAGGCTCTCCCCAACTGGCCTGCCCACCCCCTTTTATCCCAGTTACCTTGACTAACCACAGCTGCAGCCCAATGAAGGACATCACAGCTGCAGCCCATCAAGGATAACTGGGACCTGCCAGGGCAAAGATATTCAAATACGGTACAAATATATTTTACATGGACTCAAAGGCCACTCACACAATACATATATTTTTAAGGGCCTCCTGTATTTCCCCCTTTTTCTTTTACCAAAACATGTTTAGATGGACAACTATACAGATATTCACATTATACAATAATACATACATTTTCCCAGCTCTCGGCTGTCTTATCTCAAATACAGTATGTTTTCCCATGACTCAAAGGCCATGTACAGCACACAGAGCTCCTTGCTCAAAGGCCATTCATTCCACAGCTCCTGGCTGTCACAGCTCCTTGATCCAAAGGCCATGTATTCTCACAGCTCTTGGCTGTCCTATTCTTACAGTTCTTGGCTCAAAGGCCATCCACAGCTCTCAGCTGTCCTATCCTTCCAGCTCCTCTGTCCTGGCTCAAAGGCCATCCACAGCTCTCAGCTGTCCTATTCTCTGCTATCACATCGGGGTCACCAGCTGTTGTATTTATCATATTTCTAGAGTCCTGGTACCTTTCTGGTGCTTTCTCGTGAGCGGCAGATCTTCACAGCACAGACTCTGGGTCTTCCTCAGTCAGGGCTCCTCCGAGGCTCTCCCCAACTGGCCTGCCCACCCCCTTTTATCCCAGTTACCTTGACTAACCACAGCTGCAGCCCAATGAAGGGCATCGCAGCTGCAGCCCAGCAAGGATAACTGGGACCAGCCAGGGCAAAGATATTCAAATACAGTACAGATAGATTTTACATGGACTCAAAGGCCACTTACACAATACATATATTTTCAAGGGCCTCCAATAGAAGGTTATAAGACTTTTAGTTACATGACTTTTTAAGGATTTATTCACTAATAAAACACTGCTAACAAGTATAATTATGTTTTTGACTTAATCTTTAAATATTTTGTCTTATGGACTTACAGTGTAAGCATTTTTAGCTAACCATGTTGTGGCACACAAACTTACTGTACTGCATTCTAATCTCTTTGTTAACTTTTGTAGCTTTTTTTTTTTTTATCTCTTAACCTCTAAACTTTCTTTTAATTAGCTTAAAAGCTAATTGTCTCTGCTTTGAACTATAAACCTGCATTCTTGCTTCTAGCACCTAAGTCTGGAAACTTTTTCCAAGGTCTTAGATCAAATCTTGTGTTTAATTCTAAGCTTTGGCTTAGAAAATTCGGAGAGTTCTTTGCATTTTGGATTCCAACACAAAATTAAATTGACTTTCAGGAGCTCTTGAGAATTGCAGTAACAGCATTAAAAATATTCTGTGGATGAGAAGGGTCATGTGTAAAGCAGCAGTGATTTCTGGCTGGAAATAAATGATGTGACCCTGATACACCCTGAACACACGAGCTGGAATGCTGCTGAATTCAGAAACTCCAAAATAAATATATCTCTTTGCCAGTGGATTTAATCATCATATCAGTGGCTCACAAAGAAATGCTCATTTCACAGGGCATGGATCATTATAAAATTAATTCACTGATCACAGTCACTACAACAAGGATACACCTGCCTGTTTCCAGCTACTCTAACCAATATTTCAGTTGTGTCAGACAGGAACTGCTCAAATAAAAACTCATTTACTTTTCCATGAAGGGTAAAAACACTGCCACAAACTTTTTTAATCCTCCACATTCCAACAGCCAACAATATCACATTGCACATGCATGAAAACACTGAGTCCCTCGGCCTAAAAGAAAGAAATAAAAAATATAAATATTACTGGCTATGGAAGAGATCTTATGAGGTAGAACACAGGAATGAAGCAGATTTAAAGAATATGTACTGAGAAGACAGAAAAGAAAGAAGAAAAAGATGACAGATATCTATCTATATCAATTTTATTATCTATAAATACAGATATTATAGTAGATATAAATATATATCCATCTTCTTTTTCTTATGCCTTATATGCATGCATTTCCCTCAAAATTTTCCATCCTTGTCAGGAAAGTATAAATGCACCTGCCAATTAAAGTATTTCAAGCAGAGTAGTAAAAGCTTAATCACTCCACACTAAGGGTGTAGATGTGTGTAATTCCCTGGGAAAAAGTGGAATACATTAATACATCTTCCCTGGAAACAACTCCACATCCAGAAGCCATTCAGCACACGGGGTTCATTATGTTTTTACATGAACACCTTCCAAAGGAAGTATTTATTATTAGCATAAGCAGATACAATACATTTTCATTACTAGGGAGCAAGGTGAAAGGAATCAGAAAAATTAATTCCTGCTGCAAATCTCCTTTCTCCAAAACCCTTCTCGGAAAACTTACAGGTTAATTGTTTGTACAAGGAGATAAAGATTTAGAGCAAGAAAATGCAAAGGTGTCAGCTTTGTCCAGTGATGAGTCCAGCCTGGAGCTGGCTGGAATTGGCTCCATGGATGTGGGGAAGCTTCCAGCAGCTTCTCACTGAACCCTGTTGTTGGGAAGGATGGAAGTTTGACAAGAAAGTCTCACAGATGTGTGCTTGGCAGAAAGATTTTTGAATGTAGAATCTGATGAAGGAATAGAGATGGAAGCAACTTTTGATATAGAAGAAAAGAATTGCTGAGCCAGTCTTACTGGATAACCAAGGAGGCAAAGGCTGTGTTAGTTAGAAGGGGTTTGTATGACTTAGAGCAAAGGATAAACCCACCTCAAACAAGAAGATGTTTTTACCAAGCAGAAAGACAGCACAGGCAAACAAGGCAGCAAATGTTGCAAGTAGGAAAAACTCTCAGAATTTTCCACTGCAAAAAAATTGGAAAACATCTTCTAGCTTAAACTGTAATGTACTGACTTTTAGTGATTGGAGAACAGTAACATGAATATGGTAATTACAGTATTTATGATAGGCTATAGATAAAAGTTAAGGTATAGATTGGTTCTACTGTATGAAGATGCTCAGCAAAGAAAAGTCTAGAATGCATTGTAGCCCACACTCAGGGTCTCCAGGCCTGCCTGCAGCTGGAGCTGACAGCTGTGGGCACAGGCTCTGTCACCCACCACCCTGGACTGCTGTGACATCTTGGATACAATAAACTACATTTTGGAGAGCCCTGGAGTCCCACATCCCTCATTTAGGCTCTTACACTCTGTAGTCCCCTGCCTACCAAAACCTGGCCATTCAAACCCAATATTTTGGTGTTTTCTTGTGTATACTTTTCCACACTGCCAGTTTCTTAAGAGAAAATTAAGCTGAAGTAAAAGTTCTTAAAGTGAAAATTAATTAGTTTAAAATGTTATGTATACTCAATTTTGTCTATTTTCGTCCTTAAAACAGGTTTGTAAAGAACAAAACACACATTAAATGTCAAGGTTACTTTGTTATGACTAAGCTGTTTTTTGGCTAAACCTCCTTCTATTCATGAAGGAAGAGGGAAAATTTGTGCAGATAGTCCTTTGTTCCTCGCTGACCCAAGAAACTGAATGAGAATGAAAATTCTAGCGCTGACTTCATTTAGGATATTAAAAAGACTTATTTTAAAAAACAGATATCTACAAAAAGGAAAATTTCTACTCAGCAGAGAAATATTCCTTGTGTATTCATCAAAGGCCATCTGCACAATATTGAATTAATCTGTGTTGAATAGGCTAAGTATGAGTTATATACCCTTAATACCCTCATTATTAATTAGTAAAAGATTTGAAGTTTCATCAATGAGGACCAAAGCACTACAAGAGTACAGAGAACTAGACTAAATAGGAGAGAAACCCCAATATATAAAGGGGAAAATATTAATCATCCCATTGAAAGAGACAAGTAGGAGAGGATATTTCTTCCCAATCTGAGCATCTGCTGCTCATACACATAATATTCAAGAACACCAAACACTGATGAGCTTATGAGAAAAGATACTGAAAATTAATTTGCCTAACAGGAAAATAAATATGGCGATTAACACCATGTGCTTGAGGCACAATTACACCGTTTTCTTAAGGCAAAACTTCATGTAAATTTCTCTGGCTGAAAATCAAGGTCATCTTTAAAGTACACCAAAAGCTCAGATCTCTCTAGTTACAAAACAAAAATAAAATAAAAATTCATAAAACAGTCAAAATTACCAAAAAGTCTACTTGGATCCATTAAAAGTTGAACACCCAATGGAATCAATAATCCAAAGAAATTAACAAAGGAAACAAACAGAAATCAAATCTAAAATATCCATGTACCCATGCCCTGAGTCCTTTGAACTGCAAATAAATCAGTCAGTGTTCTGAAATACATATTGAAGGGCAATGGAACAGAAACTGCCACTGCTTCTCAGAACATGGATCATTAGAATTAGGTCAATTAACACCTCAAAGCAAAATCTTGTAATTAGCGTATTATTTTTGTAATTAGGATTATTTTCCAGCCATTCTAACTTTTGCAGACTGATGACACACACAGCTAACGAAGTTAATGAAAAAGAAGAAAGTGAGTAAGATTTTCAGATCACTCTGAAGAATGAAGCTAAGATGGATTGCAAACTTCAATATCCAAATTGCTCCCAAAGTCGTTAGAAACATACATATTTAATCACAGAGGTGCTGCTCTAGTTTCTCTTTTCCCTGGCAAATCTGATCGATGGCAGAAAATAAGGGAGGTAGGGATTGCTCCCTCCGTGATTCAGAAAGAGAGAAGACATCTCACTGCAGGGTTTTGTTCTTCCAGTAATTATTTTCCCAGTTTTATGACTCCTGGTGGACCTAGAGCATCTCACGGAGTTAGTAAGGTTGAAAAAGACCTTTAAGATCAACAAGCGCAACCATTAACTGACGACAACTAAACCACACCCTCAAGCACCACATCCACGCGTTTTTTTGACCACTTCCAGAGATGGTGACTCCATTCCCTTCACAACCCTTTCCATGAAGAATTTTCCCAATATCCAATTTAAACCTCCCCTGGTTTAGATTGGCCGTTCCCTCTCCTCCTGTCCCTGTTCCCTGGAGCACAGCCTGACCCCCCCGGCTGTCCCCTCCTGTCAGGAGCTGTGCAGAGCCACAAGGGCCCCCCTGAGCCTCCTTTGCTCCAGGCTGAGCCCCTTCCCAGCTTCCTCAGCCTCTCCTGGGGCTCCAGACCCTTCCCAGCTCCCTCAGCCTCTCCTGGGGCTCCAGACCCTTCCCCAGCTCCGTTCCCTTCCCTGGCCATGCTCCAGCCCCTCAAAGTCATGAGGGACCCAAACTGACCCCAGAATTTAAAATGACTCCTGAGTGCCACGCTTCAAAACTAATTCCAATTCTCCATCAAAGATTCAAGTGGCACTGATTTCCCCATCTTTCCAGCTTGTATGTAATTTACCCTTTATTTACAGTTTAAATTCACCTATAATTTCATTTTCAAGTATGATTAATAGACTTGGTATGATTAATAAAAAACCTTCACTACAAGACAACCTATTGCTGATACACAAACATACACTGGTTAAGACCATAATATTTCTTAACTTACTAAGTTACTACTTGTCCTGCAAATCCTACTCCAAAATCCCTGATGAGGCTGTTTAGTGTTTGGATGTTCTATTTTCAGGGTGTGAATCCCATATTCTAGTTTAGTTTAGATTAGAATCATAAAATACTATTTACATTGTAAGTGCTACCAGAAATAGTCTCAAAATCTATACTGGCAGCAAATTTAAGACAATTTCTTTTTAATTGATAAGCCTTTGCATAGATGAAATGCATCCAAAGTCTTTAGGCTTCCATTAAAAGACAAAACCACAATAATTCACATAATTCTTCTCTGATCTCATTCCAATTTGTCAACAGTTCTTTTGAGAAGGGGAAATCCTTCCAATAATAATCTCATTAACAAATACTATGTTACAACAATAATAACACTTAAATAAAATTTACTTCACACCCAGCAGCTGATCCACTTAAGGATCATTTTATCATGTTATGATGAGCTCACATTCAGTTGGATATTTGAAAATCTATTTTGAAGTTGCTGCTTAACAAACCACACCAAGACCCTGCTCATACAGTATGGGACTAAAGTTCTTTATTTTAATACATTTTATTCACATTTAGTACTATTAAAAACATTTTTTAAGTTGCCCCCCTGTTAAAGCACTACATTTGTATGACAAAAATATTCCTAGACTTAGAATCATTCCAGTTATATAAATTATTATATCAGCACTTGTATCTGCTGCAGTAATTCTGCAGTCTTTAATTTAAAGACTGGGAAAAAATGTGTCAAAGACTTTGAGTAAATGAAATTTTATGTTATCAAGAAGGATTTCTTTATCAGCCAAAATGAAAATCCATTTCCGATTTTGTATCAATGCCACTGCCTTTCAATTATGCAACCATCTTTTAAAACAAAAGGTGATACACCTGTCCTGCTTTAATCAGCATTTTTAACATAAAAGAAAATGTAATTCACTAATATATTTGTTAACCCTCAGAAATTTTGGAAGTGACAGGCAATTCACAAGATGTTTTTAAAAACCCCAAAACATAGAACTGCTTTTCAAGCAAACTGGGAAAAATCATCTAAAAACGCAATCAAAGCCAATTTTCCCTCAAAACCTTTAGATGTTCCCCTTCTACAGGGATGACCCAAATTAAATCAACAGGATTGTTAAGAACCTGCTGAGTTGTGGATTTGGGGACAGGAAAAAGACTCATCCCTGTTTCACTAGACCTCTCCATTCATCTTCAAGGACACAAGCAGAAGAACACTTCAATAATTAGATTGATCTTCTTGATTAGAGTTTGGAAATCCCAGGCAAGAACATTTTCTGAAAAGCCTTCCATGAAAGCTGCCAGAAAACCATCTGCAGGAATAGAACTGGGTTAGAGAGCTGTCTAGACAAGTTCCAAAGATGCTATTTCAGGATGCAGGATGGAGACAGGATCAGGGACCTCCCTGGGCTCCAGCAATGAAACTGCTGGCACTGATTGTCCCCTCCACTTACAGGGAAGGGTCAGCCAGGCTGGACAGGGCTCAGAGCAAGCTGGGATAGTGGAAGGTGTCCAGCCCATGGCAGGGGGTCAGAACAAGGTGATCTTTCAGGTCCCTTCCAACCAAACCATTCTGCAAATAAAATTATTTTGTCTGTATCACAATAAAGACAAAAACACTTTCCGGTAACCTCGAGCTGCTAATAATTGCCTAATGATGAAGAAAATTGAGGAGTTATCCAATGCATGGGAAGTCCAGCATTTCATGCAAAGAATTTCAAATTAGAGCAGGTTCATTCTAGCCATGAGCTTTTTCAGTCACAGCTTATTGCACACCCAAGATGCTCCCAGCACAATCTGCATTTCCAGCTACGATACACCAGGGACAAATTTTCTCACCATCTTTCCACACTGGCTTGTGCAGCAGGAGAGGAGAGAAAAGCAGCCATAATATTAGCAGTGCTCTGAGTTAAGAACCATCACTGCATAAAAGCAGAACATGGCAGTAATGGATGGGACCTAAATCCCTCTGAGTCCTTCGTTCTCCCCCTTACAAATGCCAACATGCACAAAATCCAAAGTACAAACATAAACACCTCTGAGCAGTGAGTAAAATGGGAGGCACAGACTGACGAGGTCCAGATCTTACAGGACACTGCATACCAAAAATACCCTGCAGCTTTCAAGCACTGGAGAGTAAAAATAGAAAAGACAAAATTTAGCTGAAGGTTCTCCTAGACAGCACAAGAAGTCTCCATGCCGAGAGGATCCCAGCTAGAGCTGGCACAGAGACACAAATATTACTGAAATGATGGTAAACAAGAAGCAGGGATGGACAGAGAGCAGCAGATGCCTCTCCAATGGTTAAAAAAACCCCTGAAATAAAAAGCACAGCTGGCAGTGCTCAGTTGAGGAATTATTTTAAGCAATATATAGTAGAGACTTAGGACAAAGAGCAAATGGAACAAGTTGTGCCATGGGATGTTTAGATCGGATATCAAGAAATATTTCTTCACTGAAAGGTTGGTCAAGCCAGGGCAATGATGGAGTCCCCATCCCTGGCATGATTTAAAAACTGTGGATGTGGCACTTGGGGACATGGGTGAGTGGTGGCCTTGGCAGTGCTGGGGAACAGTTGGACTCGATGATCTTAGAGGGTTTTTTCAACTTAAACAATTGTATACTTCTATAAAGCTGGAGAAAGAAAAGAAGATTCTGTTCCTATTCTACATAATAACTTCATAAAAATGTTTGAAGTTCAGTTTCAGAGAGAAAAGAGTTCCATATTCTTCTTGTGGTATGATTTGACTTTGTCTCCCCAACATGGATCAGCCATCACCCCATCCATGCACAGTCCAAGCTCCCACACCCCCAGGAACACCACAGATTTGGGACTGCTCTGACAAAGAGCCTAAACAAGAATTAGTTTCACTACTGGGAGAATAGTCCTGTTCAGGTAAAAAAAAATTTGGGGAGATTTTGGGAAACAATTGTATACATGGGATGAATTTGAGTTTCCCATATTTTTGGGAATTTTGGGAGATTTTGAGCCATCACCCATTTTGGGTTGTTTTTCCCAGGAATTTTGGGGATTTGGGGACTGCTCTGACAAAGAGCCTAAACAAGAATTAGTTTCACTACTGGGAGAATAGTCCTGTTCAGGTAAAAAAAAATTTGGGGAGATTTTCGGGGAATTTTGGGGTGAATTTGAGGGGATTTTTGGGGAATTTTGGGGAGATTTTGAGTGGATTTTGGGTTGTTTTTTGGGGAATTTTGGGAGGGATTTGGGGAGATTTTGGGTGAATTTTGGGGTGAATTTGAGGAGATTTTGGGGTGGAATTTGGGGTGAATTTGAGTGGATTTTGGGGTGATTTTGGGTGGATTTGGGGGTGTTTTTTTGCAAATTTTGGGGGAATTTTGTGGTGGATTTGGGGTATTGACCTAATATTAACCTTATTATACAATTGAATTGAGCTTGAATGATGAAAAAATAAACCTTTATAATTCATTTTCCCTTAGATCTCTCTTGCAGGCAAATTCAGCTGAATCCAGCTATCAAATAAAGAAATTGCTGGAGAATTCAGTGCAATTACTGAAACAAGTGCAACAGGTATCAGGCTGCTCCATTACCCACCCTCTCCCCAGCTGGTTTGAAATATGCAAAGACATTCAGCAACCCTATAGAAGTAAAGCTGTTGTTCAAATGCAGCTGACAAGATTAATAAATAATGTCTTTCTCATGGAAAAGAGCCCACCAGATTTAGGCTTCAAATGCAATAAAACCAAGGTTCACCAAATGTAAGTAAAATCCAATAAACTGGAATTGTTGGGAATACAGTTGTGTTTGTATATTTATGGCAATATAGAAATTTGCCAATTTTCCAAACACAGAGTACAAGGGATTGGATTAGTCCTAAATTCATGAATAATAACATCAGCCATGATTGTTATGATCTTCTTCATAAACACCATGAAATAAAACTATTTGTAAATTTATCCAACTTATTTATTTCATAGGTAGAGGCAATTAATGTTACTTTGTGATGCTATTATTTTTAAAAATGCAAAATCATTAATCAATTCTTTTAGTCTGCCTTATGATAGATTGTTGCTTCCTTTAAGATGCTGAAACTGGCATCTTAAATTCATTGGAAAAAACCCACAAAACATGCATGGCAATCAGAGCTGTCTCTCCACAGCTAATCCAGAAGGACAAAAGCGTGTCACACTGAAGGAAAACAGAATCAGTCACAAACAATCTGCAACAGGAACACTCACCATTATTTGTGCTGTTGTTAAAACTCCGGAATAATAAACAACAGTCCAAAAACGGAAAGATCCTAAAAGGCACAACTGCTGCATGGTTGTGGTAATAAAGGCAGAGTTGTAAACAGCCACATAGGCTGAATATTTAAAATTCCTAGGCAAAACTAATGAAAAGAAACACAGATTGACTTTAGAAAACTTAAATCTTAGCAACAGAGAAAATCTCATCTTCTCATCTTCAAAAACTTGACACAGCTCCTTCATCTTCTCATCTGTTTGTACATACATGATTTTTTTTTGGTGTCTTTCAACAAACAATTGCATGGATGTTGGTGCTTTATAGTTGGCAACTATTTCTTTTCTCTTCTTAATATATATATTGCATTCATATTCATATTTAATTACCACTCAAAACCAACAGCAACAAAAAAAAAAAAACCCCTTAACTCCTTATGGCTAGCCTCCAACAGTCTTATTTTTCAGCTCTACATAAAATATCACATAATTACAGTTAAAACCTTCCTAAAAATGTAATTCTTTTCTCTTAGGAAAACCACCCACAGTCTAACAAATGAAATCCCAACCCACTTGGTAACTACACAGGAAGGTGAGAGTAATAGGCAGCAACACTTCAGAATATGTTTTAGTTATATATTTCCTTATAAACATGTAATGGAATTAAAAATTATAAGACTCATAGTAAAACAAAAGGTCAGAAAACAAAACTAGCAACAAATACAATTACCTTATGCTTTTAGCTAATTGTGACACTAAAGCCAGAGGAAATAAACACATTTATTAGTAATTTCAACCCACTGGAGAACAGAAATTCTAATGATTTTTTCCCAGCACGTATTTCTTAGAAAATCTCAGTAATGGCAAGTTAATAAATGACACGACAGGCCCTACCTGCTCCTCTTCCACCGTGACAACAAGCACTGGGATCAGGGTACCCCAGCCAGCTCCAAGCCTCTCACATCTGACAGCCACACAAAGTTTTAATTAGATTGCTAGATCAGGGCTTCCTTGAAAAAATGCAGTTCTGTCATTTCTAATACATTCTCATGATCAGTTAATGGATTTTTGGATTTATTTTATTTTTGCCTCCAGCTCAGACAACCTTCTTGTCTTCTAATTTCTTCTAAATCAGTTCCTAGGTTATCCATATTTTCTCATCTGGAACACTAATGAGCTTGTCTAAAATTCACTTTTAATGCAACATTCTCCTACCCTGACTCACTGAGGTGTTCTTTGTCAAACCCACATCACATTTCTGCATTAGTCTCCAAAGTATCAGGAGAGCCCAGTGGTGTTTGTGAGGGTCTCCAGGATGAGGTGAGAGATGAGAATCTGACTCCATGTTCTCAGAGGGCTGATTTATTATTATTTTATAGAATGTTACACTAAACTATACTAAAAGAAAGAGAAAGGATACATCTGAAGCTCAACAAGAATAAAGAATAAAAGCCTGTGACTCAGAGTCTGACACAGCTGGCTGTGATTGGCCATTAACAAAAAACAATTCACATGGAACCAATCAAACATTCACCTGTTGGCAAACAATGTCCAAGCCACATCCCAAAGCAGCCAACACAGAAGCAGCAATCAAATAATTACTGTTTTCATTCCTCTCAGCTTCCCAGGAGAAAATCCAGGGCAAAGAAGATTTTTCAGAAAATATAATGGTGACAGAGACCAGTGGATGTACCATCATCTGGAAACCTGTCAGTCATGTTCCTACACACACACTGAGTTCAGGGTCTAAGTTCACAGATACAAAAGAACTAAATTAGCACTTTGGGAGCCCTAAAACTCGTGTACAACAATTTCCAGTTTTTCCAGCATTGTCCAAAATCATACACACAAGAAAGTACTCTGATTATTCAAAGGCGAAAGCCAAAACAAAACATGAATTTGTCCTGCTGATGCTGGAAATCACAGGATCAGGCAAATTTTGGCTGCAGGGGACTCAAGATTTAATCTGCTCCAAACTGCTGGTCAGAATTCCTCTACAACTCCCTGAAAGGAAGTTGTGTCAAGGTTAGGATTGGCCTCTTCCCCCAGACAAGCAGCAAGGGAATGAGGGGACAGGGCCTGGAGCTGTGCCACTGGAGGGTCAGGTTGGAAATCAGGAGGAATTTCCTCACTGAAAGGGTGCTCAGGCATTGGAACTGCCCAGGGAGGTTTGGAGTCCCCATCCCAGAGGTGTCCAAGGAATAGCTGGGAGTGGCACTCAGTGCTCTGGGCTGGGCACAGGTTGGACTCCATGATCCTGGAGGGCTTTTCCAACCTGAATTACTCCATGGAAGCAGGACTGCCTTCAAAGGCTGCTCAGAAGCTTTTCTGAAAGTTCTGTTGCATTTTGTGGCCATCAAATCTCTCTCTTCTATCCAGTGACATGTTTCAATGACTTGTGGAAGAACTTCCCATCTCTAAGATCGCCTCCTCGTTAAGCAGCTCATTTGAATCCACAAGTGGACTTCAGAGCTCAAACTGAATGAGATTAAATACCTATGCATTTATCTATTCATTTATTTGCCAAGATGAAATTTCAAACTAGATGTTCTCTCTCTCAGGAAGGAAATTGCTTTGAAACTTTTTAAGGAGATCCCAATCTTTTTGCATGTGGCATCTTGCGGAGGCTGCCACAGCACAGGTAAACCAGAGATTATTCCTGACCTGAGCAGACTGCAAATGCTATTTCAGGAAGAGGAAAAAAAACCCAAAAAGTCTTTAAAACTGGGATGATCGTTAACTTATCTGAGAAAAAACAGAAAGAGCAGCTGAGCAGCCTCAGCTAGAAATGCAACAGATAAAGGCAATCTGAAGGTAACACATTTTTCATCACTTGGAGCTTTCGTGATTACGTTTGTGTGGCTCATATAAAACAGGTTTTAGTCAAACATACTCCACTGGAATCAAAGTAGAGGGAAATAAGCAAATCTACTTATTTGCCTAATACAATAAATCAAATCACATGCTCAAAAAGGAGGTTTTTATTTTATTTATTTATTCATATTATCTAGAATCCTATGAAAAGAAGAAATCAGAATGGAAATATTCATAAAAGTTGAATAAAACAATAGCCTAACATTTGCCTACCCTTTCTTGACAGCATTTTATTTTCCCTAGTCTTCTTGACACACTGCTAAAATAGAAACACATTGTTACTCATCAAAATACAATCTTGGGAACACGAGTTGTTATCCTTGAAGAAATGCAAGTCCTGTAGCTCAGTTTGTAATTTCTTGATTTGCATTTGCTCGAGTGTGCTATCAAACAAATGTGTAGCTGAGCCCAAAGCTAACCCAGAACCTGGTGAAACTGTGAAGCTACAATGGAACTCCTGGGCTGATGCTTTCTCTGGGTAAAGCAGTGGAAAATAAAGCAAAAGGAGAACAGGAAATCCCTCCCAGAGGACACAATAACTTGAGTTTCACAACAGTTTGGTGATCAGCAGCTTCACTTGCTGATGCTGATCAGTACCAGAACAACAGAGAACTGGCAACCTCATTTTCAGCTGGTTTCCCAGTGAATTCAGGATTTTAGTCTCTCTTCCATACCAAGAACAAAATTACCAGGGTTTATAATTGAAGTTAGTTACCATGTTATCACCATGTGGAATGAAAGAGCAAACTCTCTGCCTTGAGTCTGTAAAGTCATGTAAACAGTCAGAGACTTTCATGTCCAGAATAATTTGTAGAGAAATAACAATTTTTTTTTTTTTTTTCAAAAACAAAGAAAGACAACCAGATGTCACTGCTTTGGAAAGTTTCTCACTGAAAGAGCAGAGGAAACATACAGAAACATCATTTTGGGGGAATTAAAGAAGCAGCTTTCCCTTATTAACAGCAAATAAGAAACAAAAAGGCACCAGGCCTCTAAAAACACTCCATAAAAACAGGTTTTAATAGTTTCTGTAATTTGGATGGTTGGTTTTGGTTTGTTTTCATTTCATTGTCTTCCATGGTGGAATAAACCAGAAGCATGTCTCAGTCAGATCCCTATTTTAGACTGTTTGTTTGTTAAGTTCCTAAATTGCTTTACAGGACAGACATAAGTAAATAGTTGGTGCTACTGTATTCCTGCTCACATTTTGAGACTATAAATTATTTAAAACAAGAATCTCTAAACATGTTTGAACAGAGCTTTCCAACAGAGATCACGAACAAAAACTGTTCATGTTTTTATTATCAAATATTATTAAGATAATTATGTAAAGAGTAAATACAGCATCAGGCTGAAGGAAGAAACAAAACAAACCAAAGACACTTGCCTGGGTAACAAGTGGCTCCAATAGTCTCTCTACTGTGAGAGTCCTGATTTCCAAACTTTTGGGGTCCCATTTCAAAATGATAGGTGACGTTGCAGAAGTCATACTCCCTGGAACAGATAAAATTACACAGCATGAAAATTATTACTGCAATATCCACATCCTGCAGAGCATTTATTTAAAGAATAAATATATATATAGCCACATATAAAATACTTCTCCATAGTCTTGCTGGTGCTCCTCTACTCACAAGAATTCCCAGGCGCACCACTGCCACATCCAATGGGTGTTATTTGATGTTTATATTCTGAATTATTTTTACTCCTGTACCTCCAAGACCAATGCAGATGGAGGGCACAGGCAGGAGCAGGGTCATCCTGAAGGACTTTATCCCACAAAGAGACCACAAAATGGAGCAGGGGAAAAGTGTGAGGAAATTTTATGAGCTTACTGCAGCCCCCATATGCCCCTGCACCACTCAGCATGAGAGAGGCAAGGGACTGGAAGAGTCAGAAGTGGAACAAAACCAATTCAACAACTCTCTTCAGATTTTTGAATCAAACTTCCCCCACAGTATTCAGCATCTCTTAATTTTTCATCAAGAGTACTCATTTAAAGACAAAACAGATTCTCCAGACCACCTTAGGCTTAAAAGCTTAAACAAAGCCCAAAATGAAGACAACAACAGCAAATTGGTGTCATTTTATTCACTGTTTCAGGTTTTCATGCAATTTTCTAAACAGGTGACTTCATTTTGGAAATTCCAGGTACAGAGAATTCCAGCTGTCAGGCTGCAAGAGACATCCAATGCACCTCATTGAGCTGGAAAGTCATTTAAGTATTTGGTCACAAGCAAAGCCACATATAAATTAACCTGTCCACCAAACCAAAGAAGACAGAAAAATCTAATAAAAAACGCTCATTTTAAATAATTCTGATTTAAATATTTCCCTTTATTTTAAAATTAAAATGAGAAATTAAAAGTCCTGAATACCATGAGAACACTTAACAGGTAAAGACAAACCAGTAATATCATACCGGATATCATGTGAGACTAAAGTCAGACCCCTCTGCATACAATATCCCAAAAGTTTTAAATTGTTTTCTTCAGAAAGCAATTTTAGTACTTTTAACTTAGCAACTTTGGTATTTTATCTTAGCATTTTTAATCAATAAGCTAATTTCTGTACTAAAATTTACAAATAAATAAAGAAATTAATCACCACCATAATTAAGGGAAGAAAATCAAAAGAAACTCATCTATTGCTCCTTGAATCACAATCCACTTCATGAATTCAGCAAGGCACTTATTCAGGATTTAGCAGCATTATTCAGAATACACAAAATAAATTCTACAGCTCTGCTCAGGAGAGTGTCTGGAGGAATCACTATCAATCAATATAAACAGGCTGGTGAGTTCTCTGCAGAAGATTCTCACTGGGTTTAAATACTTGCTCAAAAAGAGAGGCATATCAGAACTCCCTAATCAATATATTTATAAATCACATATAAAACCATCATTAGCCTCCTCTCACACGCAAACATTTGGTAACAGAATTATCAGATAATATCTAGTTAGCGCTAAAATCACTATTATTCAGTTTCCAGTCTTGCACAAAACCCCATTAGGTTTCATGTTTTACAGTGCTGAAAACACCCAGGCGTGATTAAGGAAAATTGTGAGACAGTTTCCAGTTGCTGTAAACATGGGTGATGTGGGAGCCATCATTTTTCCAACAGATAATATTTAATTATCTTTCAGAGCCTGTTTCTTTTTTATATAAAGTTGGTTGCCACTCCAGTTGGCCTCTGGAATTCAAAAAATAAACCCAAAGTAGACAATTACTCTAATTGGTTAATTATGAGTTATGATATTTTCAAATGTCACAGGCTTTTCACTAAGCACACTTCTCCTCACTAACTATTACCATGAGTACTCAAACTTGTCATAATTCAAAAGCAAATTCAAAGCTGTACCACGGTCCAGAGCCTACAACAGCAAATTAACTTCAGTGGATGGCAGTCATGCAGGTGATACTAAAAATAACCTGGGTGATCAATTGTTACAGCCAGAATATAACCTTTACTAAAAAATAAAACAAGTACCCTTCAGAACTCAATATAAAAAGGTGATTTTATTCTAATTTTTATTATTCTTTGAGTTACTATTAATAAAATATAATTTAATAAAATATAATTTCTTTATACCCCTTTAAAATTTCAAACCTGCTTTGCTTTTCTCCTAATCCTACCTCTCAACAAAAAATAAATACACTAACAATTAACCAACATTAAAGCCCCCACAGTGGCTTTCAAATATAAAAAGGGCGCATGCAAGAAAAAACCTTATTAAAAACTTGTGCCAGTTTTTATTCTCAGTCAAATCTACACCACAACAGCAAATAAGTAGAAAGTAAAATTAATGTATTTTTCTCAACACTCCTTCAGCTGCTGTCACAACACCAATTTTAAATGACAAGACTAAAAAGAAGTTACCTGCCCAAGTATTTATGTAAGAATAGATGGAGTGTTTCCTCCTTGCAATTTCTACACTGAACTTCCTACACCAAACAGGCAAACAGGGACTGCTCAGATGGATAAAGGATTGGATGCTCAGGGTATTTTATGACTATTTGTCCAAATATTCCCCAAAAGCAGCTTTAAGTACTCCACTGAAAGGAAATATAGTTTAATAAGTGCTGTAATAATACTGCCATAGAAGTATACAGACATTGCAGTCCTAATCCTGAAACTAGCTCCAGACTTCCTTCAAGAATATATTTTAGGAATTCCATTGCCTGTGTTTCTTCTCCCTTGTGCCAAAATGTCTCTTGTTCTAAGCCTTCAGCTTTTCCTAAATACAGCAACACAGAAATGTCTCTATCCAGCTCAGAAATGTTCAGTGTGAGCATTTGCTTAGCCAGTCTGTCTTCAAAGCCTATCTGTAAAGAAAATAAGTATTTATTTAGCAAATACTAACAAGTATTTACTTGGACAGGTGGAACAAGTGGATCCAAAGTCCACATCTGTCCCCATCACATTTTCTGAAAAATCCCTTTGCCCAGGATTCTTCTCCTGGGAAGTTGAGAAGCTACAGAGAAAAAGGAAAACAATATTATCTCATTTGCTTCTCCTGTGTTTTGCTCACACATGGAATGTGTTTGGAGATAGAATCACCTGTGGGTAAACATTCATTGGTTTCATGTGAATTGTTTTGACTTAATGACCAAATCACAATTAAACTGGGTCAGGACTCTGGTGGAGTCACAAGTTTTCATTATTATCTTTCTAGCCTTCTGTTAATATCCTTTCTGTATTCTTTAGTACAGTTTAGTATAGTATTCTTTGATATAATATAGTATCGTAAAATAATAAATTATCCTTCTAAGAGCACAGAGTCAGATTCATCATTCCTGCCTTCAAGTGGGAGCCCCACAAACACAAGACACAGCAGTAGAATTCTCCATTATATAACAGTCCCCAGAATTGTAACCCCACACCACCCTAGCCACCAGCCTCTTCACACAGCATAATTTTACTTTTTGGAACATCCTACAAACCCAAAATGTTCAGCATGTGGAATTATTTGTCTGTCACACTACAACTCCCTGTTTTTCCTCCACAACAGATCCACTCTCCCTGTGACTCACACAGATTTCTGAGGGTCAAAGCTGCTCACGAGTGACTGCAGCTCATTTCTGTGCTGCAACTCCAACATAAGATTAAAAACATTTGAAATCCCCATCAGCAAAAGCAACGTTTGCTAAAGCAAAGTGATAATTTTTTCAGAAATATAAACATTGCCAGTCTTGAGGAGACCTCCAGCTGTTAGTCCAGCTCACATCTGCAATGCAGACATGAAAGACAGATGGTAAACATTTCATCCAGAATAAAGTAAAACCCTTTCTACCTGACTCATAGCAAAGCTGTAGGATTAATCAGCTGGCAGGAGTAAATTGGCAATGCTGGCAGTACAAGTCTGTACTTCCAACACTCTACTTGCTACTGGAAGGCAAAAAATTATATTTATTAGTGGAAGAAAGATGTCCAGCAAGGTTGAGAAGCAGTAAGGTGAGAGGAGTCAAAAGGCTGAATAGTAATAATTTAGCAAAATAGTAATAATCTTCCCAAATAGTAAAGCTGAAATACTAACTTTGAAATACTGAATGTTTAATACCCAATGCTTAAGGAATTTAAAAGGAGGAGTGAAGAAAACCTGCTTTACATCTGATTCTCCACCAGTCACCACCCTGGACTGCACTCCCCTGTGTCCAGATCAGTAGGGCAGTTCCACAAATGCTTTAAACCCCAGCTGATCTCCCAGCTCAGCTCCTCCTGCAGGTTTCCACCCTTCTCCCTTGGTGAATTCCACCAGGAGCAGAGCCTGGACAATAACTCACCCTACAGGAGCGCTCAGCTCCCTGCCTGCCCCTGCAGCCGGCTCACAGCAGCACAGGTGACAACCCAAGCCCTGACAAGAGCAGCAGAGGTGGAGGGCAGGGCAGCCTCTCCAGACACAAAGTGGTTTAGGATGAGTTAAAATCTGAACAACACAGCCTGCACTTCCCTGGTTCTCATCTGAAGATTGAGAACCACGTCAAAACAAACACCTCTCTGCACAGAGACAGACTTCTGCCAGGAATATGGAATGCCTTCCAGCAGGATACACAAGCCCTTGAGACAGACAGAGGAAAAAAAAAATCTGACTGATTTCACAGACATTTGCTTCACTGGGAGGTGGAAATCTAAACACATGAATGGTTATACCCTTGTGTCTGCCTACAGAGAATAACAGCGTTTAGAGATGCACGAGCTGGCTCTGGATTAGCTCAGGTACAGGGCAGGCAGGAGCACAGGACAAACCAGCTCAGAAATCAGAAATCCAACAAACACACACTGCCCTGGAGAGCCCAGCCCTGGCTGACCTGGCTGGCAGAGGGCTGCACTCAGAGAGATACAGATATATTTATATACATAAACCTGCATATTCATAGCCAAGTTTCTGTTCCCTGACATTTATCTGCAGTGCTGAGCAATGCAGCTGCACCTCTGCTCTGACCTGAGCAGCAGAAAGTGAAGCTGCAAGAGCTCTGATCCTCAAGGGAGCCTGGTTTCCAGCACAATTCCCAACCCATTTGCTCCATTCTCTGTCTCCACTCACACAAGAATACAAATAGAGACAAAAGGACAAAAAGCAGCAGCACGTAACAATTGCAGGGAAAGGAAATAAAGCAGAAATGCTAAGAGGACAGAGGCTTACTATGAGGAGTAAAAGTGCAGTGGAAAAGGGAAAGGAGAACATGCCTTTCTGCAGATAAAAAGCTCTTAGCATTAGTCAATGACAGCCCAGCACAGCCTCCAGCAGATCTGGCTGAAACAATCAGAGTTCAAGTGGGCACTTCCCATCACCTTGCTTAAAAAAGTGGAGAAAAGGAGAAAGGAAAAACATAATAAACAGAGCAGGATGGTTGGGAGGAGTATAAGGAGTGTCTGTCTCCATACTTGAACAGCAACTTCCTGACATACTCATTTTATTTAAAGAATGTGACTCCTCTCTTCTTTTAAAACTTAGGTGGGGAAGAAACAAGCCAAACTAAACCTTTAGGCCCCACTCCCAAGCTTAACCACACTGAGAATCTTTAATTGGAGCTTTTCTGAGCTCTCAACTTCCCTTTGGATTCACAGCCCTCTCCCTTCTACCAACCCTCCACAGCAGGGCGAGATTCTGCTTTGGCCTCAACAAAACCAAGTTCTTAAATGGAAGCAGCCCAAGATGCAAACTCAGATTTCTAAGCAATAAACCACCAAGGAAGGAGGGGAAAGGGCTTTAGTGTTGTTATTATAGAGCAACAATTCTATTATCATTACATCACAAGGGTTCCATATTGCTGCTAGAATTTTGTACCTCCTTTATGCTTCTTGTAGGCAGCTCCTCCAGGCACTGACTCATCCTCACAGCAGCCAACTGACCCCAGTTCCCCTCAACCAACCAATCCACTCTTTTATACCACTGTTCTTATTGGCCACAGGTGTGGCCTGTTAACATCAGGCCTGCTCCTAATTCTTAATAATTGGCTCAGCTGCAACTCTTTAGGGGGTAAGATTACTTTCTACACTACCTTTTATTCACTTCTGTTCTGTCCCCCTCCAATTCCCCCTTTTTCTTTTAATTATGGAGTCACAGCATTTCTAGAAGGACATGTTCAAATAAATTAACATTATGACACATTCATATATTTCATTCAGAACTAATAGATATACAAGTGTTCAGACAACATATTATAATATACATACATATATTTCTAAATGTTAGTCCAGCTTTTGCAGCTTACTCAGTTTTCAAAGTACTTATCTTCAAGATCTTTTATACTCATAGTTAACAAACATTAGTAGCTGCAATTGATATATTTTACCACTAATTTGGTACTCAAGTCCTGTTTCCCCAAATCCACAGGGTCATACAGTTTAGTATTCAAGTCCTTTATCCCAAATCACGTCGGAATCACCATTTGTTGTCATTATAGAGCAACAGTTCTATTATCATTACATCACAAGGGTTCCATGTTGCCAGAGTTTTGTACCTCCTGGATGTTTCTTGGCAGCTCCTCTAGGCACTGACTCTTCCTTGCAGTAGCCAACTGACTCCTGTTTCCCCCTCAACCAACAAATCCACTCTTTTATAACACTCTTCATCTTATAGGCTACTGGTGTGGCCTGTTAACATCAGGCCTGCTCCTAAACCTTAATAACTGGCTCAGCTGCAGCTCTTTAGGGGGTAAGATTACTTTCTACACTACCTTTATTTACCCATGTTCTATCCCCCTACACTTTACAAGGGGAGGATAACTGTGGTGACAGAGCCAGTGGGACAGAGACCATGCAGAGCCCCAACACAGGAACTGGCTACAAAAGCTAAAACAGGCAATGATGGAGTGATTAACGTTTTTCAGTCACATTAACCAGCTCAGTCTTGGCAGCAACAGCCTACACCAAGACCTGCATCAGGTGTGAGTCCTTCAGAAATCAAATTCCCTGAAAATGTCCCAGGGAAGGTGCAAACACCAGTGTAAGGGTTGGAGTAACAGAGAGGTGCCACCCCATCCACCTGCCTGACCCTCTGCTGCCTCTGCTTTGACCAGAAAGTGAGAACAGACCCCAAAATTCTGTGCAAACCCTAACTGCATGCAGTGTCCAAATAGCTTTTATCTAATCTATGTAGAAAATAATTCTGCTTTAAGCGCTCACACACCTACAGCTGAGTCTGAGTGCCTATGTTGGCTCTCCCATCATTCAGCACTCAGGTGAAGTTTATTATTTACATCTTCAATCCAGGGGGATGTTATATCTAATATCCAATCCTTAAAACACCTAAATTTCTAATGGTTGGTTCTCCATGAGAAGCCTGGTGATTTAGGGAGTGCTATTCCTAGGAAGGATGAAAAATAGGATTGTTGGCATTTCTTTGCTTTAATAAATATTCCAAGTAGAACCACATGAAAAGTAATTTACTCCAATACGAGTAAGCAATCAAAGTGCTTGAAAGCTGCTTTGAACAACCATACATAAAATTCCTATATTCAAATAATTCATCTTGTATTATTTATACAAGCATGCCTTTTTTTTTCCACTGAGTAACTTTTACAGTCAAGGTAGTGGAGTTTCCCTAAAAGCTCAGTGAAATAGAAGATTTTAAGGAATCTGTACTACAAGGCAGCCCAGGCCTCAGCAAAAGGCTGTCCTGTCTGTTCTGCACAACCACAGATTTTCCCCCAGATCCCTCTGCATTCACACAGCTCCTCAACACCTCCTAATAAAAGTTCTCTCACAGCTCTGGACGTGATCAAAGCCCCTGAGCTCAGTGCTGCTGGCAGGCTGGTTCATGTCAGGTCATGCTGCAAGCCCAGGAAAACCAAATCATTTTAAATCAGGTCCTCAATGCAGATCCTGCACTCTGCCTTCTCTATCCATCATATTTCCCCCCAAATGATGCAAATTTCTACATTCAGCAACGTAATATCTGTAAAAGACAGATAAATTACTGTAGATATGCTGAATTTACAGAAATTACCTTCCTTTTTAGTAATAAAATTGTAAGTTTTGGAAACTTTTTTTCTGCTTCCACTTAAGGCAACATTACCTTGAAGGGAAAAAAAAAATCTAAACAAGCATTTCTTCACTTCTTCTATTTCACTTCCTACTTTTCTTCATTGTATGAACTTGGCATTAGTAACACCAGCTCACATTTTGCAAAGGCAGAGAAGTATTGAGAATCTTTGGTTTAAATTAACACATTTGCTCCCCTTACAACAATAGAATTAGCATCTCAAGTTCCAACAGTGCTTCAAAAAGAGTTCTTGAACTTAATCCTAACCATGACTTCTGTTCCTGCATGTAGGGGTCATCCTTTCACCAAAAGAATCCTATTTACAATTCCTCATCCTTGGAAGCCACAATTAACCTTACCTCTGTATTACCCTGCAGCTGCTCTTCACTTCTCTGAGAGAGAACTCTTTATTCCAGGCAGATCAACCACTGCTGGCTGCCTCCAAATGAAACAATTGACAGATTTTCCTATGGAGAGTCAAAGCTTCAGGGGGTTTTGAGCTTTTTTTTAGTTTGCTTGGCTTTTTCAGGAGACTGTTTCCCTGCTGGCTTTACTAGAATGGCAAGGCCATCTACACACATTTCCCTTCCATTAAGTTTTAAATTATCCAATTATTCATCATTTTAATTAAGGGTTTGTTTTTTGTTTTTCTGTTGTTCCTACAGGTGCAACACTGTTTTCCTGCACTGAACAGAATCTTTTGGTGATGTGAACTACAGACACAGCCAACCCAAAGCTTGCACAATTTCACTGGATGAGAAGAGTCTCCAATTGCCCTTGGAAAGTCCACAAGCCTCCACGCTATGGAGAAGGAGCTGTGCCATTTTCCAGCTCCATCATTAACACATGAAACAGGACTGGCTTCAAACAAGGCCCAGTGGAGGCACAGCTGACATTTTCCTCAGCAATTAATATCTGGGGTCATTAACCACCTCTCTGAACATTCCCACCAACTTCCAGCTGCCACATCATCCTGTACCTGATCTGTCCAGCTGCTCATCAACTGCCTCTGAGAAACTCCTAAAAATCTCAGAGAAATTCATCATCTAACCTTGTGTTCATTAAATCTGTTCTTCCTTTAAACATTTTACAGAAAGTTGCTCTATCCTTAGAAAAATTTGTTTGGAATAGGCCTCATTCTGAGACAAGCCACAGGTACCACTCCATAATTATCACCAATCCAAAATAAGGACAAAGTAAAAATCTGCATCAATAGAACTAAATGTCAAGAATAAGAACTGAAACGTAATTCTGCTTGGTCACTTGTTATTAAAAACTTCCCTGATCTTATTTTTATGCTGATGGATGTTTTAAATAAAGCACAATGCATGATAATATCCAAAAAAGTTTTATCTTCCCCAGTTGTGCATTCACAGGATTTGCTGTAGTTCTGTTAGTTGGGAAAAACTGAAATACAATGTGGTATAAGAACTGCATCACATTATATTCTCAACTGAATTCATTGAATTAAAGATAATAAATGTTTCCTATTCAGAAAAGTCCTTTATTTAAAAGGAAGGTATGCAGACAATCAGGGAACATGTACAATTTCTAATGTAAAAGATGCCATCTTTAAAGAATGTAACTTCCAAAGGAGAAAAAAAAAAAAAGTAGCTATTTCTCCCAAAACTTATGCACAACTTTGGAAAAATGCCATGGAAAGAGAAAGATAAGGCTTCTAACACCTGACCTCTCTCTTGTTTTTCCTGAGTGTGCAGAGTACAGAAGACAATCCAGAAAAGAAGGAGAATTATGTTGGAGCAAGGCTGAAAATTCAACATTAGCCTCTTACAAAACAATGGGAGAAGCTCACACTTGAACATGTAACACAGTATTACATGGGGGGTAACAAAATTAAACTTGGTATCACAGACTTACATATTTTTATTTAAGAGAACTTTAAATACCATAAAAACAAAAAATAACCAATTATTGTAACAGATTCCCCAGTAAAGGCAAAGTGAATGAAAGCTGAAATTTCACAGGTTTGTCATAGAAATAAACAGCATTTAAAATATTTTTAAATAGGGAAAAAATATGCATGAGGAAGAGGGATGTGAGATGGATTTTTCATCCCTGCTCATTTTAAATTCAGAACTTTACTGTCTCCAAGATAAGGAATACTTTAAGCAGAGCTGACTTCATTAGAAGATACAGTGCATGATATGGAGGTGATTACACTAATCACATCTCTTCCTTCCTGCAGGACACTGTCAACAAAAAAACAAAAAAAAAAAGGCAAAGGATGGGATGTGGCTTCATTTCAAAAAGTCCTGTACAGCCACACAAACACCCTGAAGGTCATTTTGCAGTCCCAAAAAAACACCAGGTTTCCAGAAAAGTCAATTCACACGCTCCAAGCAAGAACTAAACTGCTTTTATGCAACTGAATTCCAGACCCCTTGAACTCCAGCAGTGAACACCACACAATCTACAGCACTACCTTCCATTAAGATAAGGAGCATATAGATTTAAGAGCTCCCACTAATTATAAATGTGCTGGAATGGGTCAGACAGGCCAGTGACATGGGGAGATTTATGCTCCATGGGAACACAATTCATGGAGCAGGAAAGGCACTGGCACTGCCTGGTACAATCCACTATTTGTTTAAAACTATCCATAAAAGACAGAGAACTGTTCGGTCATAGAATGGTCATAGAATTTTAAGCAATATTTCTCCAAATAAAGGGATTACTTTCAGAGCTAGAGATGATATAATCACAGAATCACAAAATGGTTTGGGTTGGAAGGGTGCTTAAAGCTCGTTTTGTCCCACCCTCTGCCATGGCCAGGGACATTCCCACTAGCCCAGGTTGCTCCAAACCCCATCCAACCTGGCCTTGAATGCCTTTCCAGACAGAAAAATCCCAATCTAGTGGCAGCTGATATTTCCATCACACATACACAGCAGTAGAATAAAAACTCCCCACCACGGTCGTTAATTTCCTAACAACCAGGATTTTAAAGTTTCCTCTTTTACGTTTTCCTATGAACAAACCCCGTTTTCAAGGCAGTAAGTTTCCTTGATTTGGCTCACATCCCTGTCTTTAATAACTCCAGAGTATGCTGCCAGCCACCACAACGATGCATGAATGTTCCTGGGCTTTAGTGGGGTATTTGCAGCAGAATGAAAGAAAACCAAGCAGATAATTCAATAGTGACAAGTGTCATCACAGTTTCTCTTCATTGCACAGCCGTGGAAAGTATCCAAAATCACCATTTGTCCCTGATCAAGGGATGTGCAGCCTTTAAGCCCGAGTTCTTTTTTGTTTTGTTCCCTGCATCCCAACAGGCAGTCAATAGGTGATTCTGCTGCCCTCACTAATCCATGGCATCCTATCACTCCTGCTGCTGCCACGTACAAAGCACTCTAAGCTTATCCCTCGTGGCTGTTTTGTTGTTGTTCACTTGGTTTTAACTACATGTTTACATCCCACTCCTTAAATTCCCCATTTGTCCTCGCTAATTCCTCTGTGCCACCCTATTTCTTCAAAATTAATTCTTATCACTGTGGCTCCAGCTTTCTACTGTCTGAGAGCAGACTGACGGGGCTGTTTCTCATCCACTCTATTCTATTAATGCTCCACTTTTCAACAGAAAATCTAATTTATCAACATCAGCCCGTGTATTTTTTTGATTTCTGTGTAGTACTTAGAACTAAACATGGTTTTTCCCCCACCTGTTCCATAAAGAAATCCATCATCCCAAGGACATGGGAGAGTTTTTTTTATCTGAGATGTAATTGTGTTGTCCTCTTAGCTTTAATTTGCTGTCCAAGCCACCATGACCTGCAACACTTTCAGAACATAAATAACTTTTCAATAATGTTGTGCTTTACAAAGGCCCAACATTGTATCTTATAAAAAGATATGTTTAGATGCCTCAGATTTGTGTTAATCAACATCTGAAATAGGGAGAGGAAAAAAAAAACAACGAAGTAAAAAACCAAAATCAAACCAAAACAAACCAAACGAAAGAACCAACCAGAAAAACAAAAACCAAAAAACCAAAAAAACCCTACAACCCAAAAAACAAAACCCAAGGAAAAACTTGGGAAAACAAATTTGAATTTTTTTAGTTTTCATCAGTCAACTGTCATACACAAAGATGTGTCAATCCTACCAGCTAGAACTTCTATGGTCACTGTTCCAGAAATTTTGGGAATTTTCTTTTTTTAATTTAGCTGCCGATATTTCTGGTGCGACCACAAGTGAAGACAAGACAGCTCAATAAATTAGTGTCAGTCTAGACTACATCTGCAACTGGTAACTGAAAGAATTTCTCAGATTCATCACTGAGACTTTAATTGGGCCCTGTGTCAACCCCTACGTGTAGCCACATCTACTCACAGCTTTTCTTCCACCTAGGTGAACCAAAAACACACAAGGGCTTTGAATTAGTAAAACCAGATTTTATTAGAAGACAGCTTGGCCTCTACAATAAAGAAAATTCAGGAAGAGAGAATCAAAATGAAAGGGGATTTATGAACAAATGTAATTTCCTTTCAGGGTTGAGCTCTTCCTTTGGCTTTGCTCTCAGCTCCAGCACTTTGGGGAGGTTTGCTGGGTAGCAGCACATTTTGCCATGTCTTTGGCAGCCTCAGAAAGTCCATTTCCACCCTGTTCTAACATTGGCAGGACACTTGTTTGGGTTTCTATCTATTCATGGCTCTTCAGAAGGCACCAGGTTATGGGAATGCTACAGGTTCCATTCTCACGTCTGTATGTCAATACAGAAAAGAAATACAGAAAGAATCAAACTACACAGAAAGAACTCAAACTATATATAGCCCAACATTTATTATTTTTCTTTTGTTTCCGTGTCATTTCCCTCTCCTCTTACGTTTCCAGGAAACCTAGTTACTGACAATAAATTAACTGATCTCAGGACTGAACACATTACTGAAATGCAGAATGCCAGCCCACAGAATTTGATCATTCACCTGTTCCTCCCTTCTTTCCTTCCAAACAAACAAGAACCATAGAGCAGGGTTGCTTTGAAGTTCTTACAATGGCAGTGAAAAAAGACAGATTAAATTTAACTTTGATGGATGCAAAGTGATAAAAACCAGGAAGGACCAGGATCCTGCCTGCATACCTAACGATGGACTCTGAATTGGTTATTAAAACCCAGGAATGCAATCTGTGAATTATAACAGCTTTCTGTAAATGCCAGCTTAACACAGAGCAGCAACAAAAATCAGGTGAGGAATTATTCTAAAAGGGAACAAGAACAAACCAGAAAACACCATTATGCCAGTATAAATCCATGTCATTAATATAATTTACCCATCACTTTCCTGCAAAAAATATTGCAGAACAGAGGAGTATGGTGGCAGCAAGGGCACTCAAGGACTTCAAGGCAAAACTACAAAGATTAAAAAATCTTCACAGTGCAGAACAAAAAATACCTAAAAATCATAGAAACATAAAATATCCTGAGCTGGAAGGGACACACAAGGATCATCAAAGCCCAACTGCTGTGTGGTACAGGTGAATCCCAACAATCCCAGCCTGGGCATCCCTGGAGAGTTGTCCAAACACTCCTGGAGCTCTGGCAGCCTCAGGGCTGTGCCCATTCCCTGGGGAACCTGGGCAGTGCCCAGCAGCCTCTGGGGGAAGAACCTTTTCCTAATTAAAAAAAAAAAATAATAATAATAATAATAATAACCTGTAGTGTCATGGATAAAATTATACAATGCCTTGCTTTTGTCTTTCCCAATGGAAATAAAAAATTAACAAAACCCTTTTGGTGCTTTCCAGAAAGGTTTGGGAACTCCCCTGTCATAGTGCACTAAAGAGGTGAGCAATTTTGTTATGTCAGCTCATAAAATGCCTTAATTCATTCATGAAATGGGAAAAACCCACAAAACAGACAAAAACCCCTAACAGACTGCCCTGAAGCTGCTGAGCTGCGGGCTGCCTGAGGCTCGAGAGGAGTCCAGGAAAGCTACCAGGGAGTGCTTTCCGACACTTTCACTCAGAGGCATCGACCACTTCATCCCCTCATTAAATGGAGTGTAAAGCTGTTGTCACCCCAGCCTGCTGCCTGCTCTGGGATGGAGAGCAAGACAAATCACTTGGAGACAATCTCCAGCAGATAAGGAAACCTCCAGGGTACAGGAGATTGGGCCAGCTCTTAGGAGTGAGATAAATCGGCTCCTTTTCCACTTCCCATGTGATAAAGCAAGCAGGGCACGTGGTGCCAGGCTCTTAGAGCAGGAATGGCTTTGCCCTGACAGGGAGGATCAGGAACCAAGGAATTCAGTGGATCTGAGGGGAAACACAGAGGTGACAGCTCCAGTTTGCCTTTCAAGCATCGGCAGCTTCGTTTACTAAAAGAGGCACACGGAGGAACCATTCAGCTTCACGCAGAAGCACTCATGAAAATTACTTTTTATCATAGACCCGCGATGTTCCTGGAAGTGAGGAATCACTACTGAGAAGGGCAGGCATGGAAAAAAACTCAAGGGTTGAACTGGTGGTGACATTTTCTTCACTATCTACACGGCAGTGACACAGTGGTTCTGCTGTCAGGGTTCTCACATCCTGACAAGAGGGAGGTTCAGACAACTCTCCATGGGCTGCTGGTGCCAAAAGGGATAGAAAACACAGCAGAAAAAACAGATTATAATCATTATATATGATCTATTTACCAGGCAGAAAGAGATGCCTTTTTTTGTCTTCTAACACAGAACCAATAAGGCTGGAGAAGACCCCCAAGATCAGTAAGTCCAACCTCTGAGTATCACCATGCCCACTTATTTTTATCTCCACTTATAATGAAGGGATGGGACCACAGTTGGGCTAAGAATGATTTATTGCTCAGATAAACATCAGCCTCAGAGGCTGTGAGACCTTAGAGGAGCAAGCAGTTGGCCACAGCTCAAAGTAGTCACAAGTTCTTCAGTACAAAACCATACAGAACTTTCTGATCCAGCAAACAGTTGCTACGGGGTTTATTTTGGTTTTCTGACCTATCACTTTTGCTCACTTCTACTGCACTGTGGATATTTTATCCAATGAGCTGATATCTCACATGCACACATGAGATATATAATATATATATTATAACTTCTAAACTCTTAGCTTACTCTACACAACCACACCCCTACATTACAAACCCATCTTACCAATACAGTTTTTCTCACTTACTTAAGGCTTATTCTAACTTACAACTACAGAAACGTAATTTTATTGTTTTTCTACTTAATGTCTGTGCACTTTTTATTTTTACATCAATCCAAGCTTCTCCCAAGGCTGCAGATCAAACCCTCCTGTGTCTGTGGGATTTTTGATCTCTCCATTTCCCACACCCACTAAACCATATTAAGCACCATTTATATTCATTTTTTTGAACACTTCCAGGGATGGTGACCCCAGCACAGCTCTGGGCAGCCCCTTCCAATGCTTGGTCACTCTTTCAGTGAAGGATTTTCTCCTGCAATCCAACCTGAACCTCCCCTGGCATAACTTGAGGCTGTTTCCCATTGTCCCTTTCTCTGCCCTTGTAAAAACCACCTTTAAGTCCCTTTCAGGCTGATCAGCTCCTTACTATCATTGTTGTTTAGCAGGAAAATAAAAAGTTATATTAAATCAAATATTCCAAATTTTTTTCTGCACCTCTTCCCTTCCCTAGCCCCTCAATAGTTCCCACATTCCCAAAAGCAGAAATACACATTTAAATCCTCTACACCACTTTTAATCAATCATGATCTTGCACAATTACTTAATTGTAAGATAGAAGCTAATGAGGAAATTCAAAGGAAAGTGAACTCATTTCAAGAAATAGAATTCCATTTAACAGCACTTAATTACTTCCTCAGATCACAGAAAGGAAATCAAACATTCCTACCAGCAATTAATTTTTTTAGTATAATCAGAGCAAACTCTACTGAAACCAAATATTAATAAGAAAATAGTTGCTTTCTGAAACTTTGATTCCAAATATATAAAATACACTACAACCAAAAATATATCAATAAACTACTACTGTTCTATTTCTACCATCACAAAAAACCATCCCTAAACTCTCACAGTGGGTGAAAAATTAATTATGTATGAGGTCATACTATGAAACCCCAGGTACTGAAACTTCCATTACTTTGAATTTCCTTGTTAGACAGAAATTTGGGAACATCACCACAGGCCTGGCCTCATAAGGAAACTTTTTAGCAAGGATTAGTAATAACAGATAAAATTTTGGAAGAAAAATCTAGTTCGACACAATTCCACCAGTCTATTGCAGGTAAGCAAAGTAAATTAAAATAATAACCTAAGGTAAGCCTTAGCTATGCAAGTCTTGCAACAAAATGTTTCACAATGAGCACATTTAATCAAATCCATAAATGAATCTCACCTAGTAACATATGCCAAATCTAAGCCATGTTATACAGCTTATAACCGAATTACACAAAATGCTAATCCCAGAATTTTACTTGCCTACTTCTGTGTGGCAAAATTTGTTTGCACAACCACAGGTTTGAAGACTACAACTAAATGGGGTCATTTAAATTAAGGTAGTGTTTGCTAAAAATTACAATACTGTTAATCAGATTTTTTGGGTCAGAGGCTTTTGCCAGGAATATCACAGCAATACAGGTGTGTGCATTATTTTTCACTAAGACAACTCAGCTTATTATTTTCCTCGCAAAAAGAACAATGAAAAGTACAATTTATAAAGGGCTTAATATTTTATTTCTATTGCCACTGAGATATCACACTCAAAGCCTACACTCTAGTAGACTAAATAAATGCCATTATTGTAAATATTTCTGGTTATCAGCCACATTGACAGCACTTATTTGGCATCATTTATGCCACGTCCTGGGCCTTTTGTTTGGAGTCAGCTCAAGGCAAAGGCAGCACTCTGAGGATGGGATGACCCAAAGGGAGCAAACTCTTCAGATGGGGAGCCACAAACTTATCTCTTCCCATTAATATTTTTGATGCTCTGCATTCCCTCTCAAAACATGGTATTCACGAGAAGAAAGCATGAAATCAGAAGAGATTATTTTGTGAAATTAATTTTGATCCTGCCATCAGTGAGACAAGTGGATAAGAGGAGGGGAAAATGATTTCTTAAATGTTCTTGATACAATCAGTGTTCTAATCACCACTGCTGTTCTTTACTTTTATTCAGAGTTATCTATCCATCATCCACTGCTCCATTCTCTCAGAATTCTCACGATAATGTTTCATTTTACCAGCCAGAGGCAGAGGAATGCAAAGTAGCTCAGTTTTCCTGGGCAGATAAAAGCCATACCCGGTGTGGACCCAGTGGCTTTTGAGCTCCATTAAAATAAACTTAATTAATTTAAATGTAACATTTTCAGGTGCGGCTTTGTACACAGTTGACCTTGCTCCCTGAAACAATCTTCCACACTGTCCTGTCTGAATCACATAAATTGTCTCCTTTGTCCCTTCACTGCACTGTGGCTGTGATTTTTCCTTTTCATATCCTGTCCTTATCAGCTGCAAAACTACAAACACATCTCATAAATTACACTGTCTTAATGGTATAATTTTGTACTGTTGTGGTAAACTGCAGCTTCAAATTACAGCTGAAAACGTATGGAAATCCACAGTTATATACTAAATATTTAATTTGCCTTCTTGGGAGATAATTTCAATATATTTATATGGCTGAAAAATTGTTGTTGATTTAGGAATTATGAAAATTTTTTTTTCTTTATTCTTACTTTCCTCAAATGCAAAACAAACAAATAAAAAAGTACATGTACTTTTAAGTGAAGTAGGAAATTAGAGTTATTCCTTCTAGTTAAAAAGAACAGAAAAGCATTTATAGTTCTTCCTGAAATTCAAAAGAACCATTTGGCAAGTTAGTCTAAATTTCCACATCCATCACAAAAGAACATAATATAAGGATAAATATTATTAGGAACACCAAACTGTATAAGCCAGCTTTCTGACACAGGAGACAATTCAACTTTCATGGTTAAACAGGAAGAAACCTGCCTTGTATATCAGCAGTTCTACACCTTCTACCTCCTTCTCTCAAGTGATAATTGCTGAAGTGTTTAAATAAAAAACTGCACATAACTAGCTTGAAATGATATATATATATATGAATATATACATATTCAAGCATAATTCTGCATTTTGCATGCAAAATCAGAAATTCCCTATGAGTGCTAGATGAGGAAATTCCAAAGCCATTTCAATTCTGTTCCAAAATCTATTTCAATTCATAGTTTTGGGACGTTCCAGGCATTACCTGCCTTTCCCACTGCCCACTCCCAACGTTCCAGTGCCTACAGGATTCCCAGCCAGGACTGAGAGTGCCACAGCCCGTGTCCAATCTCACCTCCAAGGATCCCTCAGGGTTTTCCACTCCCACAGTCCAGGGCTGAAATGGGATTTGTCCCAGGGATGTTTTTTAATGTAGCTCACAGCCAGCCCAACACTGCACGCTGCTGATCCCACAGAACGCTGCAGCATCCAGCCTGAATCCCAAAATCTGAATCGTGGCTCCTGCTTACAAGAACCTGATGAGTTTTTCATGCATTTATTTGCCTGCAAGTTACCATTTCCTATTATGCAACATTAGGCATGAGTGGTTAATTAGTTTTTCCCATATGCCAGCACATACGTAAATTCCAATTATTAGCAGTGTTAGCTTACACAAATTACCTTTAAATCCAATATTTGCATCTCTTCTGGTCTGCATAGCCTCCTCCAGAAAACAGCATTTATGTTGTGGAAGATTTTATTGGTTCTTTGAAGAGATCTGTGTTTCCTGATATTTAACCAAGTATTTAAATTGTCATTTGCGTCACCAAGGTCTCCTTCAGCTGAAACACTTCCCAAGTTGAGCCAGGCTCGCACACAGTAACTGAAGGGCCCAATAATTCTGTTTCAAATGTAACATTACTGCTGCTCAGTGCTCCACTAAAACTCATGAACCTGAGAGTGCTGGATGGAACTTCCAGATAAGGCTGAATGACATTTTCAATTTCATTAAAACAAAAAAAAAAAAAAAAAGGCAGAGCATTCTCCCACTCAAATCACTGAAATCTCCATTTACTGAACTCCCATTCTTTCCTCCTTTATCAGGAAAATAAGGAACTATATTTGATTAATGACTCCACCACCATTCACAGCGAAATCCTCTGGGCACAGAATGCACATTTGCCTTCCTACCAGTGCCACACTTTGATTTTTTAAGCAGCTACTTTTCCTAAAACCTAGGTAGAAACCCCACATGTAATTACGGCAGGTTTACACAATAAAATACTCAACTAGATTATAAGCAAAAAACAGAGCCAAGTTCTCAAATGAGTATTTACTCTGGAAGGTAAAATGGGAAGGAAAAAGTTAAAATACACCAGCAACTCTCAAAAAGCTAAACAAAAAGCAAAGTTCCCATTGACAGCCACATTATGATCGTCAAGATTTTTCATGAAAGATGTTGAGGGAAAAAAAAAAAAAAAGCTAAATTTCAAAAAATAACAAGCAGAACAAATCAAGGTAAAATATATTTACTACATTTAAGACTCTGGTATTATTAAGCACTTCAGCTTTGCTTCATGCTGTGTAACTCCCACAGAAACTTCCAAGTCATTTTCTTGTACTGCAGAAAAATGCATTGATTTGTCCCTTTTTATTTTTTTTCTGGGGTTATTTTTGTTTGGTTTGGGTTTTTTGCAGGGGGTGTTTTTGGGTTTTGTTTTGTTTTTTTTTGTTGTTGGTTTGGGGGTTTTGGGGGGTTAGTCTTGGTTTGGGTTTTTTTTTTTTTTTTTCAGTTTGTTGGGTTGTTTGGTTTGTTTTGGTTTGGTTTTTGTTGTCGTTCTTGTTGTTTTCCTTTCCCATCTATGGAAACCTATGACTTGGGTATTGAGGAGACATCTGAACAAGGTTTTGGACAGAAAGAGTTTCAGGATCTGCCATGGATACACGGATGTTTACTCATGCCAAAATGTGAGAATGGCATTCCCTCTGTAACACAAAGGGAGCGACCATCCGAAAAAAGGACCACACAGAAGAGAACCCTGTACCAAGGAAACAGAACAGCCAAGTACCTCATTTCTCACACCACATCACACAAGCAGTTACAAATTCTAAAGGAAGTATGCTAAAAGGACTACTTTCCACTGAAAGAGAAAGGATATGATTTTACAAGCCCAATATTATGTTTTCATTCATAAAATCTGGGAACGGGGCCAGACCTGACTGCATACATTCCATCTGACCTTTCAGGAACATTTATTTCAGTGCAGAACCTCCACACCAATACACAACTTTGAATTCCACCACTAATGCCGGTCACAGATAGCACCTCCCAGTGAGGCTGGGGTTATTTGTAAAATCCTTCAGGGATCATAAATCCCATAAATTATCCATCCCACAGATCACACCAGTGAGCCGGGCTGTCTACAGGAAGTGACAGTTCTGGATGCCAGCCATGCAATTCACTAAATTGTGTTGATTAACAGGGAATCTTGCAGTCATGGTGGTGACTGCTCCAAGGAAGCAGCTCCATTTTTGATGACTCTTCAGCTCAAAGGTGCCCACATTTTTCAGCCAAGAAGAACATTAGCTTAGCCTGTTAATACGAGGTGGCTCCAACTACAGCAAGATGAAGGCAACCTACACGTGGATGGAAGCCATGGCAGCCAGAAATGAAATAAATTGTGGCGATTTCAGAATTTACAACTCTGCAGTGCCCATGTGGAAAGATGCAGCCCAGGATCCCTCATCCTACCCAAGGCCAGAAGCTGGCAGGGAGCTGTTAGCATCAGAACAATTCCTACAGCCCACACTCACCTTCTCTTCTCCTCAGAGACCTTGTGAGAGCCAGCCTTACCAAAGGTCATTTTCCTTCTGGGGTCTGCTACACTGGAGTAGAAGCCACAGAATTTTGTTTCAAATCCTTTCCTCAGCCTTAATTTTTTAATAGTAATTTCAAGATGCCACCTCATCTGTGCCATTCTCTTTCTTGGCAACAAACAGCATTTCTAGCTTGCCAAAGGACAGAATAAATAAATTGGTTTTGTGAGATATTCAATGTTATGATTCCAGCTATACAGGTTTTGTGTCATGCAAGAAAGGAGAACATATATTACATTTAGAACAAAAATTTGGTGTACTCAAAGTAAGAGGACTTGGTCATTGAAGTAAGTGGCAGCTCATTAATTAAAAAATAAAGGAGGACTCTATTATCATTATTTTTCTTTATATATCAGACTTTTTAAAGAACCAACACTTTTCCACAGAGCTGCACTAGGCATTGCTGAATTCATGAGTTTCTCAATGCCCAGGTTATTTGCATAGTAACTGAAACAATTCACACAATTTATTATTTGTTTGAGTCATGCAATCTCAGCAGATTCATTAAAAACCTCGGCAAAATAAAATTCAAGAACGACTTAAATATTACATGAATTTCAAAGCCAAACTAGATTCTAATTGGATTTTTTTCAGACTTTTTATCGTGAACCTAATGAAAAAACCTGATACTCAAGGTTCATACATTCTCATTCTTCAGATTACTTGAAATAACTTCAGTTTTCTTTTTAAGCTAATACTTACTGGTGCTACAGTCAATCCAGCACATTTAAGTTACAATTATGACCCCGAGTGCTGCAGATTGAGATAGGATTCACAAGGACCTGGCAATTCAGGAGTGTGTCAGACACGAGAGGATCTCACGAGAGCAGAGATTTCTGTCTGCCCTTACAGACCATGATACAGGCTCTAAACCTGCTTTATGGAAACCAGCAGTAATTTTCTCTATTGCCTTCAATTGGTAAAAGATTTGACTTCCTATTATATGAGATTGATGATGACTACATGGTGCTTAAAAGCACCAAAAATTCTCAAATGTGATTTGGACCCTGGTCTTTTGAAAGGCAGCTATTTTTTTCCAGTTTCCCATTTCCTTTTTATTATAGACACACTTTATTGCTTTATTAACAACCTTTGGAGAATATTTCTAAATTTGGTGCAGCAGATAACTTGTCCCAATTCTTTCTTCTCTAAGTAGTTTTCAAAAACTTTTCTACAACGACCCTTTCCCATCAATGCAGCATTTCAAAGACATTTCTCCTTCTTTTGACAGTTTCTGATGATCATAATTGCATTTTTTGCTAGTTTGTTTAAGTCAAACATACAGTGAGGCCCAGTGCATTTAAATGCTTGGAAATAAAATTAATTATCAAAACGACAAATAAATGGAGGGCAAATTTGGATTCCTTTGGGTTCCCTTTATAATATCAAGCCAATGAAGTGTGACAGACTTAGCAGAACTGAACTTTATCCTTAGTCAGAAATAAAACCACTGACCATAAAGCCAACATCCAATGTGGCCTCTTTATTCTCTTTAGCCAAATTTTCCTATTTTCCTATTACACCACAAACTCTGAAGCGCAGAGACACTTCGTGAGCAGAATCCCTAAAGCCAAAAGGGATGGGACAGTGCTAAGTGACCCAGGATGGGATGATTATTCCAAGTATTTGCACTAAAAGGTTGACTCCTACTTTTCAGACATTCTCTGTAATCTCTTCTGTTATTTAAATGCCTTATTGCATGCACAACAAAAACCCAGTGGGGAAAAAAAAAGGATTTCCATAGCAACTATTCCAAGGAACACAGTTCAGTCATTTGTACCATAAAATTTTATGGACTTTGACCAAGGCTTTTCTCTATCTTTTTTTTTTAAATCTGGCTTTATATATGTTCAAGTGGAAATATTAATATTGGACAGGAAGAATTTCATAGGAACTTATTATTAAAAACTAAACTTCACTAGATGAATGATCCCTAAAGGAACTGTGATTCTAAAGACATTACAAGCAAGAATATGTTTTAATATTTGAAACACCTACAGTGACATCACATAAAAATGGAATTTACACACATTTTTAAATCAAAAAATAATTTTCCAGAGCAAAAAGATACAGAAGTAAAGAATAATTGAGTGCAGTGATGTTTTTTAATTTCTTTTTCCATTTAGATTGTTTTTTAAGGTTTGGAGTAGATTAATTTTGTAAAATCTTTGGGGATTTGCACATTTTGCTCTCTCTTGACAAGATATTACTATGAGTGCACTGTGGAGGGTATAATCATTCTTTTGGATGAACAAGTACAAACTATCGGCTCCAAACATCTCAGAAGAGATTTTGATTCTACTGTGCAAATCTTTACTACAATCTTAGTCTCAAAACATGGGATATTTAATCTTATAATAGAGCTGACAAAATGCATGACATTCCAGAATAAACTCATTTAAGTGAGATTATTTACTTAAGATACACCCGGCTATCTTCTTGCTTGTTACAAAACATATTGGTACTGGTTTTCTTGGCAGGAAAAAGGGAAAATTTTCTCTCCTTTCTGGAGAAAATTCCTATCCAACAGTGCAAAATCTCATTGCCTCTTCCTACCAGGAAACTCCCCTGATGTAGGAACGAAGGCACATTCCCAGAATAATTTTACTTACACAAGAAAATTCAGGCTAAATTGGTAAACCTGGCAGGAGATCAGAACCAGAAGAATGCAGACTCTTCACAAGCAATTTTTTATTTGCCTGTTTTTACGCGACCTACTTGTCCTCCTGTTGAAGCCACCAGAATCGTGTCAAAACCTTAATGATTCCTGGATAAATTCATTCTTTGCTGCAATATTGATCCTTGCTGAAGCAGTATTTTTCAGTATTTATCCTGTATTTATCAGTATTTTTATCTGTTATCAACAGAGCTTCAAATTAGCCCACTCAGAGCAGAATGCCACAAGAAATAGTGGCTGGAACCTGACCAGACACTATCTTAAGCCCATTTTCTCATTATTCTGTAGGACTTCAGATGATAGATCTGAAAAAATAATAATTAAGGATATGTAAACAATGTGACTGAAGCTACCTCCAAGTTCATAGCAGCCAGTCTAAGAAATTCCTGGGTTTAAGGCACTAAAGGTTATTGATGGATGAGGTTTTTTATTAAATTCATTAATAGATAATGGCACTCAAATGCAGGGACATCAAAGCAGCCAATGTTTCAGCAACATCTGAGAAACAGTTAATGGTAAAAGGGAGGTCTTCAATCAAAAGCAAGACAAAGAGTGTTTTTCTAACTGAATGGCCACAGAAGCTGTTAAGTGATTAAAAGCACACAGAAAAGTGTGTTTCCAGGTGCAGAAATAATCCTTCCAGGTACTGGTAGGGACAGACAGGTGACAAAGAGCTCAACCTTTGATTTAGGTCAGCTCATCCCCATGAAAGCTCACACACATTTAAAGGGGGTGTTAAACACAACAGAAAATTCATTGTAAGCTTCAGGAGAAAAGGTGTGGTGGGAAGGGGAAAAGGAGAGTGAAAATGTTCATCTAAGATGCATCACAAAGTCATAGAAAAATCAAAATTACTGGCTGAAGGGAGTACAGATGCTTTACAAAAAGCAGAAAGAAAATGAGGGCATTGAGAAGAGGATTCTCCAAGGTGTCCCTCTGCTCCTTTAACCACTGACTTAAGAATTAAAATAAAATATCACAGAATCAGGAAAACCAAATATATCCCAATTTATTAAAGTCAAAAGGCCTTCACCTGTAAATTATTCACACTGAAAGGTCTATAAATAATGGTGACATAAAGAAAAAAAGGAAATTAGAATGTGAAAAGCATAAGTAGAGAAAGCACAACCTGGGTTCTCTTTAATCATATAACCTCTCAAAAAATATCAGTTACAGGAAGGTATAAATGCCCACCAAAATTAAACAAAATCCTTCTCACTAGAACTTCCAAATCCTCCCAATACCTGGAGCAGCAGCAGCACCACTGAGGTCTCCACTAAAACCAAACATCAAAGCAAGAAAGGCCAAAAAGCTCATTTGATTATGCAAAACAGCCAATTTTAATCAAGCAGTCAGTTGATTACTCTAGGGAGAGAGGTCACTTAAAAATAACACAAAACAGAAATAAACATTGACTCCTGAAAGGAGTGGGGAGAAAAGGCAGGACCAAAGAAAAATCTGCCTAAAAAACGATTGGAAAATGTGCTTTTCCCCAGCTTCACGGCAAGTTTCCAAAACTTCTCCAGGGGCAACTGAATTATGGCTGGTTCTGTCATTTTTCCTCAGACATCGACACACAAAAAACCAAAACTCTGCCCATGGGCAAGTGGCAGCTGCAAGAGCATTTGCTCCACCTTCCTCATTTTTGCACAACACAGCTCTGGAATGAAACCTGGCTTCAAAATCCTGAGAGATGATTTCAAAATAATACAAAATACTATAAAATTTAAGATCATCTTGGTAATTTATTTCTGTTAGTAGGTTACTAATATGATGTTAGATTGAGCCTCAAAAAACAGAATCACTGAGACAGGATGTGTCACTCAGTGTCCTCGACACCTGCTCTATAAAATGAATTATTAAACCTGCCCAGGTCTCTTCCACTGCAGTAAATTAACCAGATCCTGTTAATTTGAAGAAGAAATCACATCAGAGATCAACAGCCGTGTTTGTTCTCTTATAGCACTTATGGGTTTTAATCTCCTCAGGTTTAGAACTTCTGATCAATACAATGAACTTCAGCTCCCCAACATGAAAATTAATGAGCAAAACCGATTTAAATTGCAAGGTTCATCAATTCATAATGAAGCTGAAGAGAAAACCTCTTTATGGTTTCCTTTTTGCAAGCTTTTGGAAATCTTACCCAGAAACACTTTTCAAAATCATGTTTTATTGTTTGGTTGTGTTTTTTAATAAGTAATAGATTAAATTTTAAGCCAATCCCCAGTTTATTTATTACAGAGAGAGGCAGGGTAGAAATGCCCTTTATTCTCTGCAGGAGCTCTCGAGGTCAGAACTCCATCTGCATTTTTTAGTGCTATGCATATACTCTCAATCACAGTTGGATTTATGTTCCAGCTTTGGAATTTATATCACATCTATGCCATGTCTAACTCAACACCTTCATTCAAGGTTCAGGCTCTATTTGAAAATCCTGGAAAGCTTTGTTTCTTTTATTCATTTGAGCGTTTAAAGAAAAAAAAAATCAGTATAATAACGAGAAATCTCTCACTTCTAAAATATCATATGTATACGATAATATACATACACACCCAAAAAATAAATAAAATCATTTACAGCTACAGATAACATTCGTTACACAGATTTAAACAGTAAGAAAAAGTATGCATTCACCCTGCATAGATATGGGCTTAAAATAAGAACTATTTAAATGTCAATTTTCTGTATGGTAAGTAAAATTTCCATCCAAAAGTTAAACATTAAAAAAAAAAATCAAGTCTATCAAATAATACTATCCAGCACTCTTTAAATGCAAATTATTCTAAAAATTTAAAAATTAAGGAAAGGAATTTAAACAGCTCATAAGCAGGCAGACAAAGAGGAAGACAAAGGAAATGTAGAATATAACATTATGTCAGTTTGTCAAGTATTGACCTCTAATTTTCATTTTAATGTTAGCATTTTCCATAGATATGATGCTTACAATAAATTGTTTTTACAGTGATAGATGAAAACTAATGTTTCAACCTGAATATTGTGGCCCTTTTATTCCCCTTTTATTAGGAATGTAAATGACAGATTGCATTTAAATGTAAAACAACTAGTTTTAGAGGTCACCGATCAAGAAGAATGATTTGCCTTTAGAAAAGTAACTGATGAGGAGGAAAATGGAACAAACTCCAATTTATTTTTTTTTCTAATCACAATTCTTTAATATGAATGAGAAGTACAACAAGGAAACCACAAAAACTGAGGTAGAGGATGCCTTTCCTATGGTGATCTGCATTTGCAAACTGTGGAAAAAACTTTGGGAAAGATCATTAGTGATAACAACAGAGACACATTTGACAACATTGTTTAAGGGGTAAGAATCCTGCAATGTCAAAAAAATAAGCCATAAACCCTGATAGGTCCTTTCCCACTCTAATTCCTTCAATTTTGGGCCTTGTGGATCACACGTTACCCCACAGCAAAACAGAGCAAGGAGTGTTTAAGACACAGTTCCACTGCCTAAAACATCAGCAAAACAACCCCAGAGAATTGCTGATGGCCTTTCAAATGTAAGTTGTGGCTGCCAGCAGGGAGTGTTTATGTTACACAGATTTGCCTCTGCTCTTCCACACTACCTGATAATTAAAAATAAAAGCACAGAGGTATCTGTTACTTCCCTTTCCATACAAATGGGCTATCACGTTCCTTATCAAATACAGAACAAACAGTCTGTGTTTGGAAGAATATTACTAATCTAAACAAAGTGAAATTAGAAAGTTTCATCCACTGTGTGTTATCTGGAAATATAGGGTGAGAAAGAAAGATACAGTGAAATAATAATGACTCTATAACCATTCAGTGATAGGGCAAGACTTCTTTATTATTCTTTAACTACCTAAGAGTATCTCTATTAAATGCAGCTTTGAGACTTTCAAGGAAAAGAATTATGTTTACAATTTATTTCTGTTCTGTCCAAACATTATTCAACCATCTAGGCTAGTGACTATAGTTATTTTCAACTTTTATCTTTCTTTCAAATAAAAAAAATACTTTACAATACTAAAATGTAGCTCTACAGTAGTAACTTGAAGCCATTCTGGATTTAAACAAGTTTATATGTAACAGATTTTTTTGGAAGTCAGAGTTGAGACAAAGATGAGCAATATATTCCAACTGGGCAGTTCAGCATCCTTCTCATGTATAATGACTCCAGAGGAAAGGTGGGATAAAATATCTCCCTGCTGGCCTTTACTTTAGTCCTTGGAAATTTGAGTTTGGCTCCTTGGGGTGACATTTGTGCTTTGCCTCCTGTGGATTGTGGTTGCTCTGCATGGGAATCACAAAAATCACAGAATTATTTTAGGTTGGAAAGACCTCCACGATCATGGAGTCCAACCCGTGACCAATCCCCAGCCGAGCACTGAGTGCCACAGCCAGGCCTTCTCTGGACACCTCCAGGGATGGGGACGTCAACACCTCCCTGGAAAGCCCTTTCCAATGCTTCACAACTTTTCCATGAGTGAAATATTCCTGATGTCCACCCTGACCCTCCCCTGGCCCAGCCTGAGGCCGTTCCCTCTCCTCCTGTCCCTGTTCCCTGGAGCACAGCCCAAACCCCCAGCTGTCCCCTCCTGTCAGGAGCTGTGCAGAGCCACAAGGGCCCCCCTGAGCCCCCTTTGCTCCAGGCTGAGCCCCTTCCCAGCTCCCTCAGCTGCTCCTGGGGCTCCAGACCCTTCCCCAGCTCCATTCCCTTCCCTGGACAGCTCCAGCCCCTCCAGGTTCTCTCCTGCCATGAGGGACCCAGAACTGGGCACAGCATTCGAGGTGTGGCCTCACCAATGCCCAGCACAGGGGGACAATCCCTGCCCTGGTCACTGCTGTTTCAGAGAGCAAGGAGGGGACAGAGTTTAACAGGAATAATTCAGTGAATTCCTAAAGCAGAATGTGGGGGAAGGAGAAAAAGGCTGACCAATCCAACTTCCAATGGCAAGATATCCAACAACTCCGAGAGCTGAAGCTGAAAAATCCCTCTGACCTTAAACAAGAGGGGTGGGGATGATGTCCTTCAGGCAGCTTTGCCAGTAGATTCAGTTAGGGGGGAAGTCATTTTTTGGGATCTGAAAACTGAGCTGGACTTGAGGGACAAATGTGTCAGCACAGGCAGGTCCCCATTGGGTAATAATTGACATAGACTCCATGTATTCAGATTTCTTTATTAAAAACCCATACTTAATTAGACAGTTACAATACAGCTGGACCTAATTGGTCCTCCAATCCAAACACCATCACCATTGGCTAATTAAGAAACTACTTGTTTGTTTTGCCATTTGTTTGATAAGCAAATCTCCACAACACATTCCACACGTTCACAATACCAGGTGCAGCAAGTTGAGATAAGAATTGCTTCTCATCTTTTTCTCTGATCTTCTCACAGCCTTTCCCAGAACGATGCCTGGGAAAGTTGTCTGTTTCTCCCTGTGGCCAGAGAGCTGCTGCCACACAAATGTGGTTGGAAATGTAACCTCTGCCTCAAGGAAAAATTCTCCAGGCAACTTTCAGCCTAAGTACCTTCACTTACTGGGACAGAGATTGTGAACTCAGCACTTCTTATTAAACAAACAGGCACACATGATCTCTCCAAACCCCCTTTTTCCTTATCTCCTAATTTAACAAAACATCTCAAAGCTACATTTCTGTGCAGCAGAAATGACAAATCCCCTGTATTTTGCTAATGTGTGCTGGAAAAGAGCATGGATTTCTGGAGCAGGGTGCACTCCAGAGCATCGGAACCCAGCGCCCATCAAGCATGGGTTGTTAACCACTATGTTGCCACAGTAACATAAACCACATGCTAAATATCCCATTTCTGAAACTCTGGAAAACTCAGAACTAAAAGAGTGATAATTATTTTTTTCCCTTAATATATGAAAGCCAATGTGCATCTAAAAACTTTATATTCTATAGAACTGCCAATCTTTTCAATAAACGGACCAAAGGAGGAAAGAGAAATATGTCAGAAGATAAATCATTTAAAGTGACTGACAAAAAAACAAGGCTTTTCATTTTAATACTGATAATTATAGAAATTAAATAATGCTGGCAATGGTATGATGATAATTACACACATAGAAAAAAAAGGAGCAGATTAAGCAAATTATTCAGAAAAGCTGTCTCATGAAAATACATACTTTCATTTTTTAATATTTTTTCAGACAGGAAATGGTGATATAACTTTAAAAAGATCATGTGATTATCATCCATTTCTCTTAGAATTTGTGACATCACTTACAGATTTCTGATTTCTACACTCTCCAAGAGCATCACCATCATATCCACAGTCAAACAACTAAATTTAACACAACCCGTTTTGGCTATAGCCCAAAATTTAATCCAAATAAATAAAAACCAAAAAACACATTGCAAGCCATTTCTTTTTCTTAAAACAGCACCAGCTGAATGTGCTGCTCAGAAATCTAACTAGAGCTGTAAGTGAAATTATTTTCTTTTATTCTAGTTGATAGTCTGAGTTTACTACACACTGGCATCCCAGCAAGATGATGAGCAGCAACACCATGGTGAAAAACTGTCTGCTCATCTTGTCCCACATTTCCTCCCAGGCCAGGACTTTTGCCATATGAGAAAATGTTCCGAAGGCTGGAGCCCCTCTGCTCTGGAGCCAGGCTAGGAGAGCTGGGGTATCCAGCTGGAAAAGGCTCCAGGGAGACCTCAGAGCTCCTTCCAGGGCCTAAAGGGGCTCCAGGAGAGCTGGAGAGGGACTGGGGACAAGGGATGGAGGGATAGGACACAGGGAATGGCTTCAAACTGGGAGAGGGAAGGTTTAGATTATATTTTAGGAACAAATTTCTAAATGGGTCATGAGGCATTGGACCAGAGAGCCCAGAGAAGCTGTGGCTGCCCCTGGATCCCTGGAAGTGTCCAAGGCCAGGTTGGACAGGGCTTGGAGCAACCTGGGCTGGTGGAAGGTGTCCCTGCCCATGGCAGGGGGTGGAGCTGGTCCTTTCCAACCCAAAGGTCCTTTCCAAGGACCTTTCCAACCCAAACCATTCCATGATTCCATGACCCATCAACATTTCTTCCTTCACGCAGTGCTGCGCTACTCCAACATCTCCATTTCCTGCATCTAAGAAATGCTAAAAAAAACAGTATTTTGCTGTTTTGTAGATGTGGGAGGGCTTCTGCTCCTGTCCCACTTCCCTGAACATCCCTTTCACTCAAGGTTCCCCAAAATCTGCATCTCCTGAGCTGCTCCCATTGCACACCTCAAGGACAGCAGCACGTGAACCACAAACGGTGCCTGAGCTGTGGCAGTGAAACACAGGGACCAAACAGGTAAACTGCAAACTGCAGCTTCTGCTTTCGTATTTTATTCTGGTGTGAACAAATCAACAAACTGTTATTAGCCTCAGTCAGAACTGAACTGGTGGAGGAAGAGCTGGGAGGAAATTCCAGGTGCCCAGGGCAGGAGGTGGAACTGGATGTTCTGCAAGGTCCTTTCCAACCCAAACCATTCTATTTCTTCATCTTCTTTCCCAAACCAACATTTCTCCATGCACAGCAGCACAGTGCTACTCCAACATCTCCATTTCCTGCATCTAAGAAACGCTAAAAAAAAACAGTATTTTGCTGTTTGGTAGATGTAGGAGGGCTTCTGCTCCTGCCCCACTTCCCTGAACACCCCTTTCACCCTCCTGAGCTGAGCTCCCCATTGCACACCTCAAGGACAGCAGCACGTGAACCACAAACGGTGCCTGAGCTGCGGCAGTGAAACACAGGGACCAAACAGGTAAACTGCAAACTGCAGCTTCTGCTTTCTTGTTTTATTCTGGTGTGGAGAAATCAACAAACTGTTATTAGACTAAGTCATAACTGAACTGGAGAAGGAAGAGCTGGGAGGAAATTTCAGGTGCCACTGAACTGGAACTTACCTAATGAACTTGCTGGTGTGAATTCCTGGCTACATTAAGTGCTGTTACTCAAAAGGCTTAGATGGATCTATTACAAAAATAAAGAAGGGGGAAAAAAAATACCACTTTTTTTTTAAATTCTAATTTAAAAAAATTTAATACATCTGATGCAATTCTTTCTTGTATAGAATAACAGGCCCATACTTTTCCTTTGTCAATCCCACAGTTCAAATTCACCATAAACTTGCCATTAAATCCATGGTTGGGCTCAGTGATCTCAGAGGTCTTGACCAACCTCAGCAGTTCTATAATTCCATGAAGGAAATCAAGAAATCACTGTCTCTAGAACTGTCTTTTTATTCCAGCTTTGCCTTTGCAGGTCCCAGATGAGTTTTCTCAATCATTTAAGATTTCATGCCACATAAAGTTTGCTGTACAAACGGGGAAAATTCAGCATTTAGTCAAACCAGCAGTTCTTTTTAACCCAGTAATTATTTCTTTTAAAAAAAGAGAGAAGCTTACAACAATGTAATGCAAATTGTGTCTCTAGTTTTTTGGTCATTTGCTTATTTTTTTGTAAATCATGAGGAAACTGTTGACTTTTAAAGTGTTTGAGACAAGTTTTTAACATCACAACTGCACCATGGAAGTGCTTGACTATACTTTTATTACCCTATAAATGGAAAACTAACTCTTTTACATTTGCTAATTCATATAATTATTCTATATATTATAATTTCTTAAAACAACAATTTTGACTACAGAGGCATTTTCAGTTCTGCTTAACATCCGAATTCCTCTACCTTTGTTTAATCTCTGCAATGAGTCTGAGTTCCCTTCATACAAAAATGTTCTGCTTGAAATCTTTCCTGAAATTATACCTAGGGCATCCCATGCTAAGGGAGGGGAGGGTTTAATATCAAATGTTAATGGAATATGTTCCACCTCATGCCAACTTCCATGTATAATTTAGAGTTTCTTCAAAAGCATGCACGAGAGCAGAAATTAATAGATTTAATGATGATTGATATTTTTGTCCGGCTTTTGATTAACATTGAATGCAGCAATAAAAAACTGAAGTAAAACATTCTAGTGTTTGCACACATCTCCATTCAAACTGTGATTTTATGGTGACTTCAGCCTTAATCCATGCAGAAAGAATGTTTAGCCTTGCAGGTAACTTGTAGAAATTTCTTCAGTAAATTTTCACTTGTCCCAAAGTATCAATAGAGAGCTTATTCATCCAATATTTGCTCCCCCAAAACCAACAGAATTATGTTCACTGCTACCAAAAAAAAACCAGAAGTGAGATGTAAAAATATCTGCACCCCCAAGTTAAATGTGAAACAATTGCCCAAGACTTCATCAACATTCAGGTGACCAAAATAACCATCCCAAATAATGTTTTATTGCTTTACCTTTCTTTCCCCAAGACTAACAAGCACTGAGCAAATCCAATGCTTTAACTACCTGCTATGAGCACAAAGATCTCCCTGATACAATCCATTATCCACCTGCCTGCAGAAAATCAGCTTAAAGGTTCCTGAGATTCCTCAGAAGAAAGATTTTCAGCCTGTTCGGGCTGGCTGTCCATTACTTGAAATAAAATATTTTCCCCAAGCATCTTCTATTTTCTACAGAAGAAAGAATTAGAAAACAAAGAAGAAAAGGGAAAAAAATCAGGTAAAATGATGGAAATTGCAACCACCACAAGGAAAAGGGAGCACTAAAAATAGTTCAGCCACAAAATCTGATTATTTGGTAAATTGAGATCATTCATGAAAACCAGTGCAATATAAAAAAAGTCAAAACAAAACAGAAAGAACAAAACTAACTGCTTCTGAAGGGAGTGGGAATAGTGTGGAAAGGAGAGACTAAGAGGTTTTAAAGGTCATATGGAAAGCAACAGAACTGCCATGGTGCATTCAGTCTGGATACTCAGCTTTTAGAGCAGTTACCAAGAAACAAGAGGTACAGAAGGAAGTCATGTGGCCTCTAAACTTTCTATCTAGAGAATCACACTCCCAGTCAAAAATGAAATTATTATCTCTGTCCCGTTATACAGGTATTATTTTTGGATTTCTTCTTATGTTGTTCAATCCAACCTACACTTAAATCTTCCAAGATTCTGCTCTTGTGACATTGTGACTCATCCCTGTACCTGGAGCTGTGCTCCCCCCTCCTCTTCCTGATGTTATCATCCTGCACCTCACTGTCTGCACTCTGTTAACCACAATCTTATTCCAGCACATGCACTCAGAAAACTACTACAAAGGTACTTCAGTTTTTTGTAAAGTCAGTGCTTTCTCAAACTTCTCCCAAGAACTAAATCACCTCTCTGCATCACTCTGCTCACCTTCACTTTTTAAAGCTTTTCAAAACTTCACTCAGACACCCACTGGGCTGCAGTTTAATGAGCCTTCCCTGCTGCAGCACTGATGGTTTCAGCAGCATCCACCTGTTCCTCACCACTTCTTCCCATCCACATGCTCTGCTCCCAGTTCTGCTCACACAAGGACTTGTTCAGGTGCAGAACAAACTGAGTGAAACCAAGAAAAAAAAAATCCAGGTTTGGAGTAAGTATTTCTAAAATGAAAGTTAATTTAGGGCACATCAGCTGTGCACAAATGACAGAGCAGAGCTCAGGAGCTGGTACAGGATGAGAATCATCAACAACAGCTGCTTGACTGAGCCCTGGAGCTAAGGAATTACTGAAAATAAGCTTTCTGCAACAGGACATCGAGTTCAGCTCCAAACATCCCATAAAGCAGCTGACCAAACTGTTAAACAGGTAACACTGCATGCACCCTCTCAAAGGCTGGGCTTGACACCCATTGTATCCACAGGGATGCCCCAACAAAGGAAGGAATGATGCATCTGTCTCCATGTTCTCTGAAGGCTAATTTATTACTTCATTATACTATATTATATCAAAGAATACTAAACTATACAAAAGAATACAGAAAGGATACTTACAGAATGCTAAAAAGATAATAATGAAAACTCCTGACCCTTTCCAGAGTCCCAACACAGCTTGGTCCTGATTGGCCAAAGAGTGAAAACAACTCACAGCAGAATGCAATGGAAACAATCACCTGTGGGTGAACAATCTCCAAACACATTCCACATGAGCACAACACAGGAGAAGCAAATGAGATCAGAATTGTTTTCCTTTTCTCTGAGGCTTTTCAGCTTCCCAGGAGAAAAATCCTGGGATTTTTTTTTCAGAGAACGTGAATGCCATAGACACCTGCAAGGAAACTCTTCCAAAGATCCCTTCCCTCATTGCTTCCTCTCAGCCTCCTCCCAGGGCTTGGCTTGGCTGCACCATGGAAGGAAACCCAGCAGTGGTTGGGATTGGGAAGGGTTGGTATCACAAAGCCTTGCCTCGCTGACCAGTTCTAACTCTGTGTTCACATTCCATCTGCAAAAATCCAGCTTTCACCTGGGACAGAGGGGCTGAGCCTGGTTTTGGCAGATATTTGCACTGCACCTGGCACAGAATGGGAACGCTGCCCAAGACTCAGAACCAAAGGTACTGCAATAAGTGACACCCCAGCCTCCCCTTCTCTCTCAAAGAGTCACAAAAACCATTACAGAAACCATCACTACCCACATGACAACAACCAGGTGAAGTTCTCTTGCTCACCATCTCCCTCTTTTTTCTTGAAACAGAAATTCAATCTGGAAGTGCTGATATAATGTTCATCAAATCCCAGGCTGGTTTGGGTTGGAAAGGACCCAAAGCCCATCCAGTTCCCCCCGTGCCATGGTTAGGGACACCTTCCACTGTCCCAGGTTGCTCCAAGCCCCATCCAACCTGGACTTGGACGCTTCCAGGGATCCAGAGATTCTCTGATAAACCTGTTCCAGGGCCTCAGCACCCTCACAGGGAACAATTCCTTCCCAATCTCCCATCCATCCCTGCCCTCTGGCAGTGGGAGCCATTCCCTGTGTCCTGTCCCTCCATCCCTTGCCCCCAGTCCCTCTCCAGCTCTCCTGGAGCCCCTTTAGCTCTGAGGTCTCCCTGGAGCCTTCCCTTCTCCAGCTGATCTCTCCCAGCCTGGCTCCAGAGCAGAGGGGCTCCAGGCTCAGAGCATTTTCTCACAAGGCAAAAGTCCTGGGATGAGATGAAACACAGGAACAGAAACCAGGGAGCTCCTGCCCCACGACAGAGAGAACCCTGATGTGACATTCCCTTCTCTCTGAAAGCGTCTGGAAGTTTCAGTGCAATTTTTGCAAACCACCTGTGTTCTGGAGCAGGTGGAAAGGCTGTTTGGAGAGCATTTTTCTGCAAATGGAATTTGATTAGTACACGAACCTTCCATGTAATGTTCTTATAATGAGTAAATTAGTAGGTGATATAAACCTCTGGAAAAGCAAAGACTGTAATGAAAACCTGATTATCCTTTTTACAGTAAGGCTGAACAGGAACTGATGCTATGTTTAAAATGAGCATGGTTTTATTCCCACCCCCAGGCAAACCTGCATAAACTCAATGAGCAGTGTGATTTCATTAAATATATGGATAATGAACAATTTTCTTGTCCTTTGAAAACAAGTGATTTGAAGGAAGACCGAGGCATTATGACTGACAGCTGGGTTCTACAGCCTTTTCAATCTGCACAGGATCTCCTATAACTGACTGAAGGTGAAAGAATCACAAACACAGAGAAAGGAGAGGAAAACCAGTCTTAATAAGCTGGGAGCACATGAATTTTAAACAGCTGAGTGGCTTTGTGGAGTTGGTGGGAAGTCTGCTATGCAGAGAAAGCTGTTCAAACATCCCCTCTGCTGAGCCTGGAAGAGGATGCTCAGGACACCCATGGACTTCAAAGAAACCTGGAGCTGTCATGGATTAGAAACTGCCCTGACCCCATCCATTTGTACCCAAAGCAGGCCAGCAGTTGTCTTGGGAAAGCACTCTAGGAAATGGCAGAGAGAAAATATTTGGATTTCCAGATACAAATCTCTGCTCTTGGGAAGGAGAGAGCAGCAGGGTATGAGACAAATACACAGAAGTTACTCAGCTTACTTGGTTTTGTCCTAACTCCACAGAGGAAAGAAACCTGTCTGACCTCTAAAACTTAGAAAAATGCCTACACCAGGAAAAAAAAAAAGCATTTAAATGTGGAATTTTCTATATCTCTTACATAAAGAGGTCTGATGAACAGTGCTTGATCCTTAAAATATCCATCACTCTACAACTGCACTTTCTGAACCGAGAGTCACCTATAAACACACATTCACAGGCTATCCAGGTCCAGTGAGAGCGAGCCTGTGTCAGGTATTTCACTGGGAATCCTCAAAATTCATTCATCTGGAAAAGCAGCAGCCAGACCCATATGGTCAGATGACTTAAATCTGAGATTCCTGTGGTTCTGCACTGCCACATCCTCTAAGTGGCCCTTTCAAAATTGTTATGGAAAAAATAAAGATTACCTTTAAAATAACTGAAATTTTAAACACAAAAAAAATTCAAACTTACTACATGAGGTTCATACAAGGGCATTTTAAAGAGTTTAAAGGAGATTTTCACTGGTGCTATGGTGTTCTTCTCAGAAGGAAACTGATTTCACCACTAATGGATCTGAGAAGAATCTGAAGAAGCAATACAGAAGGGAATAGTATCAACTCAGAAAAAAAATATAGAGATATATCTAACAGAAAATCCAAGACAAAATGGTACAGTAACTGCAGAGCTGTATTTTGAATTGTTTGCAACCTGTCCAAGCAATTAGCATCACTCTGTGCTCTGACCACAGAGGAAACCAACATATCTAATCTGGTTTTCAGTCTTCAAAAAACCTCTCCAGTCTGACTCTTACTGGAACTGAAAATCCCCCAAGTCAAGGAGAAAGACAGAAAATGCATTTTCTTCTTTACCAACATTAAAACTAGCAGTAACTTCTTGCATAAATACATAAAAACCTGCATTCTGATGGGGTTAATTAACAAGCGATTAGTATTTGCAGGCTAAAGGAAATGTGAGAAGTAAATAGGTGACAATGGAATGCCAGTCCTTCAAAAAAAGCAATTTTCCTAACATCAGATTAATTTTTCCACAGGGGAACTTTTCATATACAGTTTTCATCTTGATAGTGAATCTTTGATCAATGTCTCTGAAAAAAAAAATAATCTCTGTGAAGATTTAGAAAACAAAGGAACCCAGATAAACTCGAAAGAGGCAATGAAACTTTTGGGCTATCAGGTAAATAAATTATTACAAGCACCTTGGTGGAATACAAAGAGTTTTCATATAGGATTAGGATGGAAAATGATCGGGTTTAAAAACAAAACAAAAAAAGAACAAAAACAAACAAAAAACAAAAAAAAAGGGAAAAAAAGGGGAAAAGGGAAAAGGGGAAAGGGGAAAAGGGGGGAAAAAAAAAAAGGGAAAAAAGGAAAAAGGAAAAAAGGAAAAAAAAAAAAAAAAGAAAAAAAGGAAAAAAAAAAGGAAAAAAAGGATAAAATGAAAAAAAGGAAAAAAAAAAAAAAAAGGAAAAAAAAAAAAAAAAAAAAAGGAAAAAAAAGGGGAAAATAGGGGAAAAGGAAAAAAAAAAAAAAAAAAAGGAAAAAATGGAAAAAAAAAAATAAAAAAAAAAAAAAGGAAAAAAAAAAAAAAAAAAAAAAAAAAAAAGAAAAAAAAGGAAAAAGGGGAAAAAGGAAAAAAAGGGGGAAAAGGGGGGAAAGGGAAAAAAAAAAAAAGGAAAAAAAGAAAAAAATTTTAAAAGGGAAAAAAAGGAAAAAAAAAAAGTGGAAAACAAGATGAAACTGGCACCTTTTCAAAGGAAGTAATATATTAAGTAGTGCTCCAAATTGGCAAACGGCAGGCAATGCCAATGCAGGATGTAATCAATGCTCTCTGTGCTATGAAACCTGACCCCTGAGGCAGCTGCTGTATCTGAGGCAGGGCAACACACGAATGCATGGTGAGCTAGAAAATAATTCAATTTTAGTGACATGATATCACTCATTGTATGTGTTCCCTCTAAAACACCTTTAACCAACACTTCAGACTCGGGCATCTTTTCTGGAAGCTTCCCTGTGAACAAGGATGCTCAGACTCTCCCTGTTTTTTCTTCTGGGCCTCATCCTCTTTGCATTTTACCTTTCCTACCTCTTTTTGCTACTGGCTGCCAACTCTCTGCAACACTTCTTGCTTCCAAAGCACTTGAAAAAGATTCATAATTGCTTTTCACATCTTGAACGTTTCTGCAGAAATATTTTTGGCCTCCCATGTAACGTTTTGGGCTTTGAAAAGTTGCACATTATGATACTTTTTTTACAAACTTGTCTTATCTAAAAGTAGCTTTTGCTGCTGTCCTGAGTCCTTATTGCCTTTCCCCCATTTTCTATTTTAATGAGTATTATTTATTTTCCTTACTTCCTTGAAATGGTTGGACTCTATGATTTCCCAGGTCTCTTCCAACCTAAATGATTCTACGACTCTGTGAAGTTTCTCAAGAACAAAATCCCAAAGTGTTTTTTTAATTGCCTTTTAATCATATCTCCCTGTATGTGTAGTTCCCTTTGGAGATTAAACACTACCATAGTGAATTTGCCTTTTTCCCCCACCTCCTACAAGGCTTTGAACCAAAATTTCTGTGATCACTGTTTCAGATGTTTTCAACAGTAGCAGTTTTAGCCCCAAACTCATTCAAAACCAAGTTTTTCCTCTCCTGTGATCCCTGACTTCACTTCAGTGAAGTTGTCTTCAGACAAATTCTGCCTCATCCTCTCAAGCTTCTCCTATTTCATTGCAGAACTTCAGTCCATGCAGTATAATTATACTGCCCGTTAAATTAACTCCTTTATTTAATTGGATTCTGAGCTTTCTGAAAAGTAAAACACAACCTCACATTTTCCCTCTGTAACTTGTACAGCCAGTCCCCAGAAGGAATTCCTGCCACCACTTTGGGGAAAAAAAAAGGAGGCAAAGAGTAAAGTGAAAGAGAAAAGTAAATCATTTCTAATGATTAATAGAAATAAATAAATAAAGCAGAACACTCCATCATAAATCTCCCTGTTCAGATTGCAGATATTATCAAGCTCAGTGACCAGGGGCAAAAACGGGTAATGAAAATGCATTTTTCACCAGTGCATAAAACGAAGAACAACGTGGGAATAACGTGGGGAAAAGTAACTCTCCTTTACATTTTAAATGGTTGGCTTGAAGATAGCGACTGATCCCAGAGCCTTCTGAAAAACTAAAGGTCTGCACAGCTTTGTTCAGCAAAAAAAAAGCAAAATACTGGTATGTCACTACCTATTACACATCTACATTCTTAATGCCTCATGTCCTTCTTAATGCCTCATGTCCTTCCACCTCCACAAAGGTCTGGCAGAACCACAAGGTGGATCTGTAGAGTCTCCATGACAGGAGACATGGAATGCTTTCCAGATGAAGAGAGTCTAAACACACTTGATTATTCAATTTTTAAATAAATCCCAGAGAAGAAATATGATTATCTCCAAGGTTCTCTCATCCAACCTGGCCTTGGACACTCAAATCCCTGGGAGTGTCCAAGGCCAGGTTGCATGAGAGAACCTTGGAGAAAGGCTTGGAGCAACCTGGGACAGTGGAAGGTGTCCCAGCCCATGGCAGGGGGTGGGGACGGGGTGATTTTAAGGTCCCTTCCAACTCAAACCATTCCATATTCTGTGTGCAGACAGATGGCACAGGGTGGGACAGAGCTCACAACAGCTCCTATGACACAAGAACTCAAATGCACCTCAAATTCTTGACCCATCAGATTTCAAACCATCCAAGGGCAGCATTTGTCCTCTCAGATTGGGGGAACCAATTGCAGCAGGATGTTCCAGAAGTGAAGGGAACATGAAGGAGGGATCCATGGAACAATAACATTTCTGTCCTTAATTAAAAACCCTGGTCCAGTTGCTGCCCTGAGACTCAGGGAGTCCACGAGCAGCTGGTTCTTGGAGCTGGATGGAATATCCAGGGATCAATCACATCACACATATCCTCTTGTTTCCAACCACCACCACAGAAAGAAGGACAGATTTTATTATTCACTTCCCCTGTGATCAGCATGTTTAGTATTTTCTGAGTTGCAGAAATCTTTGTACAACACAGGGCAGTGTTTGGCTTTCCAGAGATGTCATCAGACCAACCCACAATTCTGCTAAAATCCTACACTTGTTCTAACACATAAAAGCCAAGGTATTTCATCAAACTTTCAGTTTTCAGTTCACTTTCAAACTTTTTAGGCCTCCACGTGTTTGTGTTCAGGTTTAGGAATCAAAGCTCCTGAAATAGAGTCAATGGAGGCACTTCCAAAAATTCTTCAAAACATCTCAGACAGATATTCCCCCCATATTAAAGTTCCACTGAATTCAATTCATCCCAGTATTTGCTGATTTACAAATGTATAAGACAGCACTTCCCAAGTTTAATTAAAACCTTCCTCACACATCTGTTAAAAGCAAAAATAAACCAAAAAAAACCCCAAACAACCCCAAAAAGCAGCAATAATAAACTACATGCTCCACTTCCCAAAGCTGGATTTCATTCACAAATCTATCAGGTTTTATTCTCCACACAAGATGACTCACTGCATGTTCACTCCCTTCAATCTTCAAACATTTTGTTAATATATGCAGGAACCAAAGCTACAATCGTTTGCTTATGAAAAGGGAGGTTTTGCTATAAACCTAGACCTTGCAAAGGTGCAAGAATTTGCCTTGTACAGAAAAGAATATTTAGTATACAGCAGAATATTTAACTAAAAGAGACATTCTTTCAATGAGATTTATCCATTATTTATACATAATAACACAGAAATAATGAAATAACAGACAAATAATGATAATAATGAGGAATTATTCTACATGAAAGACAAATAATCAGGTAAATTTGGCCCAAAGCTAGAGGGAATTATCAGCCAAATATTGGTAGGGATTGCCTGAGATTACCATTTTCTTTACCTAAGAAATGAATAGAAAGGCACAGAGCCCCAAAAGCTCACTTTCAGTCTGAATTTTATGATGATACACTACTCTTGGTCAAAATGTAATGGAGAAGGCGAGAACGCTGAAAACAGTAAAAACCAGAATTTACTCTCACTCTTTCATCAGCCTGTTTTTATGGTATTTGACAGGAAACCACCTTAGCAGCCCCTAAAGAGTAAGAACATCACAAATCTTAAGTTTTATTGCCCTTTTCATAAAAAAGTTCTTCAAAAGCTCATGTTCCATCAATCTTCTAACTCCAGATTTTTTGACTTTGATGGTAAGTTTTAAACAGACAAGTATTTTCAACTTCTTTTCCTGTTGTGCTTTCCACTTGCACATCGTAACACCTAACCTCTCTCACAGAATTCCTTCTACTCATTTTTATTTGTTAATGCAAGCCAGAAAAGTGCCTCCACTGCTTCTCCACTCCCCATTCTGTACATGGCAGAAATCTCTATTTCCTTTGTTTGATTTGAAATCAAAGAGAGTTGTAAGAAGCCAGACAGCTCCTCACAATAGCAGAGGAAACATACAGAGAGCTCTGCTTTTCTCAAACACAAGACCCATCATTTTACCTCATCTAGAGGAGAAATAAACTCTACAATTCCTTTAAATCAGGCCATAGGCTACAGCCTATATTATCAATCATAGCCACTACTCAAATCCCAACAGTTCCAACATCCACGAGCCTTTTCTGTTAATAAAAGCAGCAAGACAATTTTTCAAACTGAAACACCATGCAGCAGTAGCAGAAAACAGAGCAAATTAAAAATAACCAAGTAAAATGAACAAAATATTTCTGTAGGTCCCACCATCCTCTGCTAACAGATGAGGTTGTGACTCTTCCTCCTCCCAGATCTTCAACAAACTAAACATTTACTTTTAGGGACAGGGTTAATAAAAACTTGATGACAAAGGGCTCTTTTTGTTTACCTCTGAATTTCTCCCAGTCTGAGACAGATGCCATACAAGTCTTGGTGAAAATAGAGACCTGTTGTGCTGTGGGGAAAACTCACTTTTTCCCTTAAAACCAGCTCAAACCATGTAATCATTTAAAGAAAAAAAAAATTACCGAGGTGTTTCTGGTTTGTCACCTCCTGGATTTAAATGGAAGTAGAAATATGGGCTCTTTGATCATTACAGAATGTTTATGAAGCTGCACAGAAATAATTCACAGTGCTGGCCTGTGACAGCAAAGCTGTTGGCAAAGCAGCACGAAGGGAGACAGTGATTTAATTTCCAACACCTCAGCGAGCCCTGGGTGGGTGCTGGTACTACAAAAGAGGAGAATCATCCTTGCAGAAGAGGCTCCTCCAATTTGCCCCCCAAACCAGGGCAGATTTGGGCAGAAGGGCTGCAAAACCCAGGAGTCAGGGATAAAATGTGACATTCTTTCTAGAGGACAGGGAGCTGTTGCTTAGAAACTGTTTACAGACAAATCCTGCTGGTGTACCTAGAAAAAAAAACTAAATTAGGTCATTCTTGGCTGTAGGTAGGAGAGATCTTTATTGATATAAACCCCTCCACGTCTCTCTTTACCGTCAATAATTAACAATGCTTTAGGAAGGCTGCTTGGATGCTCTTTTAACCAACAACTGCACATTCCCAGCGACAGAATTACCCATTCTGAAACAATCTGGTGGGTAAATTGACATCACAGTTCCCTCAGGAGGCTGAGTTCCCTCCAGGCATGGACTGGACCATCTTAGGAAGGGACTGGCATCAAAAGTGAGATCAAAAAGGGGTGGGGGCAGAGTGCAATTAATCTTCTCAGTTGTTGTTAGGAAAAGAAAAAGAAAAAATTAAGGAAAAAACCATGACAATATCACCAGGCCAAAGGAAAAAAAAAATTGATTCTACTTTTTAACCACTTGATGAAACCAGGTCTGCTAAAAACGAAAGGGGAAAGGCCACAACACCTCCTTGAAGGCATGAGAGAACAAAGTTTGCCTTGAAGAACAAAAGGTGAGGCTGGAATTGGATCACTTCATTAAGGGAAGTACTAAAAGGAGTTCCTAAGTATCTAAAACAAAGTTGCAAGCAAGCACCCATTGCTCACAGAGAAAACAAATTCATTCAGAGCAGATGGGAAAGAAAAATTATATCAATCCAGAGCCAGTTTTCTCCTCCACATAAATAATCCACGCTTGAACAATTTTTCCTCATATAAATAACTACATTTATAAGAAGCCTCAAGTAAGAAGGCTCTTATATCATTATTCATTTAAAAACCACTCCAAAAATTCAGACAAATCACTGCCTTCTAAGTAAAAGAAAATAAAATGCACAGCTTGTGGTAATAAACAGCTCATTGTCATCATCCCAGAGAAAGGCACTTTTTTCTCTTCACTTAAAAACAAATGTAGCACAGGCTTGTTTTCTTATATTGAGCAAATCACATGAAATAAATACAAATATCAGAACATGGAACCTAATGTGGAGAAGGGACAAATGTCACAGGGATAACCTCAAAAAACAAAGTTGGTAGTGTCACCATCATGTTTTCTGAAAAATCCTCTTTGCCCAGGATTTTTCTCCTGGGAAGCTGAGAAGCCACAGAGAAGAATGAAAACAATATTATCTTATTTTTCTCTCCTGTTTTGCTTCTTTGGAATGTGGTTGGAGATTGTCTTATCCAACAGGTGCATGTTTCATTGGTTTCATGTGAACTGTTTTTACTTAATGACCAATCACAGTCAGGCTGTGTCAGGACTCTGGAGAGGGTCACGAGTTTTCATTCTCGTTCTTTGTAAACTTCTGTCTGCATCCTTTCTGTATTCTTTAGTATAGTTTTAGTATAGCATTCTAGAATAGAATAGAATAGAATAGAATAGAATAGAATAGAATAGAATAGAATAGAATAGAATAGAATAGAATAGAATAGAATAGAATAGAATAGAATAGAATAGAATAGAATAGAATAGAATAGAATAGAATAGAATAGAATAGAATAGAATAGAATAGAATAGAATATATAATAATAAATCAGTCTTCTAAGAACATGCAGTCAAATTCATCAATTCTTCCTTCATCCTGGGGACCCAGCAAATACCACATTGGTTGGACTTGTGTAGAACAAGCACCTGTGGTTGAAACTTCAGGGGCAGATCCTCAAATTCATCAACAAAGCCCACATTCTGTGTAGTGTCAGCAGAAGGTCACCACACCATCCTCAAGGCCAGAAAAACAAGGACCAGGAGAGCCTGTGTAATTTAATCAAAGTGATTTCATTCTGAGGACAGCCACGAGCCTGTGCTGCGACACCCTGAGTGACAAAGACTCCCTTAGAGTGACTTTACAGGTGCAGTTAACATGTAAGAGACAAGTTTGGGGTTTCAGAGGTTATCACAACCTTAAATGGGTTCAAAGTCTGGGAAAATTGTTTAACTCCTTTATTCAATGCATGGCATCCCACCTAGGGAAGGGAATAAGATCCCACTCCCCCATACCAGAAACACAGACAAAACCAGCCAGGAATAAAGGAATCTTAACAACCACATCTATTATTATTTGCAAATTCATCCAGAAATACACTTTGGATTAAAGCAATGCTAATTATTTAAAAAATTAAAGATAACGTGGCCCATTTCCCAAAGGCTCCCGAAGCCACACGGGAGACTTGTGAAGCGTGGAGGAGAGGCCAACCTGATTTTTATTCATGTGTTGTTGAGCTTATCTACATGGGAAACAGCATTATGCTCTATTTAGCCCTCTGTCAGGTTGTTCAGGTTTTAAAATAACTGTTAATGAAATCACAAGCCTTCAACACAAACAGCAGCAACAAAAATAGCACCGGGACAGAAAACATTGGACTGCAGTAACTCTGAGCCAGAGTGGAGCAAAAAAGCATCTCCCTGCATTCAGCTGGCTTGAAATAAAACACAAGGAATAATAGATTGGATTTTACTGAGGCCTCACTACAATCATTCACATTTTGTAACAACCTTCACAGAAATGCAGCTCTTAAAAATTAATTTTTTTCCTTTGGCTTAAGAACCTAACTTAGCAAAAACTAATTCAGCATGGGAAGTGCTCATTACTTTGACACATAAGATATCTGGGAATCACCTGAAGCACAATAATTTATCATAATAAAAACCAGCATTTCCTATTTTTCAGCTTTTTCACAATATTGTGCAGAACTCAATTTTAACCCATTCAAATGGTTTTAGCTGTAAAAATATTACTGATACATAATTTGCTCTCCATTATATAGAAATATATAAAGATACACTTATTTGGTCTGAAGTTTAGATTGAATTTTAGGAATGACTCCAAACAAAATTCTTTCTTTAAAATAATAAAATCACAGGATCACACAGTGGTTTGGGCTGGAAGGAACCTTTAAAGATCATTTAGTTCCAAACCTCCTGCCATGGGCAGGGACACCTTTCAGTAAAAGCGAGTTTTTGCTTGGCATTTTCACTAGAGGACCTGGATAAATAAGATTAAAACCCCAAAACCTTCTTTAATGGTGATTAAACATGTGCAAGGAGTGTAAGTGGTGGAATGGCATCACTGCTGGCACAGAAGAAATCCAAGTGATGACACACCTCCACCAAATCCATCTGTTGTATTTAGTGGCATCCAAAAATGAAAACACAACAGTTTCTCCCCAGCCACCAGAACTTCCTTGGAGGAACAAATAATGAATCCTTTCTAACATGCTGACTGTGACCACTGCCCTTGACAGATCTTGCATTTTCTTGTGATGTTTTCCACAGAACTCTGTGTTTAGAAACATGCCCAGAGTTAATTCCGATTAATCACACAGAATATAAGATACACATCTGTAATACCCAGAATATAAGATACACATCTGTAATACCCAGAATTTAAGACATTTCAAATTCTCTTTTCACTTTGCCAAAATGCGGGTTCTCTCATGAAATTTCACCATTATTTCATGTGCCCTGCCACACTAAAGACTGACCCTGAGTTGTGGCTCCTCCCAGGGCATCTTTCCATCCACGTGAGCACCTTTGGGGAGAAATACAGTGAAATTTATCAAGTGCTCAGTGCTTTGGTATGGCTGGGGTTATTTCTGGCACTGAGTTATAGCCCAGAATGTTGCACAGACTCAGAGCTGCGTGAGCCCTGTGCCCTAAGTGCAGAGCAAAGCTGAACACTGCCAGGTCTCTCTGTCATATTTAGGGAACTCAATCCACCTGCAATGTTTTCTTCTACTGGCCCAACATGACAACAGAAGCTTCTCACTTCAGAGGAAAAGCAGGCTTTGGATTCAGCAACAACACAAAAAATAACTCATTAAAATGAAAGGTTGAGCAGTATGTATTGTGTATTTGCAGCAGCTCAGAAATCAGATGCAAAGAGCTGATGTACCAGACACTTATTCCTAATTTTTTTAATGGTAAAATGGAAAAAAAAACCCCTCCTGCTCACATAAATAATTTGTTTTCTAAAGCATGTAACAGACACAATCAGTGCTCATGACTGCTCCACAAGGTAACACAGAAAAACATTTGAATTTTCCAGAGATAGAAGCAAATTATGCATCACTGTAATAGCACACAGGACTGGCTCCAGCTCCACTTAAAACACACAGAAACAATCCACAGCCAAAGGCAGAACCAGCTCCAGAAGTGTTGGGTAAGAGCTTTGCAACACTGATGAAAATTCTGTAATTAATTTCAGAGGATCAAGGATTTAATCTTGCATAATCTGAATACCCAAACTAGTCCCTTAAACAAGACAGCCAGAAACCATCTGCAACGCTGGAAGAGGCTCCTGGTAAAATAAATCTTTCTACTCAGTCCTTGTTAAGTGTTCCTCACGTTTTGCACATTTCTTGAAATTGGAGAAACGGATTTCAGATTCAAAGCACTGAATTTACTGCAAAAGGAGGATTAAGTGAAGACCAGAGTTTAGATTCAATATGGGTGCTTTAGTTTTTATTTTAATACATAAAGGAGCTTTACCTCCTCAGACACAGGACTTTTCCTTTTTTTTTTTTTTTTGTATTTGCATATTTTTCCTTTTAATAAAAGGACCTCTAAGTACCCGAAGCTGTTAAAAGTCCTGCTGTGATGTACCTGTCCCACAGCATCTGTGCTTTGTTGTATTTCCCATACCTGAGCACTGCAGCTGACTTCCATTCCCATTTCCAATTAAAGCTAGGTGGAAATTATTAAAAACACATTTTTTTAAAGAGTGGTTTCAAAATTCCTTCCTCATTTACAAGATCTTGCTTTCACATTAATGAAAAAAAACTTATTAATGAAAAATAGCAATGAAAAGGAAACAGCCAAACCAGCCCAGCCAAGGGGTGAGTGTAGAAGGTCACTCAAAATTTTTGGAGGCACAATCAGTTTGTGGAATTCTCAGCAGTAATTTCAAGCACAACTGAAGTGTTTAAACTCCAGTGTCTTATTTTATAGAATCACAGAATATCCTGAGCTGGATATCATTCCCCAGTCTGTCCCCACATCCAGGATTTGCCCTGGATACACTTCCTATGTATTCCTGGGCAATGTGGTTTTCAGTCCTTCCTTAAAGGTTCCTTTTGTGTAATCCAACATTTATTTCCCTCATCCACCCATGTCCTAACCATTCCACAGCCCATCTCACTCTGGTTCAAGAAATATTTAATTACTGTTGATTATCTTCCAAGGGTTGACCAGGAAAAGCTTTAAACATCACAAAAATCCTGCAGCACCCCGAGGGTGGCACCAAACTTTTTAGTGGATATTGTGGCAGCAGAACAGGCCTCACACCACCTTTAATGTGTTTATCAGAGAGAGCAAAATAAAGAGATCCCCATTTTTACACCATTATGGAAAACTGATATTAAAAATACCCATCTCTAGTGTTTCCTCTTCCTCCTGACTGATCTTTTTATGAAACACCAGCCAAGAAGCTGTTCTTGGGCTAAGTAATTTTTTGTTTCTTTTGGCTGACTGTCAACCACCCAGCAAAGATAAACTCATTAAGCTGACAAGAGACCTGAACACACTCATGTTGTCAGTGCATCTCAGCATCACTCTTGTGAACCCAAAAGCAATAAAAAAATTAAAATAAAGTTAAGCTGACTCCACCCTTAGGATGCAACCAAGTTTGCAAGGATCTGTCAGTCCAAAGTCAGTGTCTGGCAGCATCTGAGCTAAAGGGGATGTGCAGCTTCAGCACATGTCAAGCCAAAACAGTTCTAAAACTAGCAGCAAAAAAGGAGAGCACGGAGTGTGGAGCCTCCAAAAAAGCATCTCTGCCACAATTAGAGCTCTCAACCTAATTGTGTTTGCAAGCCTACTATTTTTGCACCCAATCCACACTGCTCTCCCTGTGTTCAATCTGTCCAGCTAGCTGGGATTTTTCCTTTGCTGCCGCCACATTTGTAGTTTGCTGAGCAGATCCCCAGCTTAAGGCTCACACAGAGCCTTGTAATCACCGAGGTTTCTACTTAAAAGCAAAAGGGAAAAAAAGTTACCATGGCTACTACAGTCACTCAGCTTTCCCAACTACTTCAAGACATTAATTCTGAAGGTTTTTTGGCTATGTTTGCACAAAATGTATGCTTCCATACTACTCTGTCATGTAAATTAGGTTGTGCTGCAGCGTTTGAGATCACCTGGGACCATTCAATACCTTTGGCTGGAGTTCCAAGAAGACTCCACAAGAAGCAAGGTGATAGTTTCACTGATCGCATTAAGGAAATTATAATTAAATAGATTAAATATAATTTAAAACAATAATGAAATGTTGTTTCTTACCCAGCCAAGTGAAGGTAAATATCTGAACAGAGACATTCTCTAGTTCTTAAGCTGAATTTGTAAACAAAATTGGTAGTAAGTACAGAATTAGAACAAAGCAAACCACAAAGTATTTGCAGAAAATGCTTTGGAAATGCACTTAGATTATTCAGAAGATGAGGAAAGCATACAGAGAATTATAAATGTGTGCAAGATTTAATGCTGATCTTCATCCAAACCCTGCATGAGTAGAAGACAATCCTGCCCAGGACTTGTGTCCCCCCTGCTCTTCAGCACCTCCAAAGCACCTGAGCACTTCCTCTACACCCACCTGCATCCCCTGGGCTCAGGCCTGAATGCAAGGATTGGAATTTGAGTGTGAAAGAAAAAAAAACCAACTTTGTTCAAGGATGCAATAGTGTGCGAGAGCATGGAGGGATTCAGTTTGCTGCCTCAGCCACGCAAGGAAAATTAAATCACAGGATAGAAACAGTTTTCCTCTTTCCTTTTCTTCACCTCCCTGTTCTTGCTGGGTATCAGATGTGACCCAGAAACGACACTTAGCAAGGCCAAGAGTCCACAACACGCGGAATAAAATTCACCTTGAATTTTAGGGGGAGCATGGGCCACCCATGCAAGGCAAGGAACAGCTCAGCAAACTCGGCAGCCCCCCCAGCAGCGCTCCTGCTGAGCAGGACATTTGCCAGAGCATTTTTATCCTGATTCTCTCCCTGCTCCACCTCATCCTCCTCCATTCACAGGCTTCCTGAGGATTTCTTGTTCTTCGAAGTATTTCTGGGAGCATCCAAGCACTGGGAATGGAGATGACGGAGATAATGGAGACGTTTAAAATTAGACTAAGCAGCTGTAATTCTGAAATTTGCATTTCTGACTTGATTATAGTAAGCACTGAAGACTATCTGCACAAGAATTAGGAAGGAGTTCATGTGCTGCAATAAAAGTATATGAATCTCTTTCACTTTGACCCCATTAAGGGGAAAAAAAAGATAACAAATGGCACTTTTATGGAAGTTGTTTCTTTGCTATTCTATAACTTCATTTTAAAGAGTCGCCTGTGGATTTTAATTGCAAGAATTAAAGTAACCAGCTTTCCCATCTTTTAAAATATATTTTCCTTATATTTTACTATTCTCCTGATTACCCTGGATTTTTCTCATTTCATATTTCAGTAGTTATCCATTTTATACCTTTCCTTTCCTTATAAGCCTCTACAGTCTCTTATCTGAACAGTCAACATTTGTAACCATGGGATAACAATTTATGAAGCACTTTGATAAATTTTCTATCAAAACCAAACACAGATGACACAATTTTACTTAAATATTCTGTCACCATAAAAAATGTTAGAATCAATCTTGTTCTAGTTTTGTAAAAAATGAAATAACCATTTTCATAGTATGAGTTTTCACAGAGATGCAGAAGAAAAAAATTAGCATTTGGGTTCTATATTCAAAGTTTCTCCATAAATATCATGAAGAATTAACCATGAGTAACTTATCACAGCTGGTAATTTTATATCTGGAAGAAAACCCGATAATAACATTCAAGAAAGTTAGTATTTAATGACAGAAGATATTTTCTGTTGATTCATGTTCATGCATTTACTCAAAAATATTAATTTACAGAACCCTCTGAATTAGTTTAAAGTTACAGAACAGCCTTGAAGAAGAAATTTCAGTATCCCAAGAAGCATACAACAAAAAGTTTTTCTAGAAGTAGCAAAGGAGAAAAAAATATCTCAATACATAAAAACAACTGCCTCAGATTATTTGTTTGCAAATTATTCTTATGCCTCTTTTTGAAAGAGTTTATTTACTTTTCTTAGTGTGGATCCTCTGGAAAGGACACAACTATTGCCACTGACATGATGCCACTGCAACAGAACTAAAACCAGTGCTGACCAATATTTTACTCCATTTTTTAAATGCTTTACTCCACAGTCTAACTTGAAAGTTCAATCTCTAGGAAGAAGCCTTTTGGAGTTCCTTTTGATGTTTGAAAAGTCAGAGAGAACTGATAAAAGTGGTTTTGTCAGCTCTGCTCAGGATGGACACAGCTCCTGTGTTAAAAACATAAGGAATATTTCCAATTGATCCTTTCCTTACAAGCACAACGGAGAGAACTGAGAGATTCAGCTGCTCCTGCTGTGCTGAATGGGCTTAAATGGAGAAATGCCATAAAAATGAAATATGCAAGAGTGAGTGGGTTTTGTTAGTAAATAACAGCATATTAAAAATTAAGCTTGATTAGTTGTAGAAAAGGGCAAAGTGAATAATCCATTTAGAAGCTTTAAGTAACTTAAAAGCTTAAACCCTATTTACAGAAGTCACCTGGGCCACTGGGAGCCTCCCCTGACCAAAACCATTCCCACTTTCTGTATTCAGAATTTAAGTTCCCCTTACACTCAAATTGCCTTCCATTTGAATATTCTTGTCTGCATTAAGCACATTGTAACATATGCTGGTTGTTTTTTTAATACAAAGCTTCAAAGAAAAGGACAAGCCCACAGGAGAAAGAAATGTCACACAATAATGACTGTAATAACAGTAAAAATAACAGAGTGGAGTATCTACAAAAATATCTTTAACACAGAAATTCTTTTGTATAACTACAAAATCTACCGCCTTCCTTACCTCTCGAATTCAATCCCTGTGAGATGTTCTTAATGTTACAGGATTCAGCTTCCCTTAACTGAGCAATTCTCATTATTTAAGAAGCCCGAAAACTTGGGCAGTCTCTGCTGCAACGTCGAAAATGTCTCTCCACTGTTCTCTGTAGCAGAATACTAATGCAGGGGGTGATGGGGCTGAAAAGCACAGCTAGACAAAAAATATTCCAAAGGAGGAAAAAAAAAAAAGAAGGAAAAAAAAAAAAGCCAGGCTATCGGAAAATGCTGATTCAGCAGAGTTAAAGTACTTCAAGGAAAGGTGTGCTTTGTCCACACAACCAAAGAAAAACTGGAGAAAAGCTTTCCTCCTGCCCCTTACAAAGTCAAAATGCTTTGTGTAATGACAGCAACAATAACAATAAAACAATAAAATGTGTATGGGGGTGGGGGAGAAGGGGCAGTCCTGACAGGGGAAAGATTGTTCATTTTGCTGGCAATTTTAAAATTCACCTGTTTGTTTCATGCCAAAACAAAAAATTATTCAAAATACAAGGTACACAAAAATCCTGCCTTCCAGCCAACTGTACTGGTAACTGATGGTCACAGCAGTTTATCTCCCCAGAGCAGCTGATCTTTGGCTGTATAAATATAACTTCAACCCAGTGTTTGGAAACATTCAGGAAAGCCTTTCTGTAACCAACCACTGCTTGGAACCAGATATCACTGCTCACTCCATGTGTGATGCTGAGGAAACCATGGGAAAACTGAGATGTGGAGTTCTTATCCAGAAACCTGATACAAAATTCATTTACAGCTGCAGAGTGCTGAGCCTGCCCAACCAAAGACTTGATACAACAGTGTTATCACTCTGGCATATATTTAGATGCACCATGGATTCCTCTAAGACAGTAAGAAGCTACAATGCAATAGCTTAAAATCAGAACAGAATCATGGAATGGTTTGGCTTGGAAGGGACCCTAAAGACCATTTTGTTCCACCCCCACCATGTTCGGGACATCTTCCTCTCTCCCAGGTTGCTCCAAGCCCCATCCAGCCTGGCCTTGGGCACTTCCAGGGATCCAGGGGCAGCCACAGCTTCTCTGGGCACCCCGTGCCAGGGCCTCATCATCCTCACAGGAATGAATTTCTCTGTATTTCTAACCTAAATTTCCCCTCTTTCAGTTTGAACCCATCACTCATCCTTTCACTGCAGTTCCTGATGAAGAATCCCATTCTGGGTTTCCTGCAGTCCCTTCAGATACTGGGAGATCTCCACACAACCTTCTCCTCTCCACACTGAACAGCCCCAACTTTCCCAACCTGTCTCCATGGGGAAGATGCTCTGGTCCCCTTAGCAACTTCTTGGCCCTCCTCTGGACCTTGCTCCAACAATTCCATGTCCTTCTTCTATTGGGGACACCAGAACTTACAGTGATGTTAACAGTGGTTAACAGAACTTACAGTGGCTGAGATACCAACCACTTTTTTATATTTAAAAAAAATGGTTTCTAATCTTTGTTGTCACTTCAACCTTTTTTTTACAGTGGTCATTAAAAATCCTGTCTTTTTTAATTTCCAGCACTGCTCAGGGCAGGCTGGACTCAGTTTGCTGCCAGCCAGGTTCAGGTGGATCCAGCTGGAGGAGGATCTCACCCATCAGTACTGGAGCTCCTGAGAGGAATGAGAGCCTCAGCTGCCCCTGCTCCCTTGGAAAGCTGTGCCTCGGCAATGTTTTCAGAGCACTTAATGCCAACAAATGTAACAAATGTAGTGTTTATACAAAATCAACAAGTTTCTCTTAGTCAGGAGTAGCTCTCACCCTCCTGTGATTTAAACACAACTTTCTTTTTGTAACTTTCATCTTCCCATTCTGGTCTTTTTCACGTCTCCTTCTTGCATCTCACCTAAAGCAGCTCTAAGGGACCAATTCCTACAGACCTGAGCCACAAAACCTCCCATCAAGTTATGTCCTAAGCATGCTGCTCTAAAGACTAACAGGTTAGTGCTGCTACTCTTCATTTCTGCACATTGCCCTTCTCATTTCCAACTGCACATTGTGTTATTTATTTACTTCTCTTCTCTGTGAGCGAGGCACAGAGCAGCTGTGGCTGCCCCTGGATCCCTGGAAGTGTCCAAGGCCAGGCTGGACATTGATTCTTGGAGCAGCTGGGATAGTGAAGGTCCCTCCCCATGGCAGGGAATTGGGACTGGATGAGCTTTAAGGCCTCTTTCAACACAAATCATTCTGTGATTTTATGATTATTTCTGTATAGCTGCCCTTCATCTTTCCATGACCATTTGATAATATATCTAAATTCAGAGTATTCCTTTGCTTTGTACACCTATGAACAAACTGTGGAGCAAGTGAATAAAGAGTTCAGCTTTCTTTAGCCAAGCCTTAGAATAAGCTGTATTAAAAGCAAAGCCTGCTCACCTAAAATGTAACAAAACATCTTTCTGTCGTTCTAGACAGGAAAAAAAAAATCTCATGCTGGTGTGTTCAGACAACATGTAATACCTGCAAGGCATTGTCATAACTACTACAATTTGGCCACAAAACAGATTTCAATAAATACTGTGGTTATAATTCACATGTAAAAGAAGAAAAGTGTTAAGGGATAAAAAAAATCATTCTTTTTGAAACAGTAGGTGTAAAAAACTAATAGGTGGGGATGAAGACGTTTCTTGGCAGCAGGGGAAAAAAAAAGCAGGGAGGAACTGCAGGAACAAAAGAAATCTCAGCTGTCACACAGGTGTGGTGCTAAACAGGGACTCTGAGCTACACCAATAGTGCAAAAGGGCAGATGCATTCAAAAAGTAATTCTGCAAGTGCAAAGAAGTTGATGATTCCCTGATAGCTCATGAGAATATTAATTGCTTTTCCATCTCATTGTAAATACCATGTCAAAGCAGTGTTACTTTGCAGTAAATATTTTTGGTCAGCAGGACCAAAGATCACCATGGAGAAGCACTCCCAGAAGTGTCCAAGGAGTTCTCTGTCCTACCAGCACAGACTTTTAGGAATTCTGAAAATCCTGGGGTAATTGCAGCAGTCTGAATGAACACTTAGGTTACAAATATGCTGTGGCTGCAACCATAGGAAGGTTAGAACAATGGCAGTTCTGAACAAAACAATAATTTAAGAGAAATTCTAGGGGACTCAACTGATACCTCAGAGCTCTGTAACAAATTACAGGAAGTAAAATAATGAAAGCTGACTTACTAAAATGATTGATACTTCCAATTGGCAGAAATATCTGTCTGCCTGTAAAAACTTCTCTGGCATTAGTGCAGTGTTCTGTGAGAGCCTGACAACCAAACAGAACCAATTAAACTGGTGAGGAACTGGTTAAGTGACATCTCAAAAAGAAAAAAGAGCAGCCTTTGAGAGGAACTCATCACAACATAACTCAGATTATCAGGGAGCTCCCAAAAGGGGAGCCACTACCCCAAAACACCTTTTCAATTATTTGTAAGTCTACACCATAAATCATTACATAATTTGCACAAGTATAAATTGATAAGAGTGCTACATAACTGAGATAAATCAGTTCCAAAAAGCCATCAGGAGTGTTGGGTATAATCAATCAATGCTAGAAACAAAATGTTAATTTAAAAAGCCACGAACAAAGTTGTAAAGCTGCAATCAGGAAAACACATGCCAGTCTAGGGAATGATGAACTCTTGTGGAAAGAAACAGTCCTGCAAAGGGTTTGCCACAGTGAGAGTACCCAGAGAAAAGGAGATCAAAATGCAGGGCTGCAAATGAAGGTTTAGTATGTAAATGTGATGCAGAAGCAGGAGAGTAACACCAGAGAGGTAATATTTAAACACACAAAACACTCCTGAGACAAAGCTCTGGTGTGCTGCATCCAGCTCACGTTTTCATAAAAATGCTGAAAAAGTGGATTTGGAAAAAAACAATCCCCAGAAACCGAGTTGTGAGGAAAATGCATGCAGTGACAAATTTAAAGAATTTCAGCTCACTTGGTTTTTCAAGTAGAAAAGAGAGGGAATACTGGGTTACAGCAGATAAATACTTCCATGGTAAGAAAATACTTTGAGTTCTTTAGCACAGTGGAGAAAGGCACATCATTAACCAGTGACTGGAAGCTGAAGCCAAATAACTTAATAAACAGCAGATCCTCTACCTCTCACTGTCTTCCGATCAAAATTCCAATTTTTCTGGAAAACGTGTTTCAGCCAAATGCACGTTATTGCATTCAAGAGTAACTGGGTGAAATCCAACTGACTACAGCAGTCAGGGGTCAGAGCAGGAGATCTAATTGCTTCCTTTGGCTTCCCAGCCTCAGTCTACAAATACTCCTGGTTTTCAGTGCTTCAAAGGCATTTCAGTAGTACCATGCATGCTCAACATTAATATTAAAAGAGCTCTCAGCAAATCTGCATGAATTACAGTTGTATTTCCATGTAAGGGCTCGAGTGACACTGGAGCTTTCCTGTTGAGGCTTCTGTCACCAGCAGAGCCCATTAATGGAATTACAGCTCCCTTGTACCCAGCTGAGGTGGTATTTCTGTAAACAAGCATTTACACAATTGAGTGCAGAACTTCACCCTTCACGTCAGTACTTTTTCTCCTCTAGAAAGAATCCTGTTTGACCTGGAGTATGAAAAGGCTGATACAATGCATTGTATCAATCACAGGCACTACAGGTAAGAAAGGAAAACCAGCAGCATTGTAATAGCCACAAAGGCAGGAAAATCTGATGTCCACATCAGCAGCATCATTTGAGCCTGCCCCTGTTTATGCTCCTCATCCACCTGGCACTCCAAAACACACCAGCACTCACAGCAGACTTGACAAATCCAAGATTTTTCAGGAATACATGCCAAGGTAATGGACAACATGCACGTTAAATATCCAGGCTCACAGAGTTGGGCTGTAGCATCAGCTGCTGTGGTATCTGTCAATTTCTAAAACAACGGGGGAGCTGAAACGTTTCTATCCTGGTGAAGAATGAACTAACTTCAAATTCAGCAAGCAGAAGTTTGAAAAGGCTGGAATTGTCCGAAGCACCGCCTGCAAGCAAATCAATGCTCCACAGGAGAGAGACACAACCACCAAGTGACAGAGAAAAAAGGACCTCAGGAGAAGCCAGGCATCACACACAACCAGCGAGACACCAGGGAGGGCACTCACCCCTCCAACCTCCAGAGAAGGGAGTGCCTGCTCAAACCCGCCGTAAATATGTGTAAAAGTTTCTTTCCCGAAGCCCTGGAGCTCGGATGTCCCGCCGAGCATCCCCAACGCCACCTCCCAGATGGGCACGGCAGCCAGGCAAGCCTGGCACTCCCCATCACCACCACCACGGCCGAGGAAAACTTCTCCCAGCCCCAGGAACCCCACAAGGAGACACTTTGGCTGCCGTCGCTTTCCAGCCAGCATCCCCTCGGCTCCTCGCAAAGACAAAGCCACGCTTTAAACTTTCGCTCCTCTGCCAGCGGAGCAGATCCTCTGCCGGGAGCTGGCACCTCTCGGGATGTACAGAGGGGGCTTGGGAAGGTCTCAGAGCCCGGGAGAGGCCTGGAGGGAAGGGATGGGGATGGAGATGGAGACGGAGATGGAGGAGGTGCCCGCAGCCCCCTCCCCGCTGCCCGCGACCCTTCCCCGCACACAATCGGAGCGGCGGCGACCGCAGAGCGCAGGGACGCACAGGGCGAGGGATAAAAGGGAGGAAGGAGCCTCGAACGCCTGAAGAAAGGAGAATAATTTCAAACAATACCCCAGAAAAAAAAAAAGACTTAAGATAATACGGAGCCAGGTTTCACCTCGAAGTGATGGCGGGTACATAAATGAATAAGTGGAACAACACACCTTTGACCCTCTCTTTTCTTCCCTAAATATAATCCCCCTCTTCCCATAATACACACACCACAAAATGACCATTAATTCAAATCTATTCTTTACAGGAGGGGGGATTATCTCTGTGACCGACTCTGTCTCTTTCCCTCTCCCGGTCTTTCACTGCGCGAGAATTGAAATTGCATTAAAAAAAAAAAAAAAGGAAAACCGGAGGGGGGTGGGGGGGAGGCAAGATTATTATATCTGGAGGGTGCGAAATGTGGGCACGGGGAGAGGGAGCCTGGGGGATGGGGAGGAGTAGAGAAAGGTGGCTAAGGAGAGAAGAAAGGAAAGGAGGACCAGGAAGCGCAGGGAAGGATGAGGGGAAGGCGAGATAAGGGGGAAGGAGGATAAGGAAAGAAGGATGAAAGGAAGGAGGTCGGGAGGAAGGATGAAAGGGAGGAAGGGATGAGGGGAAGAAAGGAGGATGCTTTGCCCTGGCCTCACCTCAGCTCGGTGGGTGGGGGTGGGAGAATCTCTCGCCGCCGCCGCCGCCGCCGCCTCCTCCTCCGCCACCTCCTCCTCCTCCCCAGCAGCGCCGGTCACTGACGGGCCGGGTGTGCGGCGCGGCTCCCTCGCCCGGTCCCCGCCTCCCCGCTCGCCTCGCTCCCTCCTCCCGCCGCCGGCCCGAGCCGCGCTCGCTCGGCTCTGAGCGGAGCCGGGCGCTGCCGCCGCGGCCGCCCCGCCACAGCCACGGGGGGAGGAGGCGGCAGCGCGCCTGCGCCGCCGGGCGCTGCCGACGAGGGAGGGAGGGATGGACCCGCCGCTTTCCCGGCTCCGGGGCCGGCCGTGAGTACGGAGCGGGCACGGCTGCGGCAGGTGGGGGGCTGAGAGCGGGGCACGGGCGCTGCGGGAGCGGGGGACGCGGCCCCGGTGCGGGCGGTGCGGAGCGGGAGGCGCAGGGGCGGCGGGAGGCACGGGAGGGATGCAGAGGCTGTTTACGAGAGCGGGCTGTGACAGCACGAAGGGAATGGGATCACGCTGAATGAGAGTGCGTTTGGATTAGATAATAGGAAGAAATCCCTCTGTATTAGGGCGGTGAGGCCCTGGCACAGAGAAGCTGTGGTTGCACCATCCCTGGAAGTGCCCAAGGCCGGGTTGGACAGGCTTGGAGCGAGCTGGCGCTGTGGGAGCTGTCCCTGCCCATGGATCGAGATGGGCTTCGGGGTTCCCTTCCAGCCCAAACCACGCCGTGATTCTCTGCAGGCAGTGCCGGCAGCGGGGGCTCTCCGGGCACAGCCGGGTGGCCCGGGAGCAGCGCCGGGAGCTGTGGCAGCAGCGCTGGGAATAGGGAGCTGGGAGCGTTCTGTGGGTGCGCCCCTGTCATGGGCCCGAGCGCTGCCTCAGGCGCCTCGCAGGGGGAAGGAAGAGCGGTGGGGTATGGATGGGCCGTCAGGACTGATTGCAGGAGCCTCGGTTCTCCTGTTCTCTTCAGCTACAGAAACTCTGTGTGTGTCCTTTCTTCCTTGGGTGTTCGGCAGCCCTACCTGACAGGAGGGTGTAGGGTCCCACGGAGCCAGCGACAGGATGACAGGTCACAGCCTTAAGCTGCTCCAGGAGACATTCGGGTTGGACTTTAGGAGGGATTTCTTCACAAAAATGGTGGTTAGACATGGGGATGGGCTGTCCAGGGAGGTGGTGGAGTCACCATCCCTGGAGGTGTTTAAGGAAAGACTGGGCGTGGCACTCAGTGGTGTTGGGTCGTTGGTTGGACTCGATAAACTGAGAGCTCTTTTCCAACCTAACTGATTCTATGATTTTCTGATTCTGTGCACCAAATACCAGGGTTTGGTCCTCTCTGCAGAGCCTTGCACTTTCATTTCCCCCTTGCTCATCCTACCAACCTTATTTTTTTCTTTTTCACTATGCTGGCAGCACCTTCTGCTCTCTCTCTTGGCCAGAACGTGCTGCCACCATCCTGCTCCAAACCCCAGGGGTGGAGGAAGATCCCTGTGGAGCATGGGTGTCACCAGGGGATTTTGCCATTCCCATGCGAATCCCACTGACGTGCTGTCGTTCCAGGCATCCTTTGCACCTCTTGTGGCATCCATCTGCTTCCCTGGCTTCTACAGAAACTCACAGGCAACAAGGAGGGGAGGGGGAGGAGTCCTCCCACGCTTTTACCTTTGCTTGACAGTTTTAGGCTTGCCGGGATCTTGCCAAAACAATTTCCCTGCCTCAGCCTTTATGGGAATGATGCTAGTGGTACAGGTGCTTGATGGGCCTCAAGTAGAGGCAGCAGTTTCCAGTCTTTTTCTTCTCTTTTCCCATATCAAAATATAGTCAGGATCTATATTCATGCTTACAGGGAATAAGTGAGGAGTTAAATCCCTTCTCTCACGGGTTGAAGCCGGGGGAAAAAAAAATTTCTTGGGGCAAGAACTCATTTAAATATGAATTTAAATGTGATCAGATGCTGCATGGCACATACTTGGTGCAGCCACGTAGCTGGAAGTAGTCACAGTCAGTAGTGTACAGAAATACTTGGAGTTATTATAACCTCACAGTGTCAGGTGTGAACAGAGACCATGCTAGGCTGACCTGCCCTTCATGATGAGATGCAAATTCTTGGTGCAAGGCAAACTGGGGGTTTAGTTTGTGCTTTAATAGGTTTTCCGGTGGCTCCAAATTCCTTTTCTAGGTACTGTTATTGTCCTTCCCCCCCTGTTAAATAGAGGTGTGTGATGTTAGGAAACTGTTGCCTACAGACCTTCTGTTTCTTGCCTATATTTTTGTTATCCAAATGTGTTGGATTGCTGGTTCCTCTAGGTAAGGGCAGTGCCTTCCTTTGGATCTGGCTGATGTATTGTGAATATTAATGGCAACAAGGAATGTTCCCAAACAGAACATGGTAAATTACCTACTGCTTTATCACCCTGCATTACTTTGCTAATTGAATGTCAGCTAAATGTTCCTTCAGGCATCTGACTGAAATGAGCATGAGCTGTGGTGTACGTGTAAGACCGCAAATAATAAATAAGCATGATTATGAAAAATAGTATTTCTCCCCTTCACCAGCAGCAAGGCTTCAAATGCATCTCTTGTAAATTTGAACCTAAGGACTCATTCAGCTGGTTTTGGATGTTTTTGTTTAAAGTGTGTCAATTTCAGAAATAAATGAGGTTCTTACCTAGTCCAGATGACTTTTGTGTGAGACAGAAGACATGGATTGCTGGACTGTTTCTAAGAGATATCACAGAATTCCATGAAGAAATCTGAAGATCTGGAAGATCTGTATGAACTTACTTTTTTCATGGTCCTGAAGGAAACTCTGTCATTTCTTTCTTTCCTTTAGGTTATTAAGTGATTTTTGAAATCACCCTTATTTTTATCACTGTCTCAAAGAAAAAGAAGAAAACGGAATTTGATACCACTAAAAACTTTGTTTACTCAAAACTGAGATAAGCTGCTAAGCTGCTCAGTGAGTGAATGTAGCTCACAGCAGCCAGAGGAGGCCAGCTGACAGCTCCAAACAAATGCTTTTGCCTCCATGAGCTCTACCACTGCCAACATCCAGCTACAGAGAGAGAAGAAACATCACCAAACCAGTGGGGAGATACTGGGGACTTGGACTAGCAAGACAGACAAAAGGACTGTTCTGCTTGAGGAAAATATGCATGGATGCTTTTTTTGTTTTTTTTTAGTTGTATGTCAACTGTGGAACTGTCTGTCACAATCTAGAACCCATTATTGAGTGGGTTTTGTGCAAGATGAACCCTCTGCCGGTGCCCATTGACCTCCTACAGGTGGAGCAGCCCTTAGCTGTGGAAAAGGCCATCAGGGCAGGAGTGGGATCATGGATGGAACTCTGTAAGGACAGAGGGACCATCCAGAAGGAGCATTTATGGTGTCCTGTGAGCTCTGGGGACAATTCACAGGATTAACATGGCAGGATGAGCATTGGGGTTCTCTGAGGGCATTCCTCTTGGAAGAACTCAAAGCTGTGTGCTCCCTGCGATAACAAGGAAAGGAAATCAAGGTGGGGATGAGTTTCTCTGCTCAAGGAACTCTGCTTTGGTAATTGTGGCTTTACAGGCAGATTGTTGGTTCCAGGGTATCTATCACACAGCAAATTTCAGCACACAGCAGTCTGGCTTTCAAATGTTAATCTGTGCTTTGCTGATGCCCACATAGATCTGAACTTGACTTTCTGAATAATCTTTGGATTTTTTTTTTAATAACAACATTAGAAAGGAGGGACCTTGACATGGTACATCAGTAAGTGTAAATAATTTTCACATCAATGTAGCCCAAATAATTTTCTTCTGCCTACCATAAAAATCCAGCAAATACAAATTTTGTCCATAAAATTACACGTGACGTGTTCTCTGACAAAGTTACTTTGATAGTGAAGACAACAGCCTAAAACTTTTATCTTTTCCACATGCCAGAAGGATTTACATTGAGGATAGATTTAAAATTAAACTGAGCATGTTTATAAATATAATCACAATATTATTTCTTCATGCTAATTCTAGCTTTTTGTCTTTTTTTTTAAATGTAACAATCAGTTTATCTCTTTTTTCCCTCACAACTGGCTTACCTGGACATTTATCTTTTGCTATAATATCTGTCACATAATTTATCTCTTTTATTCCTCTATTTTCTTGTATTTTACTTGCATCTAAGTACTGTACAATACCAGCTTCTTCAGTTAGACTAAATATTTCACATGTTTCCAGTCTTACAATAGCTTAGTCTGCTTCTTGAAGTATTACAAACTGTGTTTTTATCTCTACATCTCACTCTGGTGAGAATACCACAGCAGGAACTACCCCCCTTTCCCCAGTATAAAGTCTCAGCATTGTGTCTGTGTACACATAAAAAACCCTCCATGCCTTTTACTCTTTTTTTATTGTAGAACTTTCTTCTACACCAAGAGAGATCATTGCTGAGAACCATTTTGATTGTTTGCTTCAAGAACTTTTTTGAGTTCTTACGTCTTCTGTTATTATCTCAATACCTCTGTGTCTAAATGGGCTTTTCTTCACCACCTGATCCTGAATGCTGTTCCTATTTGTGCAGCATTTGTGCTTGAGTGAAAAAGAGAATTTTGGAGAGCAGGGAAACTAAGACTAGTGAGGGACTTTAAGGAAAATAATAATTTAAATGATATCTAAGTGAGAGAAATTGAGGAGGATCTACCTCACAGGCAATTCAGACAGACTGAAAGCTGCAGGTGGAACTTGGAATACTTTAAGCTTCTTTTAGGCCTAGTGATGTTTAAAGAAAAACCAACTTGTTGCTTTAATGTAGATAATTGGCTGCCTGTGCTGAAGGGAGGTTGTCAGCATAGATTTAAAATTAAACTGAGCATGTTTATAAATATAATCACAATATTATTTCTTCATGCTAATTCTAGCTTTTTGTCTTTTTTTTTTTTTTTATGTAACAATCAGTTTATCTCTTTTTTTTCTCACAACTGGCTTACCTGGACATTTATCTTTTGCTATAATATCTGTCACATAATTTATCTCTTTTATTCCTCTATTTTCTTGTATTTTACTTGCATCTAAGTACTGTACAATACCAGCTTCTTCAGTTAGACTAAATATTTCACATGTTTACAGTCTTACAATAGCTTAGTCTGCTTCTTGAAGTATTACAAACTGTGTTTTTATCTCTACATCTCACTCTGGTGAGAATACCACAGCAGGAACTACCCCCCTTTCCCCAGTATAAAGTCTCAGCATTGTGTTTGTGTACACATAATAAACCCTCCACACCTTTTACTCTTTTTTTTATTGTAGAACTTTCTTCTACACCAAGAGAGATCATTGCTGAGAACCATTTTGATTGTTTGCTTCAAGAACTTTTTTGAGTTCTTACGTCTTCTGTTATTATCTCAATACCTCTGTGTCTAAATGGGCTTTTCTTCACCACCTGATCCTGAATGCTGTTCCTATTTGTGCAGCATTTGTGCTTTCGTGAAAAAGAGAATTTTGGAGAACAGGGAAACTGACTAGTGAGGGACTTAGGGGAAAATAATCATTTATATGATATCTAAGTGAGAGAAATTGAGGAGGATCTACCTCACATGCAATTCAGACAGACTGAAAGCTGCAGGTGGAACTTGGAATACTTTAAGCTTCTTTTAGGCCTAGTGATGTTTAAAGAAAAACCAACTTGTTGCTTTAATGTAGATAATTGGCTGCCTGTGCTGAAGGGAGGTTGTCAGCAGCTCCCAAAAGCTCTTTCAGTGCCTTGTGTAATAAGACATTTCTTTTTGGACTTGACTGAGTGGACATAAATATCCAGGCATTGACTAACATCACTCCCTGTCCCTGAACACAGTTGGGTATCTGTATTTCAGTTTGGGTGTGTCATTTTTGAGCAATGTATTGCTCAAATAATGTGTCAAAAATATTTCCAGCACTGAATATTTCCTACTGTGCTGGGGTGTTCCATGAGCAGCACAGTGAAGCCTTCCCATCCTGCAGGATATTTAAATTGGGTATTTTATGGAGAGTTGCCTGTCACAGTCATATTTTCTGGAAAAATTCCTTCACCAGGATTTCTCTCCTGGGAATCTGAGAAGCCTCAGAGAAAAAGGAAAACAATATTATCTAATTTGCTTCTCCTGTGTTTTGCTGCTTTGGAATGTGGTTGGAGATTGTTTATCCAATATGTGAATTGTTTTGACTTAATGACCAATCACGGTCCAGCTGTGTCAGGACTCTGGAGAGAGTCACAACTTTTTATTATTATCTTGTTACGCCTTCTGTAAGTATCCATTCTCTATTCTTTAGTATAGTTTAATATAGCATTCTTTAATATAGTATCATATCATAAAATAATAAATCAGCCTTCTGAGAACATGGAATCAGATTCATCCTTTCTCCCCACCACAGGGGACCCCAAAACTACCGCAGTCACTTGCAAGGTGGGCTGTGGCACAGAGCCCCTGCCTGCCGTACCCTCTGCCACCCCTTGCTGTGGCTCAAAAGCACCTGCCGGGCAGAGCATCCAGGGTCTTAGCCTGCCTCAGACCCCTGAGGAGACTTGCAGGCAAGCAGCAGATGCAGTTTGTTTGGCAAAAAACCCACAGGAGGTCTGTCTGTTAATGCCAGAGAGGATGGGGCAGATACCTTCACTGCTTTCAGAAAGCTGAATTTAAAAATTCAGAAGAAACGCAGAGAGTACACCTGCTGTTTGCTGGTGTTGGACTCAGATCAATGCCCACCATAGCAGGCTGTTGAAAGGCCTCTTCCTTAAATAGTTTCTTCTGAAAACCATAGGAGCAGGCTTTAAATTTTGTTAAAATTTTCCTTTGAACTTCAGTTGATGCCACCAATTATCAGAGCAGGGGGTTGTGTGTTAGTGGAGATCATCTGTCACCTTTAATTGCAAGGACACTTTGCAGTAGATTCATTGGGTCTCTGTATTTCAAAGGGGGATAGAGAAAGAAGGGTTTAGAAGTTTTGCATATATTCAGAGAATGTGAGATAAAATTTGGAATATTCAAATGCCATAACTTCTTTTTCTCACATTTATAAAATGAATATGTTCCTGTCTCTAAGACTGAGACTCGGGGAAATGTATCTTCTCTGCTCTTCTTCAACAACTAACTTGACTTCTTTAAAGCTGCCTCCATTTCTCTTACCTCAGAGCTTTCTTAATTGTACACATACCAAAAAAAAAAGAATTTTCTCTCTCTCCTCAGAGCTCTTCTTTCCTCCAAACCCCTTGTTCAGACAAGCAGCTCTTAGGCAGAGAGTTCTGTTGCCCACGTTGACCCCCACCTTGGAGCTGTTTGTCTCCCATCTGTTGTTTGTAAACACTTCGTGCCTCGTGCTGCTGATGTTGTTAGCTCCTTGGAAAACAACTTCTATTTTCTTATGTTTGCACACTGCATCAAAACAACAGGAAATCTGTCCATGCCTGGGGAGCCCACGCAACGCCAGGATCGGTTTTTTCTTGCTGGGGATCTCAATTAAGGAAACTTGTCAGAGGTAAACAGTGATGATGCAAGCTGTAATTCAGTGTGGTTCATCTGTGCACAGAATTTGTGTTCTGGGAGTCCTGGCCAGGAGGGAGAGCAAGGAGATGGAGACACCAGAGGAGGAGGGAACTGGCTGAGAGTGAGAGAGAAGGGACAGGAGGTGGCAGAGGAATGAGGCAGAAGGTGAACAGATTAAGAATTGCAGGATGTATTTTTGGCTCATGCATTTGCAGAACTAGTTAAAAGCTGTCTTCTGGAACTTCCCTGTCCCTGGAAACCCTTTCTTTTCCCAGCCAAAAAAAAACATAAGGAGAAGGATTAATATCCAGATGTTAATTTAACTGTCACAAATTAAGATTGACTTCAGAATTGTCAGTGTGAGGGGCAGAAGGGTTTCTGTGCTGCCATGGCTGCACATCCACTTCAGGAAGTATTCTGCTCTTGAAAAAATCAGCCAATGGATTTGCTTCACTTCAGGGAAGTTACTCCCCTCAAATCTTCTCCTTTTCCCACCATTACATCTTGTTGTGCTTTCTACACACAGGTGGGATGGAGAGCTGTCCAGTACTTGCTCATCACAGTGAAAATTACTGGATTGCTCGGTATCCCACTACTCTTCTTCAATGTCCTGAATATTGGGCTAAATTTTGATCCTTTTTTCATTATACAATCTCCTGGTGCCTTTATGAGATTTATAGAGAACAGAACATGACAGGGATTATTTTTATCTGATATAATGTTGCATGTTGGTAGTCTAGAACAAGAAACTTGGGGTTTAAAACTTTTCCTCTTGTTTATAGTTTCTGGTTTGCTCTACATTAATGGTTCTCTGAGCTTAATCAAGGGTTAAAGCAGATGGTTGTGATACATTGTTTCCTAATGAGAAGAAATGCAATTAAATTTATTTCTATCCTTTGAGCACAAAGCAGTGACCAAGATTTGTTTGACTTACAATAACATTTACAGGAATTATTTCCCATGTTTTAATGAATGTAAACTTTCTAATTCCTTTTTTTTTTCTCTTGACAGAAGCCCAAGCCAATGCATCCTTCCAGTAACTCCTGCAAAAATGCACAAGAGACCTTGAACAAAAACATGGCCTGAAGAAAGTTAATGAAGTTGTTAATAGTCTGTGTCACAAATGAGAAGACTGTGGATGATTCTGGTTTCTTCCTTCAGGCCTTGATGAGTCACGAAAATGATAGAAAGCTAATTTTTCTAATGGAGCAGGTTCTGTAAGTAAAAGAAGAAGAAAAATCAAGGAAAAAACTAAAATACAGACATCTGATGACAAGAGCTACTACTGGTGGTGACCAGTGTGTTGTAAGCTGGAATTTTCATGAATCTTAATGGATGTTTTGACCTAATTTACAGAGTCTTCCTTGTTAATTAACTTTTTTATAAAGGTCAAACCTTTTTTTTGTCCACTAAAGGTCATATGCTTCAACTAAGGAGTCTTTTCTCATCTACAGAACTATACAGCAACACAAAATTTAGGTGTTCTTCATTCTGAACATATTAATGGATCATGAGCAATATGCATGGAGTATTTCACACCCCTTTGCCCTGTCCTCATGAAATAATTCCTTTTTGTGTTTGTGTGTGTGTGTGAGTGATCCCAGGGTTATGCAGTTATCCAGCAGCAGGCTCATCCACTGGAGCCTGGAGATGGAGGTAATTCCACACAGAAGGAAAATGACATTCCAAAAACCCACACCATGAAATTGTGTGAGAAGTGTGAGAAGAATGCTCCTTGTGAAACAAGGGTGCCACTTTTCGATAAAAACCTTGATTTCAGTATCAGAAATGCTGTGAACATTTCGGTTCATTGAAATGTTCATTGAATTATGCAGCTTTATTGCTTCTGAAAGTGGTTGTACCTCTTGGTCACTCAGGTCAAGTGGTACCTAAGGGCTCACAGGCCTTACATCAAGCACACCTAAAACAGGAATGGCACTGCAGGAATATTGACATTTTCAAATCATTCTTCCTATTCGAATAATAGAGGCAGCTGAATGAACTGCCCCTTAAAAAACCAAAAAAACTGAAGAAGGAAAACAGCAAAATGTTTTTTATTAAATTGGGGAACCTGCTCAGAAATATTGAAGGGACAGAGCAAACTAGAGTGGTCACAGGACTTGCACAAATATGGGGGGAAAAACTGCCAATATCCTAATTGGGGAATTACTCTGACAGGAAACTAGGATCCATTCCACTTCACAATTTCTTCATGCAAACTACATAAAATATTTTATAAAACCTGAGTAATTTCCATAACAGAATTTTGGCAATTTAAAGCAAAACATTTTGCTATGACAGTTCCTACAAATCTTTTAGCTTGGTTCTGTATTATAAATATGTCAAAATGAAGCCATTTCTGTCCAAACAAAAATTTTCCAGGCTTTTAAAAAAATATTTCTTATTTGTAACAGTCAAGATTTTTTAATTTCAAATGCTGTAACTTAGATCTGCATAACCATAAACCCACAAGGACATAGCTTTAGTCTTATAAATAAGTAATGTCATTAGATACAGTATTCTTATTTTAATTGACTCTGTTTGCTACTCTGTATAACAGTGATTGAAAAATAAAACTCATTTAACATTGGTGAAACCTTTTCTAGTGGTTTCTGAACTGGAAGTCAACAAGCACAAGCCATTGCCATTGGTTTGGGGGGTGGTTCAGAAGTAAAATGCTAAGTGAAATCTAAGTGGGTACAGGGAATTACATCTGTCCTTTGTAATTAAGAATCAGGTGAAATCTCAAAGACATAAAAATAGCACAGATTTATCATGCAGACATCATTGCTGAAACCCCACATAAGGAACTCATTTCATTTCCTGCAGGTGGACCACTGTAAGTTAAAAAGTGTCTTTTTATGGGGGATATTCACCAAGTTGGCAGTTGAGTCTTTTCCTTCAGAGGTATTGAAAGGACTGGGTATTTTCAGATTTGGGATTTTTACATCAGAAGAAAAGATGTTCAAGTTGGAAAAGGAGTTGGCAAAGATAGAATTTATTTGTGTGAGGCAATAAAGTTGCTGAATTACAGTTCAAACAATTTCTTAAATTTAAATTCATATATATTCCTCCCTTAAATTAACCCAGATGTGTCCTATACATGAGTTATACTTGGCTTTAATCACAGATTGTCTCTCTATGATGGTATCTCCTCAGAGGGGCTGGCATCTGTGTTACTTTGTGCAGTAGTCTCTCAAAAAGTGATTCAAGAACTACAACATGGCATCAATAAATACTGGAATTTTGTCAGGAAAGTAGAAATCATTGGATTAGTGGCAGTTTATTTTCTGGTGATGTGAAGTTGCTGAGAAAAAAAGGAAAAGGGAACATCCCAAAGCAAGAAACAAGCAGAAACCACACTGAAATAAAAGCAACAGAGGGTAGAATATTCTGAAAAAGCATCTGGAAAAGAGCTGATTTAAGATCAAGGAGATGAGGAACTGCAGGAGCCAGTGGTACCTACATTTTTTCAGCGCATGGTGAAAGGCTTTATGCTCAAAGAAATAGAACACAGACTTTTCTCTTGGTCTTTTCTACCCAAACCATGGAGCTGTCTCAGTTACATAAAGCAGTTGGGAATGGAAGAGAAAGGTGCTCAGTGGAGCTGTGATGAGATGTCACAGAGCCCTGTGAAAAGTGATTCTAATCATGAAATTTTAGGAAAAAACTCCTGGTTTTTTATGTATTCAAGCTCTAGCTAACTCCACTCTTCCACCCACACGCACTGACACTAATACAACTTTTGCAATTGAGTTGAAGGACCAAGATACACATATTTTATACTTTTATTTTAATGCTTCAATGTTTTTTTTTTCCCTTAGCAGGTTATAAATGCATATGGGTTTGGGAGAGTTTGGAGTAATAGGAGTAAAATGGAAAGTGCTTCTGGGAAATTGCTTATTTATATAAAGCTGATGAGAAAACAAGTGTTTTATGGGGAGCCCTGACTCTCTTAAAGCATATTTGGCTCAAGGACAAGGTACTTGCTGGAGCTCAAATTTAGGTGTGTCTGTTATTGCACTGCTTTGTGCTGAGAGTGGCAAAAACAACATGTATCAGGTGCTTTTTATTATATTTTAATATTAAAATATATATATATTTAATATTTATTATATATTTATATTTTAGAGAATGTATATAATATATATTATATATTTATTATATAAATATATAGTTATTATATATATTTATTATATTTATATATTATTTTCTCTAAATGCCAGCATGTCTTGGTAGTATACAGACTGATTCTGTGTCCAGAGATTTCTGCTGTCACTGAGCCATCAGACAATCAGCTGCGTTCTAGACATGGAAAATACATCTAAAACTGGGAGTCAGCTTGTGTCACACAACTCCTTTCCAGGCCCAACAGGTGTAATGTAAATGTACCAGTAAAAAAGACAGGAGTGCTAAGAATATCTGTAACTGCTGCACTAGGTGTGATCACATTTGAGGGAGCAGGGTCATAGAAATCATAAGAGCAAATGACAAAACAAAGATGTTCCAGAAGATGTGGAAAGAATCCACAAAAAAAGCAAAATTTACCATTTGGTGTCTGATTTTCTGAAGGTAAGTGGCCAATACAGGGCGTCCCACAAGGTGCTCAACTCTGTTACTGATAATATCTCCTCTTACCCAACAGTAAAATACTGTCAGAGTAGTTCAAACCTGTGATTTATTTGACACTGCAAATGCTTTTAAAATCTTACTAATGATTTAAGAAAAAGACATGGAAACAAGCAGAAAAAATGAGCATTATCTAAAGTCAGTGTGGGTGTGGTGCCTTGACCCATTTAGTCTATTAAGAAATATGCTGCATTAAAGTATTGAATACATTTTTTCATTATGTATTGAGTGGCCAAAAATATCTTAAGAGCCTTTTAAGGTAATGTATAATAACATTTCTTCCCTAAAAGTGGGTCAAGGCTTATGTAGTCTGCATTTCCAACGTGGGTCCCTCCTAAAAGGAAAATCCCAAAGGTACCGAAGGAGCTAACACAGCAAAAGGGTCCAAATCCTGTATTTGGTGATATCCTTTGACCTTGGTCTGCCCAAACACAGAGCAACAGCCACAGGATGTGGTCTAATATATATTAATGGCAAATTGTCTTGAAATATTTTTCTTTGGTGTTGCAAAAGTGCAATGATGATGATGCTGCTGTGTACTGCTTCCTTTTTTTTTTGCCTCCTGATAAAAACTCCCTGTTTCCCATTAAAAGAGCAAGAGGAAGTGAGAGGAGGGAGGCTCCAGGTTACTGCCCGCAGCACAGGGTGGTGTAAGAATAAAGGAATAACATGCTCTGAATGTGACATTACAAAGCACCTAATGGGATTAGCAGGGGTGAAAAGGGAAGGAGTGAGCACAAATTGCCACAAGATCTACTTGCTCAGTTAAGACCTTAATTCTTGTGCCTGTTATTAGTTTCAGGGAGTTATAAAACTGTAAATTAGAAGGTAATTTGATGAGTTACACCTGCATGGACATCAGATACAGGTTGAAGCTGTAAAAGTAAGATATTGAGCAAATAAGCTTAAATAATACCCTGTTGTGCATCTCACATCCCCCTTCTTGGACATTTTTTGCAATGTTATTTCCAAACACTAAGGTTCAGGAGTGTTTCCTTAGTAGGCAAACATTCAGGTGTTCTAAGACATTTTAATACACTGAGGACATTTTTTTTTCTCTCTGTAAGGTGACAGTGGTTATCTCTTGAAAAATTGCCTAATCTCTTCCATGTTTTATCTCCAGATTCCCTCTGAAAACTGTATCATTAGAAATTGTAATGAAACTCAAAAATGTGACCAGAATAGTAATTGACAGAAGACTTGGCACCTTCAAAATGGAACTTGGATGCTCAGATAAATGTGGTGGAACAGAGCTGAACTGCCCTTCATGCGAGTTCAGAGCAGCCCTGGTAGGTGTGAGGTTGTGTAATACACCCATTAAATGTGCCTCATCTGGGAAGGCGAAGGGGAAGCATTTTAATGAGTCAATCTAAATTGCTGAAGTAAATGACCATCATGACAGAGACCTGGAAAATTATGTGTGCTTAGATGTGGGACTGCAGCACAGCAGAGGAGGTGCTGGCTCTGGCTGTCACACAGACCTCCTGCATGCTGGCTCAGATGTGCCTTCCGAGCCTTCTGTGCCTTTACATTTCATCCTAGAGCCACTTCAGTGTCAGGAAAATGGAAATTAGAGAGGCTACCTTCCAGTGCTGAAGGGAAAAGTGGATTGCAGACCAGCAGAGTACAGCTTCAGGCAAGAAATGGTTTCCAAGCTCTTTGTTTCTCATGCCAAACAGGAGATCTGGGCACTGCTTATCCTCTCCTCCTGCTCAGCAAATAAGAAGATTCCAGCAAATGCCATAAAATTAGGTTCTTAATTTCCACTCCTTTGAGTTAGTCTATCACAATATCCCTCTGTTAGGAACTCTGACAATCAGGTACGACTTAAGGCACCCAAATTCTTTAGTACCTCTCCTCTTGCCAAATTCATCTTGGTCCTGTGAGGTCAAACACCCTTTCCCAGACAAAACCCTATACTAATGAAAATGAGACATCACTTCTTGCACCACAAATTTAAGGAGAGGGAAGAAAAATCTTTCAGCTATAGACTTTTCTGTACTAACAAGAATAGACCCAAAATTATTTAAGTATGAGAGACTAAAACAGTCAAGGTAATGCAGCTTTTCTGGGAAAGCTCATTTTAATGGACCTCCCTATTCAGTTATGCACAGAATATGCTCCTCTATGAATAGCATTAAAAGACTCGCCTTTCTGTGCATTTCTGTCCTATATTTTCTATACATTCTCCTCACAATCTTAAAGTATCTCCAGCTTTTATTGTGCCAGGTTTTTGACCCCCTCACTGCAAGAAATGAGCACGTGCTACACAAAGCTTGGCTTTGCCAGTAGTCCTGCTAATACACATATGCTGTCAGAGCAGCTGGCTCCTGGCAAACAGCAGAGGTAAATGTCAGGTTCTTTCCTGTCCCTTGCTATGAGGAGAACACAAAACTAGCCCTGAGCAGCGCAGTGAAACAGCAACAGAGTCCACTGACTGAGTTTTGCTTCAATAATCTCCAGTAGAATGAAAAAATAACAACAAAAGGGTCAGGCACATAGGGGCAAAGAAGGAAGCATCTTGCTCCTAATCTCTGATGAGAAATTTATATTTTGTGGTTTTCATTTAAGTTTTCCCATCTTAATCCAAGTAGTGTTATACAATTGATGAACTGTCTTAGGAGCATTTTTTTTCCTTCTATCAATAAAAGTTTATTTCTTACCAATGAGAAATGAAGAACCAAATCGTCAGATGGGAGAGAGCTGGGTTACTCCAAGTAAGATTTATAACTGGCACTTGCTGGTTCTGGTCTGCATATCTGCTTGTGTGAAGGGAAAATAAATCCTCCTACCTGATTTTGTCATGAGTGTCTTGTTAGGGATCAAATTGACCTCCTCCTCCTCCACCATTCATATTTGGGAGTTTTTTGCCAGATCAGGTCCATCAGCAAAGTGAGAGGATTGTGGAAAAGTGGGGGAATTGTGCTCTGACATTTTTGGGGGGTCATGCACAGCTGTGGGATGAGCAAGGATGGATGATACTCACCCAAACTGATCATGGCTCAAGCTGCATCAAGGGAAATACAGGTTGGATAATAGGAAAAAGTTTTTTACAGAAAAAGTGATAAAGTTCTGGAATTTTCTGTGTGGGGAGGTGGTGGAGTCCCCGTCCCTGGGTGTGTTTAACAAAGCCTGGATGTGGCACTGGGTGCCAGGGTTTGGTTGAGGTGTTGGGGCTGGGTTGGATCAATGATCTTGAAGATCTCTTCCAACCTGGTCATTCTGTGAATTCTGTGGTTCAAAAACTTGGGAGACAAAATGTGTGGAAAATGTTTTGCTGTAAGAAGAAAAATAACGGGGAATGTTCTTGCTCCTGTGGACTGGCCAGGCTGGAAAAAACACCCAGGCTCAATGTGGCTGTTGAGCAGCCAGTGACACCACATGAAAAGAGCTTTAGCAAGGGAACAAAAGCGACACTGTTTTATCTTTACTGCTGATTAAAGTCTGTAACTCCTGTAGCTACAAAATTATGCACATTTTAAACAAAAGCCTGCACCATGTCACAAGCAAGAAAAACAAGTCACAGGGTGCAAGGCAAAGCTTTCCTCTGAGGCACTGGTGGTTAACCAGTCCCTCTGCCACAGTGGCTGCAGTGTCATCTGAGCTGGGGACTCGCTGCCCTGTGCCAAGCAGTTGCCCTAATACAGCTTTAACCCTTCCCTGGGCTCAGCTGAGCCACCAGAAATATAAATCCTGGGGCAGAGAGAAGAGGTTTTAACTGATACTGCCTCCAGTGAAAGATAGGTTCATCCAAAAATACCCCATACCCCTCCAAACAGTTATAAAAAACAACAAACCCAGAAGGCCAGACATTAAAAAAAATTCAAACTGAAAAACAATCAATGACATCCTGTTAAAGAAAGGATTAAATGCATCAAAACAAATACCAGTCATAGTTTTAAACAGGTACTGCATAACAGATAAGGAGGTCTGGAGAAACTCTGGAGGGGTTTGCTCACTATTCAATGATGATGAAACATCTGTACATTCCATCCACCACTGATTATGGGAAAGAACATTTGATTTGGCAAATTACAGAGAGGCTTAACCCTTCAGCTTTTACAGAGGGGGAAAAAAGAACAGGTTATACAGCCTTGAAAATGTTCAATTTTTCTTTTGTGCACGCAGAAGCAAATTTATGTACAGCTTTTTGTGTGTACAAAGCTGTTTCTGAATAGCTAGTCATTAAAAATATCAGTTGTTCTACCATGAAGAGCTTTCAGATATACCAAGAAAATTTATTTTATTTTAAAAAAGAAAATCATTTAATTAAAGATATAAATGCAAATTCAGATTCTACATATGAAAGCCTTGAGATTTCACATTGCCAAACTCAAACCTGTTCTTAGAGCTGTAGTCTCAACTTCAATTCCAAACTGTTTTGCCTTCCTAAAGTTAACGCAGAACAAATAACACTGACCCTCAATGAGTCTTTTCTATCCTGATCCATTTCATATTGCTCTGTTCATGTTTATTAACCCTTCAAAAAGCACCTTTCTTCACTGGGTTTCTACCAAAGTAATTATAAGATAACATCTGGCCACAGAACCCCTGCTAGAAGAAGCAGCTACAAAGGGTCACCTAATTTGGAGAGTTTTCAGTCTCATCCACAAAATAACAACAATCCTGAATTTTGAGCTGTCATAGAATTGTGGAATGCTTTGGGTTGGAAGGGACCATAAAGACCAGCTAAATTCAACCCCCTGCCATGGGCAGGGGCAACTTCCACTGTCCCAGGTGGCTCCAAGCCCTGTCCAACCTGGCCTTGGACACTTCCAGAGACCCAGGGGCAGCCACAGCTGCTCTGGGCACCCTGTGCCAGGGCCTCCCCACCCTCACAGCCAAAAATTTCTTCCCAATATCCCATCTAACCCTGCCCTGTGTCACTTTAAGTTATCCCAGAGCCAAATCTTTGAACATGAGCCAAAAATCAGTCCTAGCCCAAATATCACGGTGTCTCTAGAAGCTGCTGCCTTAAATCTCTTCAACATCCAAAGCCTGATTGCTCTTTGCTCGAGCTCACACTGTTGCTTGCCATTCCCTTTCAATCTGAAAAAAGGCCACGATACAGGGCAAGGTTGTAGCAAAGGCATTTTGGGGAGCCTCAGAAGAGCATCCCCTCAAAGCAATTGCCAGCTGTTTTTTCCTCTTCTACCGTGTTCAAAGTTCAAGACAAAAGTTCCTTTGAGAACTTGAATCAGGGTCTAACATTTCCAAAATGCACAGCAGAGCAAGAAATGTCACTCACTCAAGACATCACTGAAATGTTTCTAATTACATCCCTGACTAATTGCATTACTGTGACCCTTTTAAGTAGTGGTTTTAAAAGTACAACCCTTGGCTTAAAATTGATTCCTCATTTTTAGGCAATTCTTCCTATCAACTTGAACCAATAGTTTTTAATCAGGTGATAAGTTTTCACACAGAATTGCTGATTATAGTCCCAAACCTGCAAAGTGCTGTAGGATCAGAGGGGAAAGGGATAATAAGAATATTTTAACAAATTGACTGGATCATTCAGCAAGGAATAATTAGTGCAGTTATTTTATATGATATCCTAAGGATATACTGAAACTCGCTGTCCTTCGTGTGATACCAGAAAAGGACACTGCAGATCCCAACTGAAAATAGACCAGAAATTTGAGATCATTGCTCCCCACCAGCATTTCTGCCACTGAATGGGACATTTCCATACAGCTGGAAGCCCTGAGTCTCCAAAAATTGTCATATCATTAATTTGAGGAGCACTGGAGACACAGATAATGCTGTGCCATTATCTTTTGTTTCTTAAATAATTTGGTTCTGATGGCATGATGAAGCCAAACATCCCTGGAAGTGTCCAAGGCCAGGTTGGGCAGGGCTTGGAGCAACCTGGGCTTGTGGAAGGTGTCCCTGCCCATGGCAGGAGGTGGAACAAGCTGATTTTAAGTTCCCTTCCAACCCAAACCATTCTTTGATTCCATCATAGCTTAAAATTCAGGATCATTGTTATTTTGGGGATACAAGACTGAAAACTCCCAAAATTAGGTGGCCCTTTGTAGTTGCCTGTTCTGGTGGCACAACCACGACCAGTTCTGTTTGGTTTTCTCTCCCACCCTCATCTCCCAACAGCAGCCCCGTGCAGCCAACTCAGTATTCCTCAAGTAATTGCACACTGATGGCCCAGAGGGTTTGGGAGCTATTGAAAACACACCAAACATACCAAAAGGTGATTTTTCCTGTCCAAACCCTCTCCAACATTTTTCAGGCCCTTAAAGTGACACCTTAACTAATTTTTCTGATGTTTAACATCTTGCTAAATGCCTAAACTAATGGGTACAGATAAGTCCTTGAAGGAATACATCTTCTCTTGCCAACATTCTTGGCAAAATTTATGTCCTTGTTAATAGTTTTGTACTTAGACATTAAACAACCGTTAAGTGCTCTCACTTGGCTGTATAAATAAGGTTTTAATTCATGTGAATATTTCTGTTCAGCATATTTGTTGAGAGATACCTGACCCAAGTTTAAATCTGGAAAGGACAGGAAAAGTAGAAAATTTCCATCCTTTCCTGGCATTTGGTTTGGACTATGAATAAAAAATCCACACTAAGGTCCAAACATTGTTGTGGCAGGTGTTGCACAAACATTAAATGGAGGCATCATTGCCCAGAAAACTTTATAGATTCAAACAAAACCACATGAAATTGGACATAAAGTCTGAATTTGCACATAAATGAACATAATAAAGTATTAAAACATTTTGTGGTCCGTTTATGTCTCTGAGTATAGGAAATTTTTCTATCAAATCTTTCTGATGAAAATAAAAAGCTGAATCATATCAAGCAAAATATGTGCATAGTGTTTCAAAAAAAAAAAGGAGAATGCTGAAAAGGATCATTTCAACCTAAAAGTAGTGTTTAAAAAGTCAATTTCTTTATAGTAAAAGATAGAGTTTAAGAAAGAATTCTAATTACTTTGTTTAAGGTCAAACAAATACTCTTTCAAGTCAAAATCATTTAATCTTTCTTTTCATTTTTTGCCAGGCTGACTAGAATGAAAGTAAAATGAATTATCACAAGAAAATATTTCCGTCCACAGACAACAATAAAAATGAAATGAGGTAATTAGGCATTTCTAGTATTTTTGTTGCTGTTAATGCAGGGTAGAGGTTGGAAGTAAACAAGTAGCAAATGAAAAACGTGAGGAGGTTACATGAGAAAAAAGAGCTGTAAACCAGGATTTAAAGAAAGATAAGGTAGCAGATGTTTGTATTTTAACATGATACTTTTACATTTGATGAACAGTCCAAGGGACAGTGTGGAAATCCAGGATCAATTGACAGCTGGACAGAAAAGATTGAGAATGCTGGGAAAGGTTGGAGTCCTAATGGGTTAATGGATCAAAAATCTGGAGCTGAGAACTGCTGGGGCGTGAGCACAAAGCCAAGGAGTCACTCCTTGCTGGAGAGGGGCACTGGAGGCTCCAGCTGAGCCATCCTGGTTGGGGCAACTTGCCCCAAATTTAGGGTTGGGTCTTCTCAAAACCAGAGTGTGACAGAATGGCCTCAGATTGTACCAGGAGGTTTAATCTGGATATTGGGGAAAATCTCTTCACCCAAAAGGTTTTCCCAGCCCTGGCACAGCTGCCCAGGGCAGTTTGGAGTCCCCATCCCTGGAGGGGTTTAAAAGCCATGTGGATGTGGCACCTGGGGACATGAGAAAAAAGAGCTGCACACCAGGATTTAAAGAAAGATAAAGTAGCAGATGTTTGGATTTTAATATGATACTTATCCATTTGATGAACAGTCTAAGGGACAGTGTGGAGATCCAGGATCAATTGACAGCTGGACAGAAAAGTTTGAGAATGATGGCAAAGGTTGGAGTCCTAATGGGTTAATGGATCAAAAATCTGGAGCTGAGAACTGCTGGGGCGTGAGCACAAAGCCAAGGAGCCACTCCTTGCTGGAGAGGGGCACTGGAGGCTCCAGCTGAGCCATCCTGGTTGGGGCAACTTGCCCCAAATTTAGGGTTGGGTCTTCTCAAAACCAGTGTGACAGAATGGCCTCAGATTGTGCCAGGAGGTTTAGTCTGGATATTGGGGAAAATCTCTTCACCCAAAAGGTTTTCCCAGCCCTGGCACAGCTGCCCAGGGCAGTTTGGAGTCCCCATGCCTGGAGGGGTTTAAAAGCCATGTGGATGTGGCACCTGGGGACATGGTCAGTGGTGGCCTTGGCAGTTCTGGGGGCATGGTTGGACTCCATGATCTTAGAGGGATTTTCCAACCTTAATGATTCTATATGAGAAGTACCAATATAAAATACCATGGATATAAACGTGCCTCATTTGTTTTCCTCATTTTCTCATTCCTTTTTCCTGTCAAAACCCCCAGAGGCATTAAGCCACCCTTGGTGGTACATGAGGCACAAGGTCTCAGCTCACTTTTCAAAGTAGTTCTTATTTGCCAAAGGAAAAAAAAAGTTTAAAACCCTTAATTCCAGGATTGTTTCTGTGCTACCTGAAATCTACAGTGTGATCTGTCGTATTTCCCATTATCACACCTACGTGGAAAAAATCCTTGTTAAAGAGGCTGCTTTACTTGCTCTATTTCAGATATTCAGAGGTTGACCTTGTTTTGCTGCTGTGTGGACAAAGATTATAGTGTTCAAAAGCCACACTCACCCCTGGATAATTTGCTTGTCTTTACTGCAGTAAATTTGTATATTGATCTTTATTACAGTGTCATCTAACAGGATGTTTAGCATCCACACTCTGTCATGCAGGGCTCTGCACAGCTATGAGGGAAGAATGCAGAGTAGGTATTATACCACACAGGAAACAATGTATTTCTATTTCACACATGTAATTTCGGTTTATATGTAATAAAGAATTGTATGTGCCTGAAGAAGGAATTTTCCTGATATCCAATTTACTGTGAAACACTTAGAAAATATTTCCTCTGGTGGGTGGGGTGGTTTTTTTCCAATTGTCCTTTCACGATTTATTTTTCCTCCCTTACATTAATTTTGTTGGCAAATTTCTCAGAATTTCACTGAGATGAATTTTTCTGCCTATTACACACCTCTACTTCTTTTTTTTTTTAATAATCTCACACTTGTTAGCATTTGGAAGGATATCATAATAGCAGAGCAGCCATGCTGTTTTCATTGGCCATTTCAATGAAGAAAAATAGGCTGTGTGTGACATAATAAATAGACATAGAAGAAAAATTAAGTCCTATTTCTCAGAAGAACATCTAAAAGTGAGCCTATATATATAGGTTTAAGTCATCTAAATGACTTGATGCATATTTTTATTTTAGTATCTGCAGGAAGATGGATCCCAGCCCATTAAAACTAAAATTTCCAGAAAGACAGGCACTCTGATGTATCATCTGTCAAGGTAAAGGGACTAAGAACCTCTAGCTGACTGATATGATGGATTTTCACTTTCCTACTTACTTCAAGAAGGAAGAAAGTGTGGAGCTGAACAGCTGGTAACATTTGCTAAAAGATTATGGTGCTGAGATTCTGATTTAAATTTGACTTTTTGGTCGTAAACACATGAACAACACATGAAATGTTCTTATTCCTTAACATATTTTCACTTGAAAAGAGTGATTCAACTGCTTCCTCTGTAAAAGCTATATAGGATTAAAGAGCAAAGAGGTCTCCAGCTGAAAAAAAAAGACATGTATTTCCTGGAAAAGGAAGTCATGCAAGAACTCAAAGCTTTCTTTAGGGTAGCTGCTACCACCTTCTGTAAGACTGTTGAAACACATGTAAATGAGAAGTTTAAAAGTATATATATAGAAATATTTGGCAATATAATGAGACTCTTCCCTACATTGTCCCCTTTAGGCTTAGAAGTACAAAGGACTTTCCTGGTGTACATTTGCAGGAGAACCACGTGAAAATGTCTCTGGCTACTCCACCATATGATGTAAATTTGGAAATATTTTAGCAGTGATGTGAAACAAGCCCACAAGCTGTCACAAATACTGTCAGCACTTCTTGTACCTGCAAATAAAGAGAATATCCCATGGTATTTGCAGCCTTTGCCCAATGTAGGATGTAAACTTGGTGAGCTATTTTGGCCTATTTCAGAGGAAAATATTGCCTCACTAAAGCCAGACTAAAACCCCAAAAAAAGTTCAGTTAAAAGCAAATAAATCAATCAAGTAATAGAATTTTCCAAGCTTTGTCATCAGATGTTGTCTATCAAAAAAAAAAATCCAGAAGTGAAAAGCTGAAGCAGCATGTGAAACTCTGATAAAAATAAATTATAAAATCCTTTCATGGAAAAGACATCTAAGATCATAGAGGAAGACTATTTTAGTGGTTTTCTGAGAGGAGTCTGTAAACAAAATGTGAACAAAATCCATCATAACTCTGTAAAACCTAAATAAAATCTGGATTATAAATGGGGTAAGTGGTCAGACTGCACCCCTACATCATTCATCAACAAGAGCTTTCACTGATAAAAAATAATATCAATAAAAGACTGATTTCACAGAATGTTCTGAACCCTTTGGTGAAGTGGCCTGATTTAAGCTACAGAAACTTCAATAAACCCAGGGAAATCATACAAATAGGAGCAGAAAATATGTCAGATATTTCAGATATGAAACCACGCCTTGCAAAGTAGTGAGTCCAAAAGAATGTTTGGATTTCTAGAGGACTGGAAAGCCTTTTTTACAGCCAAAGACTGAACAATATTGATTGGTTTAGCTTATCTGAGGAAAGATTATGATTAAGACACCTTCTAATCTATAAGTAGGAACATGGAGAGAAGACTTCTGATAATGGAAAGCTCTTTAATCTGGCTGACAGAAGCATGGCGAAAGCCAATGGACAAAATCACTTCGATCATTTTGGAAATGAAACATATTTTGACACCATGGGGGTTCTGTGCAACAGATCACTAAAGCAGCTTATTGATTCCCCATCATTTTGAGTCTTTGGGGTTTTTCTGGAAGAGTCCTAATGTTGTCAAAAGTTACAGCCTTGATGCAAGAAGTGCTCTGTGAAAGTGCATGAACTGCACTAAGTTCAAATTAAGTGAACACATTGGTGTCTTCTGAGTTTATAACCTGCAAATCTTCAATATTAGGCCACAGTTATGCATGTCTGTAGCTTCTGAGATAAGTTGTATCATCCTTTGGTGAAAAGTAAAGTTGATGGTTGATAATTCTATTATTTTCTTTTCATTTAATGACATCTCCCAGTCTAGCTGGCTGGTTTGTGCCTGTTGGAAAGGAAAGTTGGTGTTATTTAACACTTCCAAAACATATGGCTCTGGGCTTCATTTTGTACACTACAGCTCACAGATTCCAAGAATTAATATCTTGTGTCCATCATTCTCCCACACACATCACTTGTTGGGTTTTGTTTTTTTTGGTTGTCCCTGATATTTTTAAGAAATCCAGAAAACTTCCTAGAGAGCAGCAACACCTAAATATTGTTAGAATCTTCATTTCTGTGATGTGTTGGGTTGTCTCTGCGTCTATTGCTGCAGCTGAAATTTTGGACGTGGTTTTAGAAGTTTCAAGTGGGACCAGTGTCTGTGGGAACATTACAGGATATTGCTAAATATATATTAACAGATTCATTTATTGAGCAAGAGGGAAGAATTTGAGATCATTTTCTGATACTAGTAAATTATAGTTTGTTTAGTTTAGTAAAAAAAAAAATAAGATAAGCTGATTTAACACAGCAAAGCAAATATAGATACCAAGCTATAAAGGGGGTGTGTGGAGGGTGTTTTAGGTTGTGCTCATCAAACACTGGAAGACTTGAGCAGAGGTTTTTTAGCAGAAATGTTCAGGGAGGGCACATCACTCCTAGTAAATAGAATTGGTGAGAAGTGATTTTTGACAAATAATGCAGGAACTGGCAGTAATTTTAACAAACAGTTCTGCTGGCTGGGAGTGACTCACTCCAGCACAGTAAAGACTTTGTTGTTAAAAGTACTTACACTCACATTAGGAGCCTGAAATCATCCCAGACATAATGGCCCACTTTGAAAGAGCAGGAAACATTAAACAGATTGTCCAATCCAGAGAAAATAATCATAGGAAAATTTACTGAAGGGCAGCTCACCAAATAGCATATCCTGCAGTTCAATCCAGTGGGTTTTGCTCTCCTCATACCAAGACTCCAGCCTGTGATTTCAACTCAACAGCATGACTCTGTAAAATAGGTCTTTCCAAGACTGTAAAACTAGGAGAGATTTTGGGGCAAGGACTGCATAAAGATAGAAGCAACAATAAAACCCTTGTTCTGTAAAGAGGAGGGAAACCAGTGCAGCAGCAGCAGCATGATTCATCCTCCTTAACTTCAGCCGTCCAAAAGGTAGGTGTGGAATCAAAGTTAGTCACTCCTTTTTTGTCACTTGTGGAGGAAGATGTATCCTGCCTGCTTCAGAGAACTACTTTGGGAACTGCTATTTAGGAAGACTTCCCTCTCTCCACTGCCATGGAGGATACCCAGGGGAACAGCCAGCAGAAAGAAACATCTTCCAACTTAAATCCAGGATTCCTGTATCTCTAAATTGCCCAGAAAAGCTGTGGCTGTCCCATCTCTGGAAGTGTCCAAGGCCAGGTTGGATGGGGCTTGGAGCAACCTGGGATAGTGGAAGGTGTCCCTGGTTGTGGCAGGGGGGTGGAACGAGATGATCTTTAAGGTCTCTTCCAATCCAAACCATCCTGTGATTCTCAGCAGTCCCACTCTGCTGGAACCAAGGCTCTGTAATTCCCTCTCTCCAAGGCGTATGCACAAAGGGGTGGTGAGTTCAGTGCACACACAAGGTTCAGTAAAATAACTAAATAGAAGAGAAATCAGGAGGTAAGCAGAGGCAAAGCAAAATTAACCACAAGACTTTAAGAATCACATTTGGCATCTTCAGCCCATAGCAAAAAAAATCCCAAATGCCCCACATTGCTAATCTCAGTGAATTGAAGCAAGGTAAAAAATTCTGTTCAAATGAGATATTTAACCAATATACTGTCCCAGCTACTGAGGGTTCAGGGAAAAAAAGAAGTAAAAATTAGCAATGGAAGTATAAAAAGAAATGAAAGAAAGGTTCAGATTGGCATTGCATTAGATTGTCATGGGAAATGAACAGGAAAACTGTGGCAACACTGAGATATCCCTGGGGGTGGCTAAAAACCACACATGTGGTGCTTGGGGACAGGGTTTAGTGTTGGCCTGGGCAGTGCTGTTGGACTTGATGGTCTTAGAAGGCTTTTCCAACCTAAACGATTCCGTGATTTCCCTTTTTAACAGCCCTCTGCTTCAGAATGATTTACTGCAGGGTTTGTATTGATTTACAATTATTAGACAGTTATTGTAATTTATGTTGATAAAGCAATAAGGGAGTACTGAAAATATTTATTAAATATGAGAAACTTTGTAGCATTTAGACATTAATCAAAGTTGATCATCTACAATATATGTGCTAATAAACCATTAGTGAATATTTAACCTGCAAACACATTGAAAAAAGCTGATAGATTACTTCCTTCAGGAACAGAGGGACTTTGTGGGAATTTTGAATTATTTAAATTGTGACACAGCACAGGATTTAGGAGTGGGAAGCAATTTTACTGTGAGATTTTCTTTTTTATTGCCGAGTTCCTGATAAAAAGAGTGATGGAACTAATTTTGTTTCTTGTTGATTTAAACATTAGCAATCCTGGGGTTTGCAAAAACATTAAAGATAGTTTGAAGGATGAGTCAGATACTCCATTGTATAATGGAATCATTTGCCTTCTTTGAAAATCAAATAATAAAATAATATGAAATAAAATAATATGCATAATAAAAAAAGAAAAGCCCCAAGTAACTCAGGCTTCTCAGTACTTTGTTGCAGAAGTCAAAGAGAGAAGTATTAGGGGTCAGTTTAGCATTTGCCTAAGAGACCTGATTAATTGGAGATTAAATGATTGTTTGTTCAGCAAATGGTGCAGAAGACTGGGCATGCTTCCCTGACCAGCTGAGCCAGGCTTTGCTAGGCACATCTCCAGGCTAGGGGACACTTCTCCTTCTCACCCTGTCCTTGGAAAGGTGGAAGGATACTGGAAGGGACGCTGCCTGGAAAGGAGTTAATCCATTAACGCCTCCTGGTTGATTAATTTTCTGCTTCGACTCATTTAAATTCTCATTCTGCTGATTGTTTCCTTTCAGGGAAGGCATTTGTGGAAAGGTTATCAGCTTCTTGGAAGGACATAGCAAAGCCTCCAAGCACAAACCTAGCCCACTTTTCCAAATAAACAGCTGCAGACAAATCCTGGCTTCATTGATGGGAATGGAATTTTTCAGAGAATTGCAGAATGGTTGGGGTTGGAAGGAACCTCTAAGATCATTTAATCCAATCACTCCACTCAAGCAGGTTTTGAATATCTCCCAAGAAGAGGACTCCACAACCTCTCCAGGCAGTCTGCTCCAGTGCTATCACTCTCACAGGATAAATGAATTTTCTCATATTTAGGTGGAACTTCCTGTGCTTCAGTTTGTGCCCACTGCCCATGATCCTGTTGTTGACCACCACAGAAGAGTCTGGCCTCTTTCTCTTCACACCCACCTTATAAGATATTTATAAGCATGGATAAATCCCCTCTCAGTTGTCTCTTCTTGTGGCTGAACAGCCCCAGCTCCCTCAGCCTTCTGCTGTAAGGGAGATGCTCCAGTCCCCTCTTCATCACTGTAGCTTCCACTGGACCATCTCCAGGAGCTCCATATCCCTGTCCTGAGGAGCCCAGAACTGCACACAGCACTTCAGATGTGGAATCTGGAATGAGCAGAGGGGCAGGATCACCTCCCTTAACCTCCTGGGAATTCTCTAATAAATCCCAGGACCCTGTTGGCCTTATTGGCACTGCTTGTCATGGACATTTCTTGTCCACCACAACCCCAGGTCCTTCTCCCCAGAGCTGCTCCATCAGGTCACCCCCAGCCTGAGCTGGTGCCTGGGGTTGTTCCCCTCCAAGATACAGGACCCTGCATTTGCATTTGAATTTCAGAACTTTGCTAAAATTCAGGAATTTTTTCTTTGTCCTAACAAAAGAATCAAGCACCAATTACTTTTCGCATAACATTCCACCGGTACAATAAATGAAAAAGTACCAGATGTTTGTTGGACATTATCCTAGTTCTTGAAATATCACAGCATTCTAGAATGGTTTGGCTTGGGAGGGACCTTGAAGATCATCCACTTTCAATCCCCGTGCCATGAGCAGGGACACCTTCCATGAGCCCAAACTGCTCCGAGCCCTGTCTGACCTGGCCTTGGGCACTTCCAGGGATCCAGGGGCAGCCACAGCTTCTCTGGGCAACCTGTGCCAGGGCTCACCACCCTCACAGGGAAGGGTTTATGGTGTTCAGGGTTATTCTTCCCCAGCATTTGCCTTTCTTGAGATTCACTGGGTTTCTCTTTACCCAACTTCTCCAACCTGTCCAAGGTCCTGCTGAATGGCCCCACAACCTCCAGGTGGATCAGCCACTCCTTCAGCTCTGTATCATCAGCAAACGTGTTCAGGGGACACTGTCCAGCTCATCCAGAATAATAAGAACAGGACTGAACCCAGCACTGGCCCTTGGGGCACACCACTGCCTATAGGCCTCCAGCTGGACTCTCCCTCTGGTCCCAATGAAAATGGTCAGCAAAGACCAAATGTTGGCCTTCAGCAAAATGTTTCAGCTCTGAGCAATGTGTGTATTAGAAGCAGTGAAAATTGGTTGCTTTTCAATTAGGAATGGGGAAAGGAGGAAATGGGCCATAACTCACCATGTTCAGCATGGGTGGGACATGCAATGACAATCCAGTTGCAGTGGAAAAACTGCTTTCAGCAGGAGAGCATAAAATGAGGTGTGAAACATGAAGCTTTGTAGATAGGGAGTCTCACTACACAGAAGTTGGTTATAATTACCAGAAGAAATGATAACATTATGGCAGAGACCAAGGACATGCATAATGCATTATGAGAAAAATTAGTCTGAACTGCAAGGGCTTCCCTTAAACTATCCTAATTTAAGGTCATTCAAAACCTCCCCCAACACCTTATTTAGATTGGCTGCAAAAGTACAGCAAGCACTAAAAATTTCCTCTCTAAAGTTTTGATCTGTGAGCCATTAATATTTCCCTTAATTTAGCTTGTGTGCTATTCACAAATCAGAATTGCCTGCCTATGGAAATGGATTTGTTGGAGGTAGTTATTCCATTACATGGGATGATTATTTTGTTGTTCCCCACCACTCCACCAGTTTACACCACCAGACTATTCTGCTTACTCACAGGAATGAATCTTCACAAGGATTTTTACTTCCCAATCACAATATTGATACAAAATACTTTCCATTCTTCCTAGGTATTCATGGCACACACTGCAGCAATCCATCTGTTACCAACACCCTGCTCTGCAGAATGTTTAAACTGTGTGAATTAGGAGCAAGAATGGGTAGGATTTCTTTCTTCAACTATACCTCTGATTTGCTTAGCACAGTGGGCATTGGAGGAAGGAGAAAATAGCTTAGCTGATGTGTAGGGTTTGAATTTTTAATATATTTTTTACTATGATTTTTAATATTATCATCTGTGCTACCCCAGGAGTACATGTAATAATAATATAGCCAAGCATAGCTGTTAGCAGAGCTCTGGTCTCAAAATACTTAAATAGAGATGTTCTGTTATGGTTTCTCTGAGGATCCTTCTCGTAGGTGTAATCAGTGACAGAGGCGCAACCTGTCTTTACCAAATCCTGTCAGCAGCTCTGACATTTCCCAGGACTTTGCTCCCACCACATTTGTATCCATGTTTCATCTGACTGTCACTTGGACGTTCACAGATTTCCTTCTGTTGTTCAATGTAAAGGTGATGTCAATACAAAGTAAAAGTGCTGAAATCGTCTTTTACTTCATACTATTTAATAAATCCATTTCTACACCAGCAAAAAGCTACAAAAAATATTATTTTTGTCCACAAGACCCACATATCCAGAGGTTTCATTTGTGTCCTAGATAGACTGGAGGGTGGTAGTGAGGAAAAAAACCCTGTAGGTATATCCAGCAATTTTCTCCTTGGCATCATTTAAAGAGGAAACAAAAGAAGTTAATTCAGTACGTGCTTCAATGTGGTAAATTTTAGACAGAAATGCTGCTTGCCCCCAACATTTTTACGAGTTCCAGGTGGAAGTTCTACAGCCTCAATGATTCTGCAATATCTGGAGACACCATAACCCATCAAAAGTGCAGGAATCATCCCCATCCTTCCCGTCTGCTGCCAGCAGAATACACAGCCAGCAATTCCCAAAGTCTCCCTCGGGCATTTCTCTGTTGGATTCACATAACATGTCAAAGAAATGATTTTTCTCTTTGATTACTGCAGTAAAATAAAAAGCACTGAAAAGGCAACATCTGAGAAACTTACCTTGCAGTTACATGAAAAATCCAGCTCCCTGCAAAGAAAGGTAATGAGGAGGGAGTCACGGTCGTTACTCCTTGTTACAGCACTTTGGAGTAACAATGCCATTTGGAGACCCTTGCTGCAGGAAAGTCAGGAAAAGCAAGTCAGCAATCAACTCCACAGGCCAATAGACTAAGATATATCAACTCCAGCTTTAGTGCATTTGGACTCTAAAGTTCCCTGTGTTGGCTGAAATGCAAAGGCTGGAGCACAGCAATATTTTTCTGTCCTGTTGGCTTTTTCTACCTCTTTCCGCCTGGCAGTGACACTTAGTAGTTCAAGCAGGAAATGGAATTCTGGCTCTAAAGGTCTAAAATTGAGTTATTGTCTCAATATATATATATGAGAAATATATATATGTACAGCTTTAAGGTACAGGTGCTTACGTTTTACTAAACCAATTTAGAATTAAGCAACTAAGCACCTTTCAAAAGCCTACAGATCCCTTTCAAGTTCTGGTCCTGCCTTCCCCCCCACTTCTTTTAGATTTCTGAGACAACACGAAACATCTGTGTGCTTTTTTAATGCTTTATTTTCAGCCCTGCCAATTATGTGCTGTTCTAATTAGAGTCAATGAGATGTGTGGGCTTCTGCTTCCCCTGTTAAAACATCATCAAATGAAACAGAGCATTTAATTCCAGCCTTCTTACTTGATTCGGCACATCACAGGTGTGGAAGTGAAGTTGTGAACATATTTTTGAAGCCCTGAGAATGACAGAAGATGGAGCTGGTTTTGTGCATTAAGAGCTACAATCATTTGATTACTCTGGTTTTACAACAGGTCTAAGTGGAACAAGCACAAACTGACCCAGAGAGCACAGTGACCTCCCAAACAGTGCAGGCTTGGCTATGCAAGGCTGTAACTACAAAAAAAATATTATTTAACAACTCAAAATAGCCTCAACTCAAGAACTTTGTCTTTAGCATATTTTCAGTACAGCAGGAGAATATTTGAGGCCAAGATCTCAAGATCCCCTGTTCAACACTCACTATTTCCCTTTCCACCCCCTCTATCCCTTCCTGCTACTAGACTTGGCTGGCTTCACACCACACTGAATTGGCAATTTTTTCTCTTTGCATTAGAGAACAAATTCAAAAAACAGCCATGTGTATCATGGATAGAAAGGCAGGGAGGGGATTTAAATCAGCTGGGAAATTCTGAGGTTGGAAATGCGTGTTTATAACAAAGGGAAACTAATGGGTCTTACTGAGTAGCACAATGTTCAACTCTGCTTCCTCACCACTGTTCCCCATCGCACAGGGCTGCAGTTACACATTTGTCTGGGGAAGGATAATGAAGAAACTGTGAGTAGAAAACAAAGAGCTTGTTACCAGTCAAAGATTAGCCCGTGCTGTAGCCCAGACATTTCCCTGCAAGCAATATAGCCAGCAGAGCATAAAACTACATTTTACTGCTCAAGGTGCATTCAAATACAGTGGTGATAGCAGAAAAATACACAACTTTTAACAAGACAGCAAAATAACTTGGATTTCCTATTTGGCCAGGAGATTAATTTCCTCACAACTTGCCAGATATTCAGGAGGAAAGCAGATTTCTGCTTAGAGCTGTTTGTGCCATCAAAGCCCAATGGCTTGACTTGTGTCAAAAAAAAATTGGGAAGGCAATCCCCATTTATATACCAGGTGCCTGATTTGGAGAGCAATGATTAACTTGAGAAAATCCAGTGTTCTGGCTTTCAAACAGCAGTGGAATTACATCTGGAGGAAGATCAGACTGGTGTTGTACACTGCAAAGGGCCATAAATGTCAGTCACCTGTCACACATGATGTTGGAATTTATCACAGTGGATCAGAAGAAAAGAGAAAGTGGTAAAATATAATTCAGGATATAAGAGAATTGGGATGTTTTCTAATTAATTATTCAGAGGGGAAAAAAAATCCCAAAAAACAACTGCTGGTTCCCAATGGAAATAGAGAACAAAGATATTTAATGAGCTGCCATAAAGCACAAACAAGTTCAGTTGGCATTATGCAGATAAGCTCAGAGAACTTTTTCAAGATTATAGTTTAAAAAGGGGACATATTTCAGAAGTTCTAACAACATTACCTCACCATCCAGCTGTTTATATTGTACTTCCAGCTCCTTTGAAAAGATGCCAAAATAAAGTAAATTTGAATATTATCTACAGAGAACTTCTCTATGGAATAATCACCAGACTGCTTTTCATTATACCACAATTATATCATCAGCATCTAATGATCAGAATGCAGAGCAGCTGATTATTTTCATAATGCAATTACTTCATTACATCTTAGAAAACTCAGCTGCACGCAAACAGTTCTCTCCAAATAACCCATTTGTCTGATTAATCATCTGATGGGAACTCCTCTCTCTCTTGCCCCCTTTTAAATGTTCACCTGTTTTCCCTGTGCTTCCTGTCTAACTTGGTCCTTACAGCATTAATCACTCAGGAGGGAAGAGGAAGACGGGCTCTTTCTCAAAATATACAGAGAGATCCACATTTTCCAAGTGAGGCAAACGAAATTGTTCCCAGGGATTTGCCCTTGCCACTTTTTGTGTGTCCAAACCTCGAGGTACGAATATAAATCAGGAATTTGTGCGGGGGTTTATTAGCTGACAAATGCAGATGGCTAACCCTGGTGCACACACCCAGGCATTGAGTGTCTGGTGGGGTTTTTTAGGCAGACAATTCCAAATAGCTGAATTTAACCCTCTGCTCCTCACTGTCAAGAGGAATCTCTAAGGCTTTTCTTAATAACTGCTGTCTTTCATGTGTATTTTAAAATGCCTTTATTCCTAGTGGAGCAAACCAGGTTAAAAAAAAAATTATAAAAGGCTGCAGTGTTTGATTGTTCAGCAGGATTGTTTATACAGAGATGCTGGAATAAAAATAATTAGCACTTCTAGGGACTTCCAGCTGAAGATCTGAAACCTTGTTTGTGGAAAAAAATATTATTTAGGATTACATTTAGTCCATGCCTTTTGCAAAACTCAGTGACTCAAAGAAGAAATGTGAAGGCCAATGTGCTGCTTATTTTTTGGGTTTTTTTTTTTTGGTTTTTTGGGTTTTTTTGTGGTGCTTTGCTTAAGTTCACAAATCCCAGACAAGAAGACCAAGGAAGATCACACCTCCAGACTCCTAATCCCTCTCCCCAACAGATGCCCATGGATCAATTACATGCTCAGAAAGGGAGAACTTAACTCACAAAAGAAAATATTTTAGGCAAATCTACTGAGGCCTAGACATAAGAAGAATGATATTTAATTGAAAGAGAATCTGAATTAAATGCCCATATGAGAAACAGGCTTATGAGATTGTAAAAGAAAAATTATTGTAGCAATTATGATGGTAATAACAATGCTATTACAGATAGGATTCCTATTGTAAAGGCTTCTGTCATTTTGGGCGAGTAATTTATTCATTTTCATTTCTGTAGACTGGTATGTTGATAATCAGCTTTTCTCCAAAGGGTTTTTCTGCAATTTGGAAGGAGAAGAAATTCATAAAATTGCAGCTCCTTATGCTTGAAATCTAATTACAACTATAGAATCCCCTCTAACGTTTTACTTCGTAGTGGTCCAAGTCACATGTATCACACCTGGGTTTCCCTACAGCTGTTACACCTCTGCAATTTAATTTTGTTATGTAGGTGATGAACAGCAAGTTTAGGCTTGATATTTAAACAGAACTTTCCATATGAGCATCTCCCTAAGCCTGGATGAGCAGGACATGAGCATCTCCCTAGATGTGGAACCAGGACATGAGCATGTCCCTAACCTGAAGCCAGGACATAAACATGTCCCTAAACATGGAGCCAGGCCATGAGCATGTCCCTAAACATGGAGCCAGGACACGAGCACATCCCTAAACATGGAGCCAGAACACAAGCATGTCCCTAAACCTGGATCAACAGGACATGAGCATGTCCCTAAACCTGGATCAGCCGGACATGAGCATGTCCCTAAATCTGGAGCCAGGACATGAGCATGTCCCTAAAACTGGAACCAGGACACAAACCTGTCCCTAAAACTGAAGCCAGGACATGAGCATGTCCCTAAACCTGGATCAGCAAGACACGAGCATCTCCCCAAACCTGGAGCCAGGACATGAGCATGTCCCTAAACCTGGAGCCAGGACACAAGCATCTCCCCCAACCTGGAACCAGGACACAAGAATGTCCCTAAACCTGGCTCAGCAGGACATGAGCACATCCCTAAACCTGGAGCCAGGACATGAGCATCTCCCTAAACCTGGATCAGGAGGACACAAACATGTCCCTAAACCTGGAGCCAGGACATGATCATGTCCTAAACCTGGAACCGAGATACAAGAATGTCCCTAAACCTGGCTCAGCAGGACATGAATATCACCCTAAACCTAGATCAACAGCACATGAGCATCTCCCTAAACTTGGATCAACAGGACACAAACATCTCCCTAAACCTGCATCAGCAGGACATGAGCATCTCCCTGAACCTGGAGCCAGGACACAAACATGTTCCTAAATCTGGAGCCAGGACACAAGCATGTCCCTAACCTGGAGCCAGGACACAAACATGTTCCTAACCTGGAGTCCCTAACCTGGAGCCAGGACACAAACATGTTCCTAACCTGGAGCCAGGACATGAGCATGTCCCTAACCTGGAGCCAGGACACAAACATGTTCCTAACCTGGAGCCAGGACACAAACATGTTCCTAAACCTGGAGCCAGGACACAAACATGTCCCTAAACCTGGAGCCAGGACACAAACATGTCCCTGAACCTGGAGCCAGGACACAAACATGTCCCTAAACCTGGAGCCAGGCTGCCCCTGAGAAAGCAGCAGCAAGATGCTGGCTTCTCCCTCCATGTACCAGCAAGCAGGTTTGGTAAATAGAGAGAAATTCTTCAGGATTCTCCTTCTTGGGATTCTCCTTCTCAACTGCTCTTATTCCCAGCAGCTCTGGGAGGCTGCTAGTTGAACGCCTTCCCAATTTCTTCAGCACTTTAAGCCAAGCCATTTTCACTTAGTCATATTTTACACTGTTTTTTAAGCACATTGTCACCAAAACATTGGCTGAATTTGTAACAAACCCCCTAAATTTGCGGCAAATAAAGCATTTAAATAATCATCTTGGAAACATCTAAGTAAAAACCACCTTGTTATGAACCCTTTGAAGAACTTTAGGGGAACAAAAAAGTCTTTTGGAATTTCCAAAAAAAGCTCTGGAAACCATTTGCTGCAATGTGATATCTTCACATCTGAAATAGAGAAATAAAAAACCTCATCAGTGGCCCTCATTAGGTGCTTGTTGTTTATTGTGCATGTCACACTGGTAGAGTACAAGGGAGATATTACCCTGTGCACATCTTTCTTTTCACTCAGCTGGACTTTTGCCACTGGTTTCAAAGAGAACATGTTATCTCATAATTAGAGAAAGCCCAGGAAAACCAGAAAAATAGGTCATAATGTTCAAAACAACAGTGATTTGATGCTTCTGGCCAGTTATTTTCCTACACTGTGATTAATTTAAGTTAATTTAATTTAGCTTGTTTTAATAATTGCATAACTTTTATCTGGATGCCCATGCCAGATGGCTCGACCAGCCTGAAAACAGGAAGATGCTGTAATTGTGGCAGCCTAATAACATTTATTTACTACAAGCCTGACTGTCTGTGACACTCATCAGAGCTCTGCAATATTGTTCTTTGCACTATATTGCTTCAGTGCACTTCACTTTTAGCCACACAATCTCTTGGTCCCCCAAAACCTCTGAGAAAATTTGGGTTTTTAATGCACTTTTCCCCTTTTGTGCTTCTTGTGAGAACTCAAAGTGCTCCAGTTCTGGGTTCTGCCTCTTTGCCTCTGCAAATCATCAGGTTAAACTGTGTCATCATGGCCTTGATGATTCCTGAATAATTCAACAATTATCTCATAACATTTGGACAATTAATATATCTTCAGGTTGTTAATTCCTTGATCCAAAATTGAGGAAAAATTCTGCCTCCAATTTGTTAAAAAAATAAAAATCTTTCCTTTTTAAAGCTGGAAAATGAGTAACTTACTGCTTTCAACCAAGCAGCATTTCCTTTGGTTTGTTTCTGCTTATTTAATTTCCGTTTGCTCACAGTTAGGAAGCAAAAAGTAATTTTTAATCTCAGATTTACCATGAGCAATTTCCAATATTCCTTCTCTCCAACCTGTGAGTCTCATTTGACCTCGTGCACCCCAAAATTCCTGGCAAAAATCTTCTATGACTTATTCAGCAATGAGGCAAATAAGGTGAAAATACCTGTGAATTAAAAAATTTGAAGGGAAACATCTGAATTTTGGAGCAGTTTTGGTACATTCAGGTTAGTTTCTTTTCCTTACTACTCCTTTACAATTGCTACACTGAAGATCACCTGCTCTGGCAGCTGATCCACCATGTAGAAAAAATACGGATTTTCTTGAAAAATCCACTTCTGCTGCTGGTTTGCTGCTCTAATGGAGAAAGAGATTGCTATAAATACGCACCCTGGAGTATGTTGATGCAAAACTTTTATTTCCCATCAATATGAATTTATTTGGGGCATTTGCTGCTGTCACGCCATGTAGTGTTGTGCTACCAAAAATCCAAATATTTTTGTCAGACAGCAACAGGTCCTGTAGAAACATCTCTTTTCTCACTTTTTACAGAAAGAATGTGCCATTTTTATTAAGTTTTTTAGGCAATGGGGACAGTTTTTATTGCTGAACTGAACCAAATCTTTTCCTTAGGAGAAGTAAAAATCAATTGACTTGAGGGGAGATTTCATTAACAGGGACCAAACCCTATTTTCAGTGAAATCAAATCAGTGGGAAATTTGCTATGCATGACCAGGGACCCACATTCTAATTACAATTAATCAGTTATCCCATGTATTTGGCTGCTCTTTTCCTGTTGTCAAATAATTTGCAAATCACACTGAATTTCTTGCATGCTTATTTCTTGTCTGGAATTGTTCAATACTAATTTAAGTGAAGCCATTTCAGCTCGTGACGTGTTCATGCACTAGTTGTTTAGATTTAAGGGGTATTTTTTCTTTTTCTGACTGAGACATGGTATTCTTCTTCCCTGAATAGCTGTCTGAAATATCAAAGTGGGGATGATTCAAAAAGAAATTATCATAATTTTTTTGGAACTCTCATTTTGTTTACTGAACAAATAATATGTGTTCAGGTTTTCATTTTCCTTCCCCATTATCTATTAAAAGCCATGGGGAAAAGAAAGATGGGGAAAAATGAAGAAGACAATAGTCAAAAATACTGGTGTGCTTTTTGTTCTGTTTGAAAAACCAATGACTGCAAAATGCTGGGCAAAGAGAAAAATAAGATTTCTTGAGAAATGGTGGTTTTCTTAAAGAAATGAAATAAAAAATCAATGATATCTCACAAGAGGATGTTGAATAAGAGATGAAAAATAACAATAGTATAATATTGTGCATGCAAGAATACAGGTGCAGAGCTGAACATTGGGCAAATACCTGATTCTACAGAGTTCCGTACAAAACAAGAGCTGAACAACCATTCTGAGTCTAAATGAACATTTCTGAATGCTGATTTTACAGCAGTCAGAGAGGTCCTGAATCACTTTCTGGGGAATGGATAAATTAGGACATAAAACTCATTGCTGGAAAAATTCCCCTTGATGTGAATGGAGTTTGGGTCAATAAAGGGAATAATGAGATGGAAAATGAGAAGAAGAATAAAGTGGTAAGGAACTATCAGGGCAATTATGAGGGCAAGGGCTGGACCCTTTTTGTTTAGGCACAAATCCCAAATTTTTCCCCACAGCTGGAACAGGTGCCAGTACCAGGGACTGGCATCCTGTGGGTGCTTCCCAGGGAATGAAGCACAGATCTTTGGGTTTGCATTCTAACAGGGGCAATTCCTCTCCTCGCCTCCAGTTTCCTGTAGCAACGTTTTTGATCCATCACCTCCGTTCCTGGCAGTTCACAGTTTTTTTAAGTCATTCAGGAAAATTTACAAATGAGCTTTCCCAACATGCTATATCAGAAACTCCATTTAATTTGCCTTTATGGTGTCCCAGGATGATTAATTATCTTCTGGAGGTGCTCTGTGTATCTCAAACTTCTGTTTCACTGAATTTTTTAGTGTTACCTCTTTGTTGCCTGAGAGTGCACCTGCTTTTAATTTTATGCAGATGATATACAATTATATCTTCAGAGGGATTGAAATGACAATGTTTCCCTGACTTTTAGTGCTGCATTTCTGACATAAAGCTGTGGTTTAGTACAGGTTTTAACAAAGCTAAAATCAATTAATCATATACCTTGAATTACATCAGCTTAGGCATTGTAAAAGAAAAAAAATTGAGAGCTGGGGCCTCTTCATTCTAAATTGGGCCAATATCAGGGAAAGATTGCATGAATATTTTAATTTTAAGTGCTTTTAAATCACTCTGGTATTTTCTTTTCAACAATTCCCATTCTCACAGACAACTGTAGCAGCAGAATTTTGAAAATCAACTTAGAAATTTATAACAACCTCATTAGAAGCTTAATTTTGCAACTCACAGTCATCTAAAAAGTGATTTTAGGCATATAACATGATGTCTTTGAGCACCACTGGCTCTTTGAATAAAGAATCATTACAATCAAAAGTTGGCTAATGAGCCATAGAAAATATTAAGCTATAGATTCAAATAGTGTGTCCCGAAGATGTCATAACATGGACAATTCAAGAAACAGGAGCAGGTAGAATTAAAAACAAATACAATTATTTTTATATTCCTTTATATTTCTTTATTTCTTTTTATCGTTTTAGCAGATACCCAAGAATTTTCTGCATGTTGGTGGCACAGGACTACGTATAATCCATGTCAGGTATGGGTAGAGCTATGCCCAAATGCCCATGTGTGAAATATTTACTTCTTGGGACTTCTGCTGCTCAGAGTGACCCTGAGATGTGCTAGAAAGTCTCTTTTCCCAGCCTGGCGGTCAAAGGAGGAGTCAGAAATCTTCAAAGTTGTTTATTGTTTCTTATCTATAAAATTCTTTCTCTGGCCTGCCAAGATCTGTCCAGCAGGTTGGGTTGAGGCACACTGACCACTCTCAGGGTGGTGTTATCTTTTTATACTAAAATTTTTACAATAATTTTCCAATACCTATCACCTATGTTAGACAGTGTGTTCCTACTCTAAACCAACCCAAAGTGCCACCATCACAGCAGAAGATGGAGGCCAAGAAGAAGAAGAAGAAGGAGAAAGGCTGGACATGCCCAGATTCCTCCATCTTGCCTCCTGAACCCCCATTCTAAAAACCCCAAAAATCTATTTTTCACCCTATGACAAACTGACTCTTATTCTACTTAGACTTTTGTGGCTTGCAGATCCTCATTCAACGTTGGTAATTTTTTCCATGGGTCATAATCAAAGGCACAGGGGTCTTGGGTCCTGTGCCAAGGTCTCTGAGCCCCCTGGCAGGGGTTTGGGCAATCCAGGACAGCCAGAGGGATGTCCTGAATTCCAACATTTACTCACTGAATACAGTATTACCACTGCTTCTTCCAGAGCAGGAATGCACCAATCCTCAAAATACTCCCAAATTCTGCCCTCCTGCCAGGTGAGTCCATGCCCACTGCCACACCAGGAAATGTTGCATTTCCACTGCCCATCTCCACCTGGGGAAGGAGAGATTAATGCATGCTCCAAGCCAATCTTGGATTTCCATAAACTATTTTGGAGTGATGTGATTAAAGAGGGCAATCCAGGCAAAACTGCAGCAAAATTTTTGTCATTTGAAAGCTCTGCAGTGTCCTTAGTAATAATAAAAGAAATTGTGTTATTAAGAGGATGTGCAGATTGGTAAAAGGCATCCATTCCTGGTACAGAAAGATAAATTTACTGGCAAACCTACTGAACTGTTTTTTTGCATTTTTAATTCCTTTTCTATTAGGTAACACAGAAAAATAATCATCTTTCCTGGCTACTCTGGACATGAGAGAGGGATTCCTCTACTATATTCAAATCAAACACAAATATTCATAGAATATTGGTTTGGAGTTAGAAGGGACCCCTAAGATCATCCAGTCCCACTCCCAAGGACACCTTCCACTATCCCAGGCCCTGTCCAGCCTGGCCTTGGATGCTTACATGGATCCAGGGGCAGCCACAGCTTCTGTGGGCACCTGTGCCAGGGCCTCCCCACCCTCACAGGGATGAATTTCTTTCTCTACAAGACCTCACGGCCTTCACAGACTCCACAGGATTGATCCAAGGGTCCTAGTTCTGGGCCCTGTCCCCAAGCAGAAGGTGGTTGATGAAATCAGGTGCCTGTGGAGCACTGAACACTAATTCCGTACTGTGTGTTACATCAGTGCTTATGATTTATTCTATTTAGCCAAGAAGGACGTGCACAGACACAGACTTTAGGAAGATCTGGCTCAGATGAAGAGGGAAATGTTTATTTCATTATCCAGTGGCCTCATCATTTCGTGCCTGTTGGTAAAAATGCAGCAAACCTCTGGGCTGAGTGATTACTAAATGACACTTTCCACATCTGCCCTTCCATTACACCGTCTATCCACTCATCACAGAGTGTAACTGAGGCTTTGCAGCTATTTATTATAATTTTCAGTGGAGCACAGTTGACCTTGTGTTTGTAGACAACTTCTTTTGACCCGTCCACTTTAAAGAAAAAAACACCTCCAATCAGTTTATAATGGTGGAACAGAGGGAGGAATATAATGATATTGATGAAATGGATGTAAGACTACTGAGGCTGCATTTTAATTCAGTCCTGGTGCTGTTTGCATCTAATAAAATTCCTCTCAGGGAATTTTTTTAAGCTGACCTCTTCAAAGTAAATCACAGCATGATTCACTATACAGCCAGTTTTCATAATCACAGTGTGTGAGATAAAGCAGAGCTGCAGTCAGGCATGCAGCTACAGGACAATTGCAAACCATCATCCTGCTGGGAAAGAGCAGAGAAATTCAATTAAAGCTCCACTTTTGAATGAAGAATCAGTGAGGATTCATTGCACTTGCTCAGAAGAGGAAATGGCACTCAGGATTTCAGCACTCAGGTCCTGGCACTGCCACCAGTGGCCTTGCCAATGGAAAGATCATTTTTCCTCTGCAGCTGGGGATTTCTGGGATGCTCTGTGGTCACTGCTTTGTTGCTAAGTGTCTTGGTTTGAAAAGCCAGGTGACTGCTAAGGAAGGCAGGAGCATCCCCTGAAATGAAAAATGTAAACCTCCTCCTTCTGAATTATTATAAATTTGAAATTAAGGGGCTCTCAGGCAAAGATATGGGAATAGGAATAACAGTTCTTTATTAAGGAAATTAAAAATACAAATGTAATAGTACAAACAAACAAACAAATGACTGCCAGAGTCAGACCATGCCCTGCCCCCTGTGTGTCAGGGTGGGGGCACAGCCCCATCCCATGGGGGCTCAGCCCTCCTGCAGTGCCAGCTGTGGCTCTGCTGCAGCAGGGATCCTGCACAAGGGGGAGTTTTCCTCTGCAGCTCCAGGGCTGCTGGAGATGGGCCTGGGCTCCCTCTGGCAATGCAGGGCAGCAGAAAGCTGCTCCTCTGGGAATGCAGTGGGCAAAGGCTGCTGTGGTGTCCCAAACCTCAGATTGTATCCAGGTAGGAATGCTTGGCTCCTCCCCTGGGCAGAGCATCTCCCCATGGGATGATGGAATTTGATCAGCCATGCAGGGACACTCACTGGCCATGGACAGAAGATAATTAATAATGAATGGCCCATGAACAGCAGAGATCTCCTGGAGGGAGGATTGGCTGTGGATGAGTAAAGCAAACTGCCCAATGAACAGAAAAGAACTCCCCCACCTCTAATAGATGGGGCCCCATCTCCATTTCCAACCTAAAACACCAAGTAATGTAAGAACAGTTCTATGGGATAACATTTGGCTCACTGTGTGTATTTTTAAAGAATTTTCATGGTGGAGTAACACCAGTCCTTCAAAAACATGGTGCAGCATCTTCTCCAAAGCCAGTCCATGACTGGAACCAACACATGCTAAGCTGACACAGCTCACTCCAAATTTCAGGATTTCCCAAACCTCTCCTGCAGCCTGACCTGAGAGAATCAGCTGCCACCATCCTTGGATTATGAAGCTTCCCATCCTGTGGCAATACTCCAGTGATGTACAAAGTCCGCTTTTGGATTCCACAAAGTCTGGGTGAATTCCACACTGGTGATCTGGGAAGAAGACATGACTTTTAATGCTGAGTTTTACACCATGAGATGATTTGCAATAAAACTACTTCAAAGAAGAAACAGCTTTAAAATCCTTCTTAACTTAAGCTCTTCTTCCTTCTCCCCAGCCTTAATGCAGTTTTATTTACTTTTAAGATAGGGATTCACTTATAGGATAGTACTGAATGGTTGTCTCAGCCAGGCTCTTTTGAAACTATATTTGCCTACTGCATGTGGCTGTTATGAGGTTTAAGACATCTTTTAGAGGGAGAAAAATCAACAGCAGTTGCTGATATTTACAGCCATAAGGTCCTAATTTCCTTAGATTCAGGGATCAAAATGCAGAGGGAGAAAATGCTGAAATAGTAGAGTCATTTATAAATTTTATAGCAGCAAATACGAGACAGAAATCATCCCCTTACCCACGTGCAGGCAAAGCAAATAGAATATGAATACAATATTTTTCTGGTGAAAATGAATAGATAAAAAGAAAGAAGCACACAGATGTTCTTATTCGTCATCCTGTTCAGACCCTACTGAGGTATCACTGCTCTCCTGGATGGGAGTGGCTGAATTCTGTTCCTTGCATCACTGTCTCCTCACTGGGTAGCTTGAATTGATTACAGCTGGGGCTGCTGGGATCTACCAGTTTGCTCCCCATTAAAAGCAGATTTTTTTCCACTGAGACACGGTGGGAAATACACACACAGGCCTGTGGGGATGGAGTCAAACTCCAGAAAAAGAAATGAAAACAACCTCATAGTTATTTATGGGGAAGATCCTAGCGAGTCTGGAGTCATGGATTGGACTGAATCACTATTTAATTTTTTTTTTTTTTTTTTTGTTCACATCTCTGTTTAAGTTCCTGCTGCCTCATGTCTGGTTATCTACATCTGTGACAGGTAGTAAAGATGTTTGATCCATCCTTTTTGCTGTTCAATGTGTGGAGAAATTGCTGGCAGACATGGATGTTTCCCTGAAACTCTCCTGCAGATGCCCAGTTTAACCATTCTCATATTCTCTCACTCTGATCCCCTCTAGCCATGGAAAACAGTCACAGCACTGTAAAATTATAAATTATAACAGTGCCCAGGCTGCCCCAGAACCAACAGGTGGAAAAAATAAGTTTATTCCTCTAAGGTGAAGTTTTATCTTAAAATAATTCACGTGGAAAAGAAAAATAAGAAAAATTGTGGCGACTATCAGGAGCCAGTGTAACTTCCAAAACTCTGAGATTACAACCTGTAGTACAACACACATAGGGATCCTGAAATATTTCAGATTATCTGCCATATGCTCCTTGTCAAAGTGGCTTTGCACCACTAAGCTTTCATTAAAAGCAGAATTTCCTTTTATTGTGAGTTTTTAACAGTTTTGCTTTGAATTTAGAAATCTTTAAATGCAATCAGCACAGAAGCTTTCTTTTTTCCCCAGGTTTTCTTATCACCAATCCTTCTTTGTACTCCTCTTTATTGTGTCTCAAAGGAGCAGCATGGTTGGCAGCCACTAGCTGGGATTGTGTTCAGGGCAGGACTGGTTAGCGGGGAGAACTTCTTTCAGTGTGGAAAATAAATAAATTCCCACATGCATTTCAGTGCCTGCCAGAAATCATCTTTCTATTTACAACTGAATGACCTGAATTACCTTTTTACACATACAGATGAACCAGGCCTCTGAAGGTAATCAAAAGACCACTGCTCCATTTTAGATGCTGATCTCTGAAACAGAATAGCAAGAAGTCCAGAATTGTGTACAGTGGAAAATTCAGGTTTCAAAATGTGTTTTCCATGCTGATGTGGAACAGAAATGAAGTTTTCTCAATGCATTTTTGGTGACAAATACAAAAGAACCTTTTGCTTTCCTTAGAACACAGGGAGAGTCTGGAACTCTGCCATGAGGTGTGGGGAGGCTGGATTCAAATTCCTCCTCTTTATCTGTTGAAATGACATAGAAAGCAGTAATCCTGGGCATTCACCTTCTCAGAGTCTCCTGGATTTTTCTGTCATTACTCTTTATTGAGCCTTTTCTTGGGGGAAAGTAAGAAAAATTGCGTTTGATGGGAGTATTTTTCCACTAAATAAATGTACTCCTTGGGTGTAGCTTTCATTTGGACAAATGATCCCAGGTCTTGTGCACATCTGTGAGTGAAGGTGCCCCTTTTCCCAACCCTTTGTGCACAGCCTCTGCTCCCTGCTCACCCCAAGGTGTCCCTTTGGGCTTGTGCTGGCACAGGGGCACCTCCAGCCTGGGGCATTGGCAGGGCTGACCCCTCTCACACTCCCCAGCCAGGCTCCCAAACCCCCAACCCACCCTGTGCTTCCAGAAAATGCATCCCCAAACCTGAGAAAGCCTCGTTAAAATTTCAAATACCCACCACACAACTGCTGTCATCTGCGAATTCCCCAGCCAGCTCCCTTCTGACAAGGTCTGATATGGTGTAATGCAAAATGCATATTTATCCTTGTTTTTATAACATTTTGTTATTGCCTCCCATCATCAGGCCATACCCTGGAACTGATGAGATTGCAGCTGGCTGGGGCATGCATCACCTAAATTTTATAGAGTGCCTTCTTCTCTTGATTTTCAATTGTCACAACCCACCAAAGATGTGCTGTTTCACAGCTTGGGGCTCTAAGTCACAGGAGATAAAGTGCATATTGGAAGACTAAATTGAGTTTTTTACTTTAAATGGAAGGAAAGTCATAGTTGGGGTAGAGAAGAAATAATAAATCTATTTTCTGGAACAAATAGCAGCTCTCGTGGTTTCCAGCAATAAAAGCAGGAAGAAAGGCCTAAAGACATGAACGTTTAAACAAACAAGTTGAAGATCTTACAGAAATGACAGTGGGAGCTCTGGAAACTGCTGCCAACTTTCAAAAAAAAAAAAAAACTCTCTTTTATTTGTTTGGGTTGTTTTTGTACAGGAAGGAGGTGGGGAGAGAGAAAGCATTTTAAATAAGTGTTTCCTAACCACATGGGTTGAGGTAGGAAACTCTGTTTTCATACTGGTTGCATGAAGAGAAACTGTTATTTTAAAAAATTTTAAAGGGGAAGCTGTTAAAAAAATAACAGGGGGCGCAGAGGAATAATAAAATAACAGCAGATCCTCTGAACTGTGAGGCTTTGGGGAGGAATAAACAACCAAACCCCTGTCCCTGGTGGATGTTTCCCTGCTGGATGGGCTTTGCATGGCCGGGTTTTGGCGGTGAGGGGGATACAGAGGCGGCTGCTGTGGGAATCTGCTGCAATATCCATGGAGCCAGTTCCAGGAGGAGCAGCCCTGCAGCCCCCAGGTCAGTGCAGGAGGTGAATTTTCTTTCCGTGTGATGGTGTTTGGTGGGGGATCTCCCTCTGGGCTTATCTCAACCCACATACCGTTTTTTAGATTTCTCTCCCCTATCTTGCTGTGCAGGGCAGTGGCGGAGTGTCGCCGACTTCTTTTTATGAAAATCCTTTTCTTGGGATTTTTCTTCCTGAGAAGCTGAGAGGCCTCAGGAACAAAATGTAAACAATGGTTATCTGCTGCTGTGGAATGAAACAGGTGCATCTGGGATTGGCCCATCTTGGATGTTTACAATTAATGGCCAATCCCAGCCCAGTTAGCTCGGACTCTCTGTCTGAGAAACAAACCTTTATTATTCATTCATTTCTATTCTTAGCTTAGCTAGCCTTCTGAGATGTAACTTTTCCTTCTATTCATTTTTAGTGTAGTTATAATGTAATATATATATCATAAAATAATAAATCAAGCCTTCTGAATATGGAGTCAGATCTACGTCTCTTCCCTCATCCTGAAAACGCCTGTGACCACCGTCACAGCAGAGTGGCTTTGGTGGGTGCCTGGTGTCCAGCCAGGGTCAACCACCACATCTCTCATGACAAAAGTTCAGGATGTTGCCCAAATCCCATTTTGGGGCCTTCTGTACTCATTGGTGTCCAGGGACCCAACTACAGCAACAGGAATGTTCACATTTCCCTTGGGGCTGCAGGAGCTTTGCTTTACTTTATAATCCGGTTTATCTTCCTCCCTCTCCTGTGAGAGCCAGAAATCCACCTGCAATTTCTGTGTTGGATGTATCACAGAGTAATTTGGGTAGGAAGGACTTAAAAGCCCATTTTTTTTCCAGGCCAGGGACACCTTCCACTATCCCAGGCTGCTCCAAGCCAAGGATGATCCAGCCTGGGATGGGGCAGATCTCCCTTCCTCACTTAAAAGCTTGAGGAAGGGAAATCTAACCATATTGCAGCTTCTTACTTTGCCTCTTTTTTTGTTTCTTTGTTTAATTTATGACCCTTTGGCAAGTTTATGGCAAACCATCCAGCAGAGGTTCAGAAGAGAGATCTCTGCAGAGACAGGGCCTGCAGCAAAACTGAAAGCAAGGCATAAATATGTTACTTATTTTTCACATCCAATGTATTCTCTTAAAATCTCTGCTTTATTTGGAAGCTGAGCAACATGGAGCAGATTCCAGTGTAATATTTCATTAACTCTGTTGGAGTGACACCACTCTGTTGGTGTGCTGTGTTATTTAATACTTAGCCACAGACTCCACTGAGATGTGGATTCAGATGCCAGCATTCTTGCTAGGAAAAAAAATATTCATGTTAAGAATTCACATCACCATTTAATTATTAATTGTGCCTTAATTGGCTGTCAAAAATTCATTTGCCCTTTGATCTACAACAATGATTGTTTGGGGCTGTTATGACTGCCTGCAAGCATGAGTAATAACTTTGACTTCAATGCAAAGATGTTAGGATGGTGTTGCTGCTACAGCTGAGGTGACTGAAAGAAACTGAGTTGTGGAGGTAGTGGGAAGGTGGAGAAGTCACAGATTTCCAGCATTTCAAAGCATGAATATTTCACACCAGAGAAGAATCAGACCAGCCTGCCAGAATAGTGACTTCACAAACAGCTATTCTTGCAAATGAAAATTAACAGAAAATAATTAATTTGGCCTTTCAGTACCTAAACAGGGTCCAAGAGAGTTGTAGAGGGACTTGGGACAAGGGATGGAGGAGTGGGACAAAGGGGGAATGGCTTCCAATAAGCAGAGGGCAGAGTTAGGTGGAATATTAGGAAAAAATTTTTTTCCCTGTGAGGCTGGGCAGGCCCTGGCACAGGGTGCCCAGAGCAGCTGGGGCTGCCCTGGATCCCTGGAAGTGTCCAAGGTCAGGTTGGATGGGGCTTGGAGCAACCTGGGATAGTGGAAGCTGTCCCTACTCAAGGAAGAGATGAGCTTTGTGGCTCCTTCCAATTCAAACCAATTTATAATTGCTCAAAACGATAAGATTCTATGATAAAGGATATAAACAAATAAAAAGTACATCAAAATGAAAGAACTAAAAGGTGCTGCCTGTAAGAGATGGGTCCCATTACCCAACAGCTCAGATAAACCGGCAGGCTGCTCTCGGGCTGAGCCATAAATCTGAGCTGGCTTGGTGCAAAGCGATACCAGCACACAACACAAATCTGTCAGGCAATAAAAAAAGCTTTATAAAAGCTTTTCTGAGTGCATGGGCGCAGCCCCCTGGAGCTGGGGAGCAATCTCTGCAGAGGGGTCTGTGCTCGCAGCCCGTGTCCCGGCGCGGGCGTCTGGCAGCAAAGTCTCACATCCCTCCCTGCCACTCCTGCACCTCAGGAGACACAAACTCCTCCACAGAACACCCTGGAACAAGCAGAGACACTTGCACAAAATGCCAAAAGTCATGAAACTACACGGAGGTGCCTGAGAAAGGAGTATTTTTAGCTCTAGTGGATAGCTCTGCATATATAATCTGTAGAAGGATGTTTTTCCTCTGAGTTCTCTGGCAGGTTGTCTGTGGTATTTGCTGGCTCCCCAGGATGAAGGAGGAATTGAGAATCTGACTCCATGTTCTTAGAAGGCTAATTTATTATTTTGTGATATATATTATATTAAAGAATGCTATACTAAAACCATACTAAAGAATAGAGAAAGGATACTTACAGAAGGCTCAACAAGATACTAATTAAAAACTCGTGACTGACTCCTCAGTCCCAACACAGCTGATGGTGATTGGTCATTAAGTAAAAACAATTCACATGAAACCAATCAAACAACCACCTGTTGGATCAACAATTTCCAAACCACATTCCAAAGCAGCAAAACAGGGCGAAGCAATGAGATAATATCAATTTTCTTTTTCTCTGGGGCTTCTCAGCTTCTGAGGAAAAGAAATCCAGGCGAAGAAATTTTTTCAGAAAATATGGCAGTGGCAGTTTTGCACTGCAAAATACCTGTTATGAGCAGAGTGTGTCCCAGGCCAGTACAGGAACCAGCTGCTGACTTCTGCACGAGCAAGTTGGCGGCAGATTTGATCCAGGTCAGCAGTCAGAGCAGGAACATCCAACTGCATTACGTAACTTGGCAAACTCCTTCCTTCTCCAGGCTCCTGCATATTCAGTGTACCTCACTCCCTGCAGCTTGGAAGCACAGGCTCTGAGGGAAAAGCCAGCTTTAGGTTTGGATTTCCTACATCCTGCTCTGAAATAACCTCTCTCCCATCCCCATGTCCCACACATTGAGTTTTAAGAAGATCTTTTTTGCGCATTACAGGTTTTTGGCTCACATGGATCCCAGCAGGCTGAGGGCAGGATGATACGTGGCTCCCTTTACAAGGAGGAAACTTCTCTCAGGCTTGCTGCTGCAAAAAATTGCTCTGCATCTCCAAGGAAACAGGCAGGGAGAGTCCCTTTCATTGCCCAGCTGCTTCCAGAGATTCCCAGGAATGCTGGGGGTCCCTCTCTCTAAGGCAACCAACTGGGATTTTTGCATTTTTTCACTGCTGTCGCTCCCAAGCTGTTGGGTGACCTTGGGGTGAGTCATTTCCCCTCCACTTTTGAGCATTTTTAATTTGTAACTCATTGAGGAGCCCTGCTTTCTGCCTTTTTTATTGTTTTGTTGCAGGGTTTTTTTTTAATCACTATTTTTTCTTATATTACTTTTTAAAAAAATTCAAACCACTGAGATTTTATGGCAATCTGAACATCTTCTCTACTACTCCTTGCAATGTGAAGAAGAGAAAATAAGAAACTCTTTAATGCCTGTCATGGGCATCTTCAGAAAACATCCCTGGTGTACTAAGGGAATGACTAAATCTCATTATCAGAGGAATTAAAGAATGAAACTCCATGTTGCTACAGGATTTCTCTTTCTTGTAACAAATTGTGGAAAAATTCTCAATTTGGTTCTGCATCTGTGTGTGTTGGGGTGGGGAAGGATACTTTAAAATTTCATATTTAATCACAGAATGGCTTGGGTGGAATGGACCTTAAATATCATTTTATGTCCCTGCTATGAGCAGGGACATCTTCTACCTTTAACCAAGAGGATCAGCCTGACACAGGAAGGATTCAGAGCTATTTTCCTCCCGAGACATCTCACCCTGTGTTTTGGGCAGCTTCTGGCTCCAGCCAAACCATGCATTTGTATGCACTGGGGGTGGGGAAAGACGGTTTTAAATTTCATCTTTAATCACAGAATGGCTTGGGTGGAATGGGCCTTAAATACCATTTTATCTTCTACCTTTAACCAAGAGGATCAGCCTGACACAGGAAGGATTCAGAGCTATTTTCCTCCCGAGACATCTCACCCTTGTGTGCTTGGCAGCTTCTGGCTCCAGCCACACCACCCACCTGCCTGGCCCCCAGCCATGCACTCACATAAACTGCGCTCACCACTTTCACACCTCCAAGCGTCGAGAGGCTCCTCTCTTGGCAAAGGCAGAGTGAGGAATTTATGCCTGAGCACTGCTGAGTGACAGCAGAAAAACCTCTGCAGAAGCACAAATAAAGCAGCAGCAGCAAGGAACTCCCTCCCTGGTGCTGATCTATTATTCCAGTCCCATGAGGAAGGCAGATGTCAGACAGCCCAAATCTATTTCTGGCTCACAGTCTCACCTTTTAAAACCTTGATTCTCCATGCAGAAGGTGGAGATGATCCTCAGATCCAGAGGATGCAAAGAGAATTTAAAGTGCTTGAAAGGGGCTTGCCAGAGCGCCAAATATTTGCAGTAATGAAAATGTACCTACAATATTGGTGACATTTTGGGTGGATACTGAATTAATCATCTGTTAGGACACATCTGATTCAGCCCTTTCTCCTCTGTAGAATCACAGAATCATTTAGGTTGGAAAAACCCTCTAGGATCATCCAGCTCAACCATTCCCCCAGCACTGCTAAGGCCACCCCTAACTCTGTCCCCAAGTGTGGTATTTTTGGGGTCCCCAGACAAGGGAAGGAAATGATGAATCTGACTCCATGTTCTTAGAAAGCTAATTTATTAATATAATATAATATAATATAATATAATATAATATAATATAATATAATATAATATAATATAATATAATATAATATAACATAATATAATATAATATAATATAATATAATATAATATAATATAATATAATATAATATAATGTACTAAAACTATACTAAAGAATAAAGGATACAGAGAGAAGTCTTAACAAGATACTAATTAAAAACTCGTGACTCTCACCAGGGCCCTGACATAGCTGATGGTGATTGGTCATTAAGTAAAAACAATTCACATGAAACCAATGAAACAATCACTGTTGGATGAACAATCTCCAACCACATTCCAAAGCAGCAAAACACAGGAGAAGCAAATGAGATAATATTGTTTTCCTTTTTCTCTGACGCTTCTCATCTTCCCAGGAGAAGAATCCTGGGCAAGGAGGATTTTTCAGAAAATTGCACACGCAAGTGCCACGTCCACATGGCTTTTAAATCCCTCCAGGGATGGGAACGCCACCACTCCCTTGGACACTCTGTGCCAGGGCTCAAAAACTCTTTCTGTGAAGAAATGTTCCCCAGCACTCAATCTAAACCTCTCCTGGTTCTCTTCTACTCAAGGGTGCATTGCATGTGTAGGAATCCATTTTCACATTTCCCTGCTATCTGTGACAGCCTCAGGTTTTGGGCACATGTTGTCTTTACTGGGGTATGAATATCTTCAGGCTTTACTGATTTCAATCAGTTTGTTGGCACTGAGCACCTTTGGAAACTGGCAGACTTGTCAGGGTTTCATGGCATCCAGAGCCAGCAGGTTTTTTCTAGATTTTTACAGATTTAATGATTTAGTCAAGGAAACATAGAAGGTTTTTTATATAAGGCAAGAAAAAGAATCCAGAGTTCAAGCCCCTGATTTAAACTCAGAATCATAAAACTGGAGAATGGCCAGGCTTGACAGGGAATAGGGGTGGTTTGTTAAGGCTTTCCAGGGAAATGGCACGTTTTTTATTTTATTTTATGAAGAGACACCATATTTACATTACCAGTAGTAATACTTTTCAAATGAAAATGAAGCCATGAATGCACATCCTTCTCTCCCTGAAATTCCCTTCATTCAAGGCAAGCTTTACATAACCTAACATTTCTATACCACTGATATCAGACTTTATTCTTTAGTAATTACTGGAAGTGCACACAGCCACTCAGCATTAGTGCTGTTTCATCTCTCTGAAGGATTGAGATCTCCATGTCTGGGATAAGCTGAATTCTTTGCCTTTGATTCATTGAAACTCCAAACGTTTTACACTCAGAGCAAGCACACTAATTTTTAAAAAGGGCTTTTTTCTCACCAAAGCTTCGGAGTCAGTGGTGAGGACAGCCCCAGGAACAGGCAGTGTGGTGCATTCACCACGGCAGCAGCTCACATTAGCATCCTGTGGTCAGTGCCTTTTCCTTCATTATCCTCTCCTTGGTTTGTCCTCACATCACCTCCTCATGGGAGGCTCTGGGCTGCAGCTCACCCACCAGCAGCTGAAAGCTGTTCATCTCCCACAAACCTCCTCACTTAAACAGTGTTTAGAGAGCTGGGGGATGTGGCATTCACATTTTCTGAAAAATCCCTGAGCCCAGGATTTTTCTTCTGGGAAGCTGAGAAGCCTCAGAGAAAAGGAAAACAATTCTTATCTCATTTGCTTCTCCTGTGTTGTGCTCATGTGGAATGTGTTTGGAGATTGTTCACCCACAGGTGATTGTTCCATTGGATTCTGGTGTGAGTTGTTTTCACTCTTTGGCCAATCAGGGCCAAGTTGTCTCAAGGCTCTGGAAAGAGTCAGGAGTTTTCATTATTATCTTTTAGCCTTCTGTAAGTATCCTTTCTGTATTTTTTAGTACAGTTTAGTATAGCATTCTTTAATATAACATAATATAATATCATAAAATAATAAATTACCCTTCTGAGAACATGGAGTCAGATGCATCATTCCTTCCTGCCATGAAGGTCCCTGAAAATACAAGACTCCCCCAAACCCTCCACGCTTCAACCTTGCAGTGTTTGGAGAGCTGGGTGTTGGGCAGTCATCATGAAAAATGTGGTTTTGTGTGGTTGTACAAACGAATTTGAGTCGACACCAATTTATTCGTGGTTTGTCTTTATGTCGTGTCAAGCTCCCTTTGTGCGCAATATGAAATTTTTGCCGCTTTTCTCCGGGCTCTCATTCCCGTGTCTCCACATGGGGCTGATTCTGGGGGGTTGATTTCCAGGCTGAAGCGCAGTGAGGGGGAGGGAGAGGGGCTGAGTGACACCTGGATGTGCTCCCTTTGTCCCCTTGAGCCTCGGGGGCAGCCCTGGGAGCCCAGCTCTGCCTCTGCCAGCTGCACATTTTCCAGCCTTGAACAAATCTGTAGCAATCAGCGGTTCCCAGTTTCCAGAGGGACACAGCTACGTGTTTCTGGATCGCTGCTAGTTTTTTCTCATCTGAAAGCTCTTCTGTACAGAACAAAAAAAAAAAAAATGAAAAAATAATAAGAAAAAAAAGCCAGGGCAAAACCTCACACACTTCAAGAACTTCCTTTTTTCTCAGTTTCCCCTGAGCCTGTCCAATGTTCATCAGCCTGTTATCACTTCTGCCCAGCATGGTGAGCCCTCTCTGAAAAATAAGACCAAAACCTGCTGAAATAAAGCATAGGGAAAAAAGGAAAAATGGCAAAAAACCCAGACTGACTTTCCCTCCTAAAAATGATGTTACAAAATGTTAAGAGAAGATCAGATGTCCCAAAAGCTTTAAACCAGACTGGGTTTGTATCTCTTTATGTTTCCTTGTGGATATAACATCTTTGTTGAAAAGTGGTTGGTTTAAAACAAACCCACAAACTCTTCTGAGGAGGGGAAAAAAATACACTTTGAAATTATTGACTTTTGCAATGTGGCCTATATTTTTAATGCAAATATTTTCAGTGCAAATACAAGGCTATTTTATTACATCAAAATTCATGGAACTGCAAACACATGAGGAGGTGAGAAGTCAAGAAAAAAAAGGGCGTATTTATTCCACACAGCAAAATGGAAACCATTTCAATTTTCAGGAGAATTGTTTTCCTGTGGTTTCACCTGTTGCACTTAGATATGTCAAATGATTGTAACATTTATGTTCTGACACATTTGAGGAATTACCAAGAATTAATCAGAAGTCTGAGCTGCCAGGTTATGTAATGCAGGAAGGGAAGGAATTGAGGTCAGACAAAATCTGATGCTTGTACAATATTAAGATTATCCAAATAAAAACAACACTTCTGATTGGCTAATTTTTAATATTCCTGGGGTATACAAGATAAAAGAACAAGTGTATTCGAGAAGAAATAACAAACCCCCTATGGCAGCTGTCAGAACACAAAAGGCAAAATAAAATGCTTTTTTTTACAGGTATTTAAAGCCACAAGCATCAGTTGGAGCTTGATGTGACTTGCAGATAAAAAGAAAATCTGTGAGTCTTAAATATGCACAGGAGGAGGAAAATCACAGACACACCACAGGGATGGCATTGAAGCCCTCTCCACTCCAGGCATTCCAGCTAATTGCTCACTGTGGCAAAGCCCACATCCAATATTCAGTGTCTGGCACAGGAGCTGAGATGCTGCTGATTCCTGCTGCAGATGATGGAAAGAAGGTCCTTAAAAAGGATAGAAGCTCAGGATCTGTGTGAAATTAAAGAACACAGCTCATAAATTATGGTGCATACAGTTATTAATTGCCTAAAAGCAGCTCAAAAATGCTTCTCCTGCTGCAGATCCACCCGTCCTGCAACAAGAATTTTAAAACCTGGCTTTGATTTAAGCTGGAATAGATGAAGGGATGTGAAGGAATCCCAAATACAAACACAGGACACCCAAGGATAGACACAACTGTGATCTCCACCTTAAAATGCAGTGACTTAGGGAATGGTACATTCATCCTTGAGGTGTGAGTGCTGCTCTGAAATCCATCCTCAGCCTGAGAGCCTTCATCTCTTCCAAGAGAGCAAGAAAATATTCAGCCCCTGACACACAGGCATCATTGAGGGGGTCATGAAGGAATAGTTTAGGTGAGGTATTTGCCACTGGGCTGTTTTGAAGCTGCTGCTCTTTCCAGCCAAAGAACAAATTGGGGAACCAAGAAGCCCCATAATATAAAGAAATCAGTTGACTGCCAATTTTTGCTGACAGATAAGAGAAAAAGGTAATTCTGCATTCTCTCCATCTTACCTGGACAGGTTAAGCACATTCTATGACTGCTAAATTACAGGAACTGTCCCAGGAAGCAACTGAAAACCAGAGATCTTCCCATGCTGAAGCACCAGGCTACAGAGAGATGTATTTATGCCATTTTGCCCCCTGTACACATGCATCAAATAGTAGCATTAAGAAGTGAAGTACAAAGTACCCAGAATAGGCCAAAGTGGAAAAAGATCAAATTTCTCTTCTGCAAGGTGAAATAAGTGGGCTGAAACCCTTTTAGAATGAAAAAGGAGGGGAAGCCGAGCCTCCTGCTTTCATGCTGAGCTCTCCAGCCACCACCAAATGACATGAAAGGCGCTGAGTGCCACTTTGAAAAGACAGCAGTGAACTCCAATCACAGCTTTCAAAGAGAAGGAAGCAATTTCAGAGCCTCCTTCTATGCAAGGACAGGTTAAATGTTTGTACACTCTCCATGCAAGGGCTGGTTGGACTGGATGGATTGTTCTGAGTTTTTATTAGTCCTGAGGGCCTAAGGGTGACCTGGCCAGAAGAGCCAGAACATGACAGTGAGATATCCAATGGAATGGGGTTTAGAGAGAAGCCAACTCCCATTTAAAATGGGTAAAACAGGCTCCAGAACAACCCCAACAGTGTAAAATAGTCCCCAGATGTTTTTCAGTGGGCATGGCCATTTTTAAATTTTGTGTTACACCTCCTCTTCTGTGCACAATCACTTTGTCCATTTGCCATGCCCTAAGGCTGATCTGGCCAGAAGAGCCAGAACATGACAGTGAGATATCCAATGGAATGGGGTTTAGAGAGAACCCAACTCCCATTTAAAACAGGCTCCAGAACAACCCCCACAGTGTAAAATAACCCCCAGATGTTTATCAGTGGGCATGGATATTTTTTTAATCTTGTATTACACCTGTGCACAATCACTTTGCCCATTTGCCATGCCCTAAGGCTGACCTGGCCAGAAGATGACAGGGAGATAACCAATGGAATGGGGTTTAGAGAGAACCCAACTCCCATTTCAAATGGGTAAAACAGGCTCTTTTGCCCGTTTGCCATGAACAACCCCCAACTCCCATTTCAAATGGGTAAAACAGGCTCCAGAACAACCCCCACAGTGTGGGATAACCTGTGACAGTGTTCACAGGGATCTTAGGATGAGGGAAGAGACAAGAATGTTGACTCCATGTTTCAGAAGGCTTGATTTACTATTTTATGATATATATTATATTAAAACTATACTAAAAGAATAGAAGAAAGGATTTCATCAGAAGGCTAGCTAAGAATAGAAAAGGAATGATAGCACAGGCTTGTGACTGACCCAGACAGTTCGAGACATCTGGACTGTGATTGGCCATTAATTAGAAACAACCACATGAGACCAATCCCAGATGCACCTGTTGCATTCCACAGCAGCAGATAACCATTGGTTACATTTTGTTCCTGAGGGCCCCTCAGCTTCTCAGGAGAAAAAATCCTAAGGAAAGGATTTTTCAGAAAAGTTTTCTGTGACAATAACCCCCAGATGTTTTTCAGTGGGCATGGCCATTTTTTAAATCTCGTGTTACTCCTCCTCTTCTGTGCAGTGTGCGGAGCACACCCACTTTACCCATTTGCCATGCTCGAGTGATTGGGAGATTTTGCTGTCCATTTGTTTAACATTTCCTCTGCTGAGGGAAACTCACATTGCCTCAGACACTGTTCTGTGTCAGGTTCACCAGGGCACTGCTGGCATATCATTATATCAGATTGCAATGTAACACCAAACTGCTTTGCCTTAATCATGTTCTGTCTTTCAAGGGGGCAAAGGTTCCCATTTTCTCATTTTTTTTCCAACTATAGGAGGCTCAAAAAATATCAATTTAACACTGCCCTGAAAATACAAGTCAACATAATGCCTTGTTTCAGAAATAGAAGGTAAGAAAGAAGATTTTTGCTTCAGAAAAATGGTTCCAAGAAGTACATAGAATAAACAATGACACTTATTCCTAAAGTTGTTCCATTGGAGCCCTTTGATATGAGCAGAATTAATTGTGCATTGCACAGTTGGACAAATTGGGGAGAAAGTTTTTGGACATTCCCACAAATGGAAGGCTGAGCAGTTTGTTGCTGAAATCTCTGTGTTTGGTTCAAGAATGTTCAGGTGGATGCACTGATGTTTATCACATTGTGGGCACAAAACAAAAGCTGCCCTGGGCTGCTGAAAACGTGCCAGAACAGTCTCAATGGGACTGCTCTCACAAACATTTTGGAAAGCTCTCTTTTCAAAAAAATCCCTTTGCTAGTGCATTGTGTCATGTTGTGGCCGTGCCTCACCCTTGCATGTGATTTGATTTGATTTGATTTCGTGGGTCAGTGGAAATGATTTGGGGACACGTGGGAGCTGTCCCCTGCCTGCATCATGGGGTGGTCAGAGGAAAATATCTTGGTGCTTTGAGGAGGATTCCACAGGATTGCTCATTTGTGCTCCTCATGCTGCAGGCTGGGTGCATTTAAAGCCTGCAGGGTGGCTCAGTTTGCAAATAATGCCTGAGTCACCACTTGGATGGAAATAGAGGGGGGGGAAAGGATTTTTTATTTTAGAAAGATGTCATGTGAGGATGGTGACACATCCTACACAGAGAGACCATGGATAGAATCACAGAATCATAGCTTGGGTTGGAAGGGACCTTAAAGATCATCTAGTTCCAGCTAATAATCATCAACAGCTCTGTTCTCTCTAGAAAATAGGTCTAGAAGTAGAAAAATCTGCCAACTAAAGATAGCTTGGTATGAGAGCAGAGAAGAAGATGCCACTTCATCACTATGTCCTTTAAGGACATGGTTAAATCAGTCATTTTCAGAGACAGGTAAAACACACTCCATTTGTCCTCAAATTTTTCTCAAATTGTCCCCAAAACAAAGTTGTCCTCTACCTCCCTGATGGATCCTACAATGAGAACCATCTAGGGTTTGCCAGACAGGATTTCAGGAGATGGGAGGTGCAGGTGGATTCAGATGGAGAAGGGAACAGAGCTTTCAAGCTGAATCAAGACAGTCAGTGAAGGATAATTCCCTTTTGAGATGTCAGCTCTGGATGCCTCCTGGAGCAGGGAATGCAATGTTGGCAAGAATGAAAGTTTGACAAAAAAGTCTCACAGATATGAATGTATTTTTGAATGTATAATCTGATGAAGGAATAGAGATGGAAGCAAGTTTTGATATAAAAGAAAAGAATTGCTGGGCCAGTTTTACTGGATAACCAAGGAGGCAAAGGCTGTGTTAGTTAGAAGGGGTTTGTATCGCTTAGAGCAAAGGATAAACCCAACCCAAACAAGAAGATGTTTTTACCAGGCAGAAAGAGAGCACAGGCAAACAAGGCAGCAAAGCTGCAAGTAGAAAAAAGGTCTCAGAATTTTCCACTGCAAGAAAACTGGAAAACATCTTCTAGCTTAAACTGTAATGTACTGACTTTTAGTGACTGGAGAACAGCAACATGAATATGGTAACTATAGTAGTTATGATAGGCTAGAGATAAAAGCTAAGGTATAGATTGGTTCTACTGTATGAAGATGCTCAGCAAAATATAGAATGCATTGTAACAAAAGAAAAGTATATAATATATTGTGACCAAAAGAAAAGTATAGAATGCATTGTAACCCAAACTCAGGGTCTCCAGGCCTGCCTGCAGCTGGAGCTGACAGCTGTAGGCACAGGCTCTGTACCCACCACCCTGGACTGCTGTGACATCTTGGATACAATAAACTGCATTTTGGAGAGCCCCTGGAGTCCCACGTCCCTCATTTCAGCTCTTACACCCAACCCCTTCATGGCTGTGGTAGCTCAGTGGATGTCACCTCTCAAGAGCAAGAACTGAGGCATGTACAAATGGCTGGCCAAGTTTGTCATCTTGAAATTAAAGCCAAAGGTGTGAAGGTTGTTTTCAAAAGCAATGAGATTTATTTTGGTCATTTGATCAGGAAGGAAGATAAAAAAGGTTGTATTGAAGAGTTTAAGGAACATGTTTACTCTTACTATAACCTATAGAACATATATATATATATATAATTAAAATATATATATTAAATATACATATATATAAATAATATTTTAACTATATTTTAGCAACACAACAAGGTAACAGGACTAAGTTACAATGATTAATGAACAAAAGCAAATAATTTTCTCCACCCACAAACATCACAGCTAGATAGGACAATGCATAAGAATGTCATTCAAATTTACTGTTTCCTTCATTTAAGTACTTACAGCAGCAATCAGGATTTCCAAGAGTTTAGGGGGGAAAAAAGTGATTACAATCAAGAAATCTCCAGCCATAAACTGATTTGCAGCCTCCCTTATTTCCTTCCTTCTTTCTTCCCTCTCCCTCCTGTGTGACAAAAGGCAATGGGAAATGAGTCCCACTAAGCCAGCATTGAGGGATGTTATGCAAATAATTAATGGTAGTTTTCTGGTTTGTCACATGAATAAACCACAGAAGCATCTCCAGGACATCAGAGACCAGAGGAGAAAGGGTGCAAAGCTTAAAATATAGTCCTTATGTTTTTTTGGCTCATATATTATCAAAATAGGAGGAGGAGAGCAGTTTTCCAGCCACATAATTTTGAAATTGTCCTTACAGAACAAAGCCCTGACTTCCTGTGTCCTGGTGCTCTTTAATTCATTAATTATTCCCTCTCAAGGACTCCGTGTGTAGGGATGAGGCGAGCCCTGCTTGGAGTGCAGGATTGTGCTGGTGACTTCCCCCATACTTGAGCTCAAAGATATCACACTGGATGGATGGATGGATGGATGGATGGATGGATGGATGGATGGATGGATGGATGGATGGATGGATGGATGGATGGATGGATGGGTGGATGGATGGATGGATGGATGGATGGATGGATGGATGGATGGATGGATGGATGATGGATGGATGGATGGATGGATGGATGGATGGATGGATGGATGATGGATGGATGGATGGATGGATGGATGGATGGATGGATGGATGGATGGATGGATGGATGGATGGATGGATGGATGATGGATGGATGGATGGATGGATGGATGGATGGATGGATGGATGGATGGATGGATGGATGGATGGATGGATGGATGGATGATGGATGGATGGATGGATGGACGGATGGATGGATGTTAGGCAAAAGAAATATGCAAAATTTCAGAGGAAAAAATCAGAAAAGCTATTTTAAGAATTATTTTTAGATGCCACCAGCTGCCAAATGTTGTTTTATACACCATATACTGACAAGTGAACAGCAAACCCAGGCCCATAGGGAAAGCTGTTCCTTACTAAGCCTCTTGGAAAATAATGTTTGGCTGTCATGCAATTAAGTTTATTGGAATTGATCAGCTTCTTGAACTGTCTGGGCAAATGTTCACCCTGGAGACAGCTGATCTCTAGCAGTTTTCAGTGGTGCATAACAAAATTAGCCTAAAAATGAACTGGAGGCCGGGGTAAACAACCAGCTGTAGGGGATTTCCCATGAGTTATGGAAATTCCCCTCCACAGCAGTCACTGGCCTTAAAGTCACTCTGGATAGAAGAGACCTCAGGAGATCCTCAGGAGCCAAATTTTTTGCTCAGAGCCCTGAGAGGGCAGCCCAGAGGGCTCAAGGCTTTACCCCCTCAGCTTTTCAAGGATGATATTCACCCATTGCCAGGCTATGTCTCTGTTGCATGCACAAAATAAAATGTGTGTGGCATTCACATTCTTTGAAAAAATTATTTCGTTCAGGATTTTCTCCTGGGAAGCTGAGAGACTTCAGAAAAAAAATGAAAACAATAATTATCTGATTTGCTTCTCCTGTGTTGTGCTCATGTGGAATGTGTTTGGAGATTGTTTACCCACAGGTGATTGTTCCTTTGGATTCTGCTGTGAGTTGTTTTCACTCTTTGCCAATTAGTATCAAGCTGTGTCGGGACTCTGGAAAGTCACAAGTTTTCATTATTATCTTTTTAGCATTAAGTATCCTTTCTGTATTCTTTAGTTAGTATAGTATAATATTCTTTAATATAATAAAGTATTATAAAATAATAAATTAGCCTTCTAAGCACATAAAGTCAGATACATCATTCCTGCCTTTGTCAGGGCATTCCCTGCAAATACAATAAATGTGTTCATATAAATGGCTTTCAGGTTACTTGTTTTACCTTGTATTTGCAATAAGAGCATGCAAAAGACCAGTGAGTGCACTTTAGCTGATAAATGGCTCTGCTTTAACCACAGCAGTGTCAGTGCCTGCAATATTTCCACAGGGACCTACCTGTACAAACAATATTTAAATGAGAAGGCTGCTGACCCAGATTACAGCCTCTAGATGCTACTGGAAAAATAGGAAATGAGCACCACAATAATTGAAGTAAATAATTGAGCATCCTACAGGTTAGAATGAGGTTCTTGCAGTGTTCTTATTCCCTGCAAATTAATTTTGCCCTATTTTATGTATGATAGCAGAGTCACTTTAATTTTTATCACCACATAAATAGTATAAAATAGCTTTTATTGGTGCCACAGTCCCTTTTTCCAGGGAGATGGCCTTGTAACCATTGGATGCACCAAAAGACAACTCTACTGCTCAGCTACATCTGTGGACATGGAGGGATTAAGTTTCTGCAAGCAGAGCTGGCAGCAGTGTATTTCTGTAGTGTGCACATTTTCAAGGCAAGATAGGTCTCTCTGAAGAAAGAAAACAAAGTATTACCCAGGGGTGTTTGGGACATTTCTAAGAAATTGCCTTTTCTTTGATGAAATGCAGTTTCATCAAAATATTTTTTTTTTTTTTTTTTCTTGAAGCAAACTAGATATCAATTTTCTCAGAAAAAGGCATTTGGGTGCAGACAGGATTTCTTGTAGAATTGAAAAGAGATGGGGATAAGGGACACAGAGCCACCATCCCCTGTTTCAAAGAGCTATTACCTCAGTGGGAAAGAGACAGGAGGCTCTGAATCTTGTATTCCCAACACAAACAGCTAAATTGGAGTGGTCTAGGTGCCATGGGGAAGCAACATGGGCCACCACTTGCTTTCCTTGCTCCACAGTTCTTGTTGGTACCAGTTTGCAAAGGGAGCTCAAGAGGCACCTGAGCTCCAACCATGTCCCCTTGAGAAAGTGGCTGAACCACTCAGAGGCTGAGATCCAGAAATGTTTTGGAAATTTCTTGGATTTTTTTTTTCTCACAATGTGTTAGAACTCCCCTTCCCTTCCCTTCCCTTCCCTTCCCTTCCCTTCCCTTCCCTTCCCTTCCCTTCCCTTCCCTTCCCTTCCCTTCCCTTCCCTTCCCTTCCTTCCCTTCCTTCCTTCCTTCCCTTCCTTCCCTTCCCTTCCCTTCCCTTCCTTCCTTCCCTTCCCTTCCCTTCCCTTCCCTTCCCTTCCCTTCCCTTCCCTTCCCTTCCCTTCCCTTCCCTTCCCTTTCCCACTTTATTCCACAATTAATGTTTTTTGGGGGTTTTTCTCCACACACAGACATATTATTTTTCAAATCCCACTTTTTTTTTTGCCAAGACAGAAGAGCTGCTTCCTGCCCTGCTCTGATATTAACTGCTTGGTTCCTCAGGTTTGATCCCATTGTTGCTCCCTGCACATAAATCTTGTTTAGTCAATAGGATTTGCCTGCCTGAAGGAATGCATGATCAACTGCATAGAGAGGCATAAAATAGATTTTTCTGTTTCACATCCTTAAAATGTTTTTTTTTGTTGGGAAATAATTCCCAAAGCTGTTTCTGGCTAATATTTCTTTTCCTTCACTGAACTATTTTCTTACACTTTTGGCTTGCTGAAGGATATGAACTGGAATCTCATTTATCAAGTCTTCTGGTCTAAATTTTACTTTTCCTTCTATTTTCTGAGTTTGCTGTACTTTAACATTTATTTCAACATTTTATTTCAACACTTTGGCTCAATGCTTTCTCTCTCAAGAAGTTTGAATCCTTGATTCAGACAGGCTAAGCAGTCCAGCACACATTGAAGAAAACTGGCAATATTCCAGAAATCCTTAGAGTATTGCAATATGAGATGGAATATTACAGGCAAACTGGAGAACCCCCAGTGTAAAACCCTCAGAAGTCTTTAATGACTATGAAATAGATTCAATAACCTGGCTAGAGAGGATGTTTCCTCCAAACATCTTTTTCTGTCACTTGGTTGGTTATGTCACTTCTTATGGCACCTATCTATCTCTAAGTTTGAAAGTTGACCATTATTTTGAAAGTGTTTAAGCCCTTGAGCTGAGAGTTTGCAGGAATATGTTGCACATGTTAATTAAATTTTTTTTAAAAATTTCAGAATTTGACTTTTATCGGTTCATCTTTTGGACAATGGCCAACACCATAACTTGTGCAGCAGGAGAGGGGAAAATTAGATTTTTCTATTTGTCTATATTCTGGTTTTTATTTCAATTGTTATATCACAGGATTTTTTTTTTCTGAATTCTTTCTGTTCACAATAAATTAATTCACATTAGATGACAGTGCTCAAGATGTCTGCACACCTCTGACTTAGGCCATGGCTTTATAATATTCCCAGCCTTAAAACCCTTCCCCTCTCTGAATAAATCTTGCCATTTTGTTTGCTTCTTGATCCCTGCTGTGCACTGAGCAGATGTTTTCATGGAGTGGTCTTCAGTGACAGCAAGATCTTTTTCTTGAATAATTACAGTTAATTTATAACTCAGCTATGCATATGAGCAGCTGAATTGTCCTTTCCAGCATGTGTCTCCTCAAATTTGTCTGCAGTGAATTTCATCTGTCATGAATGTTGTGCAGAGAGTTCAGTCTGGCCATCTAGAATTCTCCAAAGTCTTATTTAGTCTTGGCCAATCTAAATTACGTCACATAAACGGCATTTTTCCTGGAACAAAAAAAAAAAAAAATTAAAAAATTGTTGCTGAAGGCCTTGTTCCAGATTATCTACAATATTTTTTGATATTTTTCTCAGCTGCTGCCTGGACTTTGCAAGATATTTTTCATATCAAAAAGAAAGTAGAAGCCATCCTCCAAGGAGTTCTGTTTTGAGGCAAGGGATCCACAGTATAACAAGGTGATCATAATCCACAACTTGCTAAAATAAAATAGTTTTTTTAAGCATAAATATATAATTTTTGATGACTTTTGGTAAAAAATCCCAAACTGTTCATGGATACACTGCAAGTCACTCAGTGTCCCTGTAGGAACATTACAGAGCTTCATTCTTTTGTGGATTCCTTTGACAATTATCCATGAAATGTGACTACCAGGAATCACCTTTTTTTGTCTTTTTACCAGTTTTTAACCCCAGGCAGAACCTTACCCCATGATGGATGACTTTCTTAAGCAGCTTTGTGTAAGGAATGCCGTTAAAAGCTTTTTAATAAATAATGTTAACTGCTTCTCCTCTCACCACTCCTTTACCAACATCCTCAGGCTCAGACCCAGCAGTCCATCCCTATTTAGCAGAACATTTTGTCACAAGCTGAAAACTAAACAGACATCAAAGAGTTTGGTGGGGGAGTATTGTATTTGTGGGGTTCCTAGATGAAGGAAGGAATGATGAATCTGATTTCATGTTCTTAGAAGACTAATTTATTATTTTAGGATATTATATTATTTTAAAGAATACTAAACTAAACTCTACTAAAGAATACAGAAAGGATAATTACAGAAGGCTAAAAAAATAATAATGAAACTCATGACTCTTTCCAGAGTCCAACACAGCTTGGCCCCAATTGGCCAATGAGTCAAAACAATTCACATGAAAGCAATGAAACAATCACCTGTGGATAAACAATCTCCAAACACATTCCACATGAGCAAAACACAGGAGAAGCAAATCAGATCATTATTGTTTTCCTTTTTCTCTGAGGATTCTCAGCTTCCCAGGAAAATAATCCTGGGCAAAGGAATTTTTCTAGAAAATGTGACTGTGACAGAGGAGAGCTGGATTTCACCATGTTTCCAGCTTCGCTGAACAGGTGATTAGCAGAGCAGATTAAGCTGAGCAGGGACTTGGACATCCAAAGTATTCTTTATTATGTTATCTTAATCTCTCAGCCTTCTGCCTTCATCTCTTTTTTTCATCCCAGCCACCTGCTGTGTGTGTAATCCATGGATTGGAATTCTCCTGGGATGCTGAGCACTCTGCTTTGCTCCCTGCCTGCCCCTTCGTACAAGGAAACACCCACCCCCACTTGGTTTCCTAAAGCAATGTTGTAGATGTGTGTAGTAAAGTAGTAGTAGCCTTTCCAGTAATTTGGAATGTCAGAGAACTTTCCTGAGTGCTTGGGTGATGTTTGTGAGGGTCACATTGGCAGGCAGAGAGGGATGGGGCTGTTCAGCCAGGAGAAGAGAATATTCCAGGGAGACTTTCCAGGACCTAAAAAGGTTGCAAAAGAGCTGGAGAGGGACTGAGGACAAGGGATGGAGTGACAGACGGGACACAGGGAATGGCTTTCCACTGTCAGAGGGCAGGGATGGATGGGATATTGGGAAGGGTGAGGAGCCCTGGCACAGGGTGCCCAGAGAAGCTGTGGCTGCCCCTGGATCCCTGGAAGCGCCAAGGCCAGGCTGGACAGGGCTTGGAGCACCCTGGGATAATGGAAGCTGTCCCTGCCCATGGCAGGAGCTGTAAGTAGATGATCTCTGATGTCTCTTTTCTGGGATTCTGTGAATATCCTCACGGAACTGAGATTCCCACATTCCAGCCTTGCACAGCCCTGCTGGAGCAGTGACCATCCATTTTGCCTGGAAGCAAGATAGAAAGTGTTCATTTTCCTGTAGCTAATTCCCAATGAGAGGAGGTTTCAATGTGTCACTTGTGCCTGCAATCTAACATTCATGGCAGCCCACAGAGCACCCAAACAGCTTTTAGCTGCAGTTCTGTTTTCTTCCTTCTTTGCTCAATTTATGCCAGACCAATATTCTGCAAAGTATTTCAGTATCTGGCAGCACAGAAGATTGATGTAGATCAGGCTTCTCAGTTTCCCCCATCACCAACTTGGCAATGACAGCCAAAGAGAGGAGCCTTTTACAGCACTGAATGGAGAATAAATCTATACAAATTTAATTAACCTCTGCAGAGCTTATTGAATCCTAACCAAGTTTAGTCACAGTTCTGTAAGTTTGGAAGTGCTTGGCATATTTTTGACTCTTGTACAGTAGTTTTAGCTGCCTATATATACAAATCAAATTTGTAAAATGAAATTAATGGTTGCTCTTTTTGGGGTTTACTGGTGTAGGAATTGCCACCTACATATACAAGCAAAAAAACCCACTTTTGCTATAAATACAGCTTTTATTTATTTTTCTGGAATTCAGATAACTGAAAAAGAGAAAAGCCAAAATCAACCAAGGTGACATGAATCAATAGATGGAAACAAAATAGCAACATTCTTTATTTTTATTCTGACTGGGCTTAACATGTCTGGTGCTCTTTGGGTCCCAAAGATGTCAATGTGAGTTATGCCAGTTCATGCTGAAGGAGTGGATTGAAAATGAGTTGTCTGGATTAATCCACCCCACCTCCTCTGCTTCAAGAGGATTGAGTTAAAAACTTCATTCCAGCACTAAGGACCCCTCAGTGCTACCTTTGTTATTTATTGTTGTTCAAGGCTGTCGCTCCTCCACCTCGGGGTCACAGACCAAGGCTCCACTGCACAAAGGGGGTGGGCAGGAGGTGTTTTGGCATTGAAAGATTGGCTCTGAGAATTTCAGGAGGGAATTGTGTTGGAGAGAAGTCTGAGGAGGAAATAAACCCATGCTGGAATAGGCAGCAAGGCTTTTACTGAGCTGCTGAGGGAAGCCAGGAGGCAGCTCCTTGCAGTAAGGACACGCAGATAGGTGTCACAGACAACTTTTATGGAAAATCCTTTCCTTAGGATTTTTCCTCCTGAGAAGCTGAGAGGCCTCAGGAACAAAATGTAAACAATGGTTATCTGCTGCTGTGGAATGCAACAGCATCTGGGATTGGTCTCATGTGGTTGTTTTTAATTAATGACCAATCACAATCGTACTCTGTCTGAGCCACAAGCCTTTTTTATCATTCTTTCTTTTTCTTTTCTTAGCTAGCCTTCTGATGAAATCCTTTCTTCTATTCTTTTAGTATAATTTTAATATAATATATATAATAAAATAATAAATCAAGCCTTCTGAAACATGGAGTCAGCATTCTTATCTCTTCCCTCATCCTCAGACCCCTGTGAACATGGTCACAGACAGGCCCAATAACCAAAACCTTTTCCACACAAATTTTGATCTCTTGCCCAAGCTCCAAGTGAAATATAACTACTTCTGCTGTGTTGGTGACTAACAAAGTGGAAAGGAATTCTTGCACCTGCTGATCTTCTTCTGCACTCAAATCCTTGTCCAGGTGTTTTTGTCCTTTCCTAGAAGCCCACAGGAAGACTCTTCACCTGTCTGACTTAATTTCTTAGACTGCAAAATAAAATGCTTTAAAGAAGTCTCATGAGGAAGCCAGGTGTGACAAAGAGCTTTAAACAGGTTCTCAGGTGGGTGCTTAGTCTGGTGTCCTTGGTGCCAGCCCAGACTCTGGCTTTGTACCAAAAAAGGGGATTTTTATGGAATAGCACTGCAGGAACCACAGAGGGGATCCATCAGTCATTGCCCATCCAGTGTTGTAATCCCAAGGGGAAAAACAAGGTTCTTTTCCATTAAAAAACACTTTAAAAATTTTAAAACATCATTGTCACCTCCCTCCTCAGGAGTTTAAGGGAACAAAGTGTTTATACTTTTGAAGGTGGTCTGAGTGGACAAAGCCCTGAATGAAAATCTGGCCCTGAGGGTCTCATGCTCAATTTCTGGGCCTGCCACCCACCTTCCTCATCTCCCTCTCCACTCTCATTTTGTGTGACCATGTTCACAGGGGTCCCAGGATGAGGGAAGAGATGAGGATCTGACTCCATGTTTCAGAAGGCTTGATTTATTATTTTATGATATATATTATATTAAAACTATACTAAAAGAATAGAGAAAGGATTTCATCAGAAGGCTAGCTAAGAATAGGAAAAGGAAAGAATTATAACAAAGGTTTGTGGCTCAGACAGAGAGTCTGAGCCAGCTGACTGTGATTGGCCATTAATTAGAAACAACCACATGGGACCAATCCCAGATGCACCTGTTTCATTCCACAGCAGCAGATAATCAATGTTTACATTTTGTTCCTGAGGCCTCTCAGCTTCCCAGGATGAAAAGTCCTAAGGAAAGGATTTTTCCATAAAAGATGTCTGTGACAATTGTGGATCTTCCTCTCAAACAATGTATTTAACTCTTTATCATTTTGCTTTTCTGCAGACATTTTAGCTCCTCCTATTGATCTCTTTGAGTAAGACCTAAAGAGAAAAATAAGAATATATTAGAACTGAAGGGTTTTCCTTTTTCCAATTTTTACCATTAAAAATACTACATGTTCTATCTTTTTAAATGAATTTTCCTTTTTTTGTCTTTCAGTACCTGAAAGGAGCTAACAAGAAAGCTGAAGGAAGATTTTCTATGAAGGCATGGGGTGACAGGACAACCAAGGAATGACTGCAAACTGAAAGAGTGGATTTAGATGGGATGTTGGGCAAAATTCTTCCCTGTGAGGGTGGGCAGGCCCTGGCACAGGGTGCCCAGAGCAGCTGTGGCTGCCCCTGGATCCCTGGAAGTGTCCAAGGCCAGGCTGGATGGGGCTTGGAGCAACCTGGGATGGTGGAAATTGTCCCTGCCCATGGCAGGGGGTGAAACAAGATGATCTCTAAGGTCCTTTCCAACAGAAACCATTCTATGGTTCTGTGTTTCCATGCTTTTTACAAAGATTCATCATAACTTTACTATTTTTAAAAATCTAATATAAAGCATATTATTTTGCCACTCATGAACTCACTTGTTTTCTCCAAAGGGATGTAAGCTCAGAATATCTAAAAGCCTTTGTAAATCTCCAGAGTAAATATCATGGTCAAAAAGTTCACTTCTTTGCCATGCTGTGACTTTCTGCCATATACTGAAAGGTCAAATGTGCAGCAGATTTACTGAGGCCAGGACAATATCCTCATAAATTTTGCCTCCCTCCTGTAAAGGGCCAGATACCTGCCTTATTTTTCTATTTTTCACACCTCCATAAAAATATATAAATGTTCTAAAAGACAGGCAGACTTTATGTCCCCTAATTAATAATATCATTAAAAATAGAAACAAAAGCAACCCCACAACCCTTTGAAAGGGAAGCACTTCACTGCACCTGTTTTTCTTGCTGCAGAGACAGGACAAGAAGAAATGGGGTAAATAATGATGATATGATGTTCTGTGTGGAAAGTGTTCAGATGTTGTGGAGATGATCTTGACATTGATATAAAAGACTCCAAAGCAGAAGAAAAGTGATCTTGGACCAGTCCCAAAATTCCAAGTCTACTTGTGAAGCACAGACAATGCTTGCTCCCCCTTTTAACTTTAAAACATTGATTTCTGGAGCTGCTGCTCACATCACACAGAGCTCCTCTTCTCTGTCTGATCAGAAATGGAAGACCTCAGTGCTGAAATATCTTCTTTCAGATCATCAGCTGGCAGAAGCCACCCATTGTCCATTACACACCTCTCTGCACCAGCTGAGCTTCTGACCACAGATGTGTTTTCCTGGCAGTGAGTAGGAAATGAGCATTCAAGTGGAACAGTAAGAGCTCTCTGTTAATTATTCATGAGAAGGAGAAGAAGGAGAAGAAAAATAAAAAGGAGAAGAAGGAGAAGAAAAATAAAAAGGAGAAGAAGAAGAAGACAAAAAAGAAGAAGGAGGAAAAGAAGAAGAAAAAAAGAAACAGGAAGAAGAAAAATAAGAAGGAAAAAAAAGGAAAAGGAAAAAAAAAAGAAAAAAAAAAAAGAAAAGAGAAAAAGAAAAAGAAAAAGAAAAAAGAAAAAGAAAAAAGGAAAAAGAGAAAAAGAAAAAAAAAAAGAAAAAAAATGAAAAGGAAAAATGAAAAGGAAGAAGAAAAAGAAGAAGAAAGAAAGAAGAAAAAGAAAGAAAAAGGCAAAAAAGAAGAAAAGGAAGAAGGAAAAAGAATAAAGAAAACAAAAGATGAAAAAGAAGAATAAAGAAGAAAAAGAAAAAGAAAAAAAGAAGAAGAAAAAGAGAAAAAGAGAAAGAAAAAGCTACATTGTCCTATTCATAGAATGTCTTAACTTTTGGATACCTCTGTGGCACAGGGAGGCAGGAGTGTCCACACTGCATTTCTCCTGATTAGGGGAAACAGATTCAGCATGGCTCAGAGCCTTTGGTGACTCATTTTTCATTCCATATGTGCACTCATGTGCTTCACTCACCCTTAGTCCAGCTGGAAAGCATGTGGAGAGAGGAGAAATCCAAGCTGATGTTTGAAAACCCTTTAATGTAGAATAAGCTAAACCAGTGTTTTCTGTAATTGGAGGACAACACAGGTTATATGTCATAGCTTGGGACTGAGAGGCAAATGCTGGTTCTGTAATGGAGCTGAAGATCTTTGTTTTGCAATGACAAAATTCCTCCTGTTGCTTAAAAACTCTTGGTGTCATTAGATACTTGATTTTCAGCTTGCATGGAAACGCTACTGCTCATGGTGCCTCCAAATAAAACAAGATCTCAGGCAAGAAAAAATCCTTCTTTAGGCCAAATAGAGAAAAAACCTCAAAAACCTTACATGATTTCGTGTAAAATAATACAGTGGTTGCTTGAAGCCAGTCAGAGATTTCAGTAGCCAGGAACTGGGAAAGAAAAACACTAAAATTTAAAGTGCAGGTGAGGAAGGCATGAAAATGCAATTTATCACCTGCTTATGAGGTTTGTTACATGAACATCAACACCAGGTGGGTTTTTTGCAGATATTCCTCATCTTTTCCAACAAAACATCATCAGCCTTCACAGTAGCTCAATGAACCAGGATACTGGCACTTCCCAATATATCAAATATAAACCCTCACATTCTGCAGTAATGGTCATTACTCTGGGCTATTGTGCAAATAGGTCTGAATGGATCTTTTAAAATTCCACTTTAAACACTGCCAGGAAATGAGGAATGTGTGATCTAGTTGCAGGAAGAGCTGGGGAAAGGAAAATGTATAATCCAAATGTGCATTTAGCTCAGAAGGGGCACTGAATCCTCCCAGGCCTTGTGAGCAATACCACGAGATTAACTCACTGCAGGCTGTCAAGGGCTTGTCAATGTATAATGTTTAATTATATATATCTTATGTTATAATTACACCTCGTTGGAAGCTTGGCTTGTTCCATTGTCAAGGCATGCTAATAATTGCCATTTCTAGATAAACCACAACCAAACACAAAATACCTATTAGGATGATTATCTTTGTAAGTAGAAAAGAATTAAGCTCAAATTAGGTTTGTTTCTTTTCTTTTAAGGCCGCTAATTATTTAATTTTCTTCTGCTTACTTTACCAGGGTTTTGTTGAGGATAAATATATTTTTCATCCTGGCTCTTAGCCAACAAAAGGAACAAGATGGAGGGTAAAGGAGGAGAGAACCTTAGTCATTGATTTGTAGCCTTCATTGAATAAAGGCGTAATAATTATCTATTCCTTTGTTCTGCATTCCATAGGTAGGAAAAATAATCATTCCTAAGAAATAGGATTGCCATACCTGGTGACACAGATCCAGTACAACCACTGCTGTTAGCTGGCTTTCATTAATAGCTACAAGATTCCTGTCCAAGCCTAATTAATTTAATTTTCCAAATGTTGGAACTTTTCCCAGTTTCCGTTTGTTACTCAAAGTGCCATAAGTTGGGATTCATAGGTTGTTTTCTAGTGCTTCTTAGTCACTTTTTAAAGAAGAAAGGCACTTTTACTCTTAGATCCTTTATTTAGAAATGTGGTGTTTAGTTTCCATTCCACAAGTGATGGAGAGAAGCTGATCCTTAACTCAGGTGCTCTGCCCTCCTGCTCTGTGACCTCTGAAAACAGTCTTAGTAGAAAATGAAAATAAAATTTCCATTTGAAAGTGGAATATTATTATTCAGTACTCTTTTTTTTTTTTTAATAGTTTTGGGGCCCTTCAGGTGTGTTAGGTCTTATGTAAAGTCACAAAGATTCATCAGGTCCTCAGTGGAAGCTATTTAAACATTCAGTTTTTCTTGGGTTTTTGCTTCATAGGGATTGCACTTTTTGGCACCAGACATAGACCTGATCCTTTTCTAGCTGGAATTCTCATCACAAAGTCTCTCACACCTGTCCAAATGCTACGGAGGGCCTAAAATAGAAGCACTGAGGTCACATCTGTTCTGCACACCGAGAGGAATGGGTGGGAACTTCAAGGCAATGGGAATGAAAAGGAATTTGTCAGTATTGTGGTGGCTACCAGTGGGAACTCTGCCTGTCAGCAGGACATCACAATCAAAAAAAAAAACCCTCAAAAACCCCCTCACCATATGTGGGTTTATCTAAGCCATGTCCTTACAGAGCAGTCATGGATGAAGAAGTGGAAATGAGCAATGGCAACGTTTTTGTTTCATCACTGGAGTTTTTGGAATGATTTGCTGCATAATTTTTAAAAGTAGCAAGGTGCAGCTCCTCCACTTGTCTGGAGCATTTCCATTGGGTAGGATGGTGCCTGGATGTCCTAGCAATGGTCCACTGAAAGGGGAATAATTAGTATTGACTCTATGATTATAGGAGGCATATTATATTATATTATATTATATTATATTATATTATATTATATTATATTATATTATATTATATTATATTATATTATATTATATTATATTATATTATATTATATTATATTATATTATATTATATTATATTATATTATATTATATTATATTATATTATATTATATTATTTATTTCATAACTCTTACAGATAGTCTGATACAGTTTTGACCTAATTGGTTAATCTATCTAAACACCAGCTAGTGTCTAATTAAGAAACCACAATTGGTAAACAATCTCCATAACACATTCTACATGTGCACAACAACATGTGCAGCAAGAGAATTATTCTTTTCTCATTCTTTTCTCTAAACTTTCTCACAGCTTCCCAGGAAAATCCTGGGAATGAGCTGCCTCTCTCTGTTCAGAGGATAAGTGATTACTACACCTGGAAACCAGCAGTGCTGAGTGACTGGGAGCCAGCAGCTCAATGGGAACAAGGGAGAACTTGCAGCAAAGCCTCAGGTGGGGTTTAAATATATGGAATATAAATGGGAACCAGGCCACAGCAGGTGTAAGGTGGGATATTGTATTTGTGGGGTGCCCAGACGAAGGAGGGAATGATGAATCTGAATCCATGTTCTCAGAAGACTAATTTATTATTTTATGAAATTATATTATATTAAAGAATACTATACTAAACTATACTAAAGAATACAGAAAGGATACTTACAGAAAGCTAAAAAGATAATAATGAAAACTCCTGACTCTTTCCAGAGTCCCAACACAGCTTGGCCCTGATTGCCCAAAGAGTGAAAACAACTCACAGCAGAATGCAATGAAACAATCCCCTGTGGGTGAACAATCTCCAACCACATTCCACATGAGCACAACACAGGAGAAGCAAATGAGATCAGAATTGTTTTCCTTTTCTCTGAGGCTTCTCCGCTTCCCAGGAGAAAAATCCTGGACAAAGGGATTCTTCCGGAGAATGTGACTGTGACAGTGGGACAGAAGAAGAAGGAATGGTGCCTGAGGTTTATTTTAATTGGATCCTCCCTATCTGCTTACTTAGCAGAATGTTGGACATGAAGAAATAAGCTCAGTCTCTGTAGAAATGTTGTGAGACCCAAGTGAGTGGAAGTGGCAGAAGAGGGAGGGATCTCTGACTGTTGTATTTCTCCCCTCCTTTGCACTCTGTAAAAGCACACTCGGGTTTTCCTCAGGAAAAATTCCCTACCTTTAGGCCCCAAATTCATAGAAATGAAGATGTAACTGTGATTTGCAGAGAGTCTTGTCCTTTAACAATCAGATTTGATGATCTCAAAGGTAATTTCCAACCTTAATCCATGACTCCATGATGCTGCAGCCACATTACAACAGGGCAGCTCTTGTGCCTCAGGTCTTGGAGTGGCTTTGCTCTCCTCCCCTGAGTTCCTGCAACATCAAAACCTTGCTTGCCAGGAAGCAAAATATCAGGAAGTGATAGAGCAGGACAAATTCTCAGGAGGCTGGGGAGCTGCAGGATAAATTTGGGGGCAGCATGGGCCTGCTTTGCCAACAAACAGCCACTTTTTATGAGACAGTCCTATTAAATAATGATGACTCACTCTCCAGACAGTAATTTATTTATATGCCTTCTTTAATGGTTTGCAAATCACTGCTTTAAAAAATGTCCAGCTGGAAGACAGGGAGGCTTGGGAGACAGGGAATCAGCTTGATAGAGAATCAGATTAAATAAAAATGACATGGAATTTGACAGCCAGGACACGTGGTTGGAAATAAAAAACATCACCATCCCCCAAGCAGAAATGCAGCCTCATTGCTGGGACTGGTTGCTGTAGCTTGAAATTCCAGGTTTTTACTGGATCCAGCAAGACAAAAACATTGAGGAAGATGGGAGGAGGAAATGAGACGTTGGCTGATATTTAGTGACAGCATTTCTTCCAGTCTGAAACATTGATGAGCTTACATTTTTTCAAGCCAGAAGGGATTACTTTGATATCACAGTCTGAATTGAAAAACATAAAAAGAAATGCTATGCCTTGTAAGAACAGACCAATAGAACCAGTAAGAGACAGAAGATACCTTTAAATTATAATTAATATTGGAGAAATGGGGATGGTTCACAAACAGAAAATTAGCATATCAGTCACAGGGGAGGTTTCTGTGCAGGTTGTAGCAGGTGTAACAGCCAGGGTTTGGTATCTGGACTGGCAGGAAGGTAAGGACAAGTGGAACAGACAAGGCTGAAATTCCTGTTTGATTTCTAATTCTACCACCAAGGATATCCCATGCCTGCGTGCCTTGAGTCCCCCAGGAGGGTGTGGAGGGTAACGCCCTCCTCCTAAGGTCCATTCAGTGTCATGGGTACTGACGCCTTAAGTTTTAGCTTTCATATTTTTCAGATTCTAAGCTGCCTTGTTGTGGAGTTCTGAGCTTCATATTAAATGTTAGCAAGTTCTCTTCACAGGGTCGTTAGACAAAACAATCCTTTTCCAACTTGAGGAACAAGGACAACCATTGCAAGCTTCAGGCCCAAAAAGCACAAACAGCTGTGAATTGAAGAGAGCAGACAGGGAGGATGGGATGTCTTAACCTAAAGCTGTAATTAACTCCAGTTATAGATGATGAACTCCAATTATATATAATTAACTCCAATATGCAGATGGACCAGAACTTATAAAAGTGAGAGACCCCATGACCAGTTGTCCATTTTGTGACCATTTTGGTTCATCTTGGGTGCAGCCCTGGCTGGGCTCTTGTGCTGCCCAAGATGGATCCATTGAGGCCTCCTAATAAACCCTCGCTTCATTCTTTATCTGTCTAGTTTTTGTTCCAGATCAGCCTTCACAAGGCATCAGTTCAAACTGCTTTATAGAGGGCCAAAGTGGGAATTACCAAGGGTCTGACTCAGTTTTAAAGATGATGGAACTGAGTTTTACACATATTAATGGTGCATTTTAAAATCCCGCCCCTTAACTACAATTAAAATCTAAGCTAACCTAATTTTAGGTGATGCTCTCTGCCACTGTCCCAGGCAGCTCCTCCATTCCCCTCATGCCTGTGACATCCTGGACATTTCTGCAGCAGCTCTGCAGCCTGGAACAGCTCAGCTCCTCTTGGCATTTTGCTTTGAGATGATTCTTAGCTGTAATAGAACCTGGGATTTTTGACCCTACTTCCATATCTGAGCACCTGCCTTCATCTGTGCCTGGGTGCACAACCCCCCCTGCATTCTGGGCTGCTCTCCCTGTCTGGAGCTGGTGCTTAAAGCCCTCATGGGAATTTTATTGTTTGCTGCACAGCAGGAACTTGGCCAACTCCCTTAGAATCACAGACCCGCTTAGACTGGAAAATACTTTTAAGAACATAGAATTCAATTTTCACCCAGCACTGCCAAAGTCACCACTAACCCCTGTTCCCAATGCCACATCCACATGGCTTCTAAATATCTCCAAGGATAGGAATTCCACCACTGCCCTGGGGAGCCTGTGCTGGGGATGGACAACCCTTTCTGTGAAGAAATTTTCTCTATATTTTCCCTGGCAAAATGTGAGGCTATGTCCTGTTACTTGGGAGAAGAGATGCCTTGTTATGATCTCAGGGAGTTGCAGAGAGCCAGGAGAAGCTCCCTGATCCCCCCTTTTCTCCAGGCTCAGCCCCTTTCCCAGCTCCCTCAGCTGCTCCTCGCTCTCTTTAGAGGATAAATTACAGCTGTTCTGGCAACCTGGCCGAACACCAGGACTGTCTGCTGCCCCTCCTTAGAGGGGGCAGATGTTTCACTGCAGATTTAAACAGAGCCAGCCCCAGCCTGCCCTGCCCAAGCTCTCAGCTGGCTGGACATGAGCCAGCCCTGTCAGGAACCACAGAGCTCCAGGCCATGCATGGCTGCCCTCCTGCAGATGCACTAATGTGGTTATGCAACTTCTGCTGGGGAGCAGTGAGAGGAGCTCAGGCCCTGGTGAGTGTTGGCACCACCACAGTTTCTCCTCCAGTGTCCACATACTGATTTTTGCCTTAGTGTGGGGTTTCCAGAGAGCTCCTGAGATGCTTCACTCTGAGAAATCTGAACTCCTGTGTTTTATCCGCCTCCCAGCCACTGACACTGAAATCCCTCTTGCCTTGGTTCACATTCTCTGCATGTTCATTTTTTCGGGGTATCCTGAGCTCCTCTGAAGATTCAGAGGTCCTTTCATGGGAAGCCAAATGCAAATGGAAAGAATGACTCATTATTAAGAGAATTCTCCTAATTTCAGGATATTAAAAGAGCACAGACTGCTGTAATTTCCACAAATTAATGTTTTCCATGTTTTTGCACTTGTCAGGAGGACAGGGTAACACATGAGTTAAAAAACATTTTTTGATAAATCCAGAGGCACAACATCAATTGATGCTGTGGATCTGGGCCACAATCTGCTTCCAGGTGACCACTTTGTCCATGGGTAAGTGGTTGTCCTAGTGGAAATCATTGCCTATCTCTGCCTTTGCAAAACTTTCCACCTTATCTCAGGAAGCTGTGTGCTTTTAAGTGTAAAATGAATGCACTTCTGGAATTAGCTCATGCTCTCCATTGGATATAGAAGGGGCACAGGTACTTGACTTTCACTAAACACCTGCCTTAAATATCTGTGAAGTGACTTTGAGCTTTAGATTTTGGCAGGCATTTGTGACTTATGTTGCTGGACACAGATGTGACACAGGGCTATGATGACCCACTGAATTCAGGTTTTTTAAATTATCATTAACATTTGATTAAATACTGTTGTTCCAAAAATAATTACATCAAAATTAGGAGGATATCCAATGATCTCCTCACATCAGTTCTTTTCTCCTGTGATTCTAAACCTGTGTTTATTTGTGCTGAGTTTTTGCTGTGAATTTCAGGGACAGAGAAACATCCACTGTAGAAAATGCTGTGTAAAACCTGCTTTACACATTAGCTAAGTCAGATCTCTGTCAGGTCTGTGTTTCTTCCATGCAGTGATCCATCCCAGACCTCAACATAACTTGATTAATGCTGCATTTCTTCTTAACGTTTCAATCAGCAATTCACATCAGTTGGCTGCAAAGTGTTCCGTCAATAAATCCTCACCCAATTCCTGCTTTATTAAGTAGAGAAACATCTGGATTTGGGGCTCAGGTGTATGTTTGAGCCCCAACCCATGGAAGGCAGGGCAGTGTGTAGAGGCACAACACCATCAGGAAGGGCTGCGTGCGCTGCAGCTGGGGGTGGGATTCCCCATGGAAATCTGGGATAACGCTGGTGACAGCGCCCTTGGAAAATGCCTGGATGGAGATGGGGGTTTGTGGAGGGGCTGGCTCCTCCCTGCTGCCTTTTTGTGCAAATCCACACACCCAGGACCACACAGTGCCCAAAAAAAAGTGACCGTTCATAGTTCAATCCAGTCACTCTCATTACAATTACTGCGCCGAGGTGCTGTTATCCTCAATTTTCTGCTTTTCTGCCTGTTCCTATCTTTTTATTTTCTCCCTGCTGTTCTTCTCTGCGCCTGGATGGCTGTGGAGAGCATTCAGTTCCACTTAGTCGTGATTTCAGGGAAATCCTTCTTGACGTGCAGAAGCAGCGTGGTTGGGGATTTTGTTCCCTGTCCCTTTTCTGAAGTGCGTGCATTCCCTTGCACGCTGCTCTGTTGACTGTACACAGGCTTTGCTCCTCAAGAGACAGGAAGGAATATTGTTTTGGTCTCCAGACACTTTGCAATGTCACAAGCTCTTTGTGCAACACATTTAAAATTTAGCAGTGAGGAAAAAGAGGATATGTGTAGGATGGACTATGCGACGCGGCAACGAATTCTGCTGATTTTCCATCTTAAATATGAGCTCCAGTTTAATTTAATTATTATTTTTCCATTCTCTCCCCTTAGCTCCAGGTTTCATATCAACATCACAGCACCATTCAATTCCTGCTGGCTGAAACAGCTTTCATTTGGGGTCAGAGTCAGGAATTCAGTGATTTTCTCCTGTGTAAAACCACAGTGGAGAGGGAATTGAAGTTCTTCAGCCTTGGCTCTTTTTCCTGGGCTCTCTTCTAGATTTTTTCTTAAGAAACTTACAGGAGTCTGATGGATATCTTCTAACACATTCTTGGTATATGTCTTAAAATTAAACAAGATAAGTAGATTTAAACATGGTTTATTGATAAATTAAATTATCTCTTCCATTGGAATGAGCTGTTTTTAAAAAGTAGAAATTATACTGTGGAACCTGATGTGGTGGAAAATGGTCTAGGAAAGACCTCAATTATAAAAATCCCAGTGTATCAGCACAGACTGATGCTGTTGAGAAGGAATTCTTGACCTGCTGTTGATAATTGCTGCAACATTCAGTAGAAATTTCTCTTCCCTTCTCCCCCTCCAAGCAAATTAAAGTATTATTTTCATCCACTTCCATGGGACAGGTTAGGGTTTTCTTTTTTCGCTTTAATAGATATTTTTTCACTGCTCTTAGCCCTGTTAAAATAAAGCCTAATAAAACCCCGAATAGCTGTAAATTCTTTAATTTATCAGGTTACTTACACACTTTAAGTCCCTGCCTTCGTCTTCAGCTTCCCTATTATGTACCTGGGGTCTTCTCTGTGCAAAACTTGATCTAAAAATATGCAGTTCCAGGCAGAAGGGTTATGACACTTTTATCCTCATTCTACCAGTCCAGCCCTCATCTTGAGCACAGTGACCTCTCCAGCATTTAGAAAGGGTCTTTTCCTGATTTTTATTTTTTTTTGTATTGTCAGTTATCATTTAACTGAGAGGACAGAAAGAATACAAAACTCTATGGAAAAACAGAATAGAAGGTGATTTCCAAGATTTCAAAAAACCCTTTCATCTTGCTAGGAAAAATAATGTTATTTATTTTTATAAAATATAAATTGGTTTGACAAATTGGAATGAGCTGTTTTTAAAAAGTAGAAATTATACTGTGGAACCTGATGTGGTGGAAAATGGTCAAGGAAAGACCTCAATTATAAAAATCCCAGTGTATCAGCACAGACTGATGCTGTTGAGAAGGAATTCTTGACCTGCTGTTGATAATTGCTGCAACATTCAGTAGAAATTTCTCTTCCCTTCTCCCCCTCCAAGCAAATTAAAGTATTATTTTCATCCACTTCCATGGGACAGGTTAGGGTTTTCTTTTTTCACTTTAATAGATATTTTTTCACTGCTCTTAGCCCTGTTAAAATAAAGCCTAATAAAACCCCGAATAGCTGTAAATTCTTTAATTTATCAGGTTACTTACACACTTTAAGTCCCTGACTTCATCTTCAGCTTCCCTATCATGTACCTGGGGTCTTCTGTGCGCAAAACTTGATCTAAAAATATGCAGTTCCAGGCAGAAGGGTTATGACACTTTTATCCTCATTCTACCAGTCCAGTCCTTATCTTGAGCACAGTGACATCTCCAGCATTAGAAAGGGTCTTTTCCTGATTTTTATTTTTTTTTGTATTGTCAGTTATCATTTAACTGAGAGGACAGAAAGGACACAAAACTCTATGGAAAAACAGAATAGAAGGTGATTTCCAAGATTTCAAAACCCTTTCATCTTGTTAGGAAAAATAATGTTATTTATTTTTATAAAATATAAATTGGTTTGACTGGGAAATAAGAGAGAGGTCTCAGCAGGTTTATGGTGCTGGTTTATGTTGTGATAATCTGAAGCTATTCAGGTTTGTGGGATGGGTCTCCCATAGACAACCAATAAGTTTTTGGCAAATCAAAGAATTCTTAAGGATGGAAAAGACCTTCAAGGTCATCAAGTCCAACCTCTGACCCCTCCCACTAAACCAGATTGTGAAGTGCCTTTTAATTTTTAATTTTAATTCACTTTTTAGCCACCCCCAGGGATGGTGACTCCACCACTGCCCTGGGCAGCCTGTGCCAGTGCTTGGCCAGTCTTTTAGTGAAGGAATTTTTTCTAATATCCAACCTGAACCTCTGGCAGAGCTTGAGAACATTTGACCTTGCCCTATGAAATGGCTCTTTAGGTGACATCCTATTGGGAAAAATTACTTTCTGTTCCCTGTTTGACCCACACTGGCTTCCTCCTTATATCACAAATCAAGGTAGAATCTCTCTTTCCTCACTCACATCTCACTTTAATTTCTTTCTTCTAGCAAAGAAGAATTAATATTTTCTGTTTAATATCTTTGTTGAACAGGGCTGGCTAGCAGAGTGTGCACAGCTCCAGATGAGACAACAGCTGCTTTGGAAGGCACAATTAACATTTCCTGATGGCTCCTTGAAGCATTCAGCCTGAAGCCTCCAGAAGCACATTTGTCTTTTTGATGGCTTTGCCATGTCAGTGCCTCACAGCCATCCCCTGACTGACCAACACATCCTGTCATGTTTTCCTCTCAGCTGTTTGCACTGGAAAACTTGAAGCTTTAATAGATTAATAGTTCCTAATCTCCAAATGTGTGACCTTATCACTTCAAAGTGTTAAATCTCATCCCATTTCTGTTATTGCAGTTCCCATTCAATTATTTCAGTGGACTGAATGCCTCTGTGTCGGTGATGCCTCTTGTCATCAGTTTAATTAGTGTACTCTCAGTTTTGCAAAGTTTATTAGTGAAAGCATTATCAAGACCATTGTCAGCACCCAATACTTGTAATTATCCTCAGAAAATCACTTTTCTTCTTCAGCCCAGTTACCTTGCAGCTACAGTTCCTCCCTTGTTCTTCCACTGAACTTTCTCTGGAACAACTTATTAAAAATTTCACTTACATTTAAATGAGCTAATCTAACATCTGAACCAGCAGTTTCCAGGAGATGAGTGTCTGTGACAACAAAGAGCTCGTTTCCATATCAGTGACAAAGAAGGAAATGCTTTTCCCTTTGTGATATCAAGATTCCTAACTGGTGACATGTGCCACGCAGAGCTCTATCCCCTTGGAAAGGCAGCTTTGAGGACGAGGTTGGATGACACATTTCTTACCTCTGAGGTTCTTCAAAAGGAACTTCTTCCATGATAAAAAGAATCAGACTTGAGAGACAAGGAGAGGAGGAGAGCTCCAATTCCTGGCTATGAGAACAGATTTGCAGATGGGCTGCACAGTCTCCAGCCTTTCTCGAGGCTGGACAAAGCTCTGTGTGACTTGGTCTGGCCTCAGAGTTGATCCTGCTTTGAGCAGAGGCTCCTGATTGTCCTCCCAACCTGAATTTTCCTAGCACCCTCTGATCCCCATAGTATTTTACACCATCTTTCCGAAAATGTTATCTGATCTCCAGGGTGTCCCCAGCACCAGCAGAGAGAAAAACAGCTCTCCAAAAGAAAAGCTTCCTCCATAGAGACTCTCAGTTAAAATCCATTGACCTCCACTGGGGTTTTTTGGATAGGTATGTTTTTCCTATTTGCAGAACTGAGAATGTGATAAAAAGGAAAGGTGTCTGAGTACCTGCTGTTGTTTTTACAGGAGGCTTGTTCGTAGTTTTTAAATTTTTTTTTCTATTTTCCACACTATAATTTGACATGAAAAGCTCCTTTCACTACTCTGCCTAGAATTGTTACCAAAAAGCTTTCTGCATGTACATGTTCAGAGAGCATAAAATAAAGTGGCCTGAATGGCTGGGAACAAACCTCAAGCTCCTCACAGACACCCAGAACAAACCACTGTGTGCACATAACACACCGCAGTGTCTGCACTCCTTCCCAGCCCATAAACTCTGACATGGAGGGAAAACATGGAAAAATATCACCATGGGACAGGGGGTTGCTGAGGCTGTGATTGCCTGCAGCTAAGGGCTGAAATTTCTTCATGAAACACTGAGACAAATTTTTTTTTTTCCCTCCTGTCCTGAGGGCAATATTTCACTCTGCAGCTCCTCAAAACAAAAGGCCAAGGAAATATTACAACAAGTCCCCCAGTGATTTTTTTTTTGCCACACAAACCCACAGAGCCCCCATGGTTTTATTCCATTTCCTTTTAAACCCCAGCTACTAATGAATAACGGGCAGGTTGAATGTGTTTCATATATGGAGTAGAAAATAACTAGAAGAACAAAAATGCTTAGGCTGTAAAGCCAAATAAGTAAAACTCAGGAAATGCCACAGTTTAAGCTGTTCATGCAACTTGACCTTGACTTTGTTGTGGCTGGGCTCTGGGTTGCAGTTATTGCATTTTATTTTCCAAAGGCACATGTTGCAATTAGGCTGTTTCATTCTGCTTCTCTCTGCCCCCACTAAGAAGTATCACATTTCCAAAAAAGCTCTGCTTATTTTCACTTGGAGTCCTCAAGCCTTTTTGTCCCTCTTGTCCTCAACTTCTGTCCTTCCCTAAAAATTAAATAAAATTAAATAAATCAATCAACCAACCAATGGAAGTAGGGATAAAGTACCCCTTGCACTTTTTATTTTTTTGCTGTGAAATGAGGAGAGCCAGGAGTGTTGTTTATTTCAATGTGGCCCTCGTGTGAGAAAGCTGTGTTTGGAATTAAGTGGAAGGTGGCAATAGAAATCTTTATATTGGTACACAGGTCCTCTGGAAAAAAACGCAGTGTTCTCCATTGGAAAAAAAGCAGTGTTCTCCATCTCAATCGGAAAAAAGGAGTGTTTTCCATTGGAAAAAAGCAGTGTTCTCCATTGGAAAAGAAAAGCAGTGTTCTTCATTGGAAAAAAGCAGTGTTTTCTATTGTAATAAAAAGCAGTGTTTTCCATTGGAAAAAAGCAGGGTTCTCCATTGGAGAAAAGCAGTGTTCTTCATTGGAAAAAACCAATATTCTCCATTGGAAAAAATAAAACAGTTTTCCATTGGAAAAAAGCAGTGTTCTTCACTGAAAAAAACCCAGTGTTTTCCATTGGAAAAAAACCAGTGTTTTTCACTAGAAAAAAGCAGTATTCTCCATTGGAAAAAAAAAAAAACCCAACAGTGTTCTTCATTGGAAAAATCAGTGTTCTCCATTGGAAAAATAAAAACAAAACAAACCAGTGTTCTCCATCTCCATTGGAAAAAACCCAGTGTTTTCCATTGGAAAAAAGCAGTGTCCTCCATTGGATCCCTGGGTTCTGGTGCTGCTGGGAGGGACTCAGAACTCCAGCAGTGGGTGCTGCTCTGGAGGATGTGGTAAAAACTCCCGAGGCTGCAAAGGGTTTCTGACACTGGGAGAGACAGGAATGGAACAAGCCACTGAGTCACAGCCCAGCTCCTTAACTGGAGAACCATTTTCCCAATTTCCCCACATTCCTTTCCTTCTTCATTCCTACATAGGATGATAGAAACATAAAGCCATGGAATGGTTTGGGTTGGATGGGAGCTGAAGGACAATCCACTTCTCTGGCGCTGTTCACAGGGGTCTCAGGATGAGGGAAGAGATGAGAATCTTGACTCCATGGTTCAGAAGGCTGATTTATTAATTTATGATATATATGTTATATTAAAACCATACTAAAAGAGTAGAAGAAAGGATTTCATCAGAAGGCTTGAAAGGAAAAGGAAGGAATGATGATAAAATCTTGTGACTGACCAGAGAGTCCAAGACAGCTGGGCTGTGATTGGCCATTAATTAAAAACAACCACATGAGACCAATCACAGATGCAGCTGTTGCATTCCACAGCAGCAGATAACCATTGTTTTTCTTTTCTTCTGAAGCCTCTCAGATTCTCAAGAGAAAAATCCTAGCAAAAGGGTTTTTCATAAAATATCAGAACTACACACTTCCAACCCCAGCCACAGGCAGCAACAGCTTCTACGACCCCAGGTTTTGCAGAGCTCTGTCCAGCCTGGTCCTGAGACTTCCAGGGATGGAGAATCCACAAACATCAAACACTGGGATTACCCAAGGGATGGGCATGATACAAATGCACTGAGAAATCATCTTACCTTTCTCATCAGCCAGTTTATGAACCGCTTGAAACCACCTCTCTTAGAGTTTTGAAAACAGCATTTCTCTCTCCATTAGTTTTCTTTCTTGGCCTTGCAAACCCATATGGAGGGAATTAATTTTGCACAGTTATTGTCTGTCAGTTACTACTTTATGCGTCAAGAGGTTTATTTGGAAAATTAGGGTGCTGCTCCTTCAAGCATTAAGCAGATGTTCACTGCTCACAGTGAAGGCAGCCCCCTGAAATCCATTAAATTATTTGTGTGTGGGAGGCTAAACAAACCTGCCTGCATTTGCAGGAGCAGGGACCTCTTAGCTAAAAATAATGCGTGTTTTGGATAAAAGTCCAAGATTTCCAGTTAAGACAGCTGGTCCAGAACTTGTCGTAGAGATACTGTTTGCTCTTTTTTTTTTTTTAATTTTTATTCAGTGATCTCCAATTAACCCTATAAAGGAAAAAGGGCAGCAGACAGACCTAGACACAGAAATAGCAATGGTAATTTGTCTGTTTGTGTTCATAAAACCCCAGCATATGGTGGCTCACCCTTCACAATGTTCTCCTCCCCAATCTGATTAAAATTGACTGAGAAGAGACCTATAAATATTTTTTTTTTTGTTGGCATCACATATTAAAAGGTGACAGCTCTATCATATCATAGCAGCAAACCTCAGCCTGATGCCTGAGTCACACATTTCTCCAGGCTGACAGAACTGTTATTATTCTTACACTTTTGGACACATGTGACCACATTGTAGAGCACACTGATGCTCCAATATGCTTAGGAATTTGAACTATCTGCACTTTTTAATGTCATTTTGGAGCTATTTCCATGCTGAGTGTAGACCCATTTAAACTGTTCCTATTAATGACTAGCAGTCATTTTCAGACACTTCAATGCAAGAATATTTGCTTTTTTTCAATTAGTTTTTAGAAATAGGCAAAGAAAGAACATTTTTGAGGGTTTTTTAGCTTATTTTTTTTTTCAAATATGATCAAAATCACAATCACAATCACAGATTTGTTTGGGCCTGGAGGGACCTTAAATACCATATAATCTCTCACCCTGCTATGGGCCAGGACCCTTTTTACTAGGAATTTCACATTTTAAATAATATTTAATATAGGCCTTTTTTTTTTTTTCCTGATGGAAACAAGGTGGAACTGGAGCAGATCCCAAATGATGAGGAGAATCTGACTGTCTCTCAAAATTATTCAAAGCACTTAAGTGCCTTGTGCCACATTTTCTCATTTGCAGAGTAGAAATACTAGTGACAGAGGTTTGGAGACAACCAGGCAAAGGCCAAATTTGTATTTACGCAGGAGAGGAGACTCATGTAACCCCATTTGTGACTCAATATCCTTTGGGGGTGGGTGAGGGAGCACAGAGCCTTCCCTCCCCACTCAGGAAGGGCTCAGCACCCTGAGCCAAGCCCACTCCTCCTGCACTGCCAGTTCTGGTTTCGATTTTACCCAGAGCGTTTCCAATGTCCTTGATTGGTGCAGCTGAAATCCGGCTGGGAGCCCCTTCCGCTCCCCTCCTGCCATGACAGCGCTGAAATCTCTGCTGGTCAGGTTTTTCCAACCGAATGGTCCCTGCTGAAATCACCTCTTGACTTCTGGCAGTGACAAGGGCTTTGTGAATCCTTTGTTCCAGGGATCCAAACAGAACACACTTCCCCAAACCTTTATATTTATAACAAAGGTCTTCGCATCTCTGCAGAATTCAGCTCCTTCCACAACAAGCTGCACATTCTAATTCTTCATGAACATCAAGTTTCTGGCCCTGGACTGGAATTGCAGATGTAGAAACAATTGCAGCAACAAAGAAAACCCCAAAACAAAACCAGAAAAAAAGGAGAAAAGACCATTGTCTTTTCAATGCAGACCTATTAGACATCTACCCATGCTAAATGATTATAGAGTGAGTGAGTCCTCTTAAATCAAGCACAATTTTTCTCAGGTATTCACTTGTAGGAGATTACAGTAAGAAAATGATGGCATAATTTGGCTGTTTGGGCCTGAATGCTGTTTAATGCCTTTGAAATGAAGGAGGTAATGAAAGAAGGATTTTGGGAGGGAAAAATAAGAAAACAATAGGAAAAACTGATTAATATTGTCATGACAAAATAGCTTCCTTCAGGGGACAACAAACTGGGTTGATGTACTGGGTGTACAAGAAGCTGAAAAGATTTGTGGAGCTTGGGAATTCAATTGCTGCTTTTTCTGGAGTGATTTTCATATCCTTCTTCTCCCCCACCCCGGTCAGGAAATCAAGTTCATCCAGGGGTTTGGAAACTGAGGTGCTGCCTGCTGAAGCAATTTGTGCTGTAATATTTGTAAAATCCAAGTTGAGCAGGGCTTGGAAAAACGTGGGACAGTGGAAGGTGTCCCTGCCCATGGCACGGGGTGACCTGGATGGTTTTAAGGTCCCTTCCAACCCAAACCATTCTGCCATTCTATGATTAAATTTTTGATGCAAAGAAGAAAATCTTTCCAAGAACATCTCTGCATATTTCTATTTCTCTCAATCTGTTTCTTCACAGTCAGTCGACCAAAAATCAGGGGCTTGATTCTGTACAGCAGCCAAAAAGAAGGAACACTCAGTTAGGCAAAGCACTGCAAATGAAGTGGTAAGGACCAAAGGGGAGGCTCAGGCAGGAGGTGATCCTGCTTTGGGGACATTTGAGCTCCTTTGAGCTCTCTTGGAGAGCTTCAGAGGCACCTGAACTCAGGTTTCAGTCTGTAACCTGGCACAGCATCAGGCACAGCAAATTGAATTAAGGTGTCAAGGATGGGAGATCCCCTGGAGCTTCTTTGACTTCTTGGTTTGTTGTCTCTTTGCTGAGGGGTTCAGGCAATATCAGACCAGACTTCTTCCTCTGCAATGACAAAACTCATAGAAGTGAAAAATGAAATATTTTCCTGCTTGTTTGTTTTATTTCTCTTTTTGTTTTTCCCTCTAAAAGAAGAATAAAGCTTTGAAAGGAAAAAAAAACACAAAGACTCCCTCCAAGCCAGGACATTGTAGAAGCTGATATATATCCTTAAGCAGATTGAAGAACCCTTGGGTCAAATTTTAAACCTTCCCTGCAAGTGGTGACTATTTCCAGAGCCTCCACCTTGCAGCCTCATCCTTTTACAACCAGCTCTTCCCCCTTGAACCTGAAATTTTTATTTCAAACCTTTACCCATTAAACATAAAAAATGAAAAGGCAAAATCAAAGTGAGTTATTCTTGTGAAATGACTAATGTGATTAGTTTTATTGTAAAGAAGAGGTGGTGGAGCTGCAGTTTTGATCTCTCCCTATTTTAGGAGCCCAGACATATTGAACAGCAAACTTAAAGATCTCACGCTCTTGGGCAATGGGTTTTGCCTTTTGAGTGCTTCCCTTTTTTGTCCCACTTCCCTCTTCTCCCTCTCTTTTTTTTTTTTTTCCCTTGTTTGGGCAGGAAAACCAGAAAAAACCAAACTTAGGTTTTTTTCACATTCTCTAACTGCTCTCTGAGCAGGGATGGTCCTCACAGTTTGCAATGTGACCACCAGGATCAGGACTGTGTGTTTTGAGCCGTTGGTTTTGCGTTGGACATGGTGATAACTCTTCCCCAAGTCCCAAGGTGCTTTGTGGATATAAAAGGGCGAGCCCTGTTTCACAGCTGGGATGTCTGAGGGGCAGGGAGGTTAAGAAACCACTTAATTTAGGGCAGTAAGTAATGGAATGAATAGGAATGAATATTCACCAAGTCTCCCATGCACTTATTTTGGAAAAGAAGTAAAAAAAAAATATAAAATGCACGAGAAAACAGAAAACAATGGAATCATAAAATATCCCAGCCACCACCATCAGCTCCATCTGCCAGCCCTGCTCAGTGCAGAATAAAACCACTTTTTTTTCTTATTGCTCCCTGGAGTGCTGTTTGTCATCAGCCTTGCTGAACTTTTCTCCTGTTTTTCTCAGTGTTAATCACAATGGTGGTGGCTCTAAACTGTGTTTGAGGGGCTAAAATCTGTGCTTTGCCAGCAGGTTTGTTCTCACAGCATTTGCTTGAACTCTGTGTGAAATTCTCTCAAAGAAAGCTGATCAATGCAAGTGGTTATTAGGTAATTAGCAAAGACTTCAGTTGTTAATCAAGAAATCTGCCTGAATCGAGGTCAGTGCAGGATGGAGCCACAGCATCAGGTCCTGTTCTTGTGGGGAGAGGAAATGAGAGGAGCTCCTCTGATTTGAGGTGTGTACAGGGCTCTGAGTTAGTTCTTGAGCATCCCTTTAGAAGGAAGAAATGCTCCTACAACAAATCCCTCATCTCACCACCCTCAGACACCTAAAATCCACACTGTCATTGTCTGCATTGTGAACTCCTGTTAGAGCCATTCGAATTGCCAGCTCACATGGGGACACTGGCACTACCTAAAGTCAAAATTTAGAAGGAAAGTGAATTCCAAATGAAATTATTTTATCTGCACAGCTGGATGTGGCAATCAGTGCTGTGGTTTAGTTTTTATGGTGTTTTGGTCAACGGTTGGTCTTGATGCTCTTGGAGGTCTTTTCCAGCCTTGAGAGTTCTGTGATTCTCTGATTTATTTCTTGGTTTGTTAAAAATATTTTCTTTTCCCTGAGTTTATGTAATTTCTATAGATATCTTTAGATTTGGATGGAGAAACAATTACAAGAAGTAAAGGCTGAGGAGAGAAAAGGGTTGGGTAGAAGATAAAAGAGATCCTCTAGTCCAAGTCCTGGCCCTGCACAGGACAGTCCCAAAAATCAGACAAAGTCTCAGACACAGTGAGAGTTCTGTCCAAACACCCCTGGGCCTTGGGGCCGTGATCACTGTCCTGGGCTGGGAGAATAAAGGACCTTGGTTTATTTCAGATTTCATTTTGGTGCAGAAGGTCCAAAGGGTAAGAAATGGAAGTCAATAAGGCAGCACTGCATAGGATTGCAAATGATGATGATGATGGCAAAATCCTGTAATTGCTGACTGTCAAGGAAAAAGAAAAACCTGATGAACTCTGTCATTACCAATTATCTTCATGACAGTTATCTCCTGGATGTCCTGCACTGGATTCACAGGGCAGGCCCTGTCCATAGTGACAAAAAGAAGGTCTGTACCTTGAAAACCTTATTCAGTCTGATACCAGAATGAGAACTGGCTGAAGAAACCAGTTTTTCAGCACACCACAGGCAGTTTTGTGGCCTTTTTGCTGTTTATTGCTGTGAATGAAGGCCCTCTATTGAAAGTAAGAGCTTGGTGGTACATGTTTCCCTCTGCATGTTTTATTTTGCTAACGTGGTTTTCTCCTTGATTCCAACAAAATGGAGCAGATCAAACCCACAGTTTTAGAAGGACAAATTCTCAGCAGAATTTCAGCAGTGGGATACAAGTCAAGTACACCTTACAGAGCCTCTCCTTAGACTAAAAGTTAAAAATAAGGCAGCAAAAGTATTGGTGTCCAGAGCTCACTGTTTCCACCAACAACCTCCCTGTTTTATAGGATTTATAAATCAGCTTTGGAAAGCTTCTCCAGGCTAAATTTTGGCAGAGAAGGTCGCAGGCAAGACTTGGTTTACTAAAACTCATTAAAAATGGTTTGATGTTTTAAATTACACTGAAGCAAGAGAGGAAAAATTCTATTTCTGTGGCTTTCAGCATTTCCTCCCCCACCATCCCATCCAATTTGAATTAAAATGTGTCTGAGTAGCTATGCTATGGTACCACTTTCTTTTCTTGTGGTGTTGCCATCAAGTCTTTCTGTGGGTGAGACAGTCCCTTTCTAATCTCCAGAATGTGCAGTTCAGCTGCTGAACACAGTTGGAAAACATTTCCATTTCAGAAGTGGTTTTTTTTGCTTTGAAAACTTTGTAAAATCTGTGGCAACTCAATTCATCTGAGACCAGCTGAACACCCATCTATTTCTCTCTGCTGACCTCAGTGGACACTGGGAGAAGCAGTGTAAAAAACAAAAGCGACTCATTTTTTTTTGTTTTTCATTGCAGTTTTGATATGGGTGGCTGGAAATGGGAAAGGCAAATGGAATTTTGCTAAACACAAAGGGACCCAAGCGGAAAGAATCCACCGTGAATATCCATTCCCAGTGAAAGGCTCTACATTAATTATTGCCACTCAGAGCAGGGATCTTGGAGACCTTGCAGGGGCAGTAATTAGGAAATGCTTGGAGCCAGAAGGGGTCTTAGGGATCGTTAGGATGGGAATGGAGATCCAAATCACCACCACAACCCTGTTTGAATCCTCATCTTTTGTGCCTCCTGAGACTTATCTCAGAATGGATAATGCACCTCAAAAAGAAGGGAAAAACCACACAAAGGTGGCAAATATGGCCAGAGGTATGTAACAATTTCTGCAACAAGGAAAAATCCTATAAAATAGTTTCTTTAACTTAGCAACAACCAGGATGGATATGATCAGACACACATAAAACAATGAGAGACATTGAAAAAGTGAGCAGGGAATCATTACTCTTCCTTTCTTGAAATACAGAGAATAGGGGACATCCAGTTCAATTATCAGGCAAGCAGCTCAAAACAAACAAAGTGAAACAGCATTTCATATGGAGACTAATTAAATTACCCCAGAAAGCTGTGGAAATTTAAAACCTGATTGGACTTTTTCAAGGAGTACATATAAGTTTGGAACCATTAACTGCAGTGGCAAGTCCTTGTGCCACTGTCTGCCTGAAGGATTTAATAGGGAAAAGCTTTCACTATAAATGTCTTCTTAGTTATCCACTTTCCCTGAAGATCTGCCACTGGATAGTATCAGAGGTAAGGAATTAGCTTTGATGAATTTTCTATCTCACTCTACACAGTTGTTTATAGATTCTTTTCTCACTTTATTTTTGGGTTTATAAATTCCAGGCCTGGAAAAAATGTGTTTGATTAATTAAGTTTTATAGCCTGTGGGAGGGGAAGTCTGTTCTGAAAAGCTTAAGAAAGAACATAAATCTACAAAAGAATGCCCAGCTGAGAGAGAGACTGTAGACATGGGGAGGGTCAATTTTCAGCAATAATTGTGGCTGAATGCATGCAGTTATTGATCCACTTCACCCTCATCCTGCATCTTTTCAGGGAGATTCTACATCCACACCTAAACGTGCAGCTGTCCTTGCTGCTGTATGGTTGGGATAATGAATGTGAGCAGCTGGGGCATTCCTGCCACAAAATAAAGCAACACATCCCTTTATGTTGGCTTTGGGAGCAGGATGGAGCCCAGGGTCACACATTTCATAACCCATTCTTGCTGCTGGAATCCAGAAGCAGTTTATTCATCAGGTGTGACAAGGCACTGAATTGTCACCCTGATTTTTTAGGATTTTCTAAGCTTTCTGATGTTTACATTCTTGTAACAAACTTTGTCATGTACTTTATGTAAATAACTGATATTTTTTGTATTCTTTTATGGAGGAGGAGAAATTTGATGGACTGTTGGTTTGTCCAGTGTCATTGGAGAGGTGGCACTGTCACTCTCCAGCCCACTGTCACTTTTGGAAATCTGTAAACGTTGGAGACAGAAAATAAAAATCCCCTTTTTACCTTGGAAAGAGCAGTGAGTCCTCCATGTGTTGTTTCGTGTCCCACAGTGACACTAAATTCCTTTTCAGGGGGGAGCATTGTTAATGCCACAACTCCAGGATCCTTGTGATCATTGAGGAATCACTGTTTTCACTCAGGAAAAGGAAATGTAAGGATGAGATTCAACCTGCTGAGCAGATGGAAATCGTGGTATCACAGGATGGTTTGGGTTGGAAGGGACCTTCAAGACCATCCAGTTCCACCCCTGCCATGGGCAGGGACACCTTGCACGGTCCCAGGTTGCTCCAAGCCTCTCCAGCCTGGCCTTGGGCACTGCCAGGGATGGGGCAGCCACAGCTGCTCTTTATCCCAAATCCCAGTTCCAGCTCTCCTGGAGCCCCTTTAGGCCCTGGCAGGGGCTCTGAGCTCTCCCTGGATCCTTCCCTTCTCCAGGTGAACCCCCCAGCTCTCCCAGCCTGGCTCCAGCCCTCAGAGCAACGCACTGTGGCCTCCTCTGCTCTCACTCAGCTCCATGTCCTGGGATGCTCAGTCTGGGATTCCTCACAGTCATTGAAATAATAATAAAATAATGAAAAAAAAAATGAAAAATAAAATGAAATAATAATAATAAAATCACTGAGTGCTTACAGATTCTACCTCCTGAGGCTGCTGGAGTAGTTTTCTCTCTAGGCAGTGAGCAAGCCAGACCTTGAAATCCCAGAAAGTTGGAGATAGCAGAAATAAAACCTACTTTAAAATTTATTTATTTATTTCAAAAATGTCTGCTAAAAATTAGCCAGAACTATAAAATACTATTTAAATGACCAGGTAAAATAGCAAGACGTAGAACTAATCATAAATCTTCTGAGTTTTTTTTTTAAATTTTGAAGCCCTTTAGCTTTGTCCAACACACCTGGCTACCTTCGGGAAGGCACATCAGGAAAATGAAAGTCCCTATAAAAAGAGAAGCTCAGAAGTGCTGGAAATTAATTTTTTGTGGCAGTTTGCCTGTTCTTCACACTGTGTTAACAAGAGACTCTTGTTCCAGAGCACAGGTACCTTGGGAGTTTCATTATTGGTTCAAAAGGTTTACTGAGACCAAGTTATGAGTTGTTCTTTGAGTCCCATCCCAGGTTATTGCTTTTTCTTAGAACACCAAATTGTGTAACATAACGAAGTTTTTGAAACAATCTCTGCTTCCACCTAGGAAGGAACTGCTGTTCTCATAGTAACTGAAGAGAAGCCTGAAGAAATAAGCTGGCAATTACATCAATTCTCAGACATACATAGGAGGAATATCAAATTTATCTCTTCTAGAAACTTCCTGCAGTAGGGGCCAGGCTTTGGGCTGGTAATACCTTCAGAAAGTGTTTATCTTTCTAAACATCCCTCAGACATTCTTTTAAAATATATTTCAATAGGTAGGATCCATAACAACAATTTCTGAAGGCTTGGATTAAGTGTGGAGGCAAATAAGAGAATCCAAATCCCTGCTGTGATTCAGCAGGTTTGGCTTTGTTAAAATGCCCCTGTCCAATCTTGTAGAGGACCAAGGCAGATGCACTTTATCAATAACAGGACTTTATCTGTGAGATGTTATCACCTGCTTAACTTAATGCATTGAAAGTAGTCAGGTTCATGAATTTAATCTTCAGAGATAGTGAGTTTTCCTTCTGAAAATCCTACTTTTACATAAAATCAAGAGTAGTCTTAAAGAATATCAATTCCCTGTTCAGGTTTGAAGCTTGTTTTTCTGTTGGGGTTTTTTAAATCTTATTTCCCCATGAGGAGAAATTGCCCCCAAACCTCCTTTAAGATCCTCACTGACCTGGACCATATTTTTAAACTGGTTACCATAAGCAAGATCAGCAGTTGAATACAATCTTGAGAGACAAAAGGAGCTGTTTGACCCACCTGAAACGCCTTGTTCTTCTGAGGAATTAAATTTTACTTTAGAGGCTTATTTTTTTTCTCTAAGAAAGCAACTTTTTTTTAACAGCAATTCTCATTAGAAAAATTGGTTTAGACCAGTTCTACAAAACACCCTCCTAAAAGTGAACATTTGAACATGTTTCTTGATGTGGATTTGGCTTCTTATTTAAGAGTACAAACTTAAATTGCTTTCAGGAAAAAAAAAAAAAAAACCCTTCAACACATCAGAATTTCAAACCATTTTGTGAGAGTTTTGGGGTGGACACTGTCAGGCACTTTGCTGGTTCCATTTAGAGCAGAGTGAAGAGCTTTAACGTGGTGTTGACAACACTGGCTTAAGCCTGTTTGCTTTTGTTCTAAATACTACTGGGCTTTTTTTTGCCCTAAACCATTGCAAAGTCAAATTAATGAATGGGTAGACATGAGCATTTTATGGCCTTTTGTTTTTGCAGAGAGAGAGAAAAGCATTATCTGTCTGTATTGTGTGCAATAGTTGCTGTGCACCCAAGCAATAATTATGAAAAGATGCAGCCAAATATCAATATGACCTGAAATGCTTCACTGCATCCTGCCGCAGCTCATGCTCTGCAAACCACATTCGTGAAGAAGATGGAAGAATCCGAGTGGTGCTTGTGCGAGTGTTCCCCAGGGAAAGTTCATTCCTGGCAGGAAGTGCTGCCAGCGCCGGGGATCGCACCCAGCCAGGGTGAAGCTCCTCACCACGGAGGTGTTCAACACCTCAGAGTTACCCAGGGGATGGCTCTGAGGAGAGCGGGACATTGGAACAGGGAACTAAAACATCTTCACTGCCCCAAAACGACTGCACAGCACTCCACTCGTTTGTGGGATGCAAACAGCAATCTGAGCTGTGACAAAGTTAATGCCTGGCACAGGAATTAACAATTTTCATTCTTTACCTCATTGGTAGACAGCTAAATGTCCTCCAGGTGGAATTGTGGATCTGTTGAGTCTGTTGTGGCCAAGAGGCCTCTGGAAGCTCCCTGAGGACCACCCAGTGCCTGTAGATCAAGGGCTGGAAACCACAGGCAGTTACCCAAACCTGAATAAACCCGGGATGGAAATCAAAATGAAGTTTCCAAGTTCAAGAAGTCCACGGCTGTGTGTCAGAGCCTTCCAAGAGAAGAAATGGCACAGATCCTACTTGGCTTCCAAGCTCCACTGATTTATGAATGAGATGGTAAAAGCCCTAAGAATTTAATTTTAGGACTACTTTATGTTTTCTAGTATGTGTCCTTGGGAAGAAAAAAATAAAGTTGGTCAGCATGGGAAGCCTTTTAAAATTTAGCTGGAATTTTGGGTCATTTAACAGTTCTAAAAAATTTATTTTTCAAGCTGGTGGTCATTTGTGTGGGGAAAATTTTAGATAAAACCAGAGGCTTTGTGCAAGGTCCCACATTTGGAGCTGCTTCATAGATAAAATTGGTGGATATATGGCAGCAAGTTGGAGCTCCTGTATTTCCATACTGAGCATATGGGCACTTGAAATAATTCTGATGATTTTATAAAGTATTGGTCACTGCACTGATTCTGTTCATGAGTTCCCCAATTTTTTCCATAAAGGTCTTCAGTATATCCAATACCACAACTGTCATTTCTAGGGTGTATTTACCAGTTTTATACCCTCAGATATTTGAATACAGTCCACAATAGGTCTGGCTGAAATTGCAAACTGCTGGCTTGAACAAAATCAAGATATATTGGAAGATTATGTGAAGGATTGAAGGCACCAGACCCAATGTTCATTGAGAAATCTCCACCTATTCTCTGAGACTGAGTGTCTGAACATGGTTTGAACTTAGTGTCACTTCTATTTTGAAGTAAAACCAGATTATCTGAAATAATTCTGAGCGTGACTGACCTAACCCATTCAATTGTACATGTGAAGTGACTTGACAATGGCGTGGCCAGGGTCACACTCCCTGTGAAGGTCCAACTTCCTTTAGATCCATTAAGAAAAAATATGAATTTGTCCATAAAATCATAGGAACAAGGAATTATAGAATATCCTGAGTTGGAAGGGACCCACAGGGATCATTGAGCCCAACTCCTGTAGCTTTGCAATTCCTTTTCAACATATTAATTGTTGAAACAATTGTTGAAAGTCAATTTAGTTAAGTAAGCCCATTTTTAACATATGTAATGCATTATTTTCAGGCCATCCTTCTGCTGGCTTGAGCCCTGCTGCTGTTTTAAATTCAAACAGCCTGGAAAGAGCCTTTTTGCCTGAATCCTTTTTCTGTTAAAGGCAATGGCAGAAGTCCACTCACTTCAAGGGGAATAAGATCTGGCACTGGTGAAGATGTTTGGCTAAAGTGCCTTTGTCTGAACATCACTTTCTTGGGATGTGATGCCTGTTTTGCAGAGAGTTTGGATCTCTTCTAAAGGATATGTCCCTTCTCAGGTACAATGTTCAAATTTTATACTTTCATTATGTGCCTAAATTGTTGATGATGACAGCCAAGCCCAGTTCTGCTTTACAGAGCTAACTTCTCTTACTTTTTACTGACTAAACTGGAGCTGAGGCACACAGAGGTGCCACACAAGGCCTGGAAAACCTGTGTTACCTTTGATTGATGCAATGCAGTGCAGTGCAACACTTTTAATTTTGAGCCGGAAAGGTGATTCCCATTTTCTTTAAATATCAAATATTCCTGTTTAGCCTTTAGGACATATTTCTGCTTCACCAGAGGCAAGTGCTTTTCCTTCCCTTCTTCCACCTGTGCTAAGCAGCAGGAAAAAAAAAGTCTTTCTTCAAAGATTCTCCCTTTATCCTCTTGGCATGAACACAAGCAGGAAGCAGGAAATTGCTTCCTTGCAAAATATCTGATAAACTGGCACTTAGAGCCTGACAGTGGAAAGACACAGCTTTTTATTTCCTTGGACTGAGGTGGAAATTAAAGTTATGTTAGCTGTCTCCTGGGGTATTGATCACAGCCCTGCTGCCTTTGGAAGGCTGCTGATGTGCACTTTTTGCACAGATGACCTCAGAGAGAAGTGTCCTCAAGCAGAGCCCCGGTGCAGCCAGCAAGGGTTGCTGGATTCCTGTGGAGGGAGCTGTGGCTTGCAGCCTGCAGGCTGGGTCTTGGGTTTTCTGTCGTTGAAATGGCTCCTGAGGTATTAAAAGTTTTTTTCCCAGCCCCGCGACCGAAGAAGTTGAGATTCATCACTTCTGCTTTTCAAGGTTGTTTATTTTTCCTTATCTATCACATTCTTTCTCTGACCTGCTGAGATCTTTCCAGCAGGTTGGGTTGAGGCACAGTCCCTGCCCTTGGGGTGGTGTTGGCTTTTTATACTAAAAACAGCATGTACTTTATTTTCAATAATTTTCCAATACCTATCACCTATGTTAGACAGTTTGTCTCTACTCTAAACCAATCCAGAAGTGCCACCATCACAGCAGAAGATGGAGGCCAAGAAGAAGAAGGAGCAAGACTGCACACACCCAGATTCCTCCATCTTGCCTCCTGAACCCCCATTCTAAAACCCCAAAATTCTACTTTTTCATCCTGTGATAAATTCACTATCATTCTACTCAAACTCTTGCCGCTTGTAAATGTTCACACAAAGTTGGTAACTTTTTCCACGGGCTAAAATCAAAGGCACAGGTGTTTGTGACTCTGTGCCAAGGTTTCTTAGCCCCCTGCCAGGGTCTGGAGTCTTCCAGGGCAGCCAGAGGAATGTCCTGGGTTCTGACAGCTGGGATGTTTAGAAAGGGGTAAGGAAGGCAGGTGGATTTTCCTTCTGCTTTTCCTCTCTGTTTCTTTATCCTAATAATTATCTTTGTCAATATTTCTGGAGAAAATAATTAATTAAGTGACTGGAATGCTTTTGCTGCTCTTTAGGTCTACAATAATGCAGCCCATGGAGGTTTGTCCTCAGCCATGCAAGAGACAGGTTGAAATGCAGACAAAATGCTTCCCTGGCTGTAGGATGTCACAGGAACACATGAAAAGAGCGGAACTGATGGAAGGGGTCTCCACAGGAGGGTTTGTTCCTCTTTCCCCAGACAAGGACAATTATTTCTGTACCATTTCAGACAGATTTGATCTCCTTCATTGTACAAAAGTACCCTGCAGTGGTGTTTTCACTCCATTCCATCAATGCTGATGTCCTACACACACTCTTATGTGGTGTTTGTGCAAACCTCAGGACGAGGTGAGAGACGCGGAATCTGACTCCATGTTCTCAGAAGGCTGATTATATTATATTATATTATATTATATTATATTATATTATATTATATTATATTATATTATATTATATTATATTATATTATATTATATTATATTATATTATATTATATTATATTATATTATATTATATTATATTATATTATATTAATGCTATTCTAAAACTATACTAAAGAAAGAGAAAGGATACAGACAGAAGGTTTAACAAGAATGATAATGAAAGCTCATGACTGACTCCTCAGAGTCTGACACAGCTGATGGGGATTGGTCATTAAATTAAAACAATTCACATGGAACCAATCAAACATGCACCTGTTGGTAAACACTCTCCAGACCACATTCCAAAGCAGCCAAACACAGGAGAAGCCAATCAGATAATTGTTATTTACATTTTTCTCTGAGGCTTCTCAACTTCCCAGGAGAAGAAATCCTAGCAAAGGGATTTTTCCAGAAAATATCACGGTGACACTCTCAGTCTCAGCCTCCATTTCCTTCAGCTCCAAAGCTTACTCAGCAATTTGATCACTCTCACTCCTCCTTTCTGGACTCCCTCCAGCTGGACCATATTTTCTTTCAGCTGTGGTGTCCATGACTGGACACAGTGCTCAGTGCAGCTGCAAGTCCAGTTGATGCCTCCCTGAGGGTTTTTGTCTCTGCAGGAGCCTTTCTCATGTCTAAGTCCTTCACTGATCCCAGGGTTCCAGCCAAGAGCCAAAGTGTTTGCTTAGAGAACAGCAGGATGCGAATGTTTAAACAGCTTTGCTCCGGATGAAGGGAAATCTGTTTTTTGGTTTTTTTGGTTTTAAGTTTTGGGTCACTAGAACACTAAATAGAGGGGTCACTTAAGCTGGCATCAACCAGATCTGAACCCCCCACTCACTCAGAGTGCAAATCTGGCTCCATCTCTGCTCACTCCCATCTGGGAGGCACAGGGATATATTCCCTGCCTTGGTGTGGGGGGCTGCAATGTGCTGAGGTGTGAAATGAGGGGCTGCACTCAGAGATGGGCTCACCATGCTGGGTGTTATAATTTCAAATGTGTGCTGAACACTTCAGGAGCTGTTGGAGGATTTGGTTTGGAACAGCTCCTTGAAGGTGGTCAACAGGTAGAGATTCATTAAAATTTCCCTATCCAGCTTCCGCTTTTTATTTTTCATTTGGTTTTGGTGCATGTGTCATACAAAGCAAAATTTTGTCCAAATTAAAAGCACTGACCAGATTTCAGTCTTGCTTGCTAAAAGCTTTACTGTATCTTGTCATAATTTTTCAGGTTAATGTGTAAATAGAAAAAAACAAGTAGATTGAAAGGGAAAAAAAAAAACCAAACCAGGGAGAGTTTAGAAAATTTTGTTGGGATTTTCCTTGCATTTTACTGCAATATTTTAACTGTGTCACTATAACTGACACTCATCTTGCATCTCCAGTGTGTATAGCAGGCTGCAGGCTCGAAGCTGAATCCTGTCTAATCGTTCCAATTTCTGTGTGCCCAGGACTGATGGAATCAGACTTCATAGGAGGCACATGCTTGTTCATAGATTAAATTTCCCTACTTCCCCTACAAATCTGAGCATTTTTATTTAAACCATTATGTACAAATATTCAAGGAGAAGATTTCAAGAGCAATGACTCCGTGGGGGCTGTTTCTCTAAAAATGCCCTACAAACCCCTCACTCACAAGCTGATGATTCACGGGCAGTTAATATCAGTTACACAAATATTAATAAATTCTCTGCAATTCTATTCCTTGAGGAATAGAAAACCAGGAAAACCATTGGGATGAATTTTCTCACACCTTAAATTTAAACCTGTGTTTGACAATAATAATAAGAATATCCATATCAGTCATACACATGTCCAGATCAGCTGCCCATGTCATGGAAAGGACAATGTCTTGTCAAGGGAAGAATTTAAAGGCTCCAGATCAGTTTATGAATTTGTATAACACTTTGGGAAGCATGCCAAAGCTGTAATGCAAGCCTGGCCTTTTTAAAGCCCACTGAATTGTGTTATTAACCTTGGAGTAAAAGAAGAGAGGATCATTTTCAAATGTTATTTTGATAATTATCATGCACAAGTGATAGAAAGCAAACAGCAACCTTCCCCTGGACACCTACTCCTCATCTGCACATTCTCATTACTTACATTTGCATACACATATGAAAACACAGTGCTTTCCCCATTAGTGCTGATCACATTCCTCATTAAGTTAAGTAAATACCCCCAAAATACCAACACAGTTGTAGCTGAATTTGACATTATTTTACACAGACTAACAGACAATGCATTCTTCTGCTTTTTGGTTATCTTGGATAGTAATTTTAAAGAAAAAAAAAACTACAAGGTTTGATACTGGAAATAAATGAACCTGTGTGTCTTGGTTTGAAAAGACAGGTGACTGCTAAGGAAGGCAGGAGCCTCTCCTGAAATGGAAAAATGTATACCCCCTTCTTCTGAATTATTGTAATTTTGAAATTAAGGGGCTCTCAGGCAAAGATATGGGAGTAGGAATAACAGTTCTTTATTAGGTAAATTAAAAATGCAAAAATACAAAACAACACTGCCAGAGTCAGAGCAGGAGCTGCCCCCTGTGTGTCAGGGTGGTGGCACAGCCCCATCCCATGGGGGCTCAGCCCTCCTGCAGTGCCAGCTGTGGCTCTGCTGCAGCAGGGGTCCTGCACAAGGGGGGAGTTTTCCTCTGCAGCTCCAGGGCTGCTGGAGATGGGCCTGGGCTCCCTCTGGGAATGCAGGGCAGCAGAAAGCTGCTCCTCTGGGAATGCAGTGGGCAAAGGCTGCTGGGGTGTCCCAAACCTCAGATTGGATCCAGGTAGGAATGCTTGGCTCCTCCCCTGGGTGGAGCATCTCCCCATGGGATGATGGAATTGGATCAGCCAGGCAGGGACACTCACTGGCCCATGAACAGAAGATAATTAATAATGAATGGCCCATGAACAGCAGAGATCTCCTGGAGGGAGGATTGGTTGTGGAAGAGATAAAGCAAACTGCCCAATGAACAGAAGAGAACTGCCCCACCTCTGACAGATGGTGATAGAATACCCAATCCCAGCCACATCTTGCATTTGCAACCTAAGACCCTGTGAATCCTGAATCCAGCTCTGGGCAGCCCTTAAATCATTGCTGCATCACCACAGGCTCAGCAGACCCCTCTGCTCCAAACACAGAGAGAGTTTGGAGGGGCGGGTGGGGATAAACACATTACATTCCTGCCTGGAAGTTAGGATGGGCGCTGCACTGTTGTAGGTGTTATTTTGTGAGTGGGATTTTGGTGGACCTGGTTAGGGAGAGTGGAGATTGGTTTTTAAAAAGTGCTGTGAAATCATTCAGGACACCACTGGGGCCTCTTGCTGGCATAAAACTTCAGCTCAGAATATTAGGGATGAATTGATCATGACATCAGGATGTCATTTATCTTAAAGCCAAAGTTTACATTACACCAGTAGTACCTCAATCACAGAACTGTAGTTTAGCTTGGCTTGGAAGAGATCTTAAAAACCACCTAGCTCCAACCCCCAAATGTGCTGCATGCTGTGACATAGCTCAGTTTGGATTCTCAAAGACATGAGCTCTACAGCAATCCCACTGTTCTCCTGCCCTGCCTTCAGCTTACATCTGCTCTGCATCAGCAGAGCAAAGCCAAGCAGGCACAGAATACTGATTCCTGCTCTGGGAGCACATTCCTGCTTCCAGGTGTGCTGCTGCAAGTAGGGGAGTGCTGGCATAAAGATGTCAATCGGCTGAAACCCTTCAGTATTTCAGTGAAGAGAGGGACAAGCTCATTTTTCCTCAAGGAAAAGCTGTCAGTGGGGAAGCTGAGAGGTGCCCTCCAAACTTGGTGGTGTTTAAAGGATGCTTTAATAATCCACAAGAGACAGAGAGCAGGAAAAAATGGGAATTTGTAGGTAACTCCTGTGGTTTCCAAGGCAGGAGAAATTCTGACAGAAGGAGCCTTGCAAGCCAAACTGTATGAACAACAGAGGAGATTCAATGTTGACATGCAAAAATAATGCATAGTATCTTGAAATACTCAAATGTTTATTTTATACAGCTGGCTATGGAAATTCTACATTGTTTCAGCTCTAGTGATCTGTGAGTCATTATAAATAACTTAATGAAAGTGTTTACTGTGGAGGCAAGGTCAGTGGAACAGAATTGTAAGTGTGCAATGAAAATCACAACGGGGAATAATAAAGAAAATGATACAAACCTGTGTAAATCAAAATGCTTTTTCACCTTGAATGCCATGTGCAATTCCAGGCACCTAAACTCAAAAGTGGACACAGGAGAAATGGAATTGATTCTGTGATTTGTAGCAACAACTATTCAGAAATGAGATCATTCATCTTTGAGAGGAAAAAATGATCCACACCATTATAAATGTGTATAAACAAATGAGCTATAGAGATGATGTAGCTGCAGAGCTCTGTTTAGCACTTTCTTAATTTTTTAGAACAAATACTATTTCCTGAAATAGAAAGGCAATTTTTTTTTTTTTTTTACAGGAAAGAGGAGTAATTCTTGCAGTAAAATCATACTAAGCCTTTGGACTGCATTGTTATGTGATCTTGTGGTGATCATAAAAGCTGTTCAATAGCAGGTAAAAACCTGGGATTCCTGGGGTTTGTATCCTCTTTCCTGGCCTCATTGCCACCTCTCCCACCTGCTGGACGAAGGAGGTGGCCTGTGTCCCAGGCAGGACACACACACTGATCAGTTAACAGGTAGTTCTCTGATGGATGAGATTAACATGTTAAAACCTTCCCTCTTTCTTCTTTCTTCCTAAAGGCTGGTGGAGCCTGACAGCTCTGAGACTTCTCTGGTTGAAACTGAGAAAGATGTTCAAAAGGGAAAGAGATAGAAAGGTTATCAGATCAAAAGAAATGAGGATAAAAGAGCCCTGCTTGTCCCTAGAGAAATGTAATTTGCTCTAGGCTGCAGTTCAATTTTCATCCTGGAGCAGCTTCTAAGGAGCCTGATCCCAGAATGCCACCAGGTCTGGGGAATTGCAAAGGATTTCGTGAGTGTTTCCAGGGTTGGCTGCGCACTGAGGTTGGGCAATGCTGGAGCCAGGAAAGTGCCACTGGTGAGGGTGGCTCGTCCCTTCCCCCTGCCCAGCTCCAAAGGCAGCTGCAGGGGCAGGATGGAGCTGGGGAGAGGCAGGGCTGGATGCAGAGGAGCAGGAGCTGTGCTGGGGGAGAGCCAGGGCTGAAACCCAAATTTGACACAGCAGAACTTGAAAAAGTTGCAGAGCAGCTTGATCAGGAAACTTTGCCAATCTATTTCTGTTTGCTGGAAAGGTCGTGCGTCAAGCGAGGCTTTTTACTTCCTCCCTAGCTGCAAAAGCTACATTCTCTAGTAATTGTGGATATTTACTTTATACTCAGATAAGCCTTTTATTTTCTCTGACATTTTCGCTGAGAAATAAGGATGTCTTGTTTCTGATACTCCTTTTTCAGCTTGCAGCACTAAAAGAGCAGATGCTGCTTCAAGAGAGTGAAGAGAGAGTACTTCCAACCCAACATCACCTACCTGGCATCAAACAAAACCGTGTGCGGGAGTAAAATGTCTCCAAGAGACATTTTGTTGTCCCTACACATCTCTTCTGTACAAACACAGTTTGGGAAATAAAATACCTTCTGCCATCACATGCAGCTAGAGATTCTTCAAAGTCAGGAAGTGCAATAAAAAGCAACATTTTTGGAGCTGTGCAGCATCCTGTGCAAATAGCCCAGATTTTATCTGTACCCTGCTATTGCTGCTGCCAGAGAGCAGTGGTGGAAATATTCAGTGGTACATTTTGATCTCTGCATCCTCCACTTTGCCTCAAAAACTTTTCCATTAGTGCTCCTGAAGCCTGCAGTGAAACAAACTCAGGAGATGACTCTGCAAGGCCAGGCTGTAACTTCTTGATCTGCCTTCACTTTTGGGAGCCAGCAAAAGATCAGGTGCTCAGGTTTTGAGAGGGAGATACTGTGGGGCTCCAGAAAGAACAGATTCCATGAAAAATCCCACTTGTTAACACTAGGATAAATTTAAAGTTATCTCTGCTCTTCCTGAGTATCTGTACAATATCCATAAACTCACTGAGACATTCCTTTTGTGGGATGTACATGAAAAACCCCATGGAGATGAATGAGGTTTCTAAGAGGTCAGGCCTATTTGCACCTCATTCAAGGGAGACAAAGTAGCAAAACTTTCATGTGAGAGGTGTAGAAATGCATCCTCAAAATTATAATTTTTTTTCGTAGTTTTAGGAAATGTGCGTGTGTGCCAAAGCATCTCCTTGTTCTTCTGATGTTTTTATCAGATCCATGCAAAATGCAGTTGGTTCCAGCCTTGAAATGCAAATTTGTCTTACACTGCTCTTGCTGCCAGTAGGAAGACTAAAAATACATATGTAATGATGTTCCTGGAACATTTTCAAATGCCTTTAGATGATGATTCCAGGTTTTTTTTTTTCCTGCTATCCAAAATAGTGTTAATTTTGCAGGCTCATTTTGGCCAAAATGTATGGACTTGTACTTAAATTCAAAATTCCTCTGAGGATAAAATAACTCAGCTATTAGAAGTACTTTGCCAAGTAGGTAAGTCACCAAAACAGAGCCTGAAACAAAAAAATAAAATTAGGTTTGGCCAATTTATAATGAATACATCTGGTTTTGTGATTTTCTTGTTACTTTCAACATTCTTTGCAGTATTGGAATCCCAAAGCAGCCCACAAGCCTGGTAATTCAGGAAGGCTTATAATTGAGGCAGGTCTATTTAATTTCGTTAACAGAGAAAAATGAGAGAAACAACAAAAAAGAAGCATAATCATCATAACCAAAGGCAGTTGTTACAAAGGCTTCTGACTAATGTCAACAGCAATTTTTGAAAGTGGGGACATTTTAAGGCTGATGCCTAAAAATATGGGTTTAGGAAAGCATGCATAAGTGACTATTTAAAGTGTCAGAGTCAGGGAAATATTCCTGCTAAAACCATATTTTTAAAACTGTCCTGAGTGGAGGCAGAATTAGGTTGATTTTAACATAAAATTCTTTCAAGAGACTCCACGCTCCTGTGTTTTTGAATGGGAACCAGGAGCACTCAGACCTCCTGAAAAACAGGAATTTTAGAGATATGTCTAGAGTAAGTCTAGAAGGACAAGATGGGACATTTGGAGTTAGCTTCAGTGTCAAATCTTTAAATACAGATGTACTTGTGGGGTTCATCTCGTTAAACACAGATGTACTTGTGGGATCCATCTTGTTGAACTCCAAGCATCCAATGTGGATATTTGTGTTGGGTTTGGTTGTCCACTTTGCCTCCAGGCAATGGGGAGAAGAAGAAGGGATGAATCATCTCATCCTGGAGCAGTTTTCTAAACCTGGTCACATGAATCTTCCCCTCCAAGGGCACATTCCTCTCCCAGGAGTGTGGGATGGGTGTTGGCACCACAGATGTCTGAAATTTGAAGTTACATCTTGTCCTGGATACTAAAAATCCAGGCACCATCCTGTGAACATTTTGCTTCAGTCTTCCTCCTTCCCTTCACCACCTTTAACATATGATACAGCAATGTCCCTTTAATGGTTTCTTTTCCACAGGGCTCAGAGGTGGAAGAGATTTATGCTGCTTGGTAAATTTAACTTCATACTCCGTGCAATAAAGAATCTGAAGGTGCACTTAAGAGTTATAAAAAAATCTTGGCTCTCAAACCATAAAATTTCCACAGTGTGGGTATTTCACGTGTCTTATTGCTGAATGTGCTCAAAGTACCCCGGAATGGGCATTGATGATGGGAAATCAGTATCAGGAAGGTGGTAAATCAATGTGTTGTCTGGATAGCAGGGTGAGGTTAAATATCCCAAGCAGTGGTATCAGAAAGTGATTTGAGAGATAACCACGCAGGAAATTCTGGAGAAAGAGGCTTTAAGGTAAAGCTAATAAAAGATAACGTGGCTAAGCTGGAGTGATTCAAGGCGAAATTCAATTCCCAGGAAATTCTTGGTGCTTTGACAAGAGCACATTTTGCTATCATATCTACAGCTCCTGAACAGGCATGGGAGTATCAATCAGACTTAGAATGAAATACAGTTTGATAATTAGCTGCAGAAAAGGATTTGAAATGATACAGAGCATCAAGAAAGAAAGTAAATAACTGAAATGCTTGGCAGAATTGCGTGTGTTTAATGAGAATCAACTTAGCTTCATTTAAAATTGCTGTAGAGACCTAAGGTCATTTCAGTCATCAGACAGTGATGATTTATTCCCTAGGAACTAATAGGCACACTCCAAACCTAAATAGAAATGAAGGACTTGCAGCATATTACAATATTCTATATTGGCACTGAGCTAGAAGCCTTCCTGAATGAAAGCAAATGACTTTTTGTAGCTGTAGCATGGTAATTGCTTCAACAGCAACAAAAATCCCAACAAAAAAAACCCAGCAAGCTATTTCTGAAATACAATGCAGCGACAAAATAAGAAATGGAATTGAATGAGAAAAATATATCTGCTGAGGACAAAATCAGAGAGCAGGGAGAATTTATAGCCCTGTGCTAATTTTCTACTATCAGACACTGAGCTGGATGGGAAAATGACAGAAAAGAACCTTATCTAATAGATGTGGCAGAAGTGATGGGTTTGAAAGATGACAATCTTCATCTGAGCCGATAACAAAGATTCATATTCATAGAGCCAAATGTTAAACTTTCTCATGAAAATGAAGTGTTTGCACCTAATATATTTAGAAATTAGAATCAAGAAGAGCTTCTCCTCCCATTTTATCCCCTATAGCTTTTTGGAATAAACTCAATGGCTTTACTGTGCTCAGGAAATCAGGTAAGTGCCTGCTGAGCCTGTTTGCTCATTTACTCCCATCACCAGCTAAAAGACTTGTAAATGTGTTTGTAAACAGTGAGTTATGGGCTTCTGAGTTGGCTGTGCTGCAGGATTATGCAGGTCACGTAGTCCTGTACATTTACTGCTGCAGGTTTCCAAACCAAACAGGAGCAGGGTTTGTGAGGGGAAGGGGAGGCTGCACAGAGGTGCAGTCAGTGCTTCACTGGCTGACAGTCTGCCCTTTAAAATACAGAGTAGCAGGGAATGAAGCAGCTTTACCAGGATTTAAACCTCAGCCTTTTACTTAACTGCATAAGTCTAATTTGGTCTGGTTTGCTTAAGCTTCTGAAAAGCTCAGGAACACCAAGGGGATGCCCTGAGCTGCAGCTTTGGGGTCTCTTGGACCCTGTGTTGCATTAGGATCAGCCTAGGCATCGTCTTCAATGTTTCCCACCTTGATCTGTGGCAGTATCCTCCTGCAGGTTCCTAGCAGACCTAAAATCAGTGCAGTCAAAACTGAATTTTTATTCCTTTCCCTACCAAACATCCACTCACTTGAGTTCTTCAGACACAGGCAACTTGTGTGCTCTTCTCTGTCTCTCTGCTGGGTGGGTTTGGCTTCACTCTGACTCATCTCTGAGCACGCCTGGCATAGCCAGATCTAAGCTATATTTAATTTTGGGTGATGCAATGACTTCAGGATTGAGGAACTCTCTTGGTCAGGTCATTTGCTCTTTCCCCTGACAGCCTCTTCTTCATCCATGTAAATCCTTTTCAAACAGAGGTGAAATGACTGTTCCTGTAGTTCATCATTTAAGGGAATAAGGCACTTTCCCCCCTTTTTTTTGCACTTCTTCATTGGAAATCTGCACAGAATTCAGCACAAAACACCTGTGCACTTTCACAGACCCCCACAGCCTTGACCAACCCTGCTGATGGACTCCTGGTTTCCTTGTGCTTCCCAGTCAAAGAATCCGTGTGTATTGCAGAAATGTCATGGTTTAATCATCAAATATTGATGGCCAAAACTGCAGGAGAAACACATCCACTGCTCATCTTAGGGATGGATGTCTGAAGTGTTTGGTAAGACCATTTAACACTGAAATATTTACTGCGTGAAAGGAAAGCCCTGCTAGCAATGTTGTGATGGGAGAATTAGATGCTAACACATTACTTTATATAGTAAAGAATTATAAATGCAGCCACGAAAAACAAAATCAGATACTGGCCTGGAGTGTGGGCCTGATGCAACCCTATTTGGGTTGTTATTAAATCCCATCACCATGTCTATGAGGGCACAAAGAGCTGCAGCTCAGGACTGAGCACGAGAGTGGGAGCAGAACCCACCTGCCTGCTGTCTTTCACATAAATATAGATGATGAAATCAATTATACAAGAATCAGACTCCTTGCTGGCTCATTTCTCTCCTAGCAAGGAATCACAGAAGTTTCCAGAAGTTCAGTTCTTCCTAAACTCCTCAGAAGCTCGGACAACATATTATCTAAAGGAGACCTCCAGCATGTCTGAAAACATGAATAATAAAATGAAGTAAAATAAAATAAAATAAAATAAAATAAAATAAAATAAAATAAAATATAAAATAAAATAAAATCAATTCACTCACCCGGGATGTGTGATTACTTCTGCACTGACATATTGCTTCTGCACTGACATAAGCATCCTGCTGTCTAAATTGCAGACCAATCCTTGCACTTATAAGGATATCACACATTTATTTTGCAATGTGAATATCACTATATATAAATAAATATATATATAAATATATATATATATGTGTGTGTGTGTGTGTGTGTGTGTGTGTGTGTATTTTCCCCGTGATTTGTGAGGTAAAAAATCCAGGCAAGTGTAGCTTGCTTCTGGTTAGCCAGTGTCATAATGGTGAGAAAACATAGAAAAGGGAGGGAAAAAAAGCGTTGATTTCAGGTAAGATGAAGGCTGAGATTGGTGTGATGTGTTTGGCCATGAACTGGTTAAAAGACAGGAGTGCAGAGCCTCCTGGCAAGTGGACAACTGCAGAGCCTCCTGAAACAGGAGAATCTGAACTGAAACCTCCTGGCAAGGCTGGCAAGGCAGTGAAACAGATGGACAACTTTGCCCAAACTAGGGCTCCTCTCAAAGAGGGAAGTGCTGGAGAATCTGTGATGAGAGAGATATAAATGAATATTCCAGGAAACCAGTAAGATTTGGGCTGTGTCTTCAGCTGGTGCAAAGTGGAGTTCGTGGAGCACTGAACTGAGGGTTGGACCTGTTGAACTTTTCCTATCTCTCCACTAAATGAAGTGGTGGAGAAAAAAACCAAACAGTGTTGCCCCTCCCCAGGTGTGTGAACAGCAAAGTACCTGCAGAGATAAGGGGGAGTCAGGGGAGAGCAGAGGGAAGATATTCCATATGGAAGATATGCAGCAAGACAAACCAGGACACTACACAATGCTTGCCAAATGTATTCCCAGCATTAAATAAAACATTTTCTGCTAAAAGAAACATTTCAAGAAGATAACCCAAAGCCAGACTGGCTGCAAATCCCTGAGGTAGCCACAGGGCAGCCTGTCAGAAATGCTGGGGACACCTTCACCTCTCCTTGGGCAAGGCAAGGCAGCTCTTTTTCACCCCTAGACTGGATGTGCAGCTGGCAGCCAGTTTTTGTGCTCCCACTGCATTCAAGGCATGCAGAAACATTCCCTCCCATGCCATACAGTCTTTTATTGCTGCTGGGCTGCTAAAGGATTATCCTTAATTCAGGTGATTTGCAGAGAATTCCAGTAACACTCTCTCACTGAGCCCTGTGCAAGAGATAACAATGGAAATGTATTTCAGGCTGGAAAAAAGCTTCCTATCTCTTACCCAGTCAAAAGTAATTCCACAGCAGCAAGGTACTGTACTCTGAGATGGATTTTAATCTGCCTTACACCAGCTGAAATTAGAGAAACTTCAGGTGGAATCAGTAGAGTTGTGGTAACATAAATCAAATCCTTTTTCAGCTCTGCATGAAGGGAGGGATTTTTTTTTTCCCCGAATAAAGGAGGATTGAAAGGCAGAGTTCTCTTTCCCTCCATATCTCCTCCCTGAATGTACTGATGAATTTCAGGTAGAATGAGTTAAGACAGGGCTGTGCACAAAGGGGATCAAGTAATGTTGACAAGAAGTAGCTGGTGACAACAGCAGTTAACACCAAGGAGGCTGAGAGAGGATTTAGTGGTTATGGCACTATTACACAGGCTGCTGGAGATAAGGCAGAGAGGCAGCCAGCAAGGAGGCAGCAGCAACAGAGTCAGCAAAAGACAAAAGGAATGAAAGGAGCAGCTTAGTCATTAGGAGAGCAAAACCACTTAGAGGTGTTTGTGCCCTTCACCCGTGGGCTTGGCTGTGGTGGCAGCGCAGGAGGCTGTGCACAACAGGAGAGTGGAGCCCTGCAGGTGGGAAGGGAATTTATTTACCATGTTCTATACAGCCAGGCACTCACATGGCCCCCTCACCAGCATTTTGCCCAGTTTGCTTGGCACTCTCACCACACCAGTGGATCCACTGGTGAAGGATTTGTCTCCTGTCCCCATGGTGGTGCCCACAGGGAGCAGCCCTGTGACACTGCCACTCTCTTTCTACTCCTGATATCACACAGAGGCTTCGTGCTGTAATTTACTCCTCCAGCCTGTGTCAGGAGGTTGCTTTTCATAAGGTCAGTGGCATTTTCAAAGAGCAAAGCAACAGATTTTTGCAGGATGCAGCTGCCTCGTCCTGAGCAGGTGCCCAGATGCCATCGCCAGCCAGGCAACAAGGTGTCAGGAGCATTGATGTACTGACATGGGGCAGGAAAAAAAAAGAATTTCTAAGTGCTTTTGAACTGCTTGGAGCGCTCCTTAGCCAACAGATTCAAAGAATTGGAGACAACAAGCACAAAACTGTGCTCAATAGGGATGAAAGAAGCATGGATTCAATGCTTTCACCCAGCTGAGTGCATCAAGCTGCAGCTCTGTGACAACCCCCTGCTCCTGGCGCTTGGGAACTGCAGACAAAAAGCCCTGGCCCTGCTGACCAGCACACACTCACAGAGGGGACAGGCTGCCAGCCCCAAGCATGTGTTCTGCCCAGAGGATTGATAATTTTCATCTCTCTTTTTAACCACCCAGAGGCCAAGACCTCCCTGGAGTTTGGTATTTATCCGCACTAAAGAGTAAAATTTTACTTTTTAATAGGGAAAAGCAGGTGGAGGCTGCAAAGCTGTGGCTTTTATCGTTAGAACATCTTTTTTCCTACTTACATATTTGCTTAAGTGTGAGCATTTAGTGAGTACCATGAAAGAGGTGCTCATCCATGTGTACCCAGCTGTCTTTTGGACAAGGAACAATTTGGAAGATTTTACCTTGCAAGAACAAATACTCACCTCTTTTAACTGAATAAGAGTATTCTTTACCTTCATTGCAAATAACTGTTCTTCAGCATGGAGATTTCAAATGTACAACAGCAAGAGTAACACTGAAAGAGGTTTAAAAGAGGGGAGAATACCCCAGTTTAGCAGAGTGAGAGATAAACAACCTTCACCTCCTTTTTGTCTCCATTTTTAACATGTGCCAGCTGCCACAAAACCTGTTCTGGCTGCTGGGGACCAGCAAGCCAAATCTGGGCACGTGGATTTCCACCACAAACCTTTGATCCTCAGCCCCATCCCTTGTCCTGGTCAGGGTGTAACCATCACTGTGGCCATGCAGGTTTTTAGGATTGTGGCCACAGTGACCACAGTGACCCTGAGGCTGTTCCTACTGGCAGCAAACTGCAGAACAGCCCCAGCAGAGCTGAGGGTGAGGCTCCTGGATGTGGTCACGCAATGGTTTACATTTGGCACGAGTTCCCCTCAGCTCTGAGCAAAGCTGTGCCAGAAGAGTGGTGGGAGCTGCACTGCATTTCAATGAGAGCCTGAAAAGAGCTCAGAGCTGCTCAGATGGCAAAGACATCTGCATCAACATCCTCAGCCCAAGAATATGAAAGGCACAGATCTCCAAGTGCCAGGGCACAGTGTTACGTTCACCAATGGCACGCAAAAATCAAGACAATACAGTCTTGGCTACAGATCTGTTGAATCTGTTACCAAAAAGAACCCAAAAAAAAAAAAACCCCCCCAGAAACCATTCAGCTAGGATGACTTCAATGAGACTCGCCCCATCTCCTGCAGCAAGTTCATTTCCCACAGAAAATAATTGACAGAGAATGGCAGTTGCAACCCTTGTGTGTGTGAGAGAGAGAGAGAGACTGTCTCTGTATCTCAAAGCATATTTTTATGAGGTTCTGGGAAGAAGCTGGTCTGGGATAATTGTTGCTGGAGACACTGAGAGGCACTGAAAGCACCAGCAGGCATTTTTGACTAAACCCAAGAAATTCGTAAAATGTAAGACACAGTGTGAAAGGAGAGGGGGGGGAAAAAGAGAAGAAAAGAAAAAAGAAAGCCCACTAACCTCCCCCAAACCCAAACTCTGCAGTCCTGAAGCCAAAGGAGCCCTCTGAAGACAGACAGTAAAGTCGACTCCCTGCAACAGAGAGTTCTTGCAATCAGAGAACACACAAGTGAGAATTTTTTTTTTTTTTTATTTCCTCATGACCTGGAAAAAAGTCTTTGATATTCTGGAGGGAATTAGGAAAAAAAAAAATTGAAAGTGAGTGAACTTCACTAACAGCCTTCTCCCCATCCCTGCCCCTTGGCAAAAGGATATTTTCTGACAGAATGCTCTCCTGTTTGAAAATGCTTTTTGCCTGCTATTAACTAGTTTTCTGGAAGTTTTCTATCTCCTTTCTGAAGGCTTATCTGTCTGATTTATTCATATTTCTTAATGTCCAGAGTTTTACCTTATAAGCAACAACAAAATAAATTGCGTGGCTGGGAAAGGGGCCTGGAAATGTGTGGTGCTTGGGAGGCCAACACAGGCAGAAGATCTGTAGTAATATTTTAAATTTATAATACAATAAAATACAATATTTAAAAGTAACAACTGAAATCAGTAATGCATTTTGCTCAATTGCTTCTGGTAGGTTATTACTTAGCTGGAAAATTCAGGAGTAAGTAACTAACAGGAGTTCTCTTGCCCAGAACAGAGATACTTCAGCCCTCAGGTATTTTTCTCTGCCTCCAGAAGCTACCAAAAAGGAGATATATCCATATCAACAAAACCCTTTGCCTTATCTTATGAAATATAGGTAGATTTAAAGTCTTTCCTCTGCAGCACTTAGCAAGTGAGCCTTATATGCCATGTGGGGAGCAGAGCAGCCCTTTTCCTATATGGATTAGCACACAGGAAATTTTCTTCTCTTTTTAATTATTCTTTCCATGTATAATTATGTTTGAGGTCCCCTTTCATGCTGTGAGGGGGTAGAGGACACCCTGAGAGTGGGAATGCCTCACTCCACAGCATGGGAGTGATTCCTCAGCAGCGCCCTCCTCACAGCAGCTTTTTGGATAACACATGGAAACAATTCAAACTGGCATCAGCTGCTAAAGTGGCTACAGCTGCCCATTAAAAAGTAATTGCTTTTCACTGCCATTTAAAGAAAAAATTCATTTGATTTTTCATCTTTGCTCTGCAGTTGAGACTCTTTTATGCACCTGTCAGTATCATGATGTTGCCTGAAGAATGGAATTTCCTCCAAGCATCTGTTTCAGCTGATTGAATATTCTCTGACTGTATAAGATGAGTCCATTGTCTGACGAATGCATGGGATTTAATTTTTGAACAACATGTCAGGGACTCCTAAGCTTGTGTATGCAAATTCTTTACCTCTATGAAAGAGCCATCATCTTTGCATCTTGATGGATCACTTTCAAGGGACAAGGCAGATAATTAATTTATTACATATATATTTGGTTGAAAATATAAAAGGATGATTTAACAGAGAGAACAATTAAGAAGATGTGAAAAGTTTGCAGAATTAGGAGTGCTGGCAGTGCAGATTGGGTTTCCTCACAAAGAGCCTTTGTCAGGGGACACATTGATATTCTAGGTAAGTCCAGACACTTCTGTGTTTTTTTTTTTTTTTTTTATGTTGCGGCTTTTTATTCATGGTTTACTTTAGATTATCTTTTCTCCTTTTTTCTTTTTTTTTTTGGTTGTCTGAGGTTTTACAGTAGCTGCTCTGAGATGTACAAATTACAGAGCTAAACACAAAATGAAGTGGAAATGGGAAATTAGTTTACTGCACGGTACGCTCTGACTGATGGATGGCTACAGTTCACTTTCAGCTTGCTTTGAAAACAATTCTGCTTTAAAAGTAATCTTTGTGAGCTGACTTCCCTTTTCACTCTCCCAGAAAAGAAAGAAAAAAAACCATAAAAAGCCTTGTTCTTAACTTGAATTGACTCGACATCATTACTTTGAGATAAAACCCGGGCTCAGACAAGGCAGTTTGGCACTTTAGCCCAGGTTGCCACTGTAAATTAGAGCTTTCCTGAGGAGACAGCCCCAGGCTGGTGTAAATGAGGAGCAGCAGCCCAGGGGCTGGGAGAGCACCTCTGATGCAGACAAACTCAGGCACCAGCAGAGCACAGCAGGCTGCTGTGGCTACAGAGGGGAAAATACCAAACACCTCAACTTTTCCAGGAGCTTTCCCACAAATCAACAATGTTTGCTGGTGGGTTTAGCAAACCTGCTTCAAGCGGGCATTTCAATGTGAATGGCTGGGCAGGAGACTTGACATCAAATAGCCCCACCAGGCTCAGATTATTTTGGTTTCAGCCTCTTTGCCTGCCCACCCAGCCCTTTAGTGCCAGAAACTTTGGGTAATATGGTCCCAAAATGGCCAGAGCCAAAGCAGCTCCATCCTGGCTGAGCAGCCCAAGGACCAATTCACTGCTTAGTGCTACAGAAAATGTTCTGTGTTAATGCAAATGCTGCCTGCCCTGCCCTCACAACTGGATAAGCAGTTCTGTCTCTCAAGGCTGTTTGATAAAGCTTTAGACCCATCCTGCATGTCCATGAGGTGACACAGTTGCAGGGATATTAAAAAATACTCTGGCTGCAGTAAAAGCAGCTAAGAACAACTCCTTGGGGCTCTCCAAAACCAGATTTATTTTTTTTAAATCACCACAAGTAACAGCACTCCAACATCAACCTCGTGCATTGTGGAATAATGCAAAAATTTCCTTTTGAGATTTAAGTACTGTGGGCAGGTTATGGATCTGGTTTTTATTAAAACAATAGGGATTTTTCTTCATATGCTGATTCATTCAGTTTTCTTTCTAGTTTCATAGAAGAGAAAGTGCCAGAGACAATTACAGGCCAGTTGCCTGGAGGGCTCAAGGCAGGTTGTGGCTGTTGTGGGGAGTGCAAGGGGCTCTTTAGCCACATGGTGAATAATCCTGTATGCAATTGGAATAATAGACTGATTTTGGTCGGAAGGAGCCTTAAAGGACACCTCATTCCAAACCCCTGATGTGGTCAGGTACACCTCCTGACCTGACCAGCCTATTGCTGGATGCCTATTTCCTCTGTTTGATGCTTTAACCAACATTTTTAGGTGATTGCTTAACAAGCTTACCACTGATAACAGCAGTCTGACTCCTACACCAAAAACTCCATACCTGCTCACAGATTTTTATCCAAATCCTTTGCCTTAACCACATGATCCAACCTCCACCTCAAAAAAATCTCCACTGACCAAGGCTGAAAAGGACGCTCAGGTCCTCACTGCCACAATTGTTTCTCCTAGAAATAAATGCTGTTCTGGTAAACGAAACTGGGAAAATCAGGGAATGGCAGCAGATTGTTCCCACCAGGGGTAGTTTATCACTGGATTGGACAAGGGGACTGCTGGCAGGCTGTGTGTATCCACAGGGGAGGTGAGGTAATGCAGGCAGAAGCATTAAGTTTCCACGGGGTCACGTTTTCATAGCTGATGGCACAAAACGCAATTAGAGAGGGAGAAAAATTAGATTTAGTGACTTCTCATCTATAAACACAGGAGCTGGAGCTGCATTTTAAAGCAGTGCACAGTGAGATGCAAATGACTGAGTGGCTGCTTCATTTGAGAGACCTGCTCCTCAAGTCCTTGGCCAAGATAAGGAATCAAGGGCAGTTATCTCAGTGTGGAGGAGATTGAAGATTAGAGATCTCTTTTAAAATATTCATAGAGTGCTTGAAGCATTCCATCAATGGATATCAGCAGTCCCTGGATAAGATTTCATTCTGCAATACAGACTCTGATGATTTTATATTCTTATTGAGGACCAGGAATGGAAGATGGTTCTTCCTTTGTACTCCTCCTCCCCCAACTTCTGTCTGAAATTAATGTTTTTCCTACAAAGTTATTACATCATCCACTTCATTAAGTGATGACCGAACCCAACCTTTTAAATATCCAACACCTATGTGGCAACTGACTTTATTCTTCAATTTTAAAAGGAAATAAATTGTTTTGATTTTATCTTGCCTATGACTTTGAGAAGTTGGTGTCTCCAAGTTGGTATTCTGCAAAACTCTGCTCTAACCTCTGTTTCGATTTCTAGGAGCTACAACAATGATTCTTAACCTGTGTTTGGATTTCTAGGAGCTACAGCAATGATTCTTTCTGACAATGATGAGAAAAATGTTTATTTTTGTCTAAAATCGTGTTCAAAGAAAGACTAATTTGCTTATAATGATGCAATACCTATTTTTAGATAGACCTATTTTCAATAAAACTTTGCCCTCATCATGCTTAAATAAAAACAAACATTAAAACATAAATGTCCAAGCCTGTTAATGCTTCTTTGTTCTTTAATGAAACAGAGGGAGAATCTGCCAATCCTTTGTCAATCCTCTGCTTGGCTTTCACTGAGAAATGAGATTATATAAAGTATTTTTAACAGGGTTTAAGTTATGTCTCAAATAATAGTTCTGAGGTTGTGTTATCTGAAAGGGGAGGGAAAATAATTGCTTTAACCTCGAGTAGAAACCATTACATTGGGGATGTTTAATGGGACTTTAACCACATAAGAGTTAAATGTTTGGTTCCAGTGCACTGTCTGTAGGAGCAGGAAATTAAGGAATAGTTTTACAAGGCTATTCATCTTACCTCAAGATAGATAACCAAAGCAGGAGCCTGGATCCTACCTGTTTCCAGTGAGAGAGTTACTTAATGAAGTATGACTTAATTAGTTGGTATTTGACATCTGGCTGTGGGATAAATCCTACCAAAGTGAACATTTTGAAAAGCCAGGCTGAAACCACATCACAAGGAATATTCACATAGACAGGAAGACATGTATAAATCAGACCACTTTTCCTCCTTTGCAGACATCATCACTCACAAATCATCTTTAATATGTGTTATAAAAATAATTAATGGCCTAATTATAACTTATTTTTTCTCCACAGTACTTCAAACACCTGATATGTGTAGGCATGCTCAGAAAATCCCAGAAAGTGCTTGTTTGCATCCGGAGGAGCCTGGAGATCTTTGACAATCTGCTTCTGAGGGGATTTGAAAATGTTTTTTGCCTTTTTTATATGAACTTTCTTGCTGTTATGTTCATTCCTTACAATAATGAAATGCAGCGTGGTAGAACGAGGGAGAGATTCCCTCCAAATAGGTTTGGAAGCTGCACAGCAGCACTTACAAATTGCTTTTTGACTGGAATGATTCAACATCAGAGACTTGTTAGCTCCAGTCCTAGATGCACAAATCTGGTTTGTTAAAGGCTGGCTTTGCCAAACAAATCAACATCCTGTAGTGTTGCAAGGAAGCTGAAACTTGGATTTCTTATTCAACAAGAAGAGGCTGCTGGTAAATCCCATAGCATTGCTTTTGTCTTTAAATAAACTGTGGTGTGAATTCAACATAAAAGCAGACATGGAGCATGTTGTCTGATATTTTTGGCTTGGGTTCTAATCAACAGTGTTTACTCAAGTGAAACGTGGTGATAAATGCTCTGAATCAGAAGCATGTTGTGATGTGCTGCAAAACCCTCAGTGTTAAATTGGCTTTTTCCCCTCCTGACTGAAACATTGTTTGAACAGAGACAACAAAAAACAATTTCTTCAAGGAACCTTGTAAATCAAAATCTGCATGTATCAAAGCCTATTCAATGAGCCTGAAGCTACTATAACATAACTTGTAAAAAGCAAATTATTTAAAGAAGATTCAAATTGAAAACCCCGAGTTTGATTTTGGTTTTTGGGTTTTTTACTTATGTCTCCAATAAACTCTTACCCTTATGATTTTCTTTATAGTTTTTCCTAATTTCATTTACGCAAGTGAGAATTGGGAATGCCAGCACAATCACAGAGAAGTGTGAAGGAAAGAAACCTTTGCTTAAGACTTGTTTAGATTTTTTTGATAGTCGCTGTGAATATTTAGAAGACTCATTTCAGCACTGCTTCATTTCATTGTTTGGGCCTCTGGGCAAACCAACCTTCCTTCCTGCCCCCTGTCCTTTGTGGCATCCACATTCTCTGGAAAAATCCCTTTGCCCAGGAATTTTCTCCTGGGAAGCTGAGAAGCCTCAGAGAAAAAGGAAAACAATTCTTATCTCATTTGCTTCTCCTGTGTTGTGCTCATGTGGAATGTGTTTGGAGATTGTTCACCCACAGGTGATTGTTTCATTGCATTCTGCTGTGAGTTGTTTTCACTCTTTGGCCAATCAGGGCAAGCTGTGTTGGGACTCTGGAAAGAGTCAGGAGTTTTCATTATTATCTTTTTAGCATTCAATGAGTATCCTTTCTGTATTCTTTAGTATAGTTTAATATAAGATTCTTTAAAATAATATAGTATCATAAAATAATAAATTAGCCTTCTGAGAACATGGAGTCAGATGCATCATTCCTGCCTTCGCTGGGGCTTCCCTGCAAATGCAATAGTCCTTTCCTCCCCCTTAAATCCTGTAAATGCATAAGGAACAAACTTCTCCCAGGAAAGCAGCAGAAACACAAATCCTGCAGGACACACTTTCCCAAGCAGGCACAGCCTCCCCAATCAACCCAAGATCCAAGGAAAGATGAGCCCCTGGTGAAAGCACCCAGGGGGCTCTGGGGCCACTGTTCTGTTGTCTTAGCAGCAAACCACAAATTCAGAAGTGCTCCATTCTTCCTGTGACATTTAAGACCAGGTTTTCCCACTTAGTTCACTGCCTTGTGCCCAATGTCCCGAGGAAAATCAAAGCCTTTGAAGCCATTTTCCTTGATGATTTTCCCTCCAGTCCATATGTTGGAGATCCCTGCAGGCCCCAAGCCTGCCCAAAGGACACATCAGGATGACGACAAAACCTTGACAAGAGTAGTTTGGGCTTGTTTCCTACATGGTCATCAAGGTCTTTGGAAAACCTTGTCTTGACTCTCAATTTTCCCATCACAAAGATGGACAATTATCTTCTCCTCTATTTTTTGTACAGCCTGTTTGCTTAAACTCTTTTAGGATGGTCTTTGGTGAAGCACAATGGGACCTTAATCTTGGTTAAGTTCATGGATTCTTCAATAATTCAGATAGTGCAGAATCACCTCAGTATCCACAAATGAGTATCATGCATATAATGTATTGATTTTTTCCCCCACTTAGTGAGCTTCCCCTTTCTTTTCTCCTTTTTCCTCTGATCTTTTTGATAGATAAAGGAGATACAGATTTATGAGGTCAGAGGCCTAACAGAGAAAGAGCAATTTAACTGTGCAGCAGTGAAAAAAGAAATCTGAGCAAAAAAAATATCAATCTGCAAAGGAAGAAAATTCAAAAGATAAATAAGAAGCTGAAGAAAGACCATATTTGAAAGAAAATTCCCCTTTAAAGGAGATGAAAGGCAAATGATCTTTAACATCAAAAAGCACTACCCAAACAGAAGTCCAAGATGATTTTGTTCTAAAGTAGTAAAAGGGAGAAACAATTAGACTTAATATGAAAGATGGAGAGAGAGAGAGATGGAGGGAATTTTATCTCAACAGAAAGCAGTGCTAAGAAACAGAAATGTAAAGCAAATGGGAGCTAACAGGAAAGGAAGAGCATTTGTAGGCTCAGAAGGCTACACAGCAGAATGCTATTTTCAAGAGACACAGCTCTAGCTCCTTGAAGCTTGATGGGAATACCTGGTATGGAAGTTTCAGCTGTTTTTTGACAGATCTGCTCTGTGATTTTAACTGGCAGCTGTCTTTCCCATCAATGCTTTGTCCTCACTTCCCCCCTCCCATTCATTACCAGAATGATGAAAGCTCATGGTCCATTCCTGACTAAGGAAATCCAGACAGCAGCATCTGTGCAGGCAATGCATTTTTGCAGCAGAGCTCATTTTAGTGGTGACCCCACACAAGCAGCTGCTTGGCAATAGACTAAAATCCATTTAAAAATGCCAGCTTGAAAGAGCAGCTGTAGGAAAGCTGGGCACACTCTCCTGGAATATAGGCCAGTGGTTGCTGGGTGCATTTTTTCTTTGAATTTAAAATGAGGAATCTTACTCAGTGACCTTCCCAAACTAAATCTGTGTGTGCCAGAATGCATAGAGACCAAGAGGTAAAATAAAAGCATTTCAGCCCCCATCTCCACATAGAAAAATATAAGAATTATATAATTCAAAACAATTTTCAAGGCAATTTTCTATCTCTGCTATCATTCACAGTAGGAGTAAATGTCCCAGCAGTGGGTAAATCATAATCCTTACCAATCTTTGGCAAAAAAATAAAGTAAAAACAAAAAACGCCAATTTTCTTTTGCAAAATGTTTGCCAAAGACCTTGATTTATTATCATGTATGGCATGGAAAGTGAAGACCTGCCTGTAACCTGTGAAGTACAGAAAATGAATGTTAAAGAATGCATGATGGGTCCCAGTTAGGATGAAATATTAATAATAGGAGTAGGGCTGGGATATTGCAAGCCTGCTGCCATCTAATTAGAGTACATTGTCTCCTAGCAGAGTTATAATACAAATGGTTCTCCTGCATATTCCCAAATTCTCTGCTTCCCACATACCCAAAGTGCCTGTGAAAATTCAGCATATATTGTTGTTTTGACCTAAAAAAAAGTCCTTTATTTTTTGTTCCATGGTGAAGGTGAGCTCTCACAGGAATTCAAAACACAACTTTCGGAGTTCCTTTTATTTTTGCTCTGCTGCATAAAGTGATTGAAAATAAGTGTTGAAAACAGTGTTGCTTAGAATTTTTTAGAGTTGGTGTCTTTCTAAGCATCCTGAAAAGCAGAATCTCTGGACATGTTAAGACATGGGTTTCTAGCAAATATGTCCTGGATCTTTGTCTTCCAGGATGCTCTAAATGTTTAGGAATTTGGGCAGATGTCAGGTTCAAAACCATCTCAAGTTTCACTTGACTCACACAAGCACTCCTCTCATGGTTATTTATTATAACAATTTTAGATCTTTCAGGAAGAAATCTTTCCCTGTGAGGGTGCTGAGCCCTGGCACAGGGTGCCCAGAGAAGCTGGGGCTGCCCCTGGATCCCTGGAAGTGTCCAAGGCCAGGCTGGATGGGGCCTGGAGCCACCTGGGATGGTGGAAGGTGTCCCTGCCCATGGCAGGGGTTGAACAAGATGAGCTGTCACCTGAAGATGCCTGTTTCTCTGAACAGAAGGGTACAGGTAAGAAGACTTTTTCTAATCTTTTTAATTAGATAAAAAGTTGGAAAGGAGCTTGGCTGTTCTGCAGGGTAAAGAACTGAAAGCTGTGCACTAACCCCCAGGTATGGGACTGTGTCTGAAAAGAATTTGTAAAAAGAGAAGGGTCTGAGCACTTGAAGTCAAAGCTTGTAGGTGTAGAAGAAGGGATTATAAATGACCTCACCCCAATCACAAATCACAGCTGTACTAATTACCAGAGAACAGCCTTGCCCTTAATGGGTCACAGCTGTGACTAAAAAAAGTGTGATAAAAGGGGTGGGTTGGGCAGTCAGGGACAGCCTGGAGGATGTGGATGAGCCCTGAGGAAGAAGGAATGATCCAGAGAGAGGTAAAGAAGAACAAAACAAGGAAGAGGGCTGCTGCTGCAGAAGATCTGCTGCGAGGTCAGTCTGGGTCTGATGGAGTTGGAGCCTGCAGTTCACAACTGAGCCAGGAAATACTCACAGTCATATCCCAGCAGGAATAGCCAGCAGCCAGTCTGACAGAGAAGCCAACAGTAAGAACTTGCTGTAGCCAGAGTCAGGATGGCTGAACTGTAAAGAGGAATAAACCAGCACCATTTGAGAGCCTGTCTTGGCTCATTTCTACCTCTAACAAGAGGCCTGCTGCAACACCTGAGACTAAGACAAGTTATCTGAAGGCAACCAATAAAGAAGGAATAATCTATTTGTTGGGTGGATTATCTAGGCTGAAGCACAAGGGAAAAGGAGAGCAAAGGCCACCCCCCACCTACAAACTGGAGAGGCAGTGGACACTCCCTTGCCTGGATCTAGTGGTTTACAAGCACAAGAGTAATTTGTGATATAGTCCTCCTTGAACTGGGAATTGATGGTGATACCTTTAGGTTTTCAGTTTCTCTGTTCTGTTTTTGTGTGCAGCTTTTAGCTTTATATTAATGTTACTAGGATCTTGTCACAGGGGGTGAAGACAAAACAATCCTGTTCCAGCTGGAGACTCAAGGACAAGCTCTCCAAACTTCAGGCCCAAAGCCAAACAACATGAAAAGAGGAGGGTGGGCAAACAAGCAAGGAGGATGAAACTTCATCATTTGAAGCTATTAATTGGACAGTTAACTCCTATATGCAAATGGACTAAAACTTATAAAATGTGAGCCCTTGTGACCAAGCCCTGTTTTTCTTCCACCTTGGAGCCATCCAGGCAGAGCCATGACTGTGGCTCTGGTACTGCTAGGGTGGGACCTTTGAAGGCACTTCAATAAATATCAATAAATATCCACTTTATTGCTCTTAACTCCCTCTTGCCTCTGTTCCAGCTCCTTGAGGCATCAATGGGATAATGATCTGCCAACTTGATCGTCTTTTTGAGAGCATCATAAATGAAGATGAAGTTGATTAAGGAGGAAAAACCTTCTTTGGTGAAGCAGGTGAAGTACTTGACTGGGTGGCTGGCATTGGTGGCCACAAGAATGAGACACTGGAGGGCCGACTAGAGGCCAATCCAAAGGTGAGCTCCAGGTAGTCAAAATCATTATCCCTGCAACAAAAGCTCACACTTTTAATATTGACAACAATTAGTGTTTAAAAGCCATGAGCAAGTCTCAAAGATACAGCAAAGCTGGCTGATAAATCATGCCTTAAAACTGGACATTTACTTTCTTGCCCTGCAGTTGCATTTGGGTTATGTTTGCAAATTGTCCTTCTCAGAGATTTTTCTCCTTTCCTCAATGCCACATTTGCCATGCCTTGGTCTCACCTGCTGGTATAAAGTGTCAGCCCCTCAGCAGGGTGATCCTACACAGGGCACTGTGGGACCCAGGATGAGACATGCTTTATCACTGTAAAATCAGAATTACTGCAGTCAAAGGTTCCTGCACATCTGTCACTGCAGACCTTGCATCAGAATTTTTTCAGGAGGTCATTTTCCTGTCTTCACCTCACCTGAGTATTTAACACAGGGCTGCCTTCTCCTTCGCAAGGTACAGCAAGGAATGTTTCAGGCCTTGCCAGATGACCGCTAGTTCCGGACTGGGAATACTTAGGTGATAGTTTCTCAGTTAATTCCATGTTTCTGTTGGGTGTTTCCAACCACCCCTGTCAGAGATTTGCTTTCTCCCTCTTTAATAGGAGCATTAATTAATTTAAAACAGAAAACCAGACTGCAGCTTCACTACAAAGTCTGAGTGTATGTAATAATAAATCACAAGCATATTTTGGCTTGCATCTTCCATCTAAGGATGCAAAGAGTTTCACAAGAAATCTTGTGTTTGAAGCAACACTCATGAAAGTGTTAACTTGAAAAGGCAGCTCTGAAAAAGAACCTGCTGGGGATTTGCCTGTGATGAATGTAGGGCAAGATCAGCCATTGAGATTCCACAGTATTTCTCCCATGATCTATTAAATGTGGTTGTCATGTCCCATCTGACACAATCTCATTTCCAACTGACTTTGTTGGGGATAGTCAGGGCTTCTCATGGAACTGAAGACAGACTCAGCCCCTGGCACTGCCTGCACCTTCTAGGAAAGCACCAGGCTTTGACTGAAGACCTGACATGAATCACAGCCTACTCTCACCAGTGCAGAGTTGTGTCAGATGAATGAACAAGAATTTCCTGTTAAGAAACTCAGATTATTTGGCTAAAATTGTTTTGGTAAGAAATAAAACAAAATACTCGCAGATGATCAGCTGAGGTGCGTGGCACAAAGAAGTCCAAACGCAGATCTTGCCCAAAGTGTTCCAAAACTTTTTACACTTACAGGAAAACACCCAAATATCTGGATTTCAGTTTTGTTTTCTCATGGCCAGGGACTCTCTGATTCCTATGGTGACAAGTAACAGCTCATTTGTTATCCTTGCTATCCATAGGAACACTTTACAGCAAAAAGTGTGGCTTTGCTCATTAGCATCCCAGTCATGAGAGTCCTCCTTATCCTCTTTGTCATCCTAATAAGGGTATTTGAACAGGTGTCTTCTCCAGAAGGACATGACAAATCTCCATCCCTTACAGATACAAAATTCATTAGACATTTCTTTTTCTTTCAGTAATCCATTTACCTTTTGTCACAGACCAGCAGTTTTTAATTCTTGGTTTCCTACAGCTCTTTATCTTCTCTCAGACTGGAGAGGAGTACATGCCTGTCTGATCCAGCAGAAGCTGCTCTCTCCAGTGAACTGGAAGAAATATGGCTAAATCAGAATTCAGCTGAAAAATAGGACTTCCTGTAGCTACTGCAACACTGATTTTTTTGTACTGTTGGGAAGACCTAAGATGCTGTTTTGTTTTGGTGCTGCATTGTTTTGTATAAGATGAACCAGACAACTGTTTCTTCACTACCTGTGCTCAGACTTGTCTTGCATCTTCCTACAAGGTGCCAAATTAACTCACAATTAACAAAAATTGTGAATTTTCAAAGACATGAGCTGCTCCAGGTGATGGCCCATTTTGGCAGAAATCCTTCTTTTTTCTTGGCTCTAGGTGATGATGTTCCCGATATTGTCACTTAAGCAAATGCCTATGGTCAAATAGTCTGGGGGTGTTGGGGAACCCTTTTTGCCTACTTTGGGCTATTTCAGCCATTTATGTGAAGTGTGGTCCAGAAGACTAAAACTCATAGCCCAAGTTCCCCTATGTACAGACCATGGTGTGGGGATTGGGCCATCATTCAGTCTGTAGGGCTGAGTTACTGATGATGAAGATCAAACAAAGCACTTTGAAGGACACAGCAGTGGGTGCAGGAGCTAATCTGAAGTACCTGATCTCACTGCCCAGCCCTGCTTCCTTCCAAGACACTGTTCCTCCCCAAAAAGCAGATTTATAACAGAATTTCAGAGTGAAGTTGAGTGTGGGAAGACGGGAAGGTTGGAGAGAAGGTGTTTTAAGATTTGCCTTTCCAGCTCATCACCCCCACTCTGATCTGACTGGCAATAAATCAAACCACTTTCCCCAGTCAGATTTTCTCTCCCCTGTCCAGCTGAGGGTGGAAGTGACACAGTGGCTTTGGTGGGCACCTGACATCCAACCAGGGTCAACCTGTCACAGACAAAACACGGGAAAAAGAAAACTCAGGCTCCAGATTCACTCATGAGTCTTTCCGCAGCCTCCTTGACTATCCTGCGTGTATTCATCCACTTAACCCCAGGATTTTGGTTTTTAATTTCCTTTTTCAAAATCTGTGATTTCACTTAGGAGTATGATGGAATTAGTCTCTTTCCAGTGTTACCAAGATGGAAGAAGTTACAGCTCAAGCACATAGTTTATGATGGGGAAAAAAAAAATTGACCTTGCTAAGCTATGTGGGAGAAATGGGCTTTAATAAAGGCATAAACCCAAGCCTGCCAATTCCCTGCTTGAATTTCTCTCAATGTCAGCAAAGCACATTTGTGTTGAACTTTCTCAATTGCCTCGGGTTCAGCCCAGGATTAGCCTGTGCACTAATCTTCAAAATTGAGAATGACCTTAACATTTCCTGCAAGGTGAGCTCAGACACAGAGACGGGAATCATTTGAATGTCATAAATTACCTCCACTCTCCAATGTGTGTGTGTGCGTGTATAAGAGAATAAACAAGTCCTTATGTTTTTTTTTCCTTCTAAAGAGCCTGTGGAAGGTTTTTTCAGTGCTAGGCTGACAAATGGAGTGTTTAATTTCCTAGAGATGCAATCAAATTTTGCCTGCTTCTAAATCCCCCTCCTCCTCCTCTCAGCTTCCTCTCCCTCACTTCACATTGTCTCCAAGTGAACAACACATTTCTGTCCTCTGCACCCAATTGTGTGTATGATGAATTTTGAAGCAGGAGAATATAAAATATATGAACACTGAGTGAAGAATACAGTAAGGTTTTCCATGGCCTAAAGTAAACCAGCCAGTTTGTTACTGCATATCTCATCCAAGCTTTGATCTCGCATGAGCAAACAAACTGCTTCCCAAAAGTGGGAATCTATTAATGCACAAAAACCTCAATAAAAATTATGACCCTTATCCTAACCCTTTCAGATCTAGTGCTACCAGGCCTTCCATGCCAGGGCTCTGCAAAAATTTTGTTTTTAAATTATAAGCACAACACATTCCTTTGCTAGCCATTCCTAGCTCTAGAGCAGTTCCCAAAGTGGAAGGAATAGATCTGATAAGTCAAATAACCTGACAATCAGTCTCAAATTCCCCTGTGTACATAAAATTAGGCTTAATTTCTACTTCTGCCAAAAAGCATTTAATCATGTGCTTAACTCTGAGTCCCATCAAAGGCAATTACTGTCAGGAGGAGACAATTTGGTATTTTTGTATGCAGCCCATCTACAGATTCAATATTGAGGTAAGTGCTTGCTTACCATTTTCAGGAGCACTCAAATACCAACAAATTCTGGATTAAAATATATTTGATGGACCCAGATTTGGTTTTCTGAGTTACAAGCCAGTGAGACAAAACAGTCCATGTGAACATGTATTAAAATATGTTCAATATATTTTAAGGTCTTCATAGATAACTACAATAACTTATAAATGTCAGCTTAGTCAAAGCAAGCACTAATTCAGCTGTGGACAACAACCAATAAGGACTATGGTGGAACAAGTGACTTTGAAGCTAAGCCTATCTATATTCCATTAAATAATGCAGTTTTTAAACTGTTACAGCAAAATAACCTGTTCATCTCAAGTTTAATTACAAAGAAAACATTGCAATAATTGTTTCTTATGGTGAAAAAAAAAACAAACCACTGATAGTCCAAAGAGAACTACAAGAGAATTAGGAGTGAATAATGACCTGGATTCATCTTGGCTGCGTGTTGAGGTCAATGGATTTCCAAGGAAAGTTTCTTGCATGGAATTTCATGGCTTGGTCCTCTTGCCACACCCAACACATTTACATGTTCAGAGATGGGCTGGGAAAGGGTCTGGGGTAAAAGTCTGGTGAGAAGCAGCTGAGGGAGCTCAGCCTGGAGAAAAAGTGGCTGAAGGGAGATATTATCAATTTCTACAGCTCCCTCCCAGGAACAAGTGGGGGTCAGGCTCTGATCCCAGGCAACAAGGGGCAGGATGAGGGGAAATGGCCTCAAAAAACCAGAAAAGGCTTAGACTGGATATTGGGGACACTTTCTTCACCCAAAGGGTTTTCCATCCATGGCACAAGTTGGCCAAGGCAGTGGTGGTGTCCCCATCCCTGAAGGAATTTAAGAGCTGTGTGGATGTGACACCTGGGGACACAGGTTAGTGGTGGCCTTGGCAGTGCTGGGGGAATGGCTGGGCTTGATCATAAAGGTATTTTTCAATATAAATGATTCTATTTTTCTAATTTCTTACTATTTGTCTTAGCACCATGAAGCTGCAGTGCCAGAAGAAGATTATCCTGTGTTGGGCACTGTGGAAACACACACTGAAAAGGAAGATCTTCCCTGAAGAATTTAAATGTAAAAAGAGACAAAAAACAAATGAACACAATTACCATGGGAAATAGACAAAAAGAAAGGGATAGAACTGTTCAGTATCACAGGACACAGCCTCAGGAGGAGTTTTGAATTTTCAGAGAACAGAAACACATCTGGGAACACATGTACCTGTCACAGTTACATTTGCCCTGACAGCATTGTGCCTTCCTGTCTGTCTAAAGGGTAGGAAAACATAACCTGTGGAGCATCCCCATTCCTCTTTTCCAGCTGCTCATGGAGCTTAGCTTTTTAGCTTAAACCAGATCCTGGGCATGTCTAAACACACCTGAGAGAGCTAAAGCTAGGAAAGGTGAATCCCAAGTGATGGGAATTTGAATGAGAGTTTTGCCTCAAAGTCAAGTAGAAAAGGCTGGTATTTTACTTGTTTTTATTTTAAGGTATGCTAAGAAAACTTTTCCCTGCCCTCAACCATGATCCCTTGCCTGAAGGATGACACAGGCTGTCTGAATTCGTGGGTGAGCACAAGAATGGCTAAAGAGAATGAAGATAGCCCAGAGGGATCACAGGGAAGGATTATAAACTCAGTTCTGACCTTGCTGAGCTTGAATTGGTACATAATCACACAGAAGATGATGTGAGTTTGCCTGGAGGGAGACTGGAGTAGAGAGATCAATCTCTGAGCTTCCTGCTTAGAAAGGATGAACATTTTTCCTGAGATTTACCTACGGGTGATTGACAGATCAAGATCAAAAATGATCAAGGAAAATGACCTTATAAAACACAGAAAATATTTACCAGATGGGAGGAGGAGGCAGGGTGGAAACAAGAGTCTGAATTCATTATCTGATTCTGGGCTTGCTTGATGACACCGTGGCTACAACTAAACTAAATCTGGTGTAATCTCTTTTTGTCATTGCAGAGGGCTTCAGAGGTGCTCTAATGCAGTTTCCAGTAGGCAGATATTGGGAAATCTTCCTGGAAATCCAGGTGGTTTCCAAATGTTATAACCCTTGCTCTTTGAAAGCAGATTAAGAACACATTCATCTGTTGAGTGAAGTGATTGCTTCCATTCTTGGAGGCTGTCTCTCTACTGCCAAATTAAAAGGGGAGGGACAAAAAAAATTCTGCAGACCTGAACTGCCTTTTTGAGGTTTGACATGAGGTCATCTAATGGTATTTTCGAACACAAAGCCTGCTGAGGCAGCTTTGGAGAACTGTGCAAGGTGGAAAGAAAGTTCACTCAATGTCCCAAGAGCAGCCCCATTCCCAGACCACTCCTAAACAACCAGTAATGATAAAAGAACACCATGGAACATGTCAGTGATTGAACAGCTTGGGCAGCCAAGGATTAGCACTTTAACCAAATTCCCTGCTGCATTTGACGTCAAACAGTTCCAAAAGCTGGAGGAACACTCCCTGGCATTGGTCTGCTCTTATCATTTATTCCCTGAGGAACAACAAGAGCAAAATCTTCTCACATAGAAAACTTAAAAGAAAAAATCAACAACCCTGAATTTGTGTGAATCAAATTCTTCAGTGAGAGTCACATTTTTCTTCTGAGCCATCCCACTTACTTAAAGGCATTTAAGGAAGAGGACTGTATTAAGACTTAAATGATCTTCGGTTTTCTCTATAGTTAAAATAAGGAAGCAAAATAAATAATTATTTAGAAAGCTTAAATTCACCCTTCAATAATTATTTTTTTTATCCAATATTTCTATATTTTTTCAGTATTTAATCAAACTGTAGTACAACATATAATTACAAAATAATGACATTTCTGCCTATTCTACAGGTGATTACTGTTCTCCAGCGATCAATCAACACCAGTTATAAAACATTAATTACCAAATAACTTGGATGTTGGGATAAAAAAACTACCAACCCATGAGGCAAAACTTCCTGTCAGAAGTAGGGAATACAAGTTGGTTTTCACATTCTCAACCACTGCTAACCTAAGAACAAGCAAACTATAGCACCTATCTTTGCTATATGGGAAGTGTTGGATAAATGCTAGAAAAGGAAAAAACATCCAATGAAGAGACAGAAAAATGTTCATTTAGTAGTAGGTCATGAGATAGGAGGGAAAACTTAAGTAAAGGCAATAACAGCACAACTAATGCATTTGTAATTAAAGATGAAGCAATATTAGCAGAGGTTGTTTGCAGAGGAGTTGGATTTTACTTTTGAAAACTTTAGAAAGGGAAAATGAAATCCCAGCAAATACAGAGAACAAAAAGGAACATGAACGAGGAAAAGGTTCTACCTGGTCAGGTGGTCCCACTGCTGCTTTCCTCTTGAGGGAGCCAGTGGCACTGTAGGCAGGAGGAGGTGATTTGTGTTCCACTGTGCAGAGGTGAAGGCATCTTCTCCATGTGGCACCAAGGACAGCATCTCTCCTACTTCACAAAAATAGATTAGAACAGCAGCATCTCGGTTTCCACGGGGCCAGCTGTAAGTTTGTGTTTTTGCAGGTTACAGGCACATAGCCCAGCCCTGAGCTGCCCCCAGCCCTGCAGGAGCTGCAGCTGCCTCACCATCCCTTTTTGTACTTGCCCCAGACCCTGCCCTTACAGCTGCTGACCCCACTTGGGTCCATCCCAGGGGTGATGGAAGGAGCTGGGAATCTGTGCCAGGTCCAGCTCCTTGCTCCTGATGAGCTGGGCAGTGTTAATCACTGACTGATTAATTAATGCCTGGAGGTGTTTATACAACACCCCCTCCAGGGAGATCAGGGTTAGTAACAGATCTGTCACCTTGCAGCTCCTGTAAAAGCCTCTCAATGGCATCTTTCATATTTTTTAGTATTTTTTTTAATATTTCCAGTCTTATATATAACAGTCTAAGAATGCTTGATCTATGGATTTTTATTTGTGTGTACATAGAAATAAACATCCACAAACACAACCATGCACCCATGTATGCAGGAGAGAGGCACTGGGCACTTTTTGTCACTGGAAATTTGGTTTGCTGTCATCAATCCCATCCTTTTCTATGTGGTCTCATTTCCTGGCTTGTTTTATCAATACAGAACAATCACGAATAGAATAGAATAGAATAGAATAGAATAGAATAGAATAGAATAGAATAGAATAGAATAGAATAGAATAGAATAGAATAGAATAGAATAGAATATCCTGGGATTGAAGGGACCCACAAGGACCAGCAATCCAACTCCTGGCCCTGCACAGGACACCCACCCTGTGTCTGTCCAAGCATTTCCTTGATAGTGGAGCCCTGGAAAATGTTAAAGATAGAATCTGAAAATGGTAAGCTTTGTGTTTTCCCAGATCAACTGCACCTGCATAAGCAGTCTGATAAATGATATAATTGTTAGATGTGATGATTGTTTAGTAATTAAATAAAATTATTATATAATCATAAGACAAATCATGAGAAACTATGTTGGAAATTTAAGGGGGGCTATGCTTAGCTGAAATCTGTGTATACAATAGAACAATATAAGTTTAATAATTAACATGAAAGTTATATAATGATAGAATATAAAAACATGTTCATCTCAGACTGTATGGTCAGAATCAGATTTGGGTTGTAATACCCCGATTCCCAGAGCTCTTCAATAAAAGCACTGACATCATCATTTTCATGATTATGTGTTTCTGAACACTAACATCCTGAGCTCTGTCTCTCTGGGGAGCCTGTTCCCAACCACCCTGTGGAGGAAGAATCTTTTCCTAATATCCATCCTAAATTTCCTTTTTGTGCCATTTCCCTGAGTCCTGTCATTGTTCATAGAGAGCAGAGATTGCAGCTGCCCCTCACAAGGATGTTGAAGACCATGATGGGTCTCCCCTCAGTTTCCTTTTTCTCCAGGTTGAACAAACCTTCAGCCACTCCTCCTATGGCTTCTCCTCTAGACCCTTCACCATATTTGTGGCCTTTCCTTTGGGTGTTATAGCTTTATATCATTAATCCTGATTATATCCTTATGACATGGCTCAGGAAAATGGACTGGCCAAAAAAATCTAGATGATGATCAAAATCTGCCTGGTTTCTAACTGGATCAACATCCTGAGCTATGTCCCTACATGATATTGCATAAAATATCCATGTTTCTGACAAATCTGGTATTTCCAGTTGGAAGATGAAGGCAGGAACATGAGGCTGGGGTTGAAGGTGGGAGTGGCTGCAGTAGCTCTGGTTTGGCTGAGCTAAAACCCCATGGGACTGTGTCACATTCACATTTTCTGAAAAATCCCTTTGCCCAGGATTTTTCTCCTGGGAAGCTGAGAAGCCTCAGAGAAAAGGAAAACAATTCTTATCTCATTTGCTTCTCCTGTGTTGTGCTCATGTGGAATGTGTTTGGAGATTGTTCACCCACAGGTGATTGTTTCATTGCATTCTGCTGTGAGTTGTTTTCACTCTTTGGCCAATCAGGGCCAAGTGGTGTTGGGACTCTGGAAAGAGTCAGGTGTTTTCATTATTATCTTCTTAACCTTCTGTAAGTATCCTTTCTGTATTTTTTAGTATTCTTTAGTATACTTTAGTATTCTTTAATGTAATATAGTATTATAAAGTAATAAATTAGCCTTCTGAGAGCATGGAGTCACATTCATCATTCCTCCCTGCCATGGGGGTCCCTGCAAGTACAACAGGACTGCACAAATGCAATTGGAGTGCACTTAGGGTTGTACAGTGATTTTCAGGCATCCTCACACGCACACACATGGCCAAGAGCACGTTTGGAAATAAATGTGGCAGAAAACCTTGGACAGACAGAAAAAGTACTGTTAGTAAAATCTTCAGAGAATGACAGTACCTTGCTTGTCTGTAAAGTTTCTAGCACACAATGGCAGCCAAAGAAAAAAGAAATAAATTAAAAGATTAGCAGGCCTCTGGAACAGAGGAGGTTGGCAAGGGAAACGTTCCCAATGTGAAAAATTTCACATGTGGAAATGAGGTGTGAGCCCTGCCATCAATTTGAACTGCGGCTGATGGAACACAGCGAACGTGCTGGGGTGAAGGCAGCACAGACAGCAGCAGATGATTCACAGCCACATGGTTCTCATCCTATTAAATGGAAATGAGGCATCCACAGCCCAGGCTGCAGCTCAGGGGAGGATGGGCTGTGGCCATGAAATAGCAACGGGTGAGGGATTTTCCAATTATTCAAACAGTGAGTGAGAAGGGCTGCCCTCCAGCTCAGAGATGCCATGAGTGCTCTGGCCACAGTCACACTTCCAGGGGAGTTATTTACAAAGTTTTATAAGCTCCCTCATTTCAGCACACATTTAACCCATGACTTTAGGGCTATGGGATATAAAGACTCATCTAGATCCATGAAAATCTCTCCCTCCCAGGAAAAAATTTGTATCATACTGGAAACCCACACTGTGTGTTTTCTGGTTGAGGTCCAGTCCTCCAGAACCAGTGAAAAATTCATCAAAATCAAGGGAAGTGCTTTCAGACTTCCATCACCTTTGGACCAGGCTCTTAATGAAACCATCTGTTCCAATGCATCTTCATGTGGTGGTGTTTGAGGGTCCCCAGGACGAGGGAGGAGATGAGAATCTTGACTCCATAGTTCAGAAGGCTGATTTATTATTTTATGATATATACTATATTAAAAGAAAATCATATATTAAAGAAAGAGAAAGGAGACATTAGAAAGCTAGAAAGGAATGAATAATAAAATCTTGTGACTGACCAGAGTCGACACAGCTGGACTGGGATTGGTCATTAATTAAAAACAATTCACATGGAACCAATCAAAGATGCACCTGCTGGTGAGCAACCTTCAGACCACATTCCAAGCAATCAGATAATTATTGTTTACATTTCTTTTCTGAGGCTTCTCACCTCCTCAGGACAAAAATCCCAGCAAAATGATTTTCATAAAATATGCCAGTGACACCTTCACAATGGGAAAAAACAGCTCCAGAGGAAGTTTGAAACCATTGCTCTTCTTTGCCTTTTGTTTTTCATCCTTCACCATCTGCCCTCCCTTCTTCAAGTGAGAAATAAGAAGTTTTTAGGTGCCACAGAAAGAGATGACAGGTGAGGCGCAGCCCAGAAGGTGTGGAAGCTGTGGACGTGGATCACTCCCCACTCCTACCAGCATGAGCAAACCTGTGATGGCATTGGGACAATGAGTGTGGCCTGAAGCTATTCCTGAGGTGATAATTTCTCAACACATGAAGGTAAATGCAGGTATTGCAAACCCACCTTTTCATTTTCCTCATCCTGCCAGGTACTGAACAATGCTGGGTCAGTTTTCTGTGAATTTTGTTCTCTCTTCCCTAGGAAGTTGCTGCCAAAGCACAAGTACCTTCAACCAACCAAAACAAGCATCTTCTACAGAAATAGGAGAACTACACAAAATCAAATCAAACAGGCTTTAAAAAAGGGAGAGAAAACACCTCACATGAAGCTTGACCATCCTCAGCTAAAATTCATATAATCAGGGGAAATACTGAGATTCTCTTTTCACAGCTTGTTCTGTTCATCTGTCTCAAGTGTGGCCAAAGTAATTGCTGAGGATTTGTTGCTGCTCTTTCCCTCTATGTCTGTTCTGCCACCTTCACTGATTGAATGATACATTGGATTTTTTTTCCCCAAAAGGAAACAGTTCAATTTAGGCTCAAGGCTTGACTCAAAGCCAGCAGAAGTCATTCAGTAGGTGAAAAGATTTTCAGCCTTTTCTTTTAATCCACCTTCACAGACCATGTAGGACTGCTCTGCCAGGCCATGAGTGTGTAATCTGCACAGGGATGCATAGATCCTGAAATACAGGTGCTGAAATAACATTTTTGTAGCTTTTTGTATAACTTTTTGTATCTGCAGTCAATGAGAAAACATCCCACCCATTTGAAATCGATGTCTAAGGCTGGGATCAATGATGCTTCCACAGGTGCCAAAATCCTTTTCCATCGACTGCTGAGAACCCAGACAATGACCTTAGGTCAGGCACTGAGCTTTTAGATGCATCTACATAAATGAGTAGTCTTTGCTGTAAATTCTCAAGGCTTTCTGCTGCTTTCAGTAGTCAAAGGAGAGCTTTCCCCTCCTCTGGTGCTCACAGCAGGACAGCCTGTGAATCAATCTACGTACTGCTTCACAGACAAAAATGATATTTTTTTTCTGCATTCAGCAGGAGGGGCTGTAAATGTTGTCCTCTTTGGCTTTTCTTCCCCTTGGGCAGCAATAGGTAAGGCAGTGAGATCTTAGCAGAGAGGAAACGAAGTTCAGGAACACTCAGTAGAATGTCCTGTCATGTCATGCGGGAGGGATGAAAAGTTAAACTCTCCCCCGCGGTGGAGATAAAAATTTGTCAGGTTCTGGTATGGATGAACATCCCTGTTACCAGGGACATCATTTTTCAAATACTGTGCTGCTCCAGGTCATTCTTAAATCACACAGCCTGTTGGAATGATTAAGGTGCATAATGTGAACTTGGAGACTCATGGTTATTCTCACAGACAGCAAAAATATGATCTTATTTTTTTTCCTGCATTAGTGGTCAAAAAATAAGTTAGGATTGTGATAAGAAAATGTGATTTGTGGGTTGGATTTCGCTTCTGGCTCTTTTACACTTACCTGGAGTGGTGCCTAAAATGTCAGTAGAGCGGTAGGATTTCCACAGTTCCCCTGAGTGTGGTTAAAACTCAGACAAAGCATTGCAAGCACATCACAGAAAATAATCTGACTGGGGTCCCACTGCTGTGGAGAACAGGAGCCTTATCCACTGCCCCAGGTGGGTGTGAGGAAGCCCTTGAGCACCTCATTTCAGAAGCAATCAGATCCTTTCCAGGCTGTTGAGTGAAGAAGAAAATATTTTTGCAGCCTGGTTGGTTGGAAAAGTGGATGAAAGGTTTTTAAGGTGCTTTTAGTGTATCCTCAAACCTGGCTCAGATCTGCACAAGTCACCTCTGAGCCCCTCTGTCCCACCAGTACACTTGTTTTCTGTTTTCTGTGATCCTCTCTTATGTCTGCCAGCCTGCTGTGCATTGAAATAACCTTTCTTTAAGGCTGATAATAAAATAAATGCGAGTGTAACAATGCAAAGAACGTTGTATTAACCCTCCCCAAATTCTCCTTGTCGACTTTCTGCAGTTAACTTGAAAAGCATAACAAAGTTAATATGCTGTCAACACTCAGCTCTGCAAATCCAGCCGGGATCTAAAGATAACAGATCAAAACCTGTCACTGGAATGGGGGCACGGTGCTGCTGGTGAACAAGCTGTCCTAATATTTACAGGTTGTTTTAAACAATAACAATAACAATGTTCTGATTCCCCTGCTGATACAATCCCTCGGCTCTGAGGGTGCATTGCAAATATCCTGGATATCGGCCCAGTGTCTCCATCTGATACAAAGCTGCTGCTGCTGGTGGCTGGCTGCAATATTGGATGATGTATGGCCCTCAACTGCTGGATGTGGCAGGAAGATGCATGAAGCCATGGGAGATAAGAAGGTCACAGGCAGAGCTCACTGGATAAATGCTTCCTTGAGGATCTCTGCTGGCTGCTATCAGTCAGTTGTCCCAAGGGGAAAAGAACATTTATGAAAGTCACAGACATAAGTGCCTTCAGAACAAAACATCCCACAGAAAGGCTTTGATATAAAAGTGTTTGCATCCCATGATTGGAGTTTTAATTTACTGCTCTGGTCAGGCTAAAAAAGAGCTGCCGGATGTTTAAATGCTTGCAAAGTGTTCCTTTACCTTGCCTTAAATAAAATATCTAAACATATTTATTGTGGCTTCTATCTACTCATTTGAGCTCAGCCAGTGATATTTTAACTACAGCCAACAACAAATATAAAGGGGGTAAATGTAGCATTCACATTCTCTGAACACAGAGACATAATTTTCTCCCTCAAGGTTTTTTTTTTTCTGGAGAAGCACAGAGAGAAGAAGGAGAAAACAATTCTTATCTCTACTCTCTGTTCCAGTTGTTTTTGCACATGTGGAATGTGTTAGGAAGATTGTTTACCTGAAGTGATTTGTCAATTAGATTCTGCTAAAGATTGTTTTATTTCCTTAGCCAATCACTGTTCCAGCTGTCTAGGGAGACAGTCATGAGTTTTCTTTAGTATTCTTTGTAGTAGAGTATTTCTTTAATATAATATAGTATAATGCAATAAAATATAGTTTAATAAAGCAATTGTTCAGCCTTCTGAATCAATGGAGTCAGATGCCAATAATTTCTTTCATCAGGGGCACCCTGATTTTACTACAGATAAGTCCCTAAGTGCATCGGAACCTTGGAAAAGTAGAATTGCCTTTAATCTGTTTGTAATTCATGGCTAAGAAATCTGAATAAGATTAAACCCAAAAGGCACAACTGGTAAATTTATGTCCTGTGTGTTGGAGCAAAAAATGCCACAGCAGGACAAAAGGCTGGACATGGCCCAGCCATGGGCACTCAAAATCCAGAACCCTCCATGCCCTGGGCTGGTTCCCAGCAGGAAAGGGGAGATTCTGATCCCCCAGCAGGAAAAGGGGGGATTCTGATCCCCAACAGGAAATATGGGATTCTGATCCCCAGCAGGAAATGGGGATTGTGATCCCCCAGCAGGAAAGGGGGGATTCTGATGCCCAGCAGGAAAGGGGGGATTGGATTCTGATCCCCAGCAGGAAAAGGGGAGATTCTGATCCCCAGCAGGAAAGAGGGAATTCTGATCCCAAGCTGGAAAGGGGGATTGTGATCCCCAGAAGGAAAAGGGGGGATTCTGATCCCCAGCAGGAAAGGGGGATTGTGATCCCCAGCAGAAAAGGGGGGATTTTGATCCCCCAGCAGGAAAGGGGGGGATTCTGATGCCCAGCAGGATAAGGGGGGGATTCTGACCCCCAACAGGAAAGGGGGGGATTCTGATCCCCCAGCAGGAAAGGGGGGGATTGTGATCCCCAAAGGAAAGGGAAGATTCTGATCCCCAGCAGAAAAGAGTGAATTCTGATCCCCCAGCAGGAAAGGGAAGATTCTGATCCCCAGTAGGAAAGGGGGGGGATTCTGCCCCTCTGACCTGCTCAGGTGAGACCCCCACCTGCAGAGCTGCTCCAGCCCTGGGACCCAGCACAGGAGGGACCTGGAACTGCTGGAGGAAATCCAGAGGAGGCACCAGGATGGTCAGAGGTTTGGAGCACATCTGCTGGGAGGAAATGCTGGGAGAGTTGGGATTGTTCACCTGGAGAAGAGAAGGCACGGAAGCGACATCATTGTGGCCTCCAGTGCCTGAAGGGAACCCACAGGAAATATGGAGAGACACTATTGACAAGGGTCTGGAGTGACAGGACATTGGGGAATGGCCTCACACTGACTGAGAGGAGGTTTAGATGAGATAGTAAAAAATAATTTTTACTTCTGAGGGTGGTGAGGCCCTGGCACAGGGTGCCCAGAGCAGCTGTGGCTGCCCCTGGATCCCTGGCAGTGCCCAAGGCCAGGCTGGACAGGGCTTGGAGCAACCTGGGACAGTGGGAGATGTCCCTGCCCATGGCAAGGGTGGGACTGGATCTTTAAAATCCCTTCCACCCCAAATCATTCCATAATTCTGTGATTCTCTGACAACAAAATGTGCTGCATTGTAAGTATCTTGAAAGTCATGGCAGTAGAGAGGGCTTTTGGACTGATTATTCTTTATAAATAAGTGCCTCAGAAGTGCACTCTCTGCAAGAAGGACTGTACTCAAGAGCCTTAACAAGGCCTAAGCAAATGTGAAAGTCACTGTAATTTCCTTTTTTTGGGGTTTAGTATAGTCCAGATGTCAACAGCTGATGAAATGGAAGACCCAAAAGCTCAGAAGTGTTAAGAAATCAAGACATCTTGACAAATAGATACCTGCTTGTCCAATATAACCATGACTCAGTGAAAAAAATTTAATTCATTGCTTAAGTAAGATTGAACATCCTTAGAGGACATTTTGGGAATGCACTTCAACAATCCATGAAATACATTCAGGAGCACAGCTGCAGGGAAGGAATAAAGTGTAGGCAATTATACAGAGGCTTGAAAAAGATACAAACTGGGCAAATTGTATGAATGTAATTGAATAAAAGCCTCCATTTTCATCAAATTATTCACTATGTACTAGCAAGGTACTTAAAAAATAAAAAGGGATTTTTTAAAAAATGAATGTTTGGGTTTGGATTTAGGCAACAGAAATGAGGTACCTTAGTCAGTGTATCTAAACACTGCATGAATTTTCATTGTAATTAGCATATGGAGATCCCAGAAACGGCACTAGAATTTAAGGGTCTTCAACAACATGGAAAAAAGGGATCATTTTATCTGTGTGCTAAATACAGGAGTAATGCCAAGCTTGGTGCATCAAGTTTGGCCTCGGGTCACAATTGCTAATGCAAAATGCAATCCAAGATTAAAACACCCCAAACAATGGGGTTTAATGGCAAAATAAGTAACTGCTTAATCTAAACTCTCAAGGCTCATCATTCTGAAAATGCACTGGCTTGGACACTTAACTATGAAAGAAGGTGCAATTAGGTCTGCATGTTTTAAAATCCTTATCTTAATGAATGTAGGAGTTAATATATGACTACAAATGAGAAAAGAGGGCAGCAGTTCTCAAGAGTTGAGCAACAGTTTTGTCTCTATTTTTTTGAGTCTAAAAGATGGTGATAAAGCACGGGCTGGAGTGAAATGAAAAGAGAAAGTCACAGGAGTTTGTTAGATAGAAACTTTGAAAGCACAGATAGATCTGATTGGTCACCATCTGAAACACAGGCTGAAGTGTAGGGCAAAGCCTGCTTGGAAAGACAAAAACCATACTGAAATGATGTCAAAGTTTACCTTTAGTGAGCGCTGTCTAACATCCAGGATCTGTGCTGCCTCACTCTGCCTTTAAGGTTGTAGTGTCAAATCTCTTTGACTGTGTCATCCTAAGGAATTTCCCCACCTGCAGCCAACAGAGCGGCTGAGTCTTGCCGTAGAAATGGAATAAAAGGAAATCAAGATAAAAAGACAGGTAAAGAAAGGATGAAACTAAAAAAGTAGAGAAGGACTGAAGTGAGGGGTGACCTTTTCCACATTTTCCACATTCCCAGGACTGCAACACTGCAGGGTAGCAGCCAGATCCTCAACTGCTGTTGAGCTGATAGAGAGAGACCCAGATTCAGCTTCCCAGACTTCACAAGGAATCCCAAAAGGAGGATCCCTCCATAATTGGTGGAGAGAGAGAAATAGCAGATTTGTCTTTACAAACAAGCTGTGGGTCTGCTGGTAGATAAAACCAGCCCTGGGAGATAAAAGGAACAATGGGAAGGATTCCACTGATTGATGAATGGAAAAAGATATTTGCTTTTCCAAATGAACTTTAGGTTGGCTGATAAATGAAATTAGATGTTGAAAGATGAAAGAAACAATGGGAAAGAAAACCCCTAAATTCCATAAGAATTAAAAACTAAAAGGGAGGGTTATACATTAGAGGGAAAATCTCTGGTATCAGGTGTATCAGGAAGTCTGAACCTCTCAAGGACCTCAGAAATGGGGAAAGAGAGAAGGGAAATGCAGCCAGGAAATTGGGATAAAAAGGGAGGCTGCATCCTCAAAAAATTGGAGACACCCCAGGGGAATGCCCCATGGCCTCTCCCTTTATTGGAATAAAGTAAAAGGACTCTTCTGCCTCCTTTTTGGACATAAACCTCTGGTGTTTGTGGATTAATTTTCCTAACAAGACCATCCCACAACCCAAATGACAGGGGGATACTTGTAAAAGAAGAGGCACTTCTTTTCCTTTGCTGGTTTCAGAGCAGGAGTTTATTCATGTTTGCAGAGTTCAGCGCTGATTTTTGAGGCATGGATCATGGATTTCTGAATATGGGTTGTTGTCAATCCTCAGATAACCTGAAAGGGACTCAGGGGCTTTCAAGGCAGGGCTGAGGGCTCTTTTATGAATCTCTAATCTGTGCACTAAGGGCTAGAGTATGAAAAGCAGCTATCAGGTAATTTTAAATGGTAGAAAGGAAGACTCAGGGAATCACAGACCAGTGAGCCTCACCTCTGTGCTGGGAAAATCATGGAGCAGATCCTCATGGATGCAATGTTGGGCATGTGCAAGCCAAGGAGGTGATTTGAGACATCCAGGAGGGCATCACCAAACTGTGCCTGACCAGACTGGTGCCTTTTAGGAGGGAGTGACTTCAACAGTCAACAAGGAAACACCAATTGGCTTCATCCATCTGTGCATAGAAATCAGCCTGAAAATTGATTTCAGACTAACAAATCCATTTTTTAAAAAATATAAATTGCCAAGTGGATTTTTCTTTTTCCTGCTGGGAAACGATGACAAATGGTACAAGAAAATTAATCTTATTATCAGGGGTGAATGCAGGCAGTTGTGTGCCTTTTGAAATTCTGGTGAGATTTTACAGATCTCAGGTCAACCTTCTTTCAGAGCACTGTGCTTGGGAGAATAAAATCCTGCTGTGTGTCTTGAAAGGGTAGAGCAGAGTGCAATTAGGCTTATCTGAAATAAAAGGGATATGTATTAAAAATGTCAGAGATATTGTGTTGCACTGCATTATTTGGTGCTTGAGTGGTTAATTCTATGGGAAGAATATAATTCTGATGTCAACATGTGAATTATATGGATCTAGCCTGCTAGAACAGATCACAGATGTGTGAGAGATATTTTGGTTTTGACTGTAAAATGAATGGTTTAAAGGGAAAAGGAACACACTCAAACACCTTTCAAGTGATCAGTGACATTTCAGCTTTCATTTTTACCAAAATGCTCTATGTTTGGATGTTGTAAATATTACTGTTCAGCAGAATAAATGCTTAAAACAAACCATATAATGCAGTCTTTTAGGAATGACATTTCAGTCCTGGTCCCCATAAAACCCACCCCAAACAACAGCAGTCCAATAAATAAACAAAACCCAAACCACTGATAAAATAAATCCATCCATGGGAATTAGAAATTCTTTCCTCGTCAAAGAGCACAAGGAAAGCCAAGATTTCTGAAAGCCACTAATTATATTCAGAGCATGGCATGTCCTGAAATTCAGCCTTCTTCAAGGTGTCTCTAGCTGAGCACCTGAAGCACCTGCAATAATTAATTGCTTTTCCCAAACCTGGAGGAGGACCCAGATTCCAGGAATGGCTCCGGGTCAGAAGAGCAATATTTGGTTCGTTGATGAGATTTCTTTCTCATGTCACACTCTTCTGAGGTGCGTGAAAGAGAGGAAATGCACAATTTTCAGAGTGAGAGTGGAGCTTCTGCTGAGCTTGGAAAGCTTCCAGCAGTATTTTAGATGCTGCTGCAGTACAGAGAAGCCCAGCAGTAACAAACCCTGTTTGCCATTAGATGTATTTTCTAAAATAAATGTGGAGGTAAAATTGTCAGCAAATTGGACCATCTGAGGCTTTTTACTTTCCTCCTGATTTATAGCTATAACACCCCTGCAAATTTTAAGCTAGTATCAAATCCCTGCAGAATCTTTATCCTTCTTAAGCCAAATAATTGTCTTCTGCAGGAATACAAATTTTCCTGTGCCTCTAGGCTTGCAGTCTTTGATAGAAATTTCTTTTGGATGCTAATTTATTTGGTTATATTACAGAGAGAAAAATCTGTTTGCTACCAGATTCTGGTTGGGAGAAGTAATATAAAACTACACCATCAGTGTGTATTCCTGAAACATGACGAAAATTAGGAACAGGAGAAGGAAATTATGGATAAATGGTCCTCCTGAATATATGGGATTTCCCCAAATATTGAGATTATTCACTCTAAGTGGCCAAAGAGGCTACAGAGGCTGAAGAAATTTAAAGGCTTGACATGGGTCACTCAGGGGATCAGATTTATTCTGTTGCAGCTCTCCAAAATTTTGGCACCTTTCAAAGTGGTTATTTGGACTCTCAAAGGCTGGTGTGGGGAAAGGAACACCTCTGGAGGATTTGCTCCTCATCCTAAGGCAGGGGTTTGTGACAGGTAGATAGTTTCTCTTCAGAAAAATATATCCAGCTCATACAGTCCTCATTTCCAGTCAGTTTTCCCTTCAGCTTTAGTAATTTAAATATTCCTTTCCATGAAGAAGCTACTGGTGGGCCAAAAGCCCACTTGTAGCTCAGCTGATGTGACATCTGACAGGAATCAGAAGGGACTCCTCCAGGTGTTTCCAGACTTTTCCCTCTGGCTTGTCCGGTACCTTCAGTCTTCAAGGCTTTAAAGGATCCTCCTCTTTGCTTTTCTTCTACAATCTCATGGAGAAATAACTTGACTGGTAGGACAATGAGTTTCACAGTTTTGGTTGGCTCCTTTGTTTTTCCATGTGTGGAGGTAAATTTATTTGCTTCTTGCATCAGTAAAGGTGATCAGTGCAAATCCGGGGTGCTGATTGGCACGTCTCTAATTACCTTCTTCTGCCTTGGGCTGATCCCCCAGCGTGGGCAGCAGGGGAGGGAGATTCTGTCCCTGTGCCCCCTCAGGTGAGACCCCACCTGCAGAGCTGCTCCAGCCCTGGGGCCAACAGCAGGAGGAGCTGGAGCTGCTGGAGAGAGTCCAGAGGAGGCCCTGGAGATGTTCCAAAGGATGGAGCCAGGCTGGGAGAGCTGGGGGTGCTCACCTGGAGAGGGGAAGGATCCAGGGAGAGCTCAGAGCCCCTTGCAGGGCCTGAAGGGGCTCCAGGAGAGCTGGAGAGGGACTGGGGACAAGGGATGGAGGGACAGGACACAGGGAATGGCCTCCCACTGTCAGATGGGATACTGGGATGGAATTCTTCCCTGTGAGGGTGGTGAACCCTGGCCCAGGGTGCCCAGAGCAGCTGGGGCTGCCCCTGGATCCCTGGCAGTGTCCAAGGCCAGGCTGGACAGGGCTTGGAGCAACCTGGGACAGTGGGAGATGTCCCTGCCCATGGCAGGGGGTGGCACTGGATGGGCTTTAAGGTCCCTTCCTCCTCAAACCATCCCACGATTCTGTGATCCAGACACTTTTCTGTGACTGATTCTGTGACATTTTTGCATGACTGAGAAGATGTAGATTTATGGAGCATCCTTACGTTGATTGGTTAAAGGGATTTTAAAGCTCAGGTGTTTTCTCACAGATGTAGTCAAATCTGTCTTCAAGCAAGCTCAATTCCACTGACACAGGGAGCAGAACTCTAAACCCCCAGGACCTCCTGACAAAGGGCAAATTAAACCCTTCAAGTTACCTCTGTGAATTCACACCAAGACAGTGACACTGACGTCTTTGGTCCTGCCTGAGTGGGAAAGGAATTTGTCTAACCTGAAAAAGAGGTACTAAAAAACCCCAAAAACAAAAACCCCAAAAAATCAAACAAAAACTCATACCAAACTAAAACCAAGCCAAAAAGATCCAAACTTATTTTATTGACACAGCTAAACTACTATAAGATGTAAAATATCTGTATCAGTAGGAACCGAATCCTTAAAACTAACTAGATATCTGACTCATAATGCTCCATTTAGGGATTGTCTCTTGATCCCTTTGGAAAATAAGCTTATATTTTAAAACGTGATTTCCTCTTTTATTAAAAAGAAAACCAAACCAACCCAAAACCAACCCTCCTCTGGTGTTTATGCTCCTTGTTCTGAGTAAATAAAAGGGTTACAGACTTAAAATCTTCATCCTACAGAGCTTTTTGTGCTGCTTTTTTTGTTGCTTTTACCCACCTTTGGACTTAATTACCAAGACTTCATTGTTCATCTGCAGAAGTTTTGGAAACAAGTCATTGTTCCTGCAGCTCTGCAAGCTGTGGGAAATCATATTTCTGAAGCTGCATGGGTCTCAACAAAGCAGGATTTCAAAATCTTTATTAACCATAGGTAGCTGCTGCTCCAGTAACCCTATTGAGTTCTCCTTCCCTCTTGCTAAGCAACAAAACAATTAACTTGATCGATGTCTTGGTAAATTTAAGTCAAATTTTCAGCACTTAGTTACAGAAAAATGGTAACAACATTACACTTAAGGCTGTGTGGTTTTCATTTCAGGAGAAGTGATAATGTTCCCTGCGAACCTGGGTGCTCTGAATTACAGCATTAATTTGAAATGGTTATTGTAATCCCTGCAATGATTAAAGTTTCTAGGGCAGTTTGAAGGTAAAAGAGAAACCTCAGCGCTGTTAAGGCAGAAAAAAATTTATTAAATGAATAGTTGAGGTGACAGTCAGAGCGTTAAGGCAGGCAGATTGTGGACCTTGTTCTGTGCTGATTCCCTTCCCCAGCAGAATTTCAGCACTGGGGAAATTTTCCCACAGCGCTTTCATTTATAGCAACACCTTTTCAGATGCATTATAATCTAACACTTATTGTTTAAATTCCGCAGCACTTTAAAATTAAAAATCATGCGATTCCACAGTTTCTTCCTTTTGTGAATAAGTCACAAAGCAGGATTTTATCTCTGGGATTTTCCTGTCAATGCACACCACAATGGGGCATTTGCTGCTATTCTGATTTTGCAGCAAGTCTGATTGAAAAATCCTGCTTCATTTCTGAACTGAAAGCAGGAATTAAGGTTTTATCTGTCCTTCTTTTTTTTCTTTTTTTTTTTTTTTTTTTTAAAACAGGTCTCAGCTGGAAACTAAGATATGTGTTCTCACTCCTTTAAAAATGAAACCAATAATTTGGACAGGTGGCATGTTATATAAATCACACATTGCATAGTTGGCTTGCTTTAAACAAATATTAACAAAAATTTTTTCCTCTTGCTAAGTGCCTGTGAATTGATCTATGCAGTGATGTGCTGCTGTGCTTACAGACCATCATACCCTAAAAGAATTTCCTGCCTTTTTATTGAAATAATCTTGGGGTTGTCACTGCTTAAACTGCTACAGCTGCAGTTCGTCTTTTCAGGTTTGAGTTTGAGTTGGTTTTGGTCCTTCAGAGATCAAAACTGGTGGTCACCAAAAATTTGGCTTTTCAAGAAAAAATGCAGCTACTCCTGTGTGGCTGTTGCAGTAGAAGCCTCATTTCTTGGGGGTGCCCAGGCACCACTTTGTCACAGCTGCAGCACAAATTTATAACGTGGGTTTATGCAGCACAGATGCAGGGAACAGAGTTACATCAGTGCAGCCACCTAATGCAGAGGAAAAGCTCTTTAACTCTGCAAGTCATTGCTCCTCAGAGAGAGGGATGTTGTAAAACACGTGTCCTCTGTTAGAATCAGTACTGGTTAGAGTTTAACTCTTCTTGAAGCTTTCTGAAAAAAGAGGTACTGTGGTATTTTCAGAGTCCCCAGGATGAGGGAGGATTTGAGAAACTGACTCCATGTTCTTAGAGGGCTAAATATTATATTATATTATATTATATTATATTATATTATATTATATTATATTATATTATATTATATTATATTATATTATATTATATTATATTATATTATATTATATTATATTATATTATATTATATTATATATTATATTATTTATATTATATTATTACGTTATGTTACATTACATTACATTACATTACATTACCTATACTAAAGAATAGAGAAGGGGTACAGACAGAAGGTTTAACAAGATATTCATGAAAAACTCGTGACTGCTTCCAGAGTCCCAACACAGCTGGACCATGATTGGTCATTAGGTAAAAACAAATCACATGTTGGATAAACAATCTCCAACCCCATTCCAAAGCAGCACAACACAGGAGAAGCAAATGAGATAATATTGCTTTCATTTTTTTCTCTGAAGCTTCTCAGCTTCCCAGGAGAAGAAATCCTGGCAAAGGGATTTTTCCAGAAAATATGACTGTGACAGGGTACCACAAACACAGCTGAGAAAATGTCTGTTTGCTTTCTCTCACACCAACAGGCTCTGTTTGGCCAGTGACAGGACCCAGGGACGGGTGGAGCTGGGTCAGGGGGATTTATGTTGGATATCAGGAAAGGTTCTTCCCCCAGAGGGTGCTGAGCACTGCCCAGGCTCCCCAGGGAATGGGCACAGCCCTGAGGCTGCCAGAGCTCCAGGAGAGTTTGGACAATGCTCCCAGGGACAGGGTGGGGTTGTTGGGGTGTCTGTGCAGGGCCAGGAGCTGGATCAATGATCCTGGTGGTTCCCTTCCAGTTTTGGAGTTTCTAATTTTCTGTGACCTTCATGGTGCTGCCTTATTGAGTGTATTGGATCACAGAGCAGCTCCTGGCAATCCCAAATTCAGTGCCTCCGTTTCAGATGAGAGACTGCCTCCAAATCACACCCCATTTCCCATGCAGGCATTGGGCAATGCTGTCAGACAACACCAAAATTCCCCTTTCCAAAAAAAAACCACTTTATGGAGAGGTTGGAGCTGGTTTTCTACCATTCCATGAGGACTCACTTTTGTGTCTCCTTCCAACTTTCTCCCTACCTGTCCTGCAAGGCTTGCCATGATTTTGACTTTTGTTTGCCAGTAAAACAGCTTTGTCTCTATCTGATTACATTCTGTAAATTATTTCATAATCACAGTTCTTTCCTCCATCTCAGTGAAGTGCACGTGCTTCTCTGCAGGGCTTGTGAAAACAGAATGTGGGAAGAAAAGCTGGTGTTTCACAGGGGAAGGCAAAACTGGAATGAACTCACAGGAAATATTGAGCTTTTAAAAGAGGGTTCATAAGAAACACTGAAACTGTAGGGTGGCTGGTTGTGGGTTCTTGAGGTCAGGATTGAAGGCACTTGAGAGGGTACTTCATGTTTGGACTCAGGTGTTTATTATTTCTTATCAGTGAAACAGCTTCACAACCATGAGTTCTGCACCTTTTCAATAGCAAGGCACAAAATGGCCAACAATCTCTTGTTCCAAGGTCTTTTAAGACTAAACCATCCAATTAAGAAATGACACCTGGATTATTTTCCCTTTTAACCCAATAACTGATCCCAAAGAGCCTGCAATGCTGACTTTTCTGCCCAATTACAAAGCATCACCCAAACCCAACTCAACTTTTTCTTATGAATCTCTTGAGAATCACCAGCTTTGGCAAGGACCCCCATGATTACTGAGTCCAGCTTTTGACAGAACACCACCCTGACATCCAGAAGAAGAAAGAAGAAGAAGGTAAAGAAGAACAACCTGTCTCTGCCCTAAAACCTCCATCTTGCTTCATATTTATTTCTATATTCTAAATCCCCAAACTCTAAGTTTTCCACCCTGTGATATTATACACTTCTAATCGACTACACACCTGTAATCCCAGTGCTATCAATCAATTTTGGAAGTCTTCTCCACAGCCTCAGGTTAAAAGCAGTGTTCTCTTGTGGGTCTGTGCCTTTCAGCACAGAAAGTTTAAATTTCACAGCATCCAGGGTTCCAACAGCTGGTGCCAGTGTAGAGCTCTCAAAAATACATAAAACTAAATACCTAAGGCTTAAGACTAGGGCAATCAGAATTCCCAAATACTTACCTAGAAAGAAATAAAACAAGAAATAAAAGATTTGAAATATCTACCTGTGGGCTTTTCGATCTGTAGTTCAGCAAGGATTTCCTCTTCGTTTATTGTATTGAGACATAAATATAAATCTAATACAGGGAGTGCCAGGACCTGACCCTGGCTGAGGATCAGTCCCAAAGCCCTTGCTTGAGAATAGAAATGAATATAATAGATATGGCTTTATTTCTTTGTGTGATTTTTTTCCCCTAGATCTTAATGAATAAAGATAAACATTCTCCCATTAACTGGGAGAATAGGAATTACTTCTTCAGTCATGTTTGCATTCATTATTAGCTTCAAAAGAAGACACAGCTACATGATCTTATGTCTACAAACCCAGCTCTGCTCCTCCCTCCATCCTCTCCTGACTTTTGCACCTCAGTCAATCCCAAAAGTGATTTGAAGGGGAGGAGGTAGGAGCTTCAGAGAGAATTCAATATCCACAGGGTGGTGAAGGGAATTAGCACTCTCGGAATTGAAAAGCCAGGAAGAACTGACATTAGACAATTTATCTGGTGGCAGCTGGCCAGCCTCACAGGCAGTGGCCCACTGGCTGGCAGGCACCTCTGAAACAGGGATAACACACCTTGTTTCTCACCCAGCAAGACAGTGAGAGTCTCAGAGGGAGAGCTGGAATTGATGCTGTGAGGGCACAAACCTGTAACAAAGCTGGGTTTTAACCTCCTCTGCTCACAGAATGACTTCCTTCATCCTTGCTTCATTACACTCCCAGGAGCCACATCTATTTCATTCCACAAAAATTACTGAATTTACTCAGGAGAAACCAGGTGAAATTTGGAAAACTTAAATTAGATGACTCCAGAAAACCCTCTGGCTTTAAATTCTGTGAAGCTGTTAAAAATACACAGATCAAAAAGGATGAATAAAGTGAATTCCTAAGTGGCCTGTGACAGTGGATGGTAGAAATGGACTGTTTGGCTGGCCAGGTTCATCCAGATGTGAATCAAGGCCCTGCAACTTTTAGAGCCATTGATAAATACACAACTGAGATTACATTTTACTATTCCTGATCAGTGTATGATACCTGACACTGCCCAGAGAAGCTGTGGCAAAGCTGGGCTGGATGGGGCTGAGATTAACCTGGTCTAGTGGAAAGTGTCCCAGCTGGAACTAAATCAGGTTTAAGGTCTCTCCCAACCCTAACATAATAATTCACATCATAATTCTATGATTCTATCATCCAATTTCAGAAAAGGTGCTTGTAAAGTGCAGTGAATTCACTGGATAATATCAGTCACCATGAAATTATTTGCTCAACTCTAATATTTCCTTTCCCTTTAGGAATGGGATTAACAACAATGGGATTTTAGGTGGAATAAATGAAACTGTTTCAAGAGGGAGCACCTGGGAGAAGAAAATAAGACAAGATGGCCAACACACTCTTGTGCTTTAGCTTTTCACCTCTGGAGACTTGACTTCCAATGTCTTTTAGAGCCCAGCAGGGAAGAAGAGACAGAAGAAAAATGGGAAAATTCGAGGCTGCTGGCCAAGTTTTTGCATAATATGCACCCCTTGAGTAGTATTTGCTCCTAAAGAGCAATCCCATCAGGGACCTCTGAGCCTGATTCCAGTGTGTCTTCCCAATGACAACGTTACCCTGCTGGTCACTGATGGGGGAGAGAGGAGGATCAGGCTCTCTGTACACAGCCCTTGTGAGGTGCCCAGGCAGGACAGAGCGTATCAAAGAGGATTATGTCTGACACAGCTCTTTTTTAAAGGCATGTTTGGTTTCCCAGAGAAGTGGGAATCTTGCCTAATCCATAATGACCCAAATTGTTTCGCAATGCGTCCTTCTAAGCGAGTTTGGCCACGTCGTTTCTCACTGACAAAATACCTTGGTTTTCTAGGGGTGTAGAAAAAGATTAGTGCATAAAAGACCATCTGTCTCCAGGCTGCTGACAGGCTAAAAGATGGGCTTTTCCCTCTCTGTGGAGCAGGTTGCAACCCTCCCAATCTGGAGGCAGCGAGCGTTCGTTATCTCCGAGAAACACCAGCCTGGAACAAGCATTTCCTTTCCCTTGATTTGCTGTCCTGGGGTAATCCGCTGGCTGCTCCATGGGCTGACCTGTGTGTGAGCTCCTGGAGCTGCCCACACCCGAGGGACACAGGCTCATCCATCAGGTATTGATGGTTTGGCTCCAGGATTGGATATAATCAGGTTTTTCTGCCAGGCACACAAGCCTTCCGTCAGGAAAGCTTTCCATCCTGATTACTGATAAACTCTTCTGGGAAAGGAGGGAGACTTTCCCACCTGTCAGAGGTAGCAAAAGGACATTATTTCCTGTGTTGTGACCAGTGCTGTGCACTGAGAAGCAAAAATCTGAGTCTCGTTATTGCTCACACCAGTGTAGCATTTGGGGCCTGGGGCTTTTTCATACTGTCTGCTTTGCAAACTCAAAATAATAACCACTTCCCATCCTGGGGGATTGGAGCATGAATAGGTGAGACAGGCAAATTAAATAAAGACTTATATTCCCATTTCAGGGATGGAAAACATGCATGGAGAGACTGAGCAATATGCCCAGAATACCATGGGGTGTCAGGTCAGAGGTGGGAGACATTAAAGTCTTTTCTCAATTTCTTTGCTATTTCTCTGCAACTTTCCACGTGTGTTTGTTCACATTCTGTCACCCCAGCTATGTGCTGACACACAGAATATAGCCACATTTGATAGTTTTCAGCATTTACAGTAGATAGGTACAGGAAACATAATCCACTGTCATGGATCACTCCATCCTCGCTTTTAGGTGTCTCATAAAAAATACAGTTACTTCCCCATTACACATCACACATGCAGTGGGCTAGTTTAATATCAAGTTAATATTTAATAGTTTCCAAAATGTTATGCTATCCTCAGGGAAAGATGTTTTCTGAATGTAAAATGTAATCTCATATTTGGTGGATTTGAGTTTTGCACATGTCATTGGATCAGCTGCTGCTATTACCAGATAGGCTTATCTAGATCCCGACAGAGCTAAAAAATTGCATGTGTGTATCTTTGGGTTGTGGTCTGTGTATCCTACCAGCCACATTCAGTTGCTTCATTCTGCGGGTCTTTTATTTTTCTTGGAAAGGAGACTTGGTTTCCTGCCTTCTCCCCTCCCTGCATGATTTTTGGTTATCAGAATTCTCATTTCCCCATCCATAAGGCATGGATAAAAAAAATAGGGCTGTTTGTAGTGTGAAATTGAAACTCCTGGCAGCAAAACACAAACACTGTAGCACTGACATTCCTGGCGGGCCATTGAAGGTGAGAGAGGTCTTACAATACCTTCTTATTGGTCCATGTGTTTTGAGGAAGAGCAAAACTTCAGTCTTAAAGCGTTTCATGTAAATTTTTTTTAACCAGCAAAAGGAAGGCAAGACCAGGAGAGAAATAGAAAGCCAGGAGAAATGTTCAAGTCCCTTCTAAGTGGACAAAGGTCAGAGACTCCAGTGCTGGGTTTTGGGGTTTTTTTTTTTTGGTTATTTTGTTGTTGTTGTTTTGTTGTTGGTGGTGGTTTTGGTAGGGTTTTTATGTTGTTGTTGTTGTGGGGTTTTTGGTTTTTTGGGATTTTTATTTTCTGGGGATTCACATAGTTGTCAAAGCTTGTAAGAAAATCTACCTCAGATCCTCTTTCCTGAGAGAAGGTAGTTTTAGCTCTCACCAGAGAACTTCCAGGCTCCAAGAGAGAGGTTTAATAATAGTTTCTGTTTCCATGTAACAAACAATGACAGAATGGTTTGGGTGGAAAGGGACCTTACACATCATTAATTCCAAACCCCAGCCATGGGCAGGGACACGTTCCAGCACAACACCAATCTCCACACCAGCTGCCCCATCTCGGGGCTGCGCCATGTCTGTGATGAGCTTGGCAAAGCAGCAGGGTCACCAGGTTTTGCTCTTGGTGCTTTTTCCTACAACTGCTCAAGTCCAAACTCGAGGTTTTCCAGCTCTTTGGCCATTTCTGCCCAGTTTGCCAGTAGAAGGAGGCTGTGAGAATGACTGTGCTGCATCAGAGGGAGAGTCCCCCCTGCCCAGCATCCTTTTTCAGACAGCAATCAGCTCTGGCTGCCTGGGAAGAGCCTGGGAGCAGGTGTGCATGTCATCCTGCTTCCTCAGAGGGCTCGTCCTCTCTGTGAGCTGGTGGCTTAGAGCTGTGCTACACGACAGCTGGTGTTCTCACATTTAGCTCTCCTCAACTTTTTCCTATGAATCTCTTGAGAATCGCCGCCTTTGGAAAGGACCTCCATGACCATTGAGTCCAGCTTTTGACAGAACCAGAGCTTTTGACCTTGTTACCCAGACCAGAGCACTGAGGGAATGTCCAGCCATTCCTTGAGCACCTCCAGGGATGCATTCCATCACCTCCCTGATCAGCCCGTTCCCTGACCACCCTTTCAGTGAAAAAATTCTATCTCTAGTTCAACCTGAACCTCTCTTAGTACAGATTGAGGCCTTTTCTTCTTGTCCTCTCACTGGCTGCCTGGAGAAGAGGCTGATCCTTACCTGGCCTTATTTCAGGGACTTGTAGAGAGTGGTAAAGTCTTCCCTGAACTTCCTTTTCCCCAGGCTAAACAAACCCAGCTCCCTCAGCTGCTCCTGGTGCTCCAGACCCTTCTCCATCTCTGTTCCCTCAATTTCTTTCTTGTCCTGAGGGGCCCAAAACTGAACAAAGCGCTCAAAGTGGGACCTCAGCAGTGCCCAGCACGGGATGGGCACTGCCCTGGTCCTGGGGCTGCACCACTGCTTGCACAGGCCAGGTGCTGGGGCATCCACATTCTCTGAAAAATTCCTTTGCCCAGGATTCTTCTCCTGGGAAGCTGAGAAGCCTCAGAGGAAAGGGAACCAATTCTTATCTTATTTGCTTCTCCTGTGCTGTGCTCATGTGGAATGTGTTTGGAGATTGTTCACCCACAGGTGATTGTTCCATTGGATTCTGCTGTGAGTTGTTTTCACTCTTTGGCCAATCAGGTCCAAGCTGTGTCAGACTCTGGAAAGAGTCATGAGTTTTTGTTATTATCTTTTTAGCCTTCTGTAAGTATCCTTTCTGTATTCTTTAGTACAGTATAGTTTATTATTCTTTAATATAATATAGTCTCATAAAATAATAAATTACCCTTCTGAGAAGATGGAGTCAGATTCATTCATCCTTCCTTTGTCAGGGCACCCCACAAATACAATAAGGTGGCATTGGCCATCTGGGCACAGCTGGTGAATGTTGAGGCACTGTCAACCAGACCCCCATGTCCTTTTCTTCCAGGCCATTTTCCAGCCACTCTGCCACAAAGGTTTGGTTCTTCTCTGCACTGATATAAATTAGGGTTGGCCCTGCTCACTCAGGCTGGGTACTTCACAACAACTTTTTAAATGTTTGTTTAAACATGTGGAGAGGCTTTCTGCTGTGCAGGGGATATGGATTTTAAAAGAAGGCTTTGTTTCATCCTGAGAAAGCCATGCTACTTTACAGAGAAGCTAATCCAGCTTCCTGCAGCCTGGAAGCTGAGATGGTGAGTTTTAAATGCCAGCTGAAAAGAGTGTGAAATGAGTAGATTTCATTTATTATACTTGGATTGTTTGCCTGCTTCATAACCTCTTTGCTAAGAACAGTTCAAACCCACTTCAGACACTTTTGCTGCCCACTGTATGTCTGCAAGTTTTTTGCACTGCCACATTCTCCGAGGGTTGGGCTTCCACCGCTCTTATTTCAAATGGTAAATTTTGTGATTGTTGTGAATCTGGCAGAAGCAGGGTGAGGTATGTGCAAACTTGTGTCTCTGCATCCATCTGAGATGGGCAGCTGCAGCTCTAATGTGGTCCTGCCTTCCTTGCCAGCAGACTAGGAAAGGATTATGAAGAGAAGGACACCGAGGGGATCATCATTTCATGTCTGTACTGCAGCAATCCTCCAGCTGGCATCAGCCTCCATTTGCTCTATGCTTTACATGTGGGATCAACAAGGGAGATGCACAGAGAGAATCCAGCAAAGCCTGGAAGTAGAAGGCAAATTTTCTGGCACTTTTCATTCTTTTATATTCAGTGTAGTGCAAGTCTGGAAGGCAACCGCAGTACACATGGGAAGGTTGGATTGAGGATTTGGGCACTGCCCAGCATTTGTGTTTCTGCTCCACCACAGCCTCCCCATGGCCTTGGGCAAGGCATTGATGGCCAGTCTGGAGCAGAAGGGTCAGCCTTGTGAAGGGTGACCTAGAACAGAGACTAGATGGTGTTAAAGAATAAAGCAGGGATTTATTTAAGGCCTCAATGGATGCACCTTGGGCAGCACAAGAGCCCAGCCAAGGCTGCATCCAAGATGAACCAAAATGGTGTCAAAATGAACCCAAAATGAGCCAAAATGGTCCCAAAATGCACAACCCTCACGGGCTCTCACCCTTTTATAAGTTCTGCTGCATTTGCATATTGCAGTTCATTGTCCAATTCCAGCTTTAGCCCATGCAGTCCCATCCTTCTTGTTTTTCTCTCTCAGCCCACGTTGTTTGTGCTCTTGGGCCTGAGATTTGGATCATCTGTCCTTGGTCCCCAGCTGGAGAAGGAATTGTAATCATAAATTATGACCATGAAAATTAGTTCTACAGCCCAGCCCTGTGCAGAATGGAGCAGTCACACATTCCCTATCCCATGGCCCAGATCTGATGCCACCCAGTCCCCAGTGTCCCATATATGCAGCCAGTGTCCTCACCACTAAGATGTTCCAGCCCACCTCTGGAAACTGTGTCAGCATCCAGGCAGAAATTCAAAGTCCACAAGGATGGAGGGAAAGCGTTTGTGACTAAACATGCGGCAAAATATAAAATCATTGGAATTGTGGGGTTATGGGCTTGAAGGTTAGCACAGATATCAGAAAATTCCCAGTAATGTCCCTGAATTCTCTCTTTTTTTTTGGCTTAAGTCCCTTTCCAAAGAAGTCGTGTCTTTGTGGATGTAAAGCTGTTGTGTCAGGTGGCAGCAAGTGGCATGTTTTAAACCCACTGCACTGAACATGTTAAAGTCATGGAATTTATCTGAGGGTTAGAGTGAAAAGGTGTTTTCCCTGGATATGTGCTGCCTGGGAAAAATCTTCAGGATGTGAGACATTGAGTCACCTCCTAGAGCAGAGGAGAAATGCAAAGCATGCATCTCTCAAAGCTCATCAGAGAGCAGGGCACCTGCACCGGGCAAGGCATTACACAAATGGACATGAAATGAGCTAAAAGGTCATTTTTATCCTCCGTTTTATACATAGGTCCAGAAGGAAACATGCAAACAGCAAGGCCACCTCCTGCTACCAATTATTCAGAAAGGTAAAAGTCCAGATTGTGCCACAGAGAACCACTTAGACCTTCTCATCAAAATGTGACTGTGGCAAAGTGAATACTGTGGGAGGTCAAATGCATTTCCACTCAGGGCAGGATCACTTCCAAGAGCCTGGATGAAGGATTAACAAAGATGACTTGACATTTACCTGGATTCATGTGCAGCTAATAGGGCTGATAAAAGTGCTCCATGAATAATGCATATTGGGTAATTCACAGATGGAAAGATTCATCTTCTTCCATGAGCAGAAGGGATGGGGGAGGGTGGAACATCAGACAGAAAAGATTGGTCTTTAGATCCATGATATCTTTATCAGTGGAAAGAGAGGTCAAGGTTTCCTGGTTTAGTATCTTAAGTGCTTCCATTAAGGAAGTAATTCTAATTACTTAGAAGGTCACAGCCCCTCTCTTTGTTTTGAGGATTTTTTTTGGGGGAGGGGAAGGTAGGGTTTAGAGTAATTAGCAAAATGCAGCTGATTTCCTTGGGGATGGTACACGGAGGGGCTGAGCACCGTGTCACAAAGGCACAGAACAGCTGAGCTCAGAAGGGACCTCTGGAGATTGCCTGCTCCAAAACCCATGAACACAGAAGCACCAGATACAGCAAGATCTCCAGGAAAACGTCCAGGAAAGTCGGGTTTGAAAATCTCAAAGGATGAAAATCCACAGTTCAACCTCCTGACAGGAAAAATGGTTTTGTGTGGTGGTGTTCACAGTGGTTCCAGGATGAGGGAAGAAATGAGAATCTTGACTCCATGTTTCAGAAAGGCTGATTTATTATTTTATTATATAGATATTATATTAAAAGAAAATGATATATTAAAACTATACTAAAAGAATAGAAGAAAGGATTTCATCAGAAGGCTAGCAAGGAATAGAAAGGAATGGAATGAATGATAATCAAATCTTGTGACTGACCGAGACAGTCTGGGACAGCTGGACTGTGATTGGCCATTAATTAAAAACAACCACATGACACCAATCCCAGATGCACCTGTTGCATTCCACAGCAGCAGATAACCATTGTTTACATTTAGTTTCTGAGGCCTCTCAGCTTCTCAGGAGAAAAAATCCTAACTAAAGGATTTTTCATAAAATATGTGTGCATGACAGTTTTTTACCTTGTATTTAAATTGTTTCTTGTATTTCCATTTACAACCAGTCTTTTGTCCTGTTACTGGACACCACCTGGTCCTTCTCCTTCACTCAGCCATCAGGTATTTACACACCTTGAAAAGATCCCTTACAACGATACATCAAATCAAATCAGTCTCAACTCTCTCAGCCTTTCTTCACTGAGAGACACTCCAATCCTCATTCACCCTTGAGGCCCCTGAGCCAATGTTACTGTGACCCGTTGTGGCAGTATTTTCACCATGGATGCAGTGATTCCTTGTGTTCCCAGGGAAAGGTGAATGCTTGGGGGAACATTTTCGTGTCCCAGACTGCAGCTGACAGCAGCAACCATCCACTCTGTCCTGCAGCTGGCATGGTGACTACCTGCCACTGTTCATCTGGTGCTCTTCACAATCCAGCTTGTGAAATCTCTTGGAAGAGAGGCTTAGAGAAAAGATGTCCTGCCTGGAGCCAGGATTAATGAGGTTGAATCCTACTGGTGGCCACAGAACTGATTGAGTTTGGAAAGCACTGCTGTGGGGTTTTGTTCATTACTGTGATGGGACCTCAAATCAAGCACAACTTTCCCCAGGATGTGCCTGGATAATTCAGTAATATCCCCTTGAAGACCACAGTGCCCTTTGAAATTCACAAATCTGGGTTTTACACAGACTAGAACAATTACGTTTTTAATTAGGACAACTCAAAGCAATTTGGTAAAGCAGAGGAAGAAAGAGAAGACACTGTGTCCTTGCTTCTCCTTTTGATTTCAATCAGCTCAGTGGTTTTCTGGGTTTCAACAAGTTCTAAACGTCTGTTTGCTCTCCAGCAGTCTCCCAGCCTTGACCTGTGGTTTTCCAGGTCCTTGCTAAGCTCTCTGCCTGTGTCTTCCTGTGCCTGCCTTATCCTTCAGTCCTGGAGCCTCTTTGAGAGGAGGCTGAGACCAATTAAGACCAAGAGCAATTAAGACTGAGACCAAATTAAGCCTAAAACAGCTTCCCAGGGCAATGGTGACAGCATCAAGCCAGGCACAGCTCAAGAAGTGTTTGGACAATGCTTTCTGGCACAGGGTGGGATTCTTGGGATGTCCTGTACAGGGCCAGGAGTTGGACTCAATGATCCTGATGGGTTCCTTCCAACTCAGAATATTTCTATGTTTTTATGATTCCCAAGGGAATGACTCCCTGTCCCTCTGCTGATTTCCATCTGTCCCAGTCACTTTCCAGAGGCATGTGGCATATGACACATGTTTAAAAACCTGATATCCTTCACCATAATCAATCAGCTGAAAAGGCTTTATCCTGTTGATGCAAGAGGGCAGAAGGAAGTTCCCCTGGCCATCAAAATTCTCCTTTCCCCACAGCTAAAAGTTAATCTGTATTTCAATGCAGTGTCCTTGAACCTTGAAGGACATGCACTTCTTTATTTCCCTCTAAATTAGAGCTGGATTTTAGTCTGACGTTGCATTTAAATGAAGGGCAAAATTCCTCCTGCTTTCAACAGAAGGGAAATTTCCTCGCTTGAGTTGAATTTTACCCAGTCAAGAGTTCACACTTGTCTTGGTAAATAGGAAAAGACATTCCCAAGCTGGTGAGAGGGATTCTGACCAAACTCCCTGTGGCTGCACAGAAGGGTGAAATCTTCAGGGACACAAAGCCAGGAGATCTGCCTCCAACTCTGGATCTGCAGGGACAGGACTGGGTGTGCCTTGACTTCAGTGGCACAAAACGCACAGAGCTCCCATCATCACAGCTGTCCTCTGCCACCACCACGGGACCTCAAAGAGTGACACCACTGCCAAGAATGAAGCTTTTGGAGGTCCCTAAAGAGGCTCAGCTCAGCCTGGGCTATGCCCACAGACTGGTCCTGAGCAGGTGACACCAGTGTCACTGAGAAAGGGAGAAAGCCCCATGGAACAGCAAACACTGACAACCCACGTTCTGCACAAAATCCTCTGGATTGTGTGGCTTCTAAAGCAGGATATTTAATGGGGGGCTGGGCTCCTTTATGTGATGATTTGTAGCACTTCAGTCAGAAGTTTGGGCTCTTTGTGCATTCTCACACTGTGTGAGACTGAGTCTGTCTGTGTGTGTGACAGGCACTGGCAGCCACATCTCCTCCGGGACATATTTGTGGAATATCAGCTATTTAGTGCCATCTTGTTCACTCAGTGGGCAAGCCAGAAATGACTGTGGAACAAACCCAAAACAAGCCTTTCCCCTCCTGGAGGAGCTGATGCCAATGCATCTCTTATCTTGCCAGGCATGAGCCAGGTGAAATCACAACCTGAATGTCCTGTGGAGCCTGATCCTTGCTCTCTGTTGGATGTGTCGTATCCCAAGTGAGGTTTCCTTGCTCTGATACTGCATCTCAGGCAAGGATTATTGTTTTTCTGTAAATTGTGGCTGGACTTTCACAAGAGGTAACTTCTGGTTTGAGACTGAATTGCTTCTGAGTGTATTGGACTGAATGCAGAGGGAACTGAGATTCAGCTACCAGAGTGGAGAGAGGAATGGCAGGAATAAATAAATGAAATAAATGAGACCACAGGATGCTCACTTCATGCCAAGTGAAAAAAAAAGCCTTGCTTAAATAAAAATTTAAATATTTGCAGTTTAGAGCACCAAGGAGAAAAATAAATAAAAATAAAGGACCATACTCCCAAAGTGAAGAAAAGATGTTTTGTTATCCCAAAACACTGGTCCTGGGTAGAGGAGGCACAGATTTCACCCCTGATTTTGCTTTGGTGTGTAGAAAAGCCAAATCTCCACATCCTTTAATCCTTTTGGTTTTGGCCATAAGGGGCATAATTATTTCTCCTTTTGCTTTCCCAGATTCCTTGTCCATTCTGGGTGTAGCTGTCTGGGGACAGGAGTTCCACCTCCTGTGTGTGAGTGCCCCTCCAGGTGCTTGGGTTCAGGGACTATTGAACACAGAATGTGACCCCTCTGCTAAGAGGATTTGAGGGAGAAAATCCCACTACAGAACTCACCTGAGGCTGCAGTCTCTGAAACAAGCAGCTCATCCATGTAAAGCAAAGGCTCCAGGCTCCAGGGAATACTGACATGGAGGTAGAGACAAGTCTGAGCTGGGCTCACTAAATCTCTGCTTCATTTCACTAAGGCAGGGAAGAAGAATGAGTTTTAGCCAGCAGGACAATTAATAATCAAGCCTCATGTCAGGTGAAAGTGTAATTAGCAATGCCAGATGGAAGTGCATCAACAGGAGGCATGGAATTCTCCCTCTCCCTTGGAATATGCCAAATTGCAGGCACACCAGGTCCTCCTCCAGGAAAGCGAGGGCTGAAATCTCCTCAAGCAGAAGATGGAATTGCATTTTGGTTTATATTCATAGACTAACACCGCAAGCCCTGGGCAATTGGTTAACATGACCTGCTGTGATTATTTTGTAATGCTTATGCTCCTCTCCCTTTGTTTTCTATTTATGCTGCAGATACTTAGTGAGTTGTCTAAAATCCTGAGTAGTTTTGGGGAAAACCTATATGATGCTATCTGTTGGTAAATTAGCTTCTCGCCCTTCCATTTCTTATCCAGTTCTCAAATTTCTTCCATGGAGGAAACATCCAAGTTATTGTAAAAGTAATTTTATTTTCTTTGAAAGCAACCCTTTAGTAAACAAGCTGCCTCACTGCAGACTGCTCACTTCCGTACTGAGGAGGAGGAACTCACCTAATAATAATTCTAGTACAATGCTTCCCTTGAAGCACCCCCAGGAGGCTCTCTTTATCTGGGAAAGGTATTGGAATATTCACACCTAATCACCAGGACACAGAAATACAGCTCTTTAAAGGGGGAAATCAATTTTCCCTTTGCATTTGAAATACAAACAAGTACTTTGCTGGAGCTAAGGGGTTGGATAAGATCATTCATCCAGTGCTGATGATCAGTCTGAAAGGGAGGGGGCAAAAGGTGACAGTGGGGCTTAGTGATAGTGATAACTAAAGAGAAATTTATTCATAAAAAGGAAAAAAGGAAACTGTTAGAAGGTTCTCTCTCCTCAGTTCAGTTCCACAGCAGTACAAAACCCCAACAGTGTTGGTCCCTCAGGTTAAAGGTCTGTTTGCCATCCTTTGTGACATTAACAGGGCTTTTTGCTGCTAGCAATATCCACTGGGATCTGTGGCACAGACAAATCCTCAACACTTACCTGGAATTCTGGTCCCTTTTCCCTCTGCTTTACCTCCTCCATTACTTGCTTTTCTGAGTTACATTGGTGGCAGCAGTTCTGTCCCCTGAGATCACATTAGGGACTTCCAGAGAAATTAATCTGATGGAAAATTGCATTGTCAACCAAGCTTAATTTTTTTTAATGAAAAGCATTTCCTTCCTGTAGGGAATTCACAATGTCTGCTTAAAAAAACTCCAAACAAACCCCCAAACTTAAATACTTTCATCTTGAATTTTTCATTTTATGGTGTGAGAAAATCTATAGGGGTGGAGTTCTTTTGTTTCCTTATTTAATAAAAAATCCATTACCCTACTCAATGAGCCTTTATGAAGGAAAATACATGTGGATTAGATATTAGGAAGAAATTCTTCCCTGTGAGGGTGGGCAGGCCCTGGCACAGGGTGCCCAGAGCAGCTGTGGCTGCCCCTGGATCCCTGGCAGTGTCCAAGGCTGGGTTGGATGGGGCTTGGAGCAACCTTGGGAGAGTGGAAGGTGTCCCTGTTGTTGAATAATATTTAAGATCCCTTCCAATCCCAAGCCATTCTGTGATTCAAATTACAGAGGGTAGCTGAACAAACCTGACCTATTTCTTCTCTACAACCTCCTCATCTCCTGAGAATTTTATTTATGTCCCATTTGTCCCTGCAATCAGCCCACAGTGCTTCTTTCTTTCCCTCTGTTTCTTTTTTTTCCCTTCATCCCATTTCTTCCCTATTCCAAGGTCAGTGTAAAAAAATCCAGCTCTGGGAACACATGGAGAAATCTGGCATTCACTGTTTTTGTAACCCCAAACAGAAACCATATTAAAACCTGAAGTTTAGTGAGTCTATGGATGTATGCATGGATAGCTGTGATTTATTGGATGTGTCAAGGGTTCATTTCATCTTTAAATAGGAAAACCATGAGGTGTGACTTGATGACTTATTAAAAAAAATGTCACACTACCTAGGAAGAGTGGCACCATAAAATACTTACACACACAATTCCTGAGAGGGGCTTGTCAGAAGGATATCCCAGCATACCATTTAATGGAAAAAAAAATAATTATTCACGGATTGTTAGCTTTGCTTTTTACAAACAATGAGTCCAGTTAATTTTGTCATATCACTGGCTTGTGTTTGCAAGCTTCAATCACTCCTTTAAAACAGCCCAGCCTTCCCAGGGCACATGGAGTGAAAAGGCATCATTTTAATGGGCTTGTAGCTAATTAAAATGTGTGACATTCAGAATGTGGCTGGAACGTGGCATAAAAAAGTAATGACAGGACAATACATCATGTCACGGACGAGTGGCTAAATGTGAGCTTGTGCTGGCAAATACCATGGTGAAAAATCAGCTTGAACCAGGCTCCTCCAAGCATTCAGGAACATCTATTTGTTTGCATGTTTCATCCAGAAGTGGTGGATGTGTTCTCACTGTGGATAAGTTTCATGACCTGTTTTGCAATTTTCCAAGGTTCTGTCTTTGGGATGTATGCATGGATAGCTGTGATTTATTGGATGTGTCAAGGGTTCATTTCATCTTTAAATAGGAAAACCATGAGGTGTGACTTGATGACTTATTAAAAAAAATGTCACACTACCTAGGAAGAGTGGCACCATAAAATACACACACAATTCCTGAGAGGGGCTTGTCAGAAGGATATCCCCGCATACCATTTAATGGGAAAAAAATAATTATTCACGGATTGTTAGCTTTGCTTTTTACAAACAATGAGTCCAGTTAATTTTGTCATATCACTGGCTTGTGTTTGCAAGCTTCAATCACTCCTTTAAAACAGCCCAGCCTTCCCAGGGCACATGGAGTGAAAAGGCATCATTTTAATGGGCTTGTAGCTAATTAAAATGTGTGACATTCAGAATGTGGCTGGAACGTGGCATAAAAAAGTAATGACAGGACAATACATCATGTCACGGACAAGTGGCTAAATGTGAGCTGTGCTGGCAAATACCATGGTGAAAAATCAGCTTGAACCAGGCTCCTCCAAGCATTCAGGAACATCTATTTGTTTGCATGTTTCATCCAGAAGTGGTGGATGTGTTCTCACTATGGATAAGTTTCATGACCTGTTTTGCAATTTTCCAAGGTTCTGTCTTTGATGTCCTGGTGTAGATTGACCTCTGTCCTCACAGCCGGATGCGTGGCTGCTGTCAGGGACAGTGTGGTGAACAATGTTTGATTCCCAGGGACAGCATTGCAGGGAACAGCAAAGATTGGTGGGTTTTGCCTGATGTTGTGTATTCTGGGCGGCTTGGTCTCCTTCAGTGCACGTGTTAAAGAAATGAACATATTCCACTATCCCAGGGTGCTCCAAGCCCTGTCTAACCCGGCCTTGGACACTTCCAGGGATCCAGGGGCAGCCACAGCTGCTCTGGGCACCTTGGGCCAGGGCCTCCCTGTGGCATTCATATTCTCTGAAAAATCCCTTTGCCCAGGATTTGTCTCCTGGGAAGCTGAGAAGCCTCAGAGAAAAGGAAAACAATTCTTATCTCATTTGCTTCTCCTGTGTTGTGCTCATGTGGAACGTGTTTGGAGATTGTTCACCCACAGGTGATTGTTTCATTGGATTCTGCTGTGAGTTGTTTTCACTCTTTGGCCAATCAGGGCCAAGCTGTGTCAGGACTCTGGAAAGAGTCACGAGTTTTTGTTATTATCTTTTTAGCCTTCTGTAAGTATCCTTTCTGTATTCTTTAGTATAGTATAGTATTCTTTAATATAATAAAGTATTAAAAAGTAACAACTTAGCCTTCTGAGAACATGGAGTCAGATTCATCATTCCTGCCTTCGTTGGGGCATTTCCTTGCAAATACAATACCTCCCCACCTTCACAGGGAACAATTCCTTCCCAAAATCCCATCTTCTTTCAGTCTGAAAGTGTTCCCCTTTGTCATATAACTCCATGCCCTTTCCAAATGTCCCTCTCCAGGTCTCCTGTACCTTTAGGCACTGAAGGTTCTGGAAGCTCTCCCTGGAGTCTTCTCCAGGCTGACAATCCCAATTCCCACAGCCTTTCCTTATAGGAGACATGTTCCATCCCTCTGGTCCTTAGAAGAGCAGTTTCAAACAGTAGCCTGGCTTTTAGAAGGCAGCTCACCAAAAACCCAGCCTGAATCAGAAAGGCTCCAGAAAAAAATTTGGAAATGATGGTAGGATGGGCCAGTTTGGATTATGTTTGTACAACCTGTACTGGTGGAAGGTGTCCCTGACCATGGCATGGGGCTGGAACTAGCAGGTTTTTGAGGTCTCTTCCAACTCAAACCATTCTGTTCCATAACTGAGGATCCCAAAGAGATGATGAAAGGAAATATTGCTGTATGGGCTGATAAAGTTCAATATTTTTGTGTCCTAGCCTTCTTCCTTTCGGCTTTTCAAACTATTTCTATTTATTGCAGATAATTAATTCTTTTTCTTTCTTAGCTATGAGTGTTGGCTCACACTACTAAAGAGCCTAAAAAGGCTCTTTTACATTTAAAATCTTGTTAGAATTAACCCCAGATTCTTAACTTAGCAGTCAAAATGGACTCCATGCTGAACACAGCAATTCTTTTTAAAAAAAGGGAATTAAGAATATCTATTTGTCTGCTTTTCAAGGAGACTAATGTTAGAAAAGGGAAAAAAGGGAATAAAGAAAGGAAACAAAATGTACCAGTACTGTTAGATTTATTGCTTTTATTATAGTTTCTTTGGCTTATGTAAATTTAACTGAAATTTTTCAGACCATTAATCCATAACACCAACTATAGCCCTCTTTGTTCTTAATTAAAAACAGATGGATTGATAGAAGAGGGATGAGATTTTCAGAAGTACTCAATGCTGGCCAAACTCTGCTTTGATGAAGTCAGTGCTGAAAACTCCTCCAGAATCTATTGAGAACAGAGCAGAGATGAGCATTTCTGAAACCCCTTCTAGAGTGAACTGCGGTGAGGGATCATTTCTGAGAGCATTCCCAGGGGTTCCGCATTGTGGTTTCCATGAAGTTTGGTTTTTTTTTTTTTTTTTTTTTTTTGTCTTAAAACTGGTTTGAGCTGTTTAAAATCTACATCCCAAATAGGTTTTTTGGACTCGAAAGGAATCTCTTAGATCTGTTGTGGTTGGGTTCAGAAATTTGGAGTGGCTTGCAGAAAAGTGCATTAAAAACACACATAAGGGATTTGGGAGACGCCACAAGTAGGAGTGTTTGAAAGCTGAAATGAGACAAATAAATGTGGCAGGAATGGATTTTGAAAGTCTCAAACTGTTTATTACTTGCAACTGACACAAGTCCCAAAGGTCAGTAGTAGTTTTAACACCTCTGTCCTCTGGTAAAAACCAGAAAGGACAAAAGAGCCAGACACAACAGATGAGTCGTGGTGCAGAGTTGAGAGAGAGGAACTACCCTGCAGCATCAGGAAAGAGAATTCATAGTTTAGAACACAATGATTTAGGTTGGAAGAGACTTTAAAACCCATCCTATTCCACCCCCTGCCATGGGCAGGGACATTTTCCACTGTCCCACGTGGCTCCAAGCCCTGTCCAACCTGGCCTTGGATGCTTCCAGGGATCCAGGGGCAGCCACAGCTGCTCTGGGCACCCTGTGCGAGGGCCTGCCCACCCTCACAGGAAACAACTTCTTCCTAACATCTACTCTAAATCTAAACAGTTCAACCAAAGTCTAAACCATCTTAAAATACCAAAATTCTCCGTGATTCAAGGCATCAGGTCTGGTGTGGCTAAATTTCATGCCAAGCCTGAAATTTTTTGCTGTGGAGGCCCATTTTGTTTATCCTTGCCAGGTGGAAAGACAAAATGTGTTACAGAGACTCATTTCTGGAGGGATCAGATGGAGAACAGGACATGAAGTGACAGAATTGACCTGGTGGCTGTGTCTCTAACTGGCCCAACGCCTGTGAAAACATACGGTCCCTTTGCCACCACGGAGGCTGGAGGAGAGGCAGTTTAATGGGGCTCTGCACACAAGTTTTAGAGCCTTTCATAGCACAGATATAAATGATACATTTCATCTTTACACCACCCTTCTAAATCACTAAAAAGTAAATTCACTTAATGCTGAAAGGCAGAAGCCCTGAACTGCTGCTTTGCTTTGCTATTTATAGTGTCAGGACCAGCTCTGGCTTAATCTTCTGGGTGTCATTCAATATATTTCTGACCCAACCAGGTAGAACAGAAGACTTTGGCTGTATTTCCAAGCTCTCAGAGGTTTTAAGACAATCCCACAGCTTTTGCTGCAAGTAGTTTTTGCAGCGTACTGATTAATAATCTCAGGGAGAGTGTAAGTGTCCACAGGAAAACATCAGCTGCAGACCAGAAAAGAAAATCACCCCCCAAATTTTAAAAAAACCTCAAACAACAAAAAGCATCCAAAAAAAAAGGAAAAAAAACATAACCCACACACAAAAAAACTTTTAGAAAAGGGACATATTGACTTCATTTTCCCAGCAGATGTCTTTGCTGAAGCCCCTCCCTTCCCTGGCTCCATTTGTGCCATGTTAATTGTCGTAACTATGCCCTGTAGCTCCTTGGTAGGAGAATTGTCACAATTAGCCTGTGACTTTGCACCAGCTGTCTTGGCATAGACAAGACAACGTGCTTTGGACTCTGAACACCTGCAAACCCAGTCCATGGCGGATGTTTGAATGCTCCAACCAAAACAGCTGTTGCGTTTCAGGCTTGTTCTCTTAGGGAGGCTAGGGGGAGAGAGGTGGAAAAATGTCTGTATACTGGGATGCTATAATTTTCCCTTTTTGAGGTTTATTCTGTGCATTCTCTCCCAGTGTGCTGATGGAGGGATGGCCCCAGCAGTTATCTGGAGATCACACAATTTGTAGGGTTCCATATGTTGTTAGTTCTGAGTAGCTAAATAGAATGGGGGCAGGGGGTGAAAGAGAAAAAAACCTCCACATTTATTTTGATTTATTTCTAATTGCTCCCTTTCCAGGGCTCTGAAAGGACAGTGTGGTTTGGTTGGTGCACTTCTGGATGAGTGTGATCTGGGAGCTGGCAGGCAGCACTTTGGCAGTTTTACCCCAGTGAGTTTAATAACCCAACGAGAATTGCCCAGAACAGTGGGATCAGATTCACAGAACGAGCCATGAATGCATTTCTGTTCCCCAGTAACTGCTCAGTGGGATTATTCAAGAGATTTAAATGTGGGTGGCATCAATTTGAAATGCAGATGGTGTATCTTATTAAACACCATTTTAGCTATTTGTAGTGCTCAGAACAGTATTTGCCCTGAATTTAAATAACGATGTACAGTATTTGTTAAAAAACATGCTTGGGCATGTTTTGTTTAATTAGTGGCTTGAAATTTCCTAGCATATGGCTTGTCATTTGCTAAAAAGATATGCAATTATGAAGTTCCTTGAAGTTTTACTATTTAAAAGCAAAATTAACTTGGTGTGTTCAGCAGTTAATGGCAGGCCATTAAATACAGTATTTACTAAACAAAAGACATATAGGAGCAGCTGAGTGTGCCTGTGCCATCTGTACCTCGAGCACTGTACATCTTTTCGTTCACAGGAGGTAGACTGGACCCACTCTGCTCCCACAGTTCATTACCAGAGTTTTCTGCACTTCAGTGCAAATGACATCGTGTCTGGTTATTATCTTTAAAGGCCTGGATGCCGCTTTAGAAGCATCAATTTAATTTTTATACTTCAGGAAAGCAAGCAGACCATCTGCTTAGAAATCCCAGCACTTTCTGAAGAGCTGCAGATATTTCTTTTCCCTGTCAGGTTTCGAATGGCCTTTTAAAGTTTTTGAAACTTTTCAGTTGCCTGCCTGTTCATTTTTGATTAGGAAATGGAAATGAGAGTCTGGAAGACTGAAGGATGATGCATGAGGGTTTTTTTTTTCCTCCCCATAACTTACCTGCTCAGCTTCTACTCCTCATCACGACAGATGAGTAATTCAGTGTCTGCTTCCCTCCACCAGCTCAGCTCGAGCCAGTTCCTCCATCCAACACCTCCATCACTCCCCAGTTCCAGCAGAGCTGATGGAAAGACTTGCCTCAGGCATCTCCACCACCCCTCATTGCAGGCAATATTATGCACTCAAGTGAGTCACAGATTGGAGGATTCTCATTTTTTCTCCTGAGAGCGACTTATCTCGGCAAGGGAAGCGGAGAGGGAAGCAATGGAGCCTGATGAAGAAGTGAGAAGGGAATGACCCCCCCAGCCTGACACATTCCTTTCCTTCACAAGTCTGATTTCATGGCTTCATCACACGCTGCACTTCTTCAGGCACAGACAGCAGGATTCATCTCGGTGCATTATAGACATCCACACAAGAGCCAGGCCCTCCCAGGCTGTGAATTTATGCAAGAAATAGGCTTTTTATAGGGTTTTACTTTTTCTATACATCTCCCTCTTGAAGAGGTGAATGACAGCCCTGAAAGCCCCGTTTCTGGTCATTAACTGTGAAGGGAGTGTAGGTATCTGCACTGAGATAGAGACTCCTAGTGAAGAGCACACAAAACTCATGGATGAAATCTTCAGGTATCACTGAAAAATTCCTGTGGATTTCAGGAAATTCAGGGTTTTGCTTTGTTTCCTCTCTTATCACCACTATATCTTTGTTCAGTAAGAACAAGATGCTCAGCTCATCAGAGGGACAACCAAAGCCATGATCCTTTCCAGGGTGAGCTGTCAAGCAGTTCAAAAGAGAAACAAAACAAACAAGAGGGGAAAAGGTGGGAAATCAGAAGCATTAATCCATATCTCTGTTTCTTTGTGGATGGTATTTATCTTCTCACCTTAGCCAGGCTTGCCAATGCTTTTGCTTATATTTTACTTTCATCCTACTGGCCTGACCACAGTATCCCACCATCCCCCTGATCTGCTTCATTCCCTCTCACCATGACTTTTTCAGCATTCTCCCTTGATTTCCAGACAGAACTCCTGCCTTTACCACAGTGCTTCTGTGGTGGTGTTTGCAGGGGTCCCAGGACAAGGGAAGAGATGAGAAACTTGACTCCATGTTTCAGAAGGCTGATTTATTATTGCATTATATATATTATATTAAAAGAAAATTATATACTAAGACTATACTAAAAGAAAAGAGAAAGGATTTCATCAGAAGACTAGCAAAGGAAAGGAATGGAGTGATGATAAAATCTTGGGACTGCTCACAGCCTCAACACAGGTGGCTGTGATCGGTCATCAAGAAAAAACATGCTGGGTAAACAATTCTCCAAATCACATTCCAAAGCAGCAAAACATGGAGAAGCTGAAGCTTCCCAGCTTCTCAGAAGAAAAGATCCTGGCAAAAGGATTTTTCATAAAATATGTCTGTGACATGCTTGCTTCTGCTCACTCCTCACTCGGCCTGCTCCACTCCTTTCCCTGATCACTGATTTCCTACCCCAGCTCTGTTATTTTTTACATGACTGTCTGATCTCTCTGTCTAATGAACAACTCCCCTGACTCCCAGCTCCCTGCTAATGAAGATGGAGAGAGCTTTACCTCTTCACTCATAGAACCCTGGGCAATATCACGTAGCAAAAGGAATTATTATACAAAAATAGGTCCGTAATGTGCTCACTCTTTCTTCTTCTGTGACTGAGAGTGACTTCCTCAAGGGGAATGTTTCTTTTGCTATCCACCTTCAGCTCTTATTTCGATTGGTTTTTGTGGGGCAGGAATGCTCTGAACAAATGGGAAAAGAAGGGAAAGGAAAAGGGAAAAGGGGAAAGGGAAAGGGGAAAGGAGAAAAAAGGGGAAAGGGAAAAAAAGGGGAAAGGGAAAAAAAGGGGAAAGGAAAAGGGGAAAGGGAAAGGGAAAAAGGAAAGGGGAAAGAGAAAGGGAAAAAGGAAAGTGGAAAGAGAAAAGGAAAGGGAAAAAGGAAAGGGGAAAGAGAAAAGGGAAGGGAAAGGGAAAAAGGAAGGGAAAAGGGAAAGGGAAAGGGAAAGGGAAAGGAAAGGGAAAGGGAAAAGGACACCTTCTGCCAGACCCAATTGTTCATCTAATGAATTGTCTTTGGATTGGTGCTTCTTTTTGACTTTTTAAAGCCTCCAAAGTGCTGCATTTTTGGTCCAGAAACGATGAGTTGAAATGGTGTTTGATCCCCTGAGTGGAAGTTCCTTGCTGGACAAAGGACTTTTTTTTTTTTCCTGCAAAGAATTGAAAGGGAATAAATTAAAAAATGCCCCAGGTCCTTCATTCTCTTTCAGCATTTAACTGTCACTCCAGCAGCAAAATAAGTCCTCACATATCAGAAGAAACCAATGAGACTTGATAGCAAAGCATTAGAGGCATGGTGGAAGGAGGGAATCACACAGACTTTTAAAAACACAAACACATTCTAAATAAATAGGAAAACATGACCTTTCATCCCTAGCCTCACACATTCAAATGGGATTCATTGTGGTTCAATTTTGACCTTTTCAGGTGCCCCAAAGTCTAAACAGTGTTTATGACATCCAGTTAAGGGCCACTCCAAAAATACATAGAATATTCAGAAGAAACAATAATAAGGATTCACCACGAGGAGTTCATTCCTCCAGGTTGTTGAGAGCCAATGCTTGGGGTCTCTGTGTTTGGGGATGTCATTGCCCAAGAACAAGACACAAAAGACACCTTGACAAGTTGTCATTAAAGATGTCATGGCAATAGCTGTGAGTGCAGGAATTCCTGCTCTGTTGCCCTGGCAAAATTCACATTCAGATGATTACATTTTGCCTGCTTACACTCAGGCTGCATTTTCAATTCCATGTGTCATTGTCCTTGTCTTCTCATCTTAAATTATTGTATAGTGCTGCTGTGCATTATTAAACAGTTGCCACATTTCATCCCAGTGGATCTTGCATTTAAATGATGGATTTACAAAGGTTCTGCTGCTTTGTTAAGCTTGCCTGTACAGCTGGTTGAGGGTTTACCTCAAGAAAAAAAAGTTTTCCTTCAAAGAAGACTTGAAAAGTCACTGGGTTTCATTAAAAGTTGTCAAAATCTTTTCCCTCTTTCATTTTTCCCCCAAAGTTTCTGTTTTTTGAATTGAAAATTAAATTAAATAGAGGTATATAAAAGAAACGCTGCTACAAATCAATGCCATTATTAACAAAAAACCAAATTTTTCCAATTAAACACTTAAAATCATTCCAACAGTATTTTAGCCATTCGCTTTCTGGATATTGCAGTGAAATAAAAAAAAAAGTAAAAGAAAGAAAAAAGGAATCTATTTCAAGCAACTGAGAATGAAAACAATGGCTGAGCTGCAAATATCACAGCAGAAATCTTTCAATTGTTTCCAGCAAGTCCTTTTTTGTGCATCATCCTTTGAAACTTGAAAATTTCAAAAAGAAAAACTGCCTTTAATTCTGTTTTTCAGTACTTGTATCCATAAAATGAAACCCAAGTGCAATTTGTTTCTTAGATTAGAAGCTCAATGAGACAGGGATCACTGCTCCATGAAATTAAGCACATTGTGTGTAGGCTGAGGGAACATTCCTGAAAATACAAAGAATTAGGATGTGTCCCAAGGAGGATGCAGGGGCTGTCTGGGGGGTTTCAAGAAATGGAGAACTTAGTTACAGGCAATGATATAAGATATAAATATTAGGGGCGGTTGAAATCTGTCACAGACATATTTGCTGAAAAATCCTTTGCTAGGATTTTTTCTCCTGAGAAGCTGAGAATCCTCAGAGGAAAAGAAAAACAATAATTATCTGCTGCTGTGGAATGCAACAGGTGCATCTTTGATTGGTCCATGTGAGTTGTTTCTACTTGATGACCAATCACAGTCCAGCTGTGTTGGGACTCTGGTCAGTCACAAGATTTTATTATCATTCTTTTCCTTTCAAGCCTTCTGATGAAATCTTTTCTTCTATTCTTTTAGTATAGTTTTAATATTTTATTTTAATATAGTATATATAATAAAGTAATAAATCAGCCTTCTGGAACATGGAGTCAAGATTCTCGTCTCTTCCCTTGTCCTGGGACCCCTGTGAACACCTCCACAGAAATGAGATATTGAGGAGAGGGGTTGCCTGTTGATATTCAAGACCAGGTTGGATGGGCTTGGAGGAACCTGGGATAGTGGAAGGAGTCCCTGCCCATGGCAGGGGGGTGAAGCTCAAAGATCCTGAAGTTCCCTCCCAGTCCAAACTGTCCTGTGAATCTGTGCCATGATTCCATGGCAGCTGCTGTGCTTCAGCTACTGTTCAGTGGCAAATGAAGAACTGAGATTGATGGGCCCAGTCAGGGAAACCATCACAGTGTCTGTGTGTTGTCCTATCTTGGGGATAAAATAATCCCCACATGCAAAATTAGAACACTCAACACCCTTGGAAGAGAACTCAGGCTATTTTAGGACCTGTGGAAAATCTCTAAGGATGCAGATTCCCTAGAAAACTTTAAAAAGCTTTAAAGCATCTCCATTTATTTATAGGCAGTTTCACAAAGTCAGCTGCTAAAAGGCAGTGAGATTTGTGTTGTGGAGTCCTTTTAGAAACAACGCATTTCTCAGGATCACAGTTCTGACTGGGGCTGAACTCCACACTCAAATGTAAATATTTTCCATGGCTAAAAGCACTGGCTGCAGAGGCAGCCCTAGGCAAACACTGATGTGCAGGTTGAGTAGGTAATTTTGGAAAGCAAGAGCAAGCCAAGATGTGCCACACTTTGGAAAGACATTGCCAGGTCCTACTCTTAGGAAAAATTTCCCTTTGTGTTGTTTTAGAAGTCCACAGTCTACTTGTCTGACCATAAATAATTTCCAGCTCTGAGAACAGATGGGATTCTGCCTCCTGGATTTTATAGAAGCTTTTTGTGGCTATAAGGAAGATTTTGGGAGATGTGTATTACTGATATAAAAAAAGAGAGGCCTCCCATCACCCCCTGTGCTGGATCCAGCCTATGTTTTAGAGAAAACCTGAGATTGCTATCAAATATTCTGGTTTAATGTGCTGGGACTCCAAAGAGAACATGAACACAGCGAAGCTGGAAGAAAGTATCATTATTCTTCATTATTACCACTTTTTTTTTTTTTAAATCATCAAACTAGATTAAGGGAAGTTGCCTCACAAATTAAAGGCAGCTTTAGAGCTGTTTGTAACTTGAGTGATGGAAAAACGAGCAGGTAGGAGTCTTTTGGATGATTTTGAAGGGACTGATCCTTTTTTCTTCCAAGTTCAGTAAGCAAGGCAGCACCTACATAAGTAGAATCTTCAAGGATTTTAAAGTGTTTAAGGTGAGGTTTATTGCATTTGGAGGGAGGAACAATGAATCTGACTCCATGTTCTTAGAAGGTTAATTTATTATTTTATGATACTATATTATATTAAAGTATACTAAAGAATACAGAAAGGATACTTACAGAAAGCTAACAAGATAATAATGAAAACTCCTGACTCTTTCCAGAGTCCCAACACAGCTTGGCCCTGATTGCCCAAAGAGTGAAAACAACTCACAGCAGAATGCAATGGAACAATCACCTGTGGGTGAACAATCTCCACACACATTCCACATGAGCACAACACAGGAGAAGCAAATGAGATAGAATTGTTTTCCTTTTCTCTGAGGCTTCTCAACTTCCCAGGAGACAAATCCTGAGATTTTTCCAGAGAATGTGAATGTGATAGAGGTTGAACAGGGCTTGGAGCAGCTGGATGCAGTGGAAGTTGTTGGATGGTTTTTCAACCCCAACCATCCTGTGATCCTATGAATGGACAAGGGTTTTGTGATAGCCCAGTTTAGAGGACACTAATATATGGCTAAATGAGACAGAATTCTTAATTCATGCAGGAAATGCATGGGTGAATTCCAACCGTGCATCTCATTTTATTTTCAGATAATTCCACGAGCATCAACTAATTAATCCTCAAAGAACCTTAAAGCAGACAGCTGGAAAGGACAGTCAGGCAGACATGCCAGTAAATATTTAATTTCTTCTTCTTCCTTTTGGTTTGGGTTTTTGTTTTTGGTTTTTTTTTTATGGTCTTTTTTTATGGAGTAATTCCACAGGTGGGTTTATTGGTATCAGCTCATTAGAAGCGGAAACAACTGTGACATGGTAGATAAGACAGATTTCCAAAAAATAATCCTGGAGGTGATGTAACACTGCGAGGAGAAATCACCTCTTTCAGTGGCACATTGCAGAGAACAAACGAAACAGCAAAATGTGCAGTGACACAGATGCTCAGGGGACTCTTGCTTTATCTCTAACCACAAAGGCAAGACTGTCCCTTCTGTGCAGCAAGGATGTGCCAGAGGAGGGGCTGCCATGGCAGAGAACAGCCACAATAAAGTCTCCCAGCCCAGAATTTCTCTGCTCCCGTTTCCAGCCACTCACCCCTCAGGCCAGGCTGAGGTGAAAAAACTCCGACCTGGCACTCAGACCCACCAGGGAATTCTTGTCTGGGCAATGTGAGGCTGGATTTTGGCTCTCTATTGTAAATGCAGGGCTACCATCAAAGGAAGGAATGATGAGGAGGACTCTATCTTATTAAAAGGTTAATTTATTATTTAATTTACTAAATTATATTAAATCTTAGGTTTCTGTGGTTGAGATGACCCCAGAGGTATTAAAAAGTCTTTTTTTTCACAGCCCCACAACCAAAGAAGTTGAAATTCGCTAGTTCTGCTTTTCAAGGTTGTTTATTTTTCCTTATCTAATGCATTCTTTCTCTGACCTGCTGAGGTCTGTCCAGCAGGTCAGGTTGAGGGACACTGACCACCTTGGGGTGGTGTTATCTTTTTAGACTAAAAACAACATGTACTTTATTTACAATAATTTTCCAATACCTATCACCTATGTTAGACAGTTTGTCTCTGCTCTAAACCAATCCAAAAGTGCCACCATCACAGCAGAAGGTGGAGAACAAGAAGAAGGAGAAGGACAGGACATGCCCAAATTTCTCCATTTTGCCTCTTGAACCCCCATTCTAAAATCCCCAAAATTCAACTTTTTCACCGTGTGACAAATTAACTATCATTCTACTCAAACCCTTGTGGCTCATAAACCTTCACATAAAGTTGGTAATGGTTTCCATGGGCTCAAATCAAAGGCACAGGTGTTTGTGACTCTGTGCCAAGGTCTCTGATCCCCCTGTCAGGGTCTCGAGTCGTCCAGGGCAGCCAAAAGAATGTCCTGGGTTCTGACAATTAAAGAATACTATAATAAACTAAGGAGTACAGAAAGGATACTTACAGAATGCTAAAAAGGTAATAATGAAAACTCCTGACTCTTTCCAGAGTCCCAACACAGCTTGGCCCTGATTGGCCAAAGAGTGAAAACAACTCACAGCAGAATCCAATGAAACAATCACCTGTGGGTGAACAATCTCCACACACATTCCACATGAGCACAACACAGGAGAAGCAAATGAGATAAGAATTGTTTTCCTTTTCTCTGAGGCCTCTCACTGCCTTCCATCTTCCCAGGAGAAAAACCTTGGGCGAAACAATCATGTTCAGAGAATGTGAATGCCACAGCTCTGCTCACCCCACCTGTGTCAAGGGGCTCAGGCACACTCTGTGAGCCCAGCCTGATAGATTTTCTACCCTGAATTATGCCCTGGCCATCTTCCAGCCAGGCCATTGGGGACTATGATGTTGTTAAATCCGATTCCCTTGCAGGGTCAGGATTGATCAACACAAGGCTTATTTTTGCAGCACAAAGGAAATGTTTATTGGCCAATTCCTGTAGCAGTAGGAGATGTGAGTAAATCTCCCTCTGCCCTCACAAAGGTCAGCTTTTCAAATTACCCTCACCCATGTACTGCACCAGGCCATGAGGAAAGGTGTGGAGCACCTTGGCCACACTGAGGAGAGGGAGGGCTGTGGTTAACTCAGCACCTTTCAGGAGCAATTCTTCAGGGCCCTCTCATTCCACTTGAGCCAGGATTCAGTTCACGCTCCAGCTTAAGAAGGAATCCTGCCTATTTCTGCTGGTTTTGCTTCAGCAAAAATGTGAAACCAATCCGCTGGCTGTATTTCAGCTTGGATAATTACATTTTGCTCACATAAATTACTTTATTAGTTTCAAAGAGGGGAAATTACTCTCTGCTAGCTCTTCCAAAGCTATTTGGTAGTGTTAGCAGGGAAGATGAAACTGGCCAACCCACCAGAGAGGTGGCTGTGTTTTGATGGGGGATGAAATTCCCCTTGCAGGGAACGTGTTTTGAGCAGGGAACTTCAGTCCATGCCCAGCCTACATGAAAGATGGAGAGCTATTAACTCCTTTCTGAGCTTCACAGCTCTCAGCCTGTGATGTATCTCCCTCAGCCTGACTCTCATGTATCAGACTGGCTCTCTGACAGCTCTTCTGGGATGGCTTAATAAAGCCCTATTAAATCCTCATTTTCCCATTGTAAGCTGGCTGGATTTTGCCTTTCTTCTCTCTATCACCAGCCCCCTTCCTTTAGGACCCACTGGGCATTGTTTCCTGCTGTCACCCAGGTTAGCTGCAAGGCTGCTTGGCTCTTCATCCATCACATCTGGAGGAGCCAGGATTTTCCAGACAAGATAAAAATCTTGTTGGTGACCTAAACACCCAGTTCTGCATCCCAGTGTCACAGCATCCATCCTTGCCTCTGCCTGGCACAAACTGCAGCTCCCAAATCATTCCCTACTGCTTTGAATGATCCTTCTAGAGCCTGATGTGGGAAATATGCTTTAACTTATCTTCACCCTTCTATCTTTCTGAGGCAAGCTGGTTTTTCCCCTCTGTACCACATCCAGTATTCTTATATTATATCTTGGGCATTAAATCCATCACAAGTTTCATCTTTCTTATTCTTTCCCACCCTTCTTAAATTTCTTCAGTGTTCTCATCTATTCCATCACTCATTCCAGCCTTGATGTTTCCATTGTCATCACTTTTGTTGTCACTCTCATGCCTGAAACGTCCTAATTTTTCTCATCTTTTAAGTATGAGACCGCAAATTAACATCCTGCCTGAGTCAGGGAATCAGCAGCATTATCTTTATGATTATTCATTAAACAGAAGTTTTAGGACAGCAAATGCATATGCATCAAGTTATTGTTCCCAAAGTCTGATTGTTCAAACACTCATTCTGTGAATTGTTGCTGCAGGAGGAAATTTCCCCAGTGTTTGAGGAGCACAGCAAAATACAAGCAGGATGGGAAGGTTTTGAAGTGCAATGGGCAAGATTTTCTTGCAAAACTCATGAGATTTGGAGGTGTTGGACTGATTCATTTGGTCAGACCTGGTGTTTTACAAAGGTTTATGCACAACTAATCTGAATATTGCCAGAGGTCCCACAGATTGGGATGTGCAGGAAGGAAAGGATTGGCCTAAACCATTTATTTGGGCAGGAATTTTAGGTAATTCTACCCATCAGCTGTGAACTCATCTCATCTTGGCTGCTGAAAGGATTATTATTTTTTTTAATCTAAGCTTTTTCAATTTCTTGAGGTTGCAGCAGTTTTAATGAATTTGGGGGTTCTGGTCTTGCACTGTTATTCAAACATGAAGAGCCCAACACTGCAAAAAAAGCACAAATACATTCCCTGAATATCCTTAGAAAATATATGAAATAAAATAAATATTGTATCAAAATTTCCCATCTAAAAAAAATGTGTTGCATTTTTTTCAAATGGGAAATTTAATGAACGAACTCAATTTTAAAAGCTGTGGATGTTGAATATTTCAGACAGTGGAAGATCTTCCTCACCAGTCATTTTATCAGCTGCTAATGTACACAGTGTTTGCCATTTTCTTCTTTTGAATATCCCTCTATGATTACTATTTTTCTCACTAAATACTTAAATACCTTTTATTCATCACTTTGTATGTCTGTTCTCCCTCTCCCTCTCCTCTCATGGGCAAAGCATATTTATGCAAAAATGGGATTGGAACAAACACCAGGATGTAAGAAGAAACAGGGGTGCTGGACATGAACAGAAATTCAAGATATTTGCCCTAAATTACAGCAAAACTTTGGGCTCCTGTACTCCAAGAGAGGTTTATAAAGGTCATCTACTTGTTAAGCCTTAGGCAAAAACCACCTGGAAAGGAAAATTTGAGTTCCATAAATGATCCTGAAGCCATGACAAATTTTTAATCTTGAATCAGTGGTAAAGAGGATGCATTGTTTAATTTTTCCTTACTGCATTTTTGTTTTGCAGAACTTAAATATTCCAACTTTTCATTCCAAATCCACTGATCACACCAAAGCTACCTGTGTTTCTCCAAAATCAAAATGTTCTTCCCACTGCTCCCCAGGACAAAGGGTTTCTGCACGTTCTCCTCTGTGGAAAAGAGTTGCACAGACTGCCAGGAGCTGGGATCTTGGAACCTGGACAGCTGTGCTGCCAAATGGGCTGGGAAATTTGGGGTTTAGTCAAAGCATTTGCAGTTCTGGTGCGCCTTCCCCATGAAAAGAGGCCAGATGAACTCTCGTGGTGCTGGGAAGCCTGGAAACGTCTGATCCTGAAGAATCCACACTCAGAGCTTCCTGCAAATCCACCCAGCAGTCAAAGGAGCCCAAGTTCATGGCTATTTGTAGGCACAATTTTCTTGGTCTTCACTGCAAATAGATCCTCTAACTGAAGTTTCAGCTCTGCAATTTCTAATGGAGAAGCATTTTGCTCTGAGAACTCCTATTTTTAGTTAGAGTTCCTCCAGAGCTTCAGGGCTGCTCTCCAAGCCACAGCTTTTCCACTGGGCTGCTGGTTCTTTGACTTTTTTCCTGCTTCTGTGTGGAAAGTGCTTGAAATGGTATTTCATGTTCAGACTCAGATGTTTATTATTTCTTATCTACATTATAGTCTCACAAGGTGTGAGTTCTATAGTATTTTACTAACAAGTTACAAAATGGCCTCAAATCTGTCTTTACAAATTCTTTTAAGGAAAAGACTATCTAATTAAGAAATGATACTTAAATTATTTTTACTTTTAACTTAATAACTAATTACTTTTATCTTACAATGTAGAGTTTTATGTCTAATTACAAAATACTACTTAAACCTATGATGAAAAAAGTGAAGAAGAAAAACCAACCACTACCTTAAAACTTTTCTTAGCTTTATGGTACTATATTCTAAAACTTGAAGCTGTAAGTTTTCTACTATGTGATATTACACAATTCTATTCAAATTACACATTTATGATCTCAGTTCTATTGTTCAATTTTAGGAGCCTTCTCCACAGCCTCAAGTCAAATATAGGTGTTCTTTTGGGGGTCAGTCCCTGCCAGCACAGAAAGCCCAAAATTCTCAACATCCAGAATTCCAACACTGGACTTACAGGGAAGCAAGGGAAATGTTGACTGCTTCTTTTGCCCTGGGAAATTTCCCCTTTCCACATCACTGAGATACACCCACAGAGCCGCAGAGAAATGTTTCCCTCTTCCAAAATAAATTACATTAAAATCCCATAGCACGTTACAGAAGCCAATTTTGATATTACCTTTGAAATCCTGGGATTCATATTTTAAGAATTCTTGCTTTGTCACCGTTTCCAACCTGAGGAAACGCCAAATGGACATGAGCTCAGGTGTGCTGGAAAGGAGGGCTGGGGTGTGATAGCTGTGCTGTGTGGAGCGTCAAATCTGAGGAAATGCAGCCAGACAATGTGACAACAGGGATTAGACTCCATAAAAATTTCAGTGTTGTCCTTGAGAGAGGAGTCCTGGAACAACTGCATTGCATAACAGCACCATCACTTATTAAGGGTATCTTGTAATTGCTAAGGAAGCCATTAATGACAATTTGCTTCAAACCCAAACAGCTGGCTCTGTGACCCTCTAGGTAACAACAAATACGTGAACAGGAGGAACAGGAATAATTCAAATCCACAATATATCCAGTTGCTGTTCTAAATCCTAAGGTATTAACTTTTAATGTATATTTCAATGACAAATCAATCCTGACACTTTTTCTGTTTAAATATGTAGCCATTGATTGTGGAAAACAAAAAGTGGATTTAATTATTTTCTTATTTATTTTATTTTGTCAGTGCAGCACTAGTTTATTTGGGTATAATCACTCTCATTCATGTGTAAAAAACCCCTCAAGAATGCATTGTTTTCCTAAGAGCATCACCATCGTAAATCAGGGTAGCTGCACTGACTTTAGAAATGCTGCCATGATTTATTTGATTTGTAGCAGCTGTGGATCCAACCCTCCATTCTTGGTGCTTGGTACCAGCACAACCCATCACTGAACTTTACTAGAAGGTTTCTGATCAATACCAAAAAATGGAGGATTTTTTTTTTCTTCCCCATGACAAGGATTTCTAGCTCTCTTTTAAGATTCTAAACCTGCAAAGTACTCAAACCCAACTTTTCTGCAATTTTCAAGGGCCTCTCGTGGAGTTCAGTGGGAAACTGAGGCTCTTGACCCTCTGCAGGACAGGACCTAAGAGTTGGAAGGAAATTACCTGGCATCTTGTACAACCTGCTAATGTGCTTGTGCATTCATGCACAGTAATTGATCTTACAAGCTCCTGAGTGTTCACTGGACTTGCCATTATACCATGAATATTTTATAGCTGCACCACTGTAATAACAGTAATTACATTTGCCCTTTTGCAGAACCTTTTCTATAAGGGTTTCAAGGTGGTTTATGGATGGTGATTAAGCCCCATGGTCTTCTTGTGGAGTAAGAATTATTATTACCCTTCCGCAAATGGGGAAGCTGAGGTACAGAAAATCTGAACTTGACCTTGCCCAAGGTCATATCTCAAATCACTGCCTAGATGAGGAGATGAATTCAAGGATTCCCATTCCAGGGTTTCTGTTGTTATTTATTTGACTTGGATCATGCCTCTGACTGAAGACAAACTTTCACAGTTGAAACTGCCAATATTTTCCTATTATTTGCAGTATTGCACATTTTGCCTGTTCTGAAGAGTTGCTGTGCCTCACATCGCATCAGAAGGTGCTCACTGAGAGGATTTTGAGGTGCTGCACCCACAGACCCTCATCCTACACGGAGATGCCAGTGGGGACCTGCCACTAAGGATTAACCCAGGCTTGCAGGTACCAACACAAAACCATTAATGCCATCCACAGCTATAAACAAAGCCCGTGCTTGAAAGGCACTTTTCTCTCAATTGCTTTGCTAATAGTGAAACAATGTCCCAAGGTAGATTGTAAAGTCACTGCCTGTCGTTGAGATGGATGGAAATGACTGGCTGTGATTGCTGCTTTGATAAACTTATTTACTACCACAGTGCCAGCCCTTGGCTGGGCTGTAAAAAGGGTGTCATTATTATATAATGATTATATAATGAAAAATACCTATTTACCGAGGGGATAATAAGCCTATTTCCTGAGAGGTACCTCAGTCTAAGTGGGGTGCAGGCTCACAGTCAGAGCAGGGCAGGGCAGCATTTGGGGAGGCAAAGTTCCAGCGCGAAATTCCCGAGCAGCGAGCCCGCAAGCACAGCAGAAGGAAGCTGTGGTATTTTTATCTCAGTGGCAGCTCAGAGGGAACATGAAGTGTCTCCACTTTTCCAGCTTCAGATTTAATGTGACTGGAGCCACATGAGGGATTTCCCTGCAGCTGGGGAGCAGATGGTGCCAGGTTATGCAATGCGGGATGTGGGGACAGCCAGCCAATGCTCCCCGTGGCACTGAGCTGGTCTGGGAGAGGACAACCCTCAGAAACAGACACATAAATATAAAATGTTATCCAAAAATGCAGAATCCTGGCTTGACAGAAGTAACTGGGAAATTATCACTTAATTCTGCCTGTTCAGAACGTCCTTCAGGGAGTTCAGAGATACCTTTGGCACTTAGGAAGACACTGTAATTACTGTAAATGATGTAAAATCCTTTAAGCTATGAGAGATTCGACCAGTCTGATCAATACTTTGCAATAACAAGGTTTAGCTTGGTAAGAACTGTTGTGCAGTAATAACATTGTTTATGATTTATTCTGTTTAGCTTCCAAGCTTTTAGTCCAATAAACCCGTGTATTTGAACAAAACACAGTGCTAGTGGGCTGAGTATTTTGGATTTTGCCACATCGTGCTCCTGGCCTGGCTGGAGGTTGAAAGGGAATGAGGAGGGTGACAACACATCCAAGATAAGCAGGGATTTAACAAGACCACCCTAACCACAGAGAAAGTGCAGGCAACACACCTTGAGAAAGGAGTTATTCCCTTAGCACAAGTTTCCCATCCTCTTTTTTTTTTTTTTTTTAACTTTTCTTCCCTGTGGGATCTATGCATGGATTCCACCCCCAAACAACAGTGGGGTTTCCTGTTCCTAGCAGCTCTTCTCTCTATCTACAGCTCCTGAAAGGTGCCTGTGCTCAGCTGGGGCTGGGCTCTGTCTCCAGCAGCACTGACACAACCAGAGCACACAGCCTCGAGCTGCACCAAGGGAAATACAGGTTGGATAGCAGGGAAAAGGTTTTTACTGAAAAGGTGATAAAGTTCTGGAATGGCTGTCTGGGAGGTGGTGGAGTCCCCATCCCTGGGTGTGTTTAACAAAGCCTGGATGTGGCACTGGGTGCCAGGGTTTAGTTGAGCTGTTGGGGCTGGGTTGGACTGGTTGATCTTGAAGGTCTCTTCCAACCTGGCCATTCTGTGAATTCTGTATGAGCAGCTTTCCTTTTAGTCTTTAAAAGAGGATCATTCATGGGAAAAACATCCAAAGGAAACTTCTTGCCCTGTCTTTGGCTATAACTACTCATCTGAAATAAAACATTGGACATGGCAGCATCCACTGAGTAATGATCCACAGATTGCAGACAGCAGCTCTCTGCACTCTGTGTTCTGAACAGAACTATATTTTAAGTTCAAGCTCTGATTTGCGAACACCTTAAAATGCCTGGAAATTTCACTGCTGCCTTTTTCTTATTCATTTCAGCTCCTGTGCCTCAGCACCTCTCAGCTTTGATGCATTGAGAATCATTAGTAAGTAAAGCACTTTGGATCTATGCTTCTGAGTTTACGTTTCTGAACACAAGCAAAAACTCATACACATTAGTTATTTAGTGAGCTGGAGACTGCTAAAATATATCTCGAGGAAGTTCAGGGATTTTTTCATTTCAGTTCATCTTATTGGGGGTTTTGTTAATGGAAGTTTCAGCAGGTGAGGAGCTCTCTTATTTTTACAAGCACTATATTGTAGTTTAAATGCCATTTCATTAAAAGCTGTTTATGAACAAAACACTTGAAAGCAAATGTGAATTGCCCAAAGCATTTTTCCCCATTGTCTGTGATTAGGCTGTTCCCTGAAATCAGAGATTTGATGGACTTTTGTATTTTTTGCGTTACAGGTTTTTATCCCATGCATGTAACAAATGAAAACCATGAATTGGAGTGGACGTGGCATTTTGAAAACCACAAAGCACTTGATTCATTCAAATTATGTTTACATAGGGATTATTTCACCCACCAGTGAAATGCAGCTGCCTCTGGCTTGGAAAACGTCAGTCTTTAAAAAGAAACATTGCTAAGTGAAAAGAACTTTATCTCTTATAAAACTTGAGGAGGAATGTAGGCTTGCAGAATGTAATTACTCATTTGGATCTTAGCCCAGAAACCAAAGCTATCATTGCCTCTTTAGCAAGAGGAACTTGGAATCTTAAGTGGTTGCACATAATGAAAGCCTTGATTCTGCAACCTTTTTGGAAAATAAAATTACTATTAGTAGTACAATGCTTCCCAAATATTTGGATGTAATTGCACTTATGATTTACACCACACTTTGAACAAGAGACCTCCAGAGGCTCTATAAAAGTAAAGGTGGCTTTGATTTCCAGAACAACCCTGTTCACTGCTGCTGGATCTCCACGTTTCAGAGCCTGAAAAATGTTGTCACAAGGGAAATAAGTGACTCTGTCCTGGCCCCTGCATCCATGCAGAACTTCTCAGTGTTCCAAAAGGAAATTTTCCTGCATGGATCCCTGGCAGCTGCAGTCTCGGGACTTCTGCTGCTCAGAGTGACCCCGAGATGTGTTAGAAAATCTCTTTTCCCAGCCCAACGTAGTCAAAGAAGGAGTCAGAACCCTTAAATTCTCGGTCTCAAGGTTGTTTATTGTTTCTTATCTATAACATTCATTCTCTGGCTGGCTGAGGTCCATTCAGCAGGATAGACAGAGGCACTCTGCTTGCCCCCAGGGCAGTGTTATCTTTTTATACTAAAAACTACATATACATTATTTACTATAACTTTCCAATACCTATCACCTATGTTAGACAGTGAGCTTTTACCTTAAACCGATCCAAAAGTGCCACCATCACAGCAGAAGATGGAGGCCGAGAAGAAGAAGGAGAAAGGCTGGACATGCCCAGATTCCTCCATCTTTCCCCTGAACCCCCATTCTAAAAACCCCAAAAATCTATTTTTCACCCTGTGATAAACTAATTATACTACGTACTAATTCAATTATTCTACTCAGACTTCCATGGCTTGCAGATCCTCATTCAACGTTGGTAATTTTTTCCATGGGTCACAATCAAAGGCACAGGTGTCCTGGGCTCTGTGCCAAGGTCTCTGAGCCCCCTGGCAGGGGTTTGGGCAATCCAGGACAGCCAGAGGGATGTCCTGAATTCCAACACTGCAGCTGCAGGGATGTGACCATCCAGTAATGACTGTGACAGCAGGAGATGCTCTGAAGGATTGCTTCACCTCCCAGCCTATTGATTGTGGGGTTTGTAACAGCATTTTTAGCACTGGTGTCAAAATCGTGGATGGGTTTGTGATAAAACTTCCGTGATTTTTAAAGGCAGTGAGATTCCAGAGTGGGCACATCCATTTTCTCTGTGATGTCCAACATCTGTGCAATCATTTCTACCCACAGCAAAATTGGTGAGGGTGTTCCAGCAGTAAAGATGTTATCATTTTCCTTCTGTATCCTTGGCATTTCCATCAATTTCCCCAAAGGATTCTCTGTCTTCCCTTCCCAGTCTTGAGCTATTGCCAGACTCTCATCTGAAGATCTGTGTTATTTTAAAGTTGTCTTGGTAAAATATCTGTCCCAAAATTGGAGGAGAAGAGAAACATCATCCAAATGGTACTAAAATCCATATTTTACATACTATGGTCATCTCATAAAACCTACTGGAAAGATAAGAAGAGAGTTATGGAGAAAAGAATGGAAGTTTGTGAGGAATGACACATAAATTAAAAAAAAAAAAAAGGTGTGTAGGTTTTCATTTTTTTCTTAAACAGGGAGTTTTGTCTGTCTTAAACTGACAAGATTTCTGGTCAGTGTTACCTTGCAAGATGTTAGAGAGTCTGTTGTGTAAAATCTCTATAGTAATAATTAAAGCTACAATAGCTCCCCACTGTTTATGATCAGAGAATCATAGAATTAAAGACTAAAAGAGTTAAAGAATCATAAAATTAAAGAGTCATGGAATAGTTTGTGTTGGAAGGGACCATAATAACCATCTAATTCCAACCCATGGACAACTGGCTCTAGGTGACCTTGCCTGAGGAGGGAAGTTGGACAACAAGACCTCCAGATGTCCCTTTCAAAATCAGCCTTTCTCTGATTCTCTGATGCAGTAATTCTGTGGCTCTAAATAACTTTCAGCCTTATGAAACTGAAGACCTTCAAAATAAGATCAGAGATGTAAAAACATCTGGCTTTACAGATTCCCCCATCTGTCAGAAGTACAAGTTCTTCTAAGACCACTTGGTCTGAAAATTCCCTTTTCAACGTTTCAAATGATTTTCCACCTGGTTTAAAATATCCTAAACTAAAAGGGTTCTAATTATACATGGGCCCAGGGAAGGAAAATTGCAGGCTTTCTGCATCCTACTGTTGGATTTTTTGCTGCCCATCAAAGAGGGGGCAAGAGGTAGAAGCAGGCCAGTGTGTGGTGGAGCAGAGAGCAGCAGGTGAGAAAAGATGATAGAGGAGTCTGAGAAATTGCTGGTAATTGTGGTCCAGCCCTTCAAAAATTCCTGTCAAGAGGCAGAACTAGACACATGTTGTTTTTCAGTAGTCTGTGAGCCTCTCATGTCATGAGAGAAACTTTGGGTTTTTTCCCCTCTGCTCTGTGTGTGTTTGTGGCCACATTGCAGAGGGAGGATCTATTTTTTGCCTTACAAATTGATATTTGAAGTCTTCTCCCCTTTTAACAAACTCATTCATCTTCACAGTACCTTTGCTACCAGGCAATTTCTACAAATTAAGCTGAACATTCGATCTGTGTTGTTTTTAATGATCTTTCTTGCCAATATTTATAATGTGCCTTGAAAGCTGAGGCAGACCATGGGCTAGATATTTAATATTAATTAATTTGTCACTCCCCAGAACACGCACATGCTGAGGAAACGAGTAAACATGTTTAATTCTACCAGAGGGGTTGGAGACACTTGTAAATTGCTAATTCATTTTAAAGGTGTCCCTTCCTCCCTTTCTTTGGAGATTCATTTCTTCATGCTCTCCTCTCCTTTTTAATTGCTGCAATCTCACTTCTGCAACCTGAATTTCACCTCCCTTTTGCCCACACTCCCATTGCCTCTGACTCTTCCCAGCAAGATTAATAAAACTTTTTATAATTGCTATCAGTGCCTATTTAGTAGCACCCAATGGGGCAGGGAGCTTTGGAAAGAAAGAGAGGGTTTTGGTGAAAAGGATCCCAAAAAAACAGAGGACACAGAGGTGAGTATAATTTTAAAAATTCATGTTATTTCTATGCCGTGCTAAATGTCATTCAAGAAAGGCCAAGAAATGTTCTGCCATTGATATATTGTGAGTCAAGGCTAAGATAACAGAAGAATATATCAATATTAACAACAGATAAGCAAAAGAAACCCTACGACACAGCTTTGGTCTGTGTGATAAGGAAACTGTAGAAGTATTATGGAGCCAAAGATGATCATAAAATCAACATTTCCTTCCCTTTTCTGTAACAGAACTTAAATCTTGCCTTCAGGACATCAGTAGCTTTGGGTCTGCTCTCTGTCCTTGCAAGATTTATTTGTTCTCAGAGCATGTAGGGTTGAGTTGAAGCATGGTGGCTTTTATGCAGAGATATGTCAGGTGATAAATTAAATGTCCAGTGCGGTGGTGATTATGCACAGATTTTCCCTGCCTCCTGTGTTTGTTTTCTGTTTTCCTTTTCCAAAGCAAAATGTCACACTACTGGGGTTGTGTCTCGGTGGAAATCAAAGAGGTTGAGGGACATTTTGTCCCCTCTCAGCAGCTTTTTGGAGGTGGTGTTTGGTTGGATTTGCTGCACCCTTGAATTGTCTCAAGCCCAGTTCTGGTGATTTTCCTATAAGAACGCCAAAAAAAATTTGTTTATCGGAAATGTTAGTTTTTCTGTCAAATGTCATGTAAAAGCCATTAGTCTGAATTAAATTCCTAACTTAGATTGGCTTTTTTCTGCCTTTATCCTTTTCCAGTACATCACTATTCCCATGTAGTCTTAAACATTTCCTAAAGCTCTTCCTTAGGCTAAAATATCCCTTCCTATATTTTTCTCCTCTCCAGCTGCCTTATACCTTATGTAATTCCTTCCTTATCATCTCAAGTTAGTACATTTTAAATGTCTAGTTCCCCCTTCCTGGATTAATGGTGGATAAACTAAATCATAGCTGCTGTTGAGAATAGCACAATGCCACTGATGGAATTAATAAGGAAGGAATGAAAATATGTTTTCAAACTCTGCCCATTTCTGTCCTAGAGAGTCCTTCAGATGGGCGTGAACAGAATGCTCTGGGTTTAAGAGATATTAACAAATCCCAATAAACCCAAGCAGATTTCACTGAGCTCTGCATTTCCTGAACTCCCTGTTACCTCACCTCCAGCCTATTGGTGACACGCCAGCAGATTGATTTGCAAAATTTCTCTCTTTATGACATTCTATAAACTACTTTATGGGACAAAAGGCAGATATATCCCTGTCTTAACAGAGCTTCCAAATTGCAGCTTAATTAAAGTGCTGTGAGACACAAAGGGAAGACAAGGGCACAAGATAAAAATCAGGGGGTTGGATTCTTGCACAATGGATTCCCATTACCCTAAACAGAATCCTACCAGGGGATGGATGTCCCTCAGCAAGACATCTTTTATGACACTGTAAATACAGCAAGGAAATGCTTGAGTTCTCATTCTGTGGGATAAGGAGAAGGGAAGGTCAGTCAGAAAAGGAGAAGGGAGAGCCTTTAGGGAATAAAAGGGTGACAAAGAAGGTCCTTGGTACAGGGTGAACCTCACTGGGCAGATTCCTGGCAAAAAGGCAGCAAAGTTCTGTGGTGGGAGCCAGACTAAGACAGTGAAAACACAAGGTGAAAATTTCTGGTTGTGCCAGCAGAAAGACCAAGTCACCTCCCCAGAGCTGCAGGTTCTGATCCCCCTGGAGCTCACTGTCTTTGTGTTGGTTGGGTCCTGCTCTTTTTATCTTTAGCTTTGGGAAGTGGTGCAGAACCTATTACACAACAAGCACAGAGAGGAGAGAGAAGGGCGATAAGCCCTGTGGTAAAGGCGTGTGTATGTCATTACACTTGGAAAATGTGATGTAGTCACAGCCAAACCGAAGGCTCTTGGACTCTGCAGCAAAGCACACATTTATTTCAAACTGGCCTTAAGCAATTAAGAGAGATAAGAAACACATTTGGGGACATGAAAAAGCAATATTTGGCTACTTTTTAGAGATCTGATTGTGTTTAGGTAAATTAAACTGCCAATAACTATTAAAGCTGTTAAGTTTGCTTATTCAGAATGACAATGAAGGAAGATAAATAATCCTGTCTTAGGAAGAGGTAGAACAAATCATGCCCAGAAACAAGCCTGAATAATGATTTTAATCATAGAACCACAGAATACTGAGTTGGAAGGATCTCACAAACATCGAGTTTGACTCCTGGTCCTGCAAAGGACAACCCCAGCAATCCCACCCTGTGCCTGAGAGCATTGACCAAATGAATTCCTTGAACTCTGTCAGGCTTGGTGCTGTGACCACTGCCATGGGGAGCCTGTTCAGTGTCTCTCAGAACCTCTGCTGCTCAGAGTGACCCCAAGATGTGTCAGAAAAATCTCTTTTCCCAGCCTGGCTGTCAAAGAAGGAGTCAGAATTCTTCTGTTTTCATTCTCAAGGTTGTTTATTATTTCTTATCTATCAAATTCTCTCTCTGACCTGCTGAGATCTGTGCAGCAGGTCGGGTTGAGGCACACTGACCACCCTTGGGGTGGTGTTATCTTTTTATACTAAAAACTACATGAACTTTATTTACAATAACTTCCCAGTACCTATCACCTATGTTAGACAGTTTGTCTCTACTCTAAACCAATCCAAAAGTGCCACCATCACAGCAGAAGATGGAGGACAAGAAGGAGAAGGAGAAAGACTGCAGACACCCAGATTCCTCCATCTTGCCTCCTGAACCCCCATTCTAAAAACCCCAAAATTCTACATTTTCACCCTGTGATAAATTCACTAACATTCTACTTAAACTCTCTTGACTTGTAATTCTTCATATAAAGGAGGTGGTTTTCTCCATGGGTCAAAATCAAAGTCACAGGTGTCTTGGGCTCTATGCCAAGGTCTCTGAGCCCCTGGCAGGGGTTTGAGCCATCCAGGACAGCCAGAGGGATGTCCTGAATGCTGACAAGTGCCCAAACATCCTCTGGGGGAAGGACATGATTGAAGTGAAGGGATGGATTAAAAAGAAGGAAAAGATGAACCTTGACTGATGCAAAGCAGGTTGCTTTAGAGCAATTAATTAAATGTAGATTGGTCTTCCCTGTGAGGGTGGTGAGGCCCTGCCACAGGGTGCCCAGAGAAGCTGTGGCTGCCCCTGGATCCCTGGAAGGGTCCAAGGCCAGGTTGGACAGGGCTTGGAGAAACCTGGGACAGTGGAAGTTATAAATTGGAATTTTGGGGCACTGACTCTTTGGATTCAACAGCGAGGATTTCACACCATGAAATATTAGAGAAATGAAGCAATCCAGTCTTTTCAGAGGGATGTATCCTACAAGGACATCCTGAACAAGCATAACATGCTGGTTTAATTCCCAGCCTCTTATGAATAGCTGGAATCTTCTTAGCCAAACAGAATTATGCAGCAAAGCCACCCCAAAAGCTGTTCAAACCAGTGTGTTTTATTGTGCAACTGAGATGGACTGAGAACCCAACTGGTGGCTGTCAGGGAGCTGCCAGTGAGAGATAATTCAGTGCTTTTAGTCACATCCACATTCACATTACTTGGAAAATAACAGAGGGAAAAACAATACGAAAAAAGCCAGAGGGGGTTTTTGCTGAATTTTATTGAACTTAAAAATGGAACTATGAAAAGAAGTTGGTCAGGCAATAAGATGTACGCACAGGAAATTTTCAGCTTCAATAGGAGGATAATTGAAAACTGCCAAAGTTTAACATTAGCCTATTAGTAGTGGTTGAGCCCTAATATTAGAGCTCCAGATGGGGAAAAAAATGAAAGGCTTTCCTCCTCCTTGTGGTATGTGTTGCACTGCAAGGAAAGAGAGAAAGTACCTAGAGCAGCACATAATTACCTAATACCAGAAAATGGTCCTTCTTTGTTAAAATCAGCAGCTTGTGTTGAGATCCCTAAGTGGTTGTCTCCTGGGCATTGTTCTTTAAGCACTATTAATTGCAGCTAATGGTATTAATTGCCTTTTGCATTTGTCTGTCAACTGTGGAAAAGAGCTATATATTGCAAATTCTGTCTCTTCCTGATTGTTCTTTTCAGAAATAAGGTTGGGGAAGACTGAGGAGAAAAGGCTCAGAGATATCCCAGCCCTGTGTGAGGAAAAATCTCACAAATCTCCCCAAGGAGAGTTGTAGCATTTGTGCTCAGACTTTGTAATAAAACCGGGCTTTGGTTTAATATTTTATGGAGGGATCTTTTAAATTGGATCAGAATTCTGCCTTAAGTCTTCATTAAAAAGGCATCTACCCCCCACCATGCCTAATTCTTCCCATGGAGCTGCAGATTCTGCTGATTTTGTCTTAGGGGTAACAAAGCATCAGATCTGCTCATGGACAGCTCTCATTTCCCATGGATCAAAACCCTGGCATGTGCTGCAGTGTGAGTGATGCTGAGCCCGTCCCACACAGCAGCTGGGAGGGGAGCACGAGTTCCCCTGATGTATCTGCATGTGACCATCGACAGCCTTGTGCTGGGAGCCTTGCCCAGTGAACAAAGTCTGTCACAGGACTGTGTCTCCAAAATACCTGTTATTATAGCTCAGGAGTCTGTAAATGCCAAAGCCACAAACCATTTCCCATTATCTTTTTGCAACTGGGGCAAGAAAACCATCATGATTTATTGTATTTTCAGGGACCCTTGTGGAAGGGAGGAATGACAATTCTGACTCCATGTTCTCAGAAGGCTAATTTATTATTTTATGTTATGTTATGTTATGTTATATTATATTAATTATAGAATGCTATACTATACTATACTATATGCTATATGCTATACGATACTAAAGAATACAGAAAGGATACTTACAGAACACTGAAAAGACAATAATGAAAACTCGTGACTCTCTCCAGAGTTCTGACACAGTTTGTCCCTGATTGGCCAAAGAGTGAAAACAACTCCCAGCAGAATCCAATGGAACAATCACCTGTGGGTAATCTCCAAACACATTCCACATGAGCACAACACAGGAGAAGCAAATGGGATAAGAATTGTTTTCATTTTTTCTCTGAGGCTTCTCAGCTTCCCAGGAGAAAAATCCTGGGTGAAGGGATTTTTCCAGAAAATGTGAATGGTACAATGATTTATCTGGGATCTATAAACACTGAGCCTGACAAAGATCTGCTGGAGAAGTTCTGCTTCCAGGTGCTCTGTCCTGAACTGCACAGGGCACAGAGGGAGCATTTTACAAGCACATGAACAAAATTCCACAGGTTGTTCCTCACTGTGCTGTCATTTATAAATACAAAGATCAATGGGTTCCATGTAGGACTGAATAAGACACCCTAGAAACACCTCAATGCTCTCTGGCTCAGGATGGGGTTATTGGGGTGTCCTGGGCAGAACTGGATGAACCTAAAGGATCCTTTCCAGCTGCAGATACTCTGTGATTCCATGGTGATAATCAAGCTGAGCTGGACCCCACAAGGGGCAGAGGCAGAGCCTGCTCTTCTAAACCATGTTTTACTCCCATTTGTCAATGTGGGAGTTTGTCCATGGAGACAGACAGACATCAAGAGACCAGGCAGCAAATCTTGGGTGTATCAAGATTATTGTCTCCCTTCACTTGTATTTGCACTGGACTTTCAAGTTAAAATTTCAAAATGTAGATGTTTAAACATATAAAAATGTTAAAATGTAACAAATTTAACAAGTTTAGATCAAACTGCATATTTCCTTCAAGTCATGCTACTGTATCAGGGTGTTTGATGCCAAATTTGGAGCAGCAATCAGTGATTTCCAAGACATAATTGGAACAGCTCAATCGACACAAATAGGCATTTGAGCACCTACCTTACAGAATTTATGTCAGCTTAGAAATGAAGAATATAGAAGTCCTTAGTGACTGCTGAAAAATGTGGTCAAACATAACTCTGTATTCAGGGGCTTTACTTTCTGAAAAGTTTAGACCTTACTACAATATAATGCAACATTTTAAAAGCCACTGTGTTCTCTTGAATCCATGTTTTTACTTGATTTTAGGATTGTTGGTAACATCCCTGTGGGACTCAAAACCCCCAGGGAGAAACTGGTTTCTGTGTGACCATTTCAGTGCAAGGTTTCAGCTGAAGCTGCCACAATGGGGACACAGAAAGTCAGAGCAGCTTGTTCTCAGATCAGAGAGGAACTGAGATAGTGGAAACTCAAGCTGTGGTGATACAGATCTTTATCCAACCTGGAAATTAAAAATCTGCTCTCATTTGTAGCTGTACTGATCCAGAAAGTGTTTCCTGCACAAGGCCTGACATGAAAAATTATTTTAATAAGCATTAGAGATGTGTTTCAAGATTTTCTAAGGGAAAGTGTAAGCCATGATAAATCTGGTACAGAGAAAGAAAGAAAGAAAGAGAGAGGGAAAAAGATGAGGAGAGGAGAGGAGAGGAGAGGAGAGGAGAGGAGAGGAGAGGAGAGGAGAGGAGAGGAGAGGAGAGGAGAGGAGAGGAGAGGAGAGGAGAGGAGAGGAGAGGAGAGGAGAGGAGGAGAGGAGAGGAGAGGAGAGAGGAGGGGAGGAGAGGAGAGGAGGAGAGGAGAGGGAGAGGAGAGGAGAGAGGAGAGGAGAGGAGAGAGAGGAGAGGAGAGAGAGAGAGAGAGAGAGGAGAGGAAAGAGAGAGAGGAGAGAGAAAGAAAGAGAAAGACAGAGAAAAGAGAGAGAAAGGGAGAGAAAGAAAAGAAAGAAGAGAAAGAAAAAGAAAGAGAGAAAGAGAAAAGAGAGAGAGAGAGAGAGAGAGAGAGAGAAAGAAAGAAAGAAAGAAAGAAAAGAAAGAAAGAAAGAAAGAAAGAAAGAAAGAAAGAAAGAAAGAAAGAAAGAAAGAAAGAAAGAAAGAAAGAAAGAGAGAGAGAGAGAGAGAGAGAGAGAGAGAGAAAGAGAGAGAAGAAAAGAAAGAAAGGAGGGAGGGAGAAAGAAAAGAAAAAGAAAGAAAGAAAGAAAGAAAGAGAAAGAAAGAAGAAAGAAAGAAAGAAAGAAAGAAAGGGAAAGAAAGGAAAGAAAGAAAGGAAGAGGAGGGAAGGAAGGAAGGAAGGAAGGAAGGAAGGAAGGAAGGAAGGAAGGAAGGAAGGAAGGAAGGAAGGAAGGAAGGAAGGAAGGAAGGAAGGAAGGAAGGAAGGAAGGAAGGAAGGAAGGAAGGAAGGAAGGAAGGAAGGAAGGAAGGAAGGAAGGAAGGAAGGAAGGAAGGAAGGAAGGAAGGAAGGAAGGAAGGAAGGAAGGAAGGAAGGAAGAAGGAAGGAAGGAAGGAAGGAAGGAAGGAAGGAAGGAAGGAAGGAAGGAAGGAAGGAAGGAAGGAAGGAAGGAAGGAAGGAAGGAAGGGAAGGAAGGAAGGAAGGAAGGAAGGAAGGAAGGAAGGAAGGAAGGAAGGAAGGAAGGAAGGAAGGAAGGAAGGAAGGAAGGAAGGAAGGAAGGAAGGAAGGAAGGAAGGAAGGAAGGAAGGAAGGAAGGAAGGAAGGAAGGAAGGAAAACTCAGAGGTAGATTGTTGAACTCATTTAGCAGCCAAGCACTCCTGAGCCAGCAGCTCTCTGTTATCAATGTGAGCTGTGCTCCAGGCAGATTTTCCTTGGCGCATTATTGACCTTTAAAATTACATCCTACTCCCAAATATTGCTGCATGCTGCTATCTTTTATTATATTTGGCTTTCTTACAGCATTTGTTTATCAGTCTGCTCTTCTGTGTTTACCTGCAGCCTTTCAGAAGCAATTACAGGGGATGGACATAACTCAAAAGAACAGGTGTAGCACAGAGACAAGAGAGGCTAACAGAGCTCAGGAAAGAAAGGGGATGGGAGTAGGGCTGGAAGAAGGAAACAGCAATAGAAATGATGTAGAGGAATCCTGTCACTTCTCATTAGGATTTGACAGCGCTGCAGCATAAAATATGCACAAACTGGCCACCCTTGATCAGAGCAGATGTCAGGTGCACAATCTGTAAAATAACACTGAGAGATGTTGGTTCCACAAGGCCAGAAATGACCCTTTGATGGACTCAGACCTCAGAGTTAACCTCAGCCCCTCTTTTAGCAGGTGAAGTTGGTAAAAGCTCTGTTTAAGTGCAAAGTGGAAGGGCCCAGAGGTGGTACAAGGGACCATCCTGCTGCAGCCAAGCAGGGATTCCGTGAGATTTCAGGCACCACTGATAAATTGGCAAATCAGTCTGCCATGCCTTCTGAGCCTTGCCTTGAATAGCACAGCAAATACAAACAGAATCTAATTTCCTCCTGATGTGGCTTTCTTCAAAAGATTTTCTTTCTGGAAGGGTTCCCAGGACATGGCTATCCCAATAAAAGCATCATTGTTCCTGCTCCTGTTAACACTTGACAACAGATTTTTCCTGATCTTCATTCAGAGTGAAAAATAATTAATCTCTCTGTATGAATAGTTCAAGCAATAGATCCATGAGTAGCAACAAGTGGGAGAGAGCACTGTGCTGCTTTCCAGGGACTTTTGCACTGTCTTGTGGAGTAGGAAAATACTCTAAAAAATAAAATAGGATGAAGAAAAATAGAAATATTGCAAAAAAAAAAAAAAAGCGGAATCATGGAATTTTTTGGGTAGAAAAGTGTCACTGTCATATTTTATGAAAAACCCTTTTGCCAGGATTTTTTCTCCTGAGAAGCTGGGAAGCTTCAGCTTCTCCGTGTTTTGCTACTTTGGAATGTGATTTGGAGAATTGTTTACCCAGCATGTGAAATTGTTTTTAATTAATGACAGTCGCAGGTCCAGCTGTGTCGAGGCTGTGAGCAGCCACAAGATTTTATTATCAATCCATTCCTTTCTATTCCTTGCTACCCTTCTGATTAAATCCTTTCTTCTATTCTTTTAGTAAGTTTTAATCTATCATTTTCTTATAGTATATATCATAAAATAATAAATCCTTCCTTCCTTCCTTCCTTCCTTCCTTCCTTCCTTCCTTCCTTCCTTCCTTCCTTCCTTCCTTCCTTCCTTCCTTCCTTCCTTCCTTCCTTCCTTCCTTCCTTCCTTCCTTCCCCCTTCCGCCACTTTCCTTCCGCCACTTCCTTCCGCCACTTCCTTCCGCCACTTCCGCCAAAAATTCCTGAGCAGCTTCAGATTGACAGCTGGGCAAGATTGACAGCTGAGCAAGCACTGAGCAAAGTCACCCAGGCTAAAGGATGTGTGGCTGCCACGATGTCAAAATCAGCTTTGACTCCAGGAAACTCCTTGGGAATTTTTGGATTATGTCCTTTGTGAGCGCTGGTGAGCTCTACGTTGCTCTAATGAAGACAAAACCCAAAGAAAAAATGGCGATTGAACATAAGGGGCATTTAAACCCATAGATCTCCTACACGTTTCCTACTTTGTGTTGTCTTTATCTCGTGATTTAGTCTGCTGGACTTCCTCTGTCATGTACGGGAAAAACTAGGCACAAGTTACACCAGGATCAGATGGTGCTTGGCTGAATCCCAGAGCCTTTTCCAGAGCCATCCCTTGATTTGTGGAGCCGTGTTAGCATAAGCCATCCTCTCCACCGTGAAGATGAATGAAATAGCCCCTCTCTGTCTCACAAAAGTATTATAAACCCATTATAAAGATTACAAGGTGCTTGGAGACCAGGAAGGTGTAAGAATTATTAGCAGATTATTGTGTAGGAGTTGCACTGAGACCCCTGAGCTCATTTTCATGTAGACCTACAGTTATTTGTCAACAGCTAATGATTTTTTACCTTCATCTGCACAAATTAAATTCAAAGTTGTGGTGTAGAGGACATTTCCCAACATATCTCAGTCAGATCCATTCAAATCCTGGGTTATCCCAGCTCTGGAATCATGTTTTCCGATTCATGTGCTCAAACAGGGCAGGTTCAGATGGAGAAGGTTGCCCAAGGAAGCTGTGGAATCACTGATGCTGGAAATGTTCAAAAGAATTGTAAATGTGGCACTTGGGGCCATGGTTTAGTGGTGGCCTTGGCACTGCTGAGGGAATGGTTGGCCTCAATGATCTTTGAGGGCTTTTCCAGCATTAATTATTCTGTGATTCTATGAATAAGCTACTTTTGGGAGAGGGAATATTTATTTTTCCTGAACTTGTAATCAGATTTTCCTGTGGATCAGCAGGGAGGCCACAGAGTATAATGGAAACATTTGCATAGACTTTAATAGGCTTTGTGTTGGATCCACAGCATTGTGGGATAACAGAGTGCATTATTACTTCTTCATCTAATAATCCCACACAGCAATGGCCTTACACATATCCCATTGCTTTCCAAGGATAAAAATACCTCCTTGATCAATTTTGCCTCCCCGTTAAATTATTCTGTCAATAATTCAAGAATTTTGTTTTTCTTATGATTACTGACATCACAAACACCATTTCCATTTATTTTCAAATATCTGTGTAGAATTCCTGAAGAATTCAAATCTTCTTTATCACAACAAACCACCATGGAAAATAGGTGTGTGTGGGTGTTTGTGTCTTCGTGTGTCCTATCAGGAATTTGGCTCCTTTCCCTCTGATACCATCAATGTGTGTTTGTGTGGTTTAGGACTCAGAGAGCTGCATTTTTCCATGGCTTCATTAACCATGCCAGACCTTCAGTTGAATGTAATTGCAAGTGCCAGTCTGAAGAATTTCATTTTGTGGCCATCATCATTAGGCAGAACTGCTGGGGGTAGAGGAAACCCACAGAGCAAAACACCAGAGTGGGAGCAGCTATTGCTTTCTCGTTTGGTAGCAGGAATTACTCATCAGATCACATTCTTTTTTTTCTGCTTCAAGCACATTTTCACTTAGTTCTCCATGCAAGGGAATTAAAAATTCAGGGAAAGTGTATCTGAGTAATCCTTCGCCCTGCACAAATTTAAGCCCAGCACTTTACACTGATGTGAACAGTGAGGACAGCAGCAAGCTGGAAATTCACTTTAGAGCTGTGGGCAGTGTTTGGCTCATCCTCTGGCCTAAATGGTTCTTGAATAGCCAGGTGCATGGCAGCTGCTTCGGTTGGGGTCCAGGACAGCAGGAGCCTCACTGTGCTCCAGATCTTCTGCACAAAAACTCTTCTTTCTTCCCACATGGCCCAACTCTCAAGGATGCTAAGCTCATATTTGCTGGTTTGGCTGTGAAAAGGGATTTTAAGTTAATGCAGATAAATAAAATGCCCCTTAGGCTTGATGCCCACCCCAAAATAATAAGATCAGGGCAACCTCATCCAACCTGGCCTTGAACATTTCCTGGGATGGGGCATCCACAGATTCTCTGGGCAACCTGTGCCAGGGCCTCACCTCCCTCCCAGGGAGGAATTTCTTCCTTTTAGCTAATTTAAATCCACCCTTTTTCAGATTAGAACCACTGCATCTTGTCCTACAAGTACAGATCTGGGTGCTGCACAGGGTCATTGAAGCTTTCACTGAATCCTTGTGAGGTAATAGAATTGTGGCATATTTTCTGTGCTGGGAAACCTCAGAAAAAGCAGCCACTCATTCTTCAAGGCCAGGCTGGATGGGGCTTGGAGCAAACTGGGATAGTGGAAGGTGTCCCTGCCCATGGCAGGGGGGTGGAACGAGATGATCTTGAAGGTCCCTTCCAACCCAAATCATTCTGGTATTCTATGATTCCTTCTGGATCTTAATTTGTTTTGTGAAATTAGAGTTTTCTTTGGATCACACTAAACAAAACATTTCAACCCCTCAGGAAAATACATCCTGATAATTTTGGGCTCTTTACTCAATGAAGGCAAGGCTGAGTGAGAAGAAATACTAACATGCCCTTTCTTACTCTGCTCTGTTTCTCCACCTAGACCCTGGTGGTTTTAGAGTGCTCTCAGAGATGAAAGTTTGAGTCCCTTTGAGCAGAGAATGAAATTGAACCTGGAGAAGTGCTGCAATTCCACTTTGGGTTCAAGGGGGTTGTTTGTGGGATTCTTTTCTCTGCTCGAGTGCTTTGATCTCCTGTTCACACTGCAAACCTGAGGGATTGCTCTCTGCTTTTCCTGCTCCAGGAGAACAACTCCCAGCCCTGGATTCAGCACACACTCCTGGGTGTTCTGTGTAAACCACTCAGGCCCTCAGGCAGAGGCAGAAGAACAATGTTTACAAGTAATTTGGAGATGCAGATGAGAATTAAATGTGAAACAGGTACTGGCAATCATGCTCTTCCCCTCCAGATAAGTAATTTGCTCACAAACATGAACAGAGAATTGGGATAACTAGAAATTTTTCAGATTAAAAAATTCCTAAATGTCTGTGGGTTTGGGGTGTTTGTGACAGGTGAGGAATAGGATTTTTTTTCTACCCCTCACAATCATCCAGCCCTCAGTTTAATTTCTCTCTTTGTTTTGTCCTACCCACAGCAGTGTTACAGACTCCAGAATTTTGTGAAAGTCCCAAAGATGCACTGGAAGGGGTTCCTGAATCACAGAGCTCGTTATTTCTCTATCTTTGCCTTAACAAAGAACCACTTTCCACCAGAAGGAATTTACAGGCCAACTTTCAAACTTTGACTGTGACCTTTAATATAAAAAAGAAGGTGCAGACAGAGTTTGTCTTTGAAATGGGAACATAAAAAGTGGAGCAAGGGGCAAAAGGGCCTCAGCTATTACAAGTGAGCTGCAGCTGAAGATGGAAATGAAAGGGAATGACTTAAAGAAAGTATGAGATGTCTGAAGAGAGCAGAGTCCAATATAAACAGCTTTTCCAAGTGCACTCAATCCTCATTAACATGCTCTGGGGCGTTGTTCCTCCCCTGTGATGGGTTTGAAGAAGGGTTTGAAAATTTACTATTGCTTCTAGCAGGTAGGCTTAATTCCCCATCTAAAGCTCACTGAAGTCAAGGGAAAAAAAGGCTCTTGTTGAGGTTGGTGGACCTTGGCTCAGTCTCTCTGACATTTAGCTGAGGTAGCTGAAACTTGTTCCCCTCGAGCCATGCAGAGGTTCTGTGGAACTGATGGAACTGAGCTTCCCCTCTCTGTGTGAGGTATAACAGGCCAGAGTTGAACACATTAATGAAAAGGGAGGTCAGAAATTTGGCTTCCTTGTTAGCTCTGTGTCCCGCTGCTCACACACTCCCTCCCGGCCGTGGGGTGGAGGAGAGAACTGGGAAGAAAAAGAAATTTGTGGGTTGAGATAAAGATGGTATAACAGGACAGAAAAAAAAGGGAAAATAAAAATAATAAAATAAAAATAAGAAATAAAAATATAATGATAATAATAATAATAATAGTAGTAGTAGTAGTAGTAGTAGTAGTCACAGACATATTTTATGAAAAATCCTTTTGTTAGGATTTTTACTTCTGAGAAGATGAGAGGACTCAGAAATGAAATGTAAACAAAAATATCTGCTGCTGTGGAATGCAACAGGTGCATCTTTGGTTGGTCTCATGTAGTTGTTTCTAATTAATGGCCAATCACAGCCCAGCTGTCTCAGACTCTGGTCAGTCACAAGATTTTATTATGATTCCATTCATTTTTTTTCAAGCCTTCTGATGAAATCTTTTCTTCTATTCATTAATATAGTTTTAGTAAATAATTTTATTTTAATATATTATATGTCATAAAATAATAAATCAGACTTCTGAAATGTGGAGTCAAGATTCTCATCTCTTCTCATGTCAGGGTTGCCTGTAAATTCCACTAATTGTAGTAGTAGTTGTAGTAATAATAATAATAATAATAGTAATAATCTAAACTAGTGATGCACAATGCAGTTCCTCAGTGATGCTCATCCAGTTCCCAACCAGAGGTCCCAGGCCAGCTTTCCCCAGTTTATACAAACACCCCATGATACCATATGGGCTGGAATATCCCTTTGGATCAGCCTGCCCTGGCTGGGTCCCCTCCCTTTTCAGCTTTTTGTGCCCCCAGCCAGCTCTGGCAGGGCAGGGGGAGAAGCTGAGAAGTGTTTGACTCAGTGCAAACAGTGCTCAGCAGCACCTAAAAATCCATGTGTTATCAACACCATTGTCACACTGAATCCAAAACACAGCACTGCACCAGCTCCTGGGAGGACAATTAACTCTATCCCAGCCAGGGCACACTAAAAAGGCTCAAAATTTGTTAAACACTCTAGAAGACTTTGAGGCAAAATCACAAAATATTGAGGAATATATATAGGAAATATGTATATGTATATGTATATGTATATGTATATGTATATGTATATGTATATGTATATGTATATGTATATGTATATGTATATGTATATGTATATGTGAAAGCCAAACAATTGGAAACAATTTATGTTTTAGGTTTTGTGGTTAAAAAAAAACAGAAAGAAAGGGAAAAAGGCAAATATTTGGTTCTGTGCTGCTGTAAGCATCTGTTGTAGCAAAATAAGGTGGATGCAGAGCAAGATGCACTGCAGGAGATCAGCACCTGGCCTGGCAGAGCAGCATCCAGGGCTCTGGAGATGGATTCTCAAAAGCAGCATCCTGAGCTAAAACCCAACAGATTCTGCATGGAGGAAAAGGTAGAAGGCAACAGTTTGCTTTAATTTCCCCATTCCTCAGGGTATATTTCTCGTAAATCATTCCTATTTAGGACTGATAAACATTATCTGCTCTCTCAAAAGCAGGAACTTTCTTTGCAGAGCTTGGCATAGAGTTATTCCAGGTTTCCACTGCACAATAGGTTGTTTCCACTTTGTATTTACAAGCCAGCTCTGTTATCAGAGCACCTGCAGGAAACAGAGCAGATCAAGTGCTGCTCTTTTCTCATCACCTGGATCCCAAACCCTGTGCTCAAGGACAGAGTTTTATCCTGCAAGGTAAAGGAGCAGCTCCTCATTCATTTTGCTGGAAATTTTCACTGTTCAGACATAACCTGAGTGTAGATTACCCAGAAAAGGTGAAAAAAGGAGATAAATGTGGTGTGAAGCCATTAGGATGCTCCTCAAGAAGAAGGTTAGGGTTTGAATTCAGGTTGGGGACAAAGATACTGACCTCCTCTTCAAGGACGAGATCATGGAATAAAAGAAGGGATCAGGATTTTGAACAACCTTAAATCTCATCCAGTTCTGTTGCAGTGCTCTTGTGAGGGTCTCCAGGATGAACCAGAGATGAGAATTGACTCCAAGTTCTCAGAAGGCTGATATAGATTATATTATATTATATTATATTATATTATATTATATTATATTATATTATATTATAATATTATATTATATTATATTATATTATATTATATTATATTATGTCGTATCATATTTATTATATTATGAAAATGTTATACTAAAACTAAACTAAAGAAAAAGAAAGGAGACATCAGAAAGCTTGAAAAGAATCATAATAAAAGCTTGTGACAGATTCAGAGAGTCTGACACAGCTGGAGTGGGATTGGTCATTAATTAAAAACAATTCACATGGAACCAATCAAAGATGTTCCTGTTGGGAAGCAACCTCCAAACCACATTCCAAACAATCAGATAATTATTGCTTACATTTCTTTTCTGAGGCTCCTCAGCTTCTCAGGAGAAAAATCCTGGCAAAGGGATTTTTCATAAAATATCACAGTGACACAGTTCTATCCCCTGCCATGGGGAGGGACACCTCCCACTGTCCCAGGGTGCTCCAGGCCCCATCCAGCCTGGCCTTGGACACTTCCAGAAATTCAGGGGCAGCCACAGCTGCTCTGGGCACCCTGTGCCAGGGCCTCAGCACCCCCACAGCAGATGCATTGTGTAAATGCAAAATGTATAAAGTAAATGTTAAATTAAATATAGATATGTATTATAAATAAATTTGCAATTGTATAACCTGAAAAACAACTGCCAGAGAAGGGTCACCCACATTTCACATGATTACATGGACTTTACACTGATTACATTCAGGTGGTTTTGCCTTCTTCTGTCTCTCTGGTCCCCCCACATTTCTGAAGTCAAAAGCCAAAGTTCCAAATATCTCTTCCTCTTTTCTCCTTTTCACCCAGGCTCTGTGATTTGGGTTTGAGACCATGCAAGGTGGGACAGGACACTCAACCTCATTCTCCCAGGCCCTTGCTGAGAGTTCCAGACCAGGTAAAGGCAGGGAAGGGTTCACAGCACCCCCAGGAATGGCAGAAAGGAAAGATTTTCCCTCTCTATTAGGGAAAAACAGACGGGTGCCTGTGTTTTCACAAGGGAATGATTTAAAAACCCCAAAATAAATCAACAGCTGCCTTGCATTGTACCTGCAGTTTGACCTCTGCCTGCACCCACCACACCCCACAATATCTGCTGTTCTCAGAGCTCTGTCTCAGACATTTCCCACTGAAGTTTTCTGTAGGTTATCTTTCTTAAGAGAGCTAAATATCCATATCCTCAATTGCTTCCAAAGCACTCTTTCCAGATCATTATGCTGAAGATTGTTTTCCTGTGTGGAGTTAAAGGAAGGCTGTTACTACTGCCTACAGAGCTTGCTCTACCTTGACAGCAATTGTGCTGGTGATTTTTAACTCAAAGGATTCACCTTTTCAACTTTTTATTGCTTTTTTTAGTACTTCTTCAGTGCAATCTTGAGGATAAAATTGGTTTTTATGAACATTGGAATAGAAGAAGAAATGGTGTTAAGTTTGAAAGCCTCAGTTTAAGCCATGTAGTATCACCTTCACTGATGTAAAATGCCAAGCTCCAAACAGAGGAGCAGCAGAGCTGTTGAGATGTTTTACACAAACCTTGCCAACCCTCACTACCAGCTGAAAACCAGATGCTATTTTCCCACATGCAGACAACTTGAATTTCTCCCCTCTGCACAAGAAAAGCAAATATAAAGGTGTCTTTCCCAAAGCTGGACTCAGCCTTGTAGAGAAAATCATCATCTCGACATTATGCCATAACCAATTGAGCTCATTCTGTGTTCTGACCTTTTCCTGGAGGTCTGGGCCGTGGAAATCAGATATTATACCCTGCAAGAAGCAGCTGCATCCCTTCCTGGATGACTTTTGAATGTCCTGACAAAACAGAGACTTCACATAGTTGGTTTTGTCAGTCTTCTACCCCCTTGGCACACATAAAAATATAAAATTATGGAAACCAAAGAAGAAATATTTTAGTTCTAAAGCTCACAGGTGACAAGACAAAGCATTTCTGGACAGCACAAACATTTCCAAGGGTTTAGAAGGTGGAGAAGGGAGCAACAGGCTGCAGGACCAAGTGGTTTGGTATTGTATTTGCATTGGCCCCAGATGGAGGAAGGAATGATGAATCTGACTCCATGTTCTCAGAAGGCTAAGTTGTTACTTTATTAAAATGTATTATATTAAAGAATACTAAACTATACCATACTAAAGAATACAGAAATGATACAGACAGAAGGCTAAAAGATAATAATGAAAACTTGTGACCCTTCCCAGAGTCCTGACACAGCTTGGCCCTGATTGGCCAAAGAGTGAAAACAACTCACAGCAGAATGCAATGAAACAATCACCTGTGGGTGAACAATCTCCAAACACATTCCTCATGAGCACAACACAGGAGAAGCAAATGAGATCAGAATTGTTTTCCTTTTCTCTGAGGCTTGTCAGCTTCCCAGGAGAAAAATCCTGGGTGAAGGGAATTTTCCAGAGAATGTGACTGTAACAGTTTTGTTACTTTATACAAAGGGGAATTGGTGTCTTAGGTGCTGGAGACGCAGGTAAGGAGCCACTGGAATAAAGTGAAAGACTGAATATAAAGGTACATCTTCTCTGTCAAGGCATAAAGGAATCCAAAAAGCATCCAAAGAGAACACATTTAGCAAAATCTGGATTCCAGCTCCCTCCCATATTTGTCCCTGCAATACATCCCATGCTGTGAACCCATGGAACATGTTTGGAATATACCAGTAGCCTTCAAAGCTGTTTTTGAGCTAAACACTGTTATTTATGTCCCCAGCTGAGCCAGGGTGATTTCTTCCTATTATTTTTTATTGCAGTGCTAGAGATACATAACAGCTGCTGTACCCAGCCTAATTTTCAGCGTGTTGAGCAATGGGATTTCTCTCAGTTTCCTTGTGAGGATCTTCTGCAGCCTCTCAGATCAATCTGTGTGGGAGCATCTTTCTTGAGCCCTGCTTCTCTGTGTTCATCCCATCACTTGTGGAATTCTGCACAGACCTTTTCATCAGGAGAATGGCTGTTCCCAGGATAAATTTTCATGTTCTGCTCCTCACTCAGACTAAAGGGTTTTATCTGTGCAACAGGGAATTTCACAGTTATGGAGTCAACATATTTTAAACCTCCATGATATATTTATAGGCCTCCTTGCTATACACTGGCACTTTTCCTTAAAGGTTTCTTAAATTCTCCCTAGCCTGGTAGAAATTTACAACAAGTTCACAGATCTCCTGATCTTGTTTTATTTATAAATTCAGACATCAAAACCCTGCTGCCGTAAGGGGAAGGGGTTTGAGGAATTGATCACAAGAATATTATTTTGTGTGTAAGTTCTGTTTTATTCTGATTTGTCAATCTCCCCTTCAAGGTACCCTTAGCAGAAGTTTTCTGTGTGTAATTGGGTGATGAAGGTAGTCAATTAAGAATCCCTGAAAAGTGTTTCTTTATTGACTAACAGCCTGCAGAATTGCATGTCCTTCCTTCCTGAGAAGCAAGGCTCTTCATCATGATTAATTACTGTCAAATCTCCATAGGTTTGTAACAGCAAGATAGAAGATATCTACCATAAATCATCAAATAAAGTATTTATTAGAGAAAATAACAAGAGGAACATTTCAACTGTCCTGATGAATCACCTGCAGCTCTATCTGGCTCAAGTGCCTTCTCTGAGCAGTAATAGAACCCTATTATTTTTTTTTCATTTTTGTCCCTTTTTTTCCTCCCTGGAATATTTCCTAGCAGATCTGTTGAAAAAGAGTTCTTACCTTGTGCCATTCTTCTACATTTTCCAGTTGTGTCTGGAGCAATGCTTGACATAATGCGTCAGATTTAGATGTCTGCTATCCATTAAGCATGAAGGCAAGCTTGGAAAGGATTTGGAAAGGAGCTACAGGAGGAAAACCAGAGAGAAATACCTAAAACAAAAGGGATCTATTTTCAAAGCTCATGTAGGTAATCTGAGCTAAGGAAAAAGCAAGCTCATTCCTTGATTTTTACTAGTAGCTAAGGGGTCTGTAGTGTGGAAACAGTGACAAAGTCATTCATAGGTGAAATTTGAGAAATCATGTCCATTTTTTCTATGTAATTATTAAACACAGAACACTCAGCTTTAAATTGAAGCCTTTCAGCCTTGTAGGTACTTCTGTAGAGCATAGGGAAAACTAAACATTTACTACAGTATTTTCTACATCTCTCAAAAACACAAAATGGACAATCCTCTTTCCACCTTTTAACTGAGTGACATCTTCACTTATCTATAAGCAAGAGGGCACATTAAAGGCAGACAATTTGAGGGAAGAGCAAGGTCATGATTGAAGGGGTGCAGCAACAATTCATTTAATGGGAAGGGACTGTGAAAGTTTTGAGGAAATTAATGGGGAGGTGTACTGTGTTGCAGGATGTGGGTGGGGGTGTGTATTTTGTTATCATCTGTCAGAGGTGGGGCAGTTATTTTCTGTTCATTGGGCAGTTTTCTTTATCTCTTCCACAACCAATCCTCCCTCCAGGAGATCTCTGCTGTTCATGGGCCATTCATTATTAATTACCTTCTGTTCATGGCCACTGAGTGTCCCTGCATGGCTGATCCAATTCCAGCATCCCATGGGGAGATGCTCTGCCCAGGGGAGGAGCCAAGCATTCCTACCTGGATACAATCTGAGGTTTGGGACACCCCAGCAGCCTTTGCCCCCTGCATTGCCAGAGGAGCAGCTTTCTGCTGCCCTGCATTGCCAGAGGGAGCCCAGGCCCATCTCCACAGCCCTGGAGCTGCAGAGGAAAACTCCCCCCTTGTGCAGGACCCCTGCTGCAGCAGAGCCACAGCTGGGACTGCAGGAGGGCTGAGCCCCCATGGGATGGGGCTGTGCCACCACCCTGACACACAGGGGCAGGGCATGGTCTGACTCTGTCACTGTTTGGTTTGTTTGTTTATATTATTTGTCCTATTGCATTTGTATTTTTAACTTTCCTAGTAAAGAACTGTTATTCCTTTTCCCATCTCTCTGCCTGAGAACCTCTTCATTTCAAAACTATAATAATTTTGAGGAAGGGGGTTTACATTTTCCATTTCAAAGAAGGCTCCTGCCTTCCTCAACAGCTACCTGTCTTTTCAAACCAAGACCTGTCTTTTCAAACCAAGACAGGAGACAGCTGAGTATCTGTCCTTAATCCCTTTCTCTTCAGTCCTGAATGGCTTTGAAGCAGGAAACACTGTTAATGTTGATGAGGGGAATCTGCTCCACAAGGCTACCCCTAAAGGCTCAGCTCCACAAAGCCCTTTTGCCAAGCAAACAGAGACTCAGAAACCCAAAAGATTGATTATTTAAGTACCAAAAGCAGCAGTGGAGATCACCAACCGGTTTCCCAGTAGAATAAAACACTTAGATGTTTGTAGAAGGCAAAGTATCTCCTTTATGTGCTGTGCCACCCAGGACACCCACATGGAGAGAAACATCTTTGAATCCAGACTTCACAAAGCAGATCAGCAGGTTCCATGTGAGAAACCAGCCAGTGCTTGTGCTTATTTCCTGCTGAACAACCTGTCCAGCTGTTGAGAATTAAAAAAATCACCAGGGTTTTGATTGCACACCCTGGTGCCAGCTTCAAGCTCCAGTTCCCAGGTGAAGAAATAATCCTGGCACTCCAGATCCATTGCAAGGGGTCTGCAACACTGGAAAAAGGGGTTTGACAGCATTTTGGACTGCCAGATTTGCACTCTCATAGCCAGCAGAGGGAACCTCACTCTCATCAGAAACAAGTGGAAATTTGCATTTCTTTTCCTTTGTGCCCACTGTTTAGCTGGGACAAGGGCAATCCTGATGAAAGGAGGTGAGAATTAGAAATGGTAAATTATTATAGAACAAGGGAGAAAACCATAACATGGGGGGAATGGGAGAGGTGAAATGTCAGAGAAAGGTGTCCAAATGAAGACCAGAAACAAGACATCAGACAAATCTTGACATTTGATTCTTAGTTTTAATTGAATCTTGTTAATTTACTTCTTATCTAATATTACATAACAGTTGCAAACATTTGAAGTATCAATTCTTCACAGTCAATGCAAAACAAAAGAATGTACTACTGCATTTTGTTTCCTAAACAAGAGAATATTTTCTGATTCCTGTTAAAAATTAAATATTTTGCAGCTTTTATACAGGACTATAGTTTGTTCCTGCTGAATGCAAGGTATCTTCTTTCTTGGGAGGTGTTGACCAGCTCTAGAAACAATAAGAAACATTTGCTTCTGTATGAATGAAAAGTTATTGTGAATTTTCTAGGCTGGTGGGTTTGCAAAATACAAAATACACATTATATCAAAACAGAGGAGATGGAGTTGTAATCACTCTGATGTGTGACACACAATTAACAATGTTTGTAAATTTGCATTTATGAATAAAATTCCAATTGAAACGGATATTCAGCAGGCAGTAATGAGGTTTAGAGGACACAGCCAAGATATGTTCATACAACAGAAACCAATGAAGCATAGGTGCTGAACAAACACATGAGCAGGGATAAACACATTTCTGAATGAAAAAGTCAGAGAAATTCTGCCATGTGGAGCACTTTCATCATCACCTCCATGGGCTTCTGAAAGGACTGAACCCTGGCAGGAGGACTGGGTGTTGGATCACTGTGGTATTTCGGGGTTCCCAGACAGAGGAGGAAATGATGAATCTGACTCCATGTTCTTAGAAGGCTAATTTATTATTTTATGATGTTATATTATACTAAAGAATACTATACTAAAACTATACTAAAAAATAGAGAAAAGATACATATAGAAGGCTAAAAAGATAATAATGAAAGACTTGTGACTCTTTCCAGAGCCTTGACACAGCTTGACCATGATTGGTCATTAAGTCAAAACAATTCACATGAAACCAATGAAACAATGACCAGTTGGGTAAACAATGTCCAAACCACATTCCAAAGCAACAAAACACAGGAGAAGCAAATCAGATAATTGTTGTTTTCCTTTTTCTCCGAGGCTTCTCAGCTTCCCAGGAGAAGAAATCCTAGCAAAGGGATTTTTCAGAAAATATGATGGTGACAGATCACCTTGAGGGACAGCAAACACTGCTCTGCTCAGGTGAATTATGAAACCATGCACAGGTTTCTCATACCTCTCCCCATGCCTGCTCCTCCCCAGCCTCACTGTTTGTCAAACCATCCTGCTTGGAGATGGGCATGAAGGAGGGGATTCAAGACCAGCTGACATTTGAATGTGCTGGAAAACGTTGGTGGCTTTTATTCTTCCTCTTCCCTTTTTCTAATTTGGTGACCCTCAAATGTTTTTCCCTGCAATATTTCATCCAGACAGGTTTGGCTTTATTACAGCCTCAGGCATCCATGCATGCAGGTGTTCCTAAGTAATCCTTGGAAGTACCAAGCATGAGCATTAAGGTTTTGCCTCAGGTGAATTTGAGGAATGTTCGAATTGGGCAAGAAACAGGTATTTTTTACACAGTAATGAAAAATATCCATAAACTATGAAAATGTGCTGGAGCACTCAGGGTGCAGGTTTTTCCAACCCAAGCCTACAAATGAGGTACCTACAATTTGTCTAGGAAAAAAAAATGAAGGCTAAGCAGACCTTTGCCAGCCTGAAATATGTTTCAAGGGGATTGGTAAAGCCAAAAAAAAAGAAAAAAAAGGTGAGAAAAAATGGTAATTGCAGGAAAAATGCCAAAAGCCAGCTATCTATGAAAAGTAGCCTTGCAGGTTAGCACAGGAATCAATTGTTAGCACCTCCTGCCCAGACACATATTGATAAATTGGAGGTAAAGGATAAATTTGAGATAAAGACAAAGAGAAAAATGATTAGTAGGAAGAAGGGACTGACAGCTGAGAGAAGAGCAGAATTAATGAGGTAGAGCTTGGCTAAAGGAGAGCTCAGGAAAGGGGCATAAATCTGCCTGTCTGTAAGCTGAATACCAAACCAATACCAAAGGTAGGGTTCTTTGGGTCAGATCACAGCAAAATTGGGTGTTCTAGGAAGGAAAATGGGGAAAAGAGTTTACTAGAAAACGCATGTGGAGGGTGGAAATGAAGATTCTCATATATTTTGATGGCCTTTGATCTGTATCAGACCCCTTGCTCCAAAGTGCTGCATTTGAAACCTCTCAGTTCACTGTTTTTAAATGTCATGTTTTGACTTTATCCCATTTCAAATGATGCTTTGAGATTTCATGTCATTACACTTTACTGTTTACAAAACACTTTTGTGTTTTTGAGCTGTTTTGTTTGACCTGAAACATGTCATGGAGAAGGGCTTTTTTATATGGTAAGAAAAACCAAATGTGTTTCCCTTCCAATCAACCTTGAATAATTCCCCTCCCCTCAGTTTGGCAACAAAACAAAACAAAGAAAATCAATTATTCACAGAACTCTACTCCTGAGGGCACAATTAAGAATAATTGGAAGAAATTAAGCAAGAGAGAATGTTGGTTTCAATAGCAGGGACAGCTTTTACCCTGGTAAGAGGCACAGGGTTGATCCTGAAAGTCACTGAGTGTTGCTTGTGAGATGCTCAGTGTCATTCCAGCCTGCCATGGCAGCTGCCAGCAGTGTTGGGGCACTATTAAACATCCTGAAAACACAGTTTGCAATCAAACTGCTCATAATTGTTTGGAAACTCTCTTTGGGCTATCAGACATCCATGTTATGTTGTCCAAAAAAGGGCGGTGACAACCCAAAATCATCTCACTCCCTGTCTCTATTTTGTACCACTGCTTGGATGACAGCTTGTTTGACACTACCTATGCAGAGCTCTAAATTCTTTTTTTGCAGAATCATTGCTGTAACAATTCAGGCAGAATTTTTGCAGTTCCTGGATAGGTGTAAAAGAATATTTGTATTTGAGGAGCTTCAGGGTGGGAGGAGTGCAGGGGGGGTCACTGCAATTAAAGCATAGAACTATGGTATAGCATAATATGTCTACCAGCAGCAGTATATATAACATATAACTGTATCCAGCCACTGGGGATTGGAACTATAGCAACTGTTGGAACCCTTCTTTGGGGATGGAACTTGGTGAACTTTGAAGAGCTTTCCAACCCAAAGCATTCCATGATGCCATGACACACTTTGACATCCACACGTAATGGTTACCTGAGTTTTTCTTCTGTAATCCTTCCCTTCCCTTCCCTTCCCTTCCCTTCCCTTCCTTCCCTTCCCTTCCCTTCCTTCCTTCCTTCCCTTCCTTCCTTCCCCCTTCCCTTTCCCTTCCCTTCCTTCCTTCCCCCTTCCTTCCTTCCCTTCCCTTCCCTTCCCTTCCCTTCCCTTCCCTTCCCTTCCCCTTTTCCAGAATCCACACCTTTGTGTTTATACTGGAAGATAAGGGACTAACTTATAAAATTTTCCATGCCAAGTGTGATTTACTGATAAAACTTTTAATTTTTGCAGACCTTCTGACTATTTTTGCTCCTTTTCAACTGTGGGCATGTGCAAATCTTGGCTGCTCCCTTCCCCTAAGGGCTGGGACACCACAGGAGGGTGTATTGATATTTTGTAGTGTTTTGTTTTTAGCTGGGAAGCTGTGCAGTACAAAGGTGAGCATTTTAGGAAAGACTGCTACATTTAGCACCAGGTTTTCCAGGCAGAACAGTAATATAAAGAACAAAGTTGAGGTTCTGTGCCAAGGCCCATTTTCCAGACACAGTTCTGATTGGCATTAATTATTTACAGCCTTTACCAAGGGAATCTTGTGGAAGGTTTTCCATTATTTCGTGTGGGAGTGACAGATGCAAGGTGTCCAGCCTCACTCAATATTATCTCCCCTATTGTCCCTCCATCTCCTGGAGTTCCAGTGAAATGATTTATTAACATTCACAGCAACTTATCAGCTGCTCCTCAGCCAGATCCATCAGAGTCTCCTGAAAGTTGTCTGAACTGGCTGATCATGAAAAGGGGGGCTTTGGTAGGTTTGGTTCTTTATTCCTTCATTTATTAAACCACTTATAAACAGTGTTTTCATCACTAAAAATACAGAATAGCCTCTTGGAATTTTCCAGGGTGGAAGTGTTTGGGGATCACTCTTGATGTTCTGTGATATTGTTCATAATTTACCCCTGTCTCCTGCTAAGGTTTCTGCTACTAACAACAATTCTTTTGCTCTATGTATATTTTAAATTTTCTGTGGCACTGCTTACAATGGCTTTTACCCTCATGTCATTAGCTTCTCTTGTCAGTTAATCTCAGAATTCCTTGGTCATAGAAGGTGCCCTTTATTTTCATTTCTTAAAATTCTAAGTTTTCCTCATCTTTATTTTGGCCTTTTTTTTTTTTCTATTTCTGCTTTGCGTTCTCTCACTGAGATGAGTGTTCAGTTTATTCCTATTTGATCTTGACTTGGTGGATTTTTTGGACTTTGAATCTATATGCTAAAAGAAAATATGATTTTTTTTTCATCTCTGTTTTTTTATTCCTGCCTCTGTTGGCTCATCATTTTCTTCAGCATTGGGAAATCATCCTGTTGAATGACTAAGTGAAAATGTTGCTGCTATGGCCTGTCCTCTATTTATCCTGCACATAATCAGGTTGTGACCACTGGTGCCTTAGCAACCATCATTTTCTAGTCCAGTGATTAATTCAGTTTCAGTCATCATACCCAGATCCCCAAAAGAGTTATCTTGTATTCCGTGTGGCACATTTTCTTTGAAAATTCAGGGTATTCAGGTGGCAACAGGCTGGATGATATTAAATTAACAGCAGAGCAGCAGACACCAAGAAAGAAACTCACAATATGTTTAAATCAGCACTTCCAAGAGAAAAATAAAAATGGGGAGAAATGGGGAGGTTTGAAGCTCTCACAAAGGGTGCTTAGAATGGGGGCCAAGCAACCCAGCAGAAATACATCAAAAATAAATCAAATCTTCTTCTCAACTGGCCCACACATCAGTTCAGGGAGGTGCACGAAAACGCTTTAGCAAGTGAGACATATTTAATAAAGATGGTCCCAAAACAGCTGGAAAACCTTTTCTGTTCAGCAAGCTATAGGGATGTGAATGTGTACTTATTCAGTCTGCCTCTCAGTATTTCCAAAGAGCAAACATTTAAGAGTCCATTCTAAGACAAAATCCATCTGTTTCTCCAACAGTTTTAAAAAACAGTTTACTTTCTCTAAAATTAACTTGTCTGACACATTGTCATGCTTGGTTACCACAGCAACTGCAGCAACAGCCGTGCCACGGGATATTAATTTCATCTGAATTTTTACCACCTAACTTTTTGCTTGTATGTGTGTGGATGTGTGTGTGTGCAATTCAGAGTCCTGCAGCAAGCTCCCAGCCAGCTTAAAATACCCTTTTTATTTTGCAGACAGGCCTCAATAAAAATGCCCAGACCAATATTTCAGTCCTGAGATTTACTTTTTTATCTAGATGCAACCAGCAGCGTTCTCAGTTCTCTATAAACAGAACATGCAAGGCTCCTTCCTGCTGAACCCCCAAATTCCCTGGGTTTCACATCCCCACAGCACTTGGAGCAAGAGCAGGGGGCTGAGGAGGTAGGAAAACATTTTTGTGACACCACAGCAGCACAGATTGGAGCTAAGGGCATTTTTTACCATTTTCCCATTTCCTGCTTTCCCCATTGGAAAATTTCAAAATGGAATTAGTTCTAATGGGGTCTGATTTATAACAGGAGCTCAGAGGCTTTACCATTATAGCATCACCATTATAACAGTGCAGGGAAACTGTGGATTTCAACAATCTGCCTTAAAAATATGTGTGAGATCTTTCCTTGTCCTCCCTTCCCCCTGTAAATTAAATTCACCATCTGCCATCCCACAGCAAAGCAAACACAGACTGATCTTCTCCTGGTCATTTTGCAGAGCTGGGGATTGCAGTGCAGGCAAAGCAGGGGAAAAAAAATCTGCCATCATTTGTAAAACCTTGTAAAGGTGAGCTTAAAATTGCATTTAAGATGACAGAGAAGTAAAGGGTATATTCAGCTTTGATCTTTCAAAGCTGTCCATCTGTTGGGTGGCCCTAGAAAGCCTCAACCTGCGAGAACTGGAGTTAAAAAGAAAAAATCAATAAGAAGAAATTATGCTGGCAGTATCAGAATAGATAATTATTTGAAAGATCACTTCCTTGTCCAGGAAAAGTGCAAACCAAAGGAAGAATGACTTGGGCAACCTGCCCACCATAGGAGAAGTGTGGAGAACTGGAAAAGCTCCTTAGATCCCATGAAACACCATCCATCAAACCCTGGAGAACCTGTCAGGAAAAGGGGTTGTGAATTAATACCTTGTGCATAATTTACAGAGTGATGTTAAATAAATGCTTTTATAGCTTGCATATTCTAATGGGTGTTTCTTCCCAAGTCATGTGTATTTTTTGTGAGTTGAATCAATTTTTATCATAACGTTAACGCAGGCTACCAAAATGAAAAAAAAAAAAAAAAGTTGGTTTGCTGTGCTTACTGATCAAACCTCTGTCTGCAACAAAATTACTGAAAAATCCCACCCTCCCAGAGGGTTTATCCTCTTTTCCAGTTCTTTGTGCTCTGTGAACGATGCCCAGGAGGAAGATTGGCCTTAGACATCAACTGGGACACCCCCAAAACGCAGAACAAGTGCAAAATTTAATAAATCCTGTTCTTATAGCGAGCCGACACAAGAGGGTGGTAGAAGCATGTCCGGAAACCTTTTGGCTGTCACGGAAACATCTGAGGCTGGGGAGCTGCAGCTCCGATGTGCATCCATCGATTTCTACCTGCATTAGGGTTCAGAGGCACCCTGAGCTCTCCATCAGCATCCCAGGTGGGAGGAGAGACAGGAGTCAGGATGCACTGTTGGGAAGGAGGAAAGTTTGACAAGAAAGTCTCACAGATATGTGTGCTTAGCAGAAAGACTTTAAAATGTAGAATCTGAAGAAGGAATAGAGATGGAAGAAAGTTTTGATAGAAAAGAAAATAATTGCTTAGCCAGTTTTACTGGATAACCAAGGAGGCAAAGGCTGTGTTAGTTAGAAGGGGTTTGTATGATTTAGAGCAAAGGATAAACCCACCCCAAACAAGATGTTTTTACCAAGCAGAAAAAGAGCACAGGCAAACAAGTCAGCAAATGTTGCAAGTAGAAAAAAGGTCTCAGAATTTTCCACTGCAAGAAAACTGAAAAACATCTTCTAGCTTAAACTGTAATGTACTGACTTTTAGTGATTGGAGAACAGTGACATGAATATGGTAATTATAGTAGTTATGATAGGCTAGAGATAAAAGTTAAGATATAGATTGGTTCTACTGTATGAAGATGCTCAGCAAAGAAAAGTATAGAATTCAATGTAACAAAAGAAAAGTATAGAATGCATTGTAGCCCAGACTCAGGGTCTCCAGGCCTGCCTGCAGCTGGAGCTGACACCTTGGATACAATAAACTGCATTTTGGAGAGCCCTTGGAGTCCCACATCTTTCATTTCAGCTCTTACAATGCACAAAGCACACCCCAAGCAGTCTCCTCCAGGGAGCAAAGGATGAGGCTCTGCCTGAGTGGGGACCAGGCAGAGCAGAGCAAACCACCAGGTAATGAATAAAAAGGAAAATAAGCACAGGCCAGGTGTTACACACGGGATGCATCGCTTGTAGGAGGTGGAGCACTCCCTTAAAATGAGGGATGCCCACTCCCAGCTGCAGGTGGGTTAGGAAGGATCTCCCTGGGATGCTCAGCCAGCACTAAATGACAATTTGGGTGCTCTCTGCCACTGGGGCTGGCAATACCCATGGATCTGCTCCAGAATATCCATTTGGTGCCCCCTGAAACCAGACTAGAGCAAGACCAGGAATTCAAATGTCCCAGGGAGCTGCTGTTACAACTGGATGCCCTGAGTGCCTTTCCCTGGTCCAGGAACTAGGGAGAACTTGTTTGTTAACATCTCCTACATCCCATCTGTGCTGAGAGCCTTGCTTTGAAATGTTCTCCAGTTCCCCTTGAAATTAAATATTGTCCCTTCAAATCCCAGTTGTGGGCACAAGACTTTTCCTGTAATGTGAATGGTGGGTGCCTTATGCCAGGGAGAAAATTCTCCAAAGGATGTCACGTTGCCACTGGAGAGAGAAACAATGTTGGGTCACCTCAAATTGTGTTGAATTTTAATATAGCAGGGAATTTTAATATATAAGGGAGAGGTTGGGTGCTGGGATTAGTCTGTAGTCAGTGCTCTTTTCCTGAAGAAACAAATTCTGATGTGTGTGAGGAAAGAGTGGATCTCAGCTGGCAGAAGGGAACACAATTCCACTGCTGACAGCAGAACTCCCCTGTCCTGCACAGTCTGGGATCAGCCCATCAACCTTTCCCACATCCCAAATCAGAAGAACATTTAGAAATGCAGTTGTAATTTTATACTTGAGAACTTTTTCCAGCTGGGTGCCTGTCTCCATAGCTTTCTCTTCTCAACTTAAGCAGTAGAAGAGCTGCAAATCGATTTTATCAGGATTTAATTAAATTTGTGCTGTGACCTGCAATGCAGTGTAATCCACATGAGTGAGATCTCTCATTGCTGAGCATGGACATGAGGGTTTGTTGCTGGGACCTTCTTGCAATCAACAGGGCCCCGCCTGAATTTCTAATTTATTCAGGATAGTCCTGGGCAGATGAAATTATTTATCTGTCTACTTCAACCGGAGCACATGAGGCAGATTAAATAGTGTATTCAGAACCCCCAAAAATCTGCACCAACCTTACAGTTCAGACTGGGATTCCCAAGGGGAGTTCTTCAGTGTCAGGACAAATACCAACATTACTCTGCATGGCAGCATCCATCTCCTTCCCCTCCGAAAACTCAGGGACAAATCAATGGATGTTGTGAATCCTCTGGAATGGAGATTTTGATTTTGCAGTGCAAGCCATTGACTCCTGACTGTTTGCTGTTGTAGTTAACATATTCAGTAAGTCCAATCTCATATTGTTATATCTATCATATTCCATTGTTGTATTTAACATATTCCATAAGTCCATATTAGATAAGTCCCAAGTTGTTATATTAAGCATATTTCATTAGTCCTGTACCTCTTATTGTTGTCTTGTGGGCAGCAGATCTTCACAGCACAGGAACAAGATCTTCCTTAGTCAGAGCTCCATCATGGTTCTGCCTGACTATGTAGCCCACTCCCCTTTTATCCTAGTTACCTTGACAAGCCACAGCTGCAGCCCAATGAAGAACATCGCAGCTGCAGCCCATCAAGGATAACTAGGACTTAGTCAGGGTAAAGATATTTAAGTACAGGTATATATAATTATTTAATACCTCCTCCATTCATAATACAAAATATTCAGGGCCTCCTACATTTCACCCTTTTTTTTTTTTTTTTTTTTTTTTTTTTTTTTTAAAAAACACATTTTTCAATTACAATATTACAAATAGCAATTCTTCAGGTACCTGTTACAAAACTTCAATCCCAATACATTTTCAATAACTCAATGGCCATTTACACTCACAACTCAGCGCTGTCCTATTCTTTCAATTCTTCTTATTCCAACTCCTTTACTCCGGCCGAAAGCTACCACAGCTTCATAGCTGTCCACAGCTCTACGCTGCTTATAGTCAGAATCACGTCGGGGTCACCAAATGTTGTAGTTAACATATTCAGTAAGTCCAATCTCATATTGTTATATCTATCATATTCCATTGTTGTATTTAACATATTCCATAAGTCCATATTAGATAAGTCCCAAGTTGTTATATTAAGCATATTTCATTAGTCCTGTACCTCTTATTGTTGTCTTGTGGGCAGCAGATCTTCACAGCACAGGAACAAGATCTTCCTTAGTCAGAGCTCCATCATGGTTCTGCCTGACTATGTAGCCCACTCCCCTTTTATCCTAGTTACCTTGACAAGCCACAGCTGCAGCCCAATGAAGAACATCGCAGCTGCAGCCCATCAAGGATAACTAGGACTTAGTCAGGGTAAAGATATTTAAGTACAGGTATATATAATATGTATTTAATACCTCCTCCATTCATAATACAAATATTCAGGGCCTCCTACATTTCACCCTTTTTTTTTTTTTTTTTTTTTTTTTTTTTTTACAAAAACACATTTTTCAATTACAATATTACAAATAGCAATTCTTCAGGTACCTGTTACAAAACTTCAATCCCAATACATTTTCAATAACTCAATGGCCATTTACACTCACAACTCAGCGCTGTCCTATTCTTTCAATTCTTCTTATTCCAACTCCTTTACTCCGGCCGGAAAGCTACCACAGCTTCATAGCTGTCCACAGCTCTACGCTGCTTATAGTCAGAATCACGTCGGGGTCACCAAATGTTGTAGTTAACATATTCAGTAAGTCCAATCTCATATTGTTATATCTATCATATTCCATTGTTGTATTTAACATATTCCATAAGTCCATATTAGATAAGTCCCAAGTTGTTATATTAAGCATATTTCATTAGTCCTGTACCTCTTATTGTTGTCTTGTGGGCAGCAGATCTTCACAGCACAGGAACAAGATCTTCCTTAGTCAGAGCTCCATCATGGTTCTGCCTGACTAAGTAGCCCACTCCCCTTTTATCCTAGTTACCTTGACAAGCCACAGCTGCAGCCCAATGAAGAACATCGCAGCTGCAGCCCATCAAGGATAACTAGGACTTAGTCAGGGTAAAGATATTTAAGTACAGGTATATATAATATGTATTTAATACCTCCTCCATTCATAATACAAATATTCAGGGCCTCCTACAGTTTGCAACTGTAATTAACCTAATTACCATCACTGTAGTATCAAGCAGACACTTTAAATGTCAAAACAGGCATTTAAAAAAAAAATTTACTATAACTGTATTCAAACATGACAGGCATTCAGTACAATTCACCCTGATGTGAGAGCAGCAGTCAGTCTGATTTCAATGCCAAACTCACCGAATTCTTGTCCTTACCCTTTTTTCCCCTTACTTTTCGGAACTCAGTCCACTGCACAACTGTCTGCCCTTCCTTTGGGAGGGAGCTCCATTTCCAGAGGCGGAAAAGAAGACTCTAATCACTGTGCTCACCCTGGGCTGCTGAGGATATTTCCAATCCCCTGAGCCACTGGAGGCATTTGTCAACATGAAAAGCAAGGCTGGTGCCCTGGGGTGGATTCCATAGTCTGTGGGAAGATTTGTAGGGTCCAGGAATTTTCAGCCTGAACGTCCAATCCTGTAAATCCATGTGGGACTCAGCTGCCCTGGCTTCCACAGCTCACCGGAAATTTCATCAAGGGGTGCTGTTACTGCTGTTTAAATTTTAGTGCCAAATTAAATTTAAATTTAGTTAATTAATTAAATTTAGTGCCAAAGTCAACACCAGGGTTTGTTGGGTCACTGGAGATGGATGGGCACCTCCTGGCAGGAAAAGGTTGTTTAATCCTAAAGCTTTTTCCATGGAGCACCTTTGGATATGTGACAGCCCTCGGAGGGAACCTATATTGCATTAATGTAATTTATATTGCTGGTAGTCAACCAAAAAAGAGATATAAGAATAAGAAACTCTGCAAATGAACATAAATGCATTGCATGATTCAGTTCAATGATTTATTAATATTCATAAATAACTTGAAAAATTAGTCATGTCTCATGTTTATCATTGATTTCACCCCAAACCCTACAAAGCATTTGGAATTTTTACAGCATTCCAAGGGAAAATATGATACTGGAAAGCTGAAAGGTGCTTTTTTTTCTTTTCTTAGTCCCTTTTAACCAAAGAGAATCTGATTTAGGAAGGTGTCTATAAATTGGAAACTGGCAAGGAGGTTTAAATGGTACCTGTTACAAACACTTTCAAACTGTAATGCTGTATTATCTGCAATAACTTCACTGGCCATTTACACTCACAACTCAGCGCTGTCCTATTAGTCTGTTCTTCTCTTTTCAACAAATTCTGATGTGTGTGAGGAAAGAGTGGATCTCAGCTGGCAGAAGGGACACAATTCCACTGCTGACAGCAGAACTCCCTATCCTGCACAGTCTGGGATCAGCCCATCAACCTTTCCCACATCCCAAATCAGAAGAGCATTTAGAAATGCAGTTGTAATTTTAATCTTGAGAACTTTTTCCAGCTGGGTGCCTGTCTCCATAGCTTTCTCTTCTCAACTTAAGCAGTAGAAGAGCCAAATCGATTTTATCAGGATTTAAGTAAATTTGTGCTGTGACCTGCAATGCAGTGTAATCCACATGAGTGAGATCTCTCATTGCTGAGCATGGACATGAGGGTTTGTTGCTGGGACCTTCTTGCAATCAACAGGGCCCTGCCTGAATTTCTAATTTATTCAGGATAGTCCTGGGCAGATAAAATTACTTATCTGTCCACTTCAACTGAGCACATGAGGCAGATTAAATGTGTAAGAACCCCAAAAATCTGCACCAACCTTACAGTTCAGACTGGGATTCCCAAGGGGAATTCTTCAGTGTCAGGACAAATACCAACATTACTCTGCATGGCAGCATCCATCTCCTTCCCCTCCGACAACTCAGGGACAAATCAATGGATGTTGTGAATTCTCTGGAATGGAGATTTTGATTTTGCAGTGCAAGCCATTGACTCCTGACTGTTTGCAACTGTAATTAACCTAATTACCATCACTGTAGCATCAAGCAGACACTTTAAATGTCAAAACAGGGATTTAAAAAAAAAAAAAATTACTAAAACTGTATTCAAACATGACAGGCATTCAGTACAATTCACCCTGATGTGAGAGCAGCAGTCAGTCTGATTTCAGTGCCAAACTCACCGAATTCTTGTCCTTACCCTTTTTTTTCCCCTTACTTTTCAGAACTCAGTCCACTGCACAACTGTCTGCCCTTCCTTTGGGAGGGAGCTCCATTTCCAGAGGCGGAAGAGAAGACTCTGATCACTGTGCTCACCCTGGGCTGCTGAGGATATTTCCAATCCCCTGAGCTGCTGGAGGCATTTGTCAACATGAAAAGCAAGGCTGGTGCCCTGGGGTGGATTCCATAGTCTGTGGGAAGATTTGTAGGGTCCAGGAAAAGGCTTTTCCAGCCTGAACGCTTCTGGGATCCTGTAAATCCATGTGGGACTCAGCTGCCCCTGGCTTACCGCAGCTCACTGGAAATTTCATCAAGGGGTGCTGTTACTGCTGTTTAAATTTTAGTGCCAAATTAAATTTAAATTTAGTTAATTAATTAAATTTAGTGCCAAAGTCAACACCAGGGTTTGTGGGGTCACTGGAGATGGATGGGCACCTCCTGGCAGGAAAGGGTTGTTTAATCCTAAAGCTTTTTCCATGGAGCACCTTTGGATATGTGACAGCTACGGAGGGAACCTATATTGCATTAATGTAATTTATATTGCTGGTAGTCAACCAAAAAGAGAGATATAAGAATAAGAAACTCTGCAAATGAACATAAATGCATTGCATGATTCAGTTCAATGATTTATTAATATTCATAAATAACTTGAAAAATTAGTCATGTCTCATGTTTATCATTGATTTCACCCCAAACCCTACAAAGCATTTGGAATTTTTACAGCATTCCAAGGGGAAAATATGATACTGGAAAGCTGAAAGGTGCTTTCCAGCAGAGCTTCTAGTCTTAGTCCCTGCTAACCAAAGAGAATCTGATTTAGGAAGGTGTCTATAAATTGGAAACTGGCAAGGAGGTTTAAATGGTACCTAAAACAAACATTTTCAAACTGTAATGCCGTATTATCTGCTTCAATGTGGATTTCACTGCCCAGTTTCAGGCATTTCACTTTGAAAGCATTAACTGAAATGTAGAAAACCCAGACCCAAGCATGGTTAATGAAGAATAAAAAAAATTCCAATGAATAATTCACAAACATTTTATGTACTGCATAAGGAAAAACAATTTGAGCAGTGCAAAGTGAAGCAAAAAGCTTTAAAAAGTATTACATGAGAAGTCAATAAAAACAGCCAGTATTTATTCACAACAGTTTAATTTAATAGAATTTTTAATTAAAATAAGCCCTTATATCAATCTGTACATAAAAGCATTGAAAATTAAAATTATACTGGACATAAAGCCTTACCTTGATGTTGGGACATTTTTTATCTATTTCCAGCTTGTTCCTGGAAATAGACATTGGCTAATAATTAGTGCCTTTGTGCTTTAGCATCTCTAACTCTGAAATCAAAATAATGTGGTTTCTGACTTATCCATTTGAAATTTGGTTTCTCAATATGTTTAAAGGATTTCAGGATTTCCATACAGAAAAGCGAAAGATTTTCACTGTCACTGTGAAAACCCCATCCTGCACCTTCCTACCTGCTTATATGAAGTACAGCTGCAGTTTTCTTGGGAAAAAAAAATATTATTAATGTCTTGTTTTGGTGTCAATGGCTTTGCATGAGCAGCTGAGCACAAATTCCTGATGTTTTTTGGTTTGGCTCCATTGTGAATACCTAAAGAGTCATCCAGGGTTTATGCTCATGGAATCATGGAATGGTTTGGGTTGGAAGAGGAATCCAAAACCACCCAATCCCACCCCTGCCATGGGCAGTGACACCTTCCACTGTCCCAGGTGGCTCCAAGCCCCATCCAGCCTGGCCTTGGACACTTCCAGGGATCCAGGGACAGCCCCAGGGCCAGGGCCTCCCCACCTTCACAGCCAGGAATTTGTTCCCAATATCCCATCCAACCATGCTCTTCCCAAAGCAGAAGAAGGAGTAATGCCTTCAAGATATAAATCCACACCCCACAGGCATCCTTTGCAGAAATTATTGCTGTGTTCCACATAATTCCTGACAATTGGCCATTCCCACTTGTTGAGAATTACTGGTGTGGGCTTGAGAAAGGCTGTCAAGCCTTTTGTGATGAGTTTGGATCCAAAATCTGCTGAGACTCTGCCTCTGTCACCTGTGAGGGATTTAATATCATTCAGTCCCTTGTTTATCAAGATCATTCCACTTCCAGGGAGTTCCTGCTTAGGGCTGGAGCATTTCTTTACCTCAGAGATGAGCTTGGGTTAATGCTGCTCTTCATTTCTCTGCCAACTTTGAGTGTTGGACCTGCTGATTCTCATTTTTTTTGTTAAAATAAGAGCTGAGCAGGGCCTATCAGTTTTAAATGCATTAATACACTTGATGTATTAATACTCTTGATGTATAAGTGCTATTGATGTATTAATCTTCTGGGAAAGTGGTTTAGACAGAGGACAGAATTAATTCTTGTCTTGTTCCCACACAATTTAAGCAGTGTTTTCTATGATCATGCCTTGTGTTTGGCATTTGTGGGTGCTGTGCCCAGTTTGGGGCTCTCCAGTGCAAGGAAGGGTGGCGAACATGGTGGAGAATAGAAAATTACAAGGAAAAGTGCAAGGAATATGGTGTGCTTAGATTTGAAAGCAAGAGCAAGGGTGGATCACTCAACACACAGAGGTCTTGCTCAACCCAACCTGTTCTGTGATGCTGTGATTTTATACAATGTGAAAAAAGGCAAAGGTTTAACATCTGTCACAGATATATTTTATGAAAAATCCTTTCATTAGGATCTTTTCTCCATGTTTTCCTGCCTTGGAATGTGATTTGGAGAATTGTTTACCCAGCATGTGAAATTGTTTTTACTTGATGACCAATGACAGCCACCTGTGTCGAGGCTGTGAGCAGTCACAAAATTTTATTATCAATCCATTATTTTCTATTCCTTGCTAGCCTTCTGATGAAATCCTTTCTTCTATTATTTTAGTAAGTTTTAATCTATCATTTTCTTATAGTATATATCATAAAATAATAAATCAGCCTTCTGAAACATGGAGTCAAGATTCTCATCTCTTCCCTCACCCTGGTACCCCTGTGAACACCACCGCAGACATCATCAAATGAAATCACAAAATCATAGATCTGTTCAGGTTGAACAAGATCAGCAAGGTGAAGTTCCTGACCTCCAGCCCCTGCACACCCCCACCAACATCCCCTGGGAACTGCTTTCCTGTCCTGCCATTCAAAAGCTGCATGAGGCCTCTTTTCTGCTGGAAGTGGGAAGGAAATCCCTGCAGACACCACAGCTCATCAAGTCCTCCTCTCCATCATCTCCACTCCCCAAAGTATTGCACCAATTAGGGAAAGGGGATCAGGAAATAAAAGCGATCCTGCCCCATCAAACCACTTCCCATCCCTCTTTGGAAAGGCTGTGACAGCATCAACCCCCTGGCTGCAGGATTGTTGGTGGAAGAATGAGATGAGGACTGGAAAGGTGAGAATGGGGAATTCCTCTGCCAGGATTCATGTTCCTACCTCTTAGCCTGAGGGCAGAGGATACACAAATACCTAATGCAACTTCCTATAAACAGCATAAATCCATCACACTGCAGTTGAAATAGGGGTCTCCTCAATCCAGGTCTCATAAGCTCTTGGAGATCTATTTCACACCCTAGATAGCTCAGCTACCTTAGAAGGCATAACATCAGCAGGATGGCTTCTGTGGTAGTGTTGGAAACAAAAAGGTTTTAATAAAAAGCAAAATACCAAAACTCTTTACAAAGAAAAACTGAGCCAGGTGCAAGAGATTCTTGCTCTTGGTAAAACACCTCACAAAAGTGATTAAGTTTTTTTGTTATTTTTCTAGTAAATTGCTCAAGCATGACTTTTTGCGTTTCTGTCTAATTAGCTATCTTTAAGTTTGAGGTGAAGTCCCCTAAGTGCTATGAGATGTTTTTTCACCTAATTGAGGAGAGAAACCTCTGAGCTCATTTCCTTTTTAAGACAAAGGATAGTTTTGTCACTCCGTCAACAAAGGGCACATTCCTATATGCAGTCAGTGTGAAAATCTCTCCAAGAGTCACTAGGTGGATGGGTTGAGGCAGACTGGCTCACCAGCAAGGCTGTGCTCTCACCATCCTCCTATTCCCATCCTGATACACCCAGCTGCTCTCCATGATAATGGCTTCAATTCAATCCAAAGATCCCCAACAAAGATCACCCAGTTTCAAGGCAGGTTTTCCCCTCCACATATGTTTTTCTTCTCCTCACTACAGTAGGTCAGCACAAGAAATGACTTTTCTTGAAAACAGCTTCTGAACAAGGCATGTGAAATAAGTGGACTGGCACTGGGAATTCGGATCAATAAGGAGCTCTTGGATAGGGAAAAGAAATTTGTCTCTGTTCTGCTGTAGATTAGGGGAGTAAGACATTGATTTTTGCTCTCAGCACAGTATTGACCTAAGAGGGAATTGCACTTGATGACAGAGTGCAGTGGGGCTCAGGCCTCTCTTCGTATGACATGCAGTCTCCAGTGGGCTGTGGAATATGAATGGAAAAGTGGGCAATGATTACTAAAAAAATAAAGTATCACCAATAGAAACATGTCTGGTAACAAATGCCATTTCTCCAGGGCATCACTCATCCTCATCCATCTGAGCAACATCCCCCTCCAGAACTAATCCTGTAATTACAGGAATGTTTGCTTAGCTAAACACAAAATGCCTCTCGAGTGGAGCAGAGGATTGCTGGGCTTATTCTTTCAGCAAAGAGAAAGTGCAGCAACTTGGCCGAGCACAATAATCTCCTGATGGATACGTTCAGCAAACAATAGGCTTCTGCTTGGTGTTTGCTGTCGGCCTCAGGGCACGAGCTCTGCAGGGCTGAGGCTTCAGGCTCAGAAGATTGAGATTAAATAAACTCAGCTGTGGCTTCTTACATCCCTTTTCTTCCTTAATGTTGGAATACTGAGGGGAGCAGATAAATTGCCAAGGAGCTGCCTCTTTGAGGACTTTCTCATGCCAGGAGGCTCCAGAGATTGTGGGAGAAAAGAATTGTAGGTGGGAGACAAGAAACAGGTGATTCAACCCATGAAGAGAGAGATCACAGGGAAGGAGATAACATGGGATGGCAGAAATAAGCCACTCATGTTTTTCATGGAAATAGCTGTTGCATTTTTAACACTTTGTATAAAAATAGGCTTTCATTTGTTTGTTTGTTTGCTTGTTTGTCATAAATAAATGATCCTTCTTGGTTTTTTACCTTTTTCCTACAAAAGCATGTTTTGGCACAATTTTGAAATGCTGCTCTCGTCTCTCCCCAAGGTTTATGGTGTGTTATGCTCTTATTCCATTGAAAAACACAGGGAAAATCGACCCAAAAATTGATAGATTTGCATTTCTAAAATGCCACCAATAGAAGAGTGGCAAACACCTGTTGTATGAAACAGGGGGAAAAAAATTAAAAGCTTATCAGTTCCTTTTGTTTTGTGGAAGTCTTGCAGGAAAATGAAACCGTTTAAGGGTGAGATATGTGCACAACCACCTCCCAAAAACAAGACAAATCTCTTCTCTCTGGTAGGACTCCCTGGACAGAATTTTACCACACGGAGTCATAGAATCATGGAATCATTAAGATTGGAAAAGACCCTTGGAACAAGTACAAGTGTCAGTTTAATACAACCACCAAACATCTCTGGGGTTTGTTTCCAGGTGTAAATGTTGTGTTCAGGCTCAGGCAGGAAGGTTTTCCTTTGTCCACCTTTTATCTGCTCTTCAAGTCGTCTCCTGAGGACATCAGATCTCAGAGTTTGTTTCTTGTGTCTGAGGAAATACCATTTGGGGCTCTCTCCACCTTAAACATGGTACCTTTGTCCTCCATCAGAAACCATGTCAGAGCTTGCTGAGAGATCTTTTCCTGAGCTTTTGCCTTTTTTTAAAGATTATACTGCCAATCTCTCCTATCCTGGGCAGAGGGGCAAAGAGTGGCTTGAGAGGCCTCAACCACCTTGAATGTTTATGATTTATCACTACTCTTAAACAGAGTTGATCTTTAAATGCCCCTCAAATAATTGTTAGAGCCAGACAGGGTTAATGATTTCTAATCAAGCATCATTAGCATATAAAATGGGATATTGAGATTTTTATAAGTCACTCATTGTATATTAGCAGATGAGAAATACTCTACATTGAATCCATGCAGAAACAAATTGTAGAATTTTTTTAGAGTTAGCTGGAAAAATCAGGAAGATCCATATGTGGTCTTTGCTCAAGGTCAGTGTCTAAAAAATTCTGATTAACTGAAAACTAAAGGTCCTAATTCCAACTACCTTTGGTTAGAACTGCCAAGAAGGGAAGAAGAGGTTCCTTTTTCCTTAACAGTTTATGAATCAATAAATATAGAGGAAAAAAGTGCATTACTTGACCTAAATAAGGTTTAGAAAGTCAATTGTCTTACAAAGTACACCTCAGTCTAGTATATGTTATAAATATTAGGGTCAAGTCCCATCCATCATGTGAAGTTCTGATATACCTGTTATAACAGGACTCCACTTTTTCTGCCTCTCCAGTTGCAATCTATAATCAACATAAAAGTTTATAGACTTATTTCTTCCAATATATGGAGCAGAGTTCACAAATTTGAGTTATGAACGTGAAGCTCCCTATCCACTAAAAGGAATGCAGCCTGGTGGGTTTTCCGTGAGTGACAGAGTAAAAATCCACCTTTCTTTGTGGCCCTTATTTACTGCTGTCTGAATATATTTGACATATTGTATGAAATAATCATGCTTGGAGAGTCTTTTTAAAAGACTTTGAGAAAATGGGCAAAAATTGAGTTTTTTTTTAATTCTGTTTGTGAATGAGGGCCCAGCATTCATTCAGCACAGAACTAAAATCACAGCACTTCACTTCATCCCTGAGCTTGCTGAGAGACCTAAATCCAGGAATCTCCAAAACCTCAATTGCTGCTTCACTGAGCTCCACAAAACTTTTATTTTATTTTTTTGGACCAAGAAACAGAAAATGCGACACATCTGAAAACTTTGACACAGAGGGGCTGCTAGAAAAGACAGCTAAAATGCCACTTGTCTCTAAATAGGCCTGATGGGAAAGGAAAAAGGAGCATTTTAAGATGGTGAGTACATATGGAAGGCTCCCATCAGTGTGGATGTTTCCCAGAATTTCTCCTGCAGCAGTTAAAATCTTTGACATAAGCTGAAGGAGCAATAAGTTGGGGTAAGAACATTGCTGATCCAAAAAATGACAACTTATTATTATCTATGGCCTGAGCATAGGAACTTTAGTCTTTCCTTAGTCAAAATCCTGGAGTTTTAAACTTACTTTTTTATACTGATGCAGTCACAAGAGTCTGCTTTTTTTCTTTTTTTTTTTTTTTTTTTTTTTTTTTTTTTTTAGTGGATTAGACTCTAGTGGTCATGTTAAAGCACTCAGTCCATGCTCCAGCTGGTCTTTTATGTGCTGGTTTTTCTTTTCCATTTCCCACCTGCAAAAGTCCGTCAGGTGAGCTTGACCCCAAGTTTCATTGCCAGCCATAGGCACCAAATGCACATTGCTTTTTATTGCAGTTTAGCTTGAAGTATCTGGGTATTAAATTCCAGTGGAAATCTGAGACATGGCTCATAAAATGTCATGAAAAACCTTTTATACCCAAGTGCCAAACACTATCCATCTCACGTGACAGCCTCTTCCCAAAGGGGTTCTGCAAGGAAAAGATAACCATGCAGCCAGGAGCTTCTTTAATACACAAGCATTTATTTAAATGTCACTGGTTTTAATAATCCAGTTATTAATTGATCTTGCCACCTTGTGGGTGACATCCTGTACCATGGCATGGGGTGGAATCCAGATGATGTTTAAGGTCCCTTCCAACCCAAACCATTCTGTGATCCAATGATAAATGTGAGCTTCCTAAATTTTCCTACAAGAAGAGTTTTCTCACAATTTTTATGTCATCTTGGTTATTGTGGAGTTCTGTTTCCCAAAATATTAATAGTTTTGTTAACAAAAAATTAAAAAAAAAATTTATTGGTACTTGGTGATATTTTCCTTGTTAAATTCTTACAACTCAGTGACTAATTCCTATAAATCATATTTCTCCATTTTCATTAAATCCTTGTGTTTTATGAGAAAATTATTCTGATTTTTAATACACTGTTCTGACCTCTTCTGTCTAAGCAACATCAGAAAGCTGAAACACTATTTGATATAGGAACCAGGACATTATCCTAACCGATCTCACATATTCTCACAGTTTTAAAGAAATTTTCATATTTCTCTTCTTAGCCTTTTGTTACCCAAACAATCCTCAAGATGGAGGCTGACAGCAATTTCAAGCTTGAAGCTGGGACATCTAAGGAAAACATATGGAGGAAGTAATGAGGTTTGGTAGTTGTACACATTTTATCACATTTAACTTCACCCCTAGGACTGAAATTTTACACATTCATCTGGGTCCTATTTCGAGTTCCAGAATTAGGCCATCCTTCAGATCAGCCCTCTCAGAAATCCCTCTCTCTCTTTGGTCCAGCTCAGCTAGAGTAAGATACAGCTCTAAAGAGGAGAAAAACACTTCAAAAATCGATTTTGAGCTGGTTCATCTGCGATTTCTCAGTGACAATCTGCCTCGCGAAGTTTGGGCGCTTCTCCGCGGAGTTCCGCATGAGCTCCGTGTGCTGCCAATTTCCTGCAATTGTCTCTGCTCTCAAGGGCTGCTGCAGCTGCCTGTGTTCACCCAAATGATGAAGAGGAAGATCCTGAAGTCCTGTTTTTTTCATCCATTCCAACAGACCTTGGATCAGGTCTTGATGGCTCCTGAACAAAGGGGAACATAAAGAAAGCAGCCTTGTGCAAAGATATTTGGGTAGGGGAAGGAGGGGAGGAAAGAGAGAGAACAGGGAAGAGGAAAACAACCTCTTCTTTAATAGGGATAAAAGATGAACTTTTGAAACTTTCCTGACTCCTCTAAGTTGTCAGAATCATTTCAGGTATGTGCTTGAATATGTTGCAACAGAAGAACTGCTATTGCTTGACCCCATCAAGACCTCTGCTGAGTTCCTGTCATGTTTGAGAAACTCCTCTTCAAAATGTCCTCAGTAACAAGCCTGATAGTATTTGGAAATAATTGGGCTCCATGTCACCTTTTACTTTTTCCTAAAAGCCATGCAGTTTTCTCCTTATTTCACTTCCTATCCGTGGGCATTTTTTGCTGTCATGAATCACAGGAGAAACACTTTTAAATTTTTTTTTATTCCTACCTGCAAATAAATTCTGCATTGCAAGTATTCTATGAAAGAGCCATTGGAAACATCATCTGAAAAACACCTCAAATGTTATCCTTCTCATAGAATCACAGAATGGTTTGGGTTGGAAAAGATCTTAAAGACCACCCAGTTCCAACACTGACCATGGGCAGGGACACCTCCCACTATCCCAGGTTTCTCCAAGCCCCATCCAACCTGGCCTTGGACATTTCCAGGGATCCAGGGGCAGCCACAGCTTCTGTGGGCACCCTGTGCCAGTGTCTCACCACCCTCTGTGTAAAGAATTTCTTATTTTAAAGTTCTGCCTCATTTCTTGACTAAATTCATGACATCATGAGTTTTGTTTTTCGTGTATAAAATGTTACTTCCCGTTTGGGAAACAAAGTCTGAGGAAAAGTGCTTGTTGCAGAGGTCCTTAGCCCAGTATAGGCCTGAATATTGCTGTTCCCAGGAGCATTCTCCCTAAAAGTCAAGACAAAGGTGGATAAAGTAACTGATGGGAGATCTCTAAATTTATGTGGAGGGTAATTTCTTCAGGGCCTTCCACCCACTGTAACTCATTCCCCACACACCCCATCAGTGAGCATTGCACTATTTTATTTATCACATTAATAAAATTGCATCCAATAGGTTTTCGAAGGCACTGGAGTATCCTAAGCTGATAGATCCATGCTCCTTTTTGCAGCTGTTTACTTTATTTACAACAGAACCAACCCTCTGAAATAACAACCTGTGTTTAATCCAATGTCTTAAGAGTAAAAACCTCCACAGAGTTGAATGGGATTGGAGTTGACTTTATTTCTTCTCACATAACAATGATCTCCTGTTGTAAATTATCAGTCCCAGTAGTGGAGGATGCCAGCCTGACAAACAAGACTTTCACCTTGTTTTCCCTCCAGTTTTCCCAGCTTTTTTGCAACTTTTACAGGGAATTGTTTTATTATCATTTTCAGCAGAAATGACAGGCTTAACTTTTCCACATCATTAATATCATTCCTGCCCCTGGCAGGGTGTCATGTGCAGAATGAACCTTCCTTAAGCCTGAATTGGAAGATGAAGGTTTTCTCACATTTTAGCCAACACGAGAGGGGCTGGGGTTTGTCCAAACCCATTCATTCCATAATGCCCTAAATTGTGACCTCAGCTCTCTTCATAGAGAGCAGGCAGGCACAACTTCCCAAGGATATTTCCTGGGAATCACAGCAAAGAACCTCGGAATAAAGATAAACCAATTCTTATCTCTATTCTCTGCTCCTGTTGTTTTTGCACATGTGGAATGTGTTAGGGAGATCGTTTACCTGAAGAGGTTTGGTAATTGGATTCTAGGGATGGTTGTTTATATTAATTGGCCTATTAGGTCAAAGTTGTTTCCTGGCTGTCGGGAGACAGTCATGGGTTTTTCTTTAGTATTCTTTAGTATCTTTTTAGTATATTTATAATATAGTATAATGCAATATAATATATTTTAATAAAGCAATTGTTCAGGCTTCTGAATAAATGGAGTCAGATGACAATAATTTCCTTTGTCAGCAGCGACCCTGCTTTACGATTCTAAATTTTTTCCCACCATGTGCCCTGGCTCCATGGCTCTATTTCCAACTGCAATTCTCCATCCCCAGCACATCCTGCATGACAGAATTCATGGAGAGTGGGATTTCACTGGGAGACAGGAGAAGGACACAGGAGCTAAGACAGGCCTTGCATCCCTATTACAGATTTTCCACTTTGTTAATGTCATCTACAGTTGGGAAGGGTTTTTTATATTGCAGAGGGACCTACAATGTGTAGGTGAGCTGGGGACTCAGTCTTGCTAGCAATGCTGAAAGGAATTCAGTGCTGTTAGAGCCTTCATTCTGAAAATCAAATACCTAGCTCTCATTTTTGAATGATATAAAAATATTTTAAAATAGAATTTTGTAAAGCAATGCCTAATTTTGGGGTGATTGGAAACAAGTAGAAGTTCACTGAGAGACTAAAATCTTTAAATGACACAGGTTTGTTTCCTTTTCCCTCTTTCCTTATTTTGTGTTTTGTTCCTACCTTTATTTCTTTTTCCTATGGTTCAGGACTTTCACAATTTATGCAACCTTTATGTAAGTCGCTTTAGAAGTTTATTTGGGATGATTTGTTCTTTGTGGCTGGTGGAGTTTGCCAAGGATTTCTGGTGAGCAGGTTTGGGGGTGTCTCCTTGTGTGTGTGGAGAAGGAAAGGGAGAGTTTTGCATTGCAGACAGGTCAAGCAGGACCAAGCCAGACTTCTGATTTGCATAAAGAAAAAAAAAAACACCAGCATAAAGGAAATATCTGCTCTTCTGAGTGCAAAAATTTAGGGAAGAAAATGAAGGAAGTTTTCTTTGTTGGGACTGTGGATGAAATGGAAATTTAGCCTAGGTTCTGACTGATGCTTAATAAATAATCCTACAGTTTATTGGGAAGATTGCTGTGAATTACACAAACTTATAGCACCATGGCTGTTGGAATTATGAAACCTGTGCAACATTTCCCCAAGAGTTCAGTTTCATCCCCGTTTCCCTAAAGAATAAACTGAAGCGTAATGATGCTGGATGACTTAAGGGCTGGAACGAGATGATCTTTCAGGTTCCTTTCAGCCCAAACTTTTTGTGATTCTATGATTTTTATGACTTGGATAGAAAAGTATGCAGTTAGGAATAAAACCCAATGAATGCTATGACCCATGCAATAACCAATAATTAATATTTAGGATGATGAAGGGGAAAAAATAACCACTTTATCCCAATGTACAAGACTGTCTGTATGTGCACTGTAAATATTTATCCCAGTATGACTGGCTTTGCATCAGGATAGGTCTTATTTAGCAGAAGGAAGAGAATGGGATTAATGTTGATACTCAAATTCATTTGAAGGAGCCTCCACCATCTGTGAAATTAATGTGACAAAATAACATTTTCACACGTCATTTATTTTTAATTTCTTTTCTGTTTTTAAAAAAATATTCTAATTAAAGAAAAGATTGTGAAGGAGAAGAGCAGGAGGGGAAGAAATCTTAATTCAGAACTTGAAAGCACCATATTGCAATTTGGGATGAGAAGAGGGAAAGATGAATTTGCATCTTGATGCCTTTCATATTTATTCAGTTAGAAAACTGTTTATGGAATGCTTTAGGCACAGAACATTACAAACATGATCAGAATTTCAGCCACTCAAAATTACCAATGAAAGCATGTTCTCTCCTTAAATGGAGGAAGTTCAGAAGCCAGAGGCCCCCCAGGTCAAATGCTACAACTTTGGTCCAAAAAGCAGCAAAATCTCTTTTGCAATCCTGCGACAGTGCCAGGACCCAAGGAACAGCTGGAGCTGGGTCAGGGGGATTTGTGTTGGATATCAGGAAAATTTCTTCCCCCAGAGGGTGCTGGGCACTGCCCAGGCTGCCCAGGGAATGGGCACAGCCCCAAATATGCCAGGGCTCCAGGAGAATTTGGACAATGCTCCAGGGATGCCCAGGGTTGGATTGTTGGGGTGTCTGTGCAGGGCCAGGACTCAATGATGTTTGTGGGTCCCTTCCAACTTGAGATTTTTTACAATTCCATTGAATCTTTCCTTCCCAAAATTATTTTAACATACACCCTTAGTTTAATGTATTGAAGCTAAAAATTTATTAATATATGTTGCTAGATCAAAGTGTTTGGTTTCTCCAACTGGACAACTGAATCAGAACAGGAAAATCAGAAAAGCTGATACAAAATAAAAGGGAAGACTAACCAGAGCCACAAAAATCTGTTCCTGGCAGCTCCAACATTCATTAGTAACAAGTGATAAACAAGAAAACTTTCCATTATGCTTCCACATAAAGTGGGAGTTGTCAACACTTAATGCCAAGAGGTCACAATGGTTAATGTCTTTTTTGCTTCAGCCTTCCCTAAAATAATTATTCTTGTTCAGATACACTGATAAAACCTGCACAGGGCAAAAAGACCAAGCCAGATAATGCAAGAGGTAACAAAATGAGATATAAAACACAGGTGGGTGTGGTTGGAGGTATCATGAGCTCCCATATAATTTCATATTGTTTAATTACCTTTATGGAAACAACTGGTTTTAGTAACTCCCAAACAGGTTGTGATTCTTCTATAGAATGGAAACCTGAATGAATAAAACTACCAAACTAAAAAACCCAAACCAAACCCCCCCAAAAAACCCCACAAACAAACAAAACACCACACAAACCAAAAAAAAAAAAAAAAAAAAAAAAAAAACCCACCCAAACTCTAAAACATATTTACTATATTCTTAAAACCCTCGAAGTTCAGCACTAAGGAATTATCATCATCCCCAGGATGAACACATTGATGAAATCAGGAGTTAACATGAAACTAACCAGTAACAAGAAATGTTTCAGGCCAGCCTATTTTCCTTTCAAGACACAATTTTAAGGGGAAGAGCTGTTGATGTCAACTCTTTTCTTTCAAGAACACTTTGTTTTCACTTTCATGCTAACACTTTTTGTGTTATCACATAGAACATCCTCGTGGTGAGATGGGAAAGCATTAGCAGAGTGTCCAGAGGGTGCAAGTGCTCTACAGAGAGTTCAGAAAAGAGCTGAAAAACTGTCCTCAGGTTGTTAAGGTTCAGTTCACGCAGAGCCACATGGCACTGAAACTCTCTTGTGTGGGAACACTAGTTTGTCTGAGTGATCCCGAAAATGGTTGGAAAGTCTCTGTTCCCAGCCCGGTGCTTAAAGAAGGAGTCTGAGCTCTTCATTTCGCGGTCTCAAGGTCGTTTATTATTTCTTATCTACAAAATTCTTTCTCCTGCCCTGACGAGGTCAGCTTAGCAGGATCGTCTGAGGCATTCTGCCTGCCCACGGGGCAGCCGTGCCTTCTTATACCACAAACTACGTATAACATATTTACAATTATCTCCCAATGCCCATCACCTATGTTAGACAGTGATCTTCTACTCTAAACCAATCCCCAAGTGCCAACATCACCCAGAAAATGGATGACAAGAAGAAGGAGAAAAAACCACGAGGTCGGGGCCTGAATCCTCCATCTTGTCTCCCAAACCCCCCTGTATCAAAATCCTAAAATCTACATTTTTCACCCTGTGAACAAACCATTCAAACCCAAGTGATTCCCATGTCCCCACAAACAGGTGGCAGATCCCTAAAAGGGTCAAAGTCAAGCCACCAGGTGCTTTTGGGAACATCCCAGAGGGGTGTGCTGAATTCCCACACTCTTGAGTTTGGTGCTATTACAGTTACTCTAACCCTGGTTCATAAAATATTGTGATTTTAGGGTAAGAGACAAACTAAAATTTTGCAGTACTGGAGAGGTAAAGTAGAATTCTGAGTATTATTAATAAAGATGGGAAACATGGTGCTGTTTATTTCAAACAAGTGCAGCTTTCTATATTTAGACAGTGGCAATTTGCTTTATAAAACCAGAATAATGAAAACTGGTTCAACAGCAAATCCACTGAAAAGAGATTTATTGAACTTCAAAGTGAAAATTATTTTTAAAAACTCAAAGTAAAACAGAAGAATCATGTTTCTGGAGAAGCACAAACATTATCCTGGGCTGCAAAATGCTAATATTTTATATTTATATCATATAAAATATTAGCATATTAGCTCAAAAATATATAATATATAAAATATTACATATATATATATAGTAATAGTGGCATACAAATATACTTGGATTTTGTTGCCCAGAGAAGCTGCAGCTGTCCCAACCCTGGAAGTGTCCAAGGCCAGGCTGGATGGGACTTGGAGCAGCCTGGGATAGTGGGAGGTGTCCCTGCCCATGGATGACGTTGGAACTGGATGGGCTTTGATGTCCCTTCCAACCCAAACCCTTCTGTGGTTCCATGAGTTGAAAACCACACCTGAAACCAGGACAACACCAAAGGGAAAAAATGTAGAAACTGCAGTGATGGAGCCTAGAGCAAACAACAGCAGGTGAGGCTGTGGCCAGGCTCCTCACACACACCACAGGAAACCACAAAGGCAAAAAATTGTTTTCAATATACACAGGGATAAGGCAAGCTATTAAGAATAATTTCCAGCTAGCAGATCCCTGAGGATAAGAGATAAACTAAATTATCTTTTAAGATCCCTTTGCATTTTTATTTTATATTTCTACTTCAAGACCTCTTTGAATTTGATTTTTTATTTTGGCCTCATAGAAGAGAGCAGAAATTTGTTTGGTTGGTTGTTATTTTTTGGTCGTTTTGGTTCTGGGGTTGTTTTGGTTTGGGGTTTTTTCTGAGTGGGGTTTAGAACATATATTTTTTTTTCCCCATGATTCTGGGGATCATTTTAGACGGAAAATTGTCATATATATATATATAGATAGATAGATAGATAGATAGATAGATAGATAGATAGATAAATGATATGTATATTATATATAATATATAATATAGATTATATATATTGTAGATGATAATATAATATAATAGATATTACAATATATTTGATATATATTATATATATAAATATATATATATATATACACACATATATATTAAATAAAAATGAACACTGCACCACTCTGCTGCTCTTTTACAAGCCCACATTGCTTCTTCCAATTATGAGGGAAATTATTGTTGTAACTCCTTTCGGACCTAATCATTAGCCCATTACTTTAGGCATTCTTTCGCTTTCCTACTTGTTACGTTGTGGTGTATTTCCCCAGGGCTTGCAATAAATCCATAAATGCCAGCAATTTGACGCGGGGATGCATTGTTAGAGCAGCAGGAGAGGCAGGGCAGTTCCACAACCAGCACATTTCATCCCACAGGCATCGAGGGGCACAAATAATGGCTGTTCTATTCCCAGCCTTGTAGAAACCACATTGCAGATGCTTCACTCGCACTTTGGAATGTTTGTCCCCATGGGCCAAGGCATTTAGAAATCTGGCACTTTGATGTTGGTGTGATATTTCTCCCAGGCTCCTCAGGAAAGCTGACATCGTGTTTTGTGACATATCTTGCAGATAGCATTTTCTTTTCGATTGCTCTCCCAAATGTTCCCTGCCTGTTGTACACAATACAAATTAATATCACAAGCTGCTGCTATACCCTGCTGCTCAAATGTAATTTGTTCTTTGTATTTCTCCTGTGAAAAGCTGCTGAGGTTCATTTCTAATGCTCAAATTAGAGAAGAAACTCAGCAATGAGGTTTGCAATTAGGCAAGGAATTCGATAAACATCAAAGAATTCATGACTGCTGCTTTTTAAAACCAAAGATCAAAATAAATGCCAGAATGTATATGAGTTTGAATAGCCAGTTATGCAGTGAATAAAGAATAAGGGAAATGTTTGACTTCAGAAGAGTTCCAATTACCAAAAAAAAAGTTATTATAAATGTGTAAAATTTTAATTATGTGGCAAATATTGCCTAATGTCATCACCATGAAAAGAATGGGTAGAAGTGAAGATACACCCACTTCAACTAAAAAAAACCCCAAACAGATGCACAAAATAGTTTTCATCGTTTGAAGGCAAGTAAGTGACTGAAATTTTGAGAGAAATGTAGATTAAAAAAAATTAATTATATCTTACATGATTACTGTGAGTCAACAGGAACACTTTGTTTAGATGAAACCAAAAGAAGCCTTAACCTGATTGGCATATTTGGAATTGTTCTGCTACTTTTTTATTTTAGCCACAGCAAGGGAATATTTTTGAAAATTCTCCACACTTCATTACTAGACACAAAGAAAGCAAATGCACAAAACAAATATTTGCTCCCCAGGTGACAAAACTGTATCTGTTGACCCCATGTCAGCAAGAACCTTGGGCTTGCAAAACAAACTAAGAGAGCTGAGCACAAGTCATAATTATCTGATTTATTACTTGTCCTGACTTTTGCTGACCAAGGAGTTCCAGCAGGCCTTTTGAAGCCTGTGAGGTTTCGAGGGATAATTACTGCAAGCTCTGCTCCCCTATTTTTCAGTTGTGCATTTTTTCCATGGAGAGGCTTGCAGGGATATGAAGCTCCAGCTCCAAATTCACCATGGGGAGATGTGAGCTCTGGTGCCCCTGAACACCTTTTTGCTCAGGTGGGAGGGTGGGCAAGTCCTGTGTGTGTTTTAAGATGAGGAAGGGCTGTGTCCCAGTGACCACCAGGTCTCTCCAGGCATTCCCAAGCCACTGGAGCTGTGATGGAGAGCTTCAGGCTCATGATTCCACGTGGCATCACTCAGGGATTTGCAGGGCAATATATTTTGGTTTTATGTGCATCACATAAAGCCCTGTGCTGCCTCCAGCCTCCATCCCCTGCAGGCTCCTGTCCAGCCTCAGCATTCAGAGGGAGCTGGGCATTTTCCCCTTCAACTGAATTAAGCAATAAATTTATGTTCTACCCAGGGACCTCAGTTTGGCTTCAAGCAGGAACATGCTCCCAGATCTCTGAAATATTCCTTATAACATTAAGTATTTATTAAGCTAAATCAAGGTCTAGATTTCTCTGCAATTCAGCTTCAGATGTTTCTCCCAGGCAACAAGAGACTCCACTACAAGTCCCTTTTCCAACTAATATTTAGTTAGTTCTAGCTGGAAGGGGGAAGACCAGGAGATCCCCATTTCACAGCAATGTGCATCTCATGGGTTAAGATGCAGACACAGTAGATAGGAAGCATTAGCACAAGTTTTCACCCTTTTTCTCACCTACGGGAGGTAAAAACAAACCAAACTCTGCACCAGCTTCAGGATTTGAAGAGGAATATATTTTGGTTTTATGTGCATTACATAAAGCCTGTGCTGCCTCCAGCCTCCATCCCCTGCAGGCTCCTGTCCAGCCTCAGCATTCAGAGGGAGCTGGGCATTTTCCCCTTCAACTGAATTAAGCAATAAATTTATCTTCTACCCAGGGACCTCAGTTTGGCTTCAAGCAGGAGCATGCTCCCAAGTCTCTAATATATTCCTTATAACATTAAGTATTTATTAAGCTAAATCAAGGTCTAGATTTTCTCTGCAATTCAGCTTCAGATGTTTCTCCCAGGCAACAAGAGACTCCAAGTCCCCTTTCCAACTAATATTTAGGTCCTCCTAGCTGGAAGGGAAAAGACCAGGAGATCCCCATTTCACAGCAACATGCATCTCATGGGTTAAGGTGCAGACACAGCAGGTAGGCAGCATTAGCACAAATTTTCACCCTTTTTCTCACCTATGGGAGGTAAAAACAAACCAAATTTTGCACCAGCTTCAGGATTTGAAGTGCTGCCTCTGCAACAAAATCTTTAAAGATGACAGTGCAGGAAATTTTAAGGACTTTTTAGTACAAAGCCCTTTGTAGGAGTTTGACACCTGCCACCTTCTCTCCCAGCAGTGGCAGCAGCAGCAGCAGCAGCTCAGGCATTTAACTCAGGTTTGTGGAATCTCTCAGACAATTGGAGGCCTAATGGGCAGTGCTGAGTTTAACTCTGCTTTGTCAATCTCACAGAAAACACTCATCCTCAGACACTTTCCCTTGGGAGAGCTCAGCAGTTCTCATTTCCAACACGTGGCAGCAAAGAGAAGTCTGCAAGTTTCCTCAAACCAAGAAATAATGGCAAAAAGCTTCATTTCTGCCACTTGTTTCCTGAGACACGCTAACCTGGGCTTTGTGCTGAACACATCAGCCTTACAACCCTTCCTGGGCTCCCAGTCCCACTGCCCTGAGACATGGAATAAGCATTCTGCTTCCAAGAGTTTGTATTCCCAGGAGGAAAGAGACAAAGATGGTTTTGTTATGGCATGTTACAGCGCCCACAGAAGCCATACACAGCACCACTAGAAAAAACAGGAGTGATACTCACTGGGACCTACAGATTTTTTTTCCTAGCAAAAAATATGTGTGTGACCAGAATATTCTGAATATGCAGAACAGGGGATGGAAGTGCCAGAGCAAGGAAAAGATGAAAAGATTATTTACAAAAGCGCATAGTGACAGGACAAGGGGGAGTGCATTCACACTGCCATAGGGCAGGGATGGATGGGATATTGGGGAGGAATTGTTCCCTGTGAAGGTGGGGAGGCCCTGGCACAGGGAGCCCAGTGGCTGCCCCTGGATCCCTGGAAGTGCCCAAGGCCAGGTTGGACAGGGCTTGGAGCAGTCTGGGATGGTGGAAGGTGTCCCTGCCCATGGCAGGGGCATGGACTGGATGGGTTTTCAGCTCCCTTCCAACCCAGTCCATTGTGTGATCCCATGATTATGTAGTTTTATTGAAATATAATAGAGAACAGTCACTTTTCCAAGATCCTGGATGTCCAGCAACATGGATGAATCAATTCCTTCTTCCACTGCAGGGCAAGATGTGCCACAGAGAAGTGACAACCTGCAGTTAGAAATGGGCAGAGTGGGGACAAGAGGGGTGGAAGGAGGAAGTCAAACACAAACTTGTCAAACTCACAAACTTATAAACGAGGCAACATCCCGAATCTGGTGAATAGTCCCAACTGCATAGACAAGAAGGCAAATTAGTAAGATTGATGCTTAAGTTCTCTTCTTGCTCAAACACCATGGCAGAACAGACTCACAGAATCGTTAAAATTGGAAAATCTTTCTAAGATCATCCAGTCCAACCATTCCCCCAGCACTGCAAAGTCACCCCTGACCCCTGTCCCCAAGTGCCACATCCACACAGCTTTAAATCCTTCCAGGGATGGGGACCCCAACACTGTCCTGGAGTGTTGGAGTCCCCATCCTGAGGACTTTTCTGTAAAAAAAAATTGAAAAGTTTCATTCCATTTCCATGAAAAAAAATTTTCCCAATATCCAATCTAAGCATGCCCTGGCACGACTTGGAAACACAGAGACTGAACTTCTGTTGATTTATTCAGTTTGGGAGGGTAAGGATACAAAGAAATAATTTTACAAAGAAGCAGCTGGCTTTTTATAATGTTTCTTAAGTTATTCAGAACAATTTCCCAGCTGGTAGCTGCAAGTTGTGACTTTATAACTATTAAAATGACTCACCCAGCACAGGAAAAGCACAGTTTTTAGAAAGGAGATTGCAACCTGGCCAGCAGTGCTTGTGAAGAAACCCTGTAATAAAAAACAGATTAGCTGGTCAATTTATCAGTAAATAAATTCTTTTTCCACAAAAGAGTCCTTGTCAAGCTGTATGACCAGCATATTCAATTACCTTCCAGAATAAATATAAACCACTTAACAAGATTCTTTCCCAGAAATAAAAGAAAGAGGAAGATAGAACTGAATAGAAAATGGTGCCCTAGTCATTCCAGCCTCAGTCTCCCAGACTCCTTTACAGTGCTTTTTTGAACTCATTTCACTGGAATTCTAATCTTCTATTTTATTAAATATAAATGGGCTTCTAATAATGAGAGCAACATGGAAATTGCAGATGCTCAGAACTTGTGTATGATTCATCCACTTGGGAATATCAAGACTGGTTTCACTCCCACTCACAAATCAAATGTCTTTTCCAGTACCCAAATGAACCAAGGTGCCCCACAGTGGCCAAAGCCCCCATGCCTCTCCTAGCTGACACGACTTTGTATCAGAAAATATCATCAGAGATGAAATATTGCTGATTTTTCCAGCGTTTCCAGGAGAAGAAACATGGTGCAAGCATGTTTGGTGAGCTGCAAAGTGCATTTTGGGGCAGAAGGTTCTGGGGATTTAGGAAGAGTTCTTTGGTTGGATAGGAGTAAAATTTTGGGACAACATTGATGGGAAAGTCAGCATTTCAAATAATTACCAAGAAAAAAATTAATCATAGAATCATGGAATGGTTTGGGTTAGAGTGGACATCAAAACTCATCCAGTTCCACCCCTGCCATGGGCAGGGACACCTTCCACTAGCCCAGGTTGCTCCAAGCCCCATCCAGCCTGGTCTTGGACACTTCCAGGGATCCAGGGGCAGCCACAGCTTCTCTGGGCACCCTGAGAACCTCCCCAACCCTCACAGCCAGGAATTTGTTCCAATATCCCATCCAACCCCACCTTCCTTCAGCTTAAGGTTGATGAGTTGCTTTCCCTCACCAATCTTTGCTGAAGGGTGTAGTAATTACATATATCCTCTGGACAGAGAGAGACACGGTTCCCCCGGGAAAATCCTGGGAAGCTGTGTAGAAGCTGTGGGAAACACAGATGAAAGAATTCATCCGATTATTATCTCCCTTTCTGTAACCATTGTTTATAGATATGGTTCTCCAGAGTGTGCTGTTCACAGTTCACCAACATTGTGAGAGAAGATTCCTAAAGGCCAATCAGGTCTTAGGTCCACCATTGTTTCCATAAGTGTAGATTTCTGATAATAAAGTGTCTTTTCATGCTTTCTGATGATGGAGTCTCTGTATCACCTTTGGCTGTCTCCAATACCCCTTTGGTGATAGAAATTCATTTTCTGACCATCCTTGCTTGACCGCATCCATGTACTTTAAAAGTGACTGCTTGCCTCTTGGAAAGTATTTTGCAGTTTTAGGATTCTTTCCTGATCCTACTGTTTGGGTTTGCCATTGAAACCGTGTTCACACCATAGAAAAACCATTTGAAAGTCTTAAATGGAACACTGATGGCAGCCTGAAACGTGTGAATGTATTAGTACCTTTCTGTAGAACAAAAAATCCCCACAGAGAGACAGAATCACTTTCCAAAGCCACTTGTTTTAAAAAGGAACAGGAATAGTACTTGAAACTTAGCACCTCAATAGAAGATTTTTGACATTTCTCACCTTTAAGTCCTTTAGGTTAATAAAAACAATCTTTACTGTCTGGATCATATCTGAATCTTGGTCTCCCAAAAGCCACGAGTGAGAAAAGATTTTGTGAGATTAATTTTTTTAGAGATTTCCAGAGAGTCTGCAAAGACGGCGATTCACCCCTAATTTTGACTTTATGGGTTTATTCTCACATTTATTCTCTCTGGAGAGAGGGGAAAATAAAGATGGAAGGAAGGGAATGATTGAACTTGCAAAAGATATATCTACATTTTGTCTACCCAAGTGTTTGTCAGGGATCTGGTCTTGACTGGGTTCCTCTGAGATTCCCTGATAGATATCCAGGTTTGGGCTTTAAAAAATAAACATACAAGATTGAAACTGATTGTGCTGGAATCCAGTTCTTGACTGGCATTACCATACAGCAATTTCTTCATTTCAGACACATCAGAATTTCCCCAGAAATATTAAATTTTCAGTCACAGAAATAAACAAATATTCTGGAAACTGATTTAATTGTTTGGCTCATCCCAGCAGGAGCAATGCAATATTGACAGTGTGTCCTCCCCCTGTCATGGACACAACCGGTGCTGTACTTGAGCCAAGAGGGGAAATATGAGCACATTCTGTGCTATTTTGGCAAAATTAAAAGCCTTGAAATGACTGTGGGGGGAAAGCCTTGTGGCAGAGATATTAGAGTTTCACAAAGTAGAACAGCCTGCATGAATTTGGGCTGGGTTGACTTTCTTCTGTGACCAAGCTACAAGAAAATATTTTAGGTTGGCTGCATTCTGAGCTGAAAGATTTGCCTCCAGCTAGAGGTTTCAATTTCTTCCCAAGGAATCTTACTCTGGGAATGACAATGATGTATCAAAGGTGAGCAAGTAAATCTCCTTGGAGGGCTTTTCCCCAGCCGATAACTAAGAAATCTTGTTCTGTTTAGACTGAACATAGAGGACAGTGCTTAACATGTTCCGAGCACAGGGGACAGCTGCAGAATTCTTGACCCGTGTTTAGTAGAAACCAATATGTTGGATGAAAATTTCTTTGTGAAAAGTAGCTGGATTGAGAATAAAAACAAGCCCAGTCTGGCACAGTTTGGCAGATCTAAGGATCTGTGCAAGGCCCACTGCAGAGTGAGGAGTTTCCTTTCTGTGAGCTGATGGGGCTGTGGGGCAGTTTCAGGGGCATGTGAAGGCGTGGTGGCTTCACCCCCACCCTTAAAATGCTCCAGCTCAGGGCACCACATGGAGGTTCCTCACTACCCAGCACTGGTGAGACCTCCCTGCTTGGCCAGTTTGGGATCCCAAGCACAAGAGCAACAAGAACACGTGAGAGAGGATCCTGTGAAGGCCCCTGAAGGTGACTAAAGGCTTGGAGCATCACATGAGGAGATGCTGAGTCAACTAGGGCTGTTTATCCTCCAGGAGGGAAGATCTTACCAACATGAGTTGGTAGATGATGAGTACCTGATGTGGGGACCCAGATTTTTCTCTGGTGGTGCCCATTGAATGGACAAGAAGCAATGGCAGAAATTGAAATAAAATAAATTCCATATAAATGCAAAAAAAACACTTTTCCTGTCCTGGAGGTTGCATGGACACCTCATAGCAGCCTTTCAGTCTTTGGAGAAGGACATTTCATCAGGAACTGTAGTGACAGGACAAGGGGAAATGCCTTCAAACTGAAAGAAAATAGATTTAGATTAGATATTAGAAAAAAAAAAATCTTTCCTGTGAGGGTGGAGAGGCCCTGGCACAGGGTGCCCAGAGAAGCTGTGGCTGCCCCTGGATCCCTGGAAGTGCCCAAGCCCAGGCTGGATGGGGCTTGGAGCAACCTGGGACAGTGGGAGGTGTCCTTGCCCGTGGAAAAGGGGAATCAAAACTGGATGGTCTTCAAAATCCCTTTCAACCCAAACCATTCCATGATTCTATGAATAATAACAGAAACCACAGAGAAGCACATTCCAGCTTTTTGTACAACAAGGCAGCTCCACTGAAGCCCGTGGGGATGCGGCCAAAGCGTTGTCACAGCTGTCCTTGCAGCAAGGAGGGAACACACACCACACCACGGAGGATGGAGCAGGGGACCTTGGGAGCAGAATTTCAACATGCAGACACTGACAATGAAGCTACAAGGTTTTAATCGCTGTTTTACGCGCGCCACACACGCCACTCTCTTATTTTGGAAAAAGCTTATTACTCTGTCTGGTCTGCTGCAAATGCTAATGCGTGTAGATGGTAATCAAGATTCCTGCTCTGCTTTCCTGCCTCACCTAATTGGATTGCATTAGAGCTCGTTTGGGAGTTTGCACTCAGAATCACAAGTGGAATTGGATCATGTTTTCCAGAATCACAAGTGGAATTGGATCATGTTTTCCAGAATCACAAGTGGAGTTGGATCATATCTCCCAGAATCACAAATGGGATTGGATCCCTATTGTATTTGCATTCTCCCCAGATGAAGGCAGGAATGATGAATCTGACTCCATGTTCTCAGAAGGCTAATTTATTATTTTATTACACTATATTATAGTAAAGAATACAATACTAAACTATACTAAAGAATAAAGAAAGGATACAGACAGAAGGCTAAAAAGATAATAATGAAAACTCCTGACTCTTTCCAGAGTCCCGACATAGCTTGGCCCTGATTGACCAAAGAGTGAAAACAACTCACAGCAGAATGCAATGGAAAAATCACCTGTGGGTGAACAATCTCCAAACACATTCCACATGAGCAAAACACAGGAGATGCAAATGAGATCAAGAATTGTTTTCCTTTTCTCTGAGGCTTCTCTCACTGCCTTTCAGCTTCCCAGGAGAAAAACCTGGGTGAAGGAATTTTTTCAGAGAATGTGAATGCCACAGGAAATGAACCTCAGGAGCTCTCCAAAGAGCCAACGTGAACCCATCCATGGGATGTGCAGAAGTTGAGAGCACACCAAGAGGATGAAGAAGCTTGAGAACAAATTGACTTTTAAGGTGAAAAAACAAACTTCAAGTGGCATCTCCTAAATCCAAAGAGAAGGGTGAGCATTAAAGAGGGAAAAGAAAGGGAGATTCTTTGCCAGAAATGAAGATGTAATCACCCAAATATGATAATTGCCACTGTCCTGGTGTTTATAGTTATATTTTACATATTCAAACTCAGAGACTGCACAGCAAAAACCCCCTTTGGATTTCTTATAAATCAACTCCCCAGTTTATTATAAACACAGCCCAGACTGGGAATCAGCAAACCAGTGATGAAAAAATTACTTCTGCTTCCTCTGAGAAGCCTGGCAGCTTTCCCTTTGCTAATGCTTCCTCTCTGTGTCTCTGAAAAGTTCAGCCCTATTTGCTGCAATGTTCATTGTGGGTGCCCAATGTCTGAAATATCCCTGCCAGCCTGACATTGAGCAATAGCTTTCTAAAAATGCCTCAAAGGCCATTTCAAATGTGACAAAATGGTCTGTAACAAAATAGGTAAATGCAAAAACCTCTTGGGATTTATATAAAAAGCTCCCGAAGAGGAAACTATTTGCTGTCTGTGTTCAGCTGTTCTGTTAAAACATCTTTTGCTTCAACACTCTTCATGGATACAATGCTAGTGCACTTTCTGCTGGGGAGATGTAGCTTTTCTCACATGAATGTCTATCACCTCAGGGATAAGACATTACTCAGGTCAAGAAACATTCCAGGAAAAAAAAAGAGTCCCATATGGGATCAGTTTCAGACATTTTATTCTTTTCCAAGTGCTTTCAGAGCCTCGTGGAAGATCCTTCCACATGTCAATCATCTCCATAATCCCAGCTTCTGATTGAGAGGTGTCATAAAATGTCTGGTAATGGTGGGAAATGGTTAAAGAGATCAAAGGAAAAATCTTCTGTGGTTCAAAGTACTTCTGTCTACATAAACTGAACTATAATCTCTATGTGCTAACTTATATGTGAAATTTTATTCCATATTTATAAGTACTGAGGGTTGACAGCCCAACATGAGATGACAGAACAGTCTCTTAAATCACTGTTTTCTCAGCAAGCAGCTTCTTGGGACTGGAAAGAAATGAAGAAATAATGCTTTAGGATCAAAAAAAGCCCTGTTGGATAGAGGGTTGCCAAAGACTTCATCTTCTGATAACTATCTTTTTCTGCCTCTGCTGGAACAGAAGCAGAGTTGATGAGCTTTGTTGAGGCACATTTTATGGCTGGGTTTTTTTGTGTGACCATCACACACAATCTCCGTGTGCTGCCTGAACTCCCTGCCAAGGCTGAGAGGGGATGAGGCTGCTCTGGGTGGGCGTCTTACCTCAGTGCCATTGGAATTTCTTATCAGAGCAGAGAAGAGTGTGTTATCAACGTGTGAGGATGTGCTGCTCTCCCTACCACAGCCAGGAGCACCTCAGAGACACTTTGAGCACAGAAAACTTCACAGGAAGAGAATTTGGCAATCAGCCTGGCAGCTTTCACTCCAGTGAAACCATTATTTCAATCAGCCACATAATGTCTTTTTTTTTTCCCACAGTAGACTCTGCAGGGTGTAGCCTGAGATGTCCAGATTTTATTTCATAACTGCTCTGCTTTAGATTTCATTTGTTTTAGCTTTTCTCTCAGCTCTGCCAGCTATTGGGAAGCTTTATTATTATTTTTACAGCTTTCCAAATGCATTGCAGGGTTATAACAAGCATTTTCAATGTCTTGAGGCAGTTCCCTCCTGCCTGTTGCTAAACTGCTTTGAGTAATGTGGTTATTCAATAAATAAATACATCTCTGTGCAATGCATCTAAATGGGATCCTCTCTGAAAATAAGTTTAAATTCTATACCACATCTTTGGCTCAGAGGTTTTGGGGGATTTTTTTTAATCCCTCTCCCTCAAGTCTTTCAGTCACAGCTGAACTTTCCAGGAATAAAACTTCCAAGAGTCTTATACATGATACGACGAAATTCTGCAACAGAAATGACACAAACTTTTCTCCACTTGTTGGAGTCAGATTATTTCAAGAAATAGGTTCAGCTCCAAGCACCATCTTGTTCCTCGGCTCTGAGAGTTTCTGAAGCAGTCATGGCTTTCATCACTTCATTTTTAAGGATCTTATGCTATTTCTCTGCATGCCGAGCTACAGGCAGTGAGGACCTGTCAGTCTGAATTACTTTCATTCTCAGAGTCATTATCAGGAGGGGAATAGAAGAAAATCTTGTTAAGAAATAACATCCTCTGCTTTTCTGTGTAACCACATTTATGTTTAAAAAAAATCTTTAAAGACACCTGCTTTGCATGACCTTCTGAAATTAGTGAAAAAGGACAGAGAAAGCAAAATGTCTTTGGAGGTTTTCTGCTCCACCCAACTGAATTTTGTGACTGAAAGCCCTTCTTTCAATCACAAACACCTTAGAAAATAAAATAGATGCAGAACACATTCAATGTAAAGAAAGGCGTTCTAAGGAAAAGAAGATTGCAGTTAGCTGATTGTCCTCTTTTAATTCTCGTGTCACTGAGACCCAGCTGCTGCACACCACAGACCAAACGCCCTTCTCTGGGAGACTGTTGGGAAGTTTGGCTGCAGCAGAGCCCTGCCAGCCATAGGGGATTGTGACACTGATAGGGAACAGCACCTTGTGCTCACCCTCCAGTGCTGGACCAATCCAAATGGGCACCTCAAGGACTCACAGAATCATTAAGATTGGGAAAGACCTCTGAGATCACCAAGTCAACCTGGCACCACTGCCATGTTCATCATTAAATCACATGTTCATGTGCCATAGTCTCATATTTGGGGTTATTTTTCAACACTTTTTGGGTGGCGACTCCAGCATTGACCTGGGAATCTTGTTCCAGTGTTTAACAACCTTTTCCACAAAGAAATTTTTTTCTGTTATCAATCTAAGCCTCCCCTGATGCAACTTGATACTATATCATCATCACAATTTCTGGAAAAATCACTTGGCATGGATTTTTCTCCTGGGAAGCTGAGATGCCTCAGAGAAAAAGGAAAACAATTCTTATCTCATTTGCTTCTCCTGTGTTTTGCTCCTTTAGAATGTGTTTGGAGATTGTTTACCAACAGGTGATCGTTTCATTGGTTTCATGTGAATTGTTTTTTTACTGATTGGCCAATTACGGCCCACCTGTGTTGGGACTCTGAAGAAAGAGTCACGAGTTTTCATTATTATCTTTTTAGCCTTCTGTCTGTAACCTTTCTCTATTCTTTAGTATAGTTTAGCATATCATTATTTAATATAATACAGTAACATAAAATAATAAATTAGCCTTCTAAGAACATAGATTCCTCATTTCCTCCCTTCGATGGGGGTCTCCAAAAATACCACAAGGCTGCTTCTTCCTGTCCTGTTCCAAAGAGATTCTGGGTCCTAAAAGGTGTTTGTGCATCAGCATTGTCCTGGGAGAGCAGTGGTGGCCTTGTTTTGGGCAGAAAGAGGGTGATGAGCAGCAATAAAAGGATGGAAAGTTTGGCAGGGGAAGTGAATGGGGTTTGGGTGACTTGATTCAACAGCTCCTCTGTTTTACAGCTCTGCCCACACAGCAGCTAAAACCATTTCTCAGTGGAGGGCCAGTGAATTAATTTCCAACATCTTTTCTAAAAAAGATAACTAAGCTGGCTTGGGGAAAGCAGGCACAGGTATCAGGAGACAGAGTTTTGGGATAGGCTTGTAGCTGCTGAAGAAGTTGATTTTACCTGCTAGAGGAGGGAAGATGCTGACAGAAAATTGTGCACATGGGCATTTTGCATTTCTTAAGCAAACTCCATCTTCCAGCAAGAGTTGCTCAGGAAATCTTTTCCACAGTGTGATGATATCTGACAGAAAAATGTAGCTGCTGATGGAGAAAATGGTATGTGCTTAACCAAAAAGGATTTATCCATCTGCTCCTCACTAGTAGAAAATGTCTGATTATAATGGGAAAGGTCTAAAAATTTTCTTTAATTTTCAATTAAACACTTCACTGCACAAAGCACTACACAAAATTTTATTTGGGCTCCTGTTCAACATGTTGGAACAAGATGATCTTTAAGGTTCCTTCCAATCCAAACCAGTCTATGATTTTATGAACTCTTTTTTTTCTGTTTACCAATGTACAGACACTTGTTTTAAAAGTCACTAACCGTCAAAATAGAAATGAAAAAGACAATTTGACTCTTGGAGACAAAGTTCATCTACAACTCAAATGAAAACAACTTTTAATAGCCCTTAATGACAAGAAATGAATTGAAAAATAAAAACCATGAGGGTAATATGAAGGTCAACATGAAACTTCACATTGAAATGCTGTTCCAGTGTTTAGAGAAGAGTGAGCTGTGAAAATATATTGCTTTTGGCCCACAGAGTCAGACTAATCATGGGACAAGAATGATCCAGCAGAGGTTTTTAATGGAGCTCTGTGCATTGCTGGGATGGGGCTCTGGGAATTCAGTCTCTTCTGTGTGATTAATAAACACCCAGTTAATGGGCAGAAGGGACCAGCAGATCAATCATGGTGACATCTTGCAGGACAAAGCTCATGAGAGCTCCCCCACTTGTCCTGCACTGCTTCCAGAAAAACATCCAGTCCTGATCCATGGAGAGCCAAAGATGGAAATTCTGCTGACTCCTTTGGGACCCTGTTTGACTCTTAAAAATCTCTGTCTTCCAGCCACTGGAATACCCCTACTTCAACTTTTCCAGCTGCTGTTTCTCACTAATTTTTTCCTTTCCACCCTAAAAAACTACTCTGCATTTGTGGTTATCTCACCACAGAAAAAGTCACATTGTTGTAATTATTATCTAATAATAATTATAATGTATTCTTGTTCTAAGTAATGCTGATAATCAAGTTTTCTTCCTCATGTTTCTTTTTGATAAGGGTTTATCAGTGTATGGCACTTCTCACAGCCCCCAAAAACGTTTTTGCAGTTCATTTCTTTATTTCTCCAGGATTGTCCTGGGAGATTTTGCATAATGTGGACACCAGCCCAGTAATGCTCCAAATGTATATATTCAGTAGATGTTGACAAATTTCAGCTTCTTGTTTGAAGGGTTTCTTCATCCTTCCAAGACAAAATGCTAAATTTTTCACATGCTCAGTTCTGTACTGAGTGTTACATTGCACATTTTACTATTTCTTTACTTTCTGATTTCATATGGCCAAATGTTGTGTCTGTCATGCAAAAACCTAATAAAATTAAATAAACTACTGCATTATTTCAATTCAACTGGTAATTTGAAGAAGTAATGGGATTTGTTGCATTGCATCTGTGCAGTTGCACCAGGGAATTTTTCTAAAGGAAGTCAGTTCTGGTTCAGTCCTCTGCCTTCTACCTCAGCTGTTCAACCTGAATTTACTGATCACATCATGTTCCTCGAGGAGAGGAGGCTGCTGTACTTTCTGATTTAGAGCCCACTCCTCACCCTGCAATCACAGCTCTCACTCTAAGTCTGTCACACTGCTGATGGTCTGACCCATAGAACTTTTTGTGGAAATTCACACTAGAGTTTAAATACTCCCTGGCTGTGAATGTGGTTGAAACCCCAGGCATAGATTGTGACATTCATATTCTCTGAAAAATCCCCTTTGCCCAGGATTTTCTCCTAGGAAGATGAGAAGCCTCAGAGAAAAGGAAAACAATTCTTATTTCATTTGCTTCTCCTGTGTTGTGCTCATGTGGAATGTGTTTGGAGATTGTTTACCCACAGGTGATTGTTCCATTGGATTCTGCTGTGAGTTGTTTTCACTCTTTGGCCCATCAGGGCCCAGCTGTGTTGGGACTCTGGAGAGAGTCAGGAGTTTTCATTATTATCTTTTTAGCCTTCTGTAAGTATCCTTTCTGTATTCTTTAGTATAGTTTAGTATAGCATTCTTTAATATAATATAGTATCATCAAGTAATAAATTATCCCTCTGAGAACATGGAGTCAGATTCATCATTCCTGCCTTCGTTGGGGCATTCCTTGCAAATACAATAATAGATGTCTGTCATGGTTGAACTCTAGCCAGCAACCAAGTACCACACAGGCCCTTGGTCAGCCCATCACCCCACCCCTGCTCCATTCCCTGGTGGGATGGGGAGAAAAATCAGAAAAACCCAGAACCCCATAGGTTGAGATAGGGATAGTTTAATAATTGAAATAATAATTACAATGATAAAAGGAAGGATGAGAAGGAGAAAAAGAAGGAGAAGAACAAGAAGAAGGGAAAAGAAGGAGAAAGAAGAAGAAGAAGGGAAGAAGAAGAAGGGGAAGAAGAAGGGGAAGGGGAAGAAGAAGGGGAAGAAGAAGAAGAAGGGGAAGAAGGGGAAGAAGAAGAAGAAGGGGAACAAGAAGGAGAGGAAGAAGAAGGAGAGGAAGAAGAAGAAGAGGAAGAGGAAGAAGAGGAAGAAGAGGAAGAAGAAGAAGAAGAGGAAGAGGAAGAGGAAGAAGAAGAAGAAGAAGAGGAAGAGGAAGAGGAAGAGGAAGAGGAAGAGGAAGAGGAAGAGGAAGAGGAAGAGGAAGAAGAGGAGGAAGAAGAAGAAGAGGAAGAGAAAGAGGAAGAAGAAGAGGAAGAGGAAGAAGAAGAAGAGGAGGAAGAAGAAGAAGAAGGAGGAGGAGGAGGAGGAGGAGGAAAGAAGGAAAGAAGAAGAGGAATGAAAGAAGAAGAAGAGGAAGAAAGAAGAAGAACAAGAAGATGAAGAGAAGAAAGAAGAAGAAAGAAAAAAAAAAAGAAGAAAGAAGAAAAGAGGAAGAAGAGGAAGAAGAACAAGAAGAAGAAAGGAACAAAACCCAAGAGAAGCAAGTGATGCCCACTGCAATTGTTCACCACCAGCCCTTCCCCCAGCAGTGATTGTCCCTTCTCCCCTCCAGGTCACCTCTTCCAGGATAAGTATTGGGAATGATGTTCTCTTGCCTGGAATAATCCCTTGGCCAATTTATCCAGCTGTCCTGGCCACGCTCCCTCCCAGAACATTAAAAACCAAAAACTCCTTGATGTAGATTAAGCATGACTTCCAAGAACTAAAACATCAGTGTGGTATCAAGATTATTTCTATACTGAATTCAAAACACAGCACTGTGCCAGCTACTGGGAAGAAAATTATCTCTATCCTGGCCAAAATTAGGACAATGTCCCACAGAGCCTCTTTCTTGGCCTGCTCTGTCTCCCAAAAATTGTCTTACTTGTCATAAGAAATGCACTGTTCTCATTTTTGCTTTGTCATCACCTGGCTAAAAATTATGAGTAACATTTTATCCAGATGCATTCTGTCTGTCTGCATTTTGTGAAAATGAGGCAATCTGAATCTGATTCTTTTCCCTCTGCAATTTTCTCATGGGATTCATCAAATCCCATTGTGTTCTCTCTGAAGACACTTCTCTCTTAAGTGCTGTGAGTCAAGGGCAGAAAGGTGACAGTCAGGGGAAGATCGGAGAGAGCAACACCCACAGGTTTGGTAACGTAGAGAAGAAAAAAATTAACTAAACAAGTTTCAAAACATGAGATAAACATTTTATTTATTAAAAAACTATGATAAAGTGTGCATTCTTGATACACACACATTAATCAGAGAGGAGATATTGCTACTTGCATCAAAACCCTCCCAATGATTTATAGAGAATCCCAGAGTTACAGAATGGTTTGGGTGGGAAGGGACATAGGGATCATCTCATTCCCACCCCCTGCCATGGCAGGGACACCTTCCACTATCCCAGGCTGCTCCAAGACCTGTCCAACCTGGCCTTGGACACTTCCAGGGATCCAAGGGCAGCCACAGCTTCTCTGTGCCAGTGCCTCCCCACCCTCACAGGAATGAATTTATTCCATATATATGTAATCTAAATTTCCCCTCTTTCAGTTTGCAAGCAGCATTTTATTATTTTATTCCTACTTGCAAGTAGGATTTTATTTCCTTAATAAAATCACTCCTATTATATGGTAACAATGAAGAAAAACCTACCACATTTTCATTTTTGAATTTGAGATTGGATTTTGTTGTTGAGAGGTTTTCATGAAGGATTTCCAAAACCATTTAACCACCTAACTCTATTGTACTCTGAAGCTGCACCATCTGTTTTTTTCCAGTGTGATCTCGATGTGCTCAGTGCAAGCAGTTCAGATACTGAGCTCTACATATTTACTTTGGTCGCATCTCTAGAGTTATTTGCCCTCTTGTTTTCTCACCCTTTTTACCCTAAAGCCCTTCAAAAGGCCCCGTTACTCAAATAATTACTTTCACTAAACCATTCATGCACATGACACTGGATCATGTGTCTGTATTAGACTAAATTAAGGCTTTTGGCATCGAGCCCCTGCCCAAAAGAATTCCCTGTATCTGCATCTTGTTACAGGCTGCATCCCATCCAAATGCCAGGCTCAGCTCACAGTTTTACAATCCTTTTGAGCAAACACAATGGAATATGGTTATTTTGCAGAATTTTGCTATAAATCTGGAGGAAAAAAAAAATTGTCCTTTGGAGGTTTACTGGTCATGGAAATTTACAGGGTTGCTCACCCACATGAATAAATCAAAAATTGTTTACCCAGAACTGTTCAGTTAAATCCATTTTTTTTTTTGCACATTCTTGGCTTTCACCATAAAAAATAACTCTTTTTTTTTGAATCATGGGACTACTAAAGCAATTGAAAACATGGAACTAAAGATAAAGGTGATTTAAACCAAAATAGAAATCCCAATTTATACTACTTCATGATTATTTAAAACAGGTTCATTTAAAACCTGAATAGATTAAAATGTCCTTCCGTAAATGGTTGAAATCCCTGGTGGGGCAAAGATAACCCAGCTGGACTTGGTATTTTTTGTGTTCAAGGGGTCTTTGCTCAGTATTTTGCAGGAAACTGGGCAGTTAATGAGGTCAGACCAATAATACATTTGTTGGTCAAAAGTCGTCACATTGTCAGGGCATTTGGAAACTTAAAAATTCTCAACCTTAGGCCTTATTCTGTCCTAATAAGAATGGAGATTTGATGAACTAATTAGGTGTCCCACAGGTGCAGATTTTTATTAGCTGGGCCATGGTTGGCTTTTAGTGCAAACCTCAGCTTTGGGCACCCAGGTTCCAATGGGATTTCAGAGCCAGGTCTGCTCCAGAGGCTCTTGGACTAAAAATGAGCTGTGAAGGACAACAATGACAATGGGAGCCCACCTCACAGAGAATCATGGAATATCCTGAGTTCCACAAGGGTAGTCAAGTCCAACTCCTCCACTGGGCAGCCCCAAGAATCCAGGAGGATGGAGAGATGCTTTCCCTCAGGAAGGAGACAAGGATATTCATTACTCAGGAGAATGATGTTTAGTCTCAGGATACTTCATATTATGGGCAAATTTAATCAGATTATCAGTTTAAAGACTTGCACTTAATCATCCAGAACATCAAAATAATTTAACTGGAGAACATCAAAATAGTTTAACTGGATGGTCACAAAAAGAAAGGAGGACTGAAAGAGATTAGCTGAGACAGAAGGAACATCTTCAGCCTCAGAGGTTTCTCAGAGCAGACAGAACGAGTTTACACAAAGTTGTGTTTGTCCTGAAGCAGAAGGATGGACAAATTGACCTTCCAAGGTCCCTTCAAGCCCACTCAACTCCATTTATTATTTCCTGTACATAAAATAGGAATAGATTAATTCAAATTCACTAATGGCAGGGTCTGAGGTTGGAGCTGAGAACCACAGGTCTGCCAGGTTTGTTGCAAGGCTGCTTTCTTTTCCTGCCCAGCATTTTGGGTTGGAAGGATTTATTCATGCATTAAACAAGAAGCTCTTTGCATGTTCCATAGCTTGGTGGCAAATTTAATTTCCTGAAGTTTGTAGAAACATGCACTGAAATTAAGGACCAACCAGAAGAACATCTTCCTCTACCTTAAAGGTTATGGCATGAGAAAAAGGCAGATGAACCAAAAAGAGCCTGGTCACAATGAGAATAAATAATTTAGCCACCTTCCAGCATTTGATTCTCTCCGTGCTTGAAGAAAAATGTTATTAATTCTGATATAATGTAATTGTCCTTTCAGGGTCACATTTACAAACCCCTAAGAGCTGGTTTCAGCTGCAGCACACATTTGTTCTGCCCGGGTCAATCTCTTTTCCAATTATCACCCTCCAGATCCCTTTGCAAACAAAATCAGTGCATGCAACTGGCCGTGAGACTTTTGGGAACAACAAACAGAATGAGGTCCTGATGAAAAGGTCAGTCCTGATCCATACCTGACATCTCTCTCACTCTGTTCTGAAGCTGCTGTGAAGGGTTTCAGACTAAGGCAGACCTGTGTGTGAAGTCTGACCCTTTATTTTGAGTGATATGGGATGACAGGTAAAGAAAGGGGAAAAAAATAAAATCTTAGCTATTTTTAAAATTTATTTGCAAGCAGAAAGGCTGAATTTGTTGATTTTTTTTTTTTTTTTTTTTAAGAATTAATCTCAACAGATTGACAGAAAAAATTTAAATCTTTTTAATTCCACATAGATCTAGGCCCTTTTTCCCTACTGCTGGTATCCAGATATAATTCCTGGGAACCTGAGAGCTTTTAATAGGATATTCCCTCATGGAAGGGTTCAAGGCCAGGTTGGACAGAGCTTGGAGCAACCTGGTTGAGTGGAAGTTGTCCCTGCCCATGGCAGGGGGATTGGAACAAGATTATCCTTAAGGTCCCTTCCAATCCAAACCATTCTGTGATTCTATATTTGGAAGAAAAAAAAAAAAGAAAGAAAAAAAAAAAGAGATTAAATAGATTAAAGATGCCTGAGGAGCAAAAAGATAACTTTCCCTGAGAAAGCATCTCTGACAATTTTACTTCAAGTGCAACAAATATCCTAAGCCAGTGAAGAACTGTTGTTGTTTTCAGGACTCCCTTGTGTCTTCCTTATGATAACTCATATTTTTCTGCCTGAAAGACAACACAAGGACAATAAAGTACATATGATCCTTGCTCACCAGAATAAGTCAGTGAAAATTTTGGGGGTGATCTATGTTGTTTTTCAAGAATGGGATGTCTATACAGGAAACATGAAATGAGGCATGAAGATAAGCAATAATTTTTAATCACAGACACAGTCATTGCTTAATGGAACATACCATTGAAAACAAACAAAATGAGAGGGTGGAAGATTTGTAGTTGAGGATCCAAGCCCAGTGATTTGAATTTTGATTATTCTGGTTTTTTTTTTCCTTTCAACAGAGAAGGATTGAGCATTGATAAAATGTTTCATGGAGACATCTGAACATAACCAAATGAAGGGTTTTGATGAGATTTTTCTCCGTTCCCTTTAGCCATCTCTTTTTATTGAAATCTGAGGAGTTGTGGACCTGAGCAGCTCTGCTCCAGGTGTGTCATGATCTTACACAAGACAGGCAAAACCACAGAATCCCAGAAAGGTTTGGGTTGGACAGGACCTCAAAGATCATCAAGTTCTAACCCTGCCATGGCAGGGACACCTTCTACTATCCCAGGGTGCTCCAACCCCATCCAGCCTGGCCTTGGACACTTCCAGGGATCCAGGAGCAGCCACAGCTTCTCTGGGCACCCTGTGCCAGGGCCTCACCACGCTCATGGGGGAAATTCCTTCCCAATATCCCATCTATCCCTGCCCTCTGCAAGTCTGAAGCAATTCCCTTTGTCCTGTCCCTTGTCCAAAGACCCTTCTCCAGCTCTCCTGAAGCCCCTTTAAGCCCTGGAAGAGGCTCTGAGATGTCCCTGGAGCCTTCTCCAGGTGAGCACCCCCAGCTCTCCCAGCCTGGCTCCAGAGCAGAGGAGCTCCAGCCCTTGGAGCATCTCCATGACCTCCTCTTGACCCTCTCCAGCAGCTCCACGTCCTCCTGCTGTTGGGGATCTGCAGCTCTGCAGGTACCCCAGCCCATCATTCCCACTGACTGAACCATTGCAGTTCTTTCCACACCAGCCCTGGGTGCTCACCATGTACTGGAGTGTGGCTGCACACACTTTTGGGACCTGATTAACTGTCCTTTCCCCCAGAGGTCTATTCTGAAGCCCTTGGAAATGAGGAAAGCACTGCCAGTTCTCACTCTCTGTTTTTGCGCCGGGGTGCTGACTCCACTCCCCAGTGACCCTAGAAGGGCCAAAGGCCAGAAGTCACCAGTTTCCCTGCTGAGCTCAGATCTGGAGGCATCTAAAGAGAAAGACCCAGAGAGCTTATCACATCTCTTACTGAAGATTTATTAATTGCAGAAATGTATGCCCCGTTCAAGAATTCTGACTTGGCTTTCCCCACCGTGAGCTGTGCTGGTGGAAAGGGGAGGCACTGTTAACCCAGGAAAGGCTGCAGCTCTGAGCACCAGGAGGAAGATACCAGCCCAAATTTCGACAAATATTACATGGAAAAATCTCTTGACTTGTGTTTACTGAAAGGCTTTAGCTGGGATTATCACTGAGCTCAGTCCATTCCTGCATGAGCTGAAGGACAGGATCTCATGAGCACTGGCCATAAAAGATGCACATTCCTAATCCCTGGACTCAGAGATGGATGTGGACTGCTCACTAAGCAGCTATTCACTCCTCTGAGGGTTCTTAAATGTTAAAATGTCCACATTTGAATCCACTTCCTGCAGGAACAGCTTCAGTTACTGGTAGCTGAGGGAAGAAAAAGCAAACAGCTTAAGGTCTCTTGAAAATCTATTGCTTGTCTTTCCCTGCACTGCAAAAACAAGTGTTAAGGCACAGGGTGAAGACACTGAAATGTGTTTTCAGTAACACCAGAGAGGGCAGAGCCAGGCAGGGACAAGGTCACTTTGGGATGTTAATGAGCTGCTTGCTTGACCCTGTCTACGACCCAGAGCGAGTTTGTGTATTCCATTTATTTCATTTATTTCACCCTTTACTTGCTCTCACAACCCCACAATGCCAACCAGCCTCTATGGAAACACTGAGCTCTCTCCTGATATTAATTGCTGTGCAGTGTGCTAGATTCCACACGAGAAATACGTGTTTCCAGGCATGATGGGTGGGATAGGGAGCATCCTCTGCTTTCACAGAATCATGGAACGGTCTGGGTTGGAAGGCACCTTAAAGACCATCCTGTTCCAACCCCTGCCATGGGGCACCTTTCACTAGACCTGGTTGCTCCAAGCCCAATCATGATTTAGCGAGACAGTTCATATTTCTGAGGTGAATTATGTCTGACTGATGGATTAAGAGGCAGGTGTGACCGTGATCACAGGGGTCCCAGAATGAGGGAAGAGACGAGGATCTGACTCCATGTTTCAGAAGGCTTGATTTATTATTTTATATTAAAACTATACTAAAAGAATAGAAGAAATTATTTGATCAGAAGGCTAGCAAGAACAGAAAAAGAATGGAATGATAACAAAAGCTTGTGTCTCAGACAGAGAGTCCGAGCCAGCTGTCTGTGATTGGCCATTAATTAGAAACAACCACATGAGACCAATCCCAGATGCACCTGTTGCATTCCACAGCAGCAGATAACCATTGTTTACATTTTGTTCCTGAGGCCTCTCAGCTTCTCAGGAGAAAAAAATCCTAAGGAAAGGATTTTTCATAAAATGTGTCTGTGACAAGCAGGAACTTGCCTTCTTCTGGGCCTGACCATGTACAAATGAGCCATAACCACCATCCCCTCTGCTGCCTTCAATTTTTTGCCTAAAAAACTGGAGCCAGTACCACAAGCAGCTCTTAAAGCTGTGCATATCTCCTTTAAATATCCAGGAGTCATGGGAAGCTACACTTAATGAGAATTTATTGCACACCTGGCTTCTCTCTGGATGGGGAGAAAAGAAGAGTGAGTTTGGGGACACACAGCAGCCTGGCAAATGCACAGTGGGGGACAGGAGTGGGCATTTTCCCTGCTGGGATGGAGAGGGGAGGTGTATTCCTCTAATCCTCACAGGAAAACCCACAAGTCTCAAATCTTATGACACTGCCCAAACTTGGAGAGTGTTGGACGTTAAATACCTTCCACAATTTGCATGAAAACTGGGGTGGAATATTGCCATATCCATGCTGCTGGCTTGGATTGTTTTACAGCTTTTCAGCCTCTGGCTTGGGGCATTGTCCCACTGTGCTGAGCTGTAAAAATACAAAATGAAAGGATTCTCTTCTTTCCCAGTCTATCCACATGACAATAAACAGCAGGCATGTCAAGGAGGAGGAAACACCACAAGGGGATTGCTCAGCACGTAAGGAAGACTTTCACCATCACATTTTCTGGAAAATCTCTTTGCTCAGGATTTTCTCCTGGGAAGCTGAGAAGCCTCAGAGAAAAAGGAAAACAATATTATCTCATTTGCTTCTCCTGTGTTTTGCTGCTTTGTAATGTGGTTTGGAGATTGTTTATCCAACAGGTGGGTGTTTCATTGGTTTCATGTGAATTGTTTTGACCAATCACCACAAGCTGTGTCTGGACTCTGGAAGGAGCCACAAATTTTTGTTACTATCTTTTTAGCCTTCTGTCTGTATCCTTTTTGTATTCTTTAGTATAGTTTAGTATAGCATTCTTGAATACAATATAGTATCATAAAATAATAAATTAGCCTTCTGATAAGATGAAGTCAGATTCATCATTTCCTCCTTTCGATGGGGGTCTCTGAAAATACCACAGAAGACAAATGGCTCATTTCATATAACAGCAAAGGGGAAAAGTGATGTGCTCAGATGAACTTCCCCAAGTCCAGCAAAGTGTGGGAGGGGAAAATTCTGCAGATGTGACAATCTGCAACCTTCACACTTCATAACAGCCAAGACATGAAATCAGGAGAGCTGTAGCTCTCTAGCAGAGATGACAAAATAATTCAGAAAGATTACCTGAAAACACCACAAGTTTCAGCTATGACCTGGGTTGACACTGAAGTCCAGATAAAAGCCCACAGCTTTTGTCACCTGTAACTGTTTACAGCATTTCCAGGCAATGGAAACAGCTGTAGAAGAGTTAACAGGGGACAAGGCTCATCACAGACTCACCCCCAGGTGTTTTTCCTTCCTTTATCCAGGCTGATGCTTCTGACAGCTGAGCCACCTCATTTAAAGGTGCTTGAGGGGTGTTTAAAGCCTCTGCTGTCAACTGCCCATGTGCTGCTCCCAGTGACTGCTGGGCTGAGGTGCCTCAGGTAACAAATGAAAGTTTCCAAGGGATTAAGGGGGAAGAAAGTTCATTGAAGGGTTCCAAGGGGAAGATTAATCATTGTGAGTAAAATGTGTTTAGAGTGAATTCCTGATTGGGCATAGGCAGAGAAAGCAAGAGGTATCTGAGTGAGGTTCTTGTAGTGTTTTGGGTGCCTTCAATTCTGTATCAAATGAGGCACATGATAGTCCTAACAGGCAGTTACTGTTCTTTTACATGTGCTATCTGAACCTGATATTAAATACAAACCAAAAGCACTCTGAGGTGTGGGGTGTTGGGAAAATAGAAATAAAGAGTTTCAGTTTTGAAAATGATGCTATAGATCAGTTGGCTAAAAAAAATTACCCAAAAAGGATTAAACCTAACAAGCTCCAAGGGAAGCGAACAAGCCCACTGCTTGCTGCTGGGAGATGTTGCATGGTGTAATGTGTCTTTTAGGTCACCAGGTCTGCATAGGTAAATCAGGGAACTGCTCTTGTTAGCAGCATGCCTCTGCTGCACAGAACCTTAAACAGCAAAAGGCTGGTGAAATATGGGAGAGATTTAAAAGAAAAATGAAAAATAAGAACATTCTTAATTAAAAATTAAGGCCATGTGGTTAATCTGGCTGCAGCACACCCTCTTCCCATAGCAAAGAATCACATCTGTGTGAATCTGTTCTTCCCAAACTGAGTGGCCAGGTGTGCATTTTACAGCTGGGCTAAAAAGAAGTGGTCTAAAGGAGGGTAGAAAATGCAATAGTTATTTTTGCTAATTTGAATTTATGTAAGAAGATGCAGCCTCTACTTGGAAATGGCTCTTTTCACATCACAGCCTTGCTGGTGGGTCACTCTTTCCCCTACATGAAACTTTATGGTCCCTGAGCAGAAGAGTCTCTAAAGCACAAGTAAGGAAACACAGGGTTCATGATATTTTGGGTTTCTCTTTTTTAAAAAAGAAGAAAGTGTTGTATGAAAGGATCAAGGATGCAAAAAGAGAGAACTGCATGTGGCTGTGTTTATGGAGAAGGCTGCTTCCTAACCTGCTGCAAATTCCTGGGTGTTTAATGGAGCACAACAAGATGATAAGAAACATTTCTGGATTTAACCAAGAGGAATGACCTGGGCCAAAAAAGACCCAAGGACTTTATCAGTTTTTGCAACTAAAACTGCTGGAGCCAGATGGGTGTTGCTCACTTGTCCTGAGGAAAGAGCTTCAAGTTGTGCCAGAGGTTTAGGTTGGATATTAGGGAAAAGTTCTTCATGGAAAGGGTTGACTGCTGAGGGCAGATGTGGAATTACCATTCCTGGAGGGATTTAAAAGCTGTGTGGATGTGGTGCTTGGGGATGTGATTTAATGGTGTCCCTGGCAGTGCTGGGTTAAGAGTTGGGCTTTGTATTCCTGAAGGTCTTTTCCATGCTTGGTGATTCTGTGGCTCTTTCACTCTGTGCTCTGCAAACCTTTGACATTCAAAGCCTCAAAATTAAACAATATTAGGCAAAGGGAATTAGCTTTAAGGTATATTCCTCAGACAAGTACTTCCACTGCCACTTGTGTCCTTGGGAAAAATCCTCCCCCCAAGCCTCTAATCACATCTCTGATGTGTCAGGGTGAGTCTTGTAAACACATGAGAATTTACAGTGCAGAATTGCTCAGGAAGGTGTCACTCCCAGACACTCTGGTTGCCTCTGAGTGCTTTGCAAATGTCAGATGATTCTGAAAGGCCTCAGGGCACCTTCTCTGGGCTGGAAAGCTGCATTTTGGAGCGCATGGTGGGGAGCTGTGGTTTCCTGAGTGAACGGATTTGTGCAGCAGGTGTCAGCACAGCACAATATTTCATTTCTCCTGGGATCAAGTCTCAGTAATTTGGTTCTGGTTACTCAGCTGTTAAATCTCTTCCTGACATGTGTGTAATACAGCCTGTGCCTGCCCCTTTTTGCTGTAATTTCTTTCATTAGTGCTCAGTTGTGTTTTTCTCTGCTTGCTGAGATGGTTCCTTGCCTTATAAGGCTGTGCAACCGCTTGATAATTTTTTTTCCATCATTTAATGTTGCAGTAAAAAGACTGAAAAGAAATTATTGCTGCACCATATAATGCATGATAAATGTTTCGAAGACATTTAGGAACGTGACTCAGCTCTTAGATGACATTTTAGTTATCAGTGTTCTAATCCTTGCAGCTTTAGGTCCAGATTTTAAGGCATTTAAGCAACTGATCTGCAGTAAATTAAAAAATAAGAAGAGATAGGTCCTAGATAAACTATCTTTGATTCAGATTTTCATCTGTGAGCTCTCAGATTGTGCTGAATACTAATGCCAGACTTGCCTCTACCCCTTTGAGGAGATAAACCAGGCAGGATGAGAAGGAAGGGGAGGGAGACCATGTGGAAAACAGAAGAAAAGGTATCAAATCTCTTCTCTGACCAACTCTGGATGATGGTTTTTAAATCTCAGAAAAGAATTATGAGTCTCAGACCATCCTGCGAACACATCTCTTAAAATCTTCACCTGAAGTAAATCCATTTTGGATAAATAAATACTCATTGGAAGAAGTGTTTGACCTTGTGCCTTTGCCAAGACATTGGGAAAATACAGTGACCAAACAGTAACTCATCTTCTGGCTTGTTGGTTCTTAGTTGCGTTGGAAACTGGATTATTTGCACAAAACAAAGCAACTTCAGTGCAATTAATTTATCCAAACCTCACATTTGCAGCAGCATCTTTGCAGGAAACCTACAGCTTTTCTGCTTCCAATCAAACAAGAAGAGGTTTTCCAAACCCTAGAGTCCCCTTACAGTGGGGCAAAGCCATATAAAGGCTCTTTGCCTTGGGATGACAAAAAATTTTGTTTGTGCAAAGTTTTTGTAACCTAAAGATTTTTCAGTGTTTCTGCTTTGGAAACTTATCCAAACCAAACAAAGCAACTTCAGTGCAATTAATTTATCCAAACCTCACATTTGCAGCAGCATCTTTGCAGGAAACCTACAGCTTTTCTGCTTCAAATCAAACAAGAAGAGGTTTTCCAAATCCTAGAGTCCCCTTACAGTGGGGCAAAGCCAGTATAAAGGCTCTGTGTGAAGGGCTAATTGCAGATTTCCTCTTGATTACCTTTGGAAAACCCCAGAAGAGAAATCTGCCCGGGGAACCTGGGATGACACTGAAGTTTTGTGAGCAGTTGGATGATTTTGTTTGTGCCCACTGGCAGATAGAAAATCAGGTACTGCAGGAATATAAATTACAATGGGGTCATGGGGGGGGGAGAAAAGTGGGATTTGGAAATCTTGGCTGCACCTGAGCATCAGGCATCAGCATCCAAAGAGCTGCTGATTCTCCCTCCCTCTGCTGTCTCCGCTCACACCAGGTGCAGTTTTTGTGGTGTTTGCATCAATGCCTTGGACTTGACTTTGGGATCCTCCTGGCTCTGGGCTGGTGACCCAAAGAATGGTTTTCTGCATGTTATCTGAGCAGATTTTTGTTAATTTTCAGCCTTTTTGTTCCCATTGCAAGGAGAAATTTGGCTTTTCTTTTGTTGGGAGGCTGCTGTTTGCAGGGGTCACCTGCACAGTGCTGCTTTCTCTGCCCAGGAGAAACTTCCTCTCCTTTCCTGGTGACCACATCCAGCAGTCTCCCCAAAAACCCCCAAATTGTTGTACTGACAGGATGGAAAATGAGGAAAGCAGAAATATCTTGATCTTTTTGAAGTATCTTCCAAGTTTCATCAGTGTTAACGTTCAAATACACATAACCATGAGAAATGATTATGTGGGTGCTTTTATTGAAGAGCTCTGGGAATCGGGGTATTACAACCCAAATCTAATTCCAACCATATAGGTGAGATGAACATGTTTTTATACTCTATCGTTATATAGCTTTCATGTTAATTATTAAACTTATACTTTTCTATTGTACACACAGATTTCAGCTAAGCATAGCCCCCCTAAATTTCCATCATAGTTTCTCACTATTCTTCTTATGGTTATATAATAATTACATTTAATTACTAAACAATTATTACGTCTAACAATTATATCATTTATCATGTTGCTTATGCAGGTGCAGTGATCTGGGAAAAGCACAAGGCCTAACATTTCAGAGTTTATTTTAATATTTTCCCAGGCCCCCCTATCATCAGGAAGGAGCTAGAGCTGTTCTCTTTGGCATGCTCATGGTTAAATGAATTTATTAAATTTTCTTTTTTGATCAGCTAGAAAAACAATTTGGAACTGACCAGATCCAAAACCCACTGAGCCTCGTGGGGTGTTTTTATAGCTGTTAGTGAACTTTGGGTAAGAGTTTGAGAACGCAAAATTCAAGCATTTGCAAGGAGTGTAATTGAATAGGGTGAAGGAAATTCACAGCTAGAATTGCTGTAAAACATTTATTTTGACATTTTGCAATGCTGTTTCTTGCAAATTTACTTCTCAATGAGATTATAAAATGTTTACCAGTTTTGCCTTAAAACTCGAAGCAATTTTTGGTGGGTGGAAATGGTCTGGTAAATTTTGGCTGAAGTTTGGAGCAGAGTTAATGGGGAAATTGATGGGTTTTTTTAGTTTTCATTCCTCTGAGAATGTTACTTTTTTTTTGTAATGGCAGGGGAATGAGATGCTGCATATCCTTTGGAGATGTTTTTTTTGAAACACTGTTCATTTATGAGATCCTGTGTAAGGGGCTGGGAAATTATCCAAGTGCTTTCCTACAAGATACCTCCAGATACTCCCACGCATAATCCTAAATGTTCTTAGAGCAATTGAATGCAGGACAATGTCCTAATAGGTTCCCTTGCTACAGAAGTCAACAGATTTTTTTGCTGTCACTTCCAGCCCTTCCCAGCACCCGCCTTTTCATCTACCCTGGATACAAATCTGTTTATTCTGCAGGATTTAAGTGGCAGGGGATTTCTTTTTGTGTTTCTCCATCAATCACTACAGAGGGGCTTTGATGCCTTTTTGTGGCTTCTGGGATTCCCTCAAACATCTGTGTAAATAAAAAGATGATCATACAATGAACCAAAAGAATGAGAATGCTCATGAAAGCATATTCAAATCAAGAGAAGTGGTAAAGTGATTCTCTTGCCAACCATTTCTGGACCCAGAAAATCCCAAATATTCAGAGCATAGAAATGACAGGAATATCCTGGCTTGCTGTGGCCTATTTTCTAGGAATGCAGGCAGCTTTGGGTGTGATCTTGTCCACAAACACATCAAACAGGTTTCTTCTACTAGCACATAAGTTCCCCAACTTTAAAAATAAGTATTTATTAATGCTGTTTTGCTGTATTTCTAGCAGGTTGTGCAGGTGTTTTATCTTGAGGATTTCAAAATGCTGTTAGCCCTTGTCAGGTTCTTTTACAGTGTGGTTGCACAGCTCCAACACTCTGGTTTGTAAATGATAAATTCCATCCGTTGGCATTCACACAGGTGCAAGCATTGCAGTCTGGTTTTCCTGACAGGGAGGGTGAGCAGTGAAAGGAGCTGGCATCTGGCTTAGTGCATCCTTGGTCTCCCTCTTCTGGCTCAGCTGGAAGGAGCTCAGCATCCAGGATGTGCTGCAGCTCAGCATCCCCTCCTGCCAGGAGCTGAAGGACACTGGGGAGGAGAACGGGTCAAAAATATTTTTTCCAGGATGTGACTGAGCGTACCAAGACAGCAGTGGGAATTTGCAGTCCTGCTCTCATTTTTTAGTGCATCAGCTACGAACTCTGAGAAAATCATCAATATCTCTTTAGTGCACACATGGAGTTGGGGGGAAGGTGTGGGAATCGACAAAATCAGAGGGTTTTGGGAAAGCTGCAAAAGGCAGGCCCCAGAAGCAGCAGAACTGTGATTAGAGCTAAGCAGCAGCCATGAGATAGGTCAGCAGAAAAATGATTTAAACTGTAGAAAAGCAAAGACAAATAGAACAATGATCTGTGTATTAATGCTTGTCTAGAATAACTCTCTAAGCTACAGAAAAGTTTATTTAGCAAGATATTAGGAAGGTTGAAGCTTAATAATGGAGCTCTGTCCATTGGTGTTTTAAGGCTTACAATCAGGTATTGTATTTGAAATAAGCAAGCACTGTTTTAACCAAAGGTAACTGTGCTTATGGTGATTGGATGGAACTACTGTCACTGTGCTTTTGCTTTGTGTGATTGGTCAAAATACTTATAAAGTGAGTTGTAACATTAGATTCTTTGTCTGCTGCCTGGGATGTGAGCTGATGACATCTTCCCATTGTCATAGCCATGGAATGAGACTGATGCTGAAAAATAAAACAGCTCAAGGCACGTTCCACAGCAGCCCTGTCCCGTTTGTGATTTGTACACAGACACCTGCTGGCATCAAAAGGGACAAAGGAGCTTTGGAAATATGAGTGGTGAAATATGTTCAGGCTGTGACTCGGGATGTTCTGTTACTGCTGAACTCTGGCTCCCATGTTTCACCTGCTGGATGGTATTAAGGGTTTAGAAATTATAGGAGTCACTATGTTAAAATACTATTAAAATATCCAAAAATATGGTTTTTTGTGCATTTTTATAGTGGTGCAAATTTTGTCTCAGCAGGGTTAGGGCAGTGACTGTCCCCTGTGTTGGGCATTGCAGAGCAATGGAATTTTGGGGTCAGTTTGGGGCCACTCGGGACAAGACATTGAGGAGCTGGAGCTGCCCAGGGAAGGGAACAGAGCTGGGGAAGGGTCTGGAGCCCCAGGAGCAGTGGAGGGAGCTGAGAAGGGGCTCAGCCTGGAGAAAAGGAGGCTCAGGGGGGCCCCTTGTGGCTCTGCACAACCACTTGAAAGAAGGCTCTAGCCAGGTGGGAGTTGGTCTCTCTTCCTAAGTAACAGGACAAGAGGAAACAGCCTCAATTTGTGCCAAAGGAGCTTTAGGTTTTATAATAGGAAAAGTTTCTTCACCTAAAGGGTGTCCAGCCCTGGCACAGCTGCCCAGGGCAGTGCTGGAGTCCCCATCCCTGGACGGGTTTAAAAGCCATGTGGATGTGGCACTTGGGGACAGGGTCAGTGGTGGCCTTGGCACTGCTGGGTTAGGGGTTGGACTCTGATTTTAAGAGGTTTTTTCCAACCTAAATGATTCCATGAGTCTCTAATTTGCCCTGTCAGCAAAATCCTGTGGTAATTTGAGTTTCCTCTAAAGGGATTTTGATGTGAAGAACACATTTTGTATTTCTTCTCTTTGCCTTTGGCTTTCTGAGCCTTTCTGCCACAAACTGGGCTGTAAGTAGTTTTGTTTTTCCTTCTTATTAAAAAAAAAGTGGTGGTTACAGCTGTTAACATCTGACTTTAAAAAATGCAATATCAGACTTCTGTATTTCACAATACTGGGGGTTTTTGTGTATTTTGAAGCTGGGCATTAAACTGTGAGTAAGAGCATCAGCCACTTGAATTGGCTTCCTTTTCCCCACACCTGGCTTACATATGTGCCACAATATGGGACATTTAGAAGAGAATTTGGCAAGAGAAAATTTTAAAATGGGGGTTAGATGGAAGTGTAAGCTCTGAGACAGGAAGAGACCACAGGAGAAATGGTTTGGCAATTGTGAGACTGAAATACAGGGAATTATAACCCACTCTTTGGCTGTGTATGGTCTTGTTTCTCACACTTTTGGGACTTTTAACCTGAAATTTTATGCAAGAAAACTCTGCCTATATATGTAAAAACAATACTAGAAAATCTGTACTTGTTTTTGCTGTGCTGCTTGCTGCTGCTTTTGATTTTTCTTCAATGTGTCTCCTCACTGAGGATTTACGTGTGAAGTCAAAACAAGAATTCTGAAGTTTGGAAAAGAGCTTGTTCTGGTTATGTTGGGGTGGGAATTGCCTATCTTTGTTTTCTATTTCTATACCAATATTTCCTTTGGAGAGACATGGAAAAGTCCTGCAAGGAACTGCAGCTCAGCCCAACACTTGTACAACTTTTTTAATGCCATGATTGGGCTTTAATAATAATAATGACAAATGAAAGAAGATGACAAGTCTTAATCTTGTCAAGATTAAGAATCTTAAAATGAGAATATCATCTTAAACCTGACAAGGTGCAAGCCACCGGCTCCTACAAGCAGTTGCCCATTGGTGCTTAAATATCATGACTTGCCCCACTCTTGAATTCTTTTATTCAGATAAAGGGATTTCTCTTTGCTGCAGCACAGATTAAAGTTGGCAATATTATAAATTAGAAATATGGGGGAGGAAAAAATAACTGCAGCAAGATTGAAAATGGATCCCACTTTGTTAGGGAAGAGGAAAATTTGCTTTAACACAAAAACTCTTTAAACTAAGGATTTAGGAGCAGAGGGATGTAAATTGTGTGTAAATTTACAGGAGCAGATGTGTGAGGATGCCCAGCCTTGTGATGTGGCATAGTTTGTGAGCTGTTCCTTGGGATTTTTGAGGTCTAATCAGTGCAATACCAAGTGCCTGGGCTAACCCTAGAGGGCTCTCATGACTCAGGAACAGAAAGGATGGGATTATCAGAAGAGACACTTCAAGCTCTCAATTATCTCCTTTCTTACAGAAATACCTTTATGCTTATGTTATGTGCATTGGCAAATGTGCAACATTTGTGTTTGAAACAGAATTAGAAAATATTTGGGGTTTTACTGTACCCCCCCTTAATGCAGGGAGAGAATTTTGTCACTAAGCAGGATTTTAAAAACATTTGTCAAATCTGTTGACAATTTCAAAGAAGTCATTAAATGCCAGCTGATGGGCTTCAATTGTTGGAGCCTCTTGTGGGAATTATGAAAATAACTCTGAATTGGAAAATGTAACAGTAATACACCTTCCCTTCATTCAGAAGGCCCCTTTAAAAATAAAGTGAAATGCAAATATGAGATCTGTGATAAAATTCTCCCCTGTGAGGGTGGTGAGACCCTGGCACAGGCTGCCCAGAGAAGCTGTGGCTGCCCCTGGATCCCTGGAAGTGTTTAATAATTCTCAGGTTTTTTCTCCCTCATAAACATACCTTTAAAACAAAAATATATTTTGGAGGGTTTTTTAATATATATTATATATATAAAAAAATATTTTTTTATACATCCACTCCTTTGAACTTTCAGTGCCAAGTCCAGGTCCTATTCATCATATTTACCCAATCCATAACATTCCCTTAGCACAATTTCACGTGCTGGGTAATTTTTCCACATTTACTGGCTAAAACTGTAATTAAACCCTTGAACTTAAAAGTGAAAGTGCCCTGATTAAGGAAATACTTCCGTAGCATTAAGAGAACACTTTATGTTAAGGATTTTCAAATGAGTATTTCTACACTAATGATTTTAATCCTAATGAGGACTTGATGTTCTGCTCCTCCAGAAGAAAAAGCTCTGGTCTCAGCACTAAACTGATGCAAGCTTTTATTTTTCCTGACATTCTAATTATATATGAGAACAAAAACAAGACAGCACTGCTGGCATGTCAGATGGAAATTTTTTTTTAAAGAGGAGAATGGCAAGAAACTGGCTGTAGCCAAACCGGAAAATCCCACATTATTATTCAGGATTTGTTTGTTTGGCTTTCAAAAAGCAGGAAGGGATTAATGGCAGGCATATTACCTTTTTCAGCTATATTGGCTGATTGGAAAGCATGTTAATAAGATGGCTAAAACATTAAAGATAACCTGGCTTGGGTGCCAGTGTTCTCAAACCAAACAAAAGTGTAAAATACAAATAAAAAATAAAACTAATCGACCAGAGGAAGAGGTGTTTTTCCTGAAGCATGACTAATTCCTTAGGAAGTAAAACTGCCTTATATTTTAGGGTCTGGTATAAAATACTCAGGATTCTTTTCCCTTTTGAAATGTTCTCCCTGAGTTTTTATTCAAGCATCGGAAGTGGTTCAGCACTCTCAAACTTTTCCCCTTTGTGGCAACTTTCTCTCATATTAAAAGAAATATCATCCAGAAAAGAGTAGGAGAAAGTAGATATAAATATCCTAACATTATTTGAACAAAACAAATGATGCTCTTGCTGCTGGAGGTCAGGGAGTTGAACCCTACTTTGATATCCACTGGGGTGTATCTCAACATTGCCAATAAAGAGAGCATTCCCATGAAATATTTGATTTAAAATTAAGTAACAGCTAGGATGGGAAAGAACAAGCAGTCATAGTGGGGCCTCCTGAAAAGGAGAAAGGAGATTTGCTGGTAAGGGATTATTATTCCACAGTTTAGGAAGGACAGACTGGCAGAAGGAGCTGATTCATGCGCAGCTTTGCAAAACTAAAGGTTTGGATTTGTACTTTTAAAAGCATCAATTTCCGTAAGTTTCCCCCATGCAGTGGTGGAAACTTAACTGAAATTAAGCTAAACAACTTGCAAGTTTAAAGCATGTAACCAATAGCTCCTTCCTCCTAAAAGAGGCACTGGGGAACGCTGAAATATTTGGGCATTTATTTATTTTCCTTCTAGTCCACAGTAAGCTACCTCCTACCCTCTAATTCTCTCTACTTTCCTGCAAAACCAGCCACAAACACATCCACTAGATAAAAATGAGAAGGACTTTTTGTAAAATTAAATTTTAATTTCCAAGGGGCCCAGCTAAATATGCTGTGCAAGTCCTGTTTCAGGCCCGAAGTACTACAGTATTACAGAATTAATGGTGGAATCTCAAATTCAACTTATTTTCCTTGAAGCTATTAGTGCTTTTACTGCCTGAAATCCAGCTGTGAGAGAAAAATCCTTCTCATCCTTGGAACAGCAGAAGAGATTTGGAAGGAGTGTGCTGTACATGTAGAATAACTATCTTTAAAAAAAGAAGTACAGGATGTTCAGTGCAGGCTCTGTGCTTTATTGCATGATTCAATAACTCTTCGTTGAACAGACAAAGACTTTTCAGATGCTTGTAATAATGTGCATTGCAGGAAAATAGAAAAGAAAAAGTCTGATAGATTTTGAGTCTTTGCGTCAAAGGATGAGCTGAGTAACAATTAAGTAAATGTGGATTTGTTTGGTTCTGATTTTTCTTTAAAAATACTATTTCAGGCAAGGCAAACAGAACATAATTTCTTTAATTGGCATTTCCTGAAGCACATAAAGCACGTCAGAGAAAATTAAGGAGAAAAAAGAACCAACTGTCCCCTCCTCATCTTATCATTATTCCACCTTTAAGAAAGCTAAATAGAATAGAAAAAGGCTGCTGGAAAATGCCAGGATGGAAAACTTCAGCCCAAACTGGTTACAGCTCTTATTTTAGAGTGCTTTTGGATGTTGCAAGATATTTTCAGCAAGGCTGGGCTGGGTGGGGCACAGGGCAGATGCCCATGGATGTTTCTAACCCAGGGCAAGAACTGTGTCCCGCAGGGCATGGGCATGATCCTGTCCTTGGGGCTCCCAGGGGTGGCAGGGGATGTGCCAGGTGCCCCTGGCTTCATGGAATGTTCCAGCATGGCAGGGACAGGGATTTGGGAGACTCTGTGTCATATCCACATTCATTGGAAAAATCCCTTCGCCCAGGATTTTTCTCCTGGGAAGCTGACAAGTCTCAGAGAAAAATGAAAACAATTCTTATCTCATTTTCTTCTCCTGTGTTTTGCTCATGTGGAATGTGTTTGGAGATTGTTTACCCACAGGTGATTGTTCCATTGGATTCTGCTGTGAGTTGTTTTCACTCTTTGACCAATCAGGGCTGTGTGGGGACTCTGGAAAGAGTCAGGAGTTTTCATTATTATCTTTTTAGCATTGTGTAAGTATCCTTTCTGTATTCTTTAGTGTAGTTTAAAATTCTTTAATATAATATGGTATAATAAAATCATAAATTAGCCTTCTGAGAACATGGAGTCAGAGTCACCATTCCTCCCTGCCACGAGGGTCCCTGCAGACACAATAACTCTGCTCAGGTGTCTCTTGCCCTTTCATGGGCACAGCCCAGCTGTGGGATGGCCCTCAGGGTGGCCTGGGCAGGATGGGACTGTGTGCTGTCTCCAGCCAGGGTCTGTGGTCCTTTCAAGCCTGTTATCTCTGCTGGATAAACCTTTCTCCCACCTCCTCCAGGCCATGGCTGTGACAATCATCCTTCTCCTGGCTGTGCTGGCCCTCCTGCCTGGGCAGACACAAGATCCACAGATTGATGTGGCCATGGCCCAGCAGATGCGGCAGCATGAGGAGTTTCTGCAGCAGGAGGTGTCACAGCTGTGGCAGGGGTTGAACAGAGGGCCCTGGAAAAGGCTTTCTTCCACTCTGTGTCTTACTGGTTCTTTTGGGCCACTGTGGCAGCTGTGCTCCATGAATTCTGCATGCAAAAGCAGCTCAGCTCCAGCAGCTGCCTTGAGCAGGACAGCTGCAGCAGTGAAAGGATGAGGAGGAGGATGAAGACCTCAATGGAGCACAAAATGCTGCCTGGCCTTTGGCTTGGCCCACCCTCTTCCCAGTGCAGGAACTGCCTGACCTGAGCAGGAATCTGAAGCAGCTGCTGGGTGACTTCTTGATCAACCAAGACTGTTCAGAGCACTCTCCTGCCGAAGATTTCCCCACACACTGGGATGAATGGCACCCATGAATCCTGGAGGGTCCACAAGAACTGAATCTTCTGCCAGCTGCTCGTGTTCCTGCAGCCACCCCCTGGTCACTCCTCCATCCTGGGCCAGCACCCAGAGAGGTGCTCTGACATCCCTGTGGTGCAGGAGCATCTGATGGGATGAGTTTTTCCTTGTGTTTTCCCCACTCCTGGGCCAATGAGCTGCCTCAGGAGCAGAGCTCACTGCTCCTAGAAACCCTCTGCACAGGCTCCTGCTTACACCTGGAGCAAATCTCCAGCTGGGGGCAAAACTGGCTGTGTTCAGCCTGGCTGTGTTTGCCTCAGTGGTGCCTGATGCTGCTCCTGCTCCTTGTGAGCAGCCCCTCCGAGGAGCAGAGCTATTGTGAGATGGTTCTGGAAACCCTCTGAGGAGCAGAGCTGCTCTGAGATGGTTTGGGCAGCCCCTCTGAGGAGCAGAGCTGCTCTGAGATGGTTTGGGCAGCCCCTCTGAGGAGCAGAGCTGCTGTGAGATGGTTTTGGAATCCCCTCTGAGGAGCAGAGCTGCTCTGAGATGGTTTGGGCAGCCCCTCTGAGGAGCAGAGCTGCTCTGAGATGGTTTTGGAAGCCCTCTGAGGAGCAGAGCTGCTCTGAGGTGGTTTGGGCAGCCCCTCTGAGGAGCAGAGCTGCTCTGAGATGGTTTGGGCAGCCCCTCTGAGGAGCAGAGCTGTATCAGTGTAAACTTGACTTAGCCATAGCAAATCTAGGGTTGGTAAATCCTGTGCCAGCCACCGTGGTCATGCAGGAGACCCAAATTAACCTTATAACGGTGTAAAGAGTGGTCACATGTTATCCAGGTAGCTAAGATTAAAAAGCAACTGAGCTGTCACAAGCCCAAGATGCCAATAAGGCCTCCCCATCAAAAAAGATCTTAGAACGATGATAATTGACTCCACGAAAGCCAGGGAGCCCCTCCAGGAGCAGAGCTGCTCTGAGGTGGTTTGGGCAGCCCCTCTGAGGAGCAGAGCTGCTCTGAGATGGTTTGGGCAGCCCCTCTGAGGAGCAGAGCTGCTCTGAGATGGTTTGGGCAGCCCTCTGAGGAGCAGAGCTGCTCTGAGATGGTTTGGGCAGCCCTTCTGAGGAGCAGAGCTGCTCTGAGGTGGTTTGGGCAGCCCCTCTGAGGAGCAGAGCTGCTCTGAGATGGTTTTGGAAACCCTCTGAGGAGCAGAGCTGCTCTGAGATGGTTTGGGCAGCCCTCTGAGGAGCAGAGCTGCTCTGAGGTGGTTTGGGCAGCCCCTCTGAGGAGCAGAGCTGCTCTGAGGTGGTTTGGGCAGCCCCTCTGAGGAACAGAGCTGCTCTGAGATGGTTTTGGAATCCCCTCTGAGGAACAGAGCTGCTCTGAGATGGTTCTGGAAGCCCTCTGAGGAGCAGAGCTGCTCTGAGGTGGTTTGGGCAGCCCCTCTGAGGAGCAGAGCTGCTCTGAGGTGGTTTGGGCAGTGCAGGAAGGCAGCACAGGCTGATCCCAGGGCAGGCAGCAGCCAGCTTCCCCAGGGTGCTGGTTGAACTGGGGGAGAGCCAGACTGGGAAGGGCTGAGGCTCATGTGGGTTTGTATTTTCATTGGTGCCTAAAACTTGAAAATTGAGATGTCATTGCTGAGCTGTGCTTGTGCAGTGTCAGGGTCCTTTCTGCTCAGCTGGTGTCACCTCCAGGCTCATCCACATCAGTGTCCCAGGAGTGATGGGAGCTGAGGGGACAAGGAGAGCTGAGGGATGGTGGAAAAGCTGAGGGGCTGAAAGGGACACACTACATCCAGCACCAGGGTAAGAAGAGGAGAAAACCACATGTGCTGTAGCATGAAGCTGTTATAAAACAGCTCAGGCACTTTGGAATGAAAACAGAAAATACACATTAAGTCAATCAGAAACAAATTTGGTCAAGAATAATGGAAAACAAGTTGCTGGGGCTGTGTCTGGGCTGTCTGGTGATCCCAGGTCTGGTGTGGTGGTTTTCCACAGCACCAAGGCATGGTCAGAGGTGGCACGAAGTGTTCACATGAATCACGGCCTCCTCCGTGCCTGTGGGAGCCACGCTGATCAACACCACCTGAATATTTGGCCCAGGGGTTGTGTTTTCTGGGGACAAGTGATCAGGTTTCAGAGCACTCTGTGGAAATGAATTTTTAAGGGTGTTGCTTTGGTCCCTTGCCATGTGAAATGATGCAGGTTGCTTTTTTTCTCTCTCTCGCTTTTAACACGACAACAATTTTTGCCTTTGGGGACCTGCTTTAATTAACAGCATTCTCTGGTTGCACATCAAAGAGCTGGGGAATGAAAATGAGTTAAAACCTGAGCTTTTGGACCCTAGGAGTTTCTCCATCCTACTAAAATTGCAGGATATGAAAGTTATTTTTCTTCCTTCTACCAATAAAATATTTAGATGGATTCAGCTAGATCTGTTTTCTTGTTTTGAAAAGAGCATTAACAAGTGTTTGAAAACACTCAAGGTGGTGTTTGAAAACCACCTTGAGTACTGTGTGCAGGCACTTTGAGTCCTCTGTCCACTTCTGGGCCCATCACTTGAAGGAAGACCTTGAGGAGCTGGAGAGATGGGTCTGGAACAGAAGTCCTATGAAGAGAAGCTGGGTTTTTTAGCTTGGAGAGAGTCTCAGGGGACACTATTCTATTAAAAATGCTCTAAAAATGGGCAAGTACCAAGAAATTTTTCCCGTTTTCTCCTGCCATTTTTCAAAAATTCACAATTCTGGAACAATCAGGAGTATTCACTTTTCTGTGGCTGCTGAGAGCAAGAGAAGGAGGACAGAAGGACTCAGTTCAGTGTTTCTTTGTAGAACATGAGTGAAACTCTGGGCGCCACAACTCTCTCAGGAAATGTAATGTTAATTGTAGTAATTTCACTGGCACTTTTGTAAGCCCAAGGTTTTTTATTATTTGAAACAATATGATTTACAGGTTGACACTCCATCCCTGAAGTGTCCAAGGCCAGGATGGGGCTTGGGATCCAACCTGGGATGGTGGAAGTTGTCCCTGTGTGGTGGTGTTCACAGGGGTCCCGGGAAGAGATGAGGATCTGACCCCACATTTCAGAAGGCTGATTTATTATTTTATGAGATCTATTATATGAAAATAAAATTATATATTAAAACTATACTAAAAGAATAGAAGAAAGGATTTCATCAGAAGGCTAGCAAGGAATAGAATTGGAATGGGATGATAATAAAATCTTGTGACTGACCAGATAGTCTGAGCCAGCTGACTGTGATTGGCCATTAATTAGAAATAACCACATGAGACCAATCCCAGATGCACCTGTTGCATTCCACAGCAGCAGATAACCATTGTTTACATTTCATTCCTGAGGCCTCTCAGCTTCTCAGGAGGAAAAATCCTGGCAAAAGGATTTTTCAGAAAATACCATGGCTACATCCCTGCCCAATGGTCTTTAAGGTCCTTTCCAACCCAAACCATTCCATGGTCCCATTTTTCTTCAGGACCAAATGATTTCCTTATCCTTCCTTGTCCTTTTCCCAATTTTAGACCCTGGAGGTGCCCAACCAGAAAGGTCTCACTGAGGAATCCAGCACGTTGTGAAGCTCTCTGAGGTGCCCACTCCCCTCCCTCTGACAACTTGAGGCAGGTCCTACCCAAAAATTTTCTTCCATGAATTTGCTAGAGGAAGGATTGTAATTTTCACAAACACGACCAAGGACATTTGACCAAATTTAAGAAACATATTTCCTTTCAATATTATCCTTAAAGCCCCCTTCAAGATACTTCATATCTTGAATTTTTTTTTCCTTGCTGTTCTCTGTTAGATGACTTCTTATGCTGACACTGTTTTTAACATTCTGACCCTTCAAAAGCTGGACTTTGATAATAACAAGAACTTTTCATTCTTTCCTGGGCAGAAGGAATTTTACTTGATTCAGAACAAGAGCATAAGAAAAATTCCTTCTGGCTCCAAATCCCATGAATATCTCTATTTTCCATGCTCATGTTTTATATAACTCACAAACATCATTACAAGCTTGTCAGAGGAAACGGGTCACTGCAGTTTATAAGCAGCTTAAAGCACGCAGCAGACATGTCACTGATACTGAGGTGCTGAGAAAAGGCATCAAAGTAATATTTCCAGGATATTTTTAAGTGGTCACACTTCTAATTTGCATCCTACAGGCATAAATTCTGTGGAACTAGGAAAAATGTCTTGCTTTTTGTTTTTTTTCTTTTTCATACTGTGCAAGCAATTGAAGTTCATTTAGCTTAAACTGAGAAATTAATGCCTTACTTTACCAGGGGTTTTTTTGTGTTATTCCAAGAAGCCAAGAGCTCATTGCACCACAAGACTTGTCCAGAAATCACAGAAATATTTAGACTTGTGCCATTCACAGCCTGAAAGGTCAGGATCTGAGTCTTTTACATGTCTCCTTGAGGATAACCAATGCATGAAACCATTCTGTAAATCAATTACTTGCTCACAGAAATTTAGAGTATCCAGAGACTCCTTTGTGCAGTTTTTCTCCCAGTAGGATGCAAAATCCAATGGATCTATGACTAAAAATGCTCACAGATACAAAATTGCAACATCTCAAGGCAAACACATTCTTTCCTCCAAAGAATGAGTAATTGCAGTCTTTTGAAAATTCAAATTAATCTAATCTTAATCTAATTTTTAAATGTTTCTCCTTTTTTCTTAGGATATGGCTGCAGTCAAAAGTAGTCACCACCAGCCAGAGGGATGAGGAGTAACAACCTCTTTTATTTTGGCCTTCTGCCTTTTCAAAAATTCTGGGGTGATTCTGTGATATTCTGAGAACTGGACAGCCTGAACTTTTTATTACTTTATGAAATCTGGCCTGAAACATTCACCTGAACAATTAATGTGCCAAAACTAACTACTATATCACGGATATTTCCAGATCCCTACATTGTTTCCAAGAAAAAAATAAGCTTCTTCTATTCCACCAACCCACATATTTGTGACCATAAGATAAACCTGATTTTCATTCCAAGGTTTTTACAAGTTGATTTCCCATTTTGTCCCCACATTTTACTCTCACTTGATGGTGATCTGTCCTTCACCAAATGCAGGTAACATCACTGGCCTGTCTCAAGAACCAGCCAAGTATTGATTTTGGACTTTGGCCATCTCAGTGACAGTCTAAGACTTGCTAAACACTGTTCTGCACAAAGCCAGAGCAGATTAGAAGAGCAAGAATTGCAATCTCAGTTTAGTTTGACCAGTTTCTTATAGGTAAAAATTTCTTCAGTTTGTTTGGTTTGTTTGGGATTTTTTTTTTTAATCCAATATTACAGTACCTTGGTGTTTAGGCAGTTTAATCATAATTTTAGATTCAGTGTAAATACATGCAATTTCTTGAAAATGTTAGCAAGCATGAAACTCTTTCTGCCCTGCCACTCTGATGTCCCACAGTGATAGGATGCCTAAGAAAATAGAATAGTTACATGCCTGGAAGCAGCTATTCTCCTTCCAGGTAGTACAGAAGCTGAATCCCACATTTTACTCCCTCTCCCTGTATTTCAGTCCTTTATTATTCTGGGCTTCAATTCATAAGAGATTGGTGAATAAACAAGTGTTGGGCCACTCATTGTGGCTCTAGTGTATATGTGTATACATATCAGGATCATATATTTTCATTTACAGAGTCCAACATCTCAGATGGAAAGGAAAAACCACCTCAGAACATAGATTTTTCTCCATCAGAAGCAGTCAGAATTTCACATTTTCCTTAACATTTGGTTTGAGCCAGGAGCAATTTGAAAGAACACCTGAAATCCTGCACTCTGCAGTGCAAATCAATTGTAAAACCTGTTAATACTGTTTGATGTCGATATTTTTACAAATTCCTCACTTGTAATCCATAGAGGAGCAAGTTTGTCATCAATTAATCCTTTGTATAAACTTCATACCTTGCATGAGTGAAACAGGATGTGAGTCAAAGCAGGCAGTGATTCTGGGAGTGCTGTTCATTACAATTATCATGCCTTTAGCAGCTTTGCCAGCTCTTGCAGAAATGTTTGATGTTCCACTTCAGAACTTGAGCAACTTCTGGTTATTTATCAAATGAGATTCAGGGTGGGAAGGGACAAAAAAAAAAAAAAGAATGGCAAATTTTCTAGCTGAGAGCTTGAGTGCTTGCTGGAAACCTCATTGGCTTCCTAAAGGTTGAAAAGGCTCTTCAAGGACTCACATCCTGATAAGAAAAAGAAGTTCTTTAAGAATAATGCAGTTTTCTGAAAATATAACTCAAATCCAAGCAGAATCTGAAGAATCTAAGATTTTCTGCAGGAAGACTTTTCCAATTAATGTTAACATTAGTCCAGCTCCAGTTGTTGGATCATTTTGTCATGTCAAACAACATTTATTTCAGAAATGGGCTGCCTCCCCTCTACATGTGACTAATTTTTCATTGATTCCACCATTTCCACTTCAAAATCTGGAATCCTGCATGCTCCATCCTCAATTCTTATATAGGTGAGTGATTTAGGTTTTCTTTTAATCATGTATCTATTTAAAAAAAAAAAACAAAACCCTTTATTTAAAGAACGTCAGCCTTGTTCAATTACAATGTGTATTGTAACCAACCTACATCTGTAATTTCCGTTAAGGGCAGATGTCCTTAGTGCAACCAACTACCTAAGAATCCAGAAGAGAAAAAAAAATAAATTTTGGACTAAATTATTATGAAATAGTATTATTTTAACTCATGTCCTTTCTCTCTGTTACACCTACCTGCTCTATGCTGTGCTCTCATTTTTCTTTTAAGTACAAAATCTCATTTTCACTTTATAATTTTCTGTACGATCTCTCCCCCTAGCAGAACAACACAATCTCATTGGGATACCACCATGTTTTCTGTGATTTTGGACCATTTTGAAGGTAAGAAACTATAAAAAACAGATGAGAAATGGCACATTTAGCTATAAGGATGACAAGTGAGAACAGTGGTGAATTCCCCATATGAAAAGTGGATGCTTTTATGGAAGTAAATTTCAACCTAAAGCCGGGCAGGAAGACAATGGGTGAAATTATCTGGGAAATCTTGTACCAGACATCAACTTCTTCCTGTTTTCCATCTTCTGCTGTGATGGTGGCACTTTTGGATTGGTTTAGAGTAGACACAAACTGTCTAACATAGGTGATAGGTATTGGAAAATTATTGTAAATAAAGTACACAGAGCTTTTAGTATAAAAAGATAACACTGCCCTGAGCGTGGTCAGTGTGCCTCAACACAACCTGCTGGACAGACTCAGCGGGTCAGAGAAAGAATGTATTAGATAAGAGAAAATAAACAGCCTTGAAAACCAGAGCTGAGGAATCCTGACGACTTCTTTGGTCTTGTGGGTGGGAAAAAAGACTTTTATTACCTTGGGGTCATCTCAACACCAGAGACCTCGTCAGGAATGCCCCGACAAAGGCAGGAATGATGAATCTGACTCCATGTTCTCAGAAGGCTAATTTATTACTTTATTATACTATATTATATTAAAGAATACTATACTAAACTATACTAAAGAATACAGAAAGGATACTTGCAGAAGGCTAAAAAGATAATAATGAAAACTCCTGACTCTTTCCAGAGCCTGACACAGCTTGGCCCTGATTGGCCAAAGAGTGAAAACAACTCCCAGCAGAATCCAATGGAACAATCACCTGTGGGTGAACAATCTCCAAACACATTCCACATGAGCACAACACAGGAGAAGCAAATGAGATAAGAGTTGTTTTCCTTTTCTCTGAGGCTTCTCAGCTTCCCAGAAGAATCCTGGGTGAAGGGATTTTTCAGAGAATGTGAATGCCACACTCAACTTTCATTTTTATCGCATCAGTGCTGCCCTTCATCAAAGGCACTGTGTGACCTTTCCTTTTGGCAGCACTGTAAAGTCTCCCCAGAGAGCTGCATCCAAAAAGCTCCAGCATTTTATTCCATGTGCACAAAAGTGGAGTGTTCTTGTCTGGGGGCTGCTACAATTAATTAAGCTAAAGGAAATTTGGTTTGGGTGTTTGGTTCATTGGTTTTCACAGCTGAAGTGAAGGATAAAATCAGCTTTTTTATGATTTGTTAGAGGGGAAAAAAAATTCCTTCATTTTCTTTTTATTAAATTAAACTTCCACACCAGCTGAATTAAGTAATGGGTTGTTTCCATGTGATCCTTTATCCCTACCCTTTCATGCTTGTACACCAAACAAAGCTCGTTACAGATGGGAAAAAAAAGATAAATATCACAGTCATTTTCCAACAACAATTCCCTTTTCCCCATGTGGCTGCTTTTCTTCAGAAGGCATCTGCTCACCAAAAATAAACATGAGGATATTAAATATATTTTTTCCTCTAAGACATATGAGACCTGATCATCTACTAAAATTGAAACTTGTCTGGGAGATATTCAAGCACAATTGAAAGTCTTACCAGAAGTGCAGAAAACAAGCAGAAAGAAGGCATTTCTTTTCCTGAATTCAGAAATTGTTTGACAAGAACTACCTGCCTTAAGTTCTTATATTCACAGAAAATGCACTGGTTTCTCTCCCAGGGTCTTTTTCTCCCCTGGCATTCAAATTTATTTGGTTTTATTGAAGAGCTGCTGAAGGAGCCATGAGCATGTGATTAAGTGGCAAGCACAGAATATTAAATATTATATGTCTGAACAACACCTTTATATGGATGGATATTGAAAAAAAATCCACATTTATTATATATTTCTATATCCAATATATATATATATCTCTAAAATATGTTTTACCTTCAACCGTGATGCACATTTGTGATGAGTATTGTCTTCATCCTGTGTTATGTATTTGGAACTTGTTGGACATCATGGCATAGATTAAACTTTATTTTAGGCAGATATGTCTAAATATACAGCCAAACACAGGCAATTTGGGGTTTAGGTAGTCTGGGAATGCTTTGGAAAAGCCTTTCCCTTCCATCTGTTAAGGTAATTGCAGCTTGTGTAATTGTAAATCTACCAATTTGTGAACTAATTTTATGAGGAAAAAAAATCTTAAAATGTAGTGAGCAATTTTTTTGTAATAAATAACATTTTTTTAATAAACAACAATAAAAAACGTGTCATAAAGCAAATAGCTTCATGCTTCACATTTAAATTTCATATCTGCAAAAGAGCATTGCTGAAATTATGGTATTTAGTTATTCAAATTAAGGCTTGTTACACCCGCACCTTCCAAAGGTATGAAAAATTGCTGTGTTCACATCTAATGAAATATGCATTTCTGAGCCTTTGCTAATGTTGCAAGAGATGCTAATTTTGTTGAAGTGTTAACTGTTTCTTTGCTTTTAGGGATTTGGGGCTTGCAGCTGATGGAATTGGATACTTTGCTGTCCTCAAGCTACCTCCAGGGGCCAATGCTAGAAGTGTTTGATTTCTATGTAAGACCAAAATATGTTTTTTATCTGGACTCTTCAACCCTCATAAAACCATAGAATTCATCCCCAAACAGGGTTGTACAACCTGGGGTGACAGATCCTACACTGCCTCAACAAGGAATTTTATTTGCATTGATTAAATCCTGTTGTGCAATTAAAAAACAGAAGCCAAGGAAAGCTTTGCGTTTCTACAGCAGCCTACCTAAAGAGCTCACAGATTCTTCATCAAACGACATCCAATAATTTTAGATGGTGTATTTAGCGGACTGCCTTCAATCTGACGACTAACACCAATTAACAGCAGCAAACTCAATTCAAAATCAACATAAAAACCAGCAGGCTGGTCATGCAGACACATCTTTCTAAGACATTTTAAGATTTCCTGGCTGGAAACTGAATCTATGAAAATCCAGGCCTATAATTAAGTCTGAGTATTTCTTACAGTTGTTTCAATTAACCATAGGAACGTCTTAGTAAGGACTGTGTGAAATTTGTTGTCACTTGAAGTCTTTAATTGAATCTTGTGGTTCCAAGTAAATCACAGGCTGTGGGTTTGTTGAAGGGAGACATAGAATAAAGGACTACAGTTTGTGTTATTTAAATAACAAATGGGATAATTGCATTTTATATTCTGTGAAACATGCCAGCAAAAAAAGTTCAAATATAATTGAATTAGTTGATCTAATAAATCAATACTGAAAACTTTCCAAGATGACAGATCACTTCCTCTTTAGTCTGAGGGCAAAACAAACCCCAGCCTGTGTCGAACATATTTCCAGGGCAGCAGAGGTCATGAAAGTGAGCACATATCTCCATGTCTTTAATGTGAGTGCTATTCTACCCCTAATTACTCACTGTGTCAGAAATCTGTTAGAAGTATTGGGAACTGCTCTTTATCTCATCTAATACCATAAAAAAAAAACCACCAAAACCAACCAAACAAACAAAAACCCTACAAAAATAAAAACAAAAAACCCCAAACAAACAAACAAAAAATCAACCACCAAAACCAACCCCAAGTGATTTGTTGAAATTTCTCCCAGTTGGTTCTGAAATAGCAGAGCAGTTTGCAAAGACAGGACTATCTCAAGCCACTGTGACCCAGCAGCTCCTGAAAACATGAGGTCTAATTAATTTCTGTCATTCATTAGCTCCCTCTGTCACCAGTCATCCCTGATGTGAAGGTCTGTGCCCCTCTAAACCTCTGCTCACCTTTGCTGACCATTCTTTCATGAGTTCAATCAGAAGGTAACCATGGCAATCTTTTTAATTTTATTTTTCGTCCAATCCTGCCACAATTCAAAGGTCTTTCTACTCAATAATTTTCCTGATTATAGAGAGACCACAGAACATTGCCTTCATTTTGTAACCATTTTAAAATAGAAATTACCAATAATCTTGTGGATTGGTACTCTTTCATTCAAGTGGATTTTCCCCTGATTGCTATCAGAGGATTTTATTCCAGGGTCACTGTCACACAGTACATTTGGGTTGAACTCTTCCATCTGGTCTTTGTGGAATGCAAACTACCCACATTAGGTCATTAAGGAGTTACAATAATTATTTTGCAAACATTTAAATGTATTTTTTTTTTATCAAGTACAGTAGATTTCCTGAAAGAAGGTAAACAGGGAATGGTATTGGGAAGAAATTGAAGTGTTCCACAGCTGATCTCATCTCAGAAAGTGATTCATTATCAAACTCACTGAAGAACACTTAATTTCATGCCAAGTAGCTGCAAACAAGGGCAAAGAGCCCTTCCAAATTAATGAAAGTATATTAATAAAAATATTTTTAATAGATCCTTTGAAATGTCATCAATAGCACTTGGGAAAGAGGAAAAGAGGCTTTAGTAGGAACCTGCTCTGAAAGACATGGAACAGAAGAATAATGGTTATGGATTATAACCAAGGGATGCATCGAAAAAGGCAGGAATGATGAATCTGACTCCATCTTATCAGAAGGCTAATTTATTACTTTATTATACTGTATTATATTAAATAATATACTATTTACAATATTTACTACTATTTACTGTACTAAAGAAAGGATACTTACAGAATGCTAAAAAATAATAATGAAAACTCCTGACTCTCTCCAGAGTCCTGACACAGCTTGGCCCTGATTGGCCAAAGAGTGAAAACAACTCACAGCAGAATGCAATGGAACAATCACCTGTGGGTAAACAATCTCCAAACACATTCCACATGAGCACAACACAGGAGAAGCAAATGGGATAAGAATTGTTTTCATTTTTTCTCTGAGGCTTCTCAGGTTCCCAGGAGAAAAATCCTGGATGAAAGGATTTTATCAGAGAATGTGAATGCTACAAATGGTGATGTTCAGGTCTCTGAGATGCTCCATAACACACTAAGGAACCATTTGGGGGGATGGCAAAAATATCTGAAGCTTTTGTGGTGCTGGAATAAAATCCCATCTCTCTTGCATTTGCAACATTCCCAAGTGACAGACTGTGAGCATGTGGCTTTTGCAGAAGCAGCAGCAGATCTGGAGAAAATGGCATTGCCAGACATTTCTTTCACTTTTTCTGCTATCAAGGCAAAATGGATCTTGTGGAGCACGAGGACACCTTTCCAAGTATCCCTGAAGGGGTACTGGGGACAGCCAAAGGTGATACACAGACCCCATCATCAGAAGGCATGAAAAGACACTTTATTATTAGAAATCTACAGTTCTTAGAAACAATGGTGGACCTAAGGCCTGATTGGCCTTTAGGAATCTTCTCTCACACTATTGGTGAACTATGAACAGCACACTCTGGAGAACCATATCTATAAACAATGGTTACAGAAAGAGTGATAATAATTGATTGAATCTTTTGTCTAAGTTTTTTACAGCTTCTCAACAGTTTCCCAGGATTTTCCTGGGAGAACCATGTCTCACTTTGTTCAGAGGATATGTAATTACTGCATCCAAGGAATTACAAAGCTGGCTTGAGGAGAGAAACCCTCCTTGGTGGATGAAGACCATCCTTCCTCCCCAAGCAGCACCAGAAAATCACTTCACCCTGAAATAAATGGAGTTTTCCATGGTTGCAGATCTTGTTAGATCAACACAGACAATCTGGGTACCTCGTGGGGTATCAGAACTGTAGAAGCCTTCACACAGACAATATCCAAGCCTTCCAGCCTTTGATGTGTCCCCAAGGCCTGGTTTTCTTCACTAAATTGATTTGACTGTCACAGGAAGAAAGGTGGAACAAAAATTAAAGTGAAAAGGAGTGACAGCTCATTCTCTGCTACCTGACTTGTAGGATTAACATGATGTGAGGCTGGTTTGATGAGAATTTACATTTTAAGGAAAAAGAATATTTTAATGAAATGGAGCATCTGCTTCTCTGTGTTACTTTGGAGATGTGAAGTTAAAAAATATGAAGTAGAGACAGGAGAAGATGGCTTATCCTGGTCTGTTTTCTGGGGTATTTTTTGGCTGTTGGAGATGCAACAGAAGATATGACAGAACCGCAAACAGTGGAGAAGAACAAACTATATTTGCATGTAGTGCTCATTTGCTTGGCAAACCACATGGTCATTTTCTGAGGACTTAATATCACAGCCCCAAAATGGGGAACACTGAGTAGTAAAAAGCACTAAGCGAGGAAAAAAAAAAGTGCTAACATCTGGTCAAACACTGATTAAATCCTTAGGTAGCTCCACAGGTGCTTTGAATTGTGAAGAAACCTGAATTCTGCAAGGCCAAATACTGTAAATTTGTGCTGCAAACACCTGCTCACCCCCAGCCTGCACTGATCCTGGGGTTGCCCCAGAGGCTGCAGCCATTCCCTGCACGATGTTTGCCACTAGATCTGGGCTTATATTGGAGCTCGTTGGCTCAGCTAATTAGTTCATTCCCTCAGCTGACTCAATGATCTCAGAGGCCTTTTCCAGCCTTAATGATTCCGTGATCTCAGGAACGTCGAGGCTCAGCAATTTCTCCTGAAGGGAATCAGAGAAAATCACCCCAGGCTGTGGTGTCATACACATCCTTGGGCCTGCATCTCTTGGGCCAGGCTGAAAATGGTGCAGATTCAGGCTGAAACTCAGTGCAGCAGTGGGAAGAAAGAGCCAGGCACTGTCATCATGATATTTTCTGAAAAATCCCTTTCCAGGAATTTTTTCTCCTGGGAAGCTTCTTCAGCTTCTCCATGTTTTGCTGCTTTGGAATGTGATTTGGAGAATTGTTTACTTAGCATGTGAATTGGTTTTAATTAATGGCCAATCACAGCCAGCTGTGTCAGACTCTCTGAGTCTGTTATGGGTTTTTATTGTTTATTCTTGTCTGGCCTATTGATGTCTCCTTTCTCTTTCTTTAGTATAGTTTTTAAATATAATATAATATAATATCATATCATATCATATCATATCATATCATATCATATCATATCATATCATATCATATCATATCATATATAATTTATAGTATAATATAATATAATATAATATAATGTAATGTAATGTAATGTAATGTAATGTAATGTAATGTAATGTAATGTAATAGAATATATATCTGCCTTCTGAGAACTTGGGAGTCAAATTCTCATCTCTCACCTCATCCTGGGGACCCTCACAGCACCACAACAGGCACAATTTTGCACCTGGCAGCACCACCACTCTCTATTTCAGCACCAGCTGTGCTGTAAACAACACTGGAGTTCCAAACTCGAGCTTCTCAGGCTCCTTGTGGGTTACTCTGATTTTTCAACCAATTAATCTGATCCGATCATTGCTGAAACTTGTTCAGAGTGAAGAAGCCTGGGTGTAAGACAAAAACAAAGAAAAAATGAGTGACAGAATTGTAGTTTTACACAAAAAATGACACCAATTACCAGTCTTCCCTCATTGGGGGCAGCACCAATTTTGTTGTTGCAGATCCTTAAACTTTATACTTTAAACAGTCAAAATTTAAAAGTTTTCCAAACTTATCATTCTTTTGTTCACTGCAAACAGCTGCTTCCTCCCCTTGGTGTTCTTCCAGACAGGCATTTCAGCTGGAGCAGGACGAGTTTGACCACACTTAAGTGCAGCAAAGCTCCAGCTTGGGAAAAAATGCGTGCTGGAACGGGCTGGTGAGGATTAATTTTAAAATTCTCATCTATTTAAAGCTCACTGCCTGGGGCAGGCACCTGTGGGCAGCAAGGGCTACTAGCAAGGGCCTGGGACCACTGTCTGAGGACTCCATGCAGGAAGGAAAACCAAATTTCTCAGTCTGGGGGCTGCCCTGGTCCCTGCTGGGTGAGAAGGCAGAAGAATCTCTCCTTTAAAACAAACCACAAGGGTCTGCCTGTGGTGTGTGCTGGAGGAAAAGCTGCTTCTTCTTCCAGAGGGATTCCTCTGTGTGAGCTGAAACCAGCCACATCCCCGGGAACCACCCGCAGAGGCCAAAAGGATTACAGTAATTTCAGGTTTATTTTTAGGGGGAAAAAGAAAAAAAAAATAAATAAAGCAAAGGTGGTGGCAGAAGGACCTGGGGATATTAACCACCACCTTCAGAGGTCACCTCATCACAGCACTGCTGAAATTAAAATAACCGCCTAAATTAACTTTTGACTTCACAGAGGGTGTCGTTTGGGTAGATTGAAGTGAGAGGGGGTGGAATGACCCCACTTGGAGCTGCAGAGCTCGGGTGGAATGTGGCAGCTCGGACGTGCAGCCCCGTGCTGGGCAGTTTGCACAGCTGTGTGCCTTTGATGGGAGAGCTGGGCCACCCCTGGGCCAGGAGGTGGGAAATATTCCAGACGTCAGGGTGCTCACCCTGTCAGATGAAAATGGAGTGTTAGTGCTGGCAACAAAGCAGTCATACTTTCACAAGTGCACGGGATAAATCAGATTACTTATGAAAAGAATTTATGTTTTTTATAAAGAATCTGAAAGTTATTTATAAAGCCTCTAGAACCTGCTGATTTTTCATTTTTCATACCCTTAAAGCTAGAATCATTGTGGGTGGCCTCCAGAAATGAGCTAGTCCATCTTTTGGTCCCAAGGTAGGATCAGGTAATTTTGACCTTATCAGGTATTTTGTCCAACCTGTTTCCAAAATACTTCATTAACAGAGTTTTAGCAATGTCCCAGAAAATTAATTTAAACACTTCACTACCTCTGCTTTTAGAAACTTCTTCTAATTTTTTTTTTATTGTTGTTGCAGTTTATGTGTCTCTGCATACCACAAATATGGAACCAGATTTCTTCCTTTTTTGTTGCTGGAACAATTTCTGTATATGCAAACATATGGAATATATACCTGTGAATGAAATGGGGATGTCAGCTGTGCATGTCTCCTCTGTGACACACTGCAGAGAGCTCCTGATGTCCCAGGAGTAGTAAAAGAATAACTTTGTTTTGCAGCACCAGGTGGAAACTGCAAGGAATCTGTTCCCTAGAATGATTATAGCATTTTTTTAATTGCAGTGAGATCTTTATGAGCAAGTCTGAATGTGAAACTGGACAAAGGCGATATAATGAGGCAGCTAAACCACTGTCCCAAGACCCACTGAGGTGCACGAAGGGAAAAATAAAAGGCAGAGATGATGTTTAACAGCTCATAGGCAGCACTTTTATCCTCATGTGCCCTGTCAGGACACAGGCCCTGACACCATCAGTGGCTTTGGGGTCAAGGTCAGCAGTAGCCGAGCTGCTGAACCCACAGATTGAAACAAGCTGCTCTGTGGGGAATTTATTTGGTTCCTCTAAGGCAGGACAAGTTGGTGGAAAGGCAGGAATTGCTGCTGGTGATCATTAGATGGCAGCCTTCCTTTAGCCTAGGGAGGGAAGGCTCTGAATTTGCTACAGTTCCTCCAACCTGCACAAAAAAAACATTAAAGCCACATTCTTCCCACCTGTTGTCACTGGCAAGTTTTCATATTAGTTGCTAAGCTGACCCACCACCCAAACCTTCCCTGGCAGAGCAATCCCGAGCCTCTCCCACCTGCAGCTCATGCCTGACTCACAGAGATGCTGAGCAGTGAGAAGGGAGCGCGTTCCTCCCTCTGCAGACACCTCCACACCAGCCTGGGCTGGAGGGATTCATGCTCAATCCTTGCACAGGGATATCGGGTGGTTTGGCAGGGCTGACAGAGGATTTGGGAATGGGAGAGAGCCCTGGGTTGTGCTGTATTCATGGAACATAAAAACCATCTTAGTGATCTTGGCTTGATGCCTTTTCATTCCTCATCAAATTCATGTTTTCAGGCCATTATTTTATTATTTTTTTTTACTTTACACTCAATAAATGCCTTTAGGGTGCCCATGCTGATGGATTCTTTTTTTTTTTTTTTAACAATAAGAAAAAATCTCTTTTCATCAGCAGAAGATTTAAGCTGTATAGGAAGTTCTTCTAATTGATTTTGGCATTCATCATGCATTGAATTGACTACTTAGCCAGGTCATGATTTTTAATGCCAAATTGGAGGTATTTTAGGGGGTGTCTCTTCTATTTTCTGCTTTGAAAGGCAAGTTGCAAATCAGCCTTAATATTCTTCCAGATTTGAGTGAAGAGAATTTGCCTAATAGAACTTACATGAACTAAAACAATCTCTCCACACTCTATGAACCAATAACGCTTTGCTCAAGACACAGAGAAATTGTGTAATAAATTGCTATGGAACTGATTAGGATGGGATCAAATTACACCTAAAATACACCTCCAGCTTCATGGCACTCAGAAATGAAACAGAATTAATGCCATCTGAGGTGAGGAATCCATGCTGATTAGAAACCCAACTGGTGTGTTTGCTAAATTCATCAGTGCACCTGATAGCATGTTAAAACCAATAAAGCAGCTGATATTTACTGGTTGAAAATGTAATAAAACGCAGCATTTCAGTAACTCACAGTTTAGCAATTCTCAAATTGATGCTCCTGCCACGGTAAATTACGTGGAATCATTTAATTTCTCCCAGCACCTGCTCTGCAGTTTATTTGCAGACATTTTGCCACGTGGAAGTGGAGCTCTCATTCATCCCTGCTCCCAGTGGTGCCAGTGTGAATCCAGCTCACAAAAATGAAAAGGAAAGGGAAGCTGGCTGAGCCACCCATGCCTCTGCTGCTGTCACTGCTTTTATTATGTTTGTACTTAAGTGCTGGGACCCTGGATGCTGAGAATTTTAAACTTTCTGTGCTGAAAGGCACAGATCCCACAAGAGAATATTATTTTTGACCCGAGGCCATGGAGAAGGTATAGTAAATCATGGCACCCCCAATGAAGGGAAAAAATGATGCATCTGACTCCATTGATATCCGAAGGCTAATTAATTACTTTATTATACTATATAATTCTATATTATATTACACTGAATCTGCACAAGCACCCAACTCAACTGAACAGAATCTCGTGACTTTCAGCCCACAGTCCCAACACACACACCTGGATTCAATGGGTCAATTAAAAATAACACACCAGAATCCAATTATCAATTATTATTCAGGTAAACAATCTTCCAGCATGCATTTCACTTGTGAACAACACAGGAGCAGTAAATGAGATAAGAATAAGATTGCTTTTTCTTTCTCTGAGGTTCAGAGAATGTGAATTCCAGAAATATTCTTGGGAAGTTGTGCCTTGGTTTTCTCTGTGAAGAGAAATGTGGCTACAAGAAGGCTTCCAAAATTGATTGATAGAACTGGGATTATTGGTGTGGTGTTTGAATAGAAGTGTGTAATACACATGTGGTGGAAAACTTAGAGTTTAAGGTTTTAGAATATTGTAATTTCTATAAAGCTAAGATGGAGGTTTTAACTCTCCTTCTTTCTGACCTTCTTCTTCATGGGTTTGGGTGGTATTTTGTAATCAGACAGAAAAGTCCACATTATGGGACACAAGTGGTTAGTTATTGGGTTAAAAGCAAAAATAATTTAGGTGTCATTTCTTAATTGGATAGTTTAGCCTTAAAAGACCTTTAAAAGAGAAAGAAAAACCTTTCTTAAAAAGAAAGTCTAAAAGACCTTTCTTAAAAGAGAGAGATAGTGAACCATTTTGTAACTTGTTAGTAGAATGCTGGAGAACTCTCAACTTGTAATACTGTAATATAAATAAGAAATAATAAACATCTGAGTTTGAACATGAAATACCATCTCAAGTGCTTCAAGAGGCACAAAAGAAACCAAGAACCAGCTCAGAGGTCCCTGTTGTTCTTGGCATTGCACTGAGAGGAGCACACAGGTTTTATCATTTAAGCAGAAATGTTTCAGTCGGGATGGAAGGGGAGTTATAAAACACAGCAGCTGATTTGCTCTCGTTCCTGCCTGACACACTTTAGGGAAGTTGTTTTTTGACTGTGTGGACAAGCAGAAAGTGAGAAACAACAGGAGGTTAAAGGGTCTGGTGGACTAAAAGGGAAGGAGGGAAGTACAGGGAGAAGGGAGGATTGTGGAAGGAAGGGAAGAAACAGGGAAAAAGCAGAAAAATTTAATTGTGTACTTGACAGCTCCTTGCAGCCAGAGGTCTCAACTCAGATGTATTCAAAAAAAAAAAATTAACAATTTCTCCGAGGTGCTTTATTTAGGGATCCTGTTGCCTTGCATTTGCAATAGTACATAAATGGAGGCCAAAAATATCAATCTTTAGAATTTCTTCTCTGCCTCCAGTGACGCTGGACCAGTTCTGGAGGGACTGATCCACCAGATACAGGTGCCTCAGATGGATATCTAAATTTAGATGGGATTGATCCAGGTTTTGCTGTTTCCAAAGGATGTGTGGTTTGGCTGGAGATCCCCAACATCATCCTGCAACCAATGAGTTATTGGGAAGAGGGTTGACCTAAACCAAACTCTTTACAACTTTATTTTTCCTGTGAGTCTTTGCTTTGCCTGCTGCTATTTCTGCCAGCTGGAGAATTTGGAATGTTCCTTCCCTAGTTCCACTTAATCCCCCACTGGCACATGGTGGAGTCTGGGTGTATCCTGGCTAATCTGCTCTTCCTCCAGCATCAGCTGCATTTTAAATGGAGTCAGTTCCCAGAAAAAGAAAAGGGAAAGTTACCCATTGACACCATTTGTCACAAGTCCTTAATATCATACTTGCCTTTTAGCCTTACCCATCAACATTCAGAGGAGAAAAGAAAACACAAACAAAAAACATTCTGAATAAATGAGATTTGACAGAACTTTCCTCAAGAACAATGGCTCTAAAATTGGCTGTAGGAAATGCTTTTAAAAATAGACCAAATTGATCTGTCGCCTTTGAAAAAAATCAATCTTAAGAAGAAAGAAAGAAAAATTCTATTATTCCCTTTCCAGCTTCTCATAATCATTTTTGAAGTCTGGATTTCACCAAGGAAGCTTTTTTAGTTTGTTCTTTTGAAAGGGTTCATCCATTCATTTGTCATCTTTTTTTTCCCCTTTTGGTATGGCAGCATGATACAAAACACCTTTCCTGTATGTATGGAAATAAAGGATGTAAATCCAAGTTCCAAGACCATGAAAATATCATCAGTATTGATGAAATTAGGCATATTCCTACTGCTGCTGAACAGATTATCAGAGTTGCTTGCATTTACTTACACATAATTTATTTTTGAATCTCTCTCTGCCTAAACCAAACCACTCAGTGTGAGATTCATAAAAAAAAGTCAATTAACAATCACTTCCCCGTGAATCCGGGTAAGCTCAAAGAAAATGTAGGCAGTGCTGCAACTCCAAAATGCCCTCAACAGGACTGATGGGTTTATCCATCTGCTGATTTTGCACACCCAAATAGTTGATCTAATGTTCACTCAAATCTATGGGAAGAGGGTTGTTGGTTGTAACGGGCTCTGTATAAAGATTTGTAATTTTAATCCACTGCTAAGTGCATCTGGCATGTTTCAAAAGAGACAAAAGAAGAAAGAAGAGAGGTTTCTCATTCCTCACCAGCTCACTGGGATGTACAAATGCAAAGCTTTTGGAGGACACACACTGGCATGCATTGGTAGATTATTATGGGAAACTGATAATTGCATCCCAGCTAATTAGTTGCTCAGAAAATAATCACCACCTGGCACCAAAGATGCTTCGTGCCTGACTTCAGGTTCATGAGGGATGTGGCTTGGCCAAGCTCTCCAGCTCAGAGTTAGTGACTTTTTTTGGAATTTTGTGACCCTGAAGCCTTGGGGAAGCGTTGTAAACCAGACTGTGAGCTGGAGCAGTGTCACCATGATATTTTCTGAAAAATCCTCTGCCCAGGATTTTCTCCAGGGGCATCTTTGATTGGTTCCATGTGAATTGTTTTTAATTAATGACCAATCACCATCAGCTGTGTCAGACTCTGAGGAGTCAGTCATGAGCTTTCATCATCATTCTTGTCTAGCCTTCTGATGTATCCTTTCTCTTTCTTTAGTATAGTTTTAGTATATAACAATATAATATAATATAATATAATATAATATAATATAATATAATATAATATAATATAATATAATATAATATAATATAATATAATATAATATAATATAATATAATATAATATAATATAATATAATATAATATAATATAATATAATATAATATATCAGCCTTCTGAGAACATGGAGTCAAATTCTCATCTCTCACCTCATCCTGGGGACCTCACAACACCACAGACCAGGACACTCACTCATTTGGTAGCTTTGGGAACAATATCTGTGTCAATATTTTTGTGTCAAGATCTGTGTTTCTCACAAAACTGCAGAAGAGAACTTCAGCATAGACCTTTGCATGAGGAAATGTAGGAAATACTCTCCCCCAAGAAAGCCTTTTCCTAGACACAGAATATGGAAGTTGTTTTAAATCCTAAATCATCCAGGGGACATTTTTTTCTGGTATAAATCTGCTAATTTGTTATTTAACCCCTACATTTAAACAAAACTCTCTGTAGTTTAACCTACACTTTTCTCAATGTTTGTTTGTGTTTCCTGACAAGGGTAACGAGCCCTATAATATATCACAATGTAACTGTTGCATTAATCACCAGCTGAATACATTAATTATCAAATGATTGCATGACAAGGAAGCCTTCCAGAGAACACAGAGCCAGATTTGTCTGTGCTGTGTGCTGTTACGAGTGCTCAACAGCTTGGGTTAGGATTTCTAAGTCTTTAGGATTATTGCTAAGGTATTCCTGGCTCTTTTCTCCTTTCCCTTTTCCCAGATTCTTTCCCCAGAGTACCTTGGCACACGCTTTACACTCTCATTTATCTCCATTGCCCTCGGTAATTATTTAGGATGATTACCCCAGCAATAGAAATAAAGGGACAGCAGAAGGGTTTTGCCACAGAATAGTTTTATTTCTTTGAGATAAAAGAAATTGCATCTTCTATGTAAAAACCCAAATTGCTGGATCATCCAGAGTGAGTGGGTGGGAATTGATGGCTTCAGAGCATACAAATTCTGATTTTAGATGCATTCAGCCAGTCCTTTATGTTCCTGACAGGACATAAAAACACAAATACTGAAACAAGCTGAGAGCAGCTTCTCAATGCTGAAGACCTCAAACATTTTGGGTTTTATCAGTAGGGATAAGAGTTCAAACTTGCAAACATCATGGAAATAAAACAATGTTTAAAAAATTATTTAAAAGACTTTATTTCTGGGTAAAACTATTGAAATATTTGAAAAGCTTGAATCTAGACACATTTGGGAGAACTCTGTGATTAAAAAAATTTAAGGACTTGTCCAAATCAAAATGACAACCCAATGAACTTTGGATACATTTGATATCTTTTTTTGCCTGTTGGCAATAACTGGTCAGCATCTTCACACTGTAACATCTTCACTGCAAACCCAGCAAAGTCTGGTCTCACCATGCCCTGACTTCATATAAATTATATATTTTATATATATACACTATATAAATTATACACATTTTAAATATTAAGGAAATTTCCCTCTGGGGAGGAAAAAGAAGAAGTTGAAGATGGCTGTAAACTTTTTATTCCAGGGTGCTAAAACTTCATACTAAACTTTATGCATTATTGAGACTTTAATATAATTTCCTTTAAAGAAATAACTCACTGTATTCACTAGGGGTTGTGTTTAGTAATAACAATGTTCAGAGAATATAATTCGTCCTTGACCAGAAAGAAACTTCATCAAATATTCAACATAAATTCTTAAAAAGCAAATATTTAATTATTTTATATAGTCTTGTAAATATTTAATTATTTTATATAGTCTTGTAATTGCAAAGTAATCATTTGGTTCAATATAAATTTCCTCCATTTAATATTTAACTGTAATTGAAAAAACTTCAGGCAAAACTTGTGATAAGTATTTGAAACATGAACAGGATTTTAACCAGACATGTTTTCTTGACAGCTCTAGTAAACATATTGTCCCTGGTGACATTTTAAAATGATTTAAATAAATGCAACATGTCCAGTTTGGAGTTTGATGCATTGAATGAACCAGAAGGCTTTAGATGAAGTTAACTTTGCAGCAGGAATATAGGCAGACATGAAGACATTATCTGTTGATTAATATCCCCTCTCACTCCACACCCTCAATGTGATTTTTTTCCCATTTTATTAACTTTACAGACTGCAGTTCTTCCACTGGGTCCCACATACAGTAAGAGATGATTTCACAAAAACCCTCCAGTTATACTGAGAACATCATCAAGTTTTCCTTTGTCTGTGTGAAAGATTGAGTAGAAAACTAATTTCCCTATGGAGAGCACAGCACAAGTTGCATTGAGAAAAGGGAAAAAAGGAATCAAGGCCGCCCCCACAGAATGTCAGAATCAAAACTTAAAATAAAAATCAAAGCGTGTAGCCCACACTTCAAAATACTTAAACAAAAAGATTGGTTAATTGGCTCCTGAATAGTGAGCATTGATTCACATGCACTGAATAATGGATAATAAAGGCAGGTTTGTAACAGGGAAAAGCCAGGCAAGCTCCAAAGGCACTACCATGAAATCCCAGGGAATATCCTGCAAGTGAAATTGGTAAAGTAGAAAAGCTTCTTTTTGATAGGTTGAGAAAAATGCAAGTGGGGAGATGAAGATACAAATTACTATGCCAAGCTGTGAGGAATACAACCCAAACCAAAAGAAAACATTTGTAATAAATGCTCTTTGAGCTCTGTCAGGCTTGGGACCATGACAGTTTCTCTGGGTAGCATCTTCCACTGCCCAGCCACCCCTGGGTGAAGAAACTTTTGCTGATATCCAACTTAAACCCTCCCTGATGAATCTCCAGCCCTTCCCTCAGGTCTCTGGCCACCAGAGAGCCGAGCAGAGATCAGTATTGCAATAATGCTCCCACTTCACACACAGCACCTGAGACACCAAAATCAACCTGAGTGCTCAACCTTGCTTATATCCTGTCAAAAATAGCAGCAGAACTGCCCAGCTCAGAATCACTCAAAATGTGTTTGATAGATGAGATAAGAAGCCAAAGACACCCGAATTTCTCTGCCTCCTGAGCTGCTGAACACTTCTCTTGTCTCCTTCTGAGCCTCCCAGATTGCAATCAGTGGGATACTTCAGGCTGTTCTCCTTGACTGTGATGTATTTTCAAAATTATTTTAAGGCTGTCTGCACTTGCTATTGTTAGGGGCTCGCTTTCACTATGCAGATGTATTTAAATGTATTCATCCTCCCCCACCTTTCTGTGCTGTGACTGTCAGCTGTGTCTGCACATCCTGCCAATTACAGTAACTTCCAGAACAATACCAGCCTAATTGATAGGCAGAGTAAATGAAGGAGCAAGGAGGAGATGATCAATGCTGGCAAACGAGTCCACGACACCCAGAGTGGTCATCGGGTGTTCTGCTCCCTTAAGGGCTTCAAAGCAGCTATTTGAAATTCAAATTAAAATGCATGAAGTGTGTGATCCTGCCTGCTTCACTCAGGATAGGACAGAGTGGAGAATTTTAAATCATACAGGATTTCAAAGCCTAATTCTCTTGTCTATGAACCAAGGTCCTAAGTTCTATGAGGGAGGATCTTATAGAGAAGGATCACTCACAATATTTTGCTTAAGATGTGTAGCTCCATACTGCCTTCGAGGGCAGACAGTGCCCAAGCACAGCAGCACAGTCCTCAGGCTTGATATAAATCTAGATATTTTCATAGTTTTGAGTCTCATTTCCACATTTCTATGTAGCAGATTGCATGTACTCAAATATTTCAGGTATGGAAATGCTTCTCTTACCCATGCAAAAGCATGAGATAAAAAGATAATTCCCAAAAATGAACCTCACATGGCAGACTGAATCTTTTCTTGTCTTTGGGATGATGAGCAGGTAACTTCTACCCTCAGTAACATCTGCCTCCTCTGGTCTTGCTCTGGTCATGGGTTGATTTCTTGGACTGGAAGAAGGAGATAAAGTCCTGGACAAAAGGTTTCTGGAACCTTTTGTCATGGGTAGTGTCTAAAATTTGAGGCAAATACCATCTTCAAGCCTAAAGCAGAGGTTTAGGTTGTGGATGTGTCTCAGCTTGTCTGGGGGATCCAGGCAGTGTTACTGTTACACACATTCTGTCTTCTTTCTTTACCTCAATTACACTTTCAGTTTTTTGGGGGGTTTTATTGGAAAAAAGTCTGTGAGGAAGACTTCAGGACCCTAAAAAACTGCTTTGCTGCAATATTTACATGAGATTCTGGGAGCTGATGTTTCTCCTAGGGGGCTGTACCTCTCTTTCCTCCACAGCAAGTTTTATTCCAGAACATACATAATTATATAAATTATTATGAACAAACAGTATTGATGTCAGAGTGAGCCATCCTGCCCGTTCCCTGTTGAAGGCACTGCTGAGGGTCAGGGGAACGTGGTGGTTTTAGGAATGGAGTAAAATCTTTCTAGGAGAAAAAGCACACAAATGTCCATCTCTTTTGAACCAAAAGGGAAAGAACTAAAAAAGAAGCTGGCAGAAATCAGAGCATCCTAGAAGATCAAGGCTATAAATCCTTAGAGGCACTTGTGTTACTGCAATACTTACTGAAATCCATTGCAGGGAAGCATCACTTTAGTTTTATCTCATGGAGTCCCCCATACTGGAAAGTGTTTCATGTCCAGCTGCAGCGCATGGAAATTCACCTAAACATTGCTTTACAACTCAGGTTTTTTTTCTCCAGAGCTTTACCCCAAACAAGACATAGATTGCTGAGACTAAAAGGACCCAAAGAACAACATGGTGGTGGTAAAGCTACTCCAAATCTTGAGGAAAATAAAATATATCCATATGGGAAGTAAAGGGAGGTGAAAGTGACAAAGAGAAGTACAACAAGGAAAAGCTCTTAGTTTGTGAATAGAAAATATAAACATTATACAGAAATTTAGATGCTGAAATAATGATTTTAGTAGCCATTTTATGTACTCAATAGTTACAGAATAAGATTATTAATTCATTAATCATCATCATCATGTAGCTTGTATATTCCTTTTGTCCAGAAAATCACTGAGCACTTTACAAAGGAGGTCAGCACCATCAGCACTATTTTAGATTCTAAAATCCACCTGACAGAGAATTTTAAGCAGAAATCTCTCTGGAGCCTGCTCTTGAATTTTGCTCATGATGGTTTCTTGCTTTGCTCACCAGCAATATTTGCAAGTCTGAGCAGCCTGGCAAAATTGTACCAGGTGATGTTTTCCCCTTTTAATATGTGAGTGACATTTCTTTTTCTCTCCAATGACTCATCGGAGCAGAACCAGGGAAAACAACTTTGCTTTTACACATTTCTAGAGCAAGACAACAAGGTTGCTTTAAGATTTTCCTTGGAGGGCTTTTCCTTCCATGCAATATTGAGTGGCACCCTGTTCTCCAGTCTGAAGTGTTTCCACCTCCATTGGGATCATTCCTTGACCTTGTAACAGCCTTCACCCACACCTTACCTAGAAATAAGTGAGAGTGAGATCATCCTAAGGCATGGTGACTGTAATTCAGAGCATGAAAGCACAGTGAAATCCAGTTATTTCCCTCCATCTTTAGCTGTTTGATTATTGGGATATTTTTAGTCAACTAAAACCAGGTTCTTCATTACAACACAGTGAAGAAGAATTTACAGTATTTGCAGAAATTTTTTTGAGGGTCTTGAAGTGGCCATCAGCATCCCTCAGTCTTTTCAAGGGCTTTGTCAAGATAAAAAATTTTCTTGATGAGTGGAACAATCACTCTGGATTTCTTCAACCAACACTGGGAAGGAAATAAAACCAACATCAAGCAAGTAAACCAAAGATCAAAAAAATCCTCTAGTAGATTTTTCTCATTGATTGACCATGGTAAATGATTGCTTTAAATATCAAATTTCTCAGAAGCTTAGAAGGCTGGAGGAGAAATTGTTCTGTACCTCCTGCAACTCCCTTTGTGCCCCATGTTCAGGGGTGGGTGCTCCTTTGGCCTTATATAAATTTGGATAGAGTGAGAAGAAACACTGAGAGTGAATAATTTTATTTTATTCTCTGCATCAGGTCACAACTTGAGTCAAACCCACTAAACCATAAAATTTTATACATGGCCATATAAAGCAAGGGACATTAATTCACATTTGTTTCAATCTCTACTGTTCAACCAAACTTCAGATCAAAGAGGAAAAACCAACATTTCCAACATGCTTTGAATTATGAGGAAGTGCTAACATTCCACAAGTAAAAAACCCACCAGATAAAACCATTATTAATCTAATTTTGACCAAGACTGGCTTAGTTCTCAATGAAATTAGACATCTCTATGAACTTTAAACCAGAATATTTTGGAAAGCCTGAAAACTATCGTGGAAAAGATTTGGAAGCCAAAACATTTTTTCAAAGAGCAGAAAATAGAATTTATTGTGTATTTTCCAAATTTACTCCTGTTCTAACATAGTCATAGAATGGTTTGTGTCGAAAGAGACCTTAAAACCATCTTGTTGTCATGGGCAGGGACACCTTCCATAGATGACCTGGTTGCTCCAAGCCCCATCCAACCTGGTCTAGAAAAAAGTGGGGATTTTTACTCCTTGTTGGTAGGAAATATGAGTATGATGCCTCAGGTTTTAGCTTTTGTATTTTTCAGATTCTGTGCTGCTTTAGTGTGTGGGTCTGGGCTTCATATGAGGGGATGGGAGCTCTGTGCACAGAGCAGGGAGACAAAACAATTCCTGCTCCAGCTGGGGACCAAGGACAAATGATCCAAATCTCAGCCCAAGAGCACAAACACCGTGGGCTGGAGAGAGAAAAACAAGGAGGATGGGACTGCATGGGCTAAAGCTGGAATGGAACAATGAACTGCAATATGTCCTTATAAAAGTGAGAGACCTCGTGAGCAGTCATGCATTTTGTGACCATTTTGGTTCATCTTAGGTTCATTTTGTGACCATTTTGGTTCATCTTGGGTGCAGCCCTGGCTGGGCTCTTGTGCTGCCCATGGTGGATCCATTGAGGCCTCCTAATAAATCCCTGCTTTATTCTTTAGCTCTGTCCAGCCTCTGTTCTAGGTCAGCCTTCACAAGGCATCAAGGTAACCGCAGGGTTGAACACAGTTTTACCAACACAGGTTTGCCTGGAGTTTGGATCAGATCCCAATTCTGCAACAAGGGATGTGTCCCTTGACTGTGATTCCTTTAACAAATTTCACATAAAGCAGCAACTGAGAAAAAATCTCAAATCTCATCTCTGTAGCACGAGACAGGATTGTCATTGTAAACAAGAGGTAACAGCCTAGGGGGAAAGGAGACAATAACACCTGAAAAGAGCACATGGCATGAATTTGGGGATCTTTTGAAATCAGTTTATCCACCAGCTCCATTCCCTGACACATCACATATGCTTCCAGGTATCCTGAGATGCCACTGCCTGTCCCAGCTTTCACACCAGCTCCAAACTCCATTGTTTTGCTCACCCACTGAAAAAGCAGAGTGTGGAAGAGTGCTCCCAGCAGATGGAATTGATACAGCAAACATAAATAAAATTCCCTGGCAGAAACCAAACTCTCATTTCCCCATCATTCACTGCAGAGGGTGCTGTCTGCCCACATTCCTGGTCCCTAGAAAAAGGTGGGGAAAGAGAGTTCAGAACTATTTAAAAGTTTAAAAGACCTGTTGAGGGATATTACCCAAATGCTCTTCCACAATTAGAGACATAAAGTCACATTTCAGAGTCATGACAAAGTCACAGTGGATATTATCATAGCCAAAGTGGAATTCTGAACAAGCACAAAGCAATGTGGTTTAAATAGTTTAAATACAAAAAAAACCCCAACAAACAAACAAACAAAACAAACAAAAAAAAAACCAAAAAACAAACAAACAAAACAAAAAAAAAAACCCACCACATTTTTCTCCCTGCTTTTAATGAAGTTTCAGTTGAAGTCTTTCTGAAGTCATTCATGTAGGCAGTGATGCTAAAGTACAAACAGTGACTCCTTCCTGGTAAAATCACAAAGTTTTAGGGATCTGTTTTCCTACTGAAACTCTGGAAAACAGTTTAAACATCAGAATTTGTTATGAAACAAGAAAAGTGAGGGTCAAAGATGATCAGTCCTGTCCTTTGCACCTTTGTGGGGATGTCAAGGCAGATCTTGATTTCAGCTGAAATCACCCTTCTGATAGCACTAAAAAATCAAGATTTTTTTCCCTGAATCTTGGAAGAGTTTATCTGTTGTCCTGCTTAACCCAAAACAGTGTTGTTTAAAACAAAGACGAGCATTTTTTGGTATGCTGGGAAGATGCCAGATTTGCTCTCACCACTTCCCTTCAGACCTTTTGCTTTTCCAATTTTCAGTTTTCAGTTTTCCAGTCTCCTCCTCTGAGCAGAAACAGAAGGATCGTGGAGACAGCAGAAGGGATTTCAAGGCAGAGATGGATTACAACTGATTTTGGGAGGACAGGAGCTGCACCCCTTGGAAACAACCAGTGAGCACAAGCTGCCGTAGCAGTGGCATAGAAATTTTTGCCCCTTCCCTCATGCTGGATGTGTCCAAGTGCTAGAACAGACTCTCCATCCAGCCAAAACAACCTTCAGGGTTCAGGGAACACTCCTGTGCTTTGCTAACAAACACTTTTTCCATTCTCATTGCTGTAAAAAGGTGTGTTAGCATGGAACCCAGGGAATATGGGGCTGGGGGAATTTTAGGAATGAAATCCTTTCCTGTGGCGTGATAAGAGTTATGCACAGTGGAATCCTTCTCCATCATGTAATCTTCAATGAAAATTTGGATTTTTTTTTGTTCCCAATCTTGCAGCATTTCAAAGCTGTCTCCTGGAGCCAAGCCTGAGTGCTGTTGAAGTGGTGGTTTCACTGTGTGAGAGGAGAGCAGGGACACAGCGAGGGGGCACAAGGTTTAAAACCCAAAATAGTCTTAAAAATCATGACAGCTAAAATTAGGAGGGAGGGGAAATAACCAGTTCTGACTGTTGTTATCCCCAGTCTTTGAGTCTTTTCCTAATAATTCCTTTTTCCTTGAATTCTGCCTGCATGAACCTAAGGATCGGAAATATCAAGGCATGACTGAGAAAAAAAAGTAACTCTTGTCTACAGTTCGAAGTCAGTTATTTGCTCATCTTCCACATAATAAATTTGCCTTGTCTGCTTAAGAAAAGCTCATGAAATTTGAGTTGAATTGAGTGGAGATCCTATTGCTTCTATCCTATTGAAGAATCTTTTGCCTCAATTAATTTTTCATTGCATTAGGCCCGTGAAAGTGAAGTCACAAAGACTTGGAACCAGTTCTAATCAATACAATTTATATATTCAATGATAATATGAGTTCATGGACTTGTTTAAAAGCCTTCCCTCAACTGAAGACAGACATAAATCTGTGGCAATCACATATTCTCTGAACAGAGAGAGACATGGTTCTCCCAGGATTTTCCTGAGAAGCTGTGAGAAACTTTGAGAAAAGGATTCAACCAATTATTATCTCTCTTTCTGTAACCATTGTTTATAGATATGATTCTCCAGAGTGTGCTATTCATACCTGACCAATAGTGTGAGAGAAGATTCCTAAAGGCCAATCAGGTCTTAGGTCCACCATTGTTTCTGTAAGAACTGTAGATTTCTAATTATAAAGTGTCTTTTCATGCCTTCTGATGATGAAGTCTCTGTATCACCTTTGTCCCTGATACTCCTCCAGTAATAAATCTAATTAAATCAACTAATCCTTAGAAATCTTCTTTAAAACCTCAAGTTTCTGGAGATATTTCCCATAAACCAAGGGTCAAGGGGCACTTTTGGGTGTGCACAGAGCTGACAGACCCCTGACATCCCATGGGCACCCAAAAGCCACCCCAGGAGCTGCTGCTGTTCAAACACGGCCATGGGGGATTCACCAGAACACCTCAGACACGAGGAGCAGGTGACTCACAATCCACCCCAGGGTGCCCAGGATTTGAAATTAAACCTGCAAAAACCAAGATGGAATTCAGGCAATAAATTCCTTTGATGTGAGCTGTTTCAAGGGCCAATTAACCTTAAATTTAAAGGGTAGGCACTAGAACATTTAGTCAGCTGAACTCTTAGAAAGTGATAACTTCAGGGGAATTTTGAGAGGGCAGAGAAGGAAGTACAGTGATATTCTCAATTTCAGAGAATTAAAAAAAGAAATTAATTAAATAACTGGTATTTTAATGAAACTGCTTATCACAAAACAGCTCTTTTTCCAGTAAAGGTGAATTCTGCAATAGGCATATGGTAACTTTTCCTCATATCACAGACTAGTACTATCTTTTAAATTTGACCTATTTTATTTCATATTTATTAATATCCCAATAATAGCAACTTTACTATCCTCTTCTTAACTCATCATTTTTTTATATGTGGAGTACAGATGTATTTTCTATTGAACTCACCCTCTTCCTTTCATGTCCAACAAGACTCACCACTATCAATTCACCATTAAGGACTTACATATATCAGCACTAAATTCCTCAAACCTCATGGAAATTTGTTCACATTAAGAACACTCTGAGCTCTAATTTTTACACCATATTTCATGTAAAGAAATACTGTGTAGATAGTACCATAAAATATTCCCTGTTCAGCATTGTATTTCTACAATTAATTATAAAATTCAAGTCTGACAAGATCCTGGATGATTTTCCTGGTCACTGGCTCACATATCAAGATTCAAATCTGCAGCAAGGGTGGAGAAAATACACCAAGTGTCTGCTGGTACACTCAGCCACACAGGAGTTAATTGATGCATTAAAGTATATTTGATACTAATTTTGAGTGGGGAGAAGGAAAATGAATATTTAGCACTTGTGCAAAGGTTTCTGAGTCACAGAGCAGAGATCCAGGATGAGATGGAAACAGCAGAGACCCTCTGACCCCTTCACTCACCCCACCAACAAGAATTAGCTGATGTGTGAAACTCAGGGAACAGGAGCATTTGTAGGTGTTATTAACAGGGTGACTCCCCACCATCACTCTACACATGATAAATTCCTTTTTACTATTGTGAAATGTATTTCTGCATTGTGGCATTTTCAGTTGCTGTTACCTTCTCTTCTGCCTTTGAGCTGAGCTTCACAGAGCCAGCAAAGATCAACTCTGGACCCAAGGGTGAAAATTTTGAGGCTTCAGGGGAGCACAGTTGAACTTCATGATAAATTATCTCTTTTTTTCTAGATAACAATGGCAAATAGAATCTAAAATTTCATTGGGTAAATTATGTTAATGTGAGATACTGATGGAAAGAGATACTGTGAGGATAAAATCCATTGACTCCTCATGGCTTCCCTGTCCTCCAGCCCCACAGCTTGTGATCCAAAATAATTAATTCATGATATCATTAATTCAGTGCAGGTAGTTGGTTGTGTAAGCTCCATACCTGCTTTTGCAGAGAACTGGCCATAAATACATTCATTACCTGGCTTCCACGGGACTTCTGAAATCTCATAATAATGCAGAAGAGTTTCTGAGCTGCTACATTGTCTGATCCAGGTTCTTCTGGAATACATGGGGAAAATCCCTCAGGTCTTTTCCTTGTTCTTGAGAATTGCATTGAGTCTCTCCCACCTTGCAGACTTTTTTCTGAACACACCTAACTGTTCATTTAAACAGCTCCTAATTAACTCTGTACAGTGGAAGATTTTAGTTTCACATCCTGTCAGATTTAATTACAAACTTCATGTTTTCCTTCCCTACGTGTGCCTCTGCTGATGTTTAACCAATCTCTTTTTGTTCAGGGAGGAATAGGGTTTACACAAAAGCTCTGATTATGGTAGAGAGAATTGCATCTCAGTTTTTGGAGGATTATTCTGCTTAAGCATCTATCCCTACATGCTCGCAGTCACTGCCACCATCTCCACAAAGTGACTGCCAAAACAATACCAATGGCTAAATAACAGTGAAGTCACCAAAAATGTGATTTTTTTCAAGGTGCAAAATGACCTTTTGTGTTCACCTCCTTCTTCCAGCCTGCAGGGGTTGCAGTCAGTCCATCACACATTGTCTCTGCAGCTCTTTCCTCCTTAGGGGAGGACTCCTCACACTCTTTCCCTGCTCCAGCCTGGAATAACAGTTCTTTATTAGGGAAAAAATAAAAGTAAAACAAAAATGCAGTGATACAAAACAACACTGCCAGAGTCAGAACATGCCCTGCCCCCCTGTGTGTCAGGGTGGGGGCACAGCCCCATCCCATGGGGGCTCAGCCCTCCTGCAGTGCCAGCTGTGGCTCTGCTGCAGCAGGGGTCCTGCACAAGGGGGGAGTTTTCCTCTGCAGCTCCAGGGCTGCTGGAGATGGGCCTGGGCTCCCTCTGGGAATGCAGGGCAGCAGAAAGCTGCTCCTCTGGCAATGCAGGGGGCAAAGGCTGCTGTGCTGTCCCAAACCTCAGATTGGATCCAGGTGGGAATGCTTGGCTCCTCCCCTGGTCGGAGCATCTCCCCATGGGATGCTGGAATTGGATCAGCCATGCAGGGACACTCACTGGCCATGAACAGAAGGTAATTAATAATTACTGGCCCATGAACAGCAGAGATCTCCTGGAGGGAGGATTGGTTGTGGAAGAGATAAAGCAAACTGCCCAATGAACAGAAGAGAACTGCCCCACCTCTGACAGATGGTGATAGAACACACATCCCCAGCCACCTTTGTAATCTAAGACACTGCCATGTGCTTGGATATGAGATATTTATCTGTTGATTTTTGATAGATGCACACACTGATGGAAAAGAGGGATATGCTGATAAGCTTGTAAAACAGTGCTGTGGGAATGAGGCAGGTATTCAAAAAGAATAATGGCATTTCTTTTACTTTCCTGAGCATGTATTTGTTATTTTCTCTTAGAAACTCAGTTTGGACAACCCCACACGGGGTTTTTTAAGATGTATCTCTAAATCCCTTACTGCATGGACCATAACAATATGAAGTTATTTCACATATCATTACTAATTGAGCACGGTGCAAATTTAAAAGCAGATATTCTGCAGAACCATCTAACACTCACTCACTTCAGCCAGAACTGTTTCAAAAGACCATGATTCATCAGGGAACAGAACAATTTCCATGTCTAAAGCTCTTTTTTTTTTTTTTTTTTGTGTCTCTAAGTACCTCACAATCAGTGGAGAACTGTCATTTCCCAGCCCACTTTATGTCATGAGCTAAGTGACTAACCTGTTCAAAGTGTTTAGTGTCAGCTTGGAAAACAGAAAAATCCAGACAAAAGGAGAAAATTAGCATCCTGAGGAGTACAAAAAAGCTCATACAAAGATGAAGATTCAAATAATCTCCATTCTAATCTTCTGAAAAATACCCAAAGGCCTATGAGAAAGGAGTTTCTCTAAATTTTTGGCTGATGATATATCTGAGGCTGTTTTCCCTAAACAGAAAGTTGTATCACACTAGAAAAGTTGGCTTTATAATGTGTGAAACTTTTGAAGAGCCTTTGGAGCATTGTCTGTGAAGAGTCAGAAACGAAACAGAAGATAAAATGCAGGCTTAGTGTGGGTAGATAATGACAAAATAACTTGATACCTTTCACTGAAAAATTAAGATTTTCCCTGAAAAGTATTACAAATTTAAATCTGCGAGTGTGGGTAGGGTACAGCAGCTGCTGCAGTGTCGTGGGGACACAGCCAGAACTCTGCTGAGGGGACACCAGGAAAAGGGGAGGTGACATCAGGCAGCAGGCAAAGAACTCACTGGCAGAGCTCCCCAGGAAACAGGACTCAGGCCTCAGCTCATGGTTTCATGGTTTGAACTGGCCCAAAATGACTCTATAATTCAATTTCCCAATGAAAAGCTAGAGGGCATCTTCTATTAACAGAAAAATCAGGACTTTATATCCTAAAAGCTGCATGACCTCGAAGACTGGAATTAAAAGAAAGCTGAAAGGAATTTAAAAGGGGGAAAAAAGTAAGATTGCATATTTGGAGACATTTCTGCAGTGAGCTGGAAAACAGCGCTTGGAAAAGAGTGCGAAAGAGGAGCAGTGGTGCAGCACAGCTGCTAACAGGGTGAGGGGGAAATGCTGGGCTGATGCCAGCAAGGAGGAAGCTGAATGCAACAGCCAAAAACTGCTTCCAATAGACTCAAGGGAAATTGTTGGCCCAGTATGAGGAATGGGAGATCTCATTTGAAATACAGTGCTCACACCTCTCTGTTCATGGCCAACAGAGATTGAGCCCTAAAGAGGTGGAAGAAGAGACTATCCTGGTCAGAGAGTGAGAGCCCTCTTTGGGATGTGTTGGAACCCCAGATAATGAGAATTTTGGGCTTTCTGTGATGAAAGGCACAGACCCTCAAGAAAACACTACATTTGACTTGAAGCTGCAGAGAAGGTTTCCAAAACTGAATAGTAAAACTGAGATTATGAGTGTCTAGTTTGAATAGAATGTGACAAGGTGTTTGGATAGAATGAGTGAGACAAAAGCAGCCTTGGTATTCCAAGTAGAAGGCCAAGAAGAGCTGGGATTGTCCTCTGCCAGTACCCCAGTGGAACAAACTCCAGGGATAGAAAAGATCTTTTGAAGCTGAAAAAACAAATTTAGAACAAGAGCATCTGATTTGAACTGTCAATGAGTGCCTTTGAGCTGATAGCAAAAAGATTTATGGGCCATTCACTTAAGAGCTGGACTTGATGATCACTGTCGGTCCCTTCCAACTCAGAATATTCTGTGATTCTGTGATTTCACACTTCAGGGCAGAACAATTTCCATGTCTAAAGAAAAAAGAAATTTTTTTTTGTAACAGCTGTCTCTAAGTTTCCTCACAATCAGTGGAGAACTGTCATTTCCAGCCCATTTTATGTCATGAGCTAAGTGACTAACCTGTTCAAAGTGTTTAGTGTCAGCTTGGAAAACAGAAAAATCCAGACAAAAGGAGAAAATTAGCATCCTGAGGGTACAAAAAAGACTCCTCTCATACAAAGATGAAGATTCAAATAATCTCCATTCTAATCTTCTGAAAAAATACCCAAAGGCCTATATGAGAAAGGACCAGTTTCTCTAAATTTTTGGCTGATGATATATCTGAGGCTGTTTTCCCTAAACAGAAAGTTGTATCACACTAGAAAAGTTGGCTTTATAATGTGTGAAACTTTTGAAGATGCTCCTTTGGAGCATTGTGTGTGAGGAATCAGAAACTAAACAGAAGATAAAATGCAGGCTTAGTGTGGGTAGATAAAATGACAAAATAACTTGATACCTTTCACTGAAAAATTAAAACATTTTCCTGAAAAGTATTACAAATTTAAATCTGCGAGTGTTTGTAGGGTAAGCAGCTGCTGCAGTGTCGTGGGGACACAGCCAGAACTCTGCTGAGGGGACACCAGGAAAAGGGAGGTGACATCAGGCAGCAGGCAAAGAACTCACTGGCAGAGCTCCCAGGAAACAGGACTCAGGCCTCAGCTCATGGTTTTTAAACATGTTTGGAACTGGCCTAAAATGACTCTATAATTCAATTTCCCAATGAAAAGCTAGAGGGCATCTTCTATTAACAGAAAAATCAGGACTTTATATCCTAAAAGCTGCATGACCCCGAAGACTGGAATTAAAAGAAAGCTGAAAGGAATTTAAAAGGGGAAAAAAGTAAGATTGCATATTTGGAGACATTTCTGCAGTGAGCTGGAACACAGCGCTTGGAAAAGAGTGCGAAAGAGGAGCAGTGGTGCAGCACAGCTGCTAACAGGGTGAGGGGGAAATGCTGGGCTGATGCCAGCAAGGAGGAAGCTGAATGCAACAGCCAAAAACTGCTTCCAATAGACTCAAGAGAAATTGTTGGCCTGGTATGAGGAATGGGAGTTCTCGTTTGAAATACAGGGCTCACATCTCTCTGTTCATGGCCAACAGAGATTGAGCCCCAAAGAGGTGGAAGAAGAGACTGTCCTGGTCAGAGAGTGAGAGCCCTCTTTGGGATGTGTTGGAACCCCAGATAATGAGAATTTTGGGCTTTCTGTGATGAAAGGCACAGACCCTCAAGAAAACACTACATTTGACTTGAAGCTGCAGAGAAGGTTTCCAAAACTGAATAGTAAAACTGAGATTATGAGTGTCTAGTTTGAATAGAATGTGACAAGGTGTTTGGATAGAATGACTGAGACAAAAGCAGCCTTGGTATTCCAAGTAGAAGGCCAAGAAGAGCTGGGATTGTCCTCTGCCAGTACCCCAGTGGAACAAACTCCAGGGATAGAAAAGATCTTTTGAAGCTGAAAAAACAAATTTAGAACAAGAGCATCTGATTTGAACTGTCAATGAGTGCCTTTGAGCTGATAGCAAAAAGATTTATGGGCCATTCACTTAAGAGCTGGACTTGATGATCACTGTCGGTCCCTTCCAACTCAGAATATTCTGTGATTCTGTGATTTCACACTTCAGGAGTGGTGAAGCCTTGGAATAGCATTTAATAAAAGAAAAAGAAATAAAAGTGGTTTTGTAACAGCTGCCATGTGGGATTCAACTTCAGTTTCCATCTCTCACAAGAACAGAGGATGCTCTTTCTGAGCAAAGTACTATTCTCTATTTTGGGCTAAATTACCTCCTGGCTAAGTGCTCATCTCTGAATCTGCACAGCAATGCAATGATGATGTCTTTTCTGACAGATGACAGCATGGAAAATAATGGCACCTCTGCAAATCTTCTTTTACCCTCTCAGAGTAGGGCATGACGAGAAAAGACTCCTCTCTCTTGAGCCTGGGAGATGGATGGAGATGCTGATGGGCTCCTGTGTGGCACATCATGATGAGAGCTCCTCTCTAAACTGCTCAAGTTCAAATGTTTACACCATTGACCAGCTCAAAAAAACATGAAATATGCTGCTCTACTTTGAGCATCTTGCAATTTCAGACCCTTTCCATAAAAAAAGAATAGTATTGGTTGCATATGATCTCTTAACCACTGGAAAAAACCCACTTGTGTATTATTTCACTTATGCTCAGCTCTGGGTTTCCTAATATTGCAACTGGGTTTAATTCATAAAACTAAAGTTTTATTCATAAAACTGTTTTTCAATTCAGTTAATATGATTGAAACAAAATTAATCAAAAAGGGAAATGGATTTCTGTTCAAGCTCTTTGCCCTGAATTTCCAGAAACACTGCTCCTTAGTGTTGTTTCCCCTAACTTTAACTTCTTCCTCTTCTCTGTTTGAATGAAACTTGTCCCTGCAGATTCCAGTGTGCAGCACAGAAAAGTCCTGTGTGATGTGACCTTGAAGCTTCACTGATGGAAGGAACAAAACCTGGCGCTCTCCAGGGGAGATCATCTGGGAGAAATATTGGATTTGTCACAAGCACTGTGTAGATTTTATCTCATTACTGCTTTTAAACATGTACAATGGAACATAGAACTAATCTGAACTCTTTCCCTTCTCAGCTAGTGAGCAGATTGTGGATGTAATATGCTCTGACACCACCTCAATCAAATTTGTTTTGCTCCTCCTCCATTTTCTTGGAGCTGTCCAAGTCCCATCACTTGTTTTTTAAGTAGCACTTGGTATTGCAAACGCCTGTGACAAGTGCAGTGTACCCTTACAAGATATTGCTGGGATGCTCTTCTGAAACCACCTCCTTTTTCATCATTATTTCCTTATTAACCAATCTCAAGCCCTGCTCTTGTGCCCACATCTCGTGGGAAAAATCAGAATTCTTTGAGGCAGTAGAGCAATGTAGAGCAATGCTGAGTGTATTTACTGACAAAATAGTGACTTGTGGAGCAAAATTCTTTATTTGTGGTTGTTGGTATGAGGTAATGAGGTAAAAAGCCCAAAGCTAATGAGGTAAAATTCTGGCTAACTGATGGTTTTTATGGGCTGTAAAAAAGTATAAAACCTCAGAGAACATCCATGTTTTCCTACATGGAAAATCCTACTTCCATGTTTCTCTCCATCTTTGGAGGAGGGACTGGCATAATTTCTGGTTGAGTTCAGCAGAGCCAGAACCCTTCCTTGTCAATGTTTTTGCAGGTGAAACTTTCTTACAGCTTTGTTTTAGCAGGATGACACTGAGAGGAATGTTGTTTATGGTGGGTGTAAAAAAATGCAGGATTTGGTTGGAGTAAAACCAGAGAGATGGAGCCTATTTCACTGGGGTTTTTTAAGGGATAACTCATTTGGACCTAGTTTCAAAGACAAGTTTTAATTAAAAGCACATTGTGCAGATTTGTAAGAAAGTGGCTAACTGGTAGAAGGTCAGCTATCTTGTAAGCAGCAAGTCATGGGAAAATTGTGCTATTATGGGTTACATAAGCATAACAAAGCTTTCATCTATAATTACTATTAAATTCATCCTCTTTGAATAGGCTCCACAGCTCTGCTGGCCTTCAGGGCTTTAGTTAACACGGGGTTTGACTTTTTGCTAGTGAAAGATACTTCCCAATCAGCAAAGAATATAATGAAACCTGATTCTATCCTTTCAGTGGGCAGAGGAGAGAACAAAGGCAAAACAACACAGAGAGAGCTGGGGCAAAATTGTAGCAGATAAAATTCAGCTGGTGTTCCAGAACAGAGCAAATTTAACCCCACAAAGTCTTTGTTCATTTATGTAACCTTGAGGAAGGACATGTCCTGAGATGACAGCTGATAAAAAGGGACATCACTTGTCATCTGCCAAGAGTAGACAGGTCTTGGGCAGTATGTTGTATTCAGAGAGAGGAGAATGATTGCTCATCACAGCTGTTCCAGAAATTGTGCCAGGGAATGGCTTCATCCTCAGGTTCAGAGGTTGGAATCAAGATCAGCACCACAGACATCAAGGTCAGCACCACAGACATCAACCATTGGCTGTAGAGAGCAAGGGAACAAGCAGAGGGCTAAAGTCTGACAGGTGGAACAAGTATCACCAAAAGTCAACACAAATCTTTAAGTGTGACAAGGTGCTCCTGGAGCAGGGCCAGCAGAAGCTGCAGAGGTGATGAAGGGACTGAAGCATCTCCCAGGACAGGCTGAGGGAGCTGGGGCTGTTCAGCCTGGAGAGGAGCCCCAGCTGAGATAGGCCCTCAGCCCTGAGTGTCCCTGTCTGTCCCTGTGTGTCCTTGGCTGTCCCTGGCTGTCCTTGGCTGTTCCTGGGTGTCCCTGTCTGTCCCTGTGTGTCCTTGGCTGTTCCTGGGTGTCCCTGTCTGTCCCTGTGTGTCCTTGGCTGTCCCTGTGTGTCCTTGGCTGTCCCTGGTGCAGGGAAGGTCAGAGCAGGGCCCAGGCTCTGCTCCAGGGCCCAGCAATGGCACCAGAGGAAGGGGCAGGGACTGAGCCCAGGGAGCTCCACCTGAACCTGAGCAAGAACTTCTTCACTGAGAGCACTGAACAGATTGTCCAGAGAGGCTGTGGAGTCTCCTCACTGGAGATATTCCAGAGCCATTGGACACAACCCTGTGCCCTGTGCTCTGCCTGAGCAGGGAGCTGGGACCAGGTAACCTCTGTGGTCCCTTCATCCTGACCATCCTGGGATTCTGTGATTCTGATGCAAACATTCTAAATACAAAGATGGACTTCTAGCTTTAGTTATTTCCATGTTGTATTGTTATAACCAAGAGCAGGAGAGCTCCTGTAGGTGTTTAGGTATATACAGGGCTAATCTTTGATGTCCTTCATGGAGATACATTTGCTTTGGTTCTGCTCAATTCATTCAGCTGTACAAATGTCCACAGAATAACATCTAGCATTAATGAATTAACATCTAGCATTAATGTATTAACATCTAGCTTGCTTGAGGCTGGACATGACCTCTGATCTTGTCATAATATCACTGGTGGTGGCTTTTCCTTTCAAAGTCTTTTTTATTCAAACTGATAAAAGCCCAATTAAGTCAAATTAGTCAAAACAAGTTACATCTGAAATCTTGACATGATCCCCCCACCCCCCATCCAAACTGAAGCATCACCCTGCTGACTGGACATGAAAAACACAGTCTCAGGTTTATTTTAAAGAAGTTGCACTCAAAGAAAGCATCATTAGCTCAGGTATAGAGAAATACTGAGTATATTTACTGACAATGCTGACTTGTGGAGCAAAATTCTTTATTTGTGGTTATTGGCATGCCCCAAGCTAATGAGGTAAAATTCTGGCTAACTGATGGTTTTTATGGGTTGTAATAAATCTAAAATATTTTCTTTCCCACTGCATGACATTGAGGCATTGCTTCTTGCAATTATTTTGCCCTAGGACTATAAATCTGCTAATTATTTCCATTTTACCAGTTAGGATAGTGCAGATTGTATTGTAAGTTTTGAAGAAAAGGCCACCTAAAGAACAGAAAGTCCCCTAAATTTAGTTGCTGGTACATGACCAGGTAACTCATGATTGTGCTTTTATGATGCTGTCTGGACCACTCAATTTCTCTAGAGAGGTTCTTCAGCTTTTATGCTAAAAACACACTCAGGTTCTCCCTTCTTCATATCATTTCTCAGGCAATATTATGTCAATTTATATAGATATTTACTCTCATTGAAGCTCCTTTATTTCCCTGGATATTTTCTAGCTCTTTCCACAGTATAAAGACAAAGAATTATTTCTCTTTATTACATAGCACAGAGCCAAAGATCTGCTTATCTTCTTTATTACATGAATTATAAAATATTTAAAGATACTTTTCCTCCCTTAAATATTTCAGTAGATACATAGACTAAGTGATGTGCAAATTCTGGTTCTGGGGAGACAGAGACTTGTGCTTAACTTTACAGATAAATGCACGGGGACCACCTGTGCATACATTTTTAAGACTGGAAACTTAATGTGCCATAGAAGAATAGCTGCCACAGCCACTTTTCAAGGAGCGAGACATGGAAGTGTGTTTTCCCAACAGGTCTATTTTCCTTATCACCTGCTGCCATTTGCCTTGAGGAGTAAAAAATGACTCCTTGAAAATGCGTTCTCGGATTAATAATTCCATGCCCAGGATGTGCTGCATGTGGGCTTTCCTCATATGGGAAAACAGCATGAAAACACACAAACATCTGGGCAAACATCTGCTGGTTTTCACTGCAGCTAATTCACCCACCATCTCCCACCTGGGCTTTTCTCTCCCAGTTTCCACTGCTGGAACAAACAGGTGATTTGTGGTTGAATGTCAATGCATAATAATCCAAATTATCTTTCCCAAATCTATTTCCCTCAATTTCTCTTCCTCTTTTTCCATATTAAAATTAATGTGTTTATTTTTACCTGCAACCCAAGGAGTTAATTCAGAATATTCACCTTCAGAGTCCATTTTTTCATGTCTTTTATTCTCTTCCAAATAATCGAGTTTGGCTCTCAGCTTGTGCAGTGATTCTTGCAAATTTATGGCATGGGAATGGGATTATATTTTTCTATCAAATATTACAAGAACAGGATTTTCTAGACATGGATTTCAAGAAGCTGGAATAGGAAATGGAAAGACAGTATATGGGTTTTCAGTACTTCTAGTAATTTCTGCCTTTTTTACCCACACTTACAATGTATGGCTTGGGAAAAGAAAATATATTTGCTTGAGGAGTAAATTTATATTTACAAAAAATGGCTTGAGGGTTCCTGCCTTTCAATAATAGCTCTATGTACATAAAACATATTTCTACCTCTTAATTAGGATCCTTGAAAATTCAGGCTAAATATGCGAGTGAACACTGCTCATAGCTCAAGGGTTACAGGGCATCTTACAAGAAATATAAATTTATAATTGCAGAAGGTCTTGAAATTGGAAAGTAAAATTGAAAACATGATTGTGCAAATATTAGCACAACTCAGAATAATCAAATTAATCCAATTCAGCTGGTCATGATTTCGAAGGGTTTAAAGCTGACTAGACCAGAAAGATTAAATAAAATTGAAATAATGTTTCTGCTTTATACCTGCTTAAAGTAATCCAGGACATCAGACTTAATGAAGGTTGGGATTTTAGGTGATGGGTTTGTGTATGTGTGAGGCAAACAAAGATGTTGAAACAACAGCACTAAAGCTGCTTTGAGGATTCTCCCTGACTTTTGTGCTATGTACCTCTGGATGCAACGTAAATACAAATTAATTTCCATCTCTGCTTCCATTTGGGGGGTTGTTTCCAATTTCTTCCCCTTCTTGTTTGCATCTGGATATTCTTTTGTCCTGGTTTTGGGGTTAACAAATCTACATAGAGAGCTTTTCTTTCAAAAAGGAACATTTGATCATCTAAGTATTGTATGTCCAGGAATGCCCCAACGAAGGCAGGAATGATGCATCTGACTCCATGTTCTCAGAAGGCTAATTTATTATTTTATTATACTATATTATATTAAAGAATACTATACTAAAGTATATTAAAGAATACAGAAAGGATACTTACAGAAGGCTAAAAAGATAATAATGAAAACTCCTGACTCTTTCCCAGAGTCCTGACACAACTTGGCCCTGATTGGCCAAAGCGTGAAAACAACTCACAGCAGAATCCAATGGAACAATCACCTGTGGGTGAACAATCTCCAAACACATTCCACATGAGCACAACACAGGAGAAGCAAATGAGATCAGAATTGTTTTCCTTTTCTCTGAGGCTTCTCAGCTTCCCAGGAGAAAAATCCTGGGTGGAGGAATTTTTTCAGAGAATGTGAATCCCAAAATCTAAGTCAGATGAATTTTCCCTGTGACCATGAGAGATAAAACTTGTATGTCAGTAGGTCTGGATTTCCACTGTTCAGGATCTGAAGGATCTCTTTCTCTCAGCAAGGAATTAACCAAAAGTCACTTGTGAACATCCATCTGACAGTCCTGGGGCAGGGGCTGGGCTTCAAACTGCTCCAAAGCCTCATGAAAACATCAGGAGATATCCCTTGGACACATTTGTATGAAGAGATCCCATGATTTTCCTCTTTTCTCCTGTATTGTTCTTGACCAATATCTGTCTTTCCCAAAACAGCCAGTCTCCATCTGAAACTGGTACAGCTGCTGTTTTCCTGGTTCCAGTTGCTGCTCCAATTCTCCTCTCAATTTGGCTCTAGTTTACTCTGTCCAGATCTTCTTTTGTTCTTTAAAAAGTATTTTATTTCCTTATATTACATCCCAGTGCAGGAACTTACACATTTTAAAAAGCAAATATACATCTTCTCCTCTGATAAACTCTGATTTTTATCCCCTTCTCACTGTGAGACCTTTAAAATAATTTTTTGTTCCTCTTTTCTGAATCATCCTCCTTTTTCTCCCTCCCAAAACTTTCTGATGCAGAAAAGCTTCATGTCACAGAACTCTCAGAGGCAGTAGCCGTAAGAAAGTCAATCCAGTATTCAGAGCCAAATTAAGAAAGTTCTAAGTTGTTTTTATTGCAGGAGAATCTGCAAGACAGATTGCTGTAAACATAATAAAAAAGTCCTTGTAAAGAAAGCAGATTCACTTTTGGTAAAGGCTGTTGGTTTTGCTGACAGAGATGAGATTCCAGATGGGAAAAGAACAAAAAAATTGTTAGTAATGGTAGTAATAGTAATAAAAAAATCCCCAAATGTGCTGTCCCAAATTTGCAAGAAAGGTTTACTTTTAAAATAAAAACAAATATCCAAGTTAGACATGTGAAGAAATAAAAAAACTACAGAAGATCTACCCAACAGTTAATGGAATCAAAATCCAAAGTGAAGAGATAAGGCAAAAATAAAGGACCTTAAGGTTGCAAGCTGGCTTCAAACTGAAGCTTGAACTGCAGTTCAAAGGGGAAAATGTGGATTTATGTCAAGAGGCCACAGATTAAGATCTGCCACCTGCCCTGAAGACTTTTTATTCAGAGTAAATCAAAATGAGTGTCTCTCTGGGGATTGCTGAGTGCCCCTAGAAGGAGCCTTATGATCATAAAAAATGCCTTGGGGTATTTTGAATAAACTTTTTTGTTTAGAAATAAATGACCCAAACTCTGTTTTCTGTTATCCTGCAATAAACCCATTGTAACTCTCCTGATAAAAACTTGGCTCGGGTGCCATTGCTGTATCTAAAACACCAACAAACTGTGGTGTTCCCAGATTGTAACAAAAATTGTAGAAAAAATAATCCTGACACAGTAAATCTAGGAAGATTAAGTAGAGACTCCTTAAATTTTTGGCCTAACAGTTTCAATTTCTGGACAAAAATAAAATAACACAGAAATACAGAAACTAGGGCAAAATTTCCAGCTGAACACGTGATTTTTGTGAACGCTCTTCTCTCCTCAGCTGATAAGAAATAACAACATTTTGTCTCCTAATCTAGGTCATAGATAAAGGTATTAACATCCCTATTCCATAAGCCTTTCCCAGTTTTCCCAAAGTCCTACTGCAATGGATAATCTGAGCAAGGAACAGAGGCTCAACATCAGAACTACCTTTACACTAAGTGAAGCCTCACAGCAAAATGCAACCAACAAAAGGAAAAACAGAAAGGACATAAAATCATAATTTAAAGGGGAAAAAAAAAACCCAATATTATCTGAAAAAAAAATTAGAAAATTTTAGATTCATATAATATATATAATATATATAATGTTGTATATAAAATATTATATGTACTATATATAAAATATTATGTATACTATATATAAAATAATATAATAGAAATAATGATACATATTTATTTTATATATATATATATATATAAATAGATCTGATACTAGAAAATAATAAATTGTAGCCATTAAGCTATGCTGTGGCCATCTGAGTCAGAGACTGCAAAACTGAGCAATGGGGAGGCTGCCGGGAAACTTTGAAATGATTTAAAGATCCCAATGTCACTCAGAGAACAGGACTTGAGACCATTTTTGCAAAAATCGACTTTCTTCCCAATCCAGAGAATATGAATATGTGTTCCTGAGGGGTGAGGAGAGATAATCAATAAAGTGAGAAAGATACAAAAACACAATGCCAACAGGTGGCTTGGTCATACACGCTGATCTCTGAGGCATTAAAGATGAATGTAGAAAACGTGTTTTCTGGAGATTTATTTTGTGCTCAGCATTATTCTCACTAGGGCCCTGTTCCTCTCCTGACACAAGAGGCAGTGTCCCATGTGCACACTTGGCTCTTCCTACCCCTCGAAGTGCTAAAATGGAGAATTCTTAAATTAAAATATTAATGCACTTCAAAAAAATGAGAAACGTAGGTTTCCACAGGTATTTTCTGCTCCATTTTCTTATCTCATCATGGGCAAGGAAAGTAATTTCTAGAGGATACCATTACTCAGATGTTATGCAGAGAGTTCAGATACACAGTTCAAGAAAATTTCATGGAATCACAGAATGGTTTGGGTTGGAAGGAACCTTAAAACCATCCAGTTCTACCATGGTAGGGATGCCACCCACAATACCAGTTGCTCAAAGCCTCATCCAACCTGAACACATCCAATTTAAACCCATCAGGAAAATCTCTTTCCTATGTGTTCATTGCAAAGTTAAGATTTGGGCTTGAAATTGCCTCTCTTTAGTATATTTTTCAAAGCCTTTGAGGAACATGGTAAATGATGGGGAAAGATCACAGTGGAGGTGGGCTGGGATGTATGAAGGGGGTTTGGGATGAGGAACAAGACGTGGGAGATGCCACTTGTTCACAGTTGGGAGTGTTTGAGGAGGTGATCCAAATGAAGAACAAGTATCCAAAATGGAAATTAGAATTTTGCACATCAGTGACTTGTGAGAAAAAATGGGTGTCAGTGTGTGGCTGTTTAAATACAACTCCAAATTACAAACCCCAAAGCCTTAAATACTTCTAAACTAGAGTTTAATCACATTACACAAGGGTAATATGATGGGATTGCCTTTGCTGTACCCACATGATAAAATCCCCTGAGTGGCTCTGTGCCCAAAGAGCCCCTCCTGAGGAAGCACAGGAAAGAAAGGGCACTGCAAATTTAAACTGAAAAATCCAAAAAGTTGTTTGTGCCACTTTAAAATAACACATCATTGGGCCTCCGCATGACATGGGCTTCGAGTGTTTTGCAGCAGTGGATGTCTGATAAACAAAAGCAGAATTATTGCTGAATAATTTGGGTAAGTAAATGAAACCCTTATTATGACTCTGGTACCCAGAGTGTGCTCTCGCTGTAGGATTTCATCCAGAAAGGCTGCAAACAAAGCACTGAGAATTAGCTACGGCCAGATGAGAGCAGAACAGCAACAAATGAAGGCCAGGGAAATGGGAAGATGAAAGCTTCATGGCAGCACAACTGCCCTACTTCTCTGAGCCAGCTCATCTTCAAAGCAAACTGAAAGCAGATGAACCTGGGAGCAGAATCCACCCTGAGCAGCCCGGGCTCTGCTGATCCTCCCCAGGGAGATGGGAGGGAGAGGATCCATCAGCTTCCTTCTCCCGGCAAGGGCTGGCTGTTCTCACCTGGGGGTATTGGAAGGGTTTCAGCACACTGGACCTCTCCATGCCCCCACAAGACCAGCGTCTGTTTTGTTCTGTGGCTGATAAACCAAAGCGTGGGGAGGTCAATTGACTCCTGGCAGCAAAGCTCTCCTCATTCCTGCAGAATGTAATCCCTCTTCCAGTACTCTCTGTCCTGGAAAGTCAGCCAGGAAGATATAAATTTAAATATTTAATAGAACTAAATATTTAATCTGTCTCAACACCCACCTCTTCTCTGCTCTATTCCATTTCTTCACTCCTCCTCTATTTCAATGTGTTCATTTTGCCTCTTCCTTTACCCCCTCAGGTAGTTGGTCTCCCTGCGGCCCCTGATTTGTACTATTTTTACCCTTTTATTCATCCTGCTACTGCTTTCTTGCCTCTTTTATCCATCACCCAGGAGTGTGCAATGTTTTCTATCACACACTGACTTGTTGAACAGAAATTCTTGAGAAACAAAGCCCCTCATCTGCTCTAGGTATTCCTCCCCTCATCCTGGAATTGTATTTACTAGGTCCTGACAAATGAACGTATGATCAATCTGACTCCATGTTCTCAGAAGGCTAATTTATTATTTTATGATACTATATTATATTAAAGAATACTATACTAAACTATGCTAAAGAATACAGAAAGGATACTTACAAAAAGCTAAAAAGATAATAACGAAAACTCGTGACTCTTTCCAGAGTCCCAACACAGTTTGGCCCTGATTGGCCAAAGAGTGAAAACAACTCACACCAGAATGCAATGAAACAATCACCTGTGGGTGAACAATCTCCAAACACATTCCACATGAGCACAACACAGGAGAAGCAAATGAGATAAGAATTGTTTTCCTTTTCTCTGAGGCTTCTCAGCTTCCCAGGAGAAAAATCCTGGGTGAAGGGATTTTTCAAAAAATGTCAATGCAATGTCCTGGTTTCCAATTTGGGGACTTATTTGATCCCTACATGGCTCAGTGCTGTATAAAGGCCACAAGAAATGACCACATCTCATGCATTGGGATGAGTGTGCCCAGAGAAGCTGTGGCTGCCCCTGGATCTCTGGAAGTGACCAAGGCCAGGCTGGACAGGGCTCAGAGCAGCCTGGGATGGTGGAAGGTGTCCCTGCCCATGGCAGGGGTGGGACTGGATGATTTTTGAGTTCCCTTCCAACCCAAACCATTTCCTGGCTCCATGAATTGGGTGTCCCCAACACCACCACAGCACTTGCAGGACCAGCTCCTGGTCCTGTGCCAATGGAGACATGAGGAGGGTTTTGAAAAGGGCTGGAGAGCTGCTGCTACTTGAGATCCTCTCCTGAAAACTATCAACTCCATCTCTGCTGGTGCCCAGTGAAGTTAAAGGCTGCTCTGGAAATCACCATTCTCCCTCTCCCCTACTGGGCCAATCAGATGAGCAAAGGATGAGGGGGAATGGAAAAGCTCATCCAAATTCCAGAGCAGGCAGGAGAAGGAATCAATTTAGAATCATGGCATGGTTTGGGTTGGAAAGGACCTTAAAGATCATTTAACACAATCCCCACCCCAATGTGACCGTACACAGCTGACAGGTCACACAAATAAAGTATTACTGGAAGAAGGAACACGTCAATGTCCTCAGGAAAACAAGGAAAAAGACCCTGACACAAAGATGATCAGAAAGTTAAAACCTGCTGATTTTTGTAACACATTTTGGAGACAGTTAAACTCTCACCATTTCACGTTTATTAGAATTTTTCAGTTGAGTTCTGAACACATCTTACAGAAAAAGGCTGGTTGGTTGTCACTAACATGACAGTGTCTGTACTTACTCCTCTTTTATTCCTCTATAATTTTTGAAGTTGCAGATTTATGTCAATAATCTATTTGTTCAGGGACTTTCTGCTTTCCAACCTCCACCTATGTTGTCACCCACTCAGAGACAAACTAAGGCAGAAGAGTCAAATTCCATGTATTGTTCTGCTGCAGCATTTCACACACCTGTCCTGGATAACTGGATATTAGTCACCTGTTTCCATTCCCTGGACTTCTACATGGAAACACAGTAATGGACAAAAACTTTCTTGTTTCCAGCTAAATCCGTCCATCCACATCTGAACAGGAGTGTTTGTATGAAGAACAATTGTTCCTTAACCCCCCTGACTTAACAAAACAATCATCCACACAAAGGAGTGAAACAACAGAATACCAAAAACAAGCAAGTTTGACCTGAGCACCTGTTAGGAATAAATGTTCTTTTGGATATTTGCAATCAAGGCATGCAAAACACTCTCATTTGTCCCAGATTTTGTGTCAAAGAGAAACACGAGCAAGCTTTACTGGAAGCTTCAAAGACATTTCCAGTGACACAGGGGTTGGGTTTATGGCCCAAGGATTTGCTTAGCTTTTCCACAGAAGCAGGCAGTTTAAAAAACAATCCAAAATCAACTCTGGAGCTCCAAGACACAGGACAAAATAACTTTTTCCTAAGCCAGGGCACTGTGCAGGATAAAGCACCAGGCACATGCTGCCCACTGGCACCAATAATAAGGGAATCTCTTGAGCCCACTGAAACCTGTAAATGTGTTTTTATTTCAGAGCCTGATATGACTGTGTAGTCAAACATTCCTTCTCTTGGACTTTGGGAAACTTCCCTTCATCTTCATGTATAAAATACAAGTTTCTTCCAGCAGGGCTGGTATTTTTGATCCTGGTTTTCACAGAGCTGGGCACCTCTGGTTTCTGAGTAGGCTGCTCAAGTCCTGCAGCACTGCAGGTGATTGTTCCCACTACTCCCATTCCTGATTCAAGGGGACTTTCACAGAGAAGTTCTTTTTCATTTCAGTGCAATCAGTTGGGAGCAATTGTGGTGGAAGGAATTTTAAAAGCCACGTTGGAATCAGCATGTGTGTGAGAAATCAAGGAAGGTGACAGTCAGTGGCCAAAAAATAAATAAAATGAACTTTACTTTGCTCTAAATTGTAGAACACTAGAGGGAGTGTCTGTCCTTTTCCTTCCAAAGACTTCTCGGAAGACTAAAGTGAAATAATTTCCTGCAAGCAGTCAGTGAAATGCGGTTGATATTTAATCACACAGAATCGCTGGAGGTGCACAGACCCAGCACTGAGTCACCACACTGACTTAGCACCCTGAACTCTGCTCCCCTCACCGCTCCCACAGCCTGCGAGGGCTTCTCTCCTTCCCCCTTTTCCCTCCCCAGGTAGGACTGGAACCTGCTCCCTTCTCACTCTTCTGTGCTCTGCTGAGCTCCTCTTTCCCCCTTAAATAATTGCAGCAAGAAGCTCAAGTTCTACTGAATTCTTCAGGTTAGATAATCCAAAATAAATCTCTAAATCGAGACATCATAAACAGATGGAAAATTTTTAACTTTATAGTTACGGTTGGCAAGTAACAGTTTTGCAAATATTAAGGAAAGATGAGAATATATATTTAGATATATTTTATGTACATATATTTCTAAGTCTGAATTTTTTTATATATTATACATTAACATGCAAAGAATCCAAGTAGGATCCAAAGAAAAATAAACCTGTTGAGACTGAGGATGTGTTTCAGGGCACATTACCTGCATTAATCCCCAGCATGACTAAAAGTGAGGGTGAAGCAGATATTTATCTCCAAGTCATTTGGTGCCAAATAGGTCTTTGAGGTCCTCTTTGTTGGGCAAACAACATTCAGAGCCGAGCCCATTAACAGAAAGGGAGAAAAGGGAATTTCAGCCTCCCTCTGGTATCACAGAGGCCATAGAGCTACAGCAAAGGAACTCAAAGATAAGAGGAAACTTCTTAACAAGCACATGCCAGTAATTTGGGAGGCTAATTGGTGTAGAAAGCAACATCCCAAAAGTTCCTGGAGAGATTAGATGGAAATTAATTAAAATGATTTAAAACGCTTTGGAAAACCAGCTATGAGAAGTGACAGTCTTGGATAGGACCATAAAATCACTGATTAAGTGGAAATAAATGCAATTGGATTTGGACAACTGAATCATCGAGAGCCAAAAGGGGGTGGATTAGAAAATGATTAGGCTAATCTTGAAGGGCAAGTGAAATGGGAGGAACTTTCCAATCCTTAAATGCTGCCATTATATTTGTTAATGTGGACAATATTTAGTTTTGAAGAAGTGGAGCATAAAAAAGAGGTGCACAAACTAATAAATTATTCAGCAAATTAAGTCAAACCACTCCTGTATGCCCCATTCCATGCACCAAGGAGAAGAAGGAAAGCAAAACACTTAGGAGACAACAGATAAGTGGAAATGCTCCCTTAGAACAACTCACAATATCTTGAGCTCCCACATTTTTGCAGAATTCCAAGAAGGATTAGAAATTCCTACAGACACTGCAAGCAGGAAAATTACTGCAACATGTTGGGGAAAAAGATGTAGGAGAGGCCCTTAAAGGTTAGATAAATCATTCTCCAGAGTTAGAAAAGCTACATCTGTCTTCCCCTCCCAAATTGCCTTATCTCAGAAAGAGTTCACCAGTTTCTGTGCAACAAAGCTCAGCCTGTTCTTCTGTACAGCTCCGTGTTGCAGCTTTCACCATCCTTGTGTTAGGAAAACTAATCCACAAACACCAGAGGTTTATGTCCAAAAAGGAGGCAGAAGAGTCCTTTCTGGCTTTATTTGAATAAAGGGAGAGGCCATGGGGCATTCTCCTGGCATCTCTCCAATTTTTGGAGGACACAGCCTCCTTTTTATCCCAATTTCCTGGCTGCATTTCCCTTCTCTCTTTCTCCATTGGCTGAGGTCCTTGAGAGGTTCAGACTTCCCAAAATGCCTGATGCTGAAGATTTCCCTCTAATGTATAACTCTCCCTTTTAATTTTTAATTCTTATGGAATTTAGGGGTTTTCTTCCCCATTGTTTCTTTCATCTTTCAATGTCTAATTTAATTTATCAGCAAACCTAAAGTTTATTTATAAAAGCAATTATCTTCTTTCATTCATCAATCAGTGGAATCCTTCCCATTGTTTCTTTTATCTCCCAGTGCTGGTTTTATCCACCAGCAGACCCACAGCTTGTTTGTAAAGCCAAATCCCCTATTCCTCTCACTTGTGTTATAGATGGATAATGAGATGATTTGCTCTCACAATTAAGGGATGACTATTGTGTGAATATTAAGAAAAGCTTTAGTGATGTATGGTTATGTTGTTGTGGTTCAGATGTCACGTTTTCCCCATAGATCTCTTTTCTCCCCCTGTACTGCTGCCATCAGACAGCCTGGGCTGTCCAGGACAGGTACAAAGAAGCTGCACAGGTGTCCCTGGCATGGGGCAGGAGGGAATGGAACAGCTTGGTGCTGAGGGGGTGAGGCATGGCAACACCTGAGCCCCAACCCAGTGACAAGAAAGCAGTTTGCACTGATAAATGGCACAGAAGAGCTGGCTGACAGACTCTGGGAGGGGCCAGGGCTGGCTGATGCAACCCCAGGGGTATAAAAGATGAGCATCCATCCTGAAGATGAACTGACCATGTGGTATCCACGAGGGGCAGTTCCCAGTGCTGCGAATTTTTCCTTATGCAGTCCTGCCTTGGAGAAGATGTATTCAGCTGTCTAAGGGGGGTTTGGTACCACTCAAGATGTTTTAGGGCCTATTGGACATCTGCATGGAGCAGGCGGATGTGCACAGCCTGTGGGATTCCTGTGCCATCCTGAGCTGTTCAAAAAAATTCCTGAAAATATGTTTGGCTTCTTGATCTTGGTTTTTCAATAAATTCTAACCTTTTTCCCTATATGAACCTGTACTAAAGCACAGGGGTTTTCATGACCCTGTTAAAGGGAGGTTGTTTCAGAACCCCAGAAGTTTGGGAGCTATGAGCCTTCTAATTTCTTTTCAACTTTACATAAGGTCATGGAAAATGCCATCACCTTTTGCACTGCTGCCAGCACGTTCTTTAGCACCAATCGCTCCATTTATATTCTCTGCTGTTTTCCTGAAAAGTATAAAAAAGAGAGAAATTTTATCCTTGACCTCATTGTCAGGTAAAAAAAGTAAATAAGATATTTTGCTTTCCTCTCAAAAAACTTTCTGTATTCGTGGTACTTTACAACCCCTTGCATATTTCCATAGGGATTTCACCCCATTCCCATTTTACCAGTTCTGGAATCTTTGTCCCATGTTTAATGTCCCTGCCTTTTCTGTCTTAGTCCTGCTTCCCCTTCTGCTGCCTGTGCTGCTGAGGATGGATCCCAGGACATGGGGAATTTCCTGGGCTGTGAGTGCACGTTGCTGGATCATGGGGAGCTTCTCACCAACCAACACCCCCAAATCCTTCTCTCCATGAGAAATCCCTTCTCCCCAAAAACCTGTATTTGTGCTTGGGATTGCCCTGACCCAGATGCTGGCCCCTGCTCTTGCAATAAATTACAGCTCATGAAGTTCTGAAGGCAGAATGGATCTTGGGTTTTTGTGATGCCAAAATGGCTCGCGAGGTATTAAAAGTCTTTTTTCCCAGCCCTGCAACCAAAGAAGAAGTCGAGATTCCTCGGCTCTGCTTTTCAAGGTTGTTTATTTTCTCTTATCTAATACATTCTTTCTCTGACCTGCTGAGATCTGTCCAGCAGGTTGGGTTGAGGCACACTGACCACCCTTGGGGTGGTGTTATCTTTTTATACTAAAATTACATGTACTTTATTTACAATAATTTTCCAATACCTATTACCTATGTTAGACAGTCTGTTTCTACCTAAACCAATCCAAAAGTGCCACCATCACAGCAGAAGGTGGAGGACAAGAAGAAGAAGAAGGACAGGACATGCCCAGATTCCACCATCTTGCTTCTTGAACCCCCATTCTAAAAACCCCAAAATTCTACTTTTTCACCCTGTGATAAATTCACTAACATTCTACTCAAACCCTCGTGGCTTGTAACTCTTCACACAAAGTTGGTAATTGTTTCCATGGGCTAAAATCAAAGGCGCAGGTGTTTGTGACTCCATGCTAAGGTTTCTGAGCCCTCTGCCAGGGTCTCGAATCATCCAGGGCAGTCAGAGGAAATGTCCTGGGTTCCAACAAATGGGGATGATCCTTCCAACCTAGGCAAGCATTAGCATCATTCCGCAGCATTAGGTGCTTACAACACTTCACTACTGCTTATCCTTTTCCTTGCTTGAAACAGAAACAAGCCTTGTGGCAGGCTGGCAGGGGATCCACACAAAAACGTCCCTAGTTTCTTCTACCAAAAAAAAAAAAAAAAAATAGAAGTATCAAAGTGGCAGCCTGAGGGGGCAAACCACCTACTGCCTCTTCTCACTTGCTTTCCTCATCTGAACACAGCAGGTTCCAGCACAGTCCAGAGGAAGTTGTTTTCCCAGCAGAAGAACAAACAAGGACAGGTGGGGGATAAAGTAAAATATCAGAAAACAGAACAATAACGGGGTTAGTATCTACCTGCTGGTTACTTCACAGCTTCACCAGGATGTGCATCTGAAAAGCAGTAAATCGCCCAGCCAGGAACAAAACTGTGGAGTTTCATCAGTGCTCATCTGCAAGCTCTCTACCCCAGCACAGAGGCTCTTCTGGAATTATTTATGACCTGTAAAGTCAAACAGCAGACTCCAGAACAGTGATCTCAGCTGATTCTTTTTCCAAATACCTTTGATCAGAAATTGGCTTGTGCCATTGGTCCATTGGTTAACACAAGCTTCCATGAAAACTGAGCATCATTTGTTTCCTTCTGGATGACTTTGGACTCACAGATATTTGAGTACACATTCTTTGACTGCTGTCAGGTTTTTATTTGAAAGACCTATGGATGTGGCACTTGGGGACATGGGTTAGTGATGGCCTTGGAATGGTTGGGCTTGATGATGTTAGAGGTCATAAATAAAACCCCACCATGTAAATCACAGTGGATGTTGTCTTATGATTCAAAGTGTTTGGGTTTATAAGGAGAAAGAGAGCAATAAAAGCAATAAAATTTGCACAGGCAAAGGAAGTTTCATACACACCTATGCTGATGCCTCCAGAATAAAGTTTTCACCAAATAATTTATGCATGAAACCTCATCGCATTGACAGGAACCACAACACTTTTGGAAGGAAGCATTCACTCTTTCAGAATTTTTACGTAAACAATTCAATCCAAGAAGCACTTTGTGGACAAAAAGCCTCTCTGCTTCATGGATTATACAGACAGATAAGGCCTTGAAATTAAAACAGAGATTTCTACTATTTTAGATAAAAAAACTATTCAAGGGTCACAAATACTAAATTCTTAATCTGCATGTATAACAATTGCCAGACCATGTTCACATTATTTTTTCAGTAATATTTGTCATGTAAACACAGTCAACTTTATTAGTTTTTGTGAAAATTCTTAATCCTACACCCCCTTTAAGCTATAGTTAGTTCATTGTTGTAGACAAGTGCAAGCACTCTTGTGCTATAAACCTGTATGGCTATCAGAAATCAAAGTCAATGTGATTAAAATATTTCATTTTCACATCCTAATCTGAGCATTGCCAGGAAATGAAAAGACAAAGCAGATTTATGTAAGTATATAACACAGTCACAGAATTTTCTTAGATCAGTTTGCTGGAATGCTATTTCTTCTACTTAAACTCTTGAATTTATTAAAATGCCACTTCCCATGCTAAATTCTGAATTTCCTGAGGGAAAGTTACCAAATGTAAATACATTCCAGTGAAGTTTCAAGTTGCTTGGCACTTATTAAATTTAATTATTTTGCCTGAATTATCTTTCTTCAGCTTAAAATTTTATTACCAAGATAAAAATCAGTCATTTATACTGAATATATTAATTAAAAAGAATAAAAGAAAAACTCTTTTCTTGAACTGATTGAAATTTTGAAGATAAACATACAAGTGCTTTATTCTAATGAGATAAATATTTTTTAATTTTTTTTTTTACAGCTATGGTTACTGTTCATTAATCACACTTTTTCCTGCATTTTTAACAGAATTTTACAGCCTTCATAGAAAATATAAATCAACATTTACTGTAGAAGAAGAAATCAAGCAATGAATTGGAAAAAAAAGTGGATGTTCTTGCAAGCTGAACACTCTGTAGAAAAGAAAGTGGATGTTTTCCATCACCTGTGGAGGACATCATATTTCTGAGATAACCTGTGATTTAGCAGGAGTGGGACAGGACAGGAATATTCTCTCTGGGATGTTTTTGAACAATATATTGAAAGAAAAATTACTTATCCTCCTTGGCCACCAAATCATCTTGTCTGCAAGGCAGTAAAATTGAAATACAAACCAAAAACAATTTTAACAGGCATTGTCTGAAAAGGTACAAATCTGAGACTTTTCAGCTCAGAAGTTCAGTTTCTCTGCACTGACTCAAAACAAGGCAATTAATTCAAAAATACAAAAATGGGCTTTGTTCCTTCTCTTCATACACCTGACCTGAAAAATGCTATTCTGGGATTTGTTTTCTGTGCATTTCTTCTTTTGGCTTCCTAAGGCACTCCCGGAAAGAGCAGGGATGAAGCAGTTGCTCATCCCATTATTTACTGCTGCTCCTGACAGTCTGTCAGCCTCTTTCCACCACCAGAAACTCGTGGGGTGTCTGTAGATTGAGGACTGAGTCCAAGCTGGGGCTGGGGACACTGGAATTGACAATGAACCATCAGCCTTGGTCTTGGATAAATGAATTGTCCAAGTTCTCAACTCAACTTGAAGCTGGAATGGTTTTTCAGTGTCCTTAGAGATAAATGTTGCCTTAAATTAGTGTCACAAAGGTAGTTGCTGTGCAGGAAAAGCAAACTGCTTTTTGAGGCTGAAAGAGAATGGAAAAGGTCAGGAGGTAGCACCTGAGAAATCTCCTGAAAGTTCTTTTACTGGCAGCTGTCAGGGAACTGTTTATCTGAGAACTTACTGTGGTTAAGGATTTATTAGATTTGTTTATCTGAAAATTTATTATTTCTGAGAATTTATTATTTTTGTTTATCTGAGAAATTATTCTTTAGATGGGGGTCTGAATCAGCTGAAACACATCTGCCTCCAAATGTCATGACAGACATTTTGCTTATATTTAATTGCTCCTACAAGCCCACACAGCAACATTTTAAAGCAGAGCTGAGATCAAGAAGTTCTTGGTTTAAAAATTTCCTCTTGTCATCATCAGCTGATGACCCTGAAGAAGAAAAATGCTCAGGGGGCACATGCAGGATGCTGTTCCTCAATATCCAGAGACACAGGGACAACTCATCCCCCCAAGGAAACTGGCTGAGATGGATGGGGTGAATTAGTTCCCAATTCTGCCTCTGCTGAAACTGAGAGAAGTTTATAAGGATAACTTGTACCAGACAACCAAATTTCAAACCAGGAGAACTCTACTCAGCTCCCATTAAAAGCCATGGGTAAGTGAATTGCAGCACTGATACCTGACAAAGATGTAAAGCCTAATATTTGACAAAGTGCTTTTCAAAATGCATGAAAACACCTCTATTACCACAACATAAACAAAAGCCTGTTAAATGAAGAAAGAAAATGTTCTGTCCATGGTGGAGCAGACACAGAGCACAAGCTTGACTATTCTAAACTTTACAAAAACTGAGAAGAAGCTGCTGGTAAATGAAAGCAAGGTTTTGTTGTGAGGAAATGAAGAATTCAAGGTCACCGTGTGGAACTCAGGGCCATTTGGGTTTGGAGTCATCCAAAATGCTGCATCCAATCTACCAAGGTGATGTGACCAGCAAGACACATTGAACTGGGCCACTGCTGAACACTTCAAACTCCTTCCCTCCCTTCCTTCCTCCCTCCCTCCCTCCCATCTCTCTGTGGGTTTCTTTTGTGCCATCCTTGAAATTCTACTCAATGCCAGGGTTAGACTGTCAAAGATATATTTGTAAAGGACCTGGAAACACCAGTCACACTGCTCAGGATGCGGTCAGAGTATTACATTTTAAAGTATTTCGCTTTTTATTGGGTTTTAATGTTCCTATTTTGATGTTCTGATCCTGTGGACTGTGCAGAGTTGAGCACCAGACCCATTTTTATTGACAGCAGGGATGTGCACGACAGGGGAGTGGTACAGCAGCAGATAATCAGGTATAAAAAGGGTACTTGGATGGCTGCATTCTGCCATTGTTGAGGTGCCAATCAAAACCCACATTATTATTCAAAAATAGGTTGTTACATCCATGGAGATGGAACTCGCCTGTCAATCTGGGGTGTTTGTAGACACAGCCTCAGACCAAGGTCTAAAAATGGTTTGACTGACAATTGTACCCTGCAGTGAGAGCAGAATCCTCCCTCCCAGTTTTAATTACATGCCTCTTGTAAATAAATGTAGTTTAAAAATATTAACTAAGATGCAGCTGTGTTTAACTGTGATTTTTTTTTCCTAATATTCCAGAGTGTTCCTCAGTATTTGTGCAAGGCTTTGAAACACTGCATGACATGGTGTTATTGCTATGCTGTCTGCTGCTCATGGAAATTACAGCACAGCTAAAAGAAGCAAGAGAATTTCCACTGTAACCCAGGAGTGTTAGATGCTGAAAACTTCCAGAAAACAAAAGGGTTTTAAGAGGGAAACTTTTCCTGTCACTCTCCAAGTTGAGCAATTTGAAAGGAAAATAAGATCCACCTTTTCTCACTTGGCATTTCCATTCCAGCTCGTTCTCTGACTCCATTCTTCTCATGTTGACTCAAAATGACTTTCAACAGTCCTGAGTGCAACTGCAAAGTCCCAGCTCTGAAAGCCTTGTACTTGATCATTCAAGGACAATGAGTCAATTGAATATAAACCAACCCGGATAAGTTTAGGCTGGAAAAGAGAATTTCTGCTAATTCTATGCAGTGTGTGTTGTGCTGCACTAACCAATATGATATAATCAAAGGTTATTTTAATCAGGATGGGTTATGAGGTTAAAGAACATTTTTATCTTTCAGTAAGTTGGAAACTAAATTTTCATTACACTTTGTGTCAAGGAGACCAGCTACGTTTTTAAGAACTTTTTCCAAAAAAACTCTAAATATTTTTTAGTTTTTTCCTGAGTTGTCTGCCTTGAACTTTTTACATTTCTGTTTTTACAATTGCCATATGGGCTTCAGTTATGATAATTTGTGTAGGGTGCTTAGGTATTTTTATACATAGTTTTTATGCCTTTTAAAACAGGCAGATGGAGTTGAGCTGAAGTTTGTAGAGCTGTAAACAAGTGGGTATAAACCAGGAGGGGTGTGAAAGGCTGTGCTAACAGTGCTCCATGTTATTTGTTTAATAGCAAGAAAACATCAAATCTCTTAAAATTATATTGCCATCAGGAATTGCTGAGTACTGTAAGAAGGAACACAACCAAACTACTGAGGTTCATTGTACCAAACAACCCTGCCAGACACAAGAGGAGCCCCTGCTGTCCATAAACCTCCCTTGCAGAGGGGATAAACACAAAGGAGTGAATGAATAATCAGACAGGAATGGGCTAGGAAAGCAAAGAGCCCCCATTAAATTTGCTGGATTAGCCAAACTAAAAGATTCTGTTAACATTCCCAATGTGCTCAGAGGGAAGATATTGAATGTGACCAATTTACTTTTCTTTGTTCCATCAGGAGAGCGAAAAGTAGATGCCAGCTGGAGATGCTGAAAAAATAGGTTGTCCAAAAGGACCTTTCTCAGATCAGAAACAGGCAGAGGACATGTCTTGGTTTGAAAAGACAGGAGCCTCCCTTGAAATGGAAAATGCAAACCCCCTCCCTCTCAATTATTATAAATTTTGAAATTAAGGGGCTCTCAGGCAAAGATATGGGAATAGGAATAACAGTTGTTTACTGTAGAAAAATTTTTAAAAACCCAAAACCAAATGCAATAGTACAAAAAAAACAAAGAAATCAAACCACTGCCAGATTCAGACCATGCCCTGCCCCCTGTGTGTCAGGGTGGGGGCACAGCCCCATCCCATGGGGGCTCAGCCCTCCTGCAGTGCCAGCTGTGGCTCTGCTGCAGCAGGGGTCCTGCACAAGGGGGGAGTTTTCCTCTGCAGCTCCAGGGCTGCTGGAGATGGGCCTGGGCTCCCTCTGGGAATGCAGGGCAGCAGAAAGCTGCTCCTCTGGCAATGCAGTGGGCAAAGGCTGCTGGGGTGTCCCAAACCTCAGATTGGATCCAGGTGGGAATGCTTGGCTCCTCCCCTGGGCAGAGCATCTCCCCATGGGATGATGGAATTTGATCAGCCATGCAGGGACACTCACTGGCCATGAACAGAAGATAATTAATAATGAATGGCCCATGAACAGCAGAGATCTCCTGGAGGGAGGATTGGTTGTGGAAGAGATAAAGAAAACTGCCCAATGAACAGAAGATAACTGCCCCACCTCTGACAGATGGCAAATAGAATAAATACATATTTTTTACAACCCAGGACAGGACACTGAGACCACCACAGCCTCAGGTTGTGTCTGGGTTTCTCTCCACCATCACCCATCAGGGAGAGAGCTGTCCGCTTACAGAAAGGAGATAATGACTGAGTGACGCTTATTATCCATATATAATATGTTAAATAGGGCAAATAGGGGTAATTAACCAGGCACCTAAACTGCCTCCAGAAAAATAAATATGGGAAATACCCAAAAAAAAAAAAAAAACAGGAAATACCCAAATCTGCTGCTGTAAGGGAATCAATGTTATATCACAACTGTTGCTTGATTTCTTTCGTTAGTAGTCCTCCAATTATGATAGGATTAAGTCATTAATTAGCATTGGATCTGGGAATTGTATGAGAGAGGGGAAGGGAGGAGGGGATTCTCTGCACAGCACATCCTGCAGGGCACAGTCCCCGTCAGGATCTCCAGACAATGAAGCAATGTATAAATAAATGGTTATTTCAAGTACCTAAAGCTGCTGGTGTGATTTATATCACTACCCTTTATCAAGTGCTTACTAAATGCCATAGCCTTTTAATACAATTTCTTATGCTCTTGTGTCAATTTTTGGAGTGTTTTAGGGCACTGAAATTCATTATAGATAGGACTACAGTGACATTTGGTTTAATTAATTTCTCTATTATGTCACAGCTTGAAAGAGAAGCAATCAGATATTACTAAACTGTGAGAGCACTCTGCTTTTTGCATAGTTTGGAAGAATCTTCAATTTGCTCATGGAACTACCTTGGAAGTTGACTTGTAAAAGCAAAATAGTCCTCCACTCCTCAAGGGTCATTGGGATTGGGTTTTTTCATTTTTTCTTATGGCAGAAGCTGGTGTTGATAAAGTCCTCGTGTTGCTGGTGGCAGGGCCGCATTATTCCTCTTTTAATCAGGTACAATGGAATTCCTGCCTTACAATGGCACTTCCTTGGGATGGTTACTAAAAAAAGAATTGATTGTAATTCCCAAAGAGGAATATTAGGTTCAGCTTCTTTGATGGCTGATCACACGTCCAAAAATCAGAGATAAAAGTTCAATCAGTTTTATCTAGTCCTAGCAGTGGTTAAATCCCAGCTCTTCAGTGGAATTCCTTGTGCAGAACCCCTCTGGTTCAATGATCCATTCAGGCTTAGGTGGGCTTTTCAGGACAGGGGCTGGGCTCACGTTTCAGGCAATATGCCAGAATTTAGAGTCCTTTGGAAATGGGAAACCCACCTTCAGCCCTGAAGAACCTGAAACTGCAGGTTGGACTCTGGAGAGGGATTGACCAACCTGGGTGTGCAAAATAAACAAAAAGAAACTGGGGGTGATTTGGCACATTTTAATGTAACAATGAATGATGCATCAGTGGGACTGGACACTCCGTCAGTGAGACCTGAGCAAAGATCCCAATAAAATGCAAGTGGCTTTTTAAGTGGGTTTTAATTTTGAAGTCCATTTCATTAAATAAAATAGTCAAAATAAACAAAAATAAACTGAGATGCACCAAGTCAGAGACCTGAGACTCTGTATGGCAATCCCTGAAAACCCCAACTCGCAGGAGACACTGAGATGCTGTGGCATTTTCTGGGTCCCCCATGGCAGGAAGGAATGATAAATGTGACTCCATGTTCTTAGAAGGCTAATTTATTATTTTATGATATTTTATTATAATAAAGAATGCTATACTAAAACAATACTAAAGAATAGAGAAAGGATACAGACAGAAGGCTTAACAAGACACTGATGAAAAACTTGTCACTCTCTCCAGAGTCCTGACACAGCCTGGCTGTGATTGGTCATTAAGTCAAAACAATTCACAATGTTGGATAAACATTCTCCAGCCACATTCCAAAGCAGCAAAACACAGGAGAAGCAATCAGATAATATTGTTTTCCTTTTTCTCTGAGGCTTCTCAGCTTCCCAGGAGAAGAAATCCTGGCAAAAGGATTTTTCCCAAAATATGACAGCGACAAGAGCTGCTGCCAGGGGCTGGTTTGCATTTATCCCAGTGATTTTTTAGTACAGCAGACAAAAACAACCCAGTATCTCCTTTTCCTTGCCACAAGCTGGCATATTCCTGCTTGTCAGGGTTTTATATTGAACAGCAAAAATTAGCAGGTAGGTTCAAGGAGAAAAGCTTTAAATCGTGCTGATAAATGGCAGCTATTGCTTGGATGGGAAGTAATTAAGACCCTGATGATAGGTTTAGCTCAGGAGCCTGAGGAAACAGAAATAACACCAGTATTTGCAGTCATTAGGCACGGGAGGATCTTGCCAATTAAAAACCTGCAGTGAAGGGAACACGAGAAGCACTTGCAGGATGATGATTCACACAAACCTGATAATGAAGAATTTTTCATGCCTTCACAACTGGATTTCTTCTCACCTTATCCCCAAATAATAACATCAGACTCAATTTATGTTGAATCAAAATATCCCGGGGAGTTAAAAATTCCCATTCCTTTAAAAACACACCTGGACAAAAAGTTCAATTGTCAGTGTTAAGTTAAAACATTCCCAAAAGCAAAATGATGTTGATGGATATTTTTAAGCACCACAAGGGTAGGTTTTGGTATGGTTTAGACCACGCTATGTGATAGAATGGGCCAGTCAGACATTACTGCTAACAAAAAATCATATTTTAAAAAAAAAAAAAAAAAAAAAGGTGTAATCAAAGGAAGGGATCAAAAATAAAAAAAAAAAAAAAAAAAATTTTTCTTGCAGCATAAATTCTTTGCAAAAAAATATAAAATTAATATATGGCATGTGGAGGTCATTTTACACAGCACAAGACTTAATTTTAGATACTTTGATTACTGTAAACATTATTTCACACAGGAAAATCTTCCTCTGCCTTAGGACTGACTATCCCAAGTTTGTAAAAAAAAAAGTAAAAATTGCCTATATGGCTTTGTTTCCCTTGCTGCCCAGAAGGAAATTTGTATGGAGTTCCTAAGCAGTAATGCAAAACTGAAAAAGAAAAGTGCAGTAACTTGTATTTTAGACCATTATTTAAGAAAAAGACTTTTTTTCCCCCTCAGCTTTACTCCACCTCCCTAAAAGCAGATTAATTGAATGTATTGTCATTAGGATAATAGTATTTTTCTTCTCAAATGCCCTGGTTTAGTTGACAAGGTGGGGTTTGGTTAAAGGTTGGACCCGATGATCCTGGAGGTCTTTTCCTTTCTAAATGATTCTATAATTCTGTTTGTTACACAGGCAGTCACATTCTGTGTCTGCTGAAATCCCACCTGGGTTTGACTGGAATAAAATTGACTTCAAAAGTAAAATCCACTCAAAAAGCCACTTGCATTTTATTGGGATCTTTGCTCAGGTCTCACTAACAGGGTGCCCTGTCCCACTCATGCATCATTCGTCATTAGCATCTTAAAATGTGCCCAAATCACTCCCTAAATACAATAATTATGTAGAAAGAATTGTGTTACATGGGCATTTCTGCAATTGCAGGAAGAGTTTTTGTGGAAATCTCTTTTCTCCATGCACTGATGAAGACAATCAACTGCCCATCACCCTTTCCCTAATTATTATCTGCTGCCATTGCAGTGGGCTGCTCATCACTGAAGCCCAAAGCACTAAAAAATTTAAGTGTTCTACCACTTTTTGCCATAAACATCCAGAGAAAATGTGAAGGTAATCTTTTTTCCTGTTTAGTATTTAAGGAAAATGACCCTAACATTTTGCACTCTGCTTCTTTGCTATGCAGTTTTGGAGAATTCACCAACTGCCCTCTGCTTGTTTTAAAGCAGGATATAAAAAGTAATATTCTGTTTTTATCTGCAGCTTTAAATTGTAGAGAGAAAAAAAAAACAGGAAAAAAATCCCTAAATATATTATAATCAAGAGATTATCCAAAAGGCTTCATTTAAACAGATTTTTAAGACACTGCAGCAATCTAAAGGTTATATAAACTTCAACTAAGCTTCTTAATATAGGTGTTTAAGCATTATGGAGATTTGATTTTTAACTTAGTGGTGGTCAAAAAGGCCCTCAGCCAGCAAATAGATGAGTTAAATTTGAATGCTAAGCAGAGATTATTGGTTCATAAAGCCACCATAAAGAACAGATATTTTTGTAGCTAACATGAGTCACCCAAAGTTAAGACTTTGGGCATACATTTCTTTCAAAATATCCATGTTTCTGGAGGGAAAAAATTAATTAAAAGTAGATTAGCATGTTCCCAGAAAGAAAATGCATCCAGATAATGCAGAGTGCCATAGAGGGAAGGATATTACTCATTATTTTCTGACCTACAGGATTTAATCTTTCCTTATTAAAATTTAAAAAAAAATAAAATCAGTAGACCACAGCCTCTCTGCTATCCACCACATTATAAAGCCTTTGTGAATAATTTGGTTTAAATAAACAGCCACCAAAACATTGGAAGTGGAGCGGTTTCCTCCTCATTTCAGAGGCAAGAGCATTCAATAACCTCTTAGTGCCCTGGTCAGGAAGACCAAACTTTGGAGGTATTAATTAGCAGAACAACAGCTTGTTTGTTTCTCACTGGGGATCTGTTCTTTAGAGGGGCTCTGAGAGCTCACAACACAAAAAGGATATTTTGAAAAAGCAGAGGAAGCCAAAGGCAGCAGCTTCCAAGAGCAAAGTGGGGTATTTCAGGAGGGATGAGCACAACAGGAGGGTGAGGGATTTACTCTGATCACAGGCTCTGAGCAGGGAGGGTGCAAATGTGGAGGTGTAAACGTGGAGGAGATTTACACCAGCTTTGCTCCTCACAACCACCCCCTCGCCAGCCCCAACACTCCAAGAATTACCAGGAAAAGAGGAGCACCAGGAGCTGAGGACTGACACCAGCCTTGCTGTGCCACCCCTCCCCAGCTGAGTTTTCCTCTTTGATCTCATTTAAATGTCATTCTCAGAGGGAATCAATTGTCTGTGATCATTGCCAAATGAAAGCACTTAGAGCTCTTATTACTGAAAATATATTTATTAATGTTTAGGGACCTTCCCAAGAAGCTTCTGGCTTCTACAGCATTTCAAATGTAGGGAAAATAATAATTTTTAAAGAACAAGCACTTTACATCTGCTCTTGTTTTCTTTCAACTCAGAAATGTTCCTTCCACGGTGATTTGTGCCATTTATTTGCATAAGGAATCAGATTTCACTTTTTACTAGTTTTGTGCTGCTAAAATTGCTGTTTATCCCTTTGCAGCTCCTTCTGCAGGAGTACTGTCTTGTACAAGTCTGGTAAATAATATACTTAATTCCTTTGTGTGCCAAGTGAAACACAAAGTCAGTGTGGGGTAGCATTCAGAGCTATCAAAAGAGCTCCCTGAAAAAGATTTTGATGAGATTTTACATTTTCCCTCAAAATGCCATTAGCTTTATGAGAATCCTGGATTGCAAATTTTCAGGGTAATGAATAAAAGACATGACTCATGGCTATTTTTTCCTCTTTTTTTCTTTTTTTTTTTTAATGCAGTTACTTAAATTATTATGTGTTTGTGAAAACTTTATTTAATCAAACAGAGCCCAGGACAGTAAATCAATGTAAATCAGGTAATACACCCAGGGGAAATTGGAGCCATTGTCCCATTAGGCACAATTATTTGTTACATTTATGAGCTCATCCAGTTAATTAATTATCATAAAACTCACAATGTGTCAGAGTGAGACCCTCTAAGGGTTTTTCTCTCATGTTTACAAAGCATCTAAAACATTTTCCATTTCACAGCAAGGGTGCAAATGTCATGAAGTGCTTCCATTCCTCTCTGGCTACACAAAACACTTTCAAACAGGTATCAAGAGATGGGATTGAGTCAGAGAAATGAGTTTCTATAAATCAATTAGGTATGAATTTTTCACCTGGTAGTTACTTGCAAGATCTGTTTTTGTACATGGATTTTAATCAAAAAAAGGTGGGCCGTAATTCAGTTCCCAAGCTCTGCAGGACTCAGAGAAATTTGGTTTGAGTTTTCCTCAGAACTGTACCTGCTGCAAAGGCATCCAGAGATGTCCAAAGGGATCTAAGGAGCTGTAAATCCACATCCTGCAGAGCTTATTTTGTGGAAAGAAAAAAATCTGATGGATAAAAGAAGATGGAAAAGCAAGTCCAGGTGTAATCCTGCCTGCGTTCCAGGAAAGCCTGGACCTGGCTCAAACACCTCTGCATCCCCCCTCAAAAGGCTTCAAAACTGCATCCAAATAAAAACTTTCTATTCACAGTTTGCATGGGTTCCTAGGAGATTTTGGGACTAAAGAACAGCTTGAATTATGTTCTCACCAGAGGCTCTGCTGTTGTTGCATGAAGATGCTGCTCCTCCTGAGTGCTTCAACCCTTCACTGGTTTGTAGGATTTGCACACCATTGAACCAGAACCTTGTTTCCTTTGCAATCAACAAACTCATACCTTTTTTACATATATTAATTGTGTCTAACTGCTCAGGGCTTTTCCTGTGGGAAACAGCAGCTGAGAATTTTTCTACCTTGGGGTAAAAGCTGAAACAAAACCCACTAATTCTTCATACAAAAAGAAAATATTTGATACATTGAACTCTGAGTGCAGAAAAAAAAAAAAATAGGAGGGGGAAAGCAAAGAAAACCCAAATAGATAAGACAGAAATAACTCAATTATAATCATACAGTTGGTATATTCATCTTTGAAGGACTTGCTGACAGGTTTCTTTAGATAAGAACGTTGAGAAGCAGAAAGAAGAGTAGCCCTGACATGAGTTGCAGGTTTCTCTCTCAGAATTCTGGTACAGAGAAACTGGAGGAGCTGAGATTTGGTTAATGGCAGACCAAGTGTCCTTCTCTTCCTACCAAAAAGCTGGAAAAGGGTTTCATGAGTCCTGAGAATCTGCAAGAAATGGAATATTAGGAGGACACTGACTGTGATGAAAAGGTCAGAGTGCTGCTGCCCAAGCTCCTGCTTCCATGTGCCACCACCTCCAACTTCAACTGTGGTGTTGCAAGGGTCCCAGATGAGAGATGAGAATTTGACTCCATGTTCTCAAAAGGCTGATTTATTATTTTATGATATTATATTAAAAGAAAATTATATACTAAAACTAGACTAAAGAAACCATCAGAACGTTAGACAAGAATGAATAATAAAAACCTGTGACTGACCAGAGAATCTGACAAAGCTGGACTGGGATTGGTCATTAAGTAAAAACAATTCACATGGAACCAATCAAAGATGCACCTGCTGGTGAGCAACCTCCAGACCTCATTCCAAAGCAATCAGATAACTATTGTTTACATTTCTTTTCTGAGGTTTCTCAGCTTCTCAGGAGAAAAATCCTGGGCAAAGAAGATTTTTCAGAAAATATCATGGTGACAACTTACCTAGGGAAGGACTCCCAAAATTGCTAAGGCAGCTTTGGAGCTGTCGCTCTGCAGCTGCTCCCAAATACGTCAAACCAAGCTAAAATAGTCAGGTTTCAGCAATTGTCCAAAACGTCAAATCTTATTACTTCCTACTGAACTCATTTTCAATCTATTATGTTTTCATTTCATTCTTCCTAAAAAGAACAAAGCCTTCTGTGCAGGAAGAGTACATTCTGTTGCTGTCACCTGGTTTAAAGTCAGATTCCAGGACTTTCTCCTTTATTTTAGCTTTTTTATTTATTTTTTTCTTTTTCTGGACAGTTCTCCATCCTAACTTTCTCAGTGCATTGCTAGCACATCTTGGTTTAATTTACTATTTGTTTGATTTTGGTAAATAGTACGGGGGAAGTTGTCTAAAGTGATGTGAAATAAGTTTTGAAAACAGTTGCAGTATTTAGAATAATAATTGGATTGGCCAGAGATGAGTCATGAGTAATGAAATGCAAGGAATAAAAATTTGATGCTATCTTGTTTGGCCGAAACAATTTTATTCCTTCAGGCCAAACAGAGTCAATAATTATGTCTCCTACCTTCTATTTTGATGATTTTTTGGTAATTTTTTTTAATATAATGGGATTATGCATCATTCTAAAAGGGAAACATGGTTGTTATGAGCTTGCTCTAAAAACAGCTATTTTTGATTATGATCTCAGGATTATTCTGTTTCCAGTCAAAGTCAATTCATTGCTTGTTTATGCACTATTACATTAATATCACCTGTAAGATTTATGGAAAGTAGCAATGAACTAATAAATATGACCCTTCTGCTATCAATCACCCTTCACAAGGGACAATACAAAACATAACTTGTTTTTACAAATGCCAGGAACCAAAATGAGAAGTTTCAAAAGCAGACTTTAGCATACACAGGAAAAAACACAGGAGCAGACAAGAGCAAGAGGAAGTCATCTCAAGTTAGAGAGACTTAGAAGAAATTTAGGAAAGAATTCTTCACTGGAAGGTAGGAACAGGCTGTTCAGGGAAGTGGCAGAATCACCATCCCTGGAAGGGTTCAAGGCACATGGCTGTGGCATTTGGGAATGTGGTTTTGTGGTGAACACGGTGCTGCTGAGGTAATGGTTGGACTCAGTGACCTTTCCCAAGCTAGTGATTCAAAGAATCTACAAAATAAATGGAGGGAGAAACCCCAGCTCTGTGGTGCACAGAAATATTTTCATCAGGGATCCAGTTGGGAACACGGTGCTGTGAGTTAATGGTCAGACTCAGTTGTCACCATGGTGTTTTCTGAAAAATCCCTTCACCAGGATTTTTTCTCCTGGGCAGCTGAGAGGCCTCAGAAAAGAGTGAAAAAAATAATTATCTGAGATTGGGTGGGAATGTAGTCTGGAGATTGTTTACCAACAGGTGCATCTTTGATTGGTTCCATGTGAATTGTTTTTAATTAATGACCAATCACCATCAGCTGTGTTGGACTCTGAGGAGTCAGTCACACGCTTTCATTATCATTCTTGTTTAGCCTTCTGATGTATCCTTTCTCTATAGTTCAGTATAGTTTTAGTATATCATAATATAATATATCATACCGTATGTAATATAGTAACATGTAATGTAATATAATAATAAATCAGCCTTCTGAGAACATGTAGTCAAATTCTCATCTCTCACCTCTTCCTGGGGACCTCACAGCACCACACTCAAGTGTGACCTTTCCCAACCTGATGATTCAAAGAATCTATTAAATAAATGGAGGAGAAGCCCCAGCTCTGTGGTGCACAGAAATATTTGTATCAGGGATCCAGCTGAAGAGCAGGAAGGACGTATAGAGAAAATATATCAAAGACCTATCCTCATAGGTCTGAGGTCCCAGGGAAGGGGCTGATCAGTGTAGAGACACCCAAGAGGCTAAAGATGTTGGTTTTCAGCCCAAAATTTACTCAGCTTGATAATGTGGGCTCAGCACCATCCCTACCATGGCACCCAGAGGAATGGGGGCAGCAGCCCTGGAGGGGAGGCAGTGTTTTTTCCTCCTCTCCCCAAAAATGCAATTACCATTTAGGGAGTAGCAGGTTATCAAGTAATGCACATCAAGAGAAAATAATTCAGAGAAGAATTTGAAACTGCTTATTCAAACTGCCTCTTTCATTTTTATTGTTTTTATTGTAACAGGTAAGAAAAGATTATCCCACTTGCATTCTATTCAAGGAAAAGACCCAACACATTTGGTTGGATGGCCTATCAGAGACTTATGGCATTTTAAGAACCTTGAAAATGAATCACAAATGTTTGCAAAGCTGGATCTACAGAAGTATTTAACAATGTGGATCTGCTGTAGGTTTAAAGAAGGGATAGAAAATCAGAATATTTAATGAAATGTCAGGTCTCATTGCCTTTGGCAACCTTTTCCTCCTACAGTGCTCAGAGACATGACTGTGAAGACAAAACAGAGGGTGCCACCAGGTCAATGCTGAATTATTTCCAGTATGGTCTTGTCTTAACCTTTGGCCTCTGATACATATTTTCATTATGCAAATGTTATCACCAAACCTTATAGACTTAAGCTCCTTTTCTACAACAGTCAGACTTCCCCTTTGCTGTGTCAGAGAAACTAACTTAGCCTAGGTTTTGGGTGGGTATTTTTTGCCAGAGGTCCTCAAGATGAAGCCCAAGAGATGTAATTGTGATTTATTTTTCCTTTTTTCATAGAATCACAGAATAATTTGGGTTGGGAGGGTTCTCAAAGACCATCCAGTTCCAAAACCATGTCATGGGCAGGGACACCTTCCACTATCCCAGGTTGCTCCAAATCCCATCCAGCCTGGCCTTGGACACTTCCAAAGGATGTGGCATACACAATTTCTCTATGCAACCTCTGCCAATGCCTCACCACCCTCACAGGGAACAATGTGATATTTTCTTCTTTTTAAGTTTGGCAGAGCACAAAAAACAAGCAACAGAAACGTGTAAAATTTCCATCTGATAAAGGTATAACACCAACAAAAAGAAGTATATTCAAAGTTCATGCAGCCACTGCTGTGGAGTTAATATTTTACTCCACACAGGAACTTTGATGTCTGACAGCAGAGAATCTACACAATAGATAACTTTTCCTTCAAACTAACAAAAAGATTAGACTGGAAATGAAGGTTTTCCTTACCTCATGATGGAATTGTGTGTTTATGAAAAGGAAAAATTTGGATGCTGTTCCAGATTGCAAGGCAAGATGTATTTATTAACATCTGTATGGCAGTTATCTTTTGTCAAGTGGGCAGTTTTCCTTTATCTCTTCCACAATCACTCCTCCCTCCAGGGGGACATCTGCTGATAACAGCCATTGAATGTCCCTGCATGGCTGATAAGAGCTACAGCATCCCATTGGGAGATGTGAGCCCAGAGGCAGGAGCCAAGCATTCCTGCCTGGATATAATCTGGAGATTCTGGAACACCAGCACGGTTTCTCCACTGGATTCCCAGAGGAGCAGCTGCGTCTTCTTCCACTGGATCTTCAGAGGAAGAACACATCCTTCTCTACAGGATCCCTGCTCCAGCAGAACCACCCCTGACACTGCAGAAGGGCTGCAGCCACATTTCCAACGGGACTGCCACCAACACCCTGAGCCACAGGGTGTCAGATCGGGTTCTGACTTGGTCAGTGTTGTTTTGGTTTAGTGTATTTTTTATATTATCCTTTTATTTTCTTCCTTATTAAAGAACTGTTATTTCCTGCTCCCATATTTTTTGCCTGAGAGCCCCTTAATTTAAAATTTATAGCAATTCAGAGGGGTGAGAAAAGTTTACATTCTCCATTTCAGGGGAGGCTCCTGCCTTCCTTAGCAGACTCCTGTCTTTCCAAACTGAGACAGATGCAGTTTCAGCTTCACACATGATGTGCAGAAGCTCCTGATGCATTTTTGTCTGTTGCTTGCAGGACACACATTTAGTTCCAAGCTGAAGCCATTGCATTTCCATATCCCCTGTGGCGAGTCCTGTGGGAAATGAAGCTATGTGAATTCATGCTTCGGGGAATTTTTTGTGCTTCTTGGAACATTTTAAATTTCATATTCCTGGAAAGTGAGATTGTTACAGCAAACCACAGTGATAAGGGCAGATTTATGGAGACAGTGCTATACCTCCTTCTTAATACCCTTGGAGGCCAAATTCTTCTCAATGTGCTTATTCAGCTCACGAGGACCAACACTGGCATATAGAGTAATTCAGTAACTATGCAGGGGTGGTTTAGCTGCATTTCTCACTGGATTAATTTTCTGTAATTTCCAGGAAACCATGGGTTCAATACAAATGGACTTGCAAGACCTCAGTATGACGTGGTTTGTCTTTCCCGATGAACTGAGGCAGCATTTGGCTGATAAGAACCTGCCAAGAGGGATTAATGTTTTCATTAATGGATAATCAATTGCTTCCCTCTTCCAGACATGAACATGAACACAGAATCAAAGCCCCACTATTCCACTGTGCTTTGACAACATGGTGATGGATGAGACAGATTTCAGCTATTTTGCAGCATTTTGGAGAGTTATTGCTTGACAACAGGGAGTTAAACCCTGTGCTTCCCAAGCTTAATGCACAGCTTCTCCTGCAAGGAAGAGACAAAATCATCCTGTGAAAACAGTTTAGGGGTTGATTTGCATTAAACAATTCTGAGCATGTTCATGTAGTTTACAACTAACATCAATCACAGGGAAAAGATCAGCTATTGAAATGCTTGGGAAAGCTTCCACACGGAAAGCGTCTTGCAGAGTTATTGTACAGACAGACAATATGAAATTTATTTGGTTTGTGTCTTCCAAGAGACTGTCATTGATTAGTCCTCGCTGAAAGTGACAGGATTTGAGCCTCAGATCTGGACATTCTGACCACTGGGAAAGGCTTAATCTTATACTGGTAAATCCTTCCTTGGGCAGAAATGAATTATGTTCTGGAAATGTTCATTTCTCTCCACTGTGCAATGGCCATCCAAGCCCAGACACATCCTAACACATCACAGACATGAGGAGTTTGATGAGATGAATCACAGCCCACAGATCAGAAAGATGAGTTACCACAGCAACCCTCACCTAACTTACCTCTGTATTGATAAATCGATACTTATTTACTAAAACAATTACTAGTAACAGACTATATTTTAATGCCAACATATTAATACTATTTTATAATTAAATGTAGTGTATTATTAGTGACATTTTTGCTGCAATTTGTAATGCTATTAAGAAGTATTTGCTACTTAAATAACACAAAGTTTTTTGTGGGAACAGCCCCTTGGTCTTGTAAATTTCTTAACTCCTAAAATGGCATGTTCCAGGGAAATTTATTACTATCTGTTTTAAAATAGTCTGAGATCACAGATTAATTGCCCAATATCAGAGCTATCCACAGCAAGAGCCACAACTTTGGTAAAAGGTCCAACACTTGGGATTGAGGGATAATCAAGGTTGCAGTCTGTTCAACAGTGCTGGGATCCATCATTGCAAACAGAAAAGCCAGGATGCATAAACTCCACAGAGATGAAGGGAAAAGAACAAACTATTTCATCTGGCATTGCCCAGAGAAATAGCACTTGGAAAATACACACTGCTGACGTGAGATGAAGAGCTCTGTTAAGTGAATATCAACCAGCATAAGAGCAATTTAAAATAAATTAATTAAATTGTTTGACTGTCATCAGAATATGAGGGAAACTCATCCAGATAAAATGTTATATACTGATCTACAAGGTGCCATGATTGTCAAACCTTCAATTCCAGTGTTCAAGGTTCTCTGAATATATACAAAATACTCAAGAATCAGAAAGATGTGTGTTGTACACAGCCATCTGCAATATTGTAAACATTAACTCTCTTCACTGTTGAAAGAAGTAAAAACAGATTAAAGTAATTGGAAAGACATTTTTCATAAATTGAATGCTGGCACACTGAGTGTTAGCAAGATAAATTCTCTGCTCAGAGTAGCTCTCCCTGTTCTGCCCACTGATTGCCCTGAGCGGAGAGGAAACATTGTGAGATATCCGAGTGGTAATTGGCAAATTCATCTGGAATGAAAAATGCTCTGGAGCTCAGAGGAGACATCAACCCCCCAGCCCTTCCCTCCTGACTCTTCCCAGTCCTCCCATGAACACCCAGGTGGGAATGAGCAGGAATCAATTCTGCCTGCCTGGGTGGGAGCAAAGTCCCATCGATTCTCCGTGGGGTCAAGGAAAGTTGAGGCAGTTCAATATCTCTTGGAATCAACACCTCCAAATGAGGGACAAAGACCTCTCCTTCCAGCCAGCACTGATGCTGTACCTATTTTCAGCCCCGTTTTCTTGATTTGCTCAAGTTATTGCTGCAGTTAAGGGCACGAATCGGGGAACTGCAGACAAAGGAAAAGCAGCTTCAAGATTGCCATTGTATTTGTATTTACCATTAAGAGTGACTCATCTCATGAATGGGCAAGAATAAACAAACAGAGCTATATAAAGAAAAATCTGCAGTTCACCTGAGGCTTCCAAGGTGTAACAAGGTTGCTGATACTTGGTATTTTCAAGGTTAGGACTTATCATGGAAAATAATATTAATAGGGGTTGCTCCTTTTCATATCCAACAGAAATTAACAAATTTGGATTACTTCTGCAGAGGAAAAGCAAAGATGGGAGTGTCAAGCAGAAATGAAACTTTGAACTGGGACAGTCCTGGAAATCTCAGGTTGCAGAGCATTTTCTGAGGAAGGTTTCAATTAACAGAGACATTGGCAGGAATCAAGGCCATGCACTGGAGATGTAAGATGATAAATTCATGCCACAAGCTGTAGTTCTGTCAAAGCTTTCCTTAATGTGTCTGTCCCTTCACCATGCTGTGAATGACTACAGAGATTAATTGATTTTCTCCACCAGAAAAAAACCTTAAAGACTTACAGGCAGTGGAGAAAGGTCTGTGGGGCAGAATTAGGACACCTGGCTGAAAAGATAATTTTCCTTTGTTTAGGGACTGCTGGAAGGAAACTTAGCCATGGCATCTCTGATTAATATAAAAACTGTTCACTCTTGAAAGAAGCAAGAATCCATGTTCAGATCTCCATTTTTGGACACACAGAAATCTATAAATATGGAGGTAATTGTGGATACACAGCATGTGAGCTTTCAGCTCAAAGTGACCCCCACCAGTGCATTCCTTCCACTGGCCCTGCTTCCATAACTTCTCTGAATAACAGCAAAGAAACTTGATGTGGGCTTGGAAAATGTCTTGGAGGGAACCAGTTGTTCAGTTCCAACATTCTGCCCTGAAGGCACTGAAATAATGTCAGAAATAACTGATTTTGCTGACAAAAATAAAGTAGGTGCCAAAACATACCAGTAGAGCAGTGAAATGCAAATGTTGGGGACAGAGCTGAAGAGAAACTAAGCATGATTCACTCTAGATTATTTATTCTATAAATAACAATTGTTAATTGTTTCAGTCAGCATCAAGAATAATTTATTTAGTCTCTCATTATACTTTTTTTTTTAATTATAGGCACAGAGACATTAATATAGCATGGCAGACATGCTCTTAAAACTCTGTGTTTAGGTAACAGTTTCCTCACTGACCCTGAATTAAGGTTTCTAAGAGTAAGAAATAGCTTTTTCCCACTAAACTCTGCTATTAAATGGGGAAACTTGGATGACTGTGCAAGGTTTGTACAAATAAATTGTCTGTTTGTTTTGTTGGTGGAAGAACATGATCCAGACTTAGAAGCAGGGTGGCCCCTTGTAAAGGAGGAACCTGGGCTCCAGGGTGTCCTTCAGACCTCTGAGCTCTGTTACAAGTTGGGAAGACCATTTCAGAAAGGGATTTTTCTGGTCAATCTTTATCATACCTCTCTTGGAGGCCGTAGAGAATTCTCATCCCACCTCTCAGTGGGTTTAAGGTTATCTCAGGAGCATTTCTGATCCTGCAATGAATCATGTGCAGCCTGGACACCACCATCATTCCATCTGTGGAGGTGTTGCTTTCTTTCACAGGGCTCTCAAGGCATTTATTTGGGTTTAAGTTGTGGCCACTGCTCTCTTCACAGAGAGCAGTAGGCAAAACTCTCCCCCAAGATTTTTCCTGGGAAAGGCAGTGAGAAGCTCAGAAAGTAAGAGAAAACAATTCTTATCTCTATTCACTATTCCTGTTGTTTAGCACATGTAAAATGTGTTATAAAAATTGTTTACCCAAAGTGATTTGTTAATTAGACAACAATGAAAATTGTTTTAATTCCTTAACCAGTTAAATCCATGTGTGTCATGACTGTCTGGAGACAGTCACAAGTTTTTCTTTAGTATCTTTGTAGTAAAATATCTCTTTAATATAGTTTTAGTATAGTATATAGTATATGGTATATTATATATTATATTATATATAGTATATAGTATATTATATATAGTATATTATATAATATGTATATTATATAATATATATTGTATATTGTATCATATTGTATAAATTAATAAAACATTTATACAACCTCCTGAATCATGGAGTCAGAGCACATTATTCCCTGGCTGAGGGATCACCTGTTTGTACAATATTAAGTTGAACTTCTGTAGCTTTGAGTAAGCTGCTGGTTGCTCTGCCTGTGGTGCCTCTAGATGTCCAAAAACAAAAATCTGGGAGCTGCTGTGGGTAGGGGTGTCCATCACCAGAGCAACAGAGATGAAGTTGCACCTTCACTGACAGATGAGGGTTTGAATTCGCAGAGCTGGGGCTGAGCAGTGCTAGGGTGTTGATTTACTCTTTGGCTTAAGTCAAAGAAATAGGAATGTGGGAAATAGTAAAGGTAAAAAGATTTCCAGAAAGGTGTAAAAGCAGGCCTAAGAAACAGAAAGAACAGAGAACTACCTGTAACTGCAAAGTCTGAAAGCAGAAAAAGTTACAATGGGACAGCAAGCAAGGACATGAATCAATAGCTTGAGTTTTAGGCTTGGCTAAGACAGACCTTAAGACTGCAGGAAAATATTTTAGCAAGATAGTTTTAAGCTTAATAATTGTGTATTGTGTATTGTCAATAGAAAGAAGGCAAGCAAGCATTGTGTGGAGCAGGTGTGCATGTACTTTTAGTAATTGGCTAAAACAATTGTCTCTAAGCTTTAGCAAGATGCAATTGGCTAGAAAGTTTTTTAAATATTCTGTAACAAAGAAATCTTTAGCTGCTGCTGTATGTGAGTTTTGCCATCTTCCTCTTGTTTCAACCATATAATGAGGCTGATGCTGCAAATAAAACTCCAGGAATACACTCCAGCAATCCTGTCTTTTTGTGGAAAGAAACCTCCCCAACACATGGAACGTGCCAGCTGGATGTTCAGGTGGACAACACACCCCCAGGGCAGGTGTGACAATGCAGGACAGGCCCAGGCTGGTATTGTATTTGCTGGGTGCCCTGTGGCAGGAAGGAATGAATCTGACTCCATGTTCTCAGAAGAGTAATTTATTTTAAGATATTATATTATATTAAAGAATAATAAAATGTACTATGCTAAAGCATACAGAAAGGATACTTACAGAAGGTTAAAAATATTAAAATAAAAACTGGTGACTGTCTCCAGAGTCTCGACACAGCTTGGCCCTGATTGGCCAAAGAGTGAAAACAACTCCCAGCAGAATCCAATGAAACAATCACCTGTGGGTGAACAATCTCCAAACACATTCCACATGGGCACAACACAGGAGAAGCAAATGTGATAAGAATTGTTTTCCTTTTCTCTGAGGCTTTTCAGCTTCCCAGGAGAAAACTCCTGGGCAAAGGGATTTTTCCAGAAAATGTGAATGCCACAGGCTGGCACTCTCTTCACTTCCAGCTTCACAAATTCTTTCTTCAACCTCACCAGACCTCAACAGAGGAATCACAGAACCCTAGAATGGTTTGCATTCAAAAGGACCTTAAACCTCATCTTATTCCATCCCCTGCCATGGACAGGGACACCTTCCACTAGATCAGGTTGTTCCAAGCCCCATCCAACCTGGCCTTGAATCCAATCCTTCCTGCTTTCCTCCTTCAGCTGTCCAACAGCTGGAGCATCTCCACAGAGTCCCTGAGCCCCACCTTTACCCCTCTGCAGGAGTCCCAGCAGTGAAGTCCCTCTGTCCCCATCCCGTGTCCACTCCTGTCCCTCCTCAGTGCAGCCCACACTCCGCCTCAAGCCAGCAGCATTCCTGCTCAGCAAGGTGTGATTCAGGAGCAGGATAATACAGTAGGTGTTAAACGACAGCCCCATTTTGTACTGGGGGAAAATGGAAAGCCAGTTGTTCTTCACACAGCAGCCTCAATAGGAGCAGATAATTAACAGGTCTGTCTGTCAGCAAAAACCTGATAAACAACCTGTGCTACCCACAGATTTCTGTTTTTAGGCCTCCCTTGTGATTAAGGTGGAGGTATATGTACAGAAGAAAGCACAGATATAAAGATACACTTTTAACAACCAATACTGACTTAACACCAAAAAGTTGATATTACCTTTGAGAAATACATTTCTGTGTTTTCAAATGCTACATTCAGTCAGGAATTCATATTTTAACATTCAGGAAAGTATTACAAATTATTCAAGAGGAGGAAAGCATGCCCTACACTGAGAAGGTCCATTGGTGTAGTTGCTGCCTCTCCTCTACCAAAACCTTGCCACACAATTTCAATGCACCACTTAAACCCTTCACCCTATTTATTTGGGATCTTTCAGCTGAGATTGAATTAGAAGAAAAGGTTACTCTAAGAATTGCTTTACATTGTGCTTGTGACACTTCGAGAACACATCCTAGTTTAAGCCTAGCATTGCCTAATCAATATTGAATCAAAGGCTGAATAATTGCTTCAATCCACATTTTAAAATTAACCTCAGCTATCAGCTAAGCTCTTTGGACTAGAGATGGAACAAAATATGCCTGCATTGCCCTCAAAACGTTCAGGGTCCTTTCTGCAGAGCATTAAGATGAAGATAATACTGAATATTCATGCTTCAGAGTTCTGAGTCTCCTGGGGGAGTTGAGCAGGATTTGAATTTCCCTTGGCAGCACCTGGGGCAGATCCATTTGTGTGTGTGTGCCTTGCTTTGGCTGGGTTTCATTCCCACAGCTGGAGGCAGGGCAGGAGCAGCACAGGTCAGTGTGCACCGAGGCAGGCAGGGAACAGCTCCTGCTCAGAAATTCCACTTACACCTGTGCTCACAGCAGGCACCAGGCTGGGAGTCAGGAATACTGTTGGGGGGAGATGAAACAGGAAAGCCTTGTAAATATGATTGCCTGGCAAAAGATTTTGAGAATATAGAAACTATAAGTGAGATTGAAATGAAAGCAAGTTTTGAGATCCCTTAGTTACAGAACAACTGGCAAACAATGGTGCGGCCACCTGAAGGTAATCCCCTTTTGATAAAACAACACCCTCTGCTTGCAGACAGGCCCAAGGGTCAGAGCAGACCCTGCTGGCTTGGCAGAAGGGGTCCAAAGAGCAGTTTTTAGGGTTTAAAATGTAACACAGTATGGTAATGTAATGATTCTTACAGGCTGCATGTAAATGCTATAGGATTTGTATCTTGTACTAGATTGGTTAGTGAGAATCAGCATATTCAACACAGAAGATTTATTGTATTGTAAGGGCAACCTCGCTCTCTTACCCTCTCATCCTCTCTCTCTCTCATTCTCTTTACCACTGTCTCTCTCTCCTCTCGGGCCTGCTCTGAGCTGTGCCTGGCAGCTCCCAGCAGGGCCCTGCTCCCAGGCCCTTTGCAATAAACCCCAAGCTCCTGACCTGGCTGCAGAGATCTCTCGTCTCCTTCCGTCCTGACCATCCTACCCCCCAATACTCCTACAGGATACATCACAGGGATTGCTGCCATCCACTCCTGGAGCCTTTTTAATCTGCCAAGGCCCCACCTGGCATCCGCCACCAGCCTTCTTCTAAGCTACAGGCCCTGTGTTCTTCCACACCCACAGCACCTTGTGAGGAATGAAATGAGAAACGTCTCATGCTACCAGACCAACACAGTCCTGGAAATCATGGGGAAGGGCAGGCAGGTGCAAACTTGTTTATTTTTTCACAGAATCACAGAGTTATTAAGGTTGGAAAAGCCCTCCAAGACCATTGAGTCCAACCTGTGACCATTCCCCACCTCGTCACCAGCCCAGAGCACCCAGTGCCACATCCAGGCATTCCTTGGATGGGATGGGGATTCCTCCAACATCTCTCTAGGCAGTCACTTCCAATGCCTGGCCATGCTTTCCATGAAGAAATTCCTCATGATGCCCAACCTGAGCCTCCCCTGGCACAGCTGAGGTTGTTTCCTCTTGTCCTCTCACGTGTTCCTAGGAAAAGAAGCTGACCCCCATCTTGCTCCCCTACAACTCTGCTCTGGACAGCAGTGTTGTTATGATGTTTTGCACCTGTGTAAAAGATTACCCAGTAGACCTCATGTTATTCATGATAAATTTCGGTTCATTTTGGCAATTCTCCAATACTTGAAAAAAAAAAAAAACAACAAACAAACGCATTCCATCCCTTTGAGCAGATCTAAACGTTTCAGCCTAGTAGTGAGCTGGTGTTTTCATTGGTGCTGTCATTTTTCCCAGTCTCTGAGACACCACAGGAGGCCACAGGCAGAGGTTCTGGTGCTCTTCCCATCCTTCCCTTTGGGAATTCAGCACAGAGCAGCGAGTGGAACCATTATCTCCAAGGATTTTGGTTTCCCTTCAAAACTCTCCCTTTGCCTGACATGTGTCCATATTCCCTCCCTAACATATGTTACTAAACTGTGAGTGGGCTGCTAAAACCATGCTTTACCATTCCTTTCATTATGCATACCTACAATGCAGCTGATTTTACCTAAAATACCCCTTTCTAAACTACATATTTAATATTTATTGCCTGGGTAGGTGAACTGATGAGCAAAAAAGTTTTGGATTATTGCTTATTTAAAATATTTATGTCAGATGAGCTGCAATAGTTATACAGACACCATATTTAGTGCATTTTAGGTAATTTTCAAATAGTATTCTTCTCTCAAGGAAAAATTTCCAAGTAAGTGACAATTAACTCCAAAGGAAATCTTGTATTTAATTCTATCCTTAGTCACTAGACAACTCAATACATCTTTAAATCCACTAAACATTGAGTGTTTGAGGGTGAAGCTTTGCACCACCTCAGGTTAATCAATTACCAAGTCCATCTTGCTGTTTTGACATTTTAAAACCTTGTAACCTCTGCACTAATGAGAATTTCACTGTTATTTAACTGAAAAAAGGTGATGCATAGCTACCATGTAAGTTAAACAGACGTGGCACAGCACAAGATGCAGACAGGGTGTGAGGATGAATATGTATATGCTACTTAATTCACAGACACCTAAATGTGAATCTGCAGATTGAAGGGAAGAATTCTCCTGTAAAAAAACACCAAAATATGCCACCAGTTTTTAACGAGCACAAGAAGATTACTTTGATTTCCTGCTGTATATGACTGATAGAACTGTGATCCAAAGCAGAAACCTTTAATCCTTGCTCACCCTCAGCACACATGGGCACACCAGAGGGCAGAGACTTCTCCTCTCTGATACACAGAGGAAAATGTTCTTGCCATCAGGATGTTAACCCAGGACAGGAGAATCTTGTTTTTAATTCACTCCTCAATCTCAGTAAAGCACCTGGTAGGTTACTGAGCACCAGCTTCATTACTCTCTTGAAACCAACAGACAAAAAAAACTCCCTTCTGTCTTCAAGAGCTGTTGCCATGATAAATGTTTTTAAAGTTACAGGCAGTTTTGTAATAGATATTCCCTACAGTGATTTCTGACAAATCTGCTAAAGATGAGGGTAGATGAGCAACTGCAGGACAACCATTCATAATAAATACACCTGTTCATCCAGAAATATCTTTTTATATTCTGCTATAAACCCAGAAGTCATCATACAACTCATCCCTAAAATTTATCAAGTTGGAAAGCATTCACAGAGCTCTGCAGGCAGACAGAATATGTAAGTACAAAAAGGAGGTTTCTTCCTAAATACAAAACTAAATGGTCAGAAGCAGCATGAACTCATCCTCATCTTTTTGTTTTCAATGATGTTCCAAAGGAGAACATGAAAAATTAAGTGGTATAGATCTTTTTTCAACAGCAGGTTCTCAGTTTTCCTATAAAATTAATATATTCTCTCAAATGCTCTTCAAATACTTTTTATTGATGGGGAATTTTTCTGACTGTATTGATTTCCGAGGCAAAGTCTCTTGGGATTTCTTCAGTAACTCCAAAAAACGAGCATCAATGTGATGGGTGAATTGGCTGAATCCTAACCAGGAATCAATGTCTTCCTCTTCTGAAATGGAAGAGTAGCAAGGCAAAATTTGCATTTAAATCCTTCTGTTGTAGTCTGTTTTACCTAATTTCCTTTTTTTTTTGTTTTCAGAAGAGCCTTAGTAATAAAAGTGGTTGATGTTTGCTTTGCAGACTTATTGATGTTTCTACAGGTTTCTCAAAATGAAGGAAAATGCCCAAGCAAGTCTCATTTCCTATTCAGAGGACTTAAAATCTGAGGGAATTTTGACATCACCATGGCAGTGACCAAACACTACAACACATACTGGGAGAACCTTGAAGATGCTCAAAATTTAACTGGTTCTGGCCATGAGCTGCCAAGTGTGCAAATTTCAAGTTCTTCTTTGAGTGAGGCTGAAGTAGAGAGCTCCAGACTTCTTCCCACCCCAAATTCTGCAGTAATTCAGGAATTTGGGCACACCTGGCCTTCAAGAAAGCCTTGTGCCAAGTGCCATTTGAGAAAGACCCCAAATCTCCTGAGGTGCTGGTGAGTGGCTCTTTGTAGTGGCATCAGAAAGCAGAGGGTGATGGATGTGCACAGACCAGGGGTCAGGAAAACTTTCCCCAGATGCTGTGGGGCAGGATGGTTTTCCTCACTGCCACTTTCCCTTCAGGCACAGTGTTAGGAAAAGTTTCTGTTGTGGAGGTACCTGTGGAGCCAAAACACATTAATCAAACCTGAGGAAAGCAGATTTTATCCCAGCACCTCGTCATCTTTGTGCTTCATTGCCCCAAGCCTGTTGTTAATGTCACCTCTAAAATCCCATTAAAAATGGACCCCTTCAGGGCCTGGGTTAGGTCTCTTCAGAGCTAACCAAGCACCCTTTGGAATGCTGTACAAATACTCCTATCAGACCTTGAATGAAAAGTTAATAAATTCAAAAATTGTCCTCTGTGGAGCAAAAGGGGAGCAAAGGCAGCAGCCACTTAAAGCAAATCATAATTCACAATCTGCAAATATGCAACATTAAGCACAGCCATATTTTAAATAGCAAGAATTACTTTGCAGGGTTGGAGAGGTTATAAACCACTTCTATTTGTATTTCAGGAGCACTTACAATGGTTTGTTTTGAAAGCTTTATATTATCTTGAAAAATCAGCTCAGAAAAAGACATTGTTTTGTCATTGTCACCGCAATGATGGCACCAACTTGTCTGTCTCTGGGCTTTGTTCTCTTTATTGAGAAACAAAGATCCCACATATTTTATTCTTTCTCCTCCTACAGGCACTGAGTGGGGTGCAGCTCTGCCAAATGGGAATGGCAATTGCTCTAAAGAAATTAGAAGCTCTCAAAAAGCATCCAGAAATATTCTTCTGACAAAGCAGGACCTTACCCTGTCCCCAAATTCCTCTCATCCCTGGTGCTTTGCTTTGAAGCCTGCAAGTGGAGGCTTCTCAAGCATCCTTGGATGCCTGAAAATTCCGGATACCTGCAGGAGGAGTGTTCAGTGATCCTGAGCTTGCCCCCCTTTGGTTGTTTTCTTTAAAAATCAGAGTGTAGTGAAGACAGCAGCTGACACAGAGCTGTGGATCAGGCTGTGATTGCTGGCAAGCTTCTTTGGTCCTGCATTCTTAAAATATTGACCAACAGCAGCCTTTGCATCTTGTGTATGAGTTGTAATTGATTCATGTGCTTCTCTGTCGCCTTGGCAAACTTTTAATCCAAGGTCAAAGCTATTTTATTATGATTATCTTCAGTCTCCAATACCTTCCAAGTGTTTCGAGCTCTCATGGGGAGAAGAGCTAAAATACAATTTCTAAAAGTTCATAAAATTGCTTATGAAAATAAACAGTCAGAATTAATCTTCTGTCACAAAATATTCCTTTTAATCCACTGGTGTCCTGGAGGACAGAAGGAGGTTCCTGGAGGAGGGTTTGTCCCCATGGACACAGCTCACAGGAACTTTTTGAACTTTGCTGTCTTGAAAATATCCAAACCCCTTCTAGCTAAGGTCAAAGCACGCAAATCCACTTATTTTCCCCTTTCTCTTCTGTAGCAAACAGCATAAAAATTTCATCAGTTCTATCCCCTTTCAGCTTTGCCTTCTAGAAATAATATTTAAAAACTCCAACCCTCTTCGGCTTTGCATTTTATCAATTGTATTACCCAAGGGAGGGATTGATGATGACCCAGCCTGGGGAAAATGAAGAGCACGTGGATGTTTTCTGCACTTGAAAGAGCTCCTTAAATTGGCAGCCCTGGGACATGGATTTCCAAAATGCCATCCCTTGGAGCAGACCAAGTTAATCTGACAGATTTGGAAAGTCTCGTATCAGCTGGGACATCATCTGCAATATCCCTGACAAAAACACCTCCCACTCAGCACAGAGTTTGGCACTGGTCAGTAGGAATTGCTTTTGTGGGCCAGAAGAAATCTGACAAATTTTCAGATTAAAAAAAAAATACATGTGCAAACAACTAAAATTTGTTGGTTCTGGAATATCAAACTTGAAACCTCCAAGTTTCAAACAAATGTTCAAATAAACATAATTAAAGGCTCATTTTTTTAACTTCTGATTTTTTCTTCTTTTTTTTTTTTTTTGTATTTCAGGAACTTTACATTTGAAAGGATCTGGAATTGGACTTCAGGCCTGGAAACTGGGTACTTAGAGCACTTAAATCTCCAAATCCAGCGTGCCAGATTGAATTCACAGAAACGGGAACCTTCCCCTTCCAAAATCAGTTCAGCTGGCAAGATGTGACACTGAGGGAAGATGTGCCTGAAGGAAAGGAACCTTTTCCTGGGGAGGGTAAGAATCACTGTCCAGCACTGGAAGAAATGGTAACAGCTCAGTGGGGTCTTCCACTGGTGTCAGGGTTTCAAAGATGGGGTGAGGATGGAGGGAAGGACACTGGACAGCAGATTGAAGAGAACCAGCCACAGAGCAGGAACATCATTGCTTCCAAGAAAATTCCCTGGAGACTTTAAAGGATTCCTATGCTTAATTTTATCCCAGTTCTTAAAAGCAAAGGTTGTGGACAGACTGGAAGCTCTGCCTCCAGCTCCTGATTCAGACACACAGCCATGAAAGGCTGCACTGCTTTGGAATCATAAAACCACAGAATGGTTTGGGTTGGAAGGAACCTTAAAGATCATCTTGTTCCACCCCCTGCCATGGGCAGGGACATTTTCTGCTATCCCAGATTGCTCCAAGCCCTGTCCAGCCTGGCCTTGGACACTTCCAGGGATCCAGGATCAGCCACAGCTTCTCTGGGTACTCTATGCCAGAGCCTCACCACCCTCACAGGGAAGAATTTCTTCCCAGTAACCATTCCAAACCCATTCCTTTCCAGTTTGAAGTCATTCCCCCTTTTCTTGTCCCTCCATCCCTTGTCCCAAGTCCCTCTCCAGCTCTCCTGAAGCCCCTTCAGGCACTGGCAGGAGCTCTAAACTCTTCCTGGAGCTTTCTCTGCTCCAGGTGAACACGCACAGGTCTCCCAGTCTTTTCTCCTAGGACAGATGTTCCATCCTTCTAATAATTGCTGTGGCACTTCTTTGGGCCTGCTGCAACTAAAAGAAGAACATGGACACTGTGCTCACAGCCATGGGGACACCAGCTCTGTGTCCCCTTCACTAGAGACACCTTTTGCAATCCAGCCCAGCTACCACTGCTGGTTCAGAGTTTGCTGCTCTCATCTTGTCTTGGGCTGGGGGTGTGTGCTCTATTCCCATCTGTCAGAGGTGGGGCAGTTCTCTTCTGTTCATTGGGCAGTTTGCTTTATGTCTTCCACAACCAATCCTCCCTCCAGGAGATCTCTGCTGTTCATGGGCCATTCATTATTAATTATCTTCTGTTCATGGCCAGTGAGTGTCCCTGCATGGCTGATCCAATTCCAGCATCCCATGGGGAGATGCTCTGCCCAGGGGAGGAGCCAAGCATTCCTACCTGGATACAATCTGAGGTTTGGGACAGCACAGCAGCCTTTGCCCCCTGCATTGCCAGAGGAGCAGCTTTCTGCTGCCCTGCATTGCCAGAGGGAGCCCAGGCCCATCTCCAGCAGCCCTGGAGCTGCAGAGGAAAACTCCCCCCTTGTGCAGGACCCCTGCTGCAGCAGAGCCACAGCTGGCACTGCAGGAGGGCTGAGCCCCCATGGGATGGGGCTGTGCCCCCACCCTGACACACAGGGGGTCAGCTCCTGCTCTGACTCTGGCAGTGGGGTTTTTTTGTATTACTGCATTTTAATTTTACTTTTTTTTTTTTCTCTAACAAACAACTGTTATTCCTGTTCCCATATCTTTGCCTGAGAGTCCCCCTTAGTTTCAAAATTATAATAATTCAGAGGGAGGGGGTTTACATTTTCCACTTCAGGGGAGCTCCTGCTTTCCTTAGCAGACACCTGGCTTTTCAAACCAAGACACATCTACAGAGATGCAGAGCCTGCAGTGCAGTGTGCAGCCATTCCTGGCTGGCTCCTGGGCTGCTCCACAGCTGCTCTTTCATCTGAGGAAATGGAGCAGCTCCACAGCTCTCACTCTTCTCTTTGACCTGGAGTTTCTGCAGCATCGTGAGAGCTGAAGGTCACAGAGCCTCTGGGCTTGTGGGTGGGCAGATGTGCAGCCAGGACACATCTGTTTGAGCTTCTGGGTGCTCTGGGGGCTTTGCTGGAGGTTTCAGAGGAAAGATCAGAGAGGAGGCAACACCAACACCAGATTAAAGGAAAACCTGTGCTCACTTAAAGGTCAGCAGTACATTAAAGTTCCAAAAGCTACTCAGAGACGTCTCTCACTGATAGACACGTTATTGATGCACTCAGGGGAGGACTCCAGTGCCCTTCCTTAAGCTGTGTCTGTGCCTAGGATGATGGAAAATCTATTCAATGGACAGAATTGAGGTATTATTTTTAATTCTTCCTTTAAAAAAGAAAAGAAAAGGGAAAATGAAAGATTGCTGCATGTCTTTGAGCCAGAGCCACCTAATTCATGCAGACAGTCTCCATGGCAGGGCAGCATCATGGGAAGATTGCAAAGCTTCTTCCTGACCTTTTTCAGCCTTCCTCTTCCCTATCTTTTAATCTCAGACTCCAAACATCTCCCCATCCCAATCTATCCCCCTTGGATACACACTTTGTTCTATTTCTGACTACTACAGACATTCTATTTCAATATTCACTTGCTTGGAATAAAATGCTTCAGTTCTTTCAGGCTTTCCTCATTGGGCATGTTTTTTTAGGAACTACTCTGTATCTTAAAAAAGTAATTTTCTCCAAGATAAGAGCTTCTGAATGTGTTGTTTTCCCTGTAGACACCTAAATAGCACCACAGAGCACAACCTCTTAATGCTGACTTCCTTTCAGAAACTGTTCTATCTAATTAGTGGCTCACCAGAGACCTTCCTAAGCCAGGCATCCATCTAAGGAAAAATTGCTTATGATTGCTATGGACTGAAAAACCCAGAAAGCCACAAGAAGAAAGGAAATTTTCTGGCTAATAATGTGTCCTCACGAGACCAAGTGTAGCTCCATTCTCTGAAACCACTGAAAAGGCACTGAATTAAGCTTGGAAACTGAAGGGAGTTCATCTGGAAGTGACTGGAGGAGGAAAGGAAGAGGTCTGGTCAGCAGAGGTTTTTATGAAGAGTTTCCACCCCTTAAAGCACAGTGTAAGATCTCCCTATTTAACCTTCTCAGTTCTTCAGGTCTGAAATTTGCCATCTTTGCACATAACTTGCTGAATAGTGAGTGTTATTTTGGTGATCCTGATGTTGCTCCTCCTTGATTTCTGGAAGAGTTTTGTAACTCCACAATACTGAAATACAGGAAGGACCCAGAATGGTAACAGCACTGCTTGTACTGTGTAGTTTTGCTTGATTTTTCACTGTGTTCTTTTTCCAACAGAAAAGAGACTAATTAGCCTCTCTTTTGTATGTGTGCTCTTTGCACTCACTTAAGGAAAGAAACATCATCAGCTACAACTTCATCAGCTCTTCCCCAGCTGCCCACTTCTCAGCCTGCTTGTTATTTCTTACCTCATTAGCCTTTAACCTGAAGATAAAAGTGTTTATTGATTTATTTGTTTATTTGATTATGGAAGGCAAATTATTTCTGAACCTGGTTTTGTGATTGGTAAAAGATCTGCGACAGGAAAAAAAAGGTGAGATTAGTATAAGTGTCCTTTCCAAAAAACAAGGGATCTTCACAACGAAAAAATCCCAAATTAGCAGCATTTCTCCACAGTGGCAAAGTGTGAGAGTGCTGACCCTGCCATGAGTCAGAGTGTCTGAATGGGCATAAATCACAGAGGGGGTATTGATTGACTTCAGTCACGCTGCATAATTCATCAGTTGAGCAGCTTATCATGCACTGCCCCTGGACAGCACAGCACTTCCCGCAGCCCTGCTCACACAACCTGAGATTTCATCATTTCAGAGCCTCAGGGCAGTTTTGGCCAACGTGTTCCTTCCCACTGCAACAGGGTGAAGGACATGGGCACACGGATCTGCTGTGGCCCAGATGGGGACAAGTGAACCATGAAATGAAAGTAATTGGAATATATATGGCCATAATTCCATGAAGTTAGGCTGGAATAAAAGCAACAATTTTAGAGTTTTTCTGTGAAGCATAAACTAACTTTGGCTTGACAAAGTGGAATTAAATGAATGCTGGAATGTCCTTTTTTTTGTTATATGCTCCAGCATTACATTATTTTGTCAAGACAGAGTTTCTTTATTGAAGAAGTCCTTAACAAAAAGAGCCAGAGTCTACAACAGCAGCCCAGATTTATGGACTGAACTGAGAGGTCCTTGAATTTATTTACATTACTCTTCCCTGTAAAATCACTGGAGGAAGTCAGACATCTCCAGAGACTTTGCTCGGAGAAGGGGCCAAATAAATCACCTGCCAGGGGGCTTTCTGTAGGGATAAAAAAAAAAAAAAAAAAAAAAAAAAGGAGATCAGCTTCCAAATTTAGGCATCTAATTTTAGACCTGGAAAGTGAAAACCAAATCATTTTCCTTGTTAGTTTCCCAGAGTAACTTATCACTCTGCAATGAATTTCATGGCTCCCTGCAGAGCATTCAGGTAGTTAAAGCTGAGGGCAGCTGGATGAAAATGAAAAGTCTTGGCATTGGGAAGAAAAGAGAACAAAGTACTGAAAGCAAAGAATGAATGAAGATATTCAGGTCTTAACTGCCTTTAAACTGACAAGTACAACTCAAGAAAATAATAGGAATGTCCTTAATTCACACCAACCTTCTAGTTGGCCTGATTTTCTCTGATTTTCCTTCAAATGTGAACAGAAGGAGTCAAAGAATGTTTTTAAAGACAAAGTGTGGATGAGGTACATGACCTCCTGTTCCAGCAGTTGTTTTCCAGCACACAAAGTCAGAGTTGCAGTGACACTGGTCAGGTGAAGCCTAAGAGCAGCCTGAAGTTGAACTTGTGGATAATTGGGTAAGAAAACAGGGACAGGGATAAAACAGGGCTTGCATGAAGCTCAGTCAGTGTAATTGAATTGAACAGTAGTTATTAAAAGTTCTCTTTATTCATCCTTGAGTTAAATTCCTCTCTAACTCCAGTGGCAAGCTCCAAGTCTCACAGATTTGTGAGCAAGTATGTAGAACATATTTATTTTAATATTTCTGGATGGACTTCCAGAGACCCAGTGTTTCCTACACAGGCACACTCAGACCTCAGAGCCTTTGGATTTGCCATCACTAACACTTCATTTTCTTCCTTCCAAACCATACCCAGCATTATTGCAATGAAGGTGTTAATGTTGCACACTCCTGCTCAAAAACTGAATTTAAACAGGGAAGCTTTCAGACCAACAAGAAGCCTTTTTAACCTGGATACAATCCACAGCACATTAAAAGTATGAAATACAGTCACTTTTTAACAGTTCAGGGGTTGTGCACTGGAATAATTCCTTGAGTTTTCAAACAGTGTCCGTACCCTGCAGCCTGCTTCAAATGCCCATTCCTGAGGGCTGTGTTTGAGATAGGAAACAGAATTAATGATGTGACAATATCAAATATTTGCTGTGCCATGCTAAGGAGACCTCTAACTTCACACAGTAGTGCTGACTTAGCCAATAGCAGCAACAAGAGCAAGTTAAAACAATCTTAGACTTGTTTTTAAACTTGGAATTACTTTTGGAATAGAAGTGCAGCCTGAGGCAGTTTTATGCTCTGGTTCACTCATTTTCTTAAACCATATTTTGTATCTCAGTTTATTTTACAAGTTGTGGATTTTTCTAACCATATGACAGACTCATGCAGAAAAGACTGCACAGACTATGAAAGACAAGAACACATCTTGGCAAACAGTGAAACTCTTAATTCCCAAGGAAAAAAACCAGAAAATTAAATCACATTTGCAAGAAGCATATGGAACAGATGAGGGCAGATTTCTAAGTTCCTTGTACACAATCAGTATGACTTTAGTCTTGTGTCTTCATGGTCTTGAACAAAACCTTTCAGCAAGATACACTCCAGTGAAGATGGAAACAGCATGAGTGATCCCAAACACAAAATGCCAAAGGGGAGCTGTGTTTGTTTCTGCTCTCTCCCACTTAATGAGCAGATTTCCACAGCTACCAGGTGCCCCAATGCTCATCCCAAAGCTTCCCTGAGTGAAGAGACAATTAAGGCAACAGCTGGGTGCTGCAGTGTGTGATGTTCTTATTCTAAAATGGAGATTTGGAGAGAGGTTATGCACAGCAGAAGATAAACTCAAGATTTTATAGATAGATAGATAGATAGATAGATAGATAGATAGATAGATAGATAGATAGATAGATAGATAGATAGATTTATGTATATATATATTTTTATAGATATAGATATATAACTTTTTGTTGTTTTTCAAATAAACTTGTGTCCTGTTTGTAGCAACTTGAAGCTGCTGATAGGAAATTTCCTTCTGTCTTGATGGTTCTCCTAGTGGATATTCAGGTAATCCCAGCCCAGGTCTCAGAGGGAACATACTACTACACACAGGAATTCCAGGCTGGAGCCATGAATTCAATCCCAGAGCAGTTAAACTGATAGTTTTGCTGAGAGTCTTCAAATCTGTTCAAGAGATCTTGAATTCCAGTTAACCATCAATCCCACTTGATGTCAATCCTGAAAGAGAAACAAGATCTTGTCCAAGCAGATCCATGAGTCTGCCTGAATTTCACAGAATCCCAGGATGGGTCAGGCTGGAAGAGACCACAGAGGTCACCTGGTCCCAGCCCCCTGCTCAGGCAGAGCACAGGGCACAGGGTTGTGTCCAGATGCCTCTGGAATATCCCCAGTGAGGAGACTCCACAGCCTCTCTGGACAATCTGTTCAGTGCTCTCAGTAAAGAAGTTCTTCCTGATGTTCCTCACCATCCCTGGATGTTTAACAAAGCCTGGATGTGGCACTCAGTGCCAGGGTTTAGTTGAGGTGTTGTGGCTGGGTTGGACTGGATGATCTCAAAGGTCTCTTCCAACCTGGTGGTTCTGTGGATTCTGCGAATTCAGGTGGAGCTCCCTGGGTTCAGTCCCTACCCCTTGCTCTGGTGCCATTGCTGGACCCTGGAGCAGAGCCTGGGCCCTTTTCTGACCTTCCCTGCACCCAGGGACACACAGGGACACACAGGGACACCCAGGGCTGAGGGCCCATCTCATCTGGGGCTCCTCTCCAGGCTGAACAGCCCCAGCTCCCTCAGCCTTCCCTGGGCAGGGAGATGCTTCAGTCCCTTCATCACCTCTGCAGCCCCTGCTGGCCCCACTCCAGGAGCTCCAGGAGTTTTGCTCTGAGAGTTTCCTTACCCACCAAAGGCTGTGGAACTGCCCTGGTCTCTGCTGTCATGAAGGGATGTCTCAGGGGGTCACTTCTGGGGCCACGTTGCTCTTGTAGACTTTTCTGTGAGTTTACCTGATGGACAGAAGTGATGTCTGCAGATGACAGCACGAGATCTCCAAAATCTGCCAGAGAATTCTGCATTTTACCAGTCATTTTCTACTCTGAAGGATGTTCTGCATGTCTGTCTAATTATAGCAAAAACTGTACAGATTGTGTCAGAACTGCCCACTATTATCCAGGCTGTACCAGCCACAGCTGACAAAATATGCACATCCCCTAATTAGGAACATTTTAAAACTGACTTACTTAAATTAAGAAAACCTCCCAAGCTTCACTTTTTGACAAGTTACTCTGAGATTCTCAGAGGAGGAGGAGGAGAAGGACAGCAGGAATATTTTCGATTTCTTCCCTCATTTCCTACCTCTACAGAGCACTAAAATAAATTACAATGTGCAAACAATACGTCAGAAAGAAAGGCTTTGGCTTGACAGATTGCAGGGCACAGCATTAAATATAATTGTGTTGTTCTGGAGATCTGAAGTACAAAATGTAACACACTTTAAATGCTTTGTTATTCTTGAGATCTCCAAATGTTTGGACACCCCAGGTGATAGCTTAATTCCTTCACCCATTGATGTCACTTTGTAAGAGAGCAGAACACAGCTTTGCTAATGGTACAGGAGGACTTCTAGCTTGATTTTCCCAAATTTCAGTCTGTGATGGGGATAATGTGAAAAAAGGCAGTAATTCCATCTGGATTCCTTATCTACATATCACAGCTCCCTGTCATTTTGTGGTGACAAGTGCACTTTGTGAGGTAGACACTTTTCCAAGCACCTGCAATTCTGCTCTCCAACCCTAGTTTGAAAGTCTTTACTTCCATCAGCTGCAACTTGATGATGAAGAAGGAGTAAATTCTGCACCTAAGAGGATCCTATGCAATCCCAGGCTCCTTGTGTATGTTTTCTAATACACCAGGGCCAAAAACTAAATTGAATAATTGAGCTCTGTTGTGAAAAATGAGTCATTTATGATTGGCTTTTCACAAATATTGAAATGAATATTCTATGTGTTATGTTAGAAAGTTATGCTGTATTTATTTTCTTAAGTAGTGTGTTAAATATAGTTTTAGGTTATAACATAATGCTAAAATAGAAACTATGCTATGTAAGTTTTTTTTTTTAAAGAAAGGACCCGCACTAAGATAGCAGCCACAGGACACCTGAATCTTTCAGAGAAAAAGAATTTATTGCTCCATTATCAAGTTCTTCCCACCTTGCTCAGCCCTGAAGATGCCAAAGAAGCTGACACTGACCAGACAGAATCCTGTGTTTGAATGGAATTTATGCATCATGTATGAGGTGAATAAATATGCAACAGGTTATTGTTTTTAAGGGTTAATCCTCTGTTAATGTGGAACCTTTTTCGGGCTTATTTCGCCCAGAAAGAGGTACCCGGGTTCTCTGAAACTCTTTGTTTTTATTGTCTCGTATTGTCCTAAATCCTAATTTCCAAATTTTTATTACTCTAATTATATTACTATTTTTAGAACCATTTTATTACTATTAAACTTTTAAAATTCTAAAAACAAGTGATTGGCATTTTTCACAAGAGGAAGAAGCTGACACTGACCAGACAGATTCCTTCATTTGAATGGAATTTATGCATCATTTATGAGGTGTACGAATATGCAACAGGCTGTTGCTTTTAAGGGTTAATCCTCTGTTAATGTGGGTCCTTTTTTGGGCTTATTTTGCCCAGAAAGAGGTATACCCAGACTCTCCATAACTCTTTGTTTTTATTGTCTCATATTGTCCTAACCTTAATTGTCCAAATATTTAATACTCTAATTATATTACTATTTTTATAACCATTTTTTACTGTTAAACTTTTAAAATTTTAAAAACAAATTATTGGCATTTTTCACATCTCTGAAGATCCTAAGTGCAGGTGTCATGTCTAAGAAGTGATGAGGGGGCAAGAAAAAGAAGAGAGTTATTCACTTCAAAAAACAAAGCAGAGACACTGGATGGTGAAAAATTGAGCTGTGCATCACTTGTTTCATATAGTTTAAGTATTTTATAGTTATTATTGTAATTACTATGATAATAGCAATGCAATATGAGTTACTTTCATCCAAAGATTTTCATCCAAGAAAGTGGTATTAATTTCAAAATCCCCTGTCAAAGTCATCTCAAATTGGAATTCTGGTTAAGGTTTTCAGTGCTGAAGGAGATTAATACAGCTTTCAAACAAGTTCTTGGCAGAAATAGAGTGAAAATCTCCAGGTTTTAGTCCATTTTCTTCCAGAGCTCATTTCAGCAGGAGAGAAAATGCCAGTTTGAGTTGTTTTGCCATTGTCCAGCTTCAGGCCTTTTAGCATCTGACTGGTTTCTGCAGGTTCATTTTTCAGCCTTAAAAAACATGGAAATCCAAGTCTAGAGCTCATGAAACAAAGGGCTCTAGTCAGCTGTTTACTGGGAGTAAAAGTCGGGCTCCAAAAAATATTACAAAAACATCAGTGTCCCATGGTACACAAGGAGAATTTGGTATGATTATTGCTTATTGATGAGAAAAGTTATTTTTTAAAGAAAAAAAATCCCCCCCACATACATATATATATGTATATTTTTGTGGTAACCCTAATAAACATTAATTAAAGGAGATCTGTTAAATCCTAAACTAAGTACTGTCTGAAATTCATTATCAATAATGTTTTTTCATTATATTTTCCAGGAGCTTGATCTGTAAAAACTGAATATGGCTAACAAAAAAATAATCTGGGAGGTGCAAGGTTAAAGGAGATTGAGTTACAAGCAGGTCTATGTGTGTGAGGAAAAAAACTATGAAAACTCAATATCTTTTTGATAACATTTTTACTGTTAAAGCAATTCAGAAGCCTTTATGAAAACCACTTTGAAACCGAGGTGAGGAAATTTTCTGTTTCTGAGGTGGAACAGAGTCCATCTCTGTTAAAATCAGTGAAAGAAGAACTTAGAAAAAACATTTTTATTAATAATGTGTTTAGTGAACCTGGTGTTTGGAAAAAGGGAGAACAGTGGTGAGACACCAAGACTCCTTTTGTAAAACATGATGAATGTAAAATATTTATAGTCACAGACCAAGTGTTAGAACATCAAATACTTCTATTTCATCATTGGTTCAATAAAACTTATTGATTCCCTGCAGATGGCAGCTGTTGTTCTCTAAGCTGGCAAATTACAAAACTTCTTTCTCTATTATCATTCTTTCTTCATACCTTAAATAATTGAGAAACTGCAAAATTACCTTTATGTAGTCTCAAACACTTTGAGAGAAATAAAAGGAATTTCATTTCTCTTCTTGTATTTAAGATATTCCTTACTTGAGGAGCCACATCTCCAGTTCTGGCCGTGCTGTTTTCAGGTACAAAGTCAAGCTTTCCTCCAGTTTTATTTATTCATTATTCTAAGCATTAACTGGTAAATGAGTTTTGGAGCTCTGAGTATGCTGCCCACTAATTTCATGAGTGTCCTGATTTTCAGCAGTTCTCAGTCTTGCACAGGGTGATGATTTTAATACTCATACCACAGCCACTGAAAGATGATAAAGTCTTTTAGCCATTACTCTAGACAGTTGTTTGTTGGGCATTTTTTGTCTGAAGAGAAGGAGCACAGCCTGAAGTACCAAAATGAAATGTTTAATGGATTTTATCTCACCCGTGTAATATCAAGCCATAAGTAGTTATGAAAATACCTCCTTGAAGTAGGGAATTTTGTGATGCCCGAAGCTGGTGGTGCTTCAATTGTTCAAAACGTCAAACACGGTTTTTCTTCTCATTTGCACCTCAAAGCACAGCTCAGGGAGATAAATATTTCCTTTTGGGTTTGGGTGTCTCTTTCCCAGGCACTCATGAGCAGTGCTAATTAAACTGTGAAGGTTTTCACAATTGTTACTAACGAGCAAGTGGAGGAGGAGTTGTTTGCAGGACAATTTGCTTTGTGAACTGCAGAGAAGAATTCTCTTCTTTATTTCAGTTGTTCCTGAATTAGTGAAGCGACTCCTCTATCGGCTGAGCCTCTCACTTCTGAGGGACATTGGAGCAGGAGCAGCTTCTCCTTGGGTAAAAACATGAGCACTCTGGGTTCTCCCTCCTTGTAACTTCCCTGCTGGGAGCTACATGGGGGTTTTTGGGAAGGTGGATGCTGCCTGAGCTGATGCTGTCCTGTCCCTCCTGGCTCTCATGGATTTCCCAGCCTTTATTAACATCTGCGCTGCACACAGCAGGCCGCTGTGGGTTCTGTCACCTCCGAGTGACAAAATTGGGAAGTGCTGATCAAAATCCTGCTGCTTCTTCTCATGGAACCACAGAATGGGATGGGTTGGAAGGGACCTTAAAGACCATCCAGTTCCACCCTCTTGCAATGGACAGGGACATCTTCCACTATTCCAGGTGGCTCCAAGCCCTGTCCAAGCTGGCCTTGGACTCTTGCAGGGATCCAGGGACAGCCACAGCTTCTCTGGGCACCCAGTGCCAGGGCCTCACTAGCCTAGGTTTTAATTTCTTGATACATTCCAAATACAATAGTCAGAGGTCCTGAGAAAAAAATTAGTCCTTCCCTACAGGGAATAAGATTGATGAATTCTTTTTTCCACCCTGTAGCTTCAGGGTTCCCTCCACAAGCGTAGGGAGGAAACCATCCCATCAAGGAGTGGGTTATGGATTTCCTGAGGGTCAGGGGTGTACTAATCATGTTCAGTATGGTACTAAGGACTAAACAGATTTAAAGTTATGCTGTGGGAGGCACAATCCTTAGTGCAAAGAGGTGATACAGACACACAGAGAAAAGAAAGGATCAACATTGTAAATAGAATAAGCAATGAATGGCAGTAGGTGTCACATTGGTCCATTTAGGAATGAGAGGACCCTGAGAGCAAGGATGTGCTCAGAGGGAGCAGAGCTCTGTAATCTCACCACTGCCTGCACCAATTTTCCCATCAAATGTTTCGTTTTCAGAGCTGAAGGATATCTCACACTGAGACAATCAGGGCCTTGACAGAAGCCAGGGCTGTATCTGACTTGAGATGGCAGCAGCTGTCCAAAGCTGTGCTCACCCTGCTCTGAGCTGCAAGATCAGAGCTGCTTTGTCAGCCCTCAGAGCAATTTACACTTCCAAGGTAGGGTTGGAGCTCAGGGACTTCATATTGGATTGGCTGAACGTCAGTTCCAATCATCCCTGCCCATTGTGTTTCCTGCCTCAGTGCCAGCACTCACTGTGGTGTCAGCCTTGGATAATTGATCCCTTGTTTGAACTCCAGCTCGGTTGCTCTGGAGCGCAGCAGTGAAATCTTGTGAAATTGAGAGTTATCTGGGAGAGCAGGGTCTGGAGGAGGCAGCGCCACATCCTGAAAATGGCAGGAGCTCAGTGCCTGTGAAAATGTCCGGAGCTTTCTGCAGAATGTTGCACATTTCTCCGAGAAGGCTGAATTCAAAGTCTCTGTTCAGAACTGAGTCCTTTGTTGAGGATGGGTTTGGGGTCACTCACTCACAAATACAGGTAGACACACAAATTACAAGCTTAGGGCTTCTACATCTTGCAAAAAAAAAAACCTCAACAGGAAAAAAAGACTGTTCCTGGGATTTCTGAATTTCTGACACCCTGCCATTGCTCAGCATGCCAAACATCCCATCTCTGGGAAAAATTGGTTTACAATGCTGAAATTTGCAATAAACTGCAGTAAATGCTGTGTAACAGAGTAGTTTAAAGTGTGGCAAATATTTCAGGAGAGCTTTCACAGGCTCCTGTGTGCTCACAGGCAATTACCAGTTTATAACTCTTCCTAACAGAGATCCCTGTGGTCGTAATTGCTGGTTTTCAAGATCTGAGAATCCCAAACATCTCCCTGATTTGCCCAGTGCCATCATCCTATAATTATGTTAATAGAAAAGACTATTTTTTCAATGTCATAATGAACATCTGCTGATTACAGTGGTGGGTTTCTTCTTCAATGTAAAATACATGGGATGGTACCATGGAAAAATAGGTTTTTTTAAAGTCTAGAATGCCTGCAGTGAGATATTTGACCCCTCTTCCTGTCCAGCAACATAAATGGATTAAAAGAATTAAAAAGATTCTTTCATAAGATTAATGATTATAGTCTACTGATGGCTTTAATTTATAAACTTATATTTGTTCTTCCTTTCCACAATTTATTTTTGTCTCAGCTGGCTGAAGGGTACTTTAAACACGTAAGGAAACAATGAGCTTGTGTAACCTGTTCTCATCACACATGGATCACTGGGAAGTTACTGAAGGCAAAAAACAGCTCAGCACCTCGAAAACTCTGCTTAAAAAATAAAGAAAAAAAAAAGAAAAAAACATATGCTCCAGATGGAATTAATTTAGTCTAACCTTTATTTTTTTTTTTGCTTTCCAGTGTGAGCTAGAAACCCAAGGCTCTCCTAAGCATTCAAAGAGAACTGGGCAATTTTAAATCATGACTCATCAGACCTCCTTTGCACACCTGCATCAGGAGCTGACTCATCTTCCAGGCTCATTTGGGGAGACTCACTTGGCTCCCAGCAGATGGCCAGGAATCCTGGAGTGATGAGCTCTGCTGTAGATGTTTGCACTGCTCGTGTTCACACACAGCCTGGGCCCTTCCTTCAGCAGGAGACTGATTGCAAAGCTGACATTCCCACCATCCAGATTTTCATGTTTTGTGAAAAAGGCTGAGAAAAGGACAGCTGAGAGACTAAGACAAGAAATTTCTCTTTTTTAAAAAATATTTGTATATTGTCTATTTATATTGACTCTCCTGGTCGCTTGTAAATAAAACCTCTTTCCTCTAGAAATGAAGTGAAAGTTCTTCCATAAAAACATTCCTCTCCCTCCCGTAGATCCAATCCAGTTTATAGAAAATATTTTCAATGGCAAATAATTGAACTGTTGTTCTTGGTGGTCAACTTGAGTAGACAAAAGCTCCACAGAAAGGAATAAATAGGTTGGTATGAGAATCCTCAGCCTGTGTTGCATTAGCTTTAAACGCTAGAAAAGACCAGTAGCAACTACTCTTCTCCAATTAAATTTACTACTCTTCTCCAATTAAATTTACGCCAAAATTATCAGCTAGCTCTGTTGAGAATTTGTACTGAGCTTCTCCCAAATTATCCATTGAAATCTGATTATAGGAAACCAATAGCAAAGTGAACGAAGTCTGTTTTGGAGACCAAGTAGATGTAAAGAATGGATAAGAAATATTTTGCTGTTTCTTGGATCAAACTTGAAGCAGGAGGTCCAGATGACTCTGCAGGCTCTCCTCTGCACAGCACACATTTTCTGAAAAATAAAACAGGGCTTCCATAGTGTTATCAGCAAATTAAATCAATTTTGATCCAAATCTTTCCAAGAGATCCTCAGTTCTGAGATTCAGGTGTTAGTTTAGAGGCATGGAACTGAAGTTGTGGGTGTTTCAGTTCACTTAGACATTTTCTCAGCTTTGCTGGTGGATTGAATTCCATGTTCACGGAGATAAAACTAGAACACACTAGTAAAAAAAGAGATGTTTCTCATGTAACATGGACAGTTCAGATAATAAGGGCAGGGAAAAAAATGGGTGAGAGTGTCTCAGAAGTAACTCAGTTACTGAAATGGTATCATGAACACAGCTCTAACAAAATCTTTTAACCAATGTCATCTCTTCAATCATCTGGTCTGACATTGTAGAGTTTTTCCCCACTGCAACCATGCAAGATGGTGGCACTTCCCATTCTCCAGAAGCTTCCTGAACAAATGACAGGAAGACAGACATTTCTATCAAAACAGTGATCAGACATACTGATGTCCCAGATACCAGAACAAATCTGAGAGTTGTTTCAAGTCCTTGGCATCTGTGACCACGGATTTGGTGTGATAGCAGCAAATTCACACATTTCCTGCTGGGCTTCTCAATTCCAACTTCTCCACACTTGAAAAACATCATATAATCATGTCATCTTTTAACCTCAGTTCTAAAAACTCAGTTCTAAAAACTCATGGGAACCTCAGTTCCTTTGTTTTCCAAATTCATGTGATTTTGGAAATCATGTGATCATCCCATCCCAGAATCACAGAATGGTTTGGGTTGGAAGGGACCATAAAGCTCATCTCATTCCAACCCCTGCCATGGGCAGGGACACCTTCCACTAGACCACGTTGCTCAGAGCTCCATCCAACCTGGTCTTGAAGATTGAGTCTGGTCCCTAAAACTCCCTTATTTATTAATCTCTAGGCAGAAATTAAGGGGAGGTTTACACACCCTCTAAACCTCCCCTTATGACTTGATATGATCAGCCCATGATCATAATTAATTTGTCAAAAGAATAACTCAAACCATTCTGTGATTCTGTTGTTATGCAATTAAAATTTAGCTGAAAATGCTGAAGGTGTTTTTTGTGAGGGAAGAGAGAGAGATGCAACTAGCAATGGGTGCTGGGGATGGCAGATAGTAGGAAGCCATAAAAGTTGGCAAGTGCCACACAACTTCTAAAAAACAGAGTGCCTGTCAGAGTGCTTTTTGCATTTTGAACATTTCTTTTCAACCAATGCTGCGCTGAAATGTGAAGGAATTGGTGAATTTGTCTGAGGAGTGAGTGAGTGTGCAGGGACAAGAAGCTGTTACTGTCTGATCAAACAAATTCTGGATGTCAAAGATACAGAAGCCTGGAATGGCAGCATGAGATAGCCTGAAGCTTTGGGAATCAGACAAAACTCAAAATTAATGCAGGGACTCCCAAAAGCCATTTTGTGGAAAGGAGACGGAATAAATACATCCACTGCTCAAGTCCGTGTGATTCCTTTAGTCCAGGTCTTTGGATCTGGTTTATGAACAGTGTTGCCAACAAGGAGCATTGTGCACTCTGAAAGTCACAGAAAACAGAGAAAGGGTGTTTGGTGCTAGGATACCAGGGGTTTTTTTTGTTGTTGTTGTTATAATGCCATTATGCCTGGGGTGGTGGAGCTCTTGAAGTTGTTCATCTTCCTTTGCTATTTCTGTGTACAAGCACTTAGGAGAATTAATGGTGTTATTTCCTGTAATAACCTGTGGACCTGAGTGTTGCTCTGACTTAATCACACTCGTGTGTTGCCCACATGGTTTTTTAGGATGTGGAGACTTTGAAAAGCCTTAATAAAAGGAGCCAAAGCCTTTGATGAGTCACAGCTGGTTACTCATAGGTGGGATTGACTCCCAAGGGGTTGGTTGCCCCCTTGCAGACCTGCCCTTCAAAATTTCCAGAAGCTGTCGTGCTTTCTCCCACACTGCCCTCAAGAGCAGGAAGAGCTCTGTAAATATCCCCACAATCACCTGGTTGTCCTCTAAATCAAACTCAAACTGCCCAGAGAAGAAGGAAACAAAGTCGGCAGGGAGAGTCCATTGCATCATTACAATTTTATCAATATGAATTTTCTTGTGCAGCTCTTGTTGATTCTTTTCCAACATGTTCTGCTTCGTTTTAAGGATGTTTTCCAGGACAAGGACAGTCACATACACCAACATTTTATATACTGCCCTGAAAAACAGCACCTAAAGCTCATCTTAGACATGAATAGCACCAGGCAAAGCATTGCTTTAGTGTAACACCATTAAATGGTGAGCATATGTGAGGCTTATAGACAATAATTAAATCTGGATTATGTACAGGGGCTGTATCAGACTTTGCACTAAATGAAGAATCACTCTTCCCTCTGATAATGGCTTTAGCAGCTGCTTGGAACTGATCAAAGGATTCTGAATTCAAACAGTGGCTCAAAAGGGTGTAATTGGTTCCAGAACCATCTGCAAACACTGGAGGAAAGGATTTGCCAGTGTTGTCAGCAGTGGCCAGGCAGGTTGGGAGACTGGGGCAGAGACAGCTGAGCCACTGAGGCAAATAAGCCTTTTCACAGTGTCTTCAAATAAGGGAGTTTCTCCCTAAATTTCAAGCTAAATTTAAAATTTATATTATTTGCCAGTGCCTTCCTAAACAGGGACCTTTGGTAGGGATGGAGATCCTTTCAACTGAAGGATCAGGTAAATTACTTGCACATAGTTCCACAAGGTTTTTTAAGAAGTGAAAATGTTTACACAAAAATGCTGGCCTCCATTGCTAGAGAAAATCTCTTATTCATACCAAAAACATACAGCCATATATATATTCTTCTCCAAAATGTTATTCTGAAGAGATAAAAAAAAAAATCCAAAATCAAAATCTTACATCTTGAGATTAAAATGTAAATCAACAATTATACAATCAATGCCATTGCCTCTGAAAAGAGTTTCTTCATAATCAGATGAAGAAAGTTATGAGCTAGAATTAAAATTCAGAGAAAGCCATAACATTTCAAGGCCTAAGGTTATTTTCAAGCAGCAATGTAATTGAGAACTCAGGAATCAAGTCTATAATTACAGCCAATTTTGGAAGAAATGGGTAAAAATTCAGGACAGAGACATCTAAAGAAAACTTGTTTTAAGAGGACACTTAGAGCTGTCTTAACATGTTTATTCCATATATTCTGACCACACTCATGACCCTTCACATCTTTAAAGGGTACGAATACCCTGGAAAAATGGTGCTGAATAAATAAAATATATTGATAAATATATTTTATAATATATAAATAAAATATATTCATTTGTAGACCAATCACCGCTAAACCAACAGTCCTCAAATACTTTTGTGGCTTCTTTCTATGAGGTTGGCAAAGACAGGCTCCATCGGCTTCTGACAAAGAGGGGTTCTGGTGCTCTCCACTGCTCAGAAAAGAAAAATCTTACAGCTCACTCTGCAACATGCCAAGAAAAAAACAAGAGCTTCAGGTTGTGTGGGTTTTGACATATTAATGTATGAAAGTGTTTCCTGGCTGTTGGAAGGAAAAGGTTTTGACCAACAGATGATCACTGCCATTAAAAATGCCCATCAAAATGTCAGAATTGATCTAGAATGGTGAAAGGAAAGGAGATGGTGTAAAGTGACCCCATCTCAAAAGATGACTCAGAACCAGCATTTTTTGATCTGGCAGTATCTGCAGTTTTTGACAGGAAAATAGTGGCAGTGGCTGTCAGCAGGGAAGAGCACTGCTGTGGAAATCTCAGATTGCTCGGATTTATTGCGCTTGACAATTGAAGGTTTGAATTTCATCATGGCAACTGTTGTTTCTTTTTGCTGCTTGACTGGCCTTAAGACCCTTAAATGTTCAAATGGCTGCAGATTTTACATGAACTCACTAAAAACAAATGACTGCAGCTTCCACAAGGCAGGCAGGCAAGGCTTGGCATGAGAGCTCCAGGAAAGTCTGGGAAACACCTCAAAATCCAGCTGATCCTGAGCTGAAACAAGAAGACTTTTGAAAAAAAATTAGACATTCTTGACAAAAATACCTTGAGAGACTCATGAAATTTCTGGATCTCTGGAAATTTCTGAAATTTCTGAAGCCAGTTTCTTGCTGGCTCATGAGGTCACAAGCTCAAGAATGACCCAGCTGATCGTTCACATCAAAGGATATTTCTCTCCACCCCCACCACTTCTCTCCAGCCCCATCACCAGTAATTAAAAAGTGGTGAGCATAACACTTCCTTGAGGAGCACAAACCCATTTCCATGTGCCAGTCCTAGAGATGGAGAGGCGTGAGTGATGAAATCTCCTAAATTTACTCTTCATGTGAGTGTGCCAGCCCAGTCTGGTGACACTGTGATCCACCATTCTTCTCAGGGGAGAGAGGAAATTCCACAAAAAATATGGAGAAGCTGCTTATGACTGCTGGAGACATTGAGATGGAGAAATCTGTTATTTCTGTTTTCCCAGATAGAGTCAGACAATGGGACTCATTTCAAGAACAGCCTTCTCAACATGGACCTCATCAACACAGTAATGTTCGCTGGGCCAGGGAACATTACTAGAAATTACTAGAAATTTCTAAAGCACCAGTGTGTGCTAATAGTTCTTTTGACTTAAACCAGTTTTCCCAAGGCCTGTAAACAAGAAATAGTTAAAAAAATAAACTAAACTATGAAGGCAAGGTTGCAAAATGGGACATTTTGAAAATTACCCAATTGTCATTGATTTGGTTACTAGTTGTGCCACTTGAGAGGCATTTACTGTTAGTCCTTTGACTTTAGGTAATGTGTGCCCTACCAAGGATTTGTGGATTCTAGAGCAATTCATAGCAAATTTCACACCTGATATATTTTAGGCACCTGCCAGGTTTTGAAGGGTGCCTGTATTAAAAAAAAAAAACACAACCAACTGTTCACCAAGAAACCAAAAAATCTGTGCGGGCAAAGTGTCAAAACTTTAAGGTCAAGGATGAGCACAAAGAACTCAAAACTTGGCTTGATATTTGCAGAGGAAAAACTGATCTAAGGTTGGACTTTGCTGTCTGCTTTGAGAGCAAATCTACTGAAGTCTGGGATGCTGGTTATAGATAGGAAATGCCATGTAGAGGGAGTATATACATTAAAATAAGCTAAAGTTTATTTCCCTTTAAACCACCAATTTTAATACTTTTAGTTACATAATTATTGCCTGATTCCACTGAGAGTCACACTTAAATTCTTTCAAAGTCTGTTGTTTTCATGTTAATATCTTGTATTTCTAGTTGCACTTTACTGCTTTTATTTTGCTTAATTTTGGAAAGACACATCCTTATCAACTTTTTACTGCTTTTCTAATTGTTTCTTACCCTTTAAGCCTTAGTTCTATCACTTTTGGGTTTTTTTGTCTGAGAATTAATAACATTTGATGAGTTAATCTTGTTTTAGGCTTCAATCAAAAAAGATTAGATCATTAGACAAAGTTATTGATGCCCAACACAGCTACACACACAACTAGGGGGAAACAGGGCCAGAAATCTTGTCACAGCTGAAGGCAAGGTCAAGATGGGTCAAGATATTGGTGACTCATTTTGATAGAAATTGCTTTCTTTGGTTTTTAAAAATCAACAGTACAGGGACAAACAAAAAGCAGATTGACTACTAATTCACTTCTGTAGTTGATGTTTCCCACTTAAGAGAGGGTTTTGCATCAATCTATTTCACTTTTCCAACTTTGTTGCAAATTTCTGATATGTGAAGTGGCTTTTTTCTCCCTCACAGAAAAGGCTCAGAGTTTCTAGAATTTTTTGGAAAATTTTCCTTCATATCAATATAAAACAGACATATTTTGGGAATGGATTTTACAGCTTTTCTTCCCTAAACTGCTTTATTTTCTCTCATTTGCAGCAAGAAAGAAAAGAGAACTCAGAAGAACAGACAGGTGAAGGGAATCCTTCAAATTCCTTTTAATACTTCCTATAAGACAAGAGAAGAAAGCAGGGATGGAAATAAAGCCATCAAATCTCCATAGGAGATCCATCAGCCAGCTTCCTTCTGCCTCTGCCTCCCCTCTCACCTGAAAGCCCTGATGTGGCTTTACCTGAACCACCAAGGAAAGGTCAATAAATCCCAGCACTGAGGCTGGAGGGCTGCTCAAAGGAGCCTTGAAATTGTTGGTATTTATTCTCTGTTGTTTTGACCACAGACAATGCAGAGGGAGCTTGTTTAGATCAATATCTACAAAAAAGAAAAGTGGTTTTGAGCTGTTGGAGTTTTGCTCTGAGATTGTCTCTACCTTCACTTACTGAAGTTTTTAATCCCACACACAGAGGAGGATGGAGGAGTGTGAGAGATCTGAGCGGAGAAAAGCAACACAATTTACCAAAAACAGCCACGGGGGGTTATGGTTGAACCATGGGAAATGGATTGTAGGATCAGAGAATTTCAGAAGCACAGGAGGGGCTTCAAGGGACCTAAAGATCATCCACAGGCAGGAACTCCTTCCACCAGCCCAGGTTGCTCCAAGCCCTGTCCAACCCGGCCTTGGACACTTCCACAGCTTCTCTGGGCACCCTGTGCCAGGGCCTCACTATTAGGTGGAATATATTTTGTGTTTGCCAGTGCTAGCAGAACAGGTTTTGAAGGTTTTTGCAAATTTCCAACCTGGTCTGTGCATTTGTGCAAAAAAACCTACATTCCTGAGCCAACAGAATCTATGTGGATTTCAGAGTATTTTAGGCAGTGATCTATTGAACCTGAAAAGTGAACTCAGGGAAAACTCACCTTTCATAATCAGGTCCATGAGATATAGAATAATTTATTTTCTTTTTAAAAAATAGACACAGATATTCTAGAAAGGGGGGAGTGTGTGTAAGGCTACATTTAAGTGCTGATTGCACCTGAAATACAGGAACAAAACTTCTGGATTTTAGCAGTTGTTCACTCCAGATCAAGATAAATCAAGTCAAAATGGAGGAGTCTTTCAGAAAGGCTGGGAGGAGGGAGCTGGAACAGAAATCTCAATCAACATGGGAAGAACAAGGAGGATTTTGTGTATTAATTGATGAGCTGAATGGAAGGTCTGATTGCCATCCATAAATGCATTGGGGTAGGATTGAAATCACCAGTGAAATTAAGACATGGAAGGGACAAGAACAAACATGACCAGTAATATATTTTGGTTGGAAATTAGAAAGGTTTTTGCCTTTTCAGAGCAATGTAGCTCTGGAACAGCATCCCTTTAGGACTTGCAAAAGCAATTAGTTTGCTAAAGGTAATAAACTAGGAGGTCTCACAGACCCCATGAGAATTTTGGAAGACAGGCATAACATTCAGAATGATCTGGAGAAATTAAAGATATGGACTGAATTAAAGAGGATGCTGTTCAATGTAGGAAATTAAAAGGTACTGCTTATAAATGGGAATAATCAACTGCATGGAAGCAAGATACAAAATTCCTTGCTACAAAGTTCTGTAGAAAACACACATGGAGAGAAGAGTGGGTAAAAGAAATCAAGAGTCAGCCTGGAGAGCACACTCAGGAGAGTTTTGCATCAATCTGTTTCATCTTCCCAACTTACATGCAGAGTTTCTGTGCATGAAGTGACTTTTCTCCTTCAGCACTTTTCCCAGAAAGGAAGGCCCAGAGTTTTTAAGCCTTTTTCAAAAATTTCCTTCATATCAATATAAAACAGACATATTTTGGGAACGGATTTTATAGCTTTTCTTCCTGTAAACTGCTTTATTTTCTCTCATTTGCAGCAAGAAAGAAAAGAGAATTCAGAAGAGCAGACAGGTGAAGAGAATCCTTCAAATTCCTTTTAATACTTCCTATAAGACAAGAGAAGAAAGTGGAAATAAAGCCATAAATCTCCATAGGAGATCCATCAGCCAGCTTCCTTCTGCCTCTGCCTCCCCTCTCACCTGAAAGCCCTGATGTGGCTTTACCTGAACCACCAAGGAAAGGTCAATAAATCCCAGCACTGAGGCTGGAGGGCTGCTCAAAGGAGCCTTGAAATTGTTGGTATTTATTCTCTGTTATTTTGACCACAGACAATGCAAAGGGAGCTTGTCGAGATCAATATCCACAAAAGGAAAAGTGGTTTTGAGCGGCTGGAGTCTCACTCTGAGGTTGTCTCTACTTTCACTTACGGAAGTTTTGAGTTCTTCTTTAAATACCTCTTGCCAAGTTTAAAAACTTTTTGCCAAGTTTAAACGCTTTTTACCAAGGTGCCTCCGCCACTGCTGTTAGTGAAGGGTGTGAGGAGAATCACATCCTGCTTTTCTCCAGCACTGGGAATATCCCAGCCACCTCTCCCAAAACTCAAGCTACAGAAATACATGGGCAGTTCAAAGCCTAAAAAAAGGCAATAAGAATGGTGAGAATTTTGGAAAAGATTTTCTAAATTAATATCCACAGGGACCCAGTGCAGTTTGGTTTCAGGGCAAACTGCATTGCTTTAAATAAATGAAGTTAGTGAAAGTTTAGAGGAAAAAAACCTGATTTTTTTACCTCTTATTCTTGTCATGCATTCTGCCTAATTTAATTTATTTGGGTTTGGTGCCAAGCAAATATTTTAGAACTACTCAAAACAAAGTTGCAATGTTTCTTAAGCAAGTTATAAATCTGATGGACATATTTCATAGATGTAAGACACATCAAGAGTCAAATCTGGAGTAATGTATCAAACTTCATGCACATCAAAAATATCATAAAAGCAACATCTAATAGATTCCCAGGAGCTAAAAAGTCATCATTAATGAAATTATGTGCTGGTATTGATTATACAACAAAACAAAAATAAAATATTTCCCTTTTTCCCAGGCTGGTCTACAAATAGAAGCAGCCCTGGAGCTTTTACAGATAATTCTACCCTGTCAAAAGCAGTTATCTAGATTTTTCTGTCATTTCTAATTAATAATATTGTGTCATGGACTTAAAAATTTCCAAGGCATGGTGACTAATTACCACATGGCAAAACATGTGCAATTGATCTTTTAAACTGCTCTGCTGATTGCAAACCTGCCACTTGAGGGTGTTCTAAATATTGATTTCTGGTGTAAAGTCTCACTCAGCTTTTCCATATGGACATTTCAGCGTTGCTCATTATTGTGGTGCTCAAGTTTATGAGGACATCAACTTATTTGAAGGGATATGAGACAGTTAGGAAGGGAACTGGGCACTGAAATAGCCTGATTTAAAAAAAAAAAAAATAACCTGTTTCTAACATATGACAATGTGAAAGCCTGGAGGTTAATTAATCTACTGATAATATAAGTAAATTTGAAGCAAGTGGGGCTATTTTTCAGCGTGCAACTGTGAATATGTAAATCCCTCTACTTCTGCTGTTTCTTGTTTTTTTGCCAAGGAAGCAGATCACTGCAAAAAAACTCAAACCAATGACAACAAAAAAAAACCCAAGAATAAAACAGAACCAGGAGGAGATGACCTCATGTGCAGATGATTTATCTCCACAGAACAGTTTGGGTTGGAGGGGACATTAAAGCCCATCCAGTGCCATCCCTGCCATGGGCAGGGACACTTTCCACTGTCCTAAGTTGCTCCAAGCCCCATCCAACCTGGCCTTGGGCAATTCCAGGGATCCAGGGGCAGCCACAGCTGCTCTGGGCACCCTGTGCCAGGGTCTCCCCACCCTCACAGGGAAGAATTTCCTCTTGCACCTTCTCCAGGCACCACTCTTTACCCAAAATAAAGGCAGAACTGGTGGTGACCTCCAGGTGCCCCTGTGGAAAGCACAGGAATGTGTGGCCCAGGTGGCATCAGGGAAGGCAGAGCTCCTGATTTAAGTTCAAACTCCTCATTTAAGTTCATTTAGTTCATTTAAGTTCATTGCTCTGCACAGTGAAAAAGTAGCAGAGGTGACTGGAGTAGAGGAGAAATCCAGCCCAGCCTCTGCAGATGTAAATGCATAAAGAACAGCGAGAGGATTGAGAGATAATAGGATTAGAATGACTCAGACTTGTAGAGTTTATTAAAACTTTATATTCCACCCACATGTAAGGGAGAACAGCTCTTTCACTGGGGGGCCAGAACTCTTGCACTAGTAGAGATCAAATGTCTTTTCTGCGTGTTTTTTCTGCAAAACTTTTGGGATTTAGGTCACAGGAAAAAAACAAAACTGAAGTCCTCAGTATCATCTGTTTCCCTATTTTTTCCTTATCTGTTTATAACACTTCTTGAAAAGTATCTTTGCTAATGCCTACAAATTCACCCAAAGCTTTAAGAAGGTAAACGAGGAGAGTCCATCCCAGTTTGCATTTGAGTCTGGCAAGGGCACAGTTCAGGGCAGGGCAGGGGTTTGGTGACTGCTGTGGGGAACATGCCCCAGTGAGGAGGGACAAGTTAAAGCATCTGTGGAGTTTTTGCTTCTTTTGTGCTAGGGTTGGGATTAAATGTGTGAGATGGTATTTCTTGTTGGGACTCAGATGTTTATCAGTTCTTATCTGTGTTACAGTCTCACAAACCCCAAGTTCTACAGCACTTCAACAAACTAAAAATGGAGCCTCATCTGTCTTCCTACGAGGCCTTTTAAGGATAAACCATCCAATTAAGAAATGACATCTAAATTATTTTTACTTTTAACCCAATAACCAAACACCTAATGCAGACTTTTTTATCCACTTACACAAAACCACCCAAACCCACGGAGAAGAAGGTGGAGAAGAAGAACCAACCTCTGCCCTAAAACCCCCATCTTGCTTTATATATATATTACTATATTCTAAAACCTTAAACTCTTAAGTTTTCCACCATGTGATATCACACATTTCTATTCAAACTCCACACCCACAATCCCAGTTCTATCATTCCATTTTGGAAGCTTCTCCATGGCCTCAGGTCAAATGCAGTGTTCTCTTGGGGGTCAGTGCCTGGCAGCACAGAAAGTCTGAAATTCTCAGCATCCAGGGTTCCAACAGCCATCTTTAGGTGGGTTTGCAAGAGCTAAGCAACCAAGAACACTCACTTTTGCACCATAAGCCCAGTTCTCTGTATTTGAATATTTTCAGCAAGTGTTTAGTCCTGAAATCCCCTTAAAATCCTCGAAATGCTCTTGAAATCCTTACATGTGCAATCCATCACAACCCATCAAGGTTTTTTCCAATCGTTGCTCAACACTTTGAGTTCAAATTACTGGGGTTGGGTTTGGAACAGGCAGAAAACTGAAATCTTCCCCATTGCAGGAGAAAACACATTTGAAAGCTCATTTTAAAGGAGAATAATAAAGTTATCCTGGAAGACAGCTCATGAGAGGCAACAATCCCCGTAAGATTATTGATGAATCTTCAGCTACCTTGCAACAAAAATCAGCGTTGCTCAACACTTTGAGTTCAAATTATTAGTTGGGTTTGGAACAGGCAGAAAACTGAAATCTTCCCATTGCAGGAGAAAACACATTTGAAAGCTCATTTTAAAGGAGAATAATAAAGTTATCCTGGAAGACAGCTCATGAGAGGCAACAATCCCCGTAAGATTATTGATGAATCTTCAGCTACCTTGCAACAAAAATCAGCTGATCAGTTCAAACTGAAATATATCTGTGTCAGTCATATGGACCTGAAATGCATGGGTTTAGTATTCATTTTAGAGCTTGGAGATTTTGGTTAGAAATGTGGAAATTTCTAGCAAAAGCATATTTTCAACTATCTGACAATGAGGAGGGGAACCCTAAACCCCAAAGAAAATTCTTTGCCAAAAAACTTTCTAACCTAAAAAATGGACTAGGATGAATATTCCAGTATTGGTTCTTGACAAATTTTTCTCCTCTCATGGGAGGAGAAAAAGTAGCTGCAAGTATTCCCTGCTCAGCAATGCCTGCCTGGTTTTGTGGAAAAGGAAGAGAAATGACAACTCACTTCAGGAAATGCTTTTTATACACTTCACCTCTCACTTGTGGAAAAAAAAAGAAAAAGAAAACAAAAGGGGTTTAGAATCTAAGCACCAAGGGTTTTTCTTTCCTTCTCTATCTGGTTTGTGTGTTTTGTGGCTTTTTTCCTTTGTTGGTTTCGTTGGGATTTTTAGGAAGGAATAGCTCATAGAGCACAAAAACATTTGAGTGCATCATTCTTGGAATATTCAGTTCTTGCCTATGTGATCTTTTCCTTGCTCAGGGCTACAGAGGCATCTTTGGTAGGTTTCAAATACACACTTTAGTGTTATTTATAATAAAGAGCAAAAAAGCACAAGGCTGCAGGCTATAAGAAAAGAATTCCTAGATTTATCTGGACTCCTCAACATGTTGCTTCATTACTCTCCTAAAAAGGATACTGTGCTAACTGCACTTGTGCACTAAATGCTTTAATGGGGGTTTTATTGCACTATTAAATTTAATAACATGCTTCTATATAAAATAAATACATAGGCTGGAAAACAAGAAATCCCTCAGTTTTGGAACAGACTTTGATTTCCAGTTCAATGCTTAAGGTTTTAGGTTGAAGACTGGAGTGATGGTGAGGAGTGTTACTGACTAAATGAGCGACCTTTCAAATCTAACAGGGGGTTTTAAATCAAGCAGCACAGAAGTTAAGTAGAAATGGTTCCAAACTATGTTTGTGATGTAGTATTATTTAACCTTGTTATTCATAGTTGGAAAGGTTATAATTTAATTATGCTTAACAATTAAATGATAAATTTAATTCATTATTATATTATTAGAACATAATATTATTATAAATAATATTGCACTATCATTGTGATTAATAATGATAAATAATTAATCATTTAATTAGATTTATCATTTAATTATACTAAAAATATTTGATAATCCATCCCTGCACGCTCCCAGCACCAGCTATGGATGTAGGAGACATGAGCAATGTGTGAACTGGATTTCTGGTAAAAATTTCAATTTCTCCAGGCTTTATTCCTCCACGGGTTTTAATGGTGAGCTATAGAGTTTGTCCAAGAAAAAAGAAAATCATGCAGGAAATATTGACTTTGGTGAAACATGACTCCAAAGCACAGCAACAGCCACTGCCAACAGATTATCACTGACCTTGGACAGGCAAATGGATGAAGAAATAAGGTAAAAATGAAGTTTTGAGGTTTCATCTAATTGAAGCTTCATTTATATTCCAATCTAAAGGATGAATTATAAAAAGAAGGTGAAACTCTGGTGTGTAACGTGCTCCAGAGGGTGTCTGTGTGGGAGTGCAGGGTACTTGTCTGTTTATAGCAGTGTATGTTAAACCAGCTGCAATATTAATAATGTCAAAAATGTCTGAATATCCATCAGATATTCAGTATATAAAAATGTCTGGTTTCCCTGCTCACAAGACTTCCTTTCAAAAGGTCATGTGAGATGATTAATCATTTTTAGGACTTTTTGCCTTTGAGAAAAGAATAACATTTCTCACCAGCTGCCTTTCAATCCCTCCAGAAGTGCTCTGAGATAACTGAGATAGAATCACACCACTCTATTATTATTTATACATTCCTTACGCCCTTTAATTTCATCTGAAGCATCTCACACAGTATCTTCAGAAACCTGAGTCATTTCTGCAGCTGCTTCTGACATTTATACCTTTCCTGACACTAACAGCCTAATTTTGCCTCCATGAGAAATAAGACTTACATAGAAACCAATCTCCAAAATTTTATGTCATCTCTGGGTTTGGACACGTTGGGATTTTCAGAGTCTTTTCTCATCCTGCCTTTAAGACACCATTTTGTACAGATCCTTAAGGAATCAGTAAAAACTATTCTTAAAAAACTCCTGGTTGGTGGGAGGGGAAGGGATTCAAGAGAATGGCAAGGCTGTGCTTTAAAAAGAGAATCAGAAATACCTCTCCCAAACTCCCTCAGCTTCCGTTTCTGGAAATGGTGGAATTAAATTATTAAACATTTCACAAGCACATCACAGAGAGGTGATAAAAATATGGTCACTGGGGAACTGTCAAGAAGAAATTCTGTTAAAGCAGATTATTTCCTTCTCTGACTGATGATTTAGCCTACATAAATGGAGAGGAAGAAGGGGAAACGGGTCTTAAAAGTTTCATAATGCTCTGGTTTGACGTTGTCCACAAAAATTAGGGAATATGGCCTATATTTTACTCATAAATCAGAAAATTGTTCCCTAAATCCTTAGAGCAGAAGAAAAGGACATGCTTTTGGGAGGATGTTTCAGGTGGAAGTCCTATGGAATCTGTTCTTCTTCAATATTTTCATTGGTGATTTGACTATGGACATAGAAAGTGATCTGGTAGCATTTCTGGCTAATGGGCTAGGAAAAAACTCAAAATACTCTGGAAAACAGAATTGGAATTTTGGCTTGGTAACTTCAACAGAAGTTCTGAAATCCTTGTGGAATCATTCAATTGAAGAAAATACCAAGTGTTTTTGAATCAAGAGGAATTCTGGGGTCCCCTCCCCACATTTTGGGGCTGAACACAGAGAAAGTAGAATCAGCATGGATCCTCATGGAAAAAGTTGAATTCTGGACTATATTAATATAAGATCTGGAATATATAAAGGTCACTGGTTTTCTCTATTTGTACAGCAATGTCCTCACCTGGAATTCTGCCTTCAGGTTTGGGCACTGCAATTACAATTCTGGTCATACTTGAGTGAGTTTTCAGAGAACTGCACCGAAAATGAGAAGAGGTTTAAGAGCATGACTTGGAGAGAAAGGTTTAGAAAAACTGAATTTTTTTAGTCTAGAAAAGAGGGGATTAAGAGGAGAGTTTTGGGGGGTTGATAGATGAGGTATTGTCCAACACATTGGAAGCAGATTCATCCCTTGTCCTTCCTGTCTCAGAGGTGAGAGCAGCCCAGGAGAGCACTTGGTGCTCCTCCAAACTTTTGTGTGTTTGGGAAAATAGAGACAAGGGAACAGTGAATAACAGATATGCATGGCCCTGCCCTGCCTGTACTTTTTGGTGTGATGTTATCACACAGATGAGCACAGCACAAGCATGAATCCATCGGGCTGAAAACAGCCAAGGTCTCTGTTGTTCTAGAGTCAGCTTTTCCAGAAACACAGTTTTGGATTTTTAGCACTCATCAGCTCTCCATTTAGCATTTCCCTTGAAAGGAGCACACACTCTGCCATGTTGTGGAAGCCAAAATGTCACCCAGGATCACTGTGATCAGCACAGACCTTGCTGGCCTCTGGAAACCTGGGTATTTTCCCTTTAGTGCTTGATGTGGGAAGAGTTCAGATGTCTGAGATGAAGAGGGGACATAGCTATTTCTGCTATTAAAATGTCAGGCACATTAACACCTGCACAAATTATGTCAGGGTTTTTTATTTTCCCTGAGACTGACCTGCCTGAAATGGAGTGAAATATTCATTGTGAGTCAAACTATTCATTCAGCACTTTCAGTTCTTGAAACATCCTCCTTTCATCCTCCTTTTCCATGAACCCATGCTTTTCTTTCTATAAGAGAATTTCTTAGGACATCCCACATATGAGGAGTTTAGGTTTATAATCAACACACAACTCATCAGTGCTTCGATTCCCCTAAAATACTTGTAAATTCTTGACCTTACTGTGTTTAGTGCAGTTTTTACATAATGTTTTCTGTTTACATAAGAAGTACTAAATTTAAGAAAAGTGACAGGAATGCAAGCCAAGCCTTTGATGGAGGTTTTTTGGGGAAGATTCTTCTGTGACAAAACCTTTGCTCAGATATTTGTGTTCTGTACAGGCAAATTTCAGTGTTGGACTGAAAGAGCAGGAACCAAGGCACGTCAAAATCCAGGAATTACTTTAAGTGTTCTCAGGGCAGAACTAACACACTTTTACTTCATATCTCTGCCAACTCCCAATGGCAAACTCTCTATTGAAGGTGAGGTGTCTAGTAGAAAAACAGAGAATGATCCAGAAAACAGAAAAGGAACAGAAAACACATGAGCTAAATCATGTTTGGGATGACAAACATGAAAAAAAAAACCACACAACAATCTGTTTTCTCCTCATTACTCAAAACAACCTAAAAATATTGATAGTTTCCCACATGGAATTTGCCTCTTGAACCTGCTGCTCTAGAACTCTGCTGGGGCTGTTCCTGACCCCTTCACTTTTCCAGCCATGGGAGCAACTGCAGCATTTTGTGGTTCAGTGCTGCCCCTGAATGCTCTGGAGAGAGCTCCTCACATTTGCTCTCACCAGCTCAGCCCCTGCACCTAAGCAGAAAATCAGAAAATCGCCACCATTCCAGCACTGCCTTTGCAAGTCCTCATTTTTCTATTTTGGTTTTCTTTTATTTTTGATTTTTTTTTTATTTTTTTTTAAAGAATGCTCAGCTGCTGGCTGCAAATGAGGGCTTCTGGATCTGAAAATGCCTCTTGGAGACTGTTCCCATCCTGTTGTCTAATTTATGGGGTCAGAAGAGAGCCACAGCCACTGGTGGAAGTGGGGTGGATGCTGAGGAGCAGGAGCTGAGACACCTGATTGAGATTCAGCTGGGGCAAAGAGGACATTCTGCACCAAACCAACATGTCAGAGAAAACCTGATGAGAAGTGAGAAGCATCTACACTTTGAAATGCAATATCTCCTGACCCTGTTGGATTTCTACCAGCAAATTTCTAATTTAGAAAGAAAACTATCATCGGATGCAAGCGTTTGCAAGGCTGTCAAATCCTTTAGTGCCAGTGGCTCTCCAGCAGCCTGTCAGTCACCATGACCTTGGGTTTTGAGCTGCTTGGAGTTTCTTTTCCAATAACACTTTCTCTGATTTTGAAATTCAAGATGCACAAAGGAGTCTGTTATGAAGAAACACGAGTTCCTCTTGCCAGAGAAGAGTTTTGTTGTTCCATTTTGCCAGAGGCTCTGGAGAAGGAAATGGGGAGCCACAACATATTTATTTATGCAGATCAAACTGCATAATTGCAATTATTAGAATGCATTTTGCCATTATTCTTCTGCCCTGCAGAAATACTTTATGGCATGGCCAGATTTTTTCCAAAGTTCTTGGGAGCTCTGGAGGTTCATTCCACTTTTCCAGTGTGGGCTCTGTAGTTGCAGATACACTTTTTACTGATTGTATTTAAAAAGAAAAACATCCCTGTTATACACCAGGAGTTGTTCTCCAAAACAGGGCCTGAAGGTCCAGGTGGGCAAGAAATTGAATATAAGTCCTGTAAATGTGACCTTTGTGGTCATAAATGCCCATCTCCATCCTTGTCAATAAGACAGGTCCAGGGAGGATCTTTTTCCACTTATCCAGAACTTTTGAAACATTCTTTCCCCACTTTTTTTGGTGTATTTGATCAGGGTTGTTCTGAAGAGCACTCATATTTCCACTGCTGTGGTGTCTTTTTTACTCTGCACACCATAATGCCAATTTTTTGGCTTCTCAGGGAATCACACACTTCCTGGACTTGTCTCTGTGTTTGTAACTTCCTTATGCTTTACAAGCCACCCAAAGTGTCTTTAGAAATTCTTCATTTGTGTTTAAATGAAATTCAGATTTTTACTTTAAAATCTCTCCCATCACACATCTTCAATTTTTTTACTGTTTTGTTAGCTCTTGATTTTTTCCCTATATTTTCTTGAGATTTCCAGAGATGCTCCATTTTTCTTTAAATAATCTTCTGCCATGGCAGGCTATAAATTTTGTCCTAGGATTGCTGCCTTCTCAAAGTCCCAGCAACATATCTGCATTTCAAATGCACTCAGCACAGTACCTAAATGCCAGCAAGGCATTTAACCTTGTCATTTTACCTGAAATTAGGTATTCAAATCCTTCCTCTCTGAGTTTTGCTATTTTGATTTATTGGTGAAACCCTCAGGTTGCAAGTTGCCATTTCAGGGTTGGCTCCGAAGGCATTTTAAAAGCACTGCAGATGGAAAGGGGAAATCTCTGCCCTAGTAAGGGTTTGCTAGAGATTATCCATATGCCAAATTAATTTGTATTTGGGCCAGGTATTAAAGGTTCACTCCATTATTTTAGAGGTGCATTTAAAAAGCCCTTCACTCATTTATTTTACTGCTTTGGAAGCAGGATACATTATAGGTTCTCCAGCCCTCTGGCTGGATCCTTAAAGAGATCAAATGTTCTGTTACACCCTACAAAATCCTGACAGGCACATGACCGACAGGCACTCAGTGCCTGCAACCAAAGCTGCCACAATTCTTGAATGACATGAGGAACAAGGAAGGTCTTTTTTTCCTTTCATTTTCCCTCCTTTTTACAGATTTTAGGATCCCATATGCACAGAAGTCTTTGGCAAACAGGGATATTTTTCCCCCTTGCCAAAGTGAACCTGTGCTACCAAGGCCTCACAGGGTGCTGTTAATAAACCCCTGGCCATTTCTTTGAAATGTTTTTCTCTGCTTCTCTTCCTCATTGCCTTACCAGGCTTCCCTAGATTTGTTTATTCACTGGAATGCTGCAAATTCTTGTACAATTCCTATCTTACATAAGAACTTTTAAAAGTCTGTTACCACAGCAAATCTTTCCCCATAGAGAGGCCATTTCTTCTGTGCCATTGAAGAACTCCCTCAGGAGATAAACCTGTCCTACAATTTTGTGAAACTCTTTAGTGCCTAACAACAGGATTTACCCTTAAACTGACATATTTTTATTGACACATTGACATCTATTCCTTCTAATTCAAAAAGGATGTTGAGTCTTTCTGCCTAAAGCTTGAGCATTGTTTTAGTGAATTCTCTTCATTTGATGAAGTTCTCTTATTAACAGAAAGGTGCAAGTTTTGCCCATTTTGATAGAGTTCAGGTATCTCTGATGAAGAACTTGGATTTAGAAGGGATTAGGTCTAAATTGCTTAAAAAATGATTGAAGGCACTCATTGAGACAGCCAAGGCAAAAAACAAACGCTCTTTCCCCAGCCTTAAAAGCTTTGCTAGACAATTTCTGTCAACTTAAGAGAATCTAAACTTCATCTCACTGAAAACATATGAATCCTGGCATGGTCAAAGGCCAAAGTTTCTCAGTTGTACTTGGGAGAATGGGCAAGTTGAGTATTCTGTTTCCACACTTTTTTAATATCTCTAATCTGAACATTATGTCCATCAAAGGGGTCTTGGGAGAGGCATCACTCACAGAAATGTGAATATTACTGGAAGTGCCATTCACAGGAGGCCTGACTTTGCCTTCCTCTGAAGGCATAAAGGTATAACAAATAAAAAAAGGTACAGTCACAATCTAAATGATTGCAACATCTTTGCCAAAAATGACCCCAAAGGGCTTTTGGCAAGGGGTTATCATTTTCTTAAGTGGTTGATAGTGCCCAGGGGAGCCTTTCTTTATGTTTCTATCACACTCAGACCTTGCTGCCTGAATACAGAAGTGAAAGCACAAGGAAAGTTCCTGTAGGATTTTATTTTACCTACTTCACCCCTGATGTCCAGTGTAGCAAAATCTCTGTCTGAAATCACAGAATCAGTAGAAAATTCATTTAAGATCATCAATCCCAACCATTACTCAGCACTGCCAAAGCCACCACTTATCCATGTCCCCAAGTGTCACACAGCTTTTAAATCCCCCCAGGGATGGGGACTCCAAACTGCCCTGGGCAGCTGTGCCAGTGCTCCCAGTCTCACAGCAACATCAGCTGTGAATTCTACAGAAACCTTGCAGTTTCAGTCATTTTGAACTCTAAAGGGAGCCAAAGCCAGAAGTCTGCAGCACCATTTGAAGCTATGTGTGCCCAATGGGGCATGGAGGCATTTAAACCCAAGCAAAGAATGGATCCTCACTCTGCTGCTTTTCCAGAAGCCCAAGTGTGCATTTTCTTATTTATTTTCAGGATTCTCTTCGTGGTCTTTTCAACAGGATGCTTTGGAGTTTTATACCTTTCCTAGCATAATTTTCATGGATCATCACAGAGCCTGGGAGGGAAATTTTCATCTCCTGCATCACCACAGATTCCCCACTGTTGGCACCCACTCCTCCAGCTGATCCATCCCAGCCAGAGTTTTTCTAGGCTGGGCAGAACAGGCTGATCTGTGTCTTTATGTCACTCTGCACTTGTGCCAAAGCAAATCAGGACTTTGGCTGGGTCCTTGGCGGCCCTCAATAATCTCTTCTTGCTAATTCCCAGTGTGTGCAAACAAGTCTGTACAGAGAGAAGCCTGACACTGAAATCTCTGGATCACGAGCCCATTCCCTGTGTGTTTTGTCTCCTTTTAGGGTGAGAATGAAAAGCTTCAGGAGTCTCCATCATTTGTTGTTGGTTTTTTGTTTTTGTTTATGTTTTTTGCTGCAGCAGCAACACAAGGATTTCACCCAAAGGATTGCCTTTTTCTCCTGTTCTTACCTGATCCAGTGTGCTTGGTTTGATTCAGACATGGGGTTTTTTCTGGAACAGAGGACAGAAAGGGATGATGTGGTTTTGATACAGATATTTTTGGATCCATTTAATATTTTCAGTAATCTCCAGCCAGGCTTCTCCTCAAAATCACACACACATATGTTGGACATATCATTTACTCTGAGTATTTATTTCTGCCATTCTTTGCAGAAGTCAAAGATCCTCGGCAGGAAAATACCTGTAGAGCAAAGTCTCTGCCATGGAGAGACAAGAAAAACAAAATTAGATCAAAGCAGGATAAAGTTAATGATGCTAAAAGCTTTTGAAAGCCAGGACAGAAAGGTGTGTGAACAAAAGATCAATACATAAAGCTACCAGCATGCTCAGGGTGTTAGCTCTTAGTCACTTATTCCTCCTGCATTATTTGTCAAAAAAATACTTCTTCAAACTTCTTCGCCCTGCTTAAATCCCAGTCACACACACTTCTGCTGCACGCCCAGATTGATTATTCACCCATTGTCATTGCCTGTTGTTCACTGAATTTGACCTTTCCTTTTAATTCAAGGAAATTCCCGCTACAGACTAGAAAAATATAATCCCCTGTTCTAAGAGATGACTCATTTCTTTGCTGCCACATCAGCTTGCATGGCATATTTAACTTTGAAATATTGTTGGAGCAGGGAGGAGAGAAGAAAGATGTGGATCAAAAAGGTCATTAGTAAGTAATGTTTTAGGAAGGAGCAGGTGAATTCCATGAGAGTAAAGTTAAAAAGGGGATGTGAAAAGGTTGCCTGATAAAAATTGAAAGGGTCAGCAGTAAGAAATGATGGGTTGTCTTCAGGAAGATCACAAAGCAGACAAACCAACTTGAATGCGTTAAATTAAGAGAACTAGAATGATCAATATTCTCCCAAATCCAAAGAGATCCATGAGCCAAGCTCAAACCCTTTGGACAGCAGCACTGCTCTAAGTGGCCAGAGGAAGATTATGAAACTCAGCCACAAGTCAGGCAGGAAAAAGTACCAAGAATAATGGGAAAAATAGTGTGATCAACAGTGAAAACTCCTATTTCAAAAAATCTTTTTCAATATGTGAGGAACACCACACCCTCCCTGCTCAGCTGTTGATTGTTCTGAGCACTACCTGGAATTCATGGAAGATGATGAGCTTCTAAAAGCAAGGAAATGATAATGAGCATTCGTCAGAAGTACACCTCTCTGACAGTGGAAAGACAAAGAAAGAGAATTTGTTCCTAGGACTGAATTTCTTTCTTATTTCCAAGAACTTGGATGTGGAGAAAGGAAGAGATTTGTTTGTTGCATGCAGGCTCTGTCTTACCAAACTCACAGAATTATGAAATGTGAATGCTGAGGTGTGATTGTGACCCCAGGGAGAAGTTTAGGACTGTGGACATATTGGGAAATGGGAAGATGAATTAGCCATGCCACTGTTTGGAGCACTCAGATAAAAACCAATAAAATATATTTGAGTAATTTTCCCACCCAACAGCAGAAGGACAGTGTCTGCCTGGGAAAGGGGGAACACAAAATGATCTTAAAAAATGCTCACCATAAAATCCACAATGAAAAACATGGGTGGGATCATCACAGAGCCTGGGAGGGAAATTTTCATCTCCTGCATCACCACAGATTCCCCACTGTTGGCACCCTCTCCTCCAGCTGATCCATCCCAGCCAGAGTTTTTCTAGGCTGGGCAGAACAGGCTGATCTGTGTCTTTATGTCACTCTGCACTTGTGCCAAAGCAAATCAGGACTTTGGCTGGGTCCTTGGCGGCCCTCAATAATCTCTTCTTGCTAATTCCCAGTGTGTGCAAACAAGTCTGTACAGAGAGAAGCCTGACACTGAAATCTCTGGATCACGAGCCTGTTCCCAGTGTGTTTTGTCTCCTTTTCGGGTGAGAATGAAAAGCTTCAGGAGCCTCCATCATTTGTTGGTTTGGTTGTTTTTGTTTTTGTTTTTTGCTGCAGCAGCAACACAAGGATTTCACCCAAAGGATTGCTTTTTTCTCCTGTTCTTACCTGATCCAGTGTGCTTGGTTTGATTCAGACCTGGGGTTTTTCCTGGAACAGAGGACAGAAAGGGATGATGTGGTTTTGATACAGATATTTTTGGATCCATTTAATATTTTCAGTAATCTCCAGCCAGGCTCCTCCTCAAAATCACACACACATATGTTGGACATATCATTTACTCTGAGTATTTATTTCTGCCATTCTTTGCAGAAGTCAAAGATCCTCGGCAGGAAAATACCTGTAGAGCAAAGTCTCTGCCATGGAGAGACAAGAAAAACAAAAATTAGATCAAAGCAGGATAAAGTTAATGATGCTAAAAAGCTTTTGAAAGCCAGGACAGAAAGGTGTGTGTGAAGAAAAGATCAATACATAAAGCTACCAGCATGCTCAGGGTGTTAGCTCTTAGTCACTTATTCCTCCTGCATTATTTGTCAAAAAAATAATACTTCTTCAAACTTCTTCGCCCTGCTTAAATCCCAGTCACACACACTTCTGCTGCACGCCCAGATTGATTATTCACTCCATTGTCATTGCCTGTTGTTCACTGAATTCTGACCTTTCCTTTTAATTCAAGGAAATTCCCGCTACAGACTAGAAAAATATAATCCCCTGTTCTAAGAGATGACTCATTTCTTTGCTGCCACATCAGCTTGCATGGCATATTTAACTTTGAAATATTGTTGGAGCAGGGGAGGAGAGAAGAAAGATGTGGATCAAAAGGTCATTAGTAAGTAATGTTTTAGGAAGGAGCAGGGTGAATTCCATGAGAGTAAAGTTAAAAAAGGGGATGTGAAAAGGTTGCCTGATAAAAATTGAAAGGGTCAGCAGTAAGAAATGATGGGTTGTCTTCAGGGAAGATCACAAAGCAGACAAACCAACTTGAATGCGTTAAATTAAGAGAACTAGAATGATCAATATTCTCCCAAATCCAAAGAGATCCATGAGCCAAGCTCAAACCCTTTGGACAGCAGCACTGCTCTAAGTGGCCAGAGGAAGATTATGAAACTCAGCCACAAGTCAGGCAGGAAAAGTACCAAGAATAATGGAAAAAAATAGTGTGATCAACAGTGAAAACTCCTATTTCAAAAAATCTTTTTCAATATGTGAGGAACAATTCACCCCTCCCCTGCTCAGCTGTTGATTGTTCTGAGCACTACCTGGAATTCATGGAAGATGATGAGCTTCTAAAAGCAAGGAAATGATAATGAGCATTCGTCAGAACTACACCTCTCTGACAGTGGAAAGACAAAGAAAGAGAATTTGTTCCTAGGACTGAATTTCTTTCTTATTTCCAAGAACTTGGATGTGGAGAAAGGAAGAGATTTGTTTGTTGCATGCAGGCTCTGTCTTACCAAACTCACAGAATTATGAAATGTGAATGTTGAGGTGTGATTGTGACCCCAGAGAGAAGTTTAGGACTGTGGACATATTGGGAAATGGGAAGATGAATTAGCCATGCCACTGTTTGGAGCACTCAGATAAAAACCAATAAAATATATTTGAGTAATTTTCCCCACCCAACAGCAGAAGGACAGTGTCTGCCTGGGAAAGGGGGAACACAAAATGATCTTAAAAATGCTCACCATAAAATCCACAATGAAAACATGGGTGGGAAGCCATCACTGAGGAAAGGTGATGGAGTTTTCAAAGAGCTGAAATATGGTTTATAAATTTGACTGGATCAGAGACAAGAGTGACATTCCTTCTAAATCAATGCTCTTAACATGACTGACCTTGCAATGAATTATGGGCTATCTTCAGATACCACCTGGTGCAGAGGGATCTCAAAGTCTTCTTTTCCTCCCCTGGTATCTTTTAGGCATTTAATCATGAAGGAAAAAAAAAAGTTTCACAAAACCAGTATTCCCTCAAAATTCCCATTTCAAGCCTATTCCCAAACTGCAGTCTGCAATTCCAGCTCTTCCACAAAGAAAAACCACAGATTCAAAATAAAATCACAGAATCCTAAAAGGACTTGGGATTGAAGGGACATTAAAGAAACATCATTCTACCCCTCTGCCGTGGACAGGGACACCTTCCACTATCCCAGGTTGTTCCAAGCCCCATCCAACGTGATCCTGGACACTTCCAGGGATCCAGGGGCAGCCACAGCTTCTCTTGTCTCTTTTGACACCAAAAATTCCCCTCTGACAATGGCTGTTCAGTGACCATATTTAATTCATTAAAACAACAAAAAGAACTTGCAACTCCTAAAGATGAAATTGGAGATCCTTTATAACCCAATCTCCAAACAGAAGCAGCCACAAATAGAAAAAAAAAATTTAAAAATTAATCTAAAAATTCCGTGTCAAAAACGTGCTTTACCATGCTTAAACTGTTTGCCTGCTGAGATACAGAGGTGCAATTCAAACTTCTTTACAAGAATAGGTATAATGTAGGCATTACTTTGACAATTTACTGCACAACATACTAAAATAGTAAGTTAAAACTTACTAACTCAACTACACAGGCAAAAAAGGTGGGTCCCCACAGCTCTGATTTGACAAAATCTGCAGTTTGTCAGCACAGACCCTTCATTTATCAGGCCATTATCTGTCTAACAAGGCCAAGCTAACAGTGGTATTTTGGAAAAGTTCAGTCTGGATAATCCATATCACACGCAGCCACGTCACAAGCAGGAAGGAAACTCCACCCTTGCTTAGAAAACACCTCAAACTGAGGCCATGAGGGCACCCAGGACAGCTGAACTGAGATTTGGGCAGACCAAGAACACAACCCCAGGCAGTTGTGGAGAGTTTTTGTCTGTTTGCTGTTGCTGTTCATCTCTTCACTGCCCCCATGGCTGCTCTGTAGACTTTGCAATTTCTGCTGTTTCAAAAGAGTTTTGCTTAATTAATTAATGTTTGCAAAGGAGGGGATGTGGCAAATGCTGCTGTAACTCTCTGAAAACTGCCTGATTAAGATGCAAAGTGCAGGCAGAACAGCTGTCAGAACAAACTCCTGTGCTGTCAATGCCCTGATAATGCAGAAGACAGCTCTGGATACAAATTCATCAGCAATTAGTTCTTCCTTGAGTCACAAAATAAATTCTAAAAAGTGCCTCAATGAAATGATTCCCTGCATCTGTTTTCTGTCGCCAGATCATTCAGTAAAGGCCCTGTATTGCTTCCCTGGGTAGTTTCATCTCTTCTGAGCAAGCAGTTAACCAAAGTCAGTGAGATTATCACAGAGATAATTAATTTATCAGCTACTCGCTGCTGTTAACATTTTCTTGTTGGAAGAGTCATTCTGGGTCAAGCATCAGATGGACCAAGCTGACATAAAATCATTGTTTCCCACTGAATTCAGACTCCTGCTGACACCAGCAGAACTGGTCCATTTTGTTTTCCAGCACCAATTAAGAAACCAAAAACTCACGTAATTTGCCGGATCATAAAACTTTCCCTTTCTTCACTTTTTTCCCCTCTATTACCTAAAAATGTCTTCAATCACAACACCAACAGCATTCTAAACGACTTTGTTTTCTGAAGCTGCCCCATGCTGAAATCCCAGGGTGAGCTGCTGGGAAGTTCTGACTGACAGACTTTTGGATCTTTGTTAAATTGCTGTGAATGGAAATCACAGGAGAACACAGCTTGAAGAACCTGAGCTGACACATGACCAATGAAATAACAACCATTTTTCCAACCTTAAAAGACTTTTTCAGAAGAAAAGTTAATCTTTGCAGGATGCAACCATTCCTTATGACCTTGGATTAAATTAGCCCTGTTTCCATGGGAAGTTCATTCTTTAGGCTCAGTCATTGCTGGCTGCCTTTACATTTATTTACAATAGCACCTGGAGCCTTCCACTGAGTCCCCATTATGTTTAAGTGCTGCAGCACCTCATTGTAACAAATAAAAGTACTTGAAGGGATGCAGAACAATATCAGAAAAATGTGTTTAAGAATAATCAGTGAGTCCATTTTAAAGGCAAATAGATTTTATGAAGGATATGTATAGACACGTACCTAAATACTTTAATACATTAGTGAAGGAGAGCCCCTTTCTCTTCAAAACTATTTTCTGATGCTGTAATTGTAGTGCTTTTCTTACTCCTTGCCTTGAGTAAGAAAAGCAGTACAATTACAGCATCAGAAAATAGTTTTGAACAGACTTATTTTTCTTTTGATTTGGTTCCACTGAGCAGAAGTGGATTTAACCCTTCTGACAATTCAGGGCCAATCTTCTCCAAGACAGAAGATAAAGTTGGGGTATTTTTTCCAGACAGGTAGATTCAAAACCCCTGGACCTGAAACAATTTGGATCCTGGGTTTTTTACAGTTGCTTTCCATACTACCAGACCAGATTTCCAGCTAACTCCCTCTGGAACATTAATATCTTCAATCTTATCTTAATTTCTAATTTTAAATTCCTGTAGAGACCCCTCTCTGCTATTGTCCCAAATGTGTCAGAGGAAGCTGGCACCTGTGTACACAAGTGTGTATAAATTCATCCCTAAAAGCAAAGAAAACTAAATAATTGGTTTACAGAAAGAACTGTAACTAAGAACACAACATGGTTTTGTAAAAAGTCTCTCCCCATCTTTCTAGTAGGCTCTTGCTAGGTACTTAAAAACAGGGAAAAGGAGAAAATAGAATCACACAGACTGAGCTTTTTTGACTTCTATTCCCAGTAACACATCTGAAAAAAACCCCACCAAATTATCTCTAAATATCTAGGAGATAAATAAGCCACTGAGTTATTTTATATAAGGAGAATCAAGGCTCTTTTCTCTCTGCAAAATGTTAATGTAGAGATGACACAAGAAGAAACACAATATTTATCTTTAATTTTGGAAAGGTTGCTGTGAAGACAGAATCTTTATGTAGCTATTGAGTAATGTAATACAAAAATGGAGAATGGAAGATTTGGTCAGACAACAGGTAAAAAACTACAGAGTGAACATATTAAAGCAGCTAAAAGGAAAAAGTTCTGTGTTTATCAGCAGAAGATTTTAATAACAAACATCTAGAAACTCATCTGTGGTGCAAATAGAGGTGACCTTGGAGAAGGAGAGGGATGGTCCCTTATGGGTGCTTTTAACTTCAGCTCTGGGGGGTAGTAATAATTGAAATGAAGTATAAGAAATCTTCAAAATGTCAGTATTCAATCGGGCTTTATTGTATCTATCAAATGTTTTTCTGCTTCCTGCCAGTAGTTAAACACCAGCAGCTCCTATTCCTCATCCCCCTTCCCTGATAACTCACGCACACGATATTTTTCGTTTGAAAATCAGCCTCACACAATTTCAAAAGACAAATCTCTGCACCCTGCTCTGGCTCTACCAGCAGCTTAGATGGAGATGTCAAGGTTTGGGATATCAGCAAGAGCTGACGTAAATCCTATCTCCTGCTGGGAAATACAGGAGAGGATGTGAGGGACAAAACGGGAATAAAACGTCAGGAGCAGGTGGAGGAGACTGAAAATAGTTTGAGGCTGCAAGGCAGATTACAGCAGCAAAAAGGAGCTGTTATTTTACCTCTCATAAAAAATACAAAAGGACTTCCTGAAGTATATTACAGAATCACACGGGGTTCAGAAATTGGTTATGAGAATGATCAGGGTGCTGGAATAAAAATTTCATAAAAAGAGATTGAAAGATTGTAGGGTTGTTTACAGAAGGAGTGAATGAATGCAAGGAGTTGTGATGAAAATATATTAAATTTTGAGAAGTTAAAGGAAAGAGCTGCTTATTCTTCATTTTGCTGTATCTAAAATCTCAAACAGAAACGTCCCTAAAGTTCTCCAGTTTATAAATTTCATTAATGGAATTGCTGCTGCTTGAAATAGGTAAAGCAGTTATGAATTGCCTATGACTGCTGAAATGTGGTATTGAGGATATAGATATGAAAATAAATATATATTATATTATATATATTAAAATTAATTGTATATATAAAAAATAAAATATAGACACTAAAATATAAATACAAATAAATATAACAAATACAAATAAAAATACAAATACAAAATACACAATACACAATACAAAATACAAATACAAATAAACAGAATATAAATACAAATAAATATAAACACTAAAATATAAAAATAAAAGAGAACATTAATTTTATACTTTATATGAAAATAAATATTAAATATTGGTAAACTATAGTGGTAATTAAAGCAATAATTGCTCTGTTTTACCTCAGAAAAGTATTTTTTTCAAATAAATAAGCCTAAATTTGCATCTCTGTGTAACACTTGAAATGCAGCTCACAGTTATCCCCATTACAGTGGATTTCAGGGGTATCCTTGCACAAAATTCATAATGGTTCCCTGTGAGCAGATGAGCATAATGGACAAATTTAAATGGCATTTGGTTTTTGCTTTTTCCTCATGCTGTTACCACTGAGTGAAACTATCCTGGCCAAGTTCAGCTCTGACACACTTCCCTTGATGCAGTGTCTTCTTTTGCAACGCATTTTATCACTCCAGAATCCTCCTTGTGGAAGAAAATTATAATAATTTCCTCCATTTATATTCTTCCTCTGATCACACTCATAGAATAAACCACCAGAAAAAAAATGTTTTGAGGTATTCAAAATGAAAATGAATTTTAAAATGCATGGGGCTCCTTTTTATTCCAGAAAAATCACCTTTCATGGGATGGAAGTCCTTTCCAAGCTCCTGTTTCTCCCACTAGCTGCCCAAGGGTCCCAGTGCTTTGTCTTCTCTACTTGCCATTATTTCTATTGCCCAGTTTAGGTAACTTAAATTAAATTCAAATTAACAGCAGCACCAGAAGCCTTTTAATTTTTTAAGTGTGTACATTTATAACAGCGAATGCAATGGTGAAATGCACATTTTCTTCCCTCCCCCTGTTCTTCTGCACCTGGGATGTGAAACTTCTGCAGTGGAAGGGGGCTCTGTATTCGAACTAAATTACCAAACCAGAAGCATCTGGTTTTCCTCAGTTGTCTGGTCAGATTAAATAATTCTGGTTTGAAATTATCTCAGGGATTTGTAGCCAAAAGTTACACCATGGGCTTGTAATCTGATTTCTCACAACACCTGAACACCAGGTCTAAAACAAGTGCACACTAATGCAGGATAAACAATTCTTATAAATTATTTTCCTGAAGTGACCACATAAGAAAAACTATTAATAATCCAACAACTTTCTCTACTAATTTGATAAGGAACTTTAGGCCCAAACCATGAATTGAAAATATCTTATTATGCTGATATTTAATAATACTTAAAACACTATTTATAACAGGCTGAAAAATGATACAATGTAAATGAAGTGTGTTTAATTGGATGCAATAAAAAAGTAAAAAAAAAAAACTCTCTTTTTAAAAAAATGGTGTCTCAGTGACTTGGAAATCCTCATGTCATCCTAGAACTTGAAATATATTTATTAATTTTGCTGCTTTTATTTCTCCTTGCTGAGCTCAAGCAAGAATTATCTACTAAATGTTTTGGAAAGAAGGGAAAATTATGAGTTGACTTTTACATGCACTAATTATTGGGCCTCACTTTGATGACCTCAAAAGAAATTTACCAACCAAGAAAATTTTAATTTTTCTTTTTATTTTATTTAGCATAAGTTGTTTTCCTTCTCCCTTGTGCCCAAGTTTAGAAGTACCAAAAGAGCCCAGCTTGTATTATTAAAACTCTAAAAGTACCTGTTCCTTTATTAAAAAAGAAAAAATCTCTTGAATGAAAATTGCTTGGCACCAGCAGATATTAAAATTCATTAAAATATGAAAATAAAGAACAAACCAACCCTCAAAAAGCTCTTTTTTCCCCTTATTTTCACTTCAATAGAGCCTCTCCTAAATACATGCAAAAAGCTTAAATACATTACAGAAGGATTATTGACTCAGAAGGACTCATTTATAAAATTAAGTCTCACTGGGAGGAGCTCCACTAATTGGCAATTAAGTCAGGTCATTATCTATGTAGAGAGAGAATACCTGCAGGTATAAAAGCAGCAGCTTTGTTTAAGGCTTTTATAGGACTGAAATATTGCTCCTGAAATAAAAAAAATCAATTTTTTTAATATTAATGTTGGCTTTTCAGGTTTTTTCAGAACCGTTTGCTTCTAAATTTTTAAATTTTAATTGCAAAGATATTTATGACAAAACCAACACCTCTGATTACTTGCCGAGTATGAAAAGGGACAAAGCTTGGATATTTTCAGGTGGTGTTAAGTTCTTTAGGGACTCCCAGGGTTTTACATAAAGATTTTGGGAGATAAAGCAGGAAGAAAACTGGTGTCCTGACTTTTGAATCCTTAGCTATTTCCTGACTAATTTTAAGAATAATTTAATAATAAGTTTTCCTTTTTCTGTTGGTCATAATGTTCTTGTGTAGCTGCTGTAGTAGAGAAATCACTGCAATCCCAATTTAGAAATGATGTCTCTAAGCTGTGAGGGCAAAACCTGCTGCACCTTTTCTCATCTCTTCTTGGTCAGGTAAAAGAAAAGGTGCAAAAATAACCTTCCCTTATGGGCATAAGTGAAAATACTGAACTTCAGGTAATTTTAAATCAAAAAGTTGGGTTTTCATCCACCTGACCTGCTGCAGGTCCCTCCATCAACCCCTTTGGGTACCTGTGCTCCTTCCTTGATCATCTCTCAGTGGCATCAAAGGGAGATTAGAAATAAACATTTTGTTAATCTGAATTTTATAAATGCTTTGGAGCATTTCCTTCTCCAGGGGTAAGGAAAGCTGTTCAGGCAGGCTGGTTTGCTTTTTGGAAACACAAATGCCACTGAACTTCTCTTCAAGACACCTCCCAGTGGTTTAAGACACTGATATGAATTTACATATGTGTTGCACTGTCTAAATTCTGAGAAAATCCCCTTAAGCATCAGACTGGGGAACAAATTGAACAGAATTTGGAGAAATGTCAATTTTTAATTTTTTTTTCCTTCAAGGCTCGATTGAACAGCACTAAACACACTGGTGGTTATAATTAGTCATCATCCTAAAATTGGGCTTTAAAATTCACATTCCACCCTGTAAACATATCAGAAAAACTGTAAATAACTTGGTTGGTAACCTGTATGAGATGAAAAGGTGGTTTTCCTCAGTACAAATGACAGTTAGGAAAAAGGAAAAATAAGTTTCTTGCTTACTGGCTCCAGGTGGTGAACTTGGCAGTGTCCTGACCCTTAAACAAGATCAAATATTGATGTGTGTTGGAGGAGCCTGAGCCTGCACAAAGCAAAACACAGCATCTGAAAATATTCTCTTATCAAATTTATGTGGAGATTTGAGGAAAAAATACCAATTTGCTCATTTAGTCCTCAGGTGTGTAGAGGGTAATTCAACTTTAGGCTCCAGGGCACTGCTGTGAGTCCCCAAAGCTAAAGGCAAGTGGGTCAGTAACAGGGGACTGCAAAATTCAGTTTTGTGTGGAATTCAGCCCCTGTTCCCAAGGCCTTCACGACTGTGTGTTCTACCAAGAGCTGGGAGGAGCTGCCCCATGTCCTGCTTTAATAAGCATTTCTATTCCAGCCTGCATTATTGCTCAGATTGTTCTGGTTCTCAGCTTCTTTTTCTGCCTCTGTCTAGGTCGGGATTGAAGGCACTTGAGATGATATTTTGTGTTCAGGCTTAGATTTATTATTTCTTATTCATACTACAAGTTGTGAGTCCTACAACATTCTACTAACAAGGCACAAAATGGCTAACTATCTTTTGTTACAAGGTCTTTTAAGGCTAAACTATCCAATTAAGAAATGACACCTAAATTATTTTCCCTTTTAAGCCAATAACAAATCATGCATGTCCCACAGTGGGGACTTTTTTATCCAATTACAAAACACCACCAAACCCATGGAGAAGAAGGTCAAGAAGAAGGACCAGCCTCTGATTAAAACCTCCATCTTGCTTTATATATATTACTATATTCTAAAACCTTGAACTCCAAGTTTTCCACCCAGTGATATTACACACTTCTAACCAAACTACACACCCATAATCCCAGTGTTATCAATCAATTTTGGAAGCCTTCCCCAGAACCTCAGGTCAAATATAGTATTTTCTTGCAGGTCTGTGCCCTTCAGCACAGAAAGTTTAAAAATCTCAGCATCCAAGACTCCAACAGTATTCCTGTTGCTGGAGTAAAGTTATTTCTCATCAAGGCTTTAACTGGTCACTAATTCATCTGAATGGAGTATTCCCCAAGGACTACTGGCTTGTTGAACTGCAGGAAGAACTTTTGTTTATTATTTCCAAAGTACTTTGACTCTTTAGGCAAATCTGCATGTGGGATTAATCTGTAATCCCATTACTGATGGGATTGAAGGCAAAATTGGCCACCTTTGCTCTGGGATCTTCCTAATTGCTGCCTCTCCATGGTGGATAGAGCCCTTCTTTCTTTGCCTGTCAGTGAATCTCCCAAAAGAAGGTTCCAAGGTTCAGTTGGCCACAGTTCTTAGAAGAAGGGTGACAGAGGGTGGGCAAACAGATGGTTTGGATAAAGAGGGATGTCACCATTTGGGATTCCACAACAATCCATTTGCTAGACAATTTCTCTGGACCTGAGATTTGCTAATAGATCACATCCAATTTCTCTTCCTCTGCTGCACATCCATAGGAGAAACAGGCTGGATTTTTGCTAGCAATCTTTTTCTTTATGGATAAAATAAATTATCCTAAAATTCTTGACCTTCCTGCAAACCTTGAGCTGTGGGAGTGTGTGTACTTCTCTTTCTGTGCTTGTTTTGATGCCTCCCTCTCATTCTGCATCTGATGACTTCTTAGTTGAGCACCAATCCCACAGCACTGCCCATCCAGCTGCGGGCTGTCCCAAACATCTGCCTGACCTTGCTGCTGTGACATGAGCACTGCAAAGGGCAAAGGTGATTTTTGGATCCTCCATCGCTTCTCGCTCCACCTGGGTTTCTACCCAGAGAACTTTTAAAATACCTCACGTACCTGGCAGCTCTCTGTCGTGCAGCTTTGAGCAAACATTACCTGAGGAGTCCTTGTCTGCCTTCTTGCTGTGCTCCTGGAGAACACGATGTATTTTGTGTGGAGAACAATGCCCTGACCCTCTTGGCCCTGACGGAAACACCGTGGGCAGCGTGCCGAGCGCGCATTCCCGTCGTGTTTATTTCAATCCTCCTCAGCCTCGCAGCTCTTGCTGAAATTTATCACATTGCAGGTCATGGCCACAGTTTCTTCAAGAGGGGGAAATGTGAGGTTTTTGCTAAGGCTTCTGGGAAGTCCTCCATGGTTTTAGTGAGCTGCTGTTGACACGACAGCTGTCAGCTGTAGCAACAAGGGTTGTTTTCACCCAAAACAAACTTGTCTGCATTGTCTCAAAGACCTTCTAGCATTTTTTTCCTCCCACAGTTGCAAAGTTATGGGTGAATAATGCACAGGGAGGGTTTCCAGTGCACACCATTGCATGAAAACTGTCAAGGACACTCTTAAAAGTCTCAGTATTTTTCTTACCATAAATCACCTTTAGTATCTTCACAAGAGACCTGGTTTACATCAGTTTTTCCTCGTTTGTGAAGGTCATAGAAGGTCAAAACATTCTGAAACACAGAATGTTTTGGGTTGGGAGGGACCTTGAACATATTTTATTTCAACCCCTTCCATGTGCAGGGACACCTTCTACTATCCCAGGTTGCTCCAAGCCCTGTCCAACCTGGCCTTGGACATTTCCAGGGATCCAGGGGGAGCCACAGCTTCTCTGGGCACCCTGTGCCAGGGCTCACCACCCTCACAGGGATGAATTTCTTCCTAAGATGCAGCAGTGCTCTACCATGACCTTTATAAGGATGTCACCATCTGGATTTACACCATAAAACCACAGGAGATCTCTCAGTGCTTCAATATTGATGCATTTTTGCAGCCATCTTGCAGTGCTTCTAGGAGAGGGTGAACCACTGTCAGGAAGCTCAGGATGGTCCAGCACAAGTTTTGACTCCTGGAACTTCAGTTCTAATGTTGGGATGTTCCAGAATTTCAGAATTCACAATTATGAGTCTACAATTAAATTTTTGACAAATAAGTCAAGATAAAGTGAGGGTCCTAAGGTCAGAACATAAATTAAAAGAATTCCACATTTTTATCCCTTAATATTCTGCCACTAAAATTGAGACTTTCAAACATATTGCTTGTTTTTAATAAGAAAGGCTGGCAACAACATCATCCCCTTTGTCCCAAATCTTCATTCACATGTATTTTGAGATTCTTTTTTTTTCCCCAAATCATGAAGATCTGAGTGATTCTTTTCCTTGCACCCTCTGGTGGCTGCAGGTTCCCCTCTGGTCAGTGGAGAGCAGCAGCCTGACAAAAGCTGGTGTTGCTGGGTCACTGCTGTCCTCCCTGTGAGCATAAACACTCCAGGGAGCTCTTGGATCAGAGCTAGGGTCAAAGGGGGGAAGAAAATTCAAGGCTGCATTCACAGGAATGAGTTCCATCTGACCTGATCTCCTTTAAAAATATATTTGGGAAGCCTGTGAGTCACAATAAAGGACCTAAAATGTAATCAAGATGTACCTTCTTCCTCCAGGTACAGCCCAATTTTATGAAAACTAGGAATGGAAGTTCCATCAGCTTCAGAGTTTGGTTGTACAGCCTTCACTCAGGGCATTTTTCCTAGCTCCAGTGTGATGTTCTTTGCTTTTAAAGAAGAACACAACTGATTTGGAGTTTTAAACACTGCCCATACAAAGTGCAATTTTCTGGGTGTGAATCTCAGTTGTAAATTGCTGTGCCAATACCTTAAACAACAAATAAACATACACTTTCTATCCAATGCTTAGGTGAAATATTTTTACTTCATGGAAGTGACAATCTGAAATGACTCTGTACATCATGCAGCACTTAAACTTCCTCTATGATCAGCTGCAAGCACTGATATTGGAATACTGTGCTAGGGAAAGACCGTGAGGGTTAAAATTCAGCTTTGCCTTTGCAAGGCAGAGTTCAGCAGGGCTTAACCTAATCTGTTATCCAGAGGGATTTTGTAGCCCAGGCTGGACCCTGCTGCAGTCAAGCAGTCTGGGGGCCTGAGGTGTTTGTGCTTTCAACAACCACTGCCAGGCTTGCTGATGGATCTCAGGAGCTCTGTGCGCAGATCTCCATCCATGCCCACGCCACACCAGCCTCACTCTGCCCTTGGGTTCCCCTCACCAGCTGTGAATTATGTTGATACAAAACTGGGGGGTGGCCCAGAGGGTTGTGTGACCCCTCAGAGGGACCTCAGTAGGTCAGAGAGGAACATCCTTGTAGGGGGATACAGTATGGGTAAATGAAGGTGGTATAGAGTGTAATCTTATCCTCCAATGAGTTGCAGCTGAACCAATTACTAAAAATTAGGGGCAGGCCTGATCTTAACAGGCCACACCTGTAGCCAATAAGAACAGTGGTATAAAAGAGTGGATTGGTGGGATCTGGAGTCAGATGGGTGCTGCAAGGACCAGGAAGAGTCAGTGCTTAGAGGAGCTGCCTACGAGAAACATTGAGGAGGCACAAAACTCTGGCAGTATGGAATCCTTGCACTAAAATGATAATAGAACTCTTGATATATAAGACAACACATCCTGAAATTTTGTAGACTGAGCCCCTTTCCCAGCTCCCTCAGCTGCTCCTGGTGCTCCAGACCCTTCCCCAGCTCTGTTCCCTTCTCTGGACACTCCCCAGCTCCTCAAGGTCTTGTTGTGAGAGGCCCAAAAATGAGCACATTAAACTCTCCAACTTCCCTTGCAAAGAAAGGTTTAACATCTGCCTTTATTGTTCCCACTTTTGGTCTATTCCTGGGTTCCTGGTAGAATTTCTACCAGGCAGAGCAGATGTCAATGTTTATTTCACTCCAAGCAGAGAAATGTTTGACTTGCTCCTGTATGAATATCTCAGAAATAGATATGTTTATTATGTTTATGGCCCACATTAAGGGAACAGGCAAAGTTGAAAGTTAAAAACATATGGAGTTCCTTGTGTTATTGCAATAAAAATCCAGTGAGCTGTGAATTTCTTTTCACATATGTGGGGGTATTTCTACTGTTCAGTTCTCAGCTTTATTTTGGCAGAATGAAAAAATATTCAGAATTTTCCTTCCCTAAGAAGAGATGGGCATTGTCAGAGGGTGAGTCCAGAGGAGGCCACCAAGTTGATCAGAGGGATGGAGCAGCTCTGCTGTGAGGAAAGGCTGGGAGAGTTGGAATTGTTCAGCCTGGAGAAGAGAAGGTTCTGAGGTGACCTTATTGGGGCCTTCTAGTGCCTGAAGGGATCCTGCAGGAAACAGGGAGAGGGACATTTTACAAGGGTCAGGAGAAAGGGATAGAGCTTCCCACTGCCAGAGGACAGGATTAGATGGGATATTGGGAAGAAATTCATCCCTGTGAGGGTGGTGAGGCCCTGGCACAGGGTGCCCAGAGCAGCTGTGGCTGCCCCTGGATCCCTGGAAGTGTCAAGGCCAGGTTGGACAGGGCTTGGAGCACTCTGGGATGGTGAAAGGTGTCCCTGCCCATGGCAAGGAGTTAGAACAAAATGGTCTTTAACGTCCCTCCCAACCTAAACAATTCCTTGATGTTGCTGGTGGTTTTTTTTGTTTTTTTTTTTTTTTTTGCATCCCATTCTAACTGTGAATTCCACAGAAACTCTCATGGAGCTATGGACACATCTGCATCCATTAATGGGCTCACTGTCCTGAGAAGGAGGGGACAGTGGTGAGACACCTCTGGTGAGTGGTGGGACACAGAGATCCCCCCTTGGCAGGACTAATGAGAAAATAGGTTATCCTTTACTCCAAACACCCCACAGCAACTTTTATACACTCCCAACATTTTCCATCCCACCCCCAAAGCCTCTTTGTCCCTGCATCCCCTAAGAAGTTCCACACCCCAAACACCTGATATCTTCCAGAGCACAGTGGAGAAAGGGGCTTTTTTTGTTGTCTGGCTGTTTCACAAGGTCTGTTGGAGCGATGGGGGGTTGGAAGGTCAGGATGGAAGGAGACGAGAGATTTCTGCAGCCAGGTCAGGAACTTGGGGTTTATTGCAAAGGGCCTGGGAGCAGGGCCCTGCTGGGAGCTGCCAGGCACAGCTCAGAGCAGGCCTGAGAGAGAGAGAGGATGAGAGGATGAGAGGGTGAGACAGCAAAAGTGTAAGACAGTAAAAGGGGTAAGAGAGCAAAGTTCCCATTACAATACAATAAATCATCTTCTGTGTTGAATGTTCTGATTCTCACTAACCAATTTAGTACAATATGCAAATCCTATAGCATTTCTATGCAGCTTATAAGAATCATTACATTTTGCTATGGTTAGGTTTTAGGGTTAAAATGTGCTACATTTTAAACCCTAAAAACTCCTCTTTGGACCCCTTCTGCCAGGCTGGCAGGGTCTGCTCTGCCCCTTGGGCCTGTCTGCAAGCAGAGGGTGTTGTTTCATCAATAGGGGATTACCTTCAGTCCAGACACACCATTGTTTTCCAATTGTTCAGTAACTAAGGTATCTCAGAGCTTGCTTTCATTTCAATCTCACTTATGGTTTCTATATTCTCAAAATCTTTTGCCAGGCAATCCTTATTTATAAGGCTTTCCTGTTTCATCCTCCCCAACAAAGGTCAGTGATCTCATCCCAGTCACTGAAGTCTGCTCTTCCCCAGCTCAGTGGGAGCCTCCACCTGGCATCCTTCCCCCCATCTTTGCCTTTTTAGGGCCTTTTAGTTTGAGTCACCTCTGCTCAGTGCACAAACAGTCCATGAGCAAACAGCTATTCATTAAAGGACGCACTTGTTCTGTGTGCAGGTTGTAAACACTGTCAGAAACAATTTCCTAATGCACATTCAGAGGTGGGTGGAATAAAGATTTCCTGGGCAAATCTTAATGTTGCTTATTATTGATTTTTTTTTTTTCCTACAGCCCTCATTGTACATGAAATTTTTCTCTTTCTGCTCAAACACATTAGCAGGTCATGCAGGGCTCCTAGGTGTGATTTTTTTACCTTTTTCACAAATGCCAGCAATCTTTCCTTATTTCAAAAGCTTTAGTTATCTCTCAGGGAGGGGAGGGGTGGTATTTCTTGGAGCAGTAAGGAACCTGAAAGCCTATTGACTGAGAGGTATTCAAAGGTTTTCTTTTTAAAAGCTGAATAATCAGATATATATGCCTGAATCCTAAGAACAGAATTAGCTTGTAATTCAACACTAGTTTTTCATTAGTTTTGGCAATATAGTTTAATTTTCTAAGAAAGAAAGGGAAAAAAAGCCATTCCTGTTGTATGCATGACTTTATCACTGAGCCAGCAGGGTTTTCTCACAGTGTATTTGTCAAAAGAAAAAAGAAAACAACAAAAAAATCCCAGCAGCAAAACCTGACAAGTTTGGTTTTGGTTTTTTTTTTCCCAGTGGCCAAAAAATATGCAAATTTATTAACAAACCAGAGAATGAATAAAACTGTAAATATTTGACAAACCACTGTGTTCCATTAGATCAGCCAGAACACCTTCCAGCTTTTCCTATTTTCGGACTTGTTTCCTCTGGTTTTGCTCAAATTGTTATGGTTATTTTCCCTTGTCCTCCTGTAAATATGTACACCCAGGGTGGCAATAAGTTCCCCAGCTCTCAGCAGTGGTGATGTATTCAACAGTTCTGAGCACAAAAGTGATTTAGACCTTACCTGTTGGGTCCTTTACACAAATACTCATTCGTGAGACTTCCTGATAGGCAAAAACGCTCCTAAACCTTCAGTGGGTGAAATTTATTTATTTTTCACTCTTTATGCAGCTGAGCAAGTGGAGCTGGAGCAGCCACTCGCTGGCAAAGCCAAACTTTTTTTCCCAGTCATGATAAATGGGGCATTTAACCTTTCAGAATAAATGTGCTTCACTCTGGACAGCCTCCCTGGGAACAGGGCTGCTGGTTCCTTTCATTTCAAGCTGATTGAGGAAACATCAGCACACAGAAAGCAGTTTTACCCTCTTCAGTGAAAATTACTTGGCTGGCCTTGATGTCAGGGCAGAGACCATGGGATAACTCAGGCTGGGAGTCACTGATCCAACCACCTGCACAAACTAGAGCCAACACTGAATTTAGATCAGGCTCTTCAGGACTTTATTTTGTGTGGTCTTGAAAGCCCTCAAGGATGGAGACCATGAAATATTTCTAAAAAACAACTTCTTCTGCATTAATTCATGATTGCAAGTGCCATAAAATGGATGTTACTAGTCTGTATCAGCATATTAAAAAGGTGCCAAGGTCATACAAGTGCATGTTTCACTGCCATCAACTATTAAACCACTAAGTCAATGATCATGAGAAATGTAAATGGTTCTTATTTTCCTTCTTAAAGGTTTATTTATTAAATATTTAAATGGGATTAAAATCCCTGAATTCCTGAAAAAGATTATTTGTTGGTTTTGCTCAGCAGAGTGTTAATACGTTCATTTCTCTTCTGCTAACATTTCTGTGTGCAAGTGCTTGAATCAAAGGTAAATGTTTTCTCAATAAATCATGATGAGTGATGCCTGAACTGGTGAATAAATATTCAATACTAATTCAGTACAAGAATATCTGTGCAACTTGCTCTAGGTGACCCTGCCTTGGCAGAGGGGTTGCATTAAATGATCTTGAGAGTCCCTTCCAACCCCAGCTATTCTGTGAATATATTCTTGTATTTCAGAAAAATGAGAGGGACTTGTTCATTAATTTAATTTTACTTCCAATGAGGTTTATAAATAGAAACCTCGTTAGACAAATGAGCTGGTATGAGAAGCTTTAGCAATATTGCAAAATGTCAGTGTGAGATCCTTGATTAGATGGCAAAAGGATCATTAAGTACAGTTACAGTATAATTTTAAAAAACCTAATTACCACCCTACGTGAATTCTTTTTGCATGAACGGAGGAGATTATGCCATATCTCCAGAGTGGTTTGGGGTTTTTATTGAGGGTTTGTTTTTTTTTTTTTGCATATGTTTACAGGATCTAGCACAGCAGTTTTTATCTCTGCCATTTCTTTAGGCTTTGAGCTGCTCTCATCAGCAGTGCAAGGTCACCTTCTCCAACCTGCTTTTCACAGAGGGCAGGAAACACAATGGTTTGAGATAAAGCTGGAAAAAGCATCCCAGGGTTTTCAGCCCTGCAATCCACCCCTGTGATGAAACCATGGCACATAACCAAGTCCATAAACACAGAAAACTCCCTCCTGATCTGCAAAAACAGGTAAGGTTTGTGTCCCAGCTGTTCTCTCAACAAATTGTTTGGAGCCTTACTCATTAAGCTGCCACAAAAGCTTTCACACTTGTTCTGGATGAATTGGTCCAGAAATTATTTTATTCTCTCTTGTACTTTCCCCTTAACCTAATCTTTTTTATTCCTGATATTTTTCACTGGAAGTGACACATGTCATGTACTTAACAGTAGAACTTTTTGTCTCCCTCTTAGTAAGTTCTACAACCTCAAATCTAATGGAGAGAGTTGGATTTTTTAAGCTTGGTGGGATGAATTGCCTTGTAAGTATCCTCATATTTTCCTGCTGTTACCAGTGCTAGAAGAATCTTAGGTTGTTCAAATAAATTCAACCTGGATGGAAATAAACAAAGGCAAGTGAAAGACCCTTGTAATCAACAAACCAGCTCCTCTGGCTGCTTGTGTCAGGTTTCCTGAATGCAAAATAAATCAGCCAGTCTTCAGAGTGCCAGACAAGGCCTCATCATGGAGCTGCAAACCTACATTTCTCTGAGGGCGTTTCTACAAATTCTTACTTTTACTTCAGTGTGACTTGCTAGGAATAGCACCAACCCTTCAACACTTGGTCTGCCCTTTCAGAAGCACCTTCCAAGGCTTTATGTGCCTTTCCATGCCCTCTCCAGCACAGAAAGACATTCAGGTGTTCCATGATGAGGAGGGAGCTCCCTGACAACTCTCCTTAAGTCAGAGTCTCCTTAAGTCAGGTTCAAAGTTAAATCACACTGAGTGTTCCCTCTCTTCTAGGCCTGCAGGGGCTTCTGAGCATCTAAAACCTTATTTATGAAATGCAGAAATCCACACTGAGCCCCAGTGTGTACACAGCCATTGCAGTTTGGGAATGCACAAAATGCCAAGGCCTGGATATGCACAAAACACCGAGGCCTGCATGTGCTTAAAGTCATGAACAAACCAACTCCTCTGGCTGCTTGTGTCAGGTAATTCACTCTTTCCTGAATGCAGTATAAATCAAGCAGCTTTCAGAGCTTCAGACCAGGGATCATCACGAGCCGCAAACCTACATTTCTCTGAGGGCATCTCTACAAATTCTTACTTCTACTTTTTAATGGGACTTTCTAGGAATAAGCACAAGCCCTGCACTTTCAGAAGCACCTTTCAAGGCTTTATGTGCCTTTCCATGCCTTTTCCAGCACAGAAAGACATTCAGGTGTTCCATGATGAGGAGAGAGCTCCCTGACAACTCTCCTTAAGTCAGAGTCTCCTTAAGTCAGGTTCAAAGTTAAATCACAGTCAGTGTCTTATTTATGAAATAAGATTTTAGATGCTCATATTTATGAAATGCAAAAGTCCACGCTGAGCCCCAGAGTGTACACAGCCATTGCAGTTTGGGAATGCACAAAAGGCAAAGGCCTGGATATGCTTAAAGTCATCAACAAACCAGCTCTTCTGGCTGCTTGTGTCAGGTAATTCACTCTTTCCTGAATGCAGAATAAATCCAGCAGCCCTCAGTGCTTCAGACCAGGGATCATCATGGGGCTACAAACCTACATTTCTCTGAGGGTATTTCTACAAATTCTTTTTTATACTGCACTGTGACTTGCTAGGAATAAGCACCAACCCTTTAACCCTTGGCCTGCACTTTCAGAAGCACCTTTCAAGGCTTTTTGTGCCTTTCCATGCCCTCTCCAGCACAGAAAGACATTCAGGTGTTCCATGATGAGGAGGGAGCTTGCTGATAATCGTCCTTAAGTCAGAGTAGCTGTAAGGTTCCTCTAAACACCTTCCAGTGGTGCATGTTCAAAGTTAAATCATAGTCGTGTCCCATTTTTTCTGCAGGGGCTTCTGAGCATCTAAAACCTTATTTATGAAATGGAGAAGTCCACGCTGAGCCCCAGAGTGTACACAGCCATTGCAGTTTGGGAATGCTCAAAAGGCCAAGGCCTGGATATGTTCAAAGTGTTCCTCAAGCATTGCCACAGTATCATGGAAGGGTTTGGGTTGGAATGGACCTAGAAGAACATCGAATTCCAGCCCCCTGCCATGGTCAGGAAGACTTTTCACTGCACCACCTTGCATTATTCAAAGGAACAACTTGTTTGGAAGCAGGACTTAAGGTAAGAGAATAATTGTGTCTCACAAGGATGGAAAAAACATGGGATAACTGCAGGAAAGAACAAGACTTAAGATCATGCTAAATTCTGTGTCAGCTGTCACAGTGTAGTGTGGGGACACAGAATCAGAGGCTATTTCTATGCATGTTCCTTTGGACTTTTATTAGAAAATAATAATTTTGTTTTACTTAGAGGAAGGTGGTTGCTCTTTCTTCCAGCATTACTCAAAGAAAAAAAGCCAATGTAAACGAGAAGCTCTCCTGCTAATTAACCATCCTTCATGGGAGAGGTGAGAAAAATTGAAAAGGCAATGTAAACACACAGAAATAAGGTGCATTTATACCAAAGGACTTGGGTGATGCTTTTGTGTTGATCAGCAACAGTTTTCAAATAATGAAGTTGCTCACTGGACTGAACTTTCAAGTGATAGGAACAGGTAGATCTGCTCAAGTAAACAACTGGTTCTACAAAAGCTTCTGCTGGTGCAAAACCCTTCATTTTTTGGTGTCACTGCTCAGGTATTTCCACTCAATAAACCGGTTCCATGTTCGAGCATATTGAATTCTTGATGCAATTGAGCACAGCAGTGAACAGGAAGAGATATTGGAGTTAAGCAAAACAGGCCAATTCTTCTTCTTGTGACACAAAATGTGTCAGCAGGAAAATGATGAGTTGCATTTGAGAGAGGACTTGACTGCTTTCATTTTCCTGTCTTGTGCCCTATGATGGTTTGGGCATCACTTCTCATTTTATACCAGGGTGCAGGCCAGGGACATGATGCCCCAAGGGAATCATCCTCAGGGGGTGGGCACTGGCCGGCTCACACAGCAGAGATGAGAAAGGTAGAGAATAACCTTAGGAAATGTGGAAAATACTGTGAGAAACAACAGCTGATCATGTTAAAGGCGTGGGATGCAGTGGAGGCTGAATGTGTTCAGGTTAAAAACACAGGGAGAAATGCAGATTCAAATCATAGAAGTAGAGAACTTCCTTAGCTTTCAACATACACATGATTGTTTCACCCAAAGACTTGAAAAGAAGTCCAGACTGTTCCCCCATATATGGTCATGGAATATGATCAGAATGTGTTTTCACAAAATCATGTGAAACTTTGTGAGAGGACTAGATAAATCATTTATTTCATCACAATTACAGTGGTAAAATCCCCTTGATGGGATGACCCAGATTCTTTGATTTTTCCAGAGTGTCCTAAACACCAGGTGATTCCCCATGTGACTGTGATATCAGAGCCAATATTTTGGTTCAATAAACCATACAATAAATATAACAAAAAAAAAAAAAAAAAAACTAATAAATGTGCTGTAATAAACACATCATAAACTCAGGGGTTTTTCCTCCTCAGGTCTTCCACTGCATTGCCATGTTGTAGGGAGCTGGCGAGGAAGACAGGTTTTTCTGCTAATTAAGACATTGAGGGGCTGGAGAATGGAACAGAGCTGGGAAGGGTCTGGAGCCCCAGGAGCAGCTGAGGGAGCTGGGAAGGGTCTGGAGCCCCAGGAGCGGCTGAGGGAGCTGGGAAGGGCCTGGAGCCCCAGGAGGGACTGAGGGAGCTGGGAAGGGTCTGGAGCCCCAGGAGCGGCATGAGGGAGCTGGGAAGGGTCTGGAGCCCCAGGAGCGGCTGAGGGAGCTGGGAAGGGTCTGGAGCCCCAGGAGGGACTGAGGGAGCTGGGAAGGGTCTGGAGCCCCAGGAGCGGCATGAGGGAGCTGGGAAGGGTCTGGAGCCCCAGGAGCGGCTGAGGGAGCTGGGAAGGGTCTGGAGCCCCAGGAGCAGCTGAGGGAGCTGGGAAGGGCCTGGAGCCCCAGGAGCAGCTGAGGGAGCTGGGAAGGGTCTGGAGCCCCAGGAGAGGCTGAGGGAGCTGGGAAGGGCCTGGAGCCCCAGGAGCAGCTGAGGGAGCTGGGAAGGGTCTGGAGCCCCAGGAGAGGCTGAGGGAGCTGGGAAGGGGCTGGAGCCCCAGGAGAGGCTGAGGGAGCTGGGAAGGGCCTGGAGCTCCAGGAGAGGCTGAGGGAGCTGGGAAGGGGCTCAGCCTGGAGCAAAGGAGGCTCAGGGGGGCCCTTGTGGCTCTGCACAGCTCCTGACAGGAGGGGACAGCCGGGGGGGTCGGGCTGTGCTCCCAGGGAACAGGGACAGGAGGAGAGGGAACGGCCTCAGGCTGGGCCAGGGGAGGTTTAGATTGAATATTTGGGAAAATTTCTTCCCCAAAAAGGCTCTCCAGCCCTGGCACAGCTGCCCAGGGCAGTTTGGAGTCCCCATCCCTGGAGGGGTTTAAAAGCCATGTGGATGTGGCACTTGGGGACAGGGACAGTGGTGGCCTTGGCAGTGCTGGGGGAATGGTTGGACTCAAGAATGTTAAAGATCCTTTCCTTTCCAACCTGAATGATTCCATGAATTATCCATACTTTTATTCAAGGCAGCCTGAATACTGTCTTCCATCTGAATACTGCCTACCACCTTCTCTTCTATCTTTGTGAGATCAGCAGCTCCTTTATAACCCTTACATGTTTTTCAGCTTAATATTGGCTGTCTGCATTCATCACAATTTCCCTTAATTAAACTTTTAGCAATATTCTGCCTTCAGAAAATGATGAGTAATAATCAGTATTTATCACTGGAGATGTATCATGGTCCTCAAAATGCTATAAACATATTATAAATTTATGGGTCCAAAATTTTGTGTCTGCCACCTCTAAACTCTTCAGAAATAAAAAAGAATTTGTGAAAAAGAAAGAAAGGAAAACAAATTAGAGAAAAAATAAATTTCAACAATATCAAAAACTGTCTTTGGAAAACTGAAACCCTTTAAGATAAGGGGAAAATGCAAAGACTGATTTGAGATACATCCCCAGGAGAGGAGAGGAAGCCTTGATAGGCCTCAAATATCCAGATGTATGTGACTCTAAAAGTATGAAATTATACAGAGGAAAACTGCACATGGGTGAATCTTCTCAACCCAAAACTGCTCAAACAATGATCTTAATGGGGAATGAGCTTATTTCATGTATAAATTCATCTCTGGAGAGTGAGCTTTTCCCCTCTGTCAGCTTCACCCATTTTCTTGACATGGTGCTGACTGTAACAGAAATTTTCTTGACAGGAATTCATGATGGCACCAGTAGCTTCAGAGACCTTGGCTTGACAGGAGCTGTGGAGATGCTCCTCTGGGGGGCCCTGGATTTCCCCTATGCCCTTGAGGGCAGAGCCCTAAAAGACTCATCATTTTTAGTTCACACTCCTTGTCAATGCGGACAAAAAATTGCTATTATTGGAGGCTCGAGACATTTATGTAACTCCATAAGAGAAAGATGTCAACGAATTCTGAGTGCATCTGACTGCAAATTGGTCAATATACTGCTGGAAAACACAGTGGAGAAAAAGAGGGGGGAAAAATTCAGCCTCAGATGTGTGATATGGAATATAAGCATGCTAAAAATATTCTGTCCTGCGCTTGTATTGTTCTGACTCGATGGGAAACTGTCATGGATTTGTTTTCTTATTGATACAGAATGCCAAACTCTGAAAATATCTGCCAGCATCTCTTAGAGGCTTGTGTAGCATCAAAGTTATATTGTGTCTGACATATTCTTCAGCTGGGAACAGTCAGAAATAGGATGGAAAATGCCTCTTCCTTGCCGTGGGTTTTGATTTCCATTAATAAAAGTTCCTCTGTGTGTGACACACGGAAATAATAACAATCCAGAATAAAATATCTAATATTACAGTAATCAAAAAACAGTATATTTTTCCTGGTTTGGGTGTTGTTTTACAAAAGTGATGGATTTTTTTTCCCAGTGGCTTTCGCATTTCGTTCTGTTCATTGTGGCACATGGTACAAATTCCAATAAAATAAATATAAATATATATACTTGATATAAAATATCAAATATTAGGATACTGGGGGTAGGTTATGAAAGACTTGTCCACAGATATATATTTTTTAAGACTGCAAGCTGGAGTGAAAGTTGTCGGTATTCATAAAACCTAAATAAAGGTCATGCATTCTGCTCAACAGAGAAAAAATATACAAGTAAATACATATTATTCAATTCTTTTGGTTTGTTTACACTGGTCTTTACTCCTACTGTGAATGTGTTTCCTTTGGATTAAATAGAAGGAAGAAGAAAAGAGAAAAACAAATTTTAAAACAGTAATTTGGGGGTTTCTTGCAACACTTACTATATTCTTTTTTTTTCTGTAATTGGCTCCCAAAATGAATTCAGTCACCAGCAGCACAGTTAGGAGGAAATCAATCAGTTGGTGGAATAATGGGGGGGATACTTTTCAAATGGTGATGCTGCAGCACGGGCAACAGAAAAGTAATTTTTTTTCAGTAGGAAAGAAGTTGGATTTCCCCCTGTGGCTGTTGAAATTGAGCTTATAGGTAAATTTGTTTTCACAGAAGCAACCTCTCTTGTCTCCTGCAATTGAGGCACCGTCTGCTGGCGTCACGGAGTGGTCACTGCTGAGCACTGGAGCCTGCCTGCAGAATATTTATAACTGTGCCTACTTCGCTGGGGGGAAACATACCTTCCCAAGAACTTACTGGCTCATTATTTATGATATGTTGCTCAAAATCGTAGAAATAAAGTGCTGGAAGAGAGCTCCAGAGCACATTTAGTGTGAGCAAGTATCAGTCAAATTCAGAGGGTGATATTTTTGAGAATTAATTGGACCCCCACCCTGGGCTTATAGTCCCTTCAGTGAGATGTGGGATCATGGAATCCCAGAATGGTTTGGGTTGGAAAAATCCCCTAAAATCATCAATCCCAGACTCTATCCCAGCACTGCCAGGCATCCACTGATCATGTCCCCAAGTGCCACATCCATATGGCTTTTGAACCCCTCCAGGGATGGGCACTCCACCACTGCCCTGGGCAGCTGTGCCAGGGCTGGACACCCTTTCCATGAAGAAATTTTCCCAAATATCCAATCTAAACCTCCCTGGCCCATCCTGAGGCAGTTCCCTCTCCTCCTGTCCCTGTTCCCTGGAGCACAGCCCGACCCCCCCGGCTGTCCCCTCCTGTCAGGAGCTGTGCAGAGCCACAAGGGCCCCCCTGAGCCTCCTTTGCTCCAGGATGAGCCCCTTCCCAGCTCCCTCATGCCAGCAAATATTTGGATTTTGGAGCATGTAAACAAATAAGCCTTCTGATTTTTGGGGCAGAGAGGCCCTGAGGCTGCCCCTATTTCAAATTATGCATTGATCAGAAGGGTTTGGTCAAACAGATCTTAATTGTAGGCGGTTCCAGAAGGAAATTTGGGTATCTCTCTCTTCTTTTAACAACTTCAAGGAACATACTGGCATGTCCATGCCCTTGTACCTGGTACAGCTGGCCAGCATCACCATGGAGTGAGATATAGCAGAAGATTCCTAATCCTGGGACATTTCTTGGAGAATCCTCACACCACTGGTGCCAGGGGTAACCTGCAGGCTTGGCTGCACTGGGGACAGCACAGGTGTGTGAGGCTGGGGGCAGAAAACATCCCAGGCTTTGAGAAAATCTTGATTTTATGAGCTTCCCCATGCTGGCCTGGGGAATGCAGGATTTGTCTTCAGTCCCTGAGCGCTGCTGAGTCAGGATTTGGGAAGTTTACCCTGGAAGGAAACAGCAACACTCACACGACACTCATCTCTGAGCAGATGGACAAGAGGTGTAAGCAGCATCTTTATTCTTTTATCCGAGCTAACAAAAACACCCTGCAGCAAAAACAAATATCTGCTGTTCAGGAATCCAAACCACTCATTTTTGCAAATTAATTTTTTTAACCTTTTTATTCCCAGAGCCTCCCAAAGGAAAAGCACCTCGTGCTGTCTTTGTAAACCGTTCCCACACGCTCAACAACAAACTAACAAGCCTGCTGATAATCTCCTTTGCAACTGAGCTTTCCTGGGACAAGTTTGCTGCTGTGGAAAAGGGCTCAGGGGAATGATTAAAAATGTTCAGTTGAGAGCTGGTTCAAGAGGCCAGTGGCTGCCTTGACAGCTGGAATGTGCCGGAATTTTGGTTTTCCAAAAGGCATCCAAGCTTTTCTTGGCCCTCTGGGATTGCATTCTCCCTGGTGGCTGCTCCAGGGATTGTTCCAATATTTAGAGTTCCCTTCGCCTGGCTCAACCAACACTGAAAATTTGGAAGACCACAAGAGGAAGATGTGTTAACAGTGAATAGCACCAGAGGGGATTATAAAAAGAGCCTTTCAGCAAACAAAGCAGTTTTTTGATGAGAAGGGGAATGGCAGAATTTTAGGTCATGAGTCAGTCTAATTCTAATAATCTGATAGGAGAGGATGTGTCCCATCCTCTGGGGTGGAAGAAGCAGATTTTATAGCAGTGGCAAAAAATGAATAGGAATTAACTCCAAAGGCAACATCTGCTCACATTTCAAGGACAGAAGGCATCCAAATTCAGCATTGTCTTCGATACCACCAGTTGTCATTAATGAGAATAAACCAGTTTTCCATAGGAATTTTTGCATGCCCAGTCAAGAGTGTATGATTTGTAAGGAGGATTATAACATGGGTCTGTGGAAGAGGAGGCCAAATACCACTGTAAATAAATATTTTCCTTCTGTAGGACAGGCAGTGCAGCTCAATAGAGACACTTTCCAAAACTAAAGGCATGGGTGATACCAGAGCCTTTAAGATTTCTCTTAAAGAGATCTCAAAAGGAATTCTGGCAAAGTACAGACTGAATAATGGCTGGCAGTAAACCCAGATATCTTCTCTGGGTTTTCAATGGAGAAAGTTAATTAAAGGGGGAGGAGGTGTAAAGAAAGCTTGTAACAAATCAGTGTTTGAGAGACTCGGCTGCTGGTGCCAAGGCTGCAGCCAGCTCATAAACAGCTATAAAAACACCCCCCAGTACTCTGTAACTGACTGGAAAATCCTAATGAAACACTAAAAGCCACAAACTAAACATGGCACGGGATGAGGAAACAGAGGACAGCTTCACAGTTGTGTGTTTTCTACAGGAGCCAGTTTATAGGGCATCCTTTGCAATGGAAGCTGGAGCTGGGCAAGAGCCAGGGCTCAGAGGTGGTGTGGTGTGGTATTTGCTGGGAATGTCCTGACAAAGGTAGGAATGATGCATCCAACTCCATGTTCTCCAAAGGCTAATTTATTATTTTATGGTACTATATTATATTAAAGAATACTATACTATACTAAAGAATACAGAAAGGATACTTACAGAATGCTAAAAAGATAATAATGAAAACCCGTGATTCTTTCCAGAGTCCCAACACAGCTTGGTCCTGATTGGCCAAAGAGTGAAAACAACTCACAGCAGAATGCAATGGAACAATCACCTGTGGGTGAACAATCTCCAAACACATTCCACATGGGCACAACACAGGAGAAGCAAATGAGATAAGAATTGTTTCCCTTTTCTCTGAGGCGTCTCAGCCAAGGGAAAAAGTCCTGGGCAAAGGGATTTTTCCAGAGAATGTGAATGCCACAGTGTAGGAAATGCAGGGATGTGGAGGCTGCCTGGTGCATCAAGTCATACATTTATCTTTCTGCTCTCTACAAACTGACCCATCTCCCATGTCAATCTCATAGAATTTTTCAGAAATGAGAGGAATGGCGGATTTGTCTTTACAAACAAGCTGTGGGTCTGCTGGTAGATAAAACTAGTACTGAGAGATAAAAGAAACAATGGGAAGGATTCCACTGATTGATGAGTGGAAGAAGGATATTTTCCTTTTCAAACAAACTGTAGGTTTGCTGATAAATGAAATCGGATGTTGAAAGATGAAAGAAACAATGAGGGGAACCATAAATTCCATGAGCATTAAAAATTAAAAAGGAGGGTTATGCATTAGAGGGGAATCTTTGGTATCAGGTGTATCAGGAAGTCTGAACCTCTCAAGTACCTCAGCAAATGGGGAAAGAGAGAAGGGAAATTAAGCTGGGCAATTGGGATAAAAAGGGAGGCTGCGTCCTCAAATTCATGCTCAGCCCTGTTCTTATCTCCCCCACTTCTCCTCCTTTTATCTCTTCTGGTTCCTTGGCCAGTGAAAGCAGCTGAACCACTGAGGGCAGAGTTGATAAGGAGAACACTGCTGCCTGAGCACACACATCAATTTCGAGAGAGCCCAAGATCTCCAAGTCTGATGGTTTGGGAAGGGATGGGGTTGCCCAGCAGGAAAGGGGATTTGTGTGGAACTGGAAGCCTGTTTGGTTGGAATTGAGTGCCCATTCCCTAACAGAATGCTCCACTGGCCCCTGCCAGTGATGCCTTCCCAGCCTCTGTGCTCCTGGATGCTCAAGTGGGAAATTTCTCACATTTCCCACATTCCTTTCAACACCTTTTTTCAAGGTGAATTATCACAGCTGGCCAAAATCCCTTAAGTGACAGAACTGCTCTGCAAGCAAATTCTTGGAAATTTATTTCCTTGGAAACAGGTTGTCTTGCTTCTCCTGTAAGGATTCTTGTACTCATTTGATAAGGCCAGAGGACAAATCTACCCCACTGCCACCAGGGCTGGTGCACATTCTTTAGCACTGATATAATGTATTTGCAGAGTGCCCCATGGCAGGAAGGAATGACTGAATCTGAATGAATGAATGAATGAATGAATGAATGAATGAATGAATGAATGAATGAATGAATGAATGAATGAATCTCTGAAGGTTAATTTATTATTTTATGATACTATATTATATTATTAAAGAATACTAAACTAAACTATACTAAAGAATACAGAAAGGATACTTACAGAAGGCTAAAAAGATCATAATGAAAATTTGTGAGCCTTTCCAGAGTCTCAACACAGCTTGGCCCCAAATGGCCAATAAGTCAAAACAATTCACGTGAGACCAATGAAGCAATCACGTATTGGTAAACAATGTCCAAATCACATTCCAAAGAAGCAAAACACAGGAGAAGCAAATGAGATAAGAATTGTTTTCCTTTTCCTCTGAGGCTTCACAGCTTCCCAGGAGAAAAATCCTGGGTGAAGGGGTTTTTCAGAAAATATGAATTCCACACTGACAGGTTAATGTGACTCCTGTGTCTCATTCACCTGGAGCAGGAAAAGAATTCTCTCCATGTTCAGCTTCACTGGTGTCCCTGTATGTGATGCCCAGAGAAGCTGTGGATTCCCCATCCCTGGAAGTGTCCAAGGCCAGATGGTTTGGGACTCTGAGCCACCTGCTCTGGTGGAAGGTGTCCCTGCTCATGGCAGGGAGTTGGAACTGAATAATCTTGAAGGTCCCTTTCCATCCAAACCATTCTGGGATGCTACAATTCTGTGACTTTAGTTTTTCTGACTCAAGGCTGTTTGCATCACTTAAATGAGTTCAGCCACTCAGCTGCAGTGTGGAATCTTTTCAGGGTATCTACCACAATTACCATGTTTGAGGGTCATCAGCCAAAAATAAGCACAGTGTTTATTTTAGGGCTGGGTTTAAAAAGGGAGCTAAAGCTGAGATTAATTTTGTAAAGTAGTCTGAAAAACAATAATCCATCTTAGCTGCTACTGCAACCTGCTCCTCAGTGCTTTTTTAAGCCTAGTAGAGACATGAATGGAGAAATTGTCACCCAATAATGTGACTTATTCCAAGAGCAGATGCACAACAGGAAACAATTAACATGCTGTGGATCTTACTACTGCCTATGGCACTGCAGTGAAAAATGTAGCTGTCCAAACAGCTTTTATTTTTATCAACAATTAATTTGTGCCCAGAAAGAATTGAGATGAACTTGCAGAAAACTTCTCAGAAGGGCTATAAGGAAACAGAGAAAAATCTGAGGAGGCAGAGCCTGAGAACATTTAGCCAGGATGCAATCCCAATTGTACATTTGAAGTGAACACCTGAAAATTTATAGAGAGAATTTGAAGTAATTCTATATAACTTCAGGAAGACCATGATGCTCTCAATTAGTAAAGATTTCCTATATAACAAATTAGTTCTTTCTGTCAATTCATTACATCATACACAGCGCAGTTTAACTTCTATTTTCAGGGGTGTGACACCAAAAATTCAAATAAATCAGAGGAGTGTCACTCTTGTAGGTCCTTCTTGCTGCTGAACTAGCTGTGAATGTAGATAATGTGGAGAGAATCCTAATTTTCAAGGTCCTTTCTTACTTTGGGATTACAGCAAAGGGTCTGTAAATGCACAGTGAGACTTTGGAAAAAAAAATGAGAATAAAACTATTTCACAGAAACACTTATTAATGTCTGAAAATGCAATGATAGTATGTCATGTAGAACAGTGGGAGAGATGAAATGCATTCTCTCTTTTGTGTCTAAAAGACAAAAAAGCCACAGTATCTTTCTTTTATGGGCAGGACCGGGCAAGACAAGAAAATGGAATTGATTTTTGGTGTGTTTGAGTTTATACACTATGATCTGTGTTCTTGGAGGCCCTGCTCACAGTCTCAATCCTCACATTGAAAACCAGGAACTGCAACACTCCAGGCCCCCTCTTGTTGCAGCGTGGCAGGGTGGTAGAAATGATTCAGAGGATTCCACACCCTCTGACTGTAAAAATTTTGCAGCCTTTCTACTCTCTCCTTGGAGCCTGGAATCAGCAGATGGATTGGAGATTTTTTTTGTTTAATGTGGGAGAGTTACAGAAGCAAAGAGGAGCTGCAGAGCTGCTCATTTGCCATCTTCAAGCTGGATCACACCCAGCTTTGAGGTACAACCCTCTACAACTTTCCCAGTCATGTCACTAATTAAATCACAGCCCAAACAAATCAGGGCAGTCTCTGAATGGCATTTGAAGGTATGGCAGACTGGTGACTTGGACATGTGAAATTAAGCAGCTTTGGTTTTGGCCTGAGGCTGCTGAAAGGGTAGTAGGTCATTTGTGCCAAGATTATTTCTGAAAGTTGTGGCATTCACATTCTCTGAAAAAAATCCCTCTGCCCAGGATTTTTCTCCTGGGAAGCTGAAAAGCCTCAGAGAAAAGGGAAACAATTCTTATCTCATTTGCTTCTCCTGTGTTGTGCTCATGTGGAATGTGTTTGGAGATTGTTTACCCACAGGTGATTGTTCCATTGGATTCTGCTGTGAGTTGTTTTCACTCATCGGGCAATCAGGGCCAAGCTGTGTCAAGACTCTGGAAAGAGTCAGGAGTTTTCATTATTATCTTTTTAGCCTTCTGTAAGTATCCTTTCTGTATTGCTTAGTATAGTATAGTATAGTATTCTTTAATATAATATATTATAATAAAGTAATAAATTAGCTTTCTGAGGACATGGAGTCTGATGCATCATTCTTGCCTTTGTCAGGACATTCCCTGCGAATACAAGAGAAAGTCACAGTTCTTTTGCTCATTCTCAACCACCACAAAACACAGAGATCCTCAGAAACCCATTGATATTTTGGGTGTTTGTGATCTGCCTGCTTGGAAGGATGGGACTAGAGTGGTACCTTGGGGTGGCCCATGCTGAAGGAACTCAGATCTCCAGCCTGTTTGTTTGGGGTGTCTTGGGATGATCTGAAATTGAGCACAGTCCATCCTGGGCTATAAAAGACTTCCCATAGTGGCCTTCCTGCTGCGTGATGGGGCATGGATGCCCTGTAGAGCTCCTGATCCATCTCACTTATTAAATAAATAAATACTTCAGCCCTGGATGACACCCCTGCCTTCGCATACCTGCAGGGCCCAGAGGCCAAGCTCTGGAAGAGGTGTCACAGCACATTCCCTGCAATGAGACCAAAAACAGAAAGCTGATGTTTGAACCCCCAAGATTCCTGCAAAGCCAGAGGGGACCATCTCCAGAAGCTTCTTCCAACTGATACATAGTTCCACACAATAAAGTCATATAAAAATCCATAATCTGTTTATTGCTTGCCAGCGCTTGGAGAATTAACACTAAGAGCAGCTTTTTTTTTTCTAATTTCTTTTCCCATTTACCTCTCATAATAGCAGGAGTAGGAAGAAAAATGCTCCTTCACTCTCTCCAATGACAGCAGCTCCTGAGTACTCACCCAGTAGAGTGGCACGACTGAGGCCCAAAATGATGCTCATTGTGGCATGGGAGGGAGGGAGGCAAGGATTTGGGGAGGAGAGGGAATACAGACAGCACCAAGAGGAGCCAGCATTCTCTCTGCAGGTAAACTACCACATTACAGAACTTGGCAATACAAAATGCTTTCACTGAGAAGGAATGGTCTGAGGTCTCAGAACAATTCAGTATTCCCACTCAATTTTTTCCTCTTGTTGCCTAGCAAGAGTGGAATCTGCTGTTAATTGAGCCTCTGACAAATGACCGAGGCAAAAACAAGCTGATTTGAGGCCAATTACCAGCCACGGGGTGCTCATGACTTTGGGTCATTTAATGAGGTTTTTTTTAAGCTGACCACACATTCACAGGCAGGATGCTTTAAATAAAATCATAAGACACTGGATATAGGTTTCTCTGAGGGCATTTGGGACCTTTCCAGCAGGGCTGGCTCGTGAACTGTGACCAAAAACATTTGTGCAATCTGACATCCCTTAGCTGGTGGCCTCTGATCCAAATCCAGAGGGAAATGGAATAGTTCAATACACTGATGGCAACAAACAGGAAACGTGGTGCCTGTGCATGCTTCTCCATCTAATCAGAATAAGGGGGTTTGGGAACCTTTTTTGGGCTGTTTTTAATGGAACAGACCATCTTGTGGTGGAATTAGGTTTGAGTGTGGGCAGGAAATCCATGTCATTAACATTTGGAAATTGTATATTCTGTCACATTCCTCACTGGGTCGTTGTTCTCTCAGGCAGCCTCTGAGTGTACCAGAGGTTTCTCAGAGCTCAAAATGTGGAACCATAGCTCCAAAGTGGTTGTTCTCATTGGAAAGCAATGGCTTAGAGAAGGCCTGAATGCTTCTGGAAACAGCTGATATTATGTGCATAGGATTGTTGAGAAAAGGGTTAATGAGGTGATGGGAAAAATACGTGGTGGGGGAAGGAATTGGAAGTACAGAAATTATTTGGTTTGGTGCAGTCTGGGGTAAAACTCACTCCTTAGAGTTCTCTCCATGCTGCTTCAGTGACCTGGCTCTGCATCAGCTGCTGTAATTATAAATCCTCACGAGGCATGTTGGGATTATGTAGCAAACACACCTTGGAAGGAGAGGAACCATGTGTCAGGATATATATTCAGGAATACTTCATTATTCTCTAGATTGGGCTGTTCAATCATTCTGACCAGCATCTCAAACAGTTGGTGTCTGAGGGTCCTGTTTGACTCAAAGATCCTCTATGTGGGTAAGGACAGGTTTACATTGAACAGTATATAAAGGTAAAAAAAACAGCCACTATAAATAAATACTGTTTTCTAATAAGCATTAAATTATATGGAATTAGAAGACATAAATATGTAAATTGTTCTTTTAACCTTCTGCAGAGCTCATGATAAATGAAGCCATCAGTTTCTACACAAAAGCAAATTTCTGCTAAAGAAAACAGTTATAAACACAAATTTCTTAGGAGATTCATTTTTGCTTCTCTTTGTCCGGAGTTCACAGGCTAGAGCAAAGAAGTTTAATGGTGAATGGTACACACTGAAAAATGCCATTCTGTATTCAAAGTCATGTTTTCTGACGTGATTTTACATCCATAAATTTTGTTGGTAAATTTGTCTATCACCACTGGCCTTGGGCACAGACTGAAATGCAGAATGTTCCATCCAAAAAAATGGGAACACTTTTTTGGTCTAAAGATGATCAAGAACTGGTGCAGGTTTCCCAGTGAGTCTGTGGAGTTTCCTTCCTAAGAAATACTAAAAAAACCAACTACACTCTGTCCATGCAACCAGCTTTGGGTGACCCTGCTGGAGCAGAGGGTTGGACCAGAGATCTCCAGAGATCCCTTCCAAATTACGCTGCTCTGTGACTGTGAATTCTCTTGAACATGGGAAAATTATCAATCCTCAATGTTCTTCCTTCTCAAATTAAAGCTTAGCAACACTACCCAGAAATGTCTTTGAGAACTGCAGGATACAAAAAGTATTTTGTTTGAAAGATCAGGGTGGGTGCTTTGTTCACCACCTCCGAATGCACTTAACTGTGAACTTCAGTCTGTCTAACACAACATTATCTGCCAAGACTGAGCAGTCAAGTGGAAAATTAGCTCAACTGCAGCTCCTGCAAGCTGTCCCTCTCCTTTCCTGTGGCTGAGTGATTCTTTGGGTGTCCTGAAGAGTTTGGTACCCTTGCAGATATCAAGGGGCGACCACAGAAGGAAACTTCAAGAAAAAAAATTTGAATTTCTCCTCTTGTTAGCAAAAATGAAACTTGCAGACAGGATGAGTCCATTTTTCTGTTACAACATCTTGGAATTCCAGTGAAATGCCCTCTGTTTGCAAATATGTTTAAAATGCCACAAAAGGTTGTGAAATGACAAGGCCATGATTCATCCCCTGTCACCCCAGCTCCAACAAACTGCGTCACTCTGCTCCAGTCGCAGGAGCTCTGAGGGAGGTTTGGGAGGATGAGAAACAGATGAGAGCAATTAGATTTAGAAACATCATTAACTAATATAATGTAAAGGCGGGGAGTGAAGAGTGAAGCAGGGGGTTTTGCAGCAAGTGTAAAAGGAAACTGTAAAATAAGAAAAATGGCAGCTTCACACTTGGCTTGCTTTTCTTCTTTTCAGCATCCTTGTAAAGGGAAAGTCCAGACTTTAAATGAGCAGCACATAGCTCCCAGAAATACATTCAACACTCATCACATAATTGTTTTCACTCTGTCTCTTCTCACAAAAGTAAAAAAGGAGCCAACATTTGAAGACTGGGATAGTCTAAGTGAGAGATAACAGTACTGAAGGCTGAGATGTAAAGAAATCAGGAACATAGAACAGAACAGTTTCCTGACAGAGAGAGAAAGGACCCTTGATCAAGGGGGCTTGAAGACGCAGCTGAATAATGAATTAATGATTCTCACAGCCAGCTGGAGAAACGTTATCACCCTTCAGATCACACTGCAGCAAATGCGAAACTGAGAATGTGCTTTCTTATCTCAGAGTCTCTGGGGACTGTATATTCCAGGTACCTGATAACGAGAGTTTCCTCTGCTGGAGAACTGCTGAAAGGCTGCACTGCAAGGCTGAATTAATATTAAAATTCAGTAATAGCCTTGGCTTTTTTTTTTTTTTTTTATTTTTGGAACAAGAGTAGAATTTTTGCCAGCAAAGGGTGCAGATCCACTTTTTTCATAAACACTAATGGCCAATCCATTTAATGATGTAATAAGAGAAGGATTTGGGCAACTTATTTGGACACCTACAGCTATTTGACCTTCTGCTCTTTATTCTGTATCAACAGGACTGTTGAGGGGAGGAGGGAGAGAAATTGGCTTTGGGGGGCTACTGGTTTTGCCACAGAACTAAAAGCTCTACAGGCACCTGGAATGAATGGAAACAACTGGTCCTTATAGTTAAACAGGATACCAGGGGCCCTTGAAGTTTCGCTATTTTGTATGCATTTTCACAGAATTCACAGAATGACAGAGTGATTTTGACTGGTCCCATCAAATTTGATGCATTATTAGTGTTCTATGTATTAAAATTAGTGCCCATGTTTCTAAAATTAATCAGCTCTCCTGAGTGCTCGCTCAGATTCCTGCCCTTTTCCCAGATAATTCACTCTGGGCAAAGAAGGTGGGACAAAGTGCATTTCTGTAAACCTCTGTAGCCCACTGATGCTGGAAATGACCAGGTCTTACTGGTCATAATGGTTCCCACTGTCTTCCATAAATTTTTCAGAGAAAGATGCAAGTTGGCATCTGTGAATTGAAAAATCCTCTTCTGTTGTGGATGCTCCATCCCTGGGAGTGTTCAAGGCCAAGTTGGATGGGGCTTGGAGCAACCTGGGATAGTGGGAAGTGTTCCTGCCCAGGGCAGGAGTTTGGAATTAGAATTATGTGACCCCTGAGCATCTGGACATAGGTAAGCTCAGGATTGTGCCAGACAGGGCTCCTGAAACATCCTAAAGGAACTTTGAAGCCATGGGACAGTCCTGAAAATTCTGTGGAAAGTACTTTTTTTCATTAAAATCATCATGTTGAAGCCTCCTCTTAGTTTTTTTGGCATGTAGGTACAGCCAAGGGTACATCTTGATTTGAGTCCCAGTGGCTATTAATGCCACTTTATCCCTTTCAAAGTTTTAGAATATGAGATGGAAAAGAAGATCAGCATCTCTCCTCCTCCTACCCTGTTTTCAATTCCAGTAGACAATCCCACGCAGCAGAGAGAGTTTAATTGTCAGTAAATCTGTCCCCAAAGGTGTTGGAATCCCAGATGCTGAGAATTTTAAACTTTCTGTGCTTAAAGGCACAGACTCGCAAGAGAAAACTGCATCTGACCTAAGGGTGTAGAGAAGACTTCAAAAATTGATTAATAACACTAAAATTACAAGTGTATAGTTAATTAAAAGATGTAATATCACAAGGTAAAAACCTTAAAGTTTGAAGGTTTAGACTATAGAAATAAATATGAAGCAAAATAGAAGTTTTAAAGCAGAAACAAGTTGTTCTTCTTTACCTTTTTCTTCCTTCTTCTTCATAAGTTTAAATGATGTTTTGTAATTAGACAGAAAAGTCCACATTACAAACTTCAAAATATCAGTTATTATGTTAAAAAAGAAAATCATCTAAATATCATTTCTTAATTAGATAATTTAGCCTTAAAAAACCTTCTAACAAAAAATAGTTAACCATTTTTTGTACCTTACTAATAAAAAACTACAAAACTCATAGTTAACGAAACTATTTCACTAATTAAAAAATAATAAACACCTAAGTCCAAACATAAACTACCTTCTTGAAGTACCTTCAATCCCAAACCTCAAAAACCCACACAAAGGGAGCTCAGCAGTCATCCAGGCCCACACCAGCCTTCCCTGTTTGGAAACCTTTAGCTGAGGAACATGTATAGCCCATTAAACTGCCCCCAAAATCTGAATTTAGAGCAAACTCTGTGACTACAGTGTGTTAAATATTATGAGCCAAGATATGAAGAGGAAAAGATGCAGGAAAAATGATTAAAAGATGGCCTCTGTGTAGAAGTATTAATTTAAGTGATACCAAAAAGCAATAACCCATGGAAAATGAAAGCTTGTAATGTATAAAAACCAATATTTACTCCAGGAGTAATAGCAGAGCTCTCCACATGAGTAACTACAGCATCTATATTGCAATTGGTGATGCAAAATTGCTCAAGAAACTCCATTAAACTAAAGAAAATTTGCTGGAAGGGACAATAGAATTAAGGATGACAATAAATTGGAGAATGAGCGAGCCAAGGATGTGGAAAAGACCTTTTGCACAAATCAGCAGCTGGAGGAGAAAGACATTGAAGACAAATGGGGCAATAAAAGGAGCAGCTATCAGGATTTCTTCTGTGTCCTGCTCTTTGAGAAAAGACCATTACTCCAGAGACAGATTTGAGCAAGCAGGTGGGAAATATAAAAATGATTATTAGACTCGTGGACCAAGAGGGTGATTTGAGTGCAAGTGATGGTAACTGCTGAGAGCAAGTGGAAACAGCTTAACCTCCATGAGAAATACATTGAAGCCATAATCATTATATGTAGTGATTTTATTGTCTTCAATTAACACCTCCAGGCTTTAGTGAAGTGCCCAAGAATTCCTGTGGTTACTGATGTTACTTTTTTTTACCTCTGGCATTCATTCTCCTGGGTGCATTGCCTATTGAATAGGGTTATTTTTCATTTTTTATTTTCACTATTATTATCATTCAGAGCTTTGGTATTTAGCTAAGGAAGTGGTCTTGCAGAAGATTATTGTTGTCTAATGCATCTTTCTGGGGTGGTCGTGTATGTGTGTATATTTTTTATTTTTTTTTTTAATTCCCCTTCCATTTATAGTGCCCCATTACAAAACTTTTGGGGTTTTGTAGTTACACAGAAAAGAAAAACAACAGGAAAATTTTGTGGAACACATTTTCTTTGCTTGCTGCTTTTGAAGATTTTACTTGCTCAATTTTCTGGCTCTGTTCTTTGTATCTCTTGTGTTGGAGATCAAAGAAACAGGAGAGATTTAGAATCCAAATAATACACAGTGAATGGTAGGACTGTCTTGTCTGAACACAATTCTCTGTAATTTTTTGCTCTCAATGTAAGACGCTTTGATAACATGATCCCATCCCATTGATGTTTTGTTCTTTAGCTTCGTCCTTGATCCTGTGCCTGTAACACCTGCAGGGTGGTTGTTCCAGAACTGGGGCTTTAGACATCCTTCCAGGTTTCACAGCAAAAAGAGACTCCCTGCCCTGAAATGGTGATTATGGAAGGATGTTTTGGTAGTTCTCCCTTTCTACTGCCATCTCCCAGCTCAGGAATATTGACAAGGATGGAATATTGAAAAATTGGTCCCTGCAGTACCTCTGGAACTGCACTGCATATGCTCTATAATGTCCAGCCACAATTCATTGGAACAGTTCCACTGACTGTGGTTAAATGCCAGCAAGAGGAAGCTTAATTTTCCAGATTTCCAGAGCTCTTTGTTGCTCATCTGGAAGCTTATCTGATGTCTTGTGTGTGCTAATTTCCTGCCTGTGTTTAATGACCCCATCAGGCTCTGAACCCACACAGCAAACCCTGAAAAAGGACTTCACGTCATCATTTTCTGAGGAGTCTGTATCTCCTCTAATGACTATGTCCTAATTAGCTCTTGTAGTGATAACCAAAGATTTGACACTCTGTGATGTAAAACAAGTTTTAGTTTGAGTTAAAAGTATGTACTGTCCTTTCCTTGAAGTTGGGAGAGTGGGGAGATGCATTATTGATGAGGATTTCTATATCAGTCCAGGTTGATTCTCCTTGGGACAGTCTTTTATTTCTGTGAAAAATGAAAGCTGGTCTTTTGAATACTAACCTGCATTTTGAGTGGCTGTGTTGTTCAGGAGGAGTTCGAGACCTTTAGAGTTCCCTTTCAATTAGCATTTCCACAGTTGCTATTTAATGACGTCAATATGGAAGGTGTGGAATGACTGTGAGTGCAGAAAAGCCCTCAGTCACATTTGATCATTTGATTTCTGCCAGCAGAATGAGTCAAGGCTAACACCAACTTTGGAGTGTCATTTGGTAATTAACGTAATGTCAAGACTTAATCAAATATACAAAAATGCTCTGTTACGTATTCAATAAATACCCACCATAATACTTTAGTCCATATTATTTACAGATTTCTGAACAAAACAACCATATAATACTTCTTTGTATTCCCTCATTGCTGCTGTGCTCTCCTGAGCACTGGCTGATTCACAAAGGTGGGTAAAATATCTTTATTGCCAAGCTCAGCTGTGCTTCACGAGGATGCAATACCTGTGAAATATTCACTGCTCACTCTAGGCCCAGCGTTTTATCCAGTCCCATCTGTTCTCCAGCTTTCATGAAACGCTTTTAATCTCAGAAAAATATGTTGCTTATGGCGATCCCTCCCTTCCTTGGTGATTATTCTCCTCCAGGTACTCTGTGGCAGCATCCAGAGCTGCCAGTGTCTCCCACAGCCAATTACTGTGTTGGGGAGTTGCTGCACTGTCAGGAAGCACTTTTGGGATGACAGTGCTCCCTCTCATCCAGTGTCTCTGTGGTGACTCCAGCTGCCCACGATGACAATGAGCTGCAGCATCAGGCACAGAACCAGTCGATGGAGGCACTGCCAGCCCTCCAGGGGCTTATTGTGGCTTTTGTGTTGTAGATTACTGCCAGGGAATAACCAACAGGAGGAGTTTATGGAGCAGATGTGCTGTTTATCTGCTTGTTAAAGGCCAGACTGCACAGTTTTCTCGTGAAGGGTTCAATCTGCTTGGCACAATCAGAAACACCCAGCAGAGACAAAGAAAAGGCAACTGGCTACAGAGGCATGACTTGTATGGAGCAGGGACAAGGATGATCCATGTTACCTTTGATGGAGCACTGGATGCCCTCAGAGGTGAACAGATCAGCACCCCTGATCACCACCACCACATTTAGGGCTAACTTTGTCAGGATTATCCCTGAAATCAATAGAGAAACAGCTTGTAAGAAATCCCTTCTATCCCAAAATAGGTAAAGCAGAAATAAACCTCCTCTTACTGCAGACCCCAGGCAAGATTTAGAAATATTAAAGTTAAAATCTAGATTTGTTTGATCCAAGGTGAATCTGGGGCTTTGACAGTGTAACTGGGTGGTCACTGCTATATTGCTGAAAATTCCTCTGGAGTCATAAGGCTGTAAAGTAAAAATCATTCAAAGCATAGAGTGAGGGAGAAGAACCTTGCAAAATCCTCCTCCAAACCCCACACTCCTTCCAAAATCCACAAGAGAATTGATTAGTTAAACACTTCCTCATGATTTTAGCAAGTTTTGCAAGGATAAGAACCCTTCTTTCTACCCACCAGAAAATACAAGCTAATGAGCTCCTCTAAAGGGCACTGGGAGCCACTTTGGATGCTTTCCAGGATAGTCCTGCTATTATACCTGAAAAGAGGGAATTTGCAAGTCCCAGAAGTGATAATCCTGATATGGTTAAAAAAGTGGAACTGAACAGTCGGAGTGAGTGGCTTTCATAAGGGAAGGAAGCAACAAAAGGATTCTGTAGGGACCTGCACTGCTGAATACATGCATTAGTGACCCAAGAGAAGTGTATTAATGGTGAGGCTGACAAAATTTTCTGCAAATGTGAATCTATTGCAGAGCAATAAGTACAAAAACCACTTGTGAAGAATTGGAAAAACACGTTACAAGATTGAGTGAGAAATAAAAGCACAGAATAAATTCACTGTGGATAAATGTGAAGTGAAGGGGGAGATGAGTGTAAAGGTGGATGCCTGAAAACAAATCTGATGGGCTTTCATCAAACCATTTATGACTCGAGTGAGAGCTTGATAGGGTGGCAACAGTTCCATGAAAGCCTCACTGCAGAACTCAACAGCAACCAAAAAAAAGCTAAATTGAATGCTAAGACTCATTAGGAAAGAAATGGAAAGGAAAATAGATCGTTATGACACTGTATAAATTCATGGTCCTCCCAGACTCTGAGCTCCATGAGGCATTTGGCCACTCAGTGTGCTAAAGGGATTGTTATAAATGGAAAAGCCACTGAGAGTGGCAGTGAGTACAATTAAAGACATGGAGGGACTTCCATACAAAGTGCAGCTGCATTGGCTGGGTCTCTCTGTCCTGGACAAAAACCCTGAATTCAGGGGTTGGACAGAGGTCTACAGATCCATGGACACAGAGGAGTAGGGAATTACTTATTTTCTCATCAAATTCAAGGCCTGATCCAGCAAGCACTCAGGGGAAAAGACAGTTTTCCTACAGTATGAGGCAGACCTAGGAACTCCTTGGTAAAGGATAGAATTTAGAACTCAAGAGACAACATATCCATCATGAATGATTAAATTAGCTCAGGGAACAACCATTTCCACAAAGATATGGATTGGGTGGCTCAGCTAGAATATTTATCGCCCTTCACCCTTCTTTTTGTGGCTCAGTACAGAAGTCACCAGACTGGACCACAAAAAACAGCAAACATCTTGTGAGAACAAAGGAAGGCATTCTGCTGTGCCATGTGCTGTCCAAGGTTTTAACGTGATGCCGCTGGAGCAGGTCCAAAATGAAGGAATTTTGTTTCTGCCATCATTCCAGAGTGAGAAATTCCTTGGATCACTTGGATCAGCCCAGCTGCTGTGGCTGCCCGGTGAGTCATCTCACTGGAGGGGAGGCTCTCCGCACCTCACAACCTCCAGCTTCGACTGCAGCCCTCTCTGCTCCTGACTGCAGAGTTTTATGATGCTCTCTGGCATCGCTTAATTGGCTCCATCTTTCTGTTGATGGCTGGCTCCATACAAAAGACAATTTTTTATTTGATGCTCGTTTCTGTAAATTTAAGCTAATGTATTCAGTTGTGAGTGGGGGCAGCTCCTGCACAGCCTGCAGTTCCTTCCAGCAGGCTGAGCAGAGCCAGGATAAAAAATTGTATTAAACTGTTTATTAATAATTAATTAATTCCCTGTCCAACAGTGGGGTTTGGCAGACACTTAGAGAAATGTACAGAAATGAGGGAAGCTTGGTTCTTCTGCCAGGAATCCTAGCCTAGCGTTTGGTGACTCATGAATTTCAAACAAAATCTTTGTATTCAACAATCTTCAAAGACTTTGCCTTCCACTGATTTTGGAATCCATGGACTTCTCAAAGCCAGCAATCCATTTTCAGGTTATCTCCACACTGGTGGCCACACCAGCATTAACCCTAAGCTTTCACCCCGATTTAAAATTCTAGATTTAATATTTTCAACATTTCCCCTTCTGTATTTTTTGCAACTTGAAAGACAAACTTATCCAGCTCAGTTGTTCCTCACACAGAAGCTGTTCTGCAGGCTTCACCTCTGTTTTTTACTCCTGGACATTGGGGAAAATAAGTTTGGGAAAAGCAAATTACCTTGAGAGACAGAGAGCTTAGCTAACTGAATTTATTGCATCTCAGCTGGTCCTGGTGTACAGCAGTGTGACCATGTTTAGCCTAAGGCAAGTGCAAGGCAAAGTATTTCACATACTTGGTTTAGTTTGTGTTTTAGTAACGTTTGGAAAGAGTGGAGTTTTATTGTTTGGGGGTTTTTTGGTTTGTGGGGTTTTTTTTTTTGTTTGGTTTTTGGTTGGTTGGTTGGTTGGTTGGTTGGGTTTTTTTAATTAAGGCTTGAAACTCCATTTAATTTTGATACTTGCTCCTAGATTTTACTTTTTGTCACTTTATGACAATCTTCATTATTCTCCTGCAATGCTCTTTCACTCTATCAGAGACTGAAATCTGCATTGAATATTTTTACTTTTCATTCATTTAAGCAGCTTGCCTGTATTTCCAAGGTTATTTTGCTTTTTACTGTCTGCTTTTTACATGGCAATATTTCTTTGCATTGCAAGATTAACACAAATTTACAATCTTACAGTGTCAAGGAAAGAAGAAACTGTTGAACCCTGTGACTATAAAAGTAAAAATATCAAGTGCAGTAATTAGAATCATTATGAATGGGGAAAGTAATATCCATCTCATCAGAAATTCTCTAATAAATTATGATTCAGGATTTTTTAAAACACATGTATGCAATAATATTAAATTAACATTTCCTAGGTTCTTCTTCCCTCTCCATTTCTTTTGAATATTGGAGAAGGGTGGGAATGTTTGTGTCCTAATAATACATAAGTAACCAAATTAATGATGTGTTAGAGATTTTGACACTTTATTTAAATTCATTTTTATTGGTGTAGCAGGATATTCTCCTGACAACCTCCACAATCACATGTGCTTGTTGGGATCACATTTTTTCATTAATTATTGAGAAACAAAAGAATCTAAAAGCACAGAGCTTGGGCCTTACTTTTGTGTGTATTCCACAGGATGCAGGAACTTTATCTGAGCATCTGGAGGTGTTGAAAAGATCAGATCTCAACCTACACGGAGGAAGAAAAAACCTTCTTGAAGGACAAACAGGAGAGTCCAAGAAGTATCTCAAGCTAAGAATGAGAGTCAGTAAAAGATATCAAGAAAGAAATACGTGTAAAACAAAATTTGTAGCATGGCTGCCAAAACCTACAAAGAAAATGACCAACAAAATGAAGGACAGGGCTGGGTGACAGCACAAAAAATATGGAGAGCGTGACACGAGCATTTGACATTTCCCTGTGGTCAATGTACAAGGATCAGCCCTTTCCATGCCCTCAGCGGAGTCCAAGGAGATTCTGCTCTTGAACAACTCTCCAGGGAGCATGAAAAGTGCTTTAAGTGATCCTGTCTTATCCATAACGGGATCTGCTCAGGCTGCCCCTCTTGAACCTTCCCTCTGGACAGCCAGAGCACTCTGGCTGTGGCACTGGGGGCAAAAATAGAAGCAACCCATGAGTGGGAAGTGTTTGAAGCCTTGGGAAGCAACAGAGATGTCTGTAGCCTGGCAGAGGGGTTTTTGAAATGTAAAAGGGCAAGCAGAGCTTCTTAGGTTAGCTGAGAGGTGAGGTTTGGCTCATTTCCCTTAAAAAGTATTATTTCTTTAAAGGTCTTTCAATATCATCAATATTTATTCATCTCAGACTTTTTTCTTTTTCCTTTCTTGTGGGATTTAATCCAATAGAAGGCAGGTGGCATGGAGAAGAAAGGTGGTGTGAGGAACAGAGGGAGGTTCTGACAGCTTTAAGAAACACTGGGGAGAAAAATAATCCCTATTCTGAAAACCTTTTGCATCCTAAAAATGAAGTTCCAACTCTGACATCACAGCACATTTAAAGAGACAGGGCAGATGAATTGAATCCTTTGATTTTGGTGTTTCTTTGGGAAAGAAGTAACAGAAACTCACCATCATCTGAAGGTGATGGATCCCATGGATGGCCCTTTCCCCATTTCACTGTGGGAAGAGGGCAGGTCTCCAGTTTATCAGCAGTGCTGCACATCAGGGAGCAGCACACGTCCCCCTTTGGCAGAAAACTAATGCCAGATCCTTCTGCGGATGGGAACAACCTCTCAGTCCTGGCAAGAATAAAATTATTTTTATTTTTCCTACAAACCCCTATTTTCTCTCTTCTACCCCCCTCTGGCGTCTTTCCACTTGACTGACAAATGATTTCTGAGCTTTTCTGGGTGTTTTTTGACAAAAACCAGATTTCTGAGCCTCTACACTTGCCCAGCTGCACTGAAGATGAAGAGATGATGGGGACATGATCATCCTATGTTCAATCTTCCAGGCTACCAGCTCTCACACTTGGAGAGGACAAAATGACCCTAAAGAAGGTGTAAATTAATATGTTTTGAGATTTGCTCTACTCCAATTGTAACTCTTGGAAGATTTTTTTCCTTATTACAGGGAATCCTCTGTTGGATCAAACACACAGAAAATTTCTGTGAATCTGCTGCAGAGCACTGCCAGGAGCAACAAGAGGTAGATTTAAATGGTTGAGTGAAAGTTGACTTTTTAATTAACAGGCAGAGTGAGTTTGCTCCTCCAGAGAAATCCATGTTTCCCCCATCCAAGTAGTACCATGCAAAATGTGGGTACAGTCAGGGTGAGTGGCCGAGGCAAGGGAGATCTTCTAAGTTTTAATCAAGACAACAATAACATGGAGTTTTGTAAATAACTGATGAAATTTTCATAGAAGTTCTTCAGGATGCCTTGCATAGGAAAATGAAGTCCTGAGAAAATGTGGTTTTGGAGACAGAATGTACCAATTACAGAACTCAAAGATTGGAAAAGACTTCTAAGGTCATCAAGTCCAACTGTTAAATGTTAAGGGCTGTTGTAAGAGACACTTCTGGCTCCCACCATCCAGCCATGCTGCTCCTGTCAGCCTTGTCCTATACAATCCTGACTAAAACTTGCAGTGAGTCACACAAATTAATCAGAAATACATAAAGGTCATGCACAGAGGGGGAGAGTTTTATTGATTCCTGTAACCACACAATTTTTATACCATTTCTAGTGCTTCCAGTCCAGATGTGAGTGTGGACAAGGGGGACAATGGAAATGGTGTATTCCCAGTTCAGGCATTTCTGCCTTATTTTTTTTTCAAGCACCTCTCCCTCATATTTCTCTGAAATTCATTGTTGAGGTTTTCTGCTCATCACCAGTTGAGGTTGCAGTTATTAAATTGAAAAAGCATGATGCTTAGTTGATGGAAATAAGCAGAGCCCACAAAAGAACGGGTCACTCCGGATTCCAAGACCTGGGTTATGCAGGAATCCCACCCAGTAATCCTTGCAATAAACCAAATAGACCACCAGCTTACAGAGGTTTGTGACTTTACCAACATCTGCATGGCATTGTATTTAGATAAGTAATTAGAGGGCTCACAACCAACTTTCAAATTTTGTAGTTTCTTCAAAGAGAAGAAGGGAAAGGAATGATTACTCACATACTGGACCATTTTTATTGTGAATCACAGAGCTATGTGTTGCTTCCCATACCCTGCTCGGCCATAGGATATACCGATTTTCTATTTATTGCAGCTGTAAATAAAGTAATTTTCAGGAGATGGAACAATGAATCCAATCACTAGAAATCCCTTCCTGGCAATGGTTATTCATTACAAGCCCAAACCTATTTTTCAGCAGCCTTTTACATCTTTTGCTCACATCGTTTGGCTAATTCACCTTCCAGGAAAAGGGATTGATTTGCTCTTAAATGACCCATTTCCTCCTGAGAGGTGTCGGAGAGCCCTTATCAGTCAGACCCCTTGTTTTTGTTTTAGTGTAACTTGGCTTGGCTCCTGTCTGCCTTTCTCTGGGTTAGAGGGTGCAGCTCCTCAGCTTTCACACTGCCTGGCTGGAGGAGATGGGTTTAGAGCAATCTGGCACAACCTCTGTCTTCAACGGAAAAACGAGTGCCAGCTCTTTCATGTTTTGGCCTTGCAATTTAGGAGACAGCCCTGAGAGTCCTGAGGGCAAGATAAGGGAGGACTCATTCCTGCAGCCACCTCCAGAATCTGTGGTGAGAGGGAAGAGCTCCATCCCACCCTCTGGGCTGATGTTCCCCTCCCCACAACCACTCCAATTTAATGCAGACTAAGTTCTGCTTTCAGTACTTATATGGTCCCTGTTGCTGTGAGATGGGTTCCTTGTTCTGATGGAAATTTTTAGTACTCCTAGAAAACAGTGCCAGCTGGAATATTCACCCTCTGTGTGTCCAGCAAGCAGCATTTTCCATTTCCTCAGTAAAAATCCCCTTGGCTACAGCGAGTGCTGCAGGAACCCACACGCTCATGCAAATGAAGAATGACGCAGACTGGGATCTTGCAGGTTGGAGCTGCAGATTTGAGGACAAGGAACAAAATTGGATGCTTCAGAACATGAGGTTCATCTCCTCCAGGTGTCAGCCAGGTCACCATATCTCAGCTGTGTGACGTTACAGAGCAATAATAGATGTGCTCTGTGCAGGCAGGGCTGTGCCAGCAGCACTCATCCCTTTATCAGGCGACTGCTTTTCTTGGTGCAGGCTCATGGATTTCCAATAGTATCTGTGAAAACAATCTTGTTTTGGAAAAACTTTTGGAGCGATAGGTTCGAGGCTTTCTGCATGTAACACCAAGCCAATTCTCAGCTGTTGGCAGAAATAGCTAATTGCATTATTTGCATATATTTTTAATTCACGGCATCTCGTTTCCTGTTTCCTTTTTTAGAAAAACAAAAGCCCCTGATTGAGGTCCAGATTCTCAAACCTTTTGTTACTGAATAAACACTGATTTACACTAGTTAAGAAAATAGCACATAGATTTCCCTGGGTTTGGAGGGGAGTTTATGATTTTGGCTTTCTGGATAAAATCCATTTTGTCCAAAAACCATCCTGGGGGGTGAGAGATATCCATACAAATAGTCACACTCAGGAATTAAATTTCATTGGTATTCCTCACTGTGCCATCCCTGTCCTCTTGCACATGAATGCAAAGGACCTGGAACATGTCCAGTATTTGAAGCTTGGTATTCACTGGTAGAGCTGATGACCCACAGGGGCAAAATGGGAATCCAGGGCAATGACACTCATAACCAAGATATTTTTTCAGCATAATCTGGTTTTTCCTGAGGCAGACACTCTTCCAATTCTGCAGAATACACAACACTCCTTAGTTTTTCCCAGTTTTTCACAAGCTTCCCAGATGAAGTCTCTCAATCATCATCTACTGCTAGAACTTTGCACTTACAGCTCTGGACCAGCCAAGAGATTTGTCTACACCTCCTCATGGGTTTGTGCCCTCACCAGCTCATTAAATGTAACCTCAGGATAGAGCCCAGCTCTGCTGCACAGAGACAGAGCCTGAGAGCTGGGGTTGTTCAGCCTGGAGAAGAGAAAGGTTCCAGGGAAATCTTACTGTGGCATCTCAGGACCTAAAGAGGACCTATAAAAAAATGGAGGGAGGCTTTTTGTACTGGCAAATAGCAACAGAAGAAGAGGGAATGCTTTCAAATAAAAAGAGATTTAGATTAAATGTTAATGAAAAAAAAAAGTCTTCCCTGTGAGGGTGCCCAGAGAAGCTGTGGCTGCCTCTGCATCCCTGGAAATATCCAAGGCCAGGTTGGACAGGGCTTGGAGCAACCTGGGATAGTGGAAGGTGTCCCTGCACATGGTAGGATGGTTGGAACTGGATGGTTTAAAAAGTTTCTTCCAACACAAACCATTCCGTGACAGTTTAAGGATCTCTTCATCACTTCAGGGTGGAATAGGATGCTTGGAAGAAAAGGTGCAATGGGGCAGTGAGATTAATCTACTTCTGCAGACCAGAAAGGCTGAAGGAAATCCCCCAGAAAATCAGTGTGAGCATCACAACTCTGCTCAGAAACCTGCTTAGCCCTGCTTGTTTCTCAGCAGCCCCCAAAATTACACAAGGGCTATAAACCTGTGCTCCAAAAACTTGAGGCAGTAACTTGCTGAGCAGTCTTGTCTCTGTCTGCAGCAATGATTGTGCCCTGAATGCCAGCAAGTTTGGCTCCCCAGGATGTTATCTGCAGTAAAGGAGAACTTGGAGTGCTGTTTCACTTGCTAGAAAAAGCTTCAAGCCGCATCCAAGCAAGGAGGTTTTTTTTAACAGGGTCTAAACCAGATTCCTACCTGGCAACTGCTGCTGTACAGAGAGCCCTGCTCATTTTCCCTGTCAAAGACTTTGCCTCGCCCACTTCCCTCACCTCAACATCAGCTTCAGGCATGATTTGCAAGCAACTATGTGACAAAGCTTCAGTATTCTTGGGTGTTTTCTTAAATATAGGATCATAGAATGCTTTGGGTTGGAAGGGTCCATTCAACTAGGTCAGCTTGTTCAGAGCCATGTCCAAGCTGACCTTGAATACTCCCAAGGATGGGACAGCCTGTGCCAGTGCTTCATTACCTCAATGTCAAAAAATTTCATCCTTATATCTTGTCCTGAACCTAACCTCTTTTAGTTTAAAACTCTTGTCCTATTGCATTAGACCCTGCTAAAATTCCATCCTCATCTTTTCTGTTTTCCCTTTAGGTACTGGAAAGGACTCATAAGGTCCCATCAGACCCTTCCCTTCTCCAAGATGAACACCTCAAACTTTCTCAGCCTGTCTCCATAGCACTCACAGCATCCTCATGGCCTCCTCTGGACTCATTCCAAGAGGTCCTTATTTTTCCATGCTGAATATCAGCATTAACTCTTTAATCTAATTGCAAATTGACCCAATGCAGTCACAGGTTATGATGGGCCAGGAAGACCCAGCTCTCCCCATGCCCAGCAGAGCTCTCCAGAGAGCTGCAAGGAACCACACTGGGAATTCTGTGGGTGAGAAGTGATGGGGCAACACAAGGCACTGCTCTCTTCTGTAGATGCATTTTGCCAGGCCTTGACCTTTCCTCTTCAAAGTCTCCTCCTTGCCAGAAAAGAAAAGAGTTAACATTTTACTCCTGCTTCTCAGCTGAGCAGCACAGATTTTAACAGGGCATGAAAACCATAATCTCTGTCGCTTCCTTCCTTTAACCTTTAAAGGGAGTTTTGTCTTTCCATGAACTCTGCTTCTGCTCTGTAATTTGAACTTGCTGCAAGGAAACCTGGTATTTTAAAACCAATATAGATTTCTGATCAGAGATGCTGATGCTTGAAAGGACTGGTGTCACCAAGCCTTCTCTCTGCCTCAGCTGGTGTCATTTCCTGAGGTTTAAATGGATTGTTCCTTTTTTTGGTTTTCTCATTGATCTGTCTCATTCCATATTTCAGTATTTTTCTCCGTCAAGGGTGTATATATTATCTCTCTCTTTTACTCCAACAGGAAAAACATCCTGTGAGTCCCTGAGCTCTGCACTGATCTCAGACCAAGATATCCTGCTCTCATTTTCCACTCTGCTCTCACAGCTTAGTGTGCAGCAGTTGGGATGAGAGATGACAATCTCTCTCAGGAGAACACTTATGTTGTTCAGCTCCATGTGATTTTGTGGTATTTAACACATTCTTACAGCTTGTGACCAGCATCCACACAATTAAGGAGCTCAGGGACTTTTGGAATTTTTTTCAATTTGCATTTTCAGCTGTCTACAAGTTTCAGAAAACCTGATCTTTGCTTAGACACTAAGATACATTACACACTAAGATACTGTGCTTTAACTTGATTATAGATATCTCACCCTGTGAGAGGTGTTACAACCCACCCTAAAATGTGAGGGTAACCCAGGTTCTTGTTAATAAATCCCTTAGAGTGGATTGGAGAAATGACACTGAATGACCAGTGTCTGTAAACACACACATGCAGGGTTTATTGCAGAACAATTTGATTGCACAGGAAGACTGCTATGGAGCCATTTTGGTTGTTATTATCTATAATAAATGGCAACATAAAAGCATAAAAATATCACTTTACAAAATATACAAAAAAGAGAAGAAAAGGAGCAAAAATATCTCACCACCCACAGGCTCCACAGTGAGACTTAGAATAATTTCACTGTCTGTTTGCCATAGACTGAACCCATCAGATGGGGAAAGAGAGCCCCAAAACACCACATCTATTGAGTTTGTATTCGCTCAGGTTCAGGTAGGAACACCCAGGTATTTCCTCTGGGGTGGGGAACTTCAGCTGGGTGATATTGTCTTGTGGATCAGGGACACCTGGATGATGGAATGGTGTGGGTGAGGGACACCTGGGTGATGGAATGGTGTGGTTCAGGGACACCTGGGTGATGGAATGGTGTGGCTCAGGGACACCTGGATAATGGAATGTTGTGGATCAGAGACACCTGGATGATGGAATGTTGTGGATCAGAGACATCTGGATGATGGAATGTTGTGGATCAGGGACACCTGGAGGATGGAATGGTGTGGATCAGAGACACCTGGGTGATGGAATGTTGTGGGTGAGGGACACCTGGAGGATGGAATGGTGTGGATCAGGGACACCTGGATGATAGAATGCTGTGGGTGAGGGACACCTGGATGATGGAATGCTGTGGGTGAGGGACACCTGGATGATAGAATGCTGTGGGTGAGGGACACCTGGAGGATGGAAAGTTGTGGATCAGAGACACCTGGATGATAGAATGCTGTGGGTGAGGGACACCTGGAGGATGGAATGGTGTGGATCAGAGACACCTGGATGATAGAATGCTGTGGGTGAGGGACACCTGGAGGATGGAATGGTGTGGATCAGAGACACCTGGATGATAGAATGCTGTGGGTGAGGGACACCTGGATGATGGAATGCTGTGGGTGAGGGACACCTGGATGATAGAATGCTGTGGGTGAGGATGGAATGGAAAGTTGTGGATCAGGGACACCTGGATGATAGAATGCTGTGGGTGAGGGACACCTGGAGGATGGAATGGTGTGGATCAGAGACACCTGGGTGATGGAATGGTGTGGGTGAGAGACACCTGGGTGATGGAATGGTGTGGGTGAGGGACACCTGGAGGATGGAATGGTGTAGGTGAGGGACACCTGGAGGATGGAATGGTGTGGATCAGGGACACCTGGATGATAGAATGCTGTGGGTGCGGACACCTGGATGATGGAATGTTGAGGATCAGGAACACCTGGATGATGGAATGGTGTGGATCAGGGACACCTGGATGATGGAATGGTGTGGCTCAGGGACACCTGGATGATAGAATGCTGTGGGTGAGGGACACCTGGAGGATGGAATGTTGTGGATCAGGAACACCTGGATGATGGAATGGTGTGGATCAGGGACACCTGGAGGATGGAATGGTGTGGATCAGGGGACACTTCAGGAGTCTTTGATGCCTTCTGATGGGATACAGCTGCCCATCACATCATGGCCCATGATGGCCCCTCAGCAGAGTGAGCACCTTCAGGCCATGTGTGAATGCCCCAGGACCTCCTGGGCAGGGAAGTTACAACACCTGAGTTCTCTGATAAGGACAAGGACACAGTTCCTGCCTCACAGGGTTCCCCCTCTTGCCTTATCTCATCCATCACCAGCTGCAGCCTGGGCTGGGCTGTGCTCACCCTCGGGTACTCCACACAGCAGCAGCTTCCCTCTGATTGTTTGAGCCATCAGCATCCCAGCCTCTCTTCCAGGATCACTTCTGGATTCATTTTTCCCCTAGACCTGGGGTTGTACAATAATATTCCCTTTATCTTGTCCTCAGTTCCTTTCACAGCCCAAATTCCAGTCAGGAGGTGTATTTGGGGAGGGGTGGCTTCAGTGGTCACAGCTGAGCAGTTGTTTCTTTACAGCAGGCAAAACTCCTGATAATTTTAGCATTGTTGAAGCCATGAAAACATCAACAATTCAGTGTCTCACAGGCAATGGTGCTTAGTTGCTAAATGTTCCTTCCAAAGGGATAACACTCCTGCTCCTCAGCAAATCCAGGAACCAGTGGAGATGAACCAGGCATGGACTCGGCTCTCTTCTGTCTCCTGCTCAGACAGTGCCCACAAAAGCATGAACTCTTGAGTGCAAAGACTTGTCTTGGTTTGCAAAGGTAGGCGTTTGTTAAGGAAGGTAGGAGCTTTTTTTGAAATGGAAAAATGTAAACTTTTTCTCTCCAAATTATTATAAATTTGAAATTAAGGGGGTTCTTAGGCAAAAATATGGGAGCAGGAATAACAGTTTTTTATTAGGGAATAAAATAAAAATATAAGATAAACAAAATAATCAACTAAAACAACACTGACAGAGTCAGAACAGGAGCTGACCCCCTGTGGGTCAGGGTGTTGGTGGCAGTCCCATTGGAATTGTGGCTCAGCCCTCCTGCAGTGTCAGGGGTGGTTCTGCTGGAGCAGGGATCCTGTAGAGAAGGATGTGTTCTTCCTCTGAAGATCCAGGGGAAGGAGAGACAGCTGCTGTTCCTCTGGGAAATCCCATGGAGAAGCCGTGCTGGTGTTCCAGAATCTCCAGATCATATCCAGGTAGGAATGCTTGGCTCCTCCCTCTGGGCCACATCTCCCAGTGGGATGCTGTAGCTCTTATCAGCCATGCAGGGACATTCAATGGCTGTTATCAGCTGATGTCTCCCCGGAGGGAGGATTGGGTGTGGAAGAGATAAGGAAAGCTGCCCACTGAACAGAAGACAGCTGCCATCCAGATGGCAAATGGAATACAATTTGCTCGGCGATCCAGAACAAGACTGGGTTTGAAAGACTGACAAGTGGCAGCTCTCCTAAACGAGTGATAATATTTTAATGGAAGGAAGACAGACGAATAATCCAATCAGGAGAATGTGGCGGTTTGGCTGACAAACAGAAATAGCTGGGGTAAGTACATGGGATTGCTGAAGGAGTGAATTCTGGCAGGGCAACAGTGATGTGACTCTCAGAGCAACAAAAAACTTGTGGTGACATAGTTCTCACCCTCCAGTTCTTTTCTAGGAGTTTATTCTATTGAACAGGACTCTTTCTCAGACCAGACTGCATTTGGATTCTTGGAAATTTGACAAAAATATCTCCTGAGAACTGGCCTGTTTCCTCTCTTTCCAAGCTGACCTTTTAATGAGGTCTCATTTTGCTTCCATAAGCTGAGAACAGAGTGTACAAGACCAGCACAAAATGTGCATTGTCTTTCTAGGATTTCACATCTGGTTTATTCTCCTGCACATTTCCACTTTCTAGGGAAACAAATCCTAGGACAGATTTATTTGCCTACAATGAGGGATGCTGTTCTTTGAGCAACCAATAGAATGAATATATTTACCCTTAAAACCACCTCTGTTCTCAGAGGTCCTAAAACAACCCCATTTTTACTGTAATTTCTTTCATAACTTGAAACAACTCTTCCACTTAAAATGGTTTTAGCTGTTTGGTTGGATTTTTTTCCTCAAACAAATAAAGGGGTTGTTAGCATTGCTTGTGTTCCTGAAATAAGGATTAAAAAACCCCGTTTTATCTGACTACTAACAAAATAATATCACATTCTGGGGATTTTTTGCAATACAAGGCCTAATTTTTTCTTATTCTAAGGATAAGCCAGTATTAAAATGTGTCCAGCCTTGGATGTGTGATGCTGAGTTAGATTTATGTTACACCAACCCCAGCATGGTTGTGTTTGCTGAAGAAGATCCAATTTCAAACACATCACCCTCCAACCTAATACAGAACAAGAGGAAATGGCCTCATTTTGTGGCAGGGGACATTTAGATTGGCTATCAGGGAAAATTTCTTTATGGAAAGCATTGTCCAGCACTGGAACAGCTGCAGAGTGGTGGAGTCCCCATCCATGGAGGGATTTTAAAGGCATGTAAATGTGGCACTTGGGGACATGGGTCAGTGGTGGCCTTGGCAGTGCTGGGAAAACAGTTGGGTTTCATGATCTTTTTTCCAACCCAAATAATTCTGTGGCTCTGTGATCTACCAGAGGATCACAGTTCACAGTCCTGCAGGTGAAAATTTGATCTTTATCCTACTGGATGTTTAATTGAAAACCTCTGAGCCAACATTTAGATATTTTCCAGCAGTTCCTTGCAGATGGAAAAGACAAGGGATAGAAAATAACTGCTTGATGGGAGACAGGGATTCATGCACCTGCTCCTGAGATAAGTGACAGAGAACGAAGTGTTCACACTCCCAAAAATCATGATAAAGCAGAGCTGGGCACTTGTAAGGGTTTGAAAAATGGAAGTGATAACATTTCGTTGTAGATGTGCTTGCACATAATCTTTGTTTATTGGACCATTTCTTAAATGGTGTTTTGGTCTGTAGATCTCGGCAACAACTTTAACTGATCAAAACACATTCACCCACAGAAGAGAATAAATAGCTTGGTACAACAGGATGATGGCCTCGAGTGTTCCAGGGTGAGACAGCAAACAAATTGTGAGTTACTCCTGTAATTTCTCCCAGTCTTTACCATTGCAAAAAGGCGTTGACTCAGCCTGTCAGGTCGAAGGGGATGGGACATGGTAGCAACATGCACTAGAGCCAGAGTTCCTAGGTTTGGGAGAGACTTTTGTTATATAAATGTCATATTTTTAAGAGCAAACCAGAAAAGTGGAGAGACTCTAGACACAGTGGATGTCTCAGGCAGAACCTCAAGGACTTTTGGAAGTCACAAGGCAGCCACTGAAGGCAGAACTTGGGCTGCTCAGGGCAGGGATTGGGAAGCCTGAGGCTTTCTGAAGGCAGCTGGCACATCTCATTAGTTGTCAGAGGAAACAGAACCCAAACAAATGAAGAGCTCAGCTCTGGACAAATACAACTTCAGGGTGACTTTGCAAACTGGATTCTAGTGTTGTCTCATGTCAACAGCTCATTATTGCTCTGCATAAAGTCCCTGAGATGGTAAAATATGAGGGACTGATGCTCTGCATCTTCTGGTTGCTCCAGATAAGGATCACAGGCTTAACAGAGTTGGTACTGAGTTACTAAATTTAGAGATGTAAAAGTTATTCCTTGTGCATATATTTTGCTACTTCTGTGATGCACTTAAAATAACAAGTGTATGATCCATGGTTTTCTGTGGAAGAAATTAAATCCCATTTATAAGGAATTCCCTTCTTCTTCCATGAGCCTCTTACAGATTATTTGCTGCAGGAGCTAGAGAGATTTTGTAACACATGTTATCAAACATCATTTGATTTTGTAACGTATGTTCCTGTGGACTTCAATTTTACTCTGAATTTCTTCATTCTGGTGAAAAAGGGTGTCAATTTACATATGTGAAAACTGCCTCTTCAACCTCTTCTTCCTTTCCTCCCTTGAAGCTCATTGATTTTCTCTGGACAGCTCCTCTGGGAGCTGCAGAGAGATCAATATTTGAAGAAATGGCGAGGCAGCTGTAAACCTCACTAAATCTACCCAAAAGAAATAATTCAATATTAACTCAGATGACTTCTTCTTGTGGTTGAATCAAATGGACATTTAATAGAACTATCAGTATTTTCATATATAAGTTAAAAATAGGTAAACACATGAAAAGGCACCGTGTTAGCATGATACACTGAGGCCAAAATTAATTAAAGCAATGACCTCTGGGGCCGACTGGTGGCTGTATGCAAGGAAAACTCTGTTAAGCTCACTGTTCAAAGGCTCAATTTCAATTAATTCACTTTCAATTTAAAGCATGATGAGGCTGCTGCTCCAGCCTTCATTTTGGAAATTTTCTGTGGCTACAGGGCCACAGGAGCATGAGGAGGTTGCTGCTGAGCTGCTGACTTTTGGGCATGCATTAACTTCAGAGATGTTAGGAAAAGGACTGGAATGATCCTGAGATGTGACCCCATCCCCTGAAGATCCCCTTCTTTGATATATTTCAAAACTGGTAATAAATATTTACAACATGGATCAGGCACCTACGGATTTCTATTTATTACTGTCAGAAACAAGAGATAGACTGATTTAATCATCACTGCAAGGTCGTTTGTGCTTCCACCATCCCATCCTGGGAATTTGCCTCAATGGATAAACACTCTTGGTACTGGTGGCTGTGAGCTCATGACCTGTTTCCATTCCCTCTCCCTGGAAATGTAAAATTTCATTCTAAAAAATTATATCTTTTGTGAATTTGACATGAAAATACCTGGCAAAAGCTGCCTGTCACACTGTGGCTCAACCACAGGGAGTAGGAAAACTTATTTTAGTAGTAAATCAACAACAGCAAAAGAAACGGCTCTGTTTTGCAGGTTTGACATTTGAGGCACTGAGACAGTAAATACAATTTGGCCAAGCCACAGATTACAGTTTTCCATTCCCCTCCACACTCAGCACAAGAACAAGGACACTGATTTTTGATTAACAGCAGTAAGACACAAAGAGAATTCTTCTGTGAGATGACAGCAAAACCCCAGAATTTCCAAGTTTAAAAAGTCTGAGGTTTATGGAGGAGGTGGTTTCCATTTGGGAGGGAGAAAGTCATTGAATTTTTAATTTTTTTTTTTTTTTTTTGTCATACACACAAGTACTGGTAAAGAAACTACTGAGGTTTTGCCTCCTCCTGCCAGGGAATGTTATAATTTTAAAAATGCTTTTTTTCAATTTATTCATGTTGGGCTATAATGATAAAGTCTTTCAAAACCAACTAGATTTACATTTAAAGTTAAGGATTTGGCTTCTAGAATCTTCTTTCTGGCACTCAGACTTCTGCTGGCGTCATCCAGTCCTTCCTTCTCCCAACAAATATCTAATATGTTGGCTTTAAATCTGGTAATTTAAAAAATACATAAATATATATTTAAGTTGCTTAAATGTTTTCCAAAGGTTATCTTACCTTTTATGGAATTAGTGGCATTTCATTCCACTATAACATTAATCCAAGATCACAAAATGATAATGGGAAGGGGTCAAGAAGAGCAAACATACCAGCAAAATGCAAAAAAAAAAAAAAAAAAAAAAGAATAACAAATAACCAAAACACAATAATACCAATTATTTTAAACGTGGAATTTGATATCCAACCTGAAGAAGTGAGCCTTGGCATTTTGTTGCCCAGCTAAAATTGATCTGAGTGCCAACAGAAATGCCAGCTGTGGGTTTTGATGTAAAAGGCTTTGTCAAAGGGATATTTTTTGGTACTTTTCCCCTTTCAATGAATCAATAGATTCCCTCTTGGTGTCTCTTCCTGCCTTCCCTGGCACACTGCTGTTGACTGAGTGCAAAAGGAAGGACTAAGGCTGATTCACATCTGAAGTCTTGTGCTGTAATGCACACATTGGTGTCTGCATTGCCAAGAGGAGCTTTATTTTTGTTCTGAATCATGCAAAGGAAGGATATTCTACTTTAGTTGTATGACTCTTGCCTTAAACCATGAGGTTTTCTCCTCACCGTTTTCCACCTCTAGGGCATGGTTATTTCAACAAAATTCCCTTTCCCAGTGGTTTCCTGGGTCAAAACTCTTCCCTCCAGATGTTCTGCTCACAGTCAGCACAGGCAAATGATCTGCTCCAAGTCCTTTCTTTGCCCAGCAGATGGGAATGCATAAATTATTGGCACCACCTATTGGTGAAAAAGGCAAATTATACAGGATTTGCGGGTTAGTTTAAATATCTTCTGTAAATATGGCTTCAAACATTGGCTCTGCTTTGATTTATTTAATGAGTGGCCACCAAGGCCACTCAAGCTTTGCATTTTCCTGTGCCAGAGACAAATTTGAGTTCAGGGGCAATTTGGGATTCATTTGGCAAGGGGTCATGCAACAAAGGAGGAGACAGGGCATGAACACACAGGTGGAGCAGGTCCCCTGAGTCCCACGTTCTTTTAAGTATTTTTCCCTTTAAAATGCAAGCAAAGATTAAAAGGATTTTTGCACTCCACCACCAACAGCATCCACAGCTGGTCCATGAGTCACAAATCAAAGTGGTTGCCTTTGGCTCCTGTGACCAGGAAAGGAGCTGTGTGGTACAGGACTTGCTGAGACAGGTGCAGAATGATGGGAATTTCATGAGCAAAACCCAGGGAATCCTGGTGTCTACGTGAAAGATGGTGATGTGAAAGGAGCTGCAAAGATCAAACCCAGGATTTGGAGGCAGAAGCACCTGTATTTTTAATTCCTGTGCTCATCCTGATGCTTGTGTCTGTGGGAATGTTCTTTGACTGTGGAACAAGGCTGAGCTGAGATCTTTGTGGTGGCCCTCAAAGAGCAGAAGGTAGTGGGAGGGATCTGGAAACACTGTAGGTGTTTTGAATAATTCCCTACCAAGAAATTCTCACTTGAATTATCCATTGTTAGGCTGGAAGTGGTGGAAAACCTCTGGGCCAGGAGACAGGTTAGTTCTTTGTGGTTACTGATGAACAGAATGATTGCATTCTCACTGAATAAAAGAGAGGGGAAAGAGAGAATGGCATTTTGCTTCAGGCTGCTTTTTTTTTTTCTTTTTTAAATCCCAGAGAGTTATTTTGTGTTGATATTAGCCCTAAGTTATCTGCTGAGATTAATTTCTAGCTCTTGGTGTGCTAAACTGTGCATTCAGAAAAGAGCACTGGACTCTGGCTCAGCGTGAACTAATTGAAATGTGGAAGGGATCTGATGGATACTTTGGTAATATTGCAGCTTATCCTCCAAAGTTTCCTTGAGGGTTTTTTTTTTTTCCTTTTTCCCTTCCTAGACTTGGAAAAACTCTTCTCCTTCTCTCCAAAATCTCCCACACGAATGATATCTATTTGTTATTCTGGCTGTCAGCGTTATTTGCTGTTATTACCTTGCCCAGCAGGATGGGCTCTTGTGTTCCATTTTTTTGGAAGTATTAGAAATAAGTGAGGACTCTTGATAGACACAGACTCAGACTTTCTGAAATGTATTAAGCAGTGCTTGATCTGTCTACAAGGTATCTTGACACTACCAGGGCCTAAACTTTACCATATCTGAGCATGATACTCTGTGGATTAGGACTATACAAATAGTTAAGCCCATTCCTCCATTTATTTTTAAAGAAAATATTGTTCTACACATGTCCAATTTTAACTTAACTAGCACAGGGATGAGGCAGTGATAATGACAGAGAAAAATTCATTTGCCAGTTGGTTGTGCTCACCTGTCAGAAAGGACATTCATAAAGATGTTCCATCGTGTCTGACCTGCTGCCTCCAAAAAGTGGCAGGGCAGCTTCAGCCTTCAGAGGATCAATCTTCTCTCAAAAATACACCTCTCTTTTTAGGGCCTTCTGCAGCAAAACCCAACCAGAATATCTATTTATAATGGGTGTCTATGGTCATTAGACAAGCTGAGGATAAATAATAAAAGCTTGGAGACTGAATTTAGAAAGTGCCCATTTTTATTACTACTATTTAGATTTGTGAACCAGGCAGTGATCCACAGATTGCCACCACAGTGTGAATCCACTTCAAATGGAATTATAAGAAAATAGGGATGTCCTCAATCCAGCAAGCAGGATAACAAACCCTTTCCTGACTGCTCCTATGCTTAGGGACACTTAGGGCATCCTGCATAGTTTGCACCCATGGCATGCAGCACAGTGCTAAGAAGGTTTTGACCAGAAAATGGCACATTCTATAACAAAAGGCCTGGGGGGAAAAAATATAACTATAGGGGGGAAAAAATAATTATAGAGGGAAAATGTCAATTAAATTTATTTCTCCAGCTCAGGCCTGGTCTGTAAAGTGGACATTTAGGGGCGGGTGTATTATGGATGATGTTTGTAGTCTGATCTTTATGGGGACTAAACATTGCAGAAAACAGCAATTTTTGAGTGTGTGTCTTTTTGGTCAGGACTTATTATCTCAATTAATATTATCTTTATTGATATTATATTAAGATTATTCTATCCAAGATAGAATCATAGAATGGTTTGGGTGGGAAGGGACCTTCAAGACCATCTCATTCAAACCCCTTGCCATGGGCTGGGAACTTTCGACATGACCTGAGCCCCATCCAGACCCCACACTGGCTGTGGGCAGCCAGCTCTGAGTGTTTCTGGTCAGATGGTGGCAGATGAGTTTTATGGATGGCCTTTCCCAGGAGCCTGCAGCTGTTTAAATAGTCAGCCCTTGGGAGCCACAGCACCACAGCTATGTTTGACATTGTTATACCTCAGCGGGGACAGGGAGAACCATGGGGACAAGAAGTCCTTCCCACTTCCTGGCTTCCACAGCTTACTTTAATTGGTAAAACTATGCTCCTGTCACTGGGGAGGACGTCATAAAGTCAAACATGAACCAAAAATCTGAAGCTCAAGAATTTGTTTGCCCCAGGGCTCGGCAAAACCCTTCTGGGTAAAGCTGTGTCTGCAGGGAGCCGCGGCACCAGCAGTGGGAGGAATCCCTTGAAAGGGGACAGGCCTGTCACACCTCCCAGAGCAGGACATAGTAAACAATCCCTGTGGCTTCCTGCCAGTCCTTTTGTTTATTTATTTGTTTGTTTGTTTGTTTGTTTCCCCAGTGATTTTTGGCTTTTCCCTCTGAACAAGCACGCGCATCCTCGGTGCGGAGCCATCCTCTTTCTGGGGTGAGAGAAAAATAACTCTGCACACATATATGTGAAAATCAAGGACATTTTTCTGATGAGACGCCTTCTTCCTGCTTTCACATTGAGTTCAGCATAAATTCACAGTTGGAAGTGGTACTTAGTAGTTCTCACACTTTCAAACACATCTTTTTCTTTTATGCAGTTAATTGACAAAATTTTTATGGGAAGAAATAATTCTGATTTGTGACTAAACTCTGACAAGTGCTATTAAACAGGCTCCTTTAATCTGAAGCTGTTTATGCAAGCCTATTTCATTTGTGATAGGGATGGACATGATCCACTTTACAATTTTAAGAACACAAAGAACTAGGATTTGAAGATAAACCATAATCTCCATATAAGTAAGCTAACAGTCCCCTAGACACTGTGTTTCATACAGCCTGTATTATTCTCATAATACATCTGAGATAAAAATCATTTTTATGTGCTCAAAAGATAAAATAATTCTAAATACAATCCTGATATTGCCTACAGTTGTTCTGGAAATAAAATTTATGTTTACTCTCCAGACTCGCTGCTCTACACTCCTCTGAGTAAAATCAGTAAAAAGTCAGATATTTTTGCCCTTAAATTTCTGTTGAATGACAGCTGCTGTTCTCCTGAGCCTACTACCCAATTCCAACCTTTTTATTTTCCTATAGAAAGGGTCTTTGGGAGCATACACCCCATTCCTTAAATTTCAACAGAGCCTGAGCAGGTCCTTGCTCTTCAAGCATCACACTGAATAAGATGAAAGGGTTTCTTCTATCTCAGTTTTCCTCCACAGCACTCCAGCCATTTCCCTTTCAAGTCCAAAGGGAAATAATTTTCCAGTTCTTCCATGTGGCTCTGGGACCCTTTCCCAGTCTCCCAAAGGTAGAGGTGTCTTCCATATACACACACTGTTTATCTTGTGTGGAATTTTCCTTAGATCCCAGCCAAGACCCTAAAATCAGAATAAAATCAATAATTAATAAATTTTAAAGCTTGGCTTTGAGCATGCTTCTCACAAAACCTTAGCAAACATTTTAGACCTGTGAAACTGTTAATAAAGCTTTCCCAAAACCGTGTTGGGTTCTGTTGGGTTGAGTTGTTTTTTTCCCAGCAGGCAGAATCACAATGTCCATAAATTTAATTTCACCTTTTTTTTTTTTTTTTTTTTTTTGAGTTTAACTTTGCTTAAAGGGTTTAGGCATCAAGATTAACTCATTGAAAGGATGATTTGATCAGCAGATGTTCTGTCCAGGGTTGCTCTGATACATTTGTTTGATGGGTGTTTAACTTCCATTGATGTGATAAATGAAGGAGAAAAGGAATGTTCTGGAACAAAAGGGAGAAGTGGTGTATCCAATAGCCCTGAGACCGCAGGTCCATGTCACAAAAGCATGGGAGGTGTCATCCCAACATCTCCATGTCTCCCACTCTACAAGAGTTCCCTGTATGAGAAGTTCCCATGGCTGGGAGCTCAACTTTCATTCCATAGGGGTTTACTTTGGAAAGAAACTTGTTCCTGCAGCTCGTGTCCACGTGACCTCTTCCAGCTTCTAAGTGCAGCTTGGGTTTATTCCAGCTAAATGGAAAATCCAAAGCAAGAGGTTTCTTGCAGTTGGATGGAGACAGAATTGGAGTCTGAGCTCCAAGCTGGCTCCAACTTTTGCCTCCCCAGCATGGACAGGACGATATCTTAGCTCCAGGCTTTCCTACCTATTTGTGGAGCAGAGGAAGGACACCGTGTAATCACCATCTCGAAATCAATCCTGCAAAAGTCACCAGATAAAAAGGTATAAATAGCTCTTGGAACAGGAACTGGAAATCAACCTCCACATTTCAGGAGACAGCGCAATTCTTTTGGCTTGCAGATGGCCTTCCTGCCACCCCACTTTGATCCAGAGGAGATTTAATCCCAGATCCGCTGCATAAAGACTCAGTTTCAGCACAATGGACAAAGAATGCTCTCCCCTGCCTCCCCAACACGTAGGCTGCCTGCTGCCAAAGCCATTAGTGGAGCCTTGTAGGAGAAGTTTGAACCTGCACAGAGAGGCTCTGGAAGGCTTTTGGCTTCCCAGGATGTGCTCGAAAGGCAGCAGCAATTATCTCCTCTCTCTGCTGCACCCCAAGAGAGCACAGAGAGCCTGTTTCATTCTTTCAAAGGTAAAAATGGACTTCCTGCTAGGAGAGGTGGCCTAGATAGTAAAGATCCTGGTGTGCAAGAGCCACACAACAAATCTGTGGAAGGGGAAGAGCTTAAGACACAGAGAATCACAGAATCACAAAATCACAGAATCACAGACTGGATTCTGTGGAAGGAAGGGACCTTATGGATCATCCCATTCCACTTCCTGACATGGCCAGGGACATCTTCCTCTATCCCAGGGTGTTCAAGCCCCATCCAACCTGGCTTGGAACACTTCCAGGGGTGGGATATACTGGTGTCTTCCACTATCAGTCTGTCAGATGTTGAGTATCTCACTTGAAACCATGTTTTTCTTGAGGCTGAAGGGAGCAGCTGAGGAGTCAGGAAACACTGAGTTAGGTGTTGTGACTCTTTGGTGTTCATGCCACCTATTAATCCCCTCTTAAAACTGACCTTCTGTCCAAGATTGTCACCTAACCTAAGGTTTGAGCAGAAAAATGCTCTCCAAGGTATGACTGGTGATATCCTAAGCTAGGTGAAGCACTGCAGCCAGCTGGATCTTTCCCTCTCTCTCTCTCTCTCCCATCCTCATTTGGCCTCTCAAAGACTCCATCAGATCCAGTGTCTTACATAAAGACATTGGTTGTTTTCTTTTCATTTTTTCAAGATAAATCCTATTGAGACCCCCTAACTTTTGCTGGTTTTAACTTCTGGAGTGAGGCTTTTGTAAAACTGGAAGAAATGGCTGAGCTCACCCAATTTTTGTCTGCTTCCTCTATTTAGATGACAATTTTCCCATAGCAGGCTTGCCTTTTAGCAAGTGTGTGTCTAACTTGCTGGCACAACAGCATCTGAGTGTTAGAAATGTGACAGGCTGGAGGTGTGCATTTGTCACTTAGAACCTGCTCTGCTTAAAAAAAAAAAAAAAAAAAAAAAAGATATTTTGCTTTTAGGTTTCCTACAGCCGTCAGATTGTTTCAAAGTGAGACATCCACAGCCTTTTACAGGAGGCACTTTAATGGCACAAATGATATGTTATCCAATGAACAGTGATTATGGCTGTTCCCAAATCTCCTCCCTTTCCATCATCTCTTGAACTGTTGGCTTTTTTTTTTTTTTAAAGTTCCCATACCAGCTGAAAAGCCACAGAGTTCCTGCGGGTGAATTTTAAATGAGCGTATCAGATGGAAAATATCGATTTCCTGTCAATTCCTTGAGAAAAAAATGTAACAAAACCAACAATACGGCACATATTTCACAATGGAAGAGTTCACAGAGGACACGGGAAATAGGGAAAAATGTTTCCTTCCCAGCTCAGTGCAGGAGCTACACAGAGTGTTCCAGCTCACAGAACATGCAAACAATGTCCACTGCTCAGACAAGGTCAGCAAAGCAGATGTGGCTTCGATTTTGCCACTTGTGCAGCGTGAGAACAGCCCCCAGATAATGGGAAGACCTTATGGGGAAGCCATGGAGTGTCCCAGCCTGACACGATTCCCCAAGTGCCATTTCCACATTGCTCAATGCTCTTGGGGCTGCTGGAGCTGCAATGATGAGGGGAGAAAAAAAAAAGAATGATTTCGGGTTAAAGATCTTTAAAGGCTGCAGGGGGAGGGGGGAAGGAAACATCCCGGGTTTTCCTTGAAGATCATTTTGAAGGATGCCTTGCTCCCCACGGAGTAGATGCACAAAAAGAGGTGTGAAGTCATCTTAGGATAAGATGCATCCAGGCATTTCTTAGGTTTTCAGCCCCTCTTGGCTCTTCCTTCTTGGCCCCTACCGTAAAAACTAAATGCACACATGGCCTTTGTGTTGGTTTGAGTGATTTCAGGTTCCACGTTCAGTTTATTGAAGTCTTAATCCTTGACAGAGGTTTCTGCAGTGCATTTCAAAGAGGACAAGGAGATGAAAACATGAATTACTGTTAGCACTAAAAGCAGGTCATTTTCCTTGGAAACTTCTCACAAACCTGCCAAAAAGTGAGACCTATCCAAATAAATACTCAGTTCACTGACAGATAAAGATTATCCATTCGCAGTGTTTTATCTTAATAAAAACATTAAGAAGATGGAATTCCCTTTCCAAGCTTTTGGAAGGGGAAGAACAGCAACATTGTCAAGAGATGTATGTGACAGAGTAAATTAACCTCTGTAAATCTGACCAAGGTCAGGTGACTAAGGCTGGAAAATCAACTTTAATTCTCCTTTATCATGTTGGTGCTAGGATTTGCTGGCTCTGGATTCCCTCACACACAGATGTGAATCAAGCTTTGGTTTTCTGAGAATCTGCTATTCCACAAATTAGCAATGAATGGGAAGCTGAAGCTAGAAAAACTCCAATGTGATAATATACATTTGATTATTTTTTTTTTCTCTGAGCATATTGAATCACTAACACAAGAACACACCAAAAGCAATTACATTCTCCTTCATGCAGGAATCCCTGAACTGGTAGTCTGGGTTTTCTTGGGAAAAAAATAATTTAGGCAGAATTGAAGAATCACTGATTATTGCTTGAGGTTTGATTTTTCTTTGCGACCAGCCCAACTGCTTTAATAGCATTTATTCTGCAACTGAGGGAAGTAATGGGTTAAAATTTATTTATGTGCCTCAGTGAAATGCATTTGTGTGTAGAAAATTAACTAAAAATGACCCCATGTTATAGAATCATAGAATCATGGAACCTGTAGAATCATGGAATTATAGAATCGTAGAATCACAGAACCATAGAACCATAGAATCATGGAATAATAAAAATCATAGAATCATAGGATAGTTTGGGTTGAAAGGGACCTTCTTTGAGAAAGACCAGAGTTTGAAAATAATTTTACCTCAGTCATGGCTTTGGAATAAAAATATCCACCTTATCAGGAAATAACCATGGATAAAATCATGACAATTCACTTTTCTGAGAGCTCACCTTTTGTTCTCACCTGGTGGTGTGCTGTCCTGATCTCTGGGAGGGCAAGGTGGAAAACTTGCCAGTTTGTGCTTTGGACTCAGCTATTCTGTGGAAAAATAATCCATTTAAGTGTCACAGGAATGAAGACAGCTTCCAATTAATTTTCTTTCTTTACTCACAGAAGCTTTAACAGAGGGATTGGCACCTGGTTTCCTTGCTCCAGAACGTGGGCCCAGTGTTGAATTGACTGAAAACTTCTTGAGCATATTTAAAAGTCTTGAAGTCAGAAATCTGATCTGTGACTAACTCGTAGTCTTTCTGATGATGTCATGGAAATAGTTTTGTTAAAAAGCAAAGTCTTTATTTTACCTCCACTCTGTGCAGGAATGGAGACAAATAGAAACCCAGAATTATAAGCTTTGGGTGTTTATGTAACTTTTCCACACCATTATGAGGTTTCTTTGGCATTTACTTGTAAGAAGTGAGATACCATTTGGTTTTTTTAAGTGCCACAAGTCGTTCAAAGTCTAACTCCTGAAAAAACGCACCATCTTTTTCTGCATTTTTCATTCCAGAGAGATCACTCAATCACACACAGCAGTGAAAACCTTTTGCTCTGAAAGCAGCCAGGTGAGTTCAGCATTATCTCCCCATTTTGTCAACCACAAAAGAGGTGCCAGATCTCCTGTTATCCCCCTACCCTTGAAGGGTATGGAGAGGGTGGAGGGGGGAATTTTGACACTAAACAATTATTTATGGAGCAGCTACATAAATGTCTGGGTTTAGGACCCCATTTTCACTGTGAATTGCCAGATTGTCTTTTTGCCCCAAGCACAGCCAAGGTTACACCAACAGCTCTGCCTGGTGCCAACAACTCTGCATGCTCTGTTTACTGCCCTGAGCTCGCTTGGTGCTGGAGTTATTGGTGAAAAATGATTTCTCTCCAAAGCAGGTGAGATCAGGGAATTGGGGAATGTTTCAAAGCACAAGCCTGCAGTGGTAGAAGACAAGGCAGGAGACATCTTGTGTGTTGTTCATCCATGGTTTTAGCTTTCAGACTAAGTTTTAACTTTCTAAAAACAGAAACAGGAGGCAATCACATCTCAGAGCAAGGACCAGAAAAAATTATTAGTTTCCTCTTGATTTTCTATAGCAATATACAGCATATATTATAGCAAAACTGCACAGCAGAACTGCTAATATTTTATGCAACACTGAGCAGCAGAATTGATAAGATTCTGTGCAACCTCCTAAGGGCTCTGTGTGTGCCTCATTTCAAGAGGTATTAATGCCTAACTTGGAGATACAATTCCTTTACGCCTGTGCTGTACATAAAATTGGGAATAGCAGTGGGGATACAGTGACAGATCACCTTTGGATTGTCAGGATGCTGGGTGAGAAATTAGAATTTCTCCAATTTGGGGAAAACAATGATGGTGAAAGTCATGTTCTAGATAAGATTGAATGTGCTGCAATAGCTGTTGTGTAATTTTCTCTGCATTTCTCTAACTGTTCAAATGTCATTTGAGTTCATGGATATGAGAGATTATAGAAGTTCAATTTAATTTATCCAGAAAAAAGCTGGAAGCCTTCCTGATGCCAGGTCCTTGGCCAAACTGAGTACAGATTTCTGATCCGACTCCACACTTCCATTTATCAGAAAGAGTCACAGCAGGGTTGGATATCTGCCAGAAAATCTGAGCAAATTCAGATGGAAGATCAAAACTCTCATTTTTGCATTCCAAAGTTGCAAAACATGATGCCAGTTTACCACAAGATGTAACAAGGTCACTTTTTCTTAAGTCTGTATCAAGGCAAGTTGGTTTTCTAGAACAACCTGATGCAGCTCAACAATTTAGTTCCTGAAAACTGTGAAATTCTTCCTCCTCCTCCTGCCTTTGTTCTGTAAGGGTCACTCCACGTGACTCCTGACCTTAAACACAAATATCTTTGAGTGTGAAAGGATTGAGTGCAAAAGGGAGAGAAGCACAACATTTAAGGGCACACATGTTTGCTGAGAGTACGGGCTCCGTAGCCATCCGCTTGGATGACTGCTTCTCTGCACATCCCATTCCCAGATGAAGTGATCTTTCTGCCTGGTTTATAGAGAAATGTATTGCATGTAATGGTTATTTTCTTTTGAAAAAATCTAGGGAGACATGATCTGTCGGCAGTAATAAAAATCCTCGCCCTTTCCATCTGAAAACAATGTCTGGGTTTTTACGGTTCGCTGTAGCAGTGCTTCCCACAGGGATGATTTTCAATATCACTGTGTCCTAACAGGAAAAGAGTGATATTTCTGCAAAACATCAAGAGTCTCCTTGTTCAGATGATTAAAGAACACCAGAACTGAGATAATGAGTCTTATGTCCACATTAATACATCCTTTAATCACCATGGTCAAGCCTAAAAATCAAGTCATGCTTTACCTCAGAGCAGGGGCCGATGGGTTGGTTTCCACCATCTCCTGTCCTTCCTGAAGAGATGACATCACGGAATTATGGAAAGATTTGGGTTGGAAAGGACCTTAAAGACCATCAACTTCCAACCCCTTGCCATGGGTAGAGACACTTTCCACTATCCCAGGTTGCTCCAAGCCCCATCCAATCTGGCCTTGGACACTTCCAAGGATGGGGAATCCAAAACTTCTCTGGGCAACCCGTGCCCCACAATCCTCACAGTAAATAAATTCTTCCTGATATCCAGTCTAATCCTACTCTCTTTCCAATCTGTTCCTCACAGACCTTACAGAGATATAAAAACTGAGCAGAGTGATGGCAAGACAGAGGGAAGCTGGAAAGGCAGAGGGCAAAGCAAAGGTGGAAGCTCAAGAGAAGACATCCAGGGTTCCCCCTGCAACTCCTCCTTTCTGAACCTTCACTTTCCCCACTTTCATCCCTTTCAGCACTCCATTACCCACAAGTCCCACTTGCCCCCTTATCCTTGAAGATGTGAGGAAAATTTATATCTTCAGGTCCATTAATGGCTCTTCATTTATGGTCAAAAATGCTTCTGTACAAGGCTTTATTTGCACATTAATAGATCTGTGTGTCCACCCCCTTCCTGGCTTAAAATTATCTCCGAGTCTATAATTGCATGGTAAGACTTTCAGCCTCCCTTTCTCCTGCTGTGCTTCACAGCAAACACTATTTCATTGTTTTTGTTTTAATCTTCTCTGTTTCTTCAGCAGATTGATGGCCCATTTTTACAGCTCTGGCATTAACACAGGGATAATGATGTCCTCACCCTGCCCATTTCTAGAGATGCTGCTGCATCCTGATGATATTTGACATAATCTTCTCAAGACAGTCATGGCAACCATACACAGCCAACCATGCAATGGTCCTGGGAATGTCCTTAAAACATTTCATGTGGTTGAACACGAGCCCAGGTGTGCCCCAGGTGGCCAAGAAGGCCACTGGACCTGGCTGGTGGCAGCACTGGGGTGGCGGCAGGATCAGGACAGTGCCTGTCCCCTGTGCTGGCTCTGCTGGGGCACCTCCAGTGCTGGGGACAGATTTTGAGCCCCTCACAACAAGACATGGAGGGGCTGGAGAGAGCCCAGGGAAGGGAACAGAGCTGGGGAAGGCTCTGGAGCACCAGGAGAGGCTGAGGGAGCTGGGAAGGGGCTCAGCCTGGAGCAAAGGAGGCTCAGGGGGGCCCTTGTGGCTCTGCACAGCTCCTGACAGGAGGGGACAGCCGGGGGGGGAACAGGGACAGGAGGAGAGGGAACGGCCTCAGGCTGGGCCAGGGGAGGTTTAGATTGGATATCTGGGAAAATTTTCTCATAGAAAGAGTTGTTAAAGATTGGAACAGACTGCACAAGGAAGTGGTTGAGTCACCATCCCCGAAAGTGTCCAAAACCTGTGTGGATGTGGCACTTGAGGACATTATTTAATGACGAACATGGTCGTGGTGCTGCTGGGTTGACAGTTGGACTTGATGATCTTAAAGATATTTTACAGCTTTAATGATTCTATGATTTTTCCAGATTTAATGATTCTATGAACTCAAGCTGCCTGGGGACAAAAATTTTCTAGTCCTTGCCTGTGTTTTCTAACTCAGAGATGTAATAGTGGTGTGAAACTAGGGAAAATTAAGAGATAATACAGAGATTTTTGTGTTTTGGTTTCGATGGTGTCTTTTTATATACACACAAATGGAATATCCAACTGCAAAAAAAAAAAAAAAAAAAAAAAGGCTGAAGTTGTGTTAGGGAAAATAAGTGTATCCACTGATCCTGCATGTCTGAAATTAATGCCTCTGGGTTATTGGTTCTTCAAGCCTGGATTAGACACTGGAAAAAGACTTGTGGAAGTTCAATTGTGGATGAAAATAACACTGACAGACACTCCTCCTACAACTCTCAACCCTATAAGCCAAGTTTAATAAGATTTTATGGAAGGAGAGCCATCTCATATATATTGTGACATCTTATGTTTTTTAATTATGTGACTACACGGAAGAGGGAAATTCTGCTTTATGTCCTCTCTGAAGGAAGAACCCACTAAAATTCTCACAAGAAACCCCAATGTGACCTCTGCATCCCACTCTTGTCTTAGAGATACAGATCTTGTGCTAGCAGGAGCTCTCTCCAGTCCTGGAATTGTCTTCTGCTTCATACAGAGCCTCTACTCTGGGTTTTTAAATTATTTTCTTCTGAACTTAAAATTTCATCAGCAGGCTAGAGGGGAAAATATGAGGCTGGGTCTCTCTCAGGAGCAGAGTACACTAAAGCTGCAGTCAAACCCATAAAATAAAGAGGTCTGACATGGTGCAATGATGGTTTTGAATATTCCTGGTTTAGATGAAGCAGCCTTGGAGTCAGAGCCCAGAACTCCTAACAGGTTGTGGCAGGTGTAATGCTGAGAGGTGCCAGGCATGTAATTTTCTCCAATTAAAATAATTACAAGATGGATGATCAATTACTGCACTTCTGAAAAATAGCTGGGAATCCCTCACCCATGGATATTCTGTTTGACTGTTTAATACTTTCTGTCAGAGGTATGATAATCACTGCCCTGTGTGGAGTATCACATCCCCCAGCTCTCTCACACCCAGGTGTCTTTTGGCAGGTTGTTTCCAGCTCTATTAAAATGGCCTCACAAATGTCAACTAAATTCCCTTCTCAGGCAAATTCCTAACTACTTCCAGAAAGCTGGCAGGATCATCAGATTTCCAAGGTGTAGGAATGGCAAACTGGGATAAATCCTTTTCCTCTCTGTACCTTTGAATATTTGGTCTGCAACCCTGAGTTCAGGAACCAAAAATTGGTGTGAGTTTTGCAGTATGCTAAGCCACCATTGAACCACTTCTCTGTCACCTGTTGGAAAATTTTCCTGATGCAAAAATTCAGATAAGGAGGCCTCATCCTCTCAGAAGGGGAGAGAAACCTCAAAAAGGCTGAGGAAAGAAAAAGCAGGCTGTCTCTGTGTCTTAGGCTGGGGATGTGGATTCTATTGCCATCTGTCAGAGGTGGGGCAGTTCTCTTCTGTTCATTGGGCAGTTTGCTTTATCTCTTCCACAACCAATCCTCCTCCAGGGAGATATCATCTGTTAATGGGCCATTAATTATTAATTACCTTCTGTCCATGGCCAGTGAGTGTCCCTGCATGGCTGATCCAATTCCATCATCCCATGGGGAGATGCTCCGCCCAGGGGAGGAGCCAAGCATTCCTACCTGGATACAATCTGAGGTTTGGGACACCACAGCAGCCTTTGCCCCCTGCATTGCCAGAGGAGCAGCTTTCTGCTGCCCTGCATTGCCAGAGGGAGCCCAGGCCCATCTCCAGCAGCCCTGGAGCTGCAGAGGAAAACTCCCCCCTTGTGCAGGAGCCCTGCTGCAGCAGAGCCACAGCTGGCACTGCAGGAGGGCTGAGCCCCCATGGGATGGGGCTGTGCCCCCACCCTGACACACAGGGGGCAGGGCATGGTCTGACTCTGGCAGTGATTGGCTTTATTTTTTGATACTATTGCATTTGCATTTTTAATTTCCCTAATAAAGAACTGTTATTCCTATTCCCATATCTTTGCCAGAGAGCCCCTTAATTTCAAAATTATAATAATTCAGAGGGATGGGATTTACATTTTCCATTTCAGGGGAGGCTCCTGCCTTCCTTAGCAGACACCTGTCTCTTCAAACCAAGCCACTCTGCCCCAGGATCCCTCTGACTGGCTGCAGACACTGAGCCAAAGCAAAGCTGTCTGCCTGCAGCAGCATCCTGTGACAGCACAAAAATGCAGGCGCTGTGGTGAAGCGGGAACATGAACTCCTCAGGGAACCATTGAGCATCAAAGGGGTGGGAGTTCATCTAGCAATGGCCTGGACTGCATCCAGGGCTGCAAATGAGTCCACAGTTCATGATTATCCCAAAAAAAAGATCAACACAGTAATGTTGTGGGGTTGTAAAATGGCTTTTCCAGCAGCACAGCCCTTCTGGACACCAGCCTGAGAGCTGCAGGAGAGGAGAGCCTGGGAGAAGGAGAATCAGCTCCCAGAAGAGACCCAGAGGAAGCCCCTTCACCTGCAACAAGAAACACAGGGATGGAAGGGTGAGCAGAAACATGTCTGGGTGTCACAGAAAGGGAAGAGAATCAGTAAAGCCCTTCCAGCCTATGGAAATAGGAAGGCACACGTAGGACATGGCTTTTACATGACACAGAAACCACTGCAGGGGTTTGCAGGAACCCTCAAGACTTTCAGAACCTTCTGGTGGAACAGAATTCGCTGCAAGGCTTCATCTTCAGGAGCAGCAAAAGAACTGGAATCTTCACTCCCAAATCCTCTCCCTCCTCCCCCTCAGCAGCACAGGGGCATGGGGAGTCGGGGCTTCAGCCACGAAAATCCCACAGCCAGGGCAGCCTTTGTTCACAGCTTTTGAATTTTAGGAAGAGGATCTCAAGGGTTAAATGTTGTATTTATGAATCCTGCCAAGATTTCGTGGTGTCTCAAATATACTGGTGTATTTTTAGACAGACAATTCTAAAATTAACCACTCAGCCTTCCTAAAAACAACCTGCCACACTTCAATAGTTCCCATTGATGCAACATGAATACAAAATACATTTTAGTTCTCTACCAACAAACAGAAGGGGAATGTTTCTGCCTCTAAGCAGAGGGAAAAGAACATTTTCTTGAAGTGAACAAATCTCACATCTCAATCCTGCCATCCCTAAAAGGCCCTGCTTGGTGAATCATCAAGTTTGTGGGGGAAGTAGAAGAACCCTGAAGACCTCTGCACTTAAAAATTCACGTGGAAGACACAGCTTTTTTGAGTAAAACAATGCCTCAAAATCAGACATTAAAAGGGACATGTATTGTTAGCTTTATGAAGTGTTTGCTAGAGATTTTCATGATAAAATCAGGTTTTTGTCTAGAATACCAGAGGTAAAATCCTGTCTCTATGGGAGTCAGAATTTCTGAAGGATTTCCAAACCTTCAGAATTTCATCCATCATCTTGTCCTTTCTGTTCCTTGTTCAAAATTTAAATATAAGGTGCTCTGCAATAACAACAGAACTTCTAGCTCCCTCAAAAACAGGCACTACCTAGAAGAGTTTTTATTTTGAGATGCTCAGATGGGTTAAATCCATGTCATTCTTTCAGTGCTGTAGAATTTTGGTTATCCTTGACTTGACTCTGGCTTTCAGCTTTCTTCTGATGTCTTTGGGGCTCAAAAACTGCAAACATCATCCGAGTTCAGGCAGTGGGGCCACTGCAGTTGCCATTTGGGTCAAAAAGGATTTATGGGCTTGGGAAGACAGCTCAAACACCTCCAATATCAAGCACTTTGCTCATTCCAGATGGCACTGCAAATTTCCATAACTGTCTGGGGGAACAAAGCCTTGCAGGACACAGGTTATCTTCAGCCATTTCTGCCAAACAATTCCCTGTATTAATTTCAAAATCCCACATTCTTTGTTGCATGAAACCAATTGTAAAAGTCTGACATGTTCCTTGGAGACCCCGTTCCAGCTGATTTTTGGAAACTTAAATGATTTCACCAGTGAGCTGTCATCTTGCTGAACAGAATAATAATCACTGTTGGTTTTGTTCAGGTTTGTTGCCATAACTAAGATTCCAGAACAATTTAAAAGCAGGGTTCATTTTTCCTGATGGGAGATTTCTTCTTGAATACCCAAATTCAGCTTGGCCCCACACTAACGACTCTCTGATCTCCTACAATGTTATGACAACCATACAGACACGTAAAATATTTGCTCTTTTGAAAAAGTAACAATAATTTCCACAGCCAAATGGAGCAATGCTGACTGTGGTGGTGGAGCTCCCACCCCACATCTCCTAATTACTTCACAAGTTCAAAGCGATTTTGCCATCAGGGGTAAACACTTTGTGAGTAAATCACTTTTAGATGACGTTAGTTAGCCCACTTGGGTTTCTGCAAATCTCCACTGAGACCAGGTATAGGACTATTTTTACAGTCTGAGAATACTTTACATGGAAATAAACTGACTTTTAAATCTCCATCTCGAGGAGGTCTTGTGGGACTCTCAGTTGTTTGTGCATTCAGGATCCTACGCAGTGGCTGATGAGTGACTCATCCTGCCTGACACCTTATCTGCACAATACCCTGCAATCTGCACTCTGGGGCCACAGCAGAAAAAAAGGGATTTTACTACTCCTGGCTGCCCAGGAGAAAAGCTGAAGCAGAAAATGGAGGGTTTTTCTTACTGTGCCTTATGAAAATCCAACATACTTTTAAAAATTTTTGTTTCTGATTTGCAGTTAAAACTAACAGGAAATAAACCTTCCTTGCCTCTGTTGGCTCCTTTGCTCTTTCTTGCCTTCAAAGTGCATCTCATTAGCTTGGGTTAATTGGTGTTACTTCCCTCCAAAAGAGAAATCTGCCTTTACACATTTGAAAGGCAGCACAAAGTTGGTCTCACATTCTTATCTATACAAGAAAACTCCAGTCCAGGTCTGCATGAGCTCAAGATTAGGCACAAGTGAGCAAACCAGCTCCGACATCAGAGAAGAGCAAACATCTCCAGCACTTTGCATGTGCCGATTCCTGGGGCACCCAGTGCAATTTCTGGCTTGTTAAGCCACTCTGCATCTTTATCCAAGCCAAAAATCTGCATTTTAAAATCTTTTAAAATCCGCATCTTTATCCAAGCCCAACACCCTGACCTTCTCCAGACAGCACAGCTAGGTGACAAAATGCCTGTTTGTTTCCCTTTGAGTGAATCCATACCTTTTGGAAAAAACCTGTCCCTTAGGATTAAAAAAAAAAAAAAAATACAGGTGACAAAGGATCAAGAAATCTCCGGGGAAGTTGTTCCAGTGATTACTTTCTCTCACTATTGAAACATCTCTTCTTTATTTCTGATCTGAATTTCTCCAGGAGTTCACTCCAGACTGACCTTCACCTATTACAATGTCTTTTTCTCCTGCATGAAAAGGCTGTATCCTCCCAGGAAGGATATTTCTGTAGATACAGAAATGTGGCCAAGTCAACACTTAACCTCCTTAAGAGTGAAGCTGAAGGGAAAGCTTTTAAATGTCTTGATAAAAGTTGTCATCTAAGGCGACTTCTTGCTGCTTTTTAAAAAGCCCTTTACAGTTTTTCAGTATTTTCACTGAAATACAAATATTGGACTTGAGTAAAAGCATATCAATTTCTCCAGTTAAGGTTGCATTCAATGTAATGAGTTCAAGAAGCATCTGGAGAACATTCTCAGGCACCTGGTGTGATTTTTGGGGATGTCCTGTGCAGGGCCAGGAGCTGGGCTCAATCATCCTTGTGGGTCTCTTCCAACTCAGGATATTCTGTGATTTTGTGATTCTGTACTACAACCCATCTGGAAATCCTCTAATAGGATGTCAGAGCATCACATTGGCCATAGATGCAACATCTTTGTGCCACTCAAGGGTTTATGCACCATAACCCTGTTGTGGGGGATATTGACCCTTTCAGTGCTGCACTTTCAAATCCCTGGAACAAATTTTCCACTCAGCCAGGCAAACAGAGGAAAATGCTGATGTTTGTGCCACTTTTTGTTCAAAAAATACACTGTGGGACTGGAATAAAGTCACTTGGAGGTGTCATTTCTCCTTGGGAAAGGGGGGGAGGAAGGTGCAAGCTTGATCCCACTGACTGAATTCTTGTTGCGTTTAAGGGTTCAGTGGCACTGGGGTTGTTGATGTTCCTGCACTTTTCTGTCCTGGCTTTCTTATCACCTGGAAAGGTGATCCAGGCTGGACAAAGGAAACCTGTCTGTGTTTGAGCTCCACACCTGTTGTTGGTTCACCTCCTACTTCAGCTGCCTAAAATCTAAAACTCTGTCATTTAAACCAGCAGAGACATTACAATGTTATTTCTTTGCTGTGCTCACAGTGCTGTGGTACTACAAGATGACCTGACATGGGGATTTGGGCTCAGAATCAGTCACCCACAGGGGTTCTCACCTTGGCTATTGCATTACTTTTGTGGTCCCTCTTCATTTTGGGTCCAATCTCCTAGATTGTTTTAATTCAAGGAACAGAAACCCATTAGATACATTCATTGTGAATTGTTTCCACTTTCCATTCTTGACAGCCCACTGCAGTCTGGAAATGTCTCTGAAATGGTTTGCTAAAAACAGGAGCCTGGTATGGTTAAAACCTTTTATTTCACTTCTCTATTGCATTGTCTGTCTAGACAGGATCTATTTATACTTGACTGTACGCCTAATTCAGACAAATAAGTTCATTTTGGTAGAAGCCAAGCCAGAAATGGCACAGACCTTGCCATCCCTGATCTTTAAACCTGAGCCATCCCACTGTGTACCTCCCAAAGCTCCTGCAAATGAGGGATTTCCAAGCAAGGACAGATGGGACACAAGTAGGAGGGGATTTAAAGTCACATCCACTGCATGCAGGATCACAGGCACAATCTGATCTGAGTGCAATTAGTCTGTGGAAACCCTCAGAAACCCCTCTCTTTCCTCCTCTCCAGACTCCCACCACTGTTATTCATTCTCTGATCACTGCTACCTTCAAAGGAAGATAAAAACCTCTGAATAAGTCACACCTACTTGTAATGTCCCGCATCATAGGCTGAAGTTATTTTCAAATCCATGTGATGGGTTAGCAAAAGCCTGGCTTGCATCTGTCTTAATGAGCTGCTAATATTTTTTCCCTGATAAAATGCCAATGCTTTCTTAGGAGGCAGCTAAAGCCATTTTCTTTTCTAATATCTTGACATAGTCTGCCACCTCTAATCCCTTTGGGCCAGCCCCCCCCAAAATCCAGATTAAGACCTGAGAAAAGCATATTCCTGACTTTTTGCACTGGCAATGAAAGGATCACAGGATGACTTCAGTGAATTTTATTCTGATTTTCAGTAAATTGTATGATGCATCTGTGAACAGGTGGGGTATTTTCAGGGTTCCTCATGGCAGGAAGGAAATGATGAATTTGATTCTGTGTTTTTAGAAGCTTAATTTATTATTTTATGGTATTGTATTATATTATATTAAAGAATGCTATACTAAACTATACTGAAGAATAGAGAAAGGATACTTACAGAAGGTTTAACAAGATATTAATGAAAAACCCGTGACTCTCTCCAGACTTTTGACACAGCTGGACTGTGATTGGTCATTAAGTAAAAACAATTCACATGAAACTAATTAAACAACCACCTGTTGAACAAACAATCTCTAAACCACATTCTAAAGCAGCAAAACACAGGAGAGGCAAATGAGATCGTTTTGTTTTCCTTTTTCTCTGAGGCTTCTCAGCTTCCCAGGAAAAACTCCTGGGCAAAAAAGATTTTTCAAAAAATATGATAGCAACAAATGGGAATTAGGAGAGGAGACAGGACACATCACTGGCTCTAAGATGACACTGACATTGCACAGCTGAATTGATTCTGTGCATTTGGGCCAGAGCTATTTCTGTTTAATTGCACAGAAAATGTTTGTGCAGGGTCTCTTCCCACTCCAGGCATTCTGTGATCCCATGAACCGTGGCAGGCACAACCTGGGCTGCAAAGCACCTCTCTTCCATGTGGTTCCCAGGAAATGTACACTTGGAGGAGGTTTGCCAGTTAAATCATGCTGGGTTATGGGAGGAAGCTGCTGAGAGCAAGACTGATAAATCACAGGTAGGAAGAGACTAAAAGGAACTCCTGCTCAGCATTCTCTAGCCATAAATCTGGACATATTTACAAGCTGCTTTCTGATTTATTCTTTTTTTCTTCCTGGCTGTTTTTCTCCTGAAGTGTCCTCGTTTTTTCCATGTTCTCCAGAACTAGCTGTTCAGCAGAGACAATGTGCAGTTCTCTATGAAGGGATTGAAAAATAAATTGATTTTTTGTTGTTAGCTCTGTCAAAGGTTCTCAGGGCTCACTTCTCTTTCTCTTCTTTTCAATGTCCCGTGGCTGGGGTCCCACTCCAATGGATGGAAAGGATCACAGAGATGTCCCAGTCTACTTTTGTCCATTGTCCTGGACACTGTTTTTGGACTTTTTGGAGATAGAAATTGAAAGCTCAAGATTAAGAAGCACATTCCCAGACAGGGGAGATCTCCAAAACCCAAAACATTGCTTGCAAAAAGGGGCAAGTGCCTTTCCCTTGGATATGTCTTGAATGAGAGGGGATGCGGCTCCTGCTCTTGGCTCCAGTCAGTGCCGTCATCCTCTAAATGTGATTTGGTCACATCCTTGGGGCAGCACAGGCAGCAAGGGCTACTCTGTGAATCACAGGATTATTTAATCTTGATGTGGTTTCGTGGAGCTCCTCCACCACACCTCCAGCTAGGCTGAGAAGCAGAATCTAAATTGTTGAAGGTTTTCTGAGGTAAGAAAAGGCCTCTGCGGCCTCTTAATTGCCTCAAAAAAGGCAAAGGCAAAGTTCAGCCATGTGCTTTTGGGAGCCAGGGGCTTTGTCCTTGGTGTCTGTAGTGCTCAGCTGTGACAATCAGTGACACCTTTGTTCCATTCCCCGCTCCACCTCACAGGACTGGGTAAATGTAAGAATAAATCACATTTGAGGGCTGGTCATGCCCATCATTAACAGGGCCCTGCCAGTGCCAGGGGTGGATGAATTTGAAGGAAGCCCTGGGGATATGAAAGAACATTTTGCACAGAGCAGGTCTGGTGTCAAGCTTCTCTTTTGACAAACTCTTCATTTTGGGAAGGTGTAAGGACACCAATTAAATTTCTTGTGTTAAGAAAAGCCATTGAACCTTTGGACACTGAAAGGCTCAAACTGAGCTAGTTGCATCTCCCAAAGTTCACATTTCCCATTCTGCTGGGGGAAAATAAGAAAAAGTGGCAGACAACATACCAGGTTCTAAGCCATTGTTTGTCATACATAAAGAAAACACCTATAATAAAACTGGAGGGAAATTAGAAAAAAGTCAAATTGCTCAATACAGAGCTCCTGTCCCATCACATCCTTGCTTAACAGCTTCTGTATCCCTTGCTGCGCAAAGTTATTCCACAAATAAAGGGCATTTCCACCTTTTCAAGGGGAAACTTCATGATGGGACAGGGCCAGGAGGACCCAGTTAGCTGAGACTGTCAGGCAAGGTGTTTTGACTTTAGATTAGTGAAAGATATTTTTTTCTTTTTTCTTTTCTAACGACTGCCCTGTGAGCTTTCAAAAATTACATAGAAATCCTCATTCTCAGTTTGAAAAAAAGCACCTGATTTTGTCCCTTCCAACGAATAGCAAGGAGGCTATAAGGAGAGCAATGAGCTTGCAAAAGTGCACAACTTACTATGCACAGGAGTTCTGCTTTTATTTCTTTATTGTCTTCTGATAATAAACCTTTTTCTAGTGCCTCTACTCCCTGCCCACACTGCACCTGCAGGGAACCTTCTAGACAGATTTGAGGGACTGGTGTTTGAGGATAAGGCTATAATAAGTCCCCAGGTGGGGATCAGTCCTTTCTCCACGTAACAAGTGATAAAACAAGAGGAAACAGCCTCAAGTTGTGCCACAGGAGGAGTAGATTGGATATTGGGAAAATTTCTCCACAGAAAGGGTTGTCAAAGACTGGCACAGCTGCCCAGGGCAGTGGTGGAGTCCCCATGCCTGGAGGGTTTAAAACCACGTGGATGTGGCACTTGGGGACAGGGACAGTGGTGGCCTTGGCAGTGCTGGGGGAATTGAGTTCGATGATCTTAGAGGGCTTTTCCAACCCAAACAATTTTATGATTCTATAACATCATAGAAGAGCGTGTTTCTGAAGAGGTTTTTAGCTGCCCAAGAAGGAGTTATTGCAGCAAGCCTGCTGCTCCCACTCTTGTGCTTTCCTTTTTTCTCTTTGTAAATATTTCACCCAGACCCTACAAGCATTTTTGGCTTGTTAGCCTAAAAGGATCCTTGCCAGAGGCATTCACACATCCCACCCTGTAAACCTGGATGCTGCTGGCAGGTTCCCAAGGCTGCCTCTGAAGGGCATTCCACAAAGACCAGGAGTCTGCTCTCCAAACCCCACCAGCCCCCTTTAACCTGCTTTTTTTGGGAGGCAAGGATGTGACCGTTGATCTTTTTGGGGTGAATGTCCTAAGGCTGGTAAAGCATGAGGGAAGGAGAGTTTTATTGCTCATCCCTGTCTCCATCCTGGTTATGGCCCTTCATAGCCCCTGTGCTCATGCAGGAATTTTTATTCATGATCCTTCCTGCGCTGGTTTGTTTAGCACCATCATGAAAACCATCATCAATAACAACATTATCCAACGTGTGTTCTCATGCATCTTGTGCACCCCCATGCAAGAGTTTGGAGACCCTCCAAGAGGACTTCCTCTGGGAGCTGGCTGTGCAGCCAAGCAGCTCTCATTGCTATGAAATGTTTCCTGACCCACTCTGTGTTTATTCCTTGGGAACCCCTCACATTTCCTGTCCCGCTGGTATCGGCCCCTTCACACGCCTCAGATGGATCCCTTGGCATCCCCAGCCTGGACATTTGGTGACCTGCCTGTGCCATGGCAGTTCTGGAAGGATGGCTCACAAATTCGTATTTAGGTGATTAAGCAGAAAAGCTTTTCCTTAGTTCTGGTGTTTGGGATGAGGGTTCCTGCTGGTGGATGTGCTCACGTGGCTCAAGCAGAAAATGCAGTGTTGCTGAGCTGTGTATTTGTCTCCTCACAAAAACAGAGTTTTTTTTAAATACTGTGGCTGTATTTTCCTTCTGATGGAGCACCATCAGAGGCAAAAAAAAAAGGAAGGCAGAGAGACCCTATAGGTTATTAAAAATATTAAGGGTGATGAAATAAACTTCCTCATCCCCACCCCACAGCTCCCTGCAGTCTGATGCTCAAGAGCAGGATTTCTTTTTAATAATGACATGGAGATGAAGCGTGAAAGGGTGGGATTGTGGAATATCATTTTAGGAGAAAATGAACATGAAGAACCAGAGCAGTGATGCCCCTGCCCTGACTGGGGAGCAGAACTCCAGATTCCTGGTGGAAATGAGTCATTTCTTCTGCCTTCCATCCGTGACAGATGAAGGGGAGCACAATCACAGAACCACAGAATATCCACAGGATCATCCAGTCCAAACCCTGGCCCCTCACAGGACTACCCCAAAAATCCCACCCTGTGCCTGACAGCGTTGTCCCAATGCTCTTTCAACTTTGGCAGGGTTGGGCTGACCAAAATCCCAAAATAATGAAGAATGAGATATTCCAAGAAACAACCAAAGCAAAACAAAAAGTGTGAGAAAGACCTGTTGCCATGGGAACAACATGTATCAAATTGATGTCAAACATTCTGCAAAATAATTTCCCCAAGTTGTAAAATGCAGTGATGAAGGAGGCAACAAATGGAGGCTGTCAGTGTTTTATTTATACTATTTTTTATCTACCTGCTCGCCTGTGTGGTGTGCATGTATCACACCCACAGCCCCACCCACAGCACACAGCTGTCTCTCTGAACTTTCTTAGATCTGCTCCAGAAATTCAGGTGGTGATGGGGGAGGAAGGAGAAGGAGAATAAAATATAAAATAAAATAAAATAATAAGAAATTACAACATTAAATAAAATATAAAAATGAAAATAAAATAAAAATAATAAAAAAATAAAAATAAAATTAAAATATTAATGAAATGAAATTAAATTAAATTAAATAACATTCAGATTTGACAAGAAAAAAGTAACTCTGCATCTTTTTAGTACCAGGTAGATGCAGGTCGAAGGGCTCAGCACATACTGGTGCCTGGAGTGCACAAGGCTGGTCCTCCTCAGGTGCAGGAGTGTTCAGAGAGGTGACAGAACAGAAAAACTGATTTTTCTTCATCCCCCCATATTGCAAATGGGGAAACACAAGCTGGTGATGCCTTTCTGTGCTTGCAAACGTGGTGAGCACAGAGAGCTGCTCCAAGGGCAGAGCTGAGGCCTGTAAACTCCTTACATGAATATTTCTGTAGCCACCAGAAGAAGCATCTGGGTCCCCTGATGGGATCTTGGAAAACCAAGAAGAGCTACCATAATTTGCAGCAGAGGAAGCAGAAGAGAGAGAGGCATCATCCCTGAGGGCTGGAGTGGGTTTGGAAGCAGCAGCTTTAGCAAGCAGCAATTATTTTTCTGTGTGAAACAAGAAAGTTGTTTTCCCATTTGGCCCACACCAACCTCTGTCTGGCGCTGTTTGAACTTCTACAGAGATGCAAGCACATTTATCCAGCTGGACACCGAGTTCCTCTGAAATTCCCTTCCCAATTTTCTGAGAGCACTTCCAGGGTTCATTAATGCAGATCCTCAGCTCCGAGAAGCTGTGGCCTCACTATCCCAGGAGTGTTATCCTAGTTCTGCCACATCTTGTTGTTTTACCTTTGCTCTGCTCCCAGACACGTCTCTCCTTGTTCATACACCCCCTCTGCTGCCTTGTTCCTCTCTGGAATCTCATCCTGTGGAATCTGCTAAACCTGACCCACTCAGAATCATGGAACCACAGAATCACTGAGGTGAAAAAAGACCTCTAAGGTCATCGAATCCAGGTGTGAACCACCATGTTTCCCAAAAAAACTCGTGTCCGCCAGTGCCACATCCACATGTGTCCCAGATTGCAAGGCAATGTGTGTGTTCTATCACCATCTGTCAGAGGTGGGGCATTATCTTCTGTTCATTGGGCAGTTTTCTTTATCTCTTCCACAACCAATCCTCCCTCCAGGAGATCTCTGCTGTTCATGGGCCATTCATTATTAATTATCTTCTGTTCCTGGGCCAGTGAGTGTCCCTGCATGGCTGATCCAATTCCATCATCCCATGGGGAGATGCTCTGCCCAGGGGAGGAGCCAAGCATTCCCACCTGGATACAATCTGGAGATTCTGGGACAGCAGAGCAGCCTTTCCACTGCATTCCCAGAGGAAGACTGCACCTTTCTCCAGGATCCTGCTCCAACAGAACCACACCTGACACTCCAGGAGGACTGCAGCCACAATTCCAATTGGACTGCTACCAGCACCCTGACCCACAGGGTGCAGGGGGATAGAATACAAGAAAATAAAGATAGTGTAGAAAGTAATCTTACCCCTAAGGAGCTGCAGCTGGGCCAATTATCAAAGATTAGGAGCAGGCCTGACTTTAACAGGCCACAGCTGTACCCAATGAGAAGAAGGGGCTATAAAAGAGTGGGGTGGCTGGGTGAGAAGGGAACTGGAGTCAGTTGGCTGCTTTGTGAAGAAGAAAGAGTCTGTGCTCAGAGGAACTGCCCACAAGAAACACCAAGAAGGTGTGAAACTTTTGTGATAGGAAATGATGGTATGTTGCCCCTGCAATGAGATGGCAACAACCGGTTGTCAGGTTGTGTTCTGACTCTGTCAGCGTTGTTTTAGTTTACTGCATTGTTTATTTTATCTCCTTATTTTCTTTCCTAGTAAAGAACTGTTTTTCCTGCTCCCATATTTTTGGCCGAGAGCCCCTTAATTTCAAATTTATAACAATTCTGCCTTCCTTAGCAGACACCTGTCTTTCCAAACCAAGGCAACGTGTTTCTTGCACCCTTCCAGAGATGGTTCACTGGGCACTTTGACTGACCACAATTCATCTTGTCCAACCCCTCTCCTTGCATGGACAATTCCTCTTCCACGGTGTCGTGGGTTGACAGCCTTTATCCCAATATCGTGTGTTGTGTCTGGCAGCTGCACCCCCGGCCGTTTTGCTGCGGCGGGACGGGGAGGGAGGGGTGAGTGTGACTGGGGCACCTTGGCTTTTGGCTTTTGCTGCTTGGCTTGGCTTGCCGCTGCTTGCTTGCTTGCTCGCTCCTGCCTCAGCTCTTAGCCGATAGCTGCTTTTTTTGCTGCTTTTTTTCTGCTTTCTGTGCTGTTTGGTTTTTCCTTTCCCTTTTCTTTCATTCCCTCTTTCTTACCCCCGAAGATACTGGACCGGCTCCGGACCTGACCTGGGACGTCCAGGACCCCCGGAGTCTGCGAGAGAAGCTCAGCGCCCTCCACAGCACTGCCTGGTTTTCTTTTCTTTTCTTGTGTTGGGGAGTGTTCTTTGTCATTTGTCAATAAATAGGTTTTGTTTTCCACTGTGCTCCTCCGAGGAATTCCTTCCCGAACCCGGTATTGGGGGAGGGGTGGTTGGAGGTTTGTTTTTTAGGGGACTCCCTTTTGGAGATTTCCCCTAATTTGTCCTAAACCAGGACACACGGTTTTTGCCAGCCTCCATCCCACAAACTGCTCCCTGACAATATCCCAGCTCTCCTCAAACACAGCCTGTTCAGAGGCCTCTGTGAAGGAAAGACACCAAAATTACACCACCAACCCATACAAGAAAATACAGGTGAAGGGTGTTCTAAATACATTAAAACAAGGACCAAAAAAAGTATAGCTACTCTAAATCTAGCAGCTTTTTATTCCAGGTGACCCTTTGGTCCCTTCCACAGAACTTGCAGGGAAAGAATTTTGCTCCTTCAGAGTATGTGACACCTCCTTGATGGCCTCAACAAATTTTGGGGGCATAAACCTGAAATAAAACATTGCATGTAATTATTGAGATGGATCTTTAGTGATGAAGCAGGATTTTGTTCTACACAAAACTGAATGCCTTTTTTATTATACATTTATTCTGTGTTTCAGTTGATCAAATTTTGCCACTGGATGAAAGTTTATTTTGGATTTGTATGCAGGAGTAAGCCAATTTTGTACAATCACAACTGTTTACAGGAAGCACCTGATTTCAGTGAATTGCCTGTTTCTAAAACAGAATATCTGTGAGAAAACATGAGGAAAACTGTGATATTACACATTCTATCTTTGACACTTCCACCAGAAAAATTGATATTTTCTCATATGAAACTTTCACGATAAAACTGCTGCTGCTTCATACAAGTATATACTTTTAAAGATTGAAACGAGGATAAGAGAGCCACCTTTCCTCCTCTTTTGCACCTGGCCTGTGATTTGTAAAGTCAATTTATAGCTTTGAACTCTATGTGGAGTTGCACCAGTATATCCCCAACAACCCAGTGAACATCCACCTCTGCTAACAACTTTTCTCCAAAATGAAAATAAAACTCACTGGACTGTGTGATATTTTGTTCTTCTGTCTAGATTTTAGGATTTAACTGGATTGAGGGGCTTTATTGTTTTATTGTCTGGAGTTCCTAACCCTGGGGCAGCTGCATTTCTGCATCAATTGCAGCTTACAAAATACTTGGGAGTCCTTCAAGGTAGCCCAAACTCCTGATCCCAGCTGATGGTCTGGAGCTCGGACAGATCCAGGGAAATTGGGACCTCAAGGGAATTTTAATCTTCTGATGAGGTGCTCCAACATGTAGAAGGATAAGAGGTCTCATTTCTTCCCAGACATCTCTTAGGAGATACCAGTTTTCTGAGCTGAAAATGAACATTTTCCTCAAGCTGGACTTTGTGCTGTGTTTTTATTATTCAACTACTGAACTCCACATGAGGCACAAAGGACAGAGACCATTACACCTTCCAATATTCCATATAAATTTAGTGGGGAACAGAGAAGATCAAAGAGTAGCAATGTTCCCTCTGCTTGCATCAACTGCCTTCTTGTGTCTCCTGGAAATTCTGGAGCAACCAGCTCTGAACATTTCAATGCCTGGAATTACAGAGAGGATGGGTAGAGCTTTCTTATTTGGTTATGTTTTATTGGGGTTTTTTTTGGAAACAAGCTGGAGGGGTGAGCTGTTATTCAGAGCTGGACCTGCAGCTGGACCTATTCAGAGCCAGGCTGCAATTTCAGAACTCCAAGCAGCCTGGAGGTTAAACCTGGGAGAGAGTAAATCCTGCGCTTTCACTCCAATTAATGAACATGAGTGCTGTTGCTTGGCTTTTTGGCTTCCAAGGGGAAAAAAAGGAATAAAAAACAGGTTTCTTTAGTCTGGATTGCTCCACATTTACAGTGGGGTTGAAGCCTTTCTTTCCTCCCCTGCCACTGTTCATACACCACTGCTTCAGAAGCAGCACAGTCTCAAGGAATGAGATAAATCTCCATGAAGGAGAGCTTTAAAAGTGCATTTTCAAGTGATTCCAAAATGAAACAAGACAACTTTTAAAACTCCAGCGATGTCATGGGCTATTTTTGGAATTTGAAGGCCCAAGCCTGTTGGGTGAAGAGCCCAGCAGGAAGCCTAGAGATAGAATTTAAGCCCTTTGGACACAGCCCTCTGGTTTTATCCAGTGTTTCTGTCCAACCTTGAACCTGCAGCATCACTGGCACTGACACATGGCCAGCTCTCCTGCCTAACAGAGGTGTTCTTGCCCTTCATTCCGGAATTTGATGAAGTCAAGGCACAGGGAAAACTTCCTATGTGTCTGACAAGCCCTTGCCACATGTGAGCCAATGGATTTTCAAGAAGTAATGTGATAAATGCATTGTGTGGATGGAGAAACACCAGTTTGGGAAGGGGGGCATTACAAGCTGTAGCACAGGCATCATCTGTGGTTGTGGCCAGCACATGGTGTCTGCCTTTTACCTCTCTATAAACCTATAGGTGTGGATTTGCTGTGGAAAATTAAGCTTATTTTAGCCCACTGTCCAGCTGCTTTTCCTGATGATCCTGCAGATATTCCTGCTCTGTTTCACTTCAGCAAACTGATAGCAGCCTGCAGGAGAAACAAACTGTATTTGGGGTTGAAATAATCTGGAATTGGCTTAACAAGCACCTCATGCATCATAAATGCATCCTAAAAGTATGGGACATATAAACAGATATTTTGTCTCCTCTATTTCTGCACACTTCCCTGGTTTTAAAGAGTGGTAGCAACCATGGATAGGAAGAGGGTTTTTTTCCAGAACTGACAGATGGATGTGATGATTTTTGTAATAAATTATTGAACTCTGATAGTGAAATAAGATATTAAACCCGTGCCTGGATTCCCAGAGCGACATGTGAAATTGAAATTGGCATTGCAAGGGAGTGACCTGCTGGATGGAGTAAGGCTCACAAAAATTTCCTTGGGGGGGGGGGGTCTTCATTTTGATGAATGTACTTAATTAAACACTTTGGATACGCAAAAAGATTGTCAGCTGGACTAAAAATACTCTGTGAACAAAGAGCCATAGGAAGTAATGGGGTTTTGCGCTTCCCTTTGTTTACTCCAAGAGAAGTTGGAAGACTTCCATGTGTTTGGGTTGGTGTAAGTGTCAGTGGAGGCAGAGAACCGCTGGTCTTGACTCACCAGTGGTTTCCAGCTGCATCCACAGACCTCTCTGGTGGGTGTGGGAAAGATCCTTGCCCATTGTTAGCCAGCTGAAATTCATAACCCAGATGCCTCTAACTCCACTAATGCAATTTCACAGCCGCCAAGCTGAGCAGGGTTGGAAATCACAAGGCCCAGGGGCTCAGCTGGTGCAGGCTGATAGTGCTCCATCCCCACGTCAGCAGCCTTGGCTGTGTCTCCGTGGCTGGACCAGGACAGATCTCATCATCTGCCTTCGTGTGGTCCTTTGTATTCTGTTCTGTACAACCTGTTTAATCCAGGGGCCACATGTGCCAGGCAGATGAGACTCTGCTGCACAGCCAAGGAGCATCTGAGGTCGGTGTAAACTCAGCAAAGGTCAGTAAATCAGGTGGTCACACTGCCCAGCCCTTGTTCTTACAGTGCCAGTGAATTCGTGCACACCTCAGTGTTCACACATCCAAAGGGTTGGGAAAAGGTGGCACAAAGCCAGAGGCTCTGCCTTTTTTCAGATAAAATTTCAGTGAGAGAGGGAAGCTGGAGTGTGTTTGAGCATTTCTCCCTTAGGCTGCCCTGGAACACACACTGAACAAATGAACAGCCTGGTTCTGAAGCAGCCAGATTAGTGCCTCCAACACGTTGCATCATTGCTTCTGCCACAGGGGTTTCCAGAGTGCAAAAGAAGATTTTAGTGAAATAATGCTTTGGGAAAGCTTTATTTTTCCAGGAAATTTCTTTCAGATAAAGGAAATCCCTTCCTGGGGATATTCTACAGAGCCAGCTGTAAGCAGTTAACAGATGCAGGTAGTGGTTTCTCTGTTGTTTGTGGAAGAAAATTACTCCTGAAAATGGGGAATTTAGAAGGATTCATCTGCTTTGAATCAACATTTGCAACCCTTTACTCCCTTCCCTTGGCCAAAGGAAGTTGGTCTCCTAATTATGAACCAAGCATGAAGCAACCAACGTGTATTGAGGTGGCACAAAACAAAACATGATTTCCAGCTCTGTGTATGGCTGGTGCCATCCCATAAAATATGAAGCAATTAAAAAAAATTAATTTTCAAAGCACAAACTTTTGAAGAGAGACAAGGTTGCAACCCAAGTGGGTCGAAAATTGCAAGCACACCCCACCATCCAACCAGACACACCAGGGACCCTCCCAAACTGACTACTGACCCCAAGGAGATGCAGGAATGACACAAGATAACTGAAACTTTGGGACCTAATCGAACCAAAAGGGCTGTCCAGCCCTGGCACAGATATCCAGGGCAGTGCTGGAGTCCCCATCTCTGGAGGCTTTGTACGTGTGGCACTTGGGGACACGGTGGCTTTGGCAGTGCTGAGTTAATGGCTGGACTTAATGATTTTAGAGGGATTTTCCAACCTGAGGGATTCTCTGAAAAGGGCCATGAAGGCCTCTCAGAAACCTCCCTAATTTTGAAACTTCCCATTATCAGCACAACATTCATTTGTGTGTCAGAGAAAGCATCCACACCATAAAATCTGTGATGGATCCTCTGAAAGGGAACTGACATATTTGTACCCAGATTGAGCAGAAAATGTCATCCTGTCAGAAACAAACAAACAAACAAACAAACAACAAAAACCAAGTTCCAGACTGCAATTCCTTTTACATACAAAGTCTTGATGCACACTAAACAAAAACTACAATTTGTGGGTGGGCAAAGTTGACTTCGGTTTGGTTTTGGCATAACAAAAGAACATAAAGCAGCACAGAGCAAGAGCCAGTAGTAAAGGGAGGCAGGGTTAACCTTTATGTCAAGGAGGGCAAGGGGCTACTGAGAGCTCTTCATGGAGCAGGAAAAGGAAAACTCTGTGTTTTCCCCTTTTTTCCACAACCCCCTGAGTCACCCAACACAGAACTGTCACTCTGAGTCTTGCTCTCTTTAGAGAGGTGTTAAGAGAAAAGGAGGGAGTGGGAAATTGGTTTTATCAGTTCTGGGAGGTCTCCACTCTCACACTCAGCCTCATTTCTGAATCCATACCAATGGCACAACGCAACCAATGACTCAAACTGTGTCAGGCTCTTGTCCTGCAAGCCTCCAGAAAAATTTATCAGAAAGGACTGTGCCGTAAATAAATAACATTCAGTCTGCCTTTTCGGAAAACAAGGAAGATTGGACACGCAGCAAGTCAACAGAACAACCACGATGGTTTGATGATTTCCTCCCTGATTGATGCTCCTTGCCCTGGGGCTTCAATTCATCAACCTGAGCTTCTCTGGTCAGGGTGGACAACTCACCCCCAGCTGATGGGAACAGTTCCACCACGCAGATACAACAGGAATGGCCTCTGGTTCTGATTTTCATTCCAGGCTGGTGTCGGCAATATAAACACTGAGATCTGCGCTCAGATTTAATTACTGCTAATCAAGCGAGACTCTGTGTAATAAGTCCACCTTGCCAGATGCTTGTGTAAAAGCAGGGTTTGCATGCTCTGATGTCAGCCAGGTGTTTTCTGCCCTGCATCAAAGAAAGCAAAGAGTAAAATTATCCTCTATCCACTGGAAATGTGTGTTTTGCCCATACCTGTTAAAAAGATTAATGCTCAGGATCATTAGTGAGTCCTCTTGAACTTGGTTTGTGACAACTCAGATATGTAAATGACAAACATTCCTTTTATTCCCAAATATGTAGCAAACTGAAAAAAAAAAAGTTGAGTGATTAGAAGTACTAAAACTAATCAGCATAAAAAGGAAACCTGGATGAAAGTGAAATTTCACCTCAGAAGGGGTCTGAAATAAAACAAAAAGTTTTATTTCAAGGGTCACCAGATTAATCTGTGTTTTGATGTTTTCAGCAGTGTCATTCAAAAAATGAAAATGCAGGGCATAAACTGGGGGTATAAAAGTAGGGCAGGGGTATAAAACACTCCTCCAGCTGGGAAAAAAAGTGGGAAAACTTGCATATCAATTCACTTTTACAGACACACTGCTCAGCCACTCAGCCAGGGCATCAGCTACCCATTTCTGGGCTTGTGTGCTTATTTCTCTTCCACCCTTTGTCACTGAGTCTTTCCCAGCAAATGAAAATGTTCCTGCTGGGCTTGGTGGTGTCCCAGAGCTGACCCATCCTCCAAGGGCATTGCCCTGTGCTGTTAAATTGTCCTCGAGTTCCTCTGGGCAGTGACTCCCAGTAAATCTCAGTTACATGAAGATGGAGGGAGGGAGAACAGTTGAGGAGAAACAGCTCTTAGTTATTTAGATTTTCACATGATTTGTCACTTCTGGCTCGTGCAACTCTTGCCCATTCAGCTGTGTGGTCTCTGAGTCTTCATTCACCCTCTTGAGCTGTTCTAAATGGAAGGAGCTCATGGCAAGGATTAAATTACATCTTTTCCTTTTTTTTAATTTTTTTTAATGGTCCAGGGCAAACAGACTCAGCAGTATAGATACCTCCCACCCCTGTGTTTGGACACAGAGGGAAGAAAATCTTTCTGGAATGAAGCCCAAGTTAGTGGAGAAGGATCTGGTGAGAATCAACAGTAACTTCAGGAAGACAGAGCAGAAGCTGGAGGCAGGTTGTAAATGCGAGGTTAATTAGGAGCTGGCTGTGATTTTATGACCAAATCAGAGAGAATCTGTCTGCTGCATATGCCAGGCTGGGGCTTTTTCAGGGGCCTTTTTTATGCTCCTGTAAGAAGGCACCCCTGAGGTTCCAGGGGGATCAGGGGATCCTGGAGCAGGCACAGCTCTGTCCTGAAGGGAGGAGGAAGAGCTTCCCAGCAAGCAGAATTCAGAAAACATTGAAAGAGAAAGATTCTCTGCCTCTCCTTCCACAGTGAGTAAATCCATGCTTCCCTGCAGTGAGCCAAGTGAGTATTTTGTCAGAGCCACCAGTTGCTAGGTTTTAATTTGCCACGGGAGGCTGTGTCAGATGACAAAGGAAAGCAGGAAAACGCCAGCAGAGAAACCAGCACCAGAGCAGGGCAGCACTGACAGAAAGCAGAGCTGCTCAGCTGTGGGGCAGCAGGAATTTCTGTTGGAATAGGTTGTTTGTAGCGGTTTGACACAACACTGGAGGCCACACAAATCCTTGTTCTCCGTATTCCCGGCACTGCATTCAATTTAGTTGCTTTTAATGAGATAAAAGACAACCCTGGGCTTGAGTCAGCTGGGAGGAGAGCCTAAATGCCTGTCTCAAATCCTCAATGTGCAGCTGAGTGCTGAGACAAAGCTGAGTAATCCTGGAAAATAAGGGTGTGGGATTGGGGGTATTAGGTCTGTTCCAGACTCAGCAGGTGAGTTTGGTGAGAATATGTGAGTTAGTCACCCTTGGATTGCTTTAGCATCCATGAAAAGCTATCCAGACACAATAGAGGGTGATGCATCTCCTCCTAAACTGAGTTTTCATCAGTGCATCAGGAAAATTCTCCCCTGGAGGCACCAGCTTCTTCCTTTTCCCTCTAATGGAAGGTCACAGTAATGGGCTTAGGGCAAAACATCTCATTTTAGATTTCTGAAAGTTAAGGGAGAGGATCACGCCCTGTAACCTCCCCTTGGTGGCATATCTGTGAAACAGGAATAATAGAAAACGAAGATAATGGAAAATGAGAATAATGATTCTGTGCAGCTCAGGGAAGCCTCAGCAGTGAGTGGCTGAAGGCACCAAGGAAATCTGCTGAAGGTGAGCTCACTTGCAGTGGGAGAAGGAGGCAGCTCTTGGCCAGTTGTGCCATGCTTCAGCTGTATCCAAACTGGAAAAGAGTAGACTCAGATGGGATATTGGGAAGGAATTCTTCCTTGTGAGGGTGGTGAGACCCTGGCACAGGGTGTCCAGAGAAGCTGTGGCTGCCCCTGGACCCCTGGAAGTGTCCAAGGCAGACTTGTCTGTGTCCAGTTCTGGCCCCTCAGTTTAGGAAGGACATTGCGACGCTCAAGCGCGTTCAGATGAGGGCAACAAGGCTGGTGAGGGGCTTGGAACACAAACCCTGTGAGGAATGTTTGAAGGAGCTGGGGTTGTTTCGCCTGGAGAAGAGGAGGCTCACAGGGGCCCTTATTGCTCTCTACACTTTCCTGAAGGGAGGTTGCAAACAGCTGGGGTTGTTCTCTTCCACTGGGCAGCACTGACAGAACCAGAGGACACAGCCTCCAGCTACATCAGGGAAGGTATAGGTTGGATATTAGGAAGAAATTTTTCACTGAAAGAATAATAAAGTACTGGAATGCGCTTCCCAGAGAGGGGGTAGAATCACCATCCCTGGATGTGTTTAAAAAAGCCTGGCCATGGCACTTGGTGCTATAGTCTGGGTGAGGTGTGAGGGCACAGGTTGGACTGGATGATCATAGAGGTCTCTTCCAACCTCATCATTCTGTTACACAAGGCCAGGTTGGACACTGGGGCTTGGAGCACCCTGGGCTAGTGGAAGGTGTCCCTGCCCATGGCAGGGGGTGGAATGAGATGGACTTTGAGGTCCCTTCCAGCCCAAACCATTCCATGATTCCATAAATCCCTGATTTTCTGCCCACAACAACTCTCAAGGTGCTTTCACTGCCTTGCCCCCTTGGAGGGTGCAGCCGTGAGTTTTCTGCTTTACAGTGGTTGCTGTTCATGCTGTTGTCAGTACAGAGAGCAGGGATGGTGTGGATGAAGCCCAAGGGAAACCCTCTGCTAATATCCTCCCCTGAAATGACAGGAAGGTCAGAGCCACTTCCCTGCATCTGCCAGAGCCACCCCCCTTTCCCATCCCTCCCCCTGCTCTGGGGACAGGCACAGCCCCACTGCCAGAGCCAAGCTTGTCCCAGGCTTCATCAAAATGCTCCAGAAGGAGTTTGCTGCTGCAAGAAGCCAGATTGCACAAACAGGCAGATGTTTGCAAGCAAATGTCCCAAGGAAGATTGAAATCCCAAGGCACTTTTTTTTTTCATAGCTCGCATCTCAAGTGCTGTCAGGATGCTCTGATCGCTCACTGGAGACAAAATATACAGAAAGGAGCAGCAGGGACAATAAGAGGTGGAAATTTCCAAGTGGTGCCTTCTTTCATGGTGAGAGATGGGGTTTGTTTAGAGGGTGCAGCAGTGCTCCGAAATCCCACTGGAGACTGAGGCCTTGGTGTCTATGGAGGCAAGGAAAGCCTGCTCCTAATCTGATAAAATAGATAAAATATTGTCCTTCAGAAGAGAAAAGCTGCACTCCTGCACCTGATCTGTGTCAGACAACTCACTCCTGCCATCCACGTGGCTGTAGCCTGTTGTGTCCCTCCTGAATAATTCTCTTTTACTCTCACATCCTCATTCAATCAACACCTTGTTTTTCTGCTCAAAGGGAGAGTCCTAGGTCACATTTCAATACATTTATACTCAGCCATCTCTTCCTTGTAACCTCCCCTGCAAAGGATCATCTGGCAATGTCATCTGTCATCTCTGTAATCCTACAGGCATTTCCTGACATCCAGGAAACCAAGGCTGGAATAAGAGGCTAAGGGCTTCTTCTGAAGGTCTGTAAGATCCCTGTAAAGGCACAGCTCTCCTCTCTCATCACCCACTGAAGTGGGATGACTCCTGTAGCTCCTACAGAGAGATCAGCTGCAGGCAGATACAGATTTCCCTCAGTGCCGTGTTCATTCCTCCCCTTCTCCTCAGAAATTATTCAGGTTTGTGCATATTTTCAGGTGCTACAAATCTTTTTTATATTGTAGGACCCAAAACTGCAACAACACCATGTCAGGGGAGGTTTAGGTTGGGTTTCAGGGAACGGTTCCTCCCCCAGAGGGTGCTGGGCACTGCCCAGGCTCCCCAGGGAATGGGCACAGCCCCGAAGCTGCCAGAGCTCCAGGAGAGTTTGGACAATGCTCCACAGAATGGGATTGTTGGTGTGTCTGTGCAGGGCCAGGAGCTGGATTTGATGATCCTTGTGTGTTCCTTCCAGCTCAGGATATTCCATGACCTTTCCTCTGCAGAAGTTCTCCACTTCTGTCCTTTCCTCAGGTTTCATCGTTCTTCAACTCCTGTTCAGTTCTTGCCTGTGCCTGGTTCTCCCATCCCTCCAGGAGAATTTTTCCCATGGCTTCATGCAGAAGAAATTGCAAGAATAATTTACCCAGCCTCTGAGGGGACTGGCAAAAATTGCATCCAACAAAGATGGCTTCATAAGCAGGGCCAGGGAACTGCTGTGCCCAGCGAGCTGGCCCTGGGATGGGGATTTATTCCAGCAGATGTGAGCTGGGAGCTCAGCTATGTGCTCATTGCTGTGTGAGACCCTGCTGAGTCACACTTGGTGTGTTCAGTCACCCCGTGATCTCATCCCTTGAAACCAGTGCCTAAACAAAGCCAGTTTTCATGTTGTTTCATACAACACAAGTCATTAACGTCACCGGGCCGCACGCTGGCCGGGGGAGCGGCTCCCTGGGAATTTTGGGAGGGACCCTGGCCTGCAGCCCTCAGCCTGTCTCTCTACCTGTTGTCTTTCCAAACAAGCCTGGGATAGGCAAGCCAGCCAAGCCATCAAGTGTCCAGTTACTGGAGTGAGACTGTCTGGAGCCTCACATGAAATATGCCTGGGAGGAGTGTGAAGCTCGAAGCCAAGGCTGGACAGGGAATTAAAGGTCCTATTTTGGGTGCTCTTGCTGAACATTCCACTTGAAGGAATGTCCTCCTTTTAAAAAGGAACATGAAATGGTCAGACACCATTAAAGCGACAATTTTCTGTTTTTATTTTGTGTGTCATCTAAATACAAGCAGAAATCTGCTGGGAAGGGCAGGAGGAATGTCCTAAGGACAGCTCTTGGAAGACTCTCAACCACATCATCCTTGAGCATTTTTTAGCTTAGGAAAACAGGATCTCACATCCTTGAGAGGCTGGGATGGAGCTTTTTGTACCTCTTTTAAAATCCTTATTACAAAAAAATCCTTATAGGGTTTTGAATGTAATCTCTAAAGGGAAGGAAGGGAAGGGAAGGGAAGGGAAGGGAAGGAAGGAAGGGAAGGGAAGGGAAGGAAGGGAAGGAAGGAAGGGAAGGGAAGGGAAGGGAAGGGGAAGGGAAGGGAAGGAAGGAAAGGAAGGAAGGAAGGGAAGGGAAGGGAAGGAAGGAAGGAAGGGAAGGGAAGGAAGGGAAGGGAGGAAGGGAAGGGAAGGGAAGGGAAGGGAAGGGAAGGGAAGGGAAGGGAAGGGAAGGGAAGGGAAGGGAAGGGAAGGGAAGGGAAGGGAAGGGAAGGGAAGGGAAGGGAAGGGAGGAATTCCAAGCCTCCAGGTCAAGAGATTCCTGGGATAATCAGTCTTTTCTGACTGTGTTTTAGATTCCATGCAGCAGCTTCCAGCAGCATCACACCAGAGTAGCTAAGTAACCACGAGGCATCTGCAGAAACCTTGATATTTCACCTTTTACAATAAAAAATAAAGCCAGACTAGTCTAAGATCCTCCTGCCCCAAAACAGTTTCAGTTTATGCTTTCCCTGGTATTACATGGAAGACTCTTAGTCTTCCATAGACTGAAGATGTGTGGGGAAACATCAAAAATTAGACTGTTTGGTCAATAATATCATGTTTTCTGGCTCTGTTTGGTTTATTAGTGGAGATTAGTGGTTTATGCAAGACTTTATAAGTTTCTCTATGAAACTTAAAAAAAAATCAGCCCTTTTTTTCAATAAACTTGCTTGTAAATTGAAGTTTCAGTTACAAACTCAGCCATCAACTGAGCACAGGTGGTTTCCCTAATCCTCTGCTTTCCAGCCCACACCAGCAAAGGCAAGCCACTGGCACTCATCTTTGTTCTTTGCCTCGGGATATCTCAGGTTTTTGGTACTGCAGAGCACAGCAGGGCAATACAAGCAGCACCACTCGAAGGTCCCATGTCCTGCCAAAATCCCCTGCACAAGTCAGGTCTGGGTTTGTGGTACTTTTCCATTTTCAGTTCCCTGTGGGAGTCCTTCCACATCCCTGGGATGGATAGAATTGACTTTTCTTCCTTGGTGATCAATCAATAAAACCTGTGCTTTGCCTCTCTTCGGGCTTTTCATTTCCTTTCCTCATCCTGTTCCCTCCCCATGTTCATATTGGTCTTTGCTGAGACTTTTAGCCATTATCATTCCCAAAGTGAGGACAACTTGTGTGTAATCACCTTTTTTACCTCTCTTGGCTGCCCAACTGCTCCATCTCGCTCTTTCTCTTTTGACACATGGAAGCAAAGATGCCTTTGCTCCTTGTTCCTCATCCTCTGCAGGATCATCTTCCCTTCTTCTTCCCCATCCTGGGATCCTGTGACATCTGCTGGAACTCCAGATTTCTGTAGAAAAGGACCAGAAAACCACAAAACCTTGCCTTGCATGCCCATGGTGCAAAAATAAACTCAGTGCTAACCTTTTACAGCTCCACGAGGCTGTGAAGAGCAGACCTGCCCACCTAAACAGGCAGGGAGAACTTTTCCATATCTTTTTATAACTCCCTGCTCTGTAATTCAGTGACGCTGCTTAATGCACTTAAAATTGCACTTTTTCCCTCATAGAAGAAAAGGTTAAATGGCCAGTTTCCATCCTGCTTCCCACTTTGAATAGGAAATTGCTCCTTAAGCAGCCTCCTCTGTGCAATCAGGGCTGAAAAAATCAAAGGCAACACTCCCTCAGGGTCTATCACACGTGGAGAAATTGATGCCTTGTGAAGGCTGACTTAGAACTGAGACTAGACTGAGTTAAAGAATGAAGCAGGGATTTATTAAAAGGCCTCAATGGATGCACCTTGGGCAGCACAAGACCCCAGCCCAACCCAAGATGAACCAAAATGGTCACAAAATGGAAAACCAGTCACAAGGTCCCACACTTTTATCAAGTTCTGCTCCATTTGCATATTGGAGTTCATTGTCCAATTCCAGCTTTAGCCCATGCAGTCCCATCCTTCTTTTTTTCTCTCCAGCCCACGGTGTTTGTGCTCCTGGGGCTGAGATTTGGATCATTTGTCCTTGGTCCCCAGCTGGAGCAGGAATTGTTTTGTCTCCCTGCTCTGTGCAGAGAGCTCACCATCCCCTCATATGAAGCCCAGACCCACACACTAAACCAGCACAGAACCTGAAAAATAGAAAAGCCAAAACCTGAGGCATCAAAATCAAACTCTGTGCAGGAATACCTGTCCTGCCTCATCAGGGAGCAACTTGTTCTCTGGCAATCAAAAATGGTTGCCAAATTCTCTTCTGCCAGCTCATTTCTGCATGCCCGAGGCTGAAGGATCCCCACAAACATGGGAGTCCTCAGGGCTGGGTGGAGGAAAGAGACCATCACTTGCTCAGAGTTGTTCCAGTGGTGTTCTGTGGCCCTGCAAGTCCTTTTTTTGTTGTAGCAGAACTGCTCTTATTACACCAAAAATTGATTCATTGGTGTTGAAACAGTGGCTCTCCAACCCAGAGCCCTGTCCAGTAATCAGGGATTACTAAATTACAGTAAATAGAGAACCAGTAATCCCACCCCCAGGATCTGGGGTGCTTCCTGACCAAGCACACCCCAAACCAAACAACACCAGCAGGTTTTCATCCCTGCTTTTCCATGGTTTTTATTTTCTGCACTCCAGAATTCACTGATGACACTAATACGAAAGAAGCAGCAAAACCCCAATAAAATGCTCAATCTGTAAAATGACCAAGAGAATTTAGCACAGACCACACAGAGAAGATTTAGCACAGATCAAAGAGAGGAACATGAAACCAACACAGACAAGATCCACCTGCTTCCCCAATAACTAATGGCTTGTATAAAGTTGAAAATTAGCACAAAATTAAGCAGTGACCTGCAAGTCCTGAAAAACTGAGCTTACAAAAAATACCCCACAACTGAAAACAAACTAATGACAGCTCCCTGTATGGGATGTGGGACTGGCAATGGTGAGAGGCTCTTTGCAGTTTCATTGGCTTGGCTGGTGATTTTTTTTTTTTTTTCCCAGGCACTGTTTGCAAACAAAGAGAGTTTAAGAAATATCCATCAAAGAGATCAGTCATTTGCACTAAGAAATAAGAGGTTTGCCTATCAACACATTCCACAAGGCAGGAAGTAAATAAAATAGCAATGAAATAAAACTGTGCTAGGCAGAATATATGTGCTATGCAGGCATGCATACAAAATGTTAGTGAAAATAAAATTGATACTTAACATCAAAGGAAAAAGTATTTCTAAAGCCACTGCAGGTAATTCATAAACTAAGGCAGAAAATCCAACTTTTGGGCTGGTTTTTTTGCAGTCATTTTTGTCAGAAGCAAATGCTGTTGTGAATGGTTCATCACAGAATAGTTTGGGTGGAATAACCCCCATTTCTCTCCATGAAACCACTAAAAAAAAACCAAAACCTGACCACCTTGTACAGCATAGATTAAAACTTCACATCATCCCTTCAGCCTTGAGTGCTCTCTCAGGGAATTTGCAATGATTGATGAGGCTTTGGACCCATCATTCCCACTCCCTTGCTGGGAATCACAGTTTGTGCAGCCTTGCTGGAGGATGACCTCTGCTAATTGCCTCTGCTAATTACCTCCCACCCCACAGTGGGATGGATCACAGCTCACAGGAGCTGTGCTGGACGGCGGAGTGAGTGTGGCTGAGCAGAGGGTTGCTTTGTGGGAATGCTGTTCCTCACATCCTCCCTCCTTTTCCATGTCCCCAGGGTTCAGGGTGGGTTTTCAGACTGGCCTCGGAAGGGTGGAGGGGAAATCAGAGCTACTCCTTGTCCCCACGGGACAGCACTGCAGGTATTAAAGTTAGCCTGGCCCTTGCCTTTAAATCCAGATGGCTTCAGGATTTAATTAGTAACTTGTTTGTGCATTTTCTTTTCTCTGTTGAAAACCATACCAGCCCCAATCTTATGAGGAATACATAAAACATTTAATTTATCAAGTTCTGGGACAGCACAAATGGAAGAGGAGACCAGGAAAACACTTCCAATGAAAACCAATGCAACGGGTGGCAAAGGGTGTTTTTGCACAAAGAATTTATCAGAAATAATATCTGTCTTTATCAGAAATGCACTCAGATGAGCAGGGATCACTGCAGCCCCCATTTCAGGAAAGGATTGCAACAGGAACCCCTCTGGCTCAGGGAAAGGGAAGCAGCACGTGGAAAATGCCTTTCGGCACACAGGAGTGAAATGGGTTTGTGATTAGATGCACTGTTAGGCAAATGCCAGCTTGATTTCAGCTCTAGGCTGAACCAACTCCCAGGAATCACAGAATATCCCATGTAGAAAAGCCTGACAAGTTTTAAAAGGAAATAACTTTTTACTTTATTTTTGAACCTTTGGCAAATGCACCCAAGTCTGGATTTGAGCACCTCTGATGAATATTTTTCTCCATAGTCAACGATCTCTGGTGGCCCTTTGCTTTCCAGAACAAAACTTTTCCCTTTGTTTCTCCACCCAACCCTTCCAAAAGAATTTTTGCCCTGTGACTTCAAAGGGTACCACAGGAGAGGTAGTTTGATTGTGAGGCCAGAAAACCGAGGAATTGCAAAGAGATGAACCTGAATAATGGCTCCTGGGAGTACCTGGAACAGTTTCTGTGGACACAAAAGGGTCTTGAAGCCACCACACAAAAATTGTTCACTGATATGTAAACCAAAGTGCTCTGATACAGAACAGTTCAAAAGTCTGTATTATCCCCAAAACAACCTCAGGATGATACTGATGATACTCAAGTCCTCATTTTTTATTTTGAATGAGAGAAAACACAGTGGTGGCAGGGCAAGGAAAACCACAACAATTTGAGCCCATACACAAGAACTTCCCTTTGAATAATAAAACTGCCTTGAAGTTTAATGCTCCAAGGATCCAGGTCAAATTCAGATCACCAAGCATGATTAAGGATTTCTTTGACCAGCCTGTTGACATTCTTGTGTGTATTAAAGACCAGCAGATGCATGGGGGAAGGTTACCTCTGGGGATATTTCATCCCAGGTACAGCAAAAAAAAAACCCCAAATGACCCCAGAAAACATAACCCTGGTCCTGATTCTGGGAATTGCTACATATTTTTTGGAAAACATACAAGAAATTGTACATTTCCTCCTCAGCCAGTGGGAGGACACTGTGTGGACAGAGCAGTTTTGAAGTGTTTCACTGTTCTGCCTGTAATTGCAGTAAGATCTGGGGCTTGGTGGGGTTTTGCTTTCTATTTTTTACCCATTAATTATGCTGTTATATGCTCTGGGACCTGCTAAGTGTAAACAGACGTGGGCTTATCAATGCCCCAGCAGTGCTTTCTACTGTTTGAACTCCCTTGAAAAGCAAGCACTTGTGCTCCTGCTTTGTCTGTAATAGACTGGTTTTCCTTTTCAGTTGGAAAACTCACAAGTGGGGATTTATTCCGAGGTGACAGAGGGAGGTTTTGGGTCGTGGAGTCCTCAGAACTCCTACTCTACTTGAGATTATCTCCCCCTGAGTGAAACCCACCCTTCCCCACATCTGTCTCCCCCCAAAACATGCAGGGATGTGGTAATTCCTGGAGGGAAAAGAAGAGGGGTGGTGGGATAGAAATTCTGCCACTCTACCTGCAATGGAGGGGCTGAGGCACCTTGTGGGAAACCATCCCTGCACATTTCCTGCCATGCACCCAAAAAAATGCCCGCCTTGGCTTCCAAAAAACTCACCTTGCCTCCCACCCAGCACAAATGCTGGCTCACAAAGCATTTGGCTTAGAAGGAGGCAAAGAGGTTTTTTTTTTTTTTTTTCTAGAATTTGTTTCAGACTCTAAATAGCAGATGAACTCTTCTGAAAAGCTTGCTTTGATGGTCGGTGACGAGCAGGTGAGCGTTTGGCTGAGTGCTGTGGAAAAATCAAGCCTGTGATGCTGAATAATAGAATATATAGACAGAAAAAGCTGATCTCTCACTGACATTCCCCTCCAGCACTGCAAAATTGCTCTCAGCAACACATTTTCCTGAATCCATTTCCATGTTAGACAAAGGCTTGTGCTTTCAACCTGCACAGGGGGGCAATGGATGAGAGAAAGAGACAGCATCCTGATTCTTGGGCAAAAGGCTTCTTAATGAGCACAGTCTGAGCCAGCACAAGGATGGGAAGCTGCTTTCCTTCTCCCACCTTCTGACAAAGTCCAAACTGGGAGAATCACAGTGCTGGGCACTTTTTGGGGGTCCAGCATAGGATGGTGGGGTGTGATATATTTGGCAAAGTGATGGTTGAAGTGCAGGCAATGAAAAGACAAGGTTGTGCTTGTTTATTCAGTCAGCTAAAAAAGAAACACACAAACCTTCCCCCCCCCCCATGTTTATAGCAAATAATCCCTTTTCCAGGTCCTGAAAACATTTTTCTCATTAAAGCATCCAGTAAAAGCTGAGGCTGAGGGAAGATGTTATCTCCCACATGAGACGCAGCCTACGGAAATAAGATTCTTTGTTTAGGGCTTGCTAATCTGACCTCCTTTCAACTGTAACCCCTGTCATCTTCATTTATTAAATTCTGTTATCAAACTTATTGGGGTAGAAATCCACAAGTGCACTTTTATTTTTTTTGCCATTAGTAGAAAGATCTTCCCCCAAAAAGATGTTGGTTCTGAAATCATAAACAGGCTCACCATGGCTGGTTTTTGATCTCCCTCCTGGTTGTGCTTGTGCTGCTGCATCCCTCACTGGACCAGCTCCTCCTTCCTAAAAGGGCAGAGCAACACCAGCCCCACAAATGCACCTGGTTTGCAGTGGTGCAAACAGGACTGGGATTTGCTCCAGGGGCAAAGAATCTGACACAGAGAGCAGAGCCAGGGACGTTCTTTCCCTTTCTTCCTCCACATGTGCTCCTTGTAACTTCGACCCTCCATTGCCTGTGCTGGTTCATGCCATGAGCCACGAAATGTTGATGATAAAAAGCCAGGATCAGGTGCTCCTGAGAGAAGAGAGTTCCCTTGCAATAGAGCAAATTATTCACTCCATTGCAGGGAGTGAACAATCCACCCCCTGGGTCTGAGAGTGCTCCTTAAATCTGAATGGAGATCAAAATGAGAGCTCTGAATATGTTCTTCCATCAGCAGAGAGAAGACACCAACCCCACCCATTAACTCTCTGAAGGTGCATAATTAGGATCTGGATATAGAATGAAATTTTTGACTGAGAACTAAGGTTTAGCTTCTTTCTTTATAGAGTTAAAGGTGAGTTTTGTGGCAAATATCCTCTTCATCCCTGAAGTCCTGTGAACCCGCCAGAGTGACGCGGTTGAAAAGTGCTCATTTAAGAAAACAAATGACTGGATTTGGTTCAAGAATCAGCAGAGGAAGCCCTTTCTCTGCTGTTAGCTGGAGGCTAAGGTAGATGTGATGCTGCCTTTTGGGATTAAACACTGCAAAATTTGCTGTAAGTTTGGGGTAAAGCACCACGCGCCCCTCTGCCCCCAGCCAGGCTGATGGGGACTGAGGAGTTGTGTAATCCCAAAACTGCCCAGCATGAGCTGATGCTCCTGCTGCCATGCCCCATCCTCCACAGGGACACGAGCAGCCCCAGAGTCCCACTGGGTTTATTCAGGAGTGGATGACAGCGGGGGGACGATTTCCTCCCCCTGAGCACATACCCGGTGTCGTTGGGACATTAATAGAGGCTCCAGGGCTTCAAAGCAACAGCAGAATCTTTAATAAATTTATCAGCTGCCTTCAGGCTGTTGTCTACAAATCCCAGAGGGAAATGTGGTCCTTGGACCGCCTCACAGCCCGTGAAAAGTAATTAAGAAATCAAAACTATTGTCAGGGAACTGAAGTTTTCTATGTGGGGATCTGCGACTCAGCAGAAAGCTCTGAGGTGCCTACAGACCAAGGAAAATGTTGAGAACTTACAGAAAGTGGGACTTACAAAAAATCAGAACTTAAAAAAGAGAATTACCTAAATCTCAGCATAACCCCCAGCTGAGCTGTTAATTCTAACACCTTCACTTCAGCAGAATATTGCAGGGAATGGTGCATTTCTTCTTCCTGCAGCACCACAACCCCTGTGGAGCATCTGCACTCCTGCATCTCCTGCCAGCAATGGACAAGCTCTGGCTTTTACCCACTGTACCTTTTGTGAGAAACACCAAGCACTTTGCCTCTTCCCTTGGTGGTGTGAAAAATCCCCAGCAGAAAGAAGAGGTCTGGGACTCAGATTCCAATTTCTGTTGGAAGATTTTCACTGTCATTTACAGCCTGTGCTGATTTTCATGGGCTACCTGCTACCAGATGTGTGTTTGCTTCTTGCTCTCCCCATTACTATTTCATCTTTACCTTGTAACCCAAATGTCCTCTCCTTTCACAATATCTATCTACTGTTGCATTTGTATTTTTAATTTTCCTAGTAAAGAACTGTTATTCCTATTCCCACATCTTTGCTTGAGAGCCCCTTAACTTCAAAATTATAATAATTTGGAGGGAGGGGGTTTACATTTTCCATTTCAAGGGAGGCTCCTGCCTTCCTTAGCAGACACCTGGCTTTTCAAACCAAGACACTGCCTCACCCAGCTCCTCTGTAAGCAGCTGGAGTAAAAGACCATTCTTCACCCCTGAATTCCTGTAGTGAGTGGATTTTTGGGAACTAATAGTCACTGCTCGCCTCTGTGCAAGAGAATTCCTAAATTAAAGAGAAGCTGGGCTGCAGGCACAGGGCAGAGAGCAGCAGACACTCTGTGGTACAGGACATTCATCCTGCTTTTCATTCCACCTCTTCCCAGCTCAGCTTCCTTACCCTGAAAATAACCCAAATAAACCACAGGAATACCTGGAGTCCTTCTGCATCCAGGTAACAGCCCTCAAAAAGCGGGCCATCCCTGATGGACCATTAAATTTACCTCCAAAACATGGAATCACAATCTCTCAGTCGTGGAGGAAGGGACCTGACTGAGGATGGGTCTAGCAGATGAGGATGCACCTTCCCCAGGCAGGACAAGTGTCATACTTGGATAACCCTCAGTGAACGTCGCTCCAGTTTATTTTTCCTTCCAGAATTCTATTCCCTTTCTTTCTGAAGCTGTGTAAATATTGGGCATCCACAGCATCTTGCAGTGAGAGGTGCCACAGGTGACAGGATGACTTCATAGAAAAGAATTCTTCTTTTCTATGTTTCCTTCCCATTTCTTTACACGCTCTTCCAAAAAAATGAAAAAAAAAATACCCCATTCTTGGGCTTTTTAAAAATTCTTTGAGTTAGATATGACAAGAAATTAATTCTCGTTTCTTAGAAATGGTGAAGTTTTATCTGAGATCTCACATCAAGCCTGGAGACTTCAAGTCAGAAATGAATTGGGGGGAACATCAGGGCTCAGCAAGAGTGGCAGATGTGGTAAAAAGTGACTTTAATGAATTACTAAGAAAGAAAAGTAAAGCTTTTTTAGTCTAAAAAGAAGAAGATTGAAGGGAAGACATAAAGGTCTGCCCAGCTAAAAAAAAAGCCAAACCCAAAACAAAATTGGATATAAAAAGGCAATTTCTTTGTGTCTAGAAAATACCCTTTGGGGCAGGGCAGAAATTAATTAATTTCCTGTGCAGGAAAATAGATTTTGGTTAGAAATAAAGGCAATTTTACTAACTGTAAAGTCACCCCACCTGGACAGATGGACAGATTTCCTGTCCACTTCCCCTTCCCAGCCTGCATCATTCCTGCCCTCCCAGCTGCATTCTGAGGCTCACCAGTGTTTGATAGTGACACCTCAGCTTTTCTATCAATCCCTCCCAAAATGGCTTGGAAAAAAAAAACCATCTTCAATTTCTCTTTCTCTCTCTCCTGAAGGCCAAAAACTGAGAAATTTAACAAATCAAATTAAAACAAACAATAGATCATAGATAAATGACTTGTTTGAAAGATGGAGTTTTACACTTTAACTAAAAGAGCTTTACAAAATAAGTTTATATATATTAATTATTATAGTAACCATATCAGTACTAGTGCCTTGTGTACTTCACTGTACACAGCAATCAATGAACAAGACCCTCAAAAAAGTTTTTTCCTGTTCAAGAGAGAGGGGGAAATGTGGGAAATGGATTTGTAGAAAATTCTCAAAGCCTGACAGGAGGCTCACACAGTGTGCATCTGTATGCAAACCTTGAGATAAGAAATGCTGACGTAGAAATGCCGTGGAATAGGACAGGCATTGTTGAGAGAGAAATGGAGCTAGAAATAAGTTTCAAAAAGTAGCCTTGCAAATAAGACTGGGTACTTCAGAGAAATAGAACTATGAAAGATGTAATGTAGTAAGACCTACAAAGGGTAATTTTTGATGATTGGTTTTAAAGACATAGTGTCGCTGAAGCTGATAGGCTAAGAAACACTTATAATGTATTGTAATTAGGAAATAGTTAATTCCTATTGTGATAATGTGAATTATAACATCTGTATTGTAATTAGGAAATAGTTGGTTCTGATTGTGATAATGTGAATTATAACATCGGTTTTGTCTCACCCTTCACGTGAGACTGAAAACAGAATGAAAGTTTTTAAAACACCTCTCAGCTGCCCACCTCTGAGTCAGAAAAGAGCTCAGTCCAACATCTTCCCTCTCCCCATTCCTGGTCCCTCAGCCAGCCCTGCACGGGATGAGAGGATTTCTGTCCCCATCCAGGTAAGAAGAGTTTTAGCAGCACAAAGCCAGTTTGCTTTTCTAAGAGTTCCACTTCCCAGGTTACCTCTATAGAAGCTCCAGCAGGACTGTTATCCACCTTTGTATGAGGATCTGGTTTTGGAAACTGCTTTGAAGGCGTGAGTAGCTTCACCTCATTGCCTTTAACTGCATGGAAACTCAATTTTTGATGTGCTTTCAGTGCATCAGCAGCCGCAGCTTGTCTTGGCAACCTGTGCCAGGGTCTCACCACCCTCACAGGGAAGACTTTAGTCCCAAAATCTACTCCACAATTTGTGTCAGCGTGGGGCCATTCCCCCTTCTCCTGTGCCTGCTCCTCACCATTGCTAAAGCACCACTAATAGTGATTAATTGTTCATATTTGGAGGGAATTGAAGGTTCACACAGGTCTGACAGCATGCAAGGAGTAAGGGACTTTGTGCAGAGGAAAGGGAAAGAAGGACACGAGCAGGTCTCAGCTAAAACTGAGCTCATCACCCCAGTGATCCATCCACCTGCTGTGATGACTCCAGGAATCATAAGGACCAGAACCTTAAAACAAATTCTCACCAACAACACTGAAAGTTAGAAGAATGGCATGTTTGAAGTGGTTGGGTGGGTTTTTTTGGAGCCTCAGACACTGTGGCAAATTTTTTTCAGGGCTCAGTGAAGTCCCCAGGCCGGTGGCAGGCCAGATGTTCAGTAATTATAAAAACATCTCGCAGACATATGAAGCAGAATATCTCCAGTGAGGATACCACTCATCTGCCAAATGAACAAATAAAATCCAGTCAATTTTAATGGTATTGGTTTGTAGTGACATGGGAGTTTCTGCTCGCTGCTCTAGAAAATAGAAAACTTTCAGCAGCCCTGCGGAGGAGGGAAACTGAGGAATAAAGCACCCTGAGCAGGTCTCTTCCTTTTAAGCCTCTTTTCCTCAGGAAATCAGCCCTGCAAAGTCATGCTGTGTGTGTTATCTGCCTTCCTGTGCCAACCCTAAAGAAAATTTAGCCCTTTTTAAAGCATTAACCAAATTCAACAAGCAGGATAAAGCCTGGAAGATATTATGGTACATTAAAGATAAAATTTACATTAAAATACTGATTTGGGATGATCCCCAGTGCCTTTGTGATGAGAATGGGGGAGTCTGCAGCTTGTTTCACTTCAGATATTCTCCACTCAAAAGACATGGGCAGTATCTGGGCTCTTTCTTTGTGTCCCTTGTCCCTCTGAGCAAGATGCTCTCCAACCCCATGACCAGTATGGCTCCTAAAGGGAAAAAACCAGCTTTTATTTTCTGCTGATCCTTTTCAGCCCAGAATGGCAAAATGCTGCAGACAGGGTAATGTGAGCTAAAGGCTAAGAAAAATTAAAGCACAAGTGGGCAAAGAGTGTGGTTTTTATCTTTGCCTTGCTATTCATGCTGCTGTCTTTCTCAGCACTTCTCTCCCACTTGTCTGGCAGATTAAAAACACAAGGGGATAAAATAAAAGGTTTCATCTCCAAAACTGGTACTTTTATTTTATTTTTTTTTTGTGAATGGGTTTCAAGCCCTTTCTGTTCTGCTGTGGATGGGACTCCTGCAGCCACACTTTCCACCAAGCATGAAAGGACTTCAAACGCTCAAGAGCTGTGCTAAACATTTGCCACACGATGCAGAAAATCAATAATAGCATTTTGGAGAACTCCCAAGGCAGAACAGTTCTGGTCTACATGCACAGTCCTTGCACCCTGGGATCAGCTCTGTTCTGCTTCTGGGTGAACAGAAGCAGCCTGTGAATTTATTGCAGAATAAGCCAATACTCTTAAAATAGTGAGTGCAGCTGTAACAGCCCCAGAGCTGTAACTGCTCTGCCCTTTTCCAAAACTCAGTTTTGAGGCTTTTTACCTTATCTGTGCTCTGTCCTGCACATCCCAGCTTGGAGATGCCAACGGATGAGCTGAGAGCCATGAAGTCCAATAAAATTTCATCCAAAACATGACCAGCCACTGCTGAGCACCCACTTGCCCAAAGGTGCAGTTGCTGCCTCAGTAATAAACAAGGAACAGAGATTTCACACCTTAATTCTCTACTTTTTGACATATACAGTGAAGAATAAAAAGACTCAGAGCTTGTTTTCTAGCTGCAAGGCACATGTTACATTCACACCTTTTTTTTTCTCCCCAAACAGAATTGCCTTTTTTCTGTTGTGCTGCCTTTTGGGAATGATCCTTGGCAAATGGCATCCCCTGAAACCTCTGTCTAGGAAAGCACCAGCACAGGGTGAAATCACACCCAGGGGGTACAGGATGGTGAACCAGGGCTGGAAACTGTTCCTGGGGCATCATTCTGCAGGATGGCACTCCTGAGCCAGCTCAGGGATGCACAGACATGGATTAGCCATGTCCTGGGGGCTGGAACAAGTCCTGGCTGTCTGCAGAGGAGTTTTTTATTAATTAACTCCAGCTTTGTCCCCAAAACCTCTGTTGTACAAACACGCTCAGCCCCAAATGACATAGGCAGGATTTGCCATTTAGGATTGATGAGATGCTGGCAGAGGGTAAAACTTGCCCTGGGAGTTTTACACATCTCATTTCCACCTCTGGAGACCACTGAAGCAAGAGAGGCAAAAAAGCAAAGCAAAACCACATATTGTCTTTATTTTCTGGTCGTGTCCAAGAGAGGAGGAATAATGCAAACACCAATAAACCCAATGGCTCTGCTGGGAGAAAATCCTGTCGTGTTTGGAAGAGGCTGTTGACAGAAAACTGGAAGCGTTGAAAGCGTCGTTTTCTTCGAGATATTTATAACCATTGACAGTGCTGGAGTTGGAGGCAGATTAAATGGGAGGCAACTGGAGCTCTAAAGCAAACCCAACTGTGTTTAGGATGGGGATGGGCTGTGCCCCTGATACTTTAGGTTTTAAGTTTTTCTGTTCTGTTTTGGTGTGCAGTTTTAGCTTTATATTCACTGTTAGTGAGATCTTGTCAGAGGGGGAGTGAAGACACAAAAATCCTGTTCCAGCTGGAGACTCAAGGACAAGATCTTCAGACCCAAAGCATGAACAATGTGAAAAGAGGAGGGTGGGCAAGCAAGGAGGATGAAACTTCATAATTTGAAGCTATTAATTGGACAGTTAATTCCTAGATGCAAATCGACTAAAACTTATAAAATGTGAGATCTCATGACCAAATTCTCTTTTGCTTCCACCTTGGAGCCATCCAGGCAGAGCCACAGCTGTGGCTCTGGTACTGCTGGGGTGTGGCCTTTGAAGACACTTCAATAAATATCAATAAATATCCACTTTATTGCTCTTAACTCCTGTGGAAATGTGCTCCTTGTTGATGGAGTGACAAAACATCCTTTGTCTCCTTAAAAAGGAAAAAAGCCCAGAAGTTTCTTTCCTCAATTAGAGAAAAAGACACCTCATAGGACTTTGGGGACTTCACCTCAAACTTAAGGATAGCTAGCAGGACAGAAGCCAAAAAGTCCCACCTGAGCAATTTACTAGAGAAAGAAGAGAACAAAGAGACTGATGGCTTTTGTGTGGTGTTTTACCAGGAGCAAGAACCTCTTGCACCTGGCTTGGTTTTTCCCTGTAAAGCATTTGTTATTTTGCCTTTTATTAAATTTTTTCTGTTTCCAACAATGCCACAGAAGCCATCCTGCTGATTTTATGTCTTCTAAGGTGGCTGAGCTATCTTGGGTGTGAAATAGATCTCCAGGAGCTTGTGAGACCTGGCTCAAGGAGACCATATATCAAATTCCCTCCCTCTCCAGCTCCTTAAGGCATCACCCCCTGCTCTGCTTTAACTGCCCCTGAGCCCTTCCCTGAGGTGAGGCAGAGCCACCTTTCACGCCAGAATTTCAGGCTGATTTTCTTTGCTGCTTCCTGCACGGCCAGTTGAGTTGGTCAGGCATTATCAAGTGTGAAATCAGCAGGAAAGGCCCCCTCAGATATCTGTCAGCAGCAGGCTAAAAAATACAATAATCTGGGCCACTGGACCGCTGTGCCACAGAGCCCAAGAGCAGCGAACATCCCAGCGCCAAGAGCTGTTCCTCAGCCTGTGCTGCAGAGCAGCTCGTGGGGCAGATGTGCAATGATCCCTGACAAGTTTTATGGTCTGTGAAACATTCCCTGGGACCGCTTTGAGTGAGCAGCCATCTCCCACAGGCTCTGTGCAGATGGACAAAAAGAAGCTCATTTTCAAGCTGCCCTGCCCAAATTTTGCTGCCGTTTCCAGGGTTGCAGCTCCGCTGGATGTGGAGATCATTGCATGGGGCAAAGGTTTTTTACGTGGGACTGTGGCATTGTTAATCACCAAGTGCCAAAAGGGCTTTTCCAGCATAAAAAATTAATCATTTTTGTGCCAATGCATTATGGGCAATTTATTTATAAAGCAGTCTGGGGATTAAAGCTTTTTTTTTTTCTTTCTCAGACAGTGGAGCACAGTGGGCAGAGCAGTGCACAAGAGACTCAGTTCTATTTCCAGCTCTGACAATGGCATAAAATACATGAGTGGGGCAATTCACTTATCCAGTTGTTAAATGAGGTAAGAAATCTTGCCTTACTTACTTAAAAAGTGTTTTGAGAACCACTGATTTTAAAAAACTCACAACAGATCAACATTAGAGAATAAAACCAACATTACTAAAGCTGCAGATAATTATTACTCAGAGGGAGCAAGAAAGAGCAAAAGAGTCAGTGGTGACTTTAAAAAGCACATAAATGTCATTTCCATCTTTTGTTCATCTTTATCTACTCAGTCCTTCCCTAAATTTCTGCTTTTCACAGAGAAAACTCCCGAGGCGTGACTTCGCCCACGATCAGACATATTTATTTGAAATCAGGGTTGGGAATGATTCTGACTTTTGGAAAAGCAAACAAAAGACTTTTGCAGAGAATCAAACAAAAAAAAAGTGAAAAACTATCTGTCTCCACATTTGTACTGAAGGAGAGAGGTGCTGGAGGCAGAAGGTGAAGCACAGCCTCTCAAGAACCTGGGTGGACCCCATTTCTGCATGTTCAGGTGACAGCAGACCTGGGATGGGCTGAATTTTGGGCAACTCTGTGCAGATAGTGATGGAGGTGGAAGGTGATGGGGGAAAGAAGGGAGAAGGAGGTCAGGATGGTCTCTTAGGAACTCCAGGAAGGAAGGAACCTCTGGGGTCATGGAGTCTGAAATCCCACCACATCTTCCAGACCCTGTCAACACAGCCAGCTCAGCGTTCTCCTTAGCCTTTAGCCCAGGTGAGACAACGCCCATCTCAAAGTCCCTGCAAAGGAGGACAACTGAAGCAGTTGAGCTCTTTGATCTGTTTGAGGCTTTTTCCTCAGTTGTTTTTCTCCTTTAGGAGTGAGGAGGCTCTTGGCCATCAGGAAAGGCTGAAACGGGACTGGGGTGCAAGCGCTGTCCCCTGGCAGTGCCAATCCCATCATGTGTAAGAATCCCAGCATGGACTTGCATTCAGCACCACCTGCTTTCTCTGGCATGACGAAACACAAATTTCTAATTGGTTTCCTGCAGGTTCTACCCTTTATTTACCCCTTTCAGAATTTACCCAAACACATATTAAAATATTGTTATAATTTTGCTTAAATGAAATTTAACGTAATGACTTTCCAAGTTTATTTAGCTCTGTTAGGGGGCATTTTTGTTGCCTGGCTACTTCCCCATTTTGTTGTGAAAGTTTAAACTGCTGGAAGGAGAGTTGTGGTGACTAACTGGGACGGTTGATGGAGGGAACAAAAGCTTTGGATCCCAAAGCTTTCACAGGACTGGTTGATTGAAACTATTTCAGGGGTACCCAAGAGGATTGATTATCAGTGTATCTGAATAATCAGCCTCATTTTCCAGAAGAAAAGAGCTAAGTACAGCCCAGTGCTTTGTGGCACACTGCCATTCTCCCAGCTTTTTAACATAATCATTGGCCCCACAGGGGTCTGCTCAGGGCTGCTGTAGCCCAGACAGCTCCATCAAATCTCACTGCTCTGGACTCTTCTGGAAGAGCTGCATGGGTGAACTTCTCCAAAAACAGATTCCAGTGTGAATAACACGCCCTGGTGCACAGCTGCTCCATGGTGCTGGTTCCAATATTTACTCTGGAGCCCCTCAGGGGAAGTGAACCTGATTTATTCAAAGCTCATCGGCACGGCTGCTAATGAAAATTGTTGCCAGGCTCTTCAGCATCAAGAGGATAACTTGAAAACAGCAAGCCTGAGTGATGGCATTTCTCCCATGAGTCCCACCTGATGGGGAATATGAGACTTCTGTGTGTCTTCCCAGCTGGATGCCCAGTGAGAGCCCTGACTCCCCCTTCCACTCCACAAAGGGCAGGAGAATTCTCATTTAAATTAAGTTTGGATTTACTAAAAGAGCTTATGAGAGGTTCTGCATCTCCAATCTGTGTTTTGAGTGGCTTCACACTGAAAGAGAATGGCTTTAGATTAGGTAACAGGAAGAATTTACTCCCTGTGAGGGTGGTGAGCCCTGGCACAGCGTGCCCAGAGTAGCTGAGGCTGCCCCTGGATCCCTGGAAGTTTCCAAGGCCAGGCTGGACAGGGCTTGGAGCACCCTGGGATAGTGGAAGGTGTCCCTTGCCCATGTCAGGGGGTTGGAATGAGATTATATTTATGTTCCCATCCAACCTAAACCATTCTGTCATTGTGAGATTCTACAAACAGGTCACTGCACACTCCACTGAATTCCTTCTGCCGTGCCCTTTAAAGAGCTGCTTGAAGAATTGGCTGACACAGAGGGAGTTAAAAGTCAGGCACCCACCTTCCAGGCATGTGGCTTTTGCCAGCAGCCCTTTAGATCTTTAGAACTTTCACAGTCTTTCAAGTTTTTGAGCAAAAGTCTTATTAAAATGCTATAGCTATTGTGCTGGCTGGCGTCTTGTTGCTGTGCATTGCCCATGTGCCCTTTTTCCTACAGTTTTTCTCTGTCAGTCTAATAAATAAATTATGCTTTTTTGGAAGGCATCTCAGTGTTGGCATTGGGCTCTCTGAGTGATCTGTGACCTAACACCTTCCGCATCTTCAGCCCCATCCCGAGGCTATCATTAGGCAGGGTTTTTTCTGCAAATTGCTGCCATGGATTTGGCTATTAAATGGTGATTGGGTGACACTGGAGTGCTCAGATAAGACCTCAGTTGTTCTCTGCTGGACTGTGACCCTCTCCACCCTCTGACTCCGTGGCCTCTGTGACATGACACTCTTTCATCTTCTGTTAATAGCCATAAATCCATGGTTGAATTTTACTGGCACTCCAAGTTTCAGAGCTGGCTCAGCCTATTGGATTATTAGCAAAAGGCACATTTTGCAGTGGATTAGGCACAGCTCTCTCCTTGGAGAGCACAGCCATGAGGGTTATCTCAAATCTGCCCAGGAAAGGATGCTCAGATAAGGAACATGGTTATATCCCTTTGGACTAAGACAAGCACGATGCCACAGGATTCCTAAAATATTTAGGATTTCACCCTTATCTTATTTGTCCTAGGGGGAGCTTTCTGTAACTTGAAGTCAGCAAATATATGGTTTATTTTTCTTAATTTCTCATTAACATAAACCTGTTTTCAGTACTAGGAGAGTAATTGGCTTGAAGTCTGAGAAATACTGAAGTTTTGGTCAAGTTTAACAGAACTGAAAAACTTTGGAATGCTTTGGTTCTGTCACTTGCTAAAGTACACTCTGCTGAAGTAGACACTGATTATTCTCTCTTCCCCTCCCAGCACTGTTACCTCAGTTGCTCTATCACCTTGACATCCTTGAAAAATGGATGTAAATGACAAATGCTAATAAATTCCTGTGCCATTCACAACAGGTCAAGAAAACAAGCAAACAGAAGATTAATACAACTGAATCAGATACTGCCTGCAGAATAATTAAACCATTGAAACACAGCCTCTTTCTGGTTTTAATAATGGATGTTTGTAAATCACTGTTGCCACATGAGATCATTCAGCATCTCTTCTGCCTTATAACTTTCAGCCTAATTTTAGTAATGAGTGTTTTTCCAGTCAAACAATGTTCCTTAGATTTAAAGTTAGCACATTAATATGCACATCAAAAATAAGTACATCACCTCTAATATCTCCCTTGAGGCCAGGTTTCACTTTGCCTGACTAAATCATTATGTATAATTAATATTGGTGTGATTACAGTTTGCCAGATTAAACGATGTGCCCGTGGAGTAATAACAGATCCACAGAAGTTCTTTGCAAGCAGGAGGGAGGTAAGAAATCTTGGTGGCTTCCTTCCACCTCCTGCAGGCTCCAGATGATGCAATTTTTGTATGGTTTAATATTTAAGCGGTGTTGACACCTCTCATGTTGGTCCATGCCACAGCCACCAATCAGGACAGGAATTATTCACTCTCTGGGAGATGTGGGATGCCACAAGTGCTCTCAGATGTGGGATGCCACAAGTGCCAGATGCTGGGTGAAACTTCACCAGCTTTGGTAGATCAAGAAGTCCTCTGCAGTGCCATTCTTCTTAAAAAAAATAATCTCAAACTAAATAAATTTAAATTTTAATTGTTAGCATTTCAAGGTTTTTTTAATAATGTTCTTGTACTGTTCTATTTGCCATAAGAACTGGCAATAAAGTGTGGTGGAAATATAAGAAATAGTCACAGATTTGATGGAGTCACCATCCCTGGAATTGCTGAAAAAGGTGTGGATATGCCACTGGAGGATATGGCTACGTGGTGAAAAAGGTGGTGGTGCCAGGTTGAAGGCTGGTTTTTACAGCTTTGATGATTTTATGAGTCTGTGATTCTTTGATTTGACTCTGAGAAAAAGCCTTTGAAGCCACCTGTGCCTCAGTTTCCACTCTGATGGACCCCAGTTTAGGAACTGGAAGGGATTTTTGGACACAACCCAGGGTGTTGGCACTTCACAGGCACTTCTGCCCTGCACAGCCTTGGAGTTTCTGTGGGTCAGGTTCGTAAATCACCGCCCCAGTGCTCCAGACCATCTGTGCCCTGACCACCACAGCTCCCATTCCTGTAATTCCAATTATGTGTATTTTTTACCATCTCTCTTGGTTTTCAGTTACACAAAATGATCCCTACAAAGATGGGCAGTTTATTTATAGCTTATAAGGGACCCAACAATTCAAGGCAGACTGCACCAAAAGAAGCAGCTTGTTATCACTTTTTATTCTCCATCCTTTTGTTTGCTGCACAATCAAACATGTTTTTTTGCAGCTCTTTTGAATTTTCCAGCCTTTTAACTGCCCACAATTGTATTTTCTGAGAGAGCCTTGTAACTTCTTTGTAAAAAACTCCACTATGACTCCCTTTAAATGTACAAAGACTTTTTTTTCCTTCCCCTCATAGAAAACAAGCCAAATTGTGCAAAAATGGGAGGTCAAGTGTAAGAGACACTCTGACTGTTCTCACCTTGTTCTTCACCTGCCAAACAAGAAGTTGGTCTCATCTTCTCCCTCCTCCCATGTTTTCATCTACACCAATGCAAGCACAGAATCATGTTTGGTGTTTGTTTTCTCTGCCTTTCCCTGTCTCACTTTATCCAGCTCTAGGAGCTAAGAGCTGCTGAGATCTCTGGAAGCTTATTGAGTGGATTTTTTTCAACTCCTCGTGTTCTTAAAAGCCTCATTGCTGCTACAGAAACCCAGACCATCACCTTTTAGTTTTCTTTGACTCCACTTTCTCCACCACCCGCCACTCTGCTTTCAACAGGCTACAAACTCAACATCTCCATCAGCACTAAAAACGCTCCCCATGACCTCTCTTGGTTTGGAAAGCCAGGTGTGTGCTAAGGAAGGCAGAAGGCTCCCTTGAAAAGCAAAATGTAAACCCCCTCCCTCCAAATTGATATAAATTTGAAATTAAGGGGCTCTCAGGCAAAGATTTGGGAGCAGGAACGGCAGTTATTTTATTAGGGAAGAAAATAAAAGAAATAAACAATGCAGTAAATCAAAACAACGCTGACAGAGTCAGAACACAACCTGTGGGTCAGGGTGGTGGTAGCAGTCCAAGAGGAATTGTGGCTGCAGCCCTCCTGCAGTGTCAGGGGTGGTTCTGCTGGAGCAGGGAATCTGCACAGGGGTGTAGATCCAGTGGAAGAGGCAGCTGTTCCTCTGGGAATGCAGTGGGCAAAGGCTGCTGTGGTGTCCCAAAGCTCAGATTGTATCCAGGTAGGAATGCTTGGTTCCTCCCCTGGGCGGAGCATCTCCCCATGGGATGATGGAATTTGATCAGCCATGCAGGGACACTCACTGGCCATGAACAGAAGGTAATTAATAATTAATGGCCCATTAACAGAAGATAACTAATAACTAATGTCCCCTTAACAGCAGAGATCTCCTGGAGGGAGGATTGGTTGTGGAAAAGATAAAGAAAACTGCCCAATGAAGATAACTGCCCCACCTCTGACAGATGGCAAACAGAATACATCTTGCTTGGCAATCTAGGACACCAACTCTGGGGTAAAGCAGAAAGCCCTCAAAGGAATGTGCTTCACTTTTTTATGTGTCCTGACTCAGTGCCCTGAGGTTTCCAGCATGTCTGGAAGGCATTTTACCCAGCACAAATGTTGTCCTGCAGTAACTCCATCAGCTTTCTCCAGGTGCTGCTGCAAGTTCTATCAGTGTCAGTGCAGCAGGGCTGGCGCGGGGTGATTATGCAAATAAAATCCCAAATTACCAAATTGCAATCACAGTGCAGGTGCTATTAGCACCTGATTCATCCATCACAACCTTATTAACCACTCTGATTAGTGTGAGCTGTGAAAAAACCCTCTGATCTCTGTCTAAATACAGCCATCATTGTGGTGATTTCATACTGGAGCCACACGGATCAAGCAATTATTCAATAAGTGAAAGCAAAAGGCAGCATGAGCCATCTTAGAGATACACCAGCAAATAAACAGCCTGGGGGAGCTTTTATTAGCACTGCCATGTTTGGAGACTCATCTACTCCTAGATATCATAGAATCAAAGAGTTATGGAATGGCTTTGGTTGGAAAGGACCTTAAAGATCATCCAATTCCAACCCTCCTGGGCAGGGACACCTTCCACCATCCCAGCTTGCTCCCAACCCTGTCCAACCTGGCCTTGGACTCTTCCAGGGATCCAGGGGCAGCCACCGCTTCTCTGGGCACCCTGTGCCTCCTCACCGTCACAGGGAACAATTCCTTCCCAATATCCCATCTAAACGTACTCTCTGTCAGTTTGAACCCATTCCTCCTTGTCCTATCACTCCATGCTCTTGTAAAAGTCCCTCTCCATATATGTATAGACATCTCTGCTGCAGCTGTAAATGGGTGACACATCCCAGAAACAAGCTGCTCTTTGTCTTGGGAATATTTAGTATTCCCAAAATGTGATGCAGCTGCCAGAGTTCTTGATCTCTGTGAATTCCAGTTCCTCTTACGCCTTTTTGGTTCTCAAAAAAAAAAAAATATTTTGCTTGAAGCAATCTATTGCAAATCAATCAACCCAAACCAATATTTTATTTCTTTTCAATGCATACATAAATAAATATAGGTATGTAAATAAACCCTCCTTATATGCTCTGCTGGGATTTTCAGCACAGTAGCAGAGAGCAGGAATGATTCCTACCGAATTCAGATTCTGCCAAGTTTTCACGATATTTTATGGATTCCTGGATTAGAAATGGATGTATGTATGTGATTCTGACCAACTCCCCTTGAATTCCAGGCACAAAATTTTCAATAACCATGGAGAAACCTGTTAAAAAAAATTGCTTAAAATATTTTTAAATTGTTTGTGGATCAAAAATTATTTCAGACAACTCAGGTTGCTTCACCTCCTTTAAAATCCAGAATATTTATTCCTTTAGGCATAGCATTCCTTTTTCCCTGCTGGACAGCTGAATGTGTCTGATTTGTGTATCTGGGTTAAGTTGGTTTATCTGAGAATTCTAGAGGGAATCAAAGGGCAAAATGTGTTCTGACGCTTAATTTTACAAGTACATTTGTTCTGCCAAACAATTAATTCTTTAAATTCTTCCAAATGGGAAATCATGCTTTCTGGCCCACGAGCAGACTCGTTATTTCTGACCATAGAGTATGAAAAATAACAGCCCTTTTCTGCAGCTATCAGTCCATGTGACACCTATAATTTACAGCATTTGTAAATACAAATGGAATTAATGCCAGGTGAGGCTTCCAAAGGGCCTGGGAATCGGATACACTTTGGAAAGGCTGCTGAGCAAGGATCACAGAAATATCTGTTTAAGGGACTTGCCTGGCACAGGGTCTTGAAAACTTTTCCTCGCCGAGGTAGCGGAGCTGGACTCAGCAGTTTCACATGTCTGGGTAAGAGCTGGCAGGATTCACCCCTCCTTAAATTCCTGCGTTTTTACGGAGCTGTCTGGACATGTAGGAACAAGATCTAACTATAGCTGACTTTTTCTGCTGCTCGTGCCAATCAAAACAGTCAGGGACTCGGGACATTAGCACCCTGTTATCTCTTTGTCTGTACATATTGAAATCTGCACAAAAGAGGAATTAACTCTTTCCCTCTTGCTTCACATCCCTTTCTTTTTTTTTTTTTTTAATTTTCTTTAATTATTCCACACTTGCAATTCATTGTTTTCAGCATCCTTACCTTGTATCTGTACATATTGAAATCTGCACAAAAGGGGAATTAACTCTTTCCCTCTTGCTTCACATCCCTTTCTTTTTTTTTTTTTTAATTTTCTTTAATTATTCCACACTTGCAGTTCATTGTTTTCAGCACCTTTACCTTGTATCTGTACATATTGAAATCTGCACTAAAGGGGAATTAACTTTTCCCATCTCGCTTCCCATCCTTTTTTTTGTTTTTATATTTTATTTTATATTATATTTTTTATTTTCTTTAATTATTATGCACTTGCAATTCATTCTTTTCAGCATCTTTAGCTTGTATCATTTGGATTTTTTTGGCTTTGTGGATTATCATAGGAACAAAATTATCTCAATATTCACCCCTTCGCCCCTTCTGAAAAATATTGGGAAAACAGAGTTGATAAAAGCAATTATCTCTCCATGGAGTTGTTCCAGAGCCATCTGGGCATGGCCCTGAGCAGCCTGGTCTAGTGAAACCTGTTTTGAGCAGGGTGTTGGATTGGGTGCTCTCTGGGGGCTCATTCCAACCTAAAATTTGGCATTATGGTTCCGTGAAATTCTGGCTGAACCCTCCCAGCCAGTACCAGTGTGTTGGCCAGACATCCTCATTCCCAGGGGAGTGACTGGGACCCAAGAAATGTGCTCAAATGAATGTGCCTGAATTCTAAATCCTTGTTCACCTGGAGTTGTCTGTGGTCCCCTTGCTGGAAAAGCAGCACCACCCAGAATTTGGGAGAGCAGCTGACCAGCCAAAAATTGCTTGTGTGCTACCCATTACCATCAACAGCCCTCTGCCATTTCCTTTCTGAATTAACAGAAGAGCACATCACAAACTAAAATTTTTCTATAGATCAAAGTCGCCAGGAGTTCTGTGCCAAAACCAACCATACCATTAGAAATCCTTCCCATTGCCTCTCTTGGCTCTTTTTTTTTTGTTTATATCCAAATTAAAAATTTAAGAAGAGGTAATAAGAATACACCAAACCCTGAAAAATCATAGAATGTGGAAATATTAAAATAATTCCCAGCAGATTCACAGCAATATGATTACACCCATTTTAAGAGTGTAATGTCATATTAAAATGGTTTAAGAGAGAAAAATAGTTGTTACGAAGTTGATTGATTTTTATTTACAGCCTGGTGCATTCCCATCTCTGCAGGGTACTTTTCTCTTTCACAGCAGCGAGGATTCCTGACAAATGTTCCTCGTGTGCTGCTGTCATTCATCCACTCTCCTGCATCACCCAGCTGATTATTCCTTCTGGGGCTGGAATTTTACATTTGACCTTATTGAAGTTGACTTTCTTTTTTTCCAGGTGATTTTCCCAATCCAGACAATTTTGGATTTCAGTCTTGTCCTTCTGCCTGGCATATGGATTGCAAATGTGATCATTCTGCAGAATTTCTAACTCATTAATAAAAAATTGCTGACTGGTACCTGCCCTATGGAGATTTATGCTTTTGTTCTTTATACATCACTGTGGTCTGATACTTCTCAGAGAATGGTTATAAATGCTTTGCTCTTTTTCAGTCAAATTCCAGTACAATAAATAGCAGAATTATCTAATCTTTAAGTCTCAAAATTGCTTAGGACACTATTTAGTAAATAATGTTCAGACCTTAAGTCATATCTAATATCTATGGAGGGTTTTTTCCAATCCTCCAGGTCTACAGTTTTGCCAAAAAAAAAAAAAAAAAAAAAAAATTAAAATTCTTCAGCATAGGCTGTCTTTAAAAAAATTAAAAGTTTTGGCTTTTATTCATCCTTCTGTTGTCTTCTTCACACTTACAGACTGAGGATTTATTTCAAGATTATTCTGAAAACTGGAATGGTGCTGTCTCACTGTATTCTTCCCTCCAAAGACTGGCACCCTGTAACTATTTTCCCACCCCAGCCCCACCCCATGTTCCCAAAGGTCATTTCCATAACTCGGTGGGTTATTCCAGTTACCATCAATAACACACACAGGTGAATGGTGTCAAGTCCAGATGCTTTGAAGCACCTTCTTGACACAATTTTTTTTAAAATCCCATTTTAGTCCGACTTAATGTTTCTTTTCAGTAATGTTAATTCTAACAAGTAAGTTTCTTACAACTTCCTTGAGCCGTTTTCCATGTTGCAATAATCTGTATGTCTTCCTTTAACAGAAATTTCCTAAGGCATTGCCAGTTCTCCACAATTTTTCATCTTAAAAAGTTCTCTCCTGGGTCTTAACTTCTTCCATTTGAGCAAATGCATTTTTCTGAAGGCCATCATCAATATCTTGCCCTTTTTTCCTAAAGTTTGTCCATGCTGATTTAGTCTCATCCAGACTCTCCTCTTTTTGCATGTTCTCAGTCTGTTTCTACCTATTCTATTAAAAGTCGTAACATCTTTTTCCTTTGCTTAGATTTGGTTGGTTGGTTTATTTTTTTAGCTGCCCATCAAAAACAGGGCTTATTAACATCCAAGCTTTTCCAGGTTCTTTACACACCCTGCTGCACTCTCCAGACATGTCAAAGAATTCCTTTCATTGCCAACAGGTATCACTGTGATTAATTCAGCTAATTTTCCAGAAATGGATTCAAAGCTGCATTTCACACTGAGAGTTGGAAGATGGTTTTGGCACTTGATGAAGATGTCATAGAAACACAGAAAAGTTTGTGTTGGAAGGAGACTTTAAAAATCATCCAGGGTCATGGGCAGGGACACTTCCCACCTTCCCAGGCTGCTCCAAGCCCTGTCCATCCTGGCCTTGGACACTTCCAGGGATCCACAGGGGCAGCCACAGCTTCTCTGGGCACCCTGTTGCCTTACCACCACTTTTTGTTAAGCAAAGAGTCACTGCCTGTGAATTTTGATAAAATCCTGCCATTTTCTAAGTGTTTTAGGTGATGCTCCTTTCTTGTCCTTAATTTGAATGCATCTAGCAAAAATAATATTGAGTGGGGTGTCCATAATGATTCACAATGATTGCCAAGACTTAGAGGCAAGAACACAATACCAGTGTACAAAATTAATAAGCCAGCACTGGTCAGCTTGTGTAAGAGCATTTGGATGAACATCCCGGTAATCTGAGTTTGTATCACACCCTGGCATGTCCTCCTTTGGCTGCACATCTCAATTCCATGACCATCACTGGGATCTGCCACTGAGGAGCCAACCCAGTTTCTGGAGAGAAGCTCCAATTAAGCAAATCCCTCCTCTGTGTAGTTTTTCCTAATAGGAGCATGCTGCTTTGAGCACATTGTTTGGAAGGATATAAGCTTGCTTTGCTGACTTTGGGAAAGTCAGCAGTGCAAGAATCCACCCAAGCTGTCCAGCAGATACTTGTCATATGAGAAGGAAACAACACATTTTCTAATCTTTGCCAACCACAGGGAGATTCATCTCTCTTACATTTCTTGTCCTGAGATGATGACCACGATAAGAACTGACTTAAATCCCAGAGACCTTGTTTTTGCTTGCAAATTGGCTTAAGCTCATCCCCTAATCAGGTAATTGAACCGTTTATGTGTCTTGGCTGAATCCCAGCCTGGGTTCATCTCTGATGAAATTATTCCAGGTCATTAACCAGTCTGGTGATCCTGAACAAGTCATTATGGGAAAACACAATTTTTAGGGACAGAGAAGCAAAGTGGACCAAGACAGACTTCAGATAAGAGCTTTAGACCCTTTGTCTCAGCCTTGGGACAGATCTGTCAGTCTGATTCCCAGAAGGCTGTCCCAGATTCCCCTCCCTTCCTTCAGCCTGGCTTGTAGAGCTGAGCACCCACCGAGCCGTCCATGGGGTCAGGAGAGGGACCAGGACCATGGCAGGGCCACCTCCCTTCTGCCAGCCCTGGCACCCACCGAGCCCATCACTCTCATCCCAGACTATGGTTTGGGGTAGATCAGGGCATGGAAGGGGCAGCACAAGTTAGTGACACACATCAGTCCTAACAGGGCCCTGCTGAGGTGACAATATCCTCCAAAGTTCAGCTCTCCCAGACTTCACAACCTGCAGCCTTGAGGGGCAACTAAACCTGGCTCAACAGGGACCATGGTGGCCCAGGAAACCTGAATGTGGAGATAGAAAATTTGGCTCCTTTCCCTGAAGGATCTTGGTTAACACCTTTGTTTCTTTTTTTTTAACTGTGGGAAAATGTGCAAAATATTTCTGAATTTCTTTCCAACCCCTTCCTTCCACGTGCCACCACGTGGTAGGGAGGCATCAAATATGTGCATTTTGTTGAGAAGGGCTCTCCATGTTCCTGGATCTGACTTTAAAATCATCTGCCTTGTACAGAGTCAGGGAGAGCCAGAACATGGCATGAAAACATGACACATCCTCCAGCCCATTCCCTCAGTCCACCATTGCTTTTGGCTTAGAATTTCCTGATTTATGGAGTGCCACAATGGTCTGTGTTTGCTTTCCCACTGCTAACTTTTGTGGTGCTTGTTGTTTTACCCTATTGAGCTCTGGGCTGGTTCACAGAAACCCAAGGTATTTTTGGAATTACCTATTACAGAGCCAAGAGTCTGTGGCATTTTTAGGTGTCTTGTGTGACAGGAGATAATTCCTACAGTCCCTGAACTGACACACCTGAAGGAATTGCTCCAGCTGGATGTATCACACTGTTCTCACCACATTCACCTTCAGCTGCTGCAAAAAAAAAAATCCAAATTAGGTTTTCCTTTATGAATCCAGCTTATTGCTTTTAAAGAAGTACCCAATGCCCATGGAACTATTCAAAAACACTTACCTGAACTATGAACATGAAGGGTTTTTTTTACACTAAATTTTGCCATTCAGGTCCCTTCTTTGTCAGCTCCATATGTTTTTAAGATTCATTGCATCAATACCATAAAAAAAAAATAAATTCAGGAAGAATTTCTTCCAGAAAGGGTAGGACATGCTGCCCAGGGAGGTGCTGGCTGCTTTCAGCATCCATGAAAGTGTTTGAGAAACGAGCAGTGGCACCCAGTGCTGCTTGGCAAGGTGGTGTTTGCTCAAAGGTTGGAGACTTTTTCAACCCTTAGGATTCTCTGAAGATTTGTGGAAGCTCAGGAGACCAGAAGTCTGCTCTACGTGTTATGAGAGTCCTGCTGCTTGGCCTGTATGGGGTTGTTGTATCTCTGGTTTTTGTCCAACAATTTCATTTTTCCATTTTCACGGGAAATTCTGGGGGGATGAGATTAGTGAATCATCACATGCAACAGCATCACTCCTCCTCTTCCCCCAGTACGAACATGAAGAGTGGCCTTGCTGGGGTGACAAAAAAGCCTGGGGAATTTTCTCTGGCAGTGGCAACAGCCCAGGAAAGAACCTAGGAGCAGAGCAGGCAGGTGGTCACACACCTGTATCCTAAGCTGAGTATTTACCACCAAAACTCTCACCAGACTATCCAGGTGCATTCTTCTCCTGCAGCTGGAGGCAGAGTTGATGTCACAGAATCATAAAATCATAGAAAATTTTGGTTTGGAATGATCCTTAAAGACCATTTCATTCCATACCCCTGCCATGGGCAGGGAAACCTTCCACTGGATCATGTTGCTCCAAAGGTGAACACTTCCAAGGATGGATCATCCACAACTTCTCCTGTTATTTGTCTCTGTCTTTGGTATCCTCACCAGCCCTTTTGAACTCCTTTAATGCATTTCTTGGCAATTTTGGCTGAATTTTGCTTTAACAGCTAATCTGCAGCCAAAAGAATATCCAACCTTAGATAATCATAATTTGGCAGCTGCGCCACAGCCATCACTGTCAAAATGTGTCCACTGTGCAGGAAAATCCAGAATTTCTCACTAGTACAATGATGCACCTAACTATTTCATAAAATAAGAAGTGATCAGAGGTAGGCCACTGTTCTATAAAGAGATTTTAAATATTGTTGTTCTGAAAATACGCAACTGGGTGTTAGAGATCTCCTAAACAAATTCTTTTCCTAGGATTCAACAAGCTAATAATCCATGCTAATTTTACTCATGTTCACCCTCTCTCCTGACCCCTCAGCACTCTGCTAATGTGACCCCAATACATGGAGTTATCTGGAATGAGGAAGCATTCCTGGATGGTGAGGACCTGAATTCTGGTCTGTGTTGGCTCTAGGAATTGGCTGCTGTGTTCTCCGTAAACAAATAGAACTTAAGGCAAACATTTGCTCCTCACACTTTCTCCAGCAAACACGGCTTCAAACATCAGGAGGGAAAAACAAACTCCGTGACCAGCCTCTCTCAGCTTTCCATAACATCTGTGATCGTTTTTCTTGTTTTATTTTCCCTCGTCCTGGAAGCAAAGCAAAGCAGGAAAAAGCATGAGCATCTAACCACAGTAATTTCCTGAATTCCAGAGAACTGCTGTCAAAACCAAGGATTCACTCGCTGCTGGGACATCTGTATCAGATTATTGCACTTCCCTGTTCACTCCTGCATGGTGGAAATCAGCTGCTGCTCCAATCCAGAAGCTGGGAAAAAAAGTGTTGAGTTCCTACTGTTTTTCAGTGTATTCTTACTAATTTCTCTCTGCCTCACTTCCCAGATTTCTGCCTCTGATCTGTACCATTTTCTCCCACTGGCTGTCAAGCTGCTGATAGCACACACTTTTCCAGAAATGTATTTTAATTCTTTTCCTCTCTGTATATTTTTATTCTAGCCCCTACCAAAAATAATGATGATATTTTTAATGATGACTTATTCTTTGACCTGATTCAGCTCTAATTAGCTGACACAAGCAGATAATTCATTGTCTTCTCCAAAGCACTTTCCATGAGTCTTTGGGAGCCACATCTTTTGTCTGATTGACTCATTAGATCTCAAGATCCCTGATCACCAAGATCGGGATTCATTTCAATAGGTCCTTCTGGGAGTTCACTCCTGATCTACATGTCAGGCCTGGATTTCTCTTGAGAAATCCTATGGATTATTCACCAGAAGAAATCATGACCCTACCAAATGTCCTAAGATGATTTTTAAGATCCCTTCCAACACAAACCTCTATGACTTCCAAGGAAATGCTTGAAAAGGAAAAAGAGGGAGGTATAGGGGATACCCCCAGGCAAAAATGGTCTCTGTAAATGGTGGCTCTTGGCACATTGGTGCTGCCAAAATATCATCAGACCAAAGTTCAGCTCTCTCAGACTTCACAACCTGCAGCCTTGAGGGGCAACTGAGCCTGGCTCAACAGAGACCATGGCGGCCCAGGAAATCTAAATGTAGACACAGCAAATTTGGCTCCTTTCCCTGAAGGCTCTTGGTTAATACCTTTGTGTCTTTGTCTTTAACTGTGGGAAAATATGCAAAATATTTCTGAATTTCATTACAACCCCCTCCTTCCACATGGAATGTATAATTCAAAAGGCACCCTTGGTAAATGAGGTTACTTCCTCACCAGTGGGAGATCTGGTCTCACTTTTGGGGTTTGGATCTACCTGGTAAGTCAGAAAATCAGGTGTATGCTACAATCACTGTGTGGTTCCTTGAAAAGGTTCAGCTTTGGGTTTAAAAGTTCACCCAGCAGTGCTGCCCAAGGCCCCTTGGAGCAGCAAAAAAAAGAGGAGGAGGTGACCATGTTCCCTTCTCAATAGCTACTGGTAAGGCTGCTGCACTTCCATGGAATTTGGGAGCCACATGGACGATTCCCAAACCCCATTTGCAGGAACAGGACTTGTACCAAAATGCAAAACCACCAATGAAGAAATTTGGAAGATGCAGCTCCGTAACCTTCCCCACCTGGACAGCCATCCTTACACTGGCAAGTCTGACTCAAGGCGTCTCATTTAAGCTTTGCAAACCTTGCTACATCCTTGGATGGGCATCCACCTGGAAAATACATCTCCATACAGCCCCTGGCTCCCAAAGCAGCTGCTCTTCCAGGCTCTGGAGCCCCAGGCATGTTTTTCTCCCTCCACTGCCCATTCTCCTCTGGTCAGCAGAGAGCCCTGCTCTGGAAGGCCAAGTTCATGGGCTGCAAGGACAGAGCAGCCCAGGATCACTTGGGAACAGCTAATATGAAACTGATGCTGCCATCCAAATTCCAGAGCCATTGCAATAAGGTCATTCCTTTAGCAAAATGTCTTGTAAGGGGCTGGGAACACAAACCCTGTGAGGAACCCCTGAGGGAGCTGGGGGTGCTCAGCTTGGAGAAAAGGAGACTCAGGGCTGCCCTCATCACTCTGCAGCTCCTGAACCTGTGCACACAGCCTGGGCTCTTTCTCCAGCAGCACTGACACAACCAGAGCACAGGTTGGATACCAAGGGAAATACAGGTTGGATAGCAGGGAAAAGTTTTTACAGAAAAAGTGATAAAGTTCTGGAATGGCTGCCCAGGGAGGTGGTGGAGTCCCCATCTCTGGGTGTGTTTAACAATGCCTGGATGTGGCACTGGGTGCCGGGGTTTGGTTGAGGTGTTGGGTCTGGGTTGGACTCGATGATCTTGAAGGTCTCTTCTAACCTGGTGATTCTGTGAATTCTTCTGTGATTTTCTGACCCATTCACCTCCAGACCAGTGAGCTCTCAGTAATGTGGTTTTGCTTTTACTGCCCAGGACAAATCTGCTGTGCCCTTCTGGCTTCTAAAGCTGAAATGCAGCCCTGCAGTCACTTGAGAGCAAGGGGAAAGAGAACAAGGCAATCCCACATGTGCCCTGCTAAAAACAAACATCTGGCTAATGCCTTCACATGGCCATTGCTGTGCCTGTTGCTAAATTCATTATTCTTTAGCTCTGTCGGTTGCAGGAGATTCAATATTCAGCAGCTAGAGACATTACTCAAATACATCTCAAATCTGGATATTTACTCAGGTGCAATCTCTTTGTTGCAAATAATATTCCCAGACTAAGCAACATTAACATCAACTCAAGGGGACATTGCTTGTTGGATTAATAGGGAGATTTGCAGAACATGAGGGCCCAAGTAGAAAAAAAAAAAAACAAACAGAAATGCATTTCTGACTTCCATGGGAATGTTGGGGAGGCTGAGGTGATCAACAAGGTGCTGAAATAGGGATAAGATGTTCTCATGCTGCCATAGGATTCCACTTTGCAATGGATTCCATTTGATGAGAAGAAAAAAAGCCAGGCATTATACAGAAGAGATGTAACTCTCTCAACCCCTCACTGCCCATCCCAGAGAGCCAAAGAGGCCCTGAAGATTCTGGTGCAGAGAGATGGCTGAGCTCCGTCCAAACTTTGCTTTGAAAAGAAAACTGAGAAGGCACCACCAGGAAGCAGGAGGCACGCAAAGCTGGTGACCGAAGACATCAGTGCAAGAGGAATTGTCCTGCAGGTGAAGTTGTCACAGGGAGCCACCCTCGTGGCATGGCTGTGCCCCCACCATGTGTCCTTGCCCTCAGGTCATCGCCTTCAAGCACACATTTTATTGACTCCTAACCCGAGGTGGACATGAGGTGAGTAGCCCAGTCAGGGGGTGAACTTCCTTAATGGCACAGAAATAAGTGAGTCTGAAATTTATTCCTCATCCCTGTCCAGGTTTAGGGCAAATTTGGGAGAGAAACCCCCAAAGGAGCTCCGGTAGTACAGCAGATCCAATCAACCCCTCCCCCCAACTGGTCCGGGAGAAAATATCTCCTTGGAGAAAGGTGGAAAAAAACTGTTTATTAAACAGTAAAATCTACACAATATCAAACAGTAAGATCCCTTGCTACTCCAAAAGAGATAACAAACTGAGAAAGTCCCTTCCCCGGGGTGCAGCTCGGCTCACTCTGTCTCTGATCAGTCCCTCCGGTGCTGGGAATGTCGCAGGCCAGGCCTGGCCCGGTGGGCCACAGGTGCAGCTGCCGGTGCTCCCCTGGGTGTTCAGTCCAGAGCAGGTTTTTAAGAGGTCCAAAAGAGAAGGGAGAAAAGAAAACAAAGGTCCAGGGAACTTCTTTGCCCTAGCTAGCTAACTAAAAGCAAAGGAGAGCACTGTCCCGTTGCTGGTGCAGCCACAGACAACACAGCCCGCAGCAGGAATGTGTAGGAGTGAGTACAGTTCTGAAAAAACCTGCCACTTCTTCTCTCCCCCCTTCACTCTCTGGAACACCCTTAAAGGTGCAAACTTATTATTCAGCATGAACAGAACAAGACGATTGGGGATAAAAGCATCATATAGTCAACCCAGGACAATCCCTTAGTGCTTTAGGTGGCTGGTTAAAAACAACCCAAAGCCTCACACACACTGAACCAAGGTCTTTTTAGTCTGTCATGAGCTCCTAAAGTAACTCTGGTTAATTCCAGCTGAAGGCAAAATTGAGGAACACCACCCAGTTTGCAGTCTAATTTTAGTCTGAGCCTGTGCCACTCATTTTTGTGCCATGTTTTAATATTTGCTATTACTTACTTGTGTTAAATTGAAGTGGGGAAGCCTGCAAGCTCCCTGTGCTCCCTTAAGAAAGCAAACAAGCTCCTGGGAAAAATTACAATGTAACTTGAACTTATAGAAATAGTACATATTTATTTATTTTTATATTTATGCATCATAAAAAAAAGAATTACAAAAAGGCTTTAATCTGTGGGGACCAACCAAGATCATTACCTTGTTTCTTAAAGCACCCTCCTGGCCTAGATTTAAAACTTGTGGTCACCTTTTTGCCCCACCTCTGCCAACAGAGCAGCCCTTTGGCCATCCAGCATCACCCTAATGTCCTGTAAGTGTCCCCTGCTCCTGATTGCTAAAGGCAAATCCTCAAGCCAAACACTCAGGATCCTCTTTGCAAATCCTTCTCTCCTCCCAACATCTCCATTTCTCTACCCAACTCCCTGTCCACCAAAAGATCAGCTGTTGGGACAATCAATGACTTTTTCCAGTTTTCTGGTTATCTTATGACTGACAGGATGGAACCATGTCATGACAACTTCTTTGTGGGTCATACAAGAAGGATATAAAGCTATTAGAGTGTCCAAATGAGGGCTGATGTTGGAATCCTAAATACTGAAAATTTTAAACTATCTGTGCTGAAAGGCACAGACCCACAAGAAAAATCTGAATTTAACTGGAGGCTGTGGAGAAGATTTCCAAAATTGATTAACAGCACTGGAATTACAAGTGTGCAGTTGGTTAAAGTGTGTAATATCACAAGGCAGAAAATTTGGAATTTAGAGTTTTAGAATACAAAATAAATATGAAGCAAGATAAAAGTTTTAGGGCAGAGGCAAGTTGTTCTTTATCTTCTTATTCCTTCTTCTTCATGGGTTTGGGTGATGTTTTGTAATTGGGCAGAAAACTCCGCATTGCGGGATTCTAAGGATCAGTTATTGGGTTAAAAGGGAAAATAATCTAAGTGTCCTTTCTTAATTAGATAGTTTAGTCTTAAAAGACTTTGTAACAAGAGAGAGCCATTTTGTGCCTTGCTAATGAAAAGCTGCCAAAATCATACTTGTGAGGCTGTTTCACTAATAAAAAAAAAAACACCTAAATCCAAACATAAACTATAGTCTCAAGTACCTTCAATCCCAACCTCAAGAAACCAATAGGCTGTGAAGGTGGTGAAGGGTCTGGAGGGGCCACATGAGGAGTGGTTGAGTTCCCTTGGTTGGTTTAGCCTGGAGAACAGGAGACTGAGAAAGACTCATCGGGGTCTGCAGCTCCTCCCCAGGGGCAAAGCTCCGATCTCTGCTCTCTGTGTGCCCTGGGTTCTAAGGTATGGTTTGGGGGTATTCTATCACCATGTGCCAGAGGTGGGGCAGTTATCTTCTGTTCATTGGGCAGTTTTCTTTATCTCATCCACAGCCAATACTCCCTCCGGGAGATCTCTGCTGTTCATGGGTCATTAATTATTAATTATCTTCTGTTAATGGGCCATTAATTATTAATTACCTTCTGTTCATGGCCAGTGAGTGTCCCTGCATGGCTGATCCAATTCCATCATCCCATGGGGAGATGCTCTGCCCAGGGGAGGAGCCAAGCATTCCTACCTGGATCCAATCTGAGGTTTGGGACACCCCAGCAGCCTTTGCCCACTGCATTCCCAGAGGAGCAGCTTTCTGCTGCCCTGCATTGCCAGAGGGAGCCCAGGCCCATCTCCAGCAGCCCTGGAGCTGCAGAGGAAAACTCCCCCCTTGTGCAGGATTCCTGCTGCAGCAGAGCCACAGCTGGCACTGCAGGAGGACTGAGCCCCCATGGGATGGGGCTGTGCCACCACCCTGACACACAGGGGGCCAGGGCATGGTCTGACTCTGGCAGTAGTTCATTTTCTTGTTTTTCTTTTTTTTTTTTTTTTTTTTTTTTTTTTGTACTATTGCATTTGTATTTTTAATTTTTCTAGTAAATAACTGTTATTCATACTCCCATATCTTTTGCCAGAGAGCCTCTTAATTTCAAAAACTATAATAATTTGGAGGGAGGGGATTTACATTTTCCATTTCAATGGAGGCTCCTGCCTTCCTTAGCAGACACCTGGCTTTTCAAACCAAGACATGGTGTCAGTGCCAGGATCCAAGGGAATGGCTGGACCTGTCCCAGGGAAGGTTTAGGTTGGATTTTAGGGAAAGGTTCTTCCCCCAGAGGGTGCTGGCACTGCCCAGGCTCCCCAGGGAATGGGCACAGCCCCAAGGCTGACAGAGCTCCAAGAGGGTTTGTACAACATTCCCAGGGATGCGCAGGGTGGAATTGTTGGGGTGTCTGTGCAGGAACAGGGGTTGAACTGAATGATCCTTGTGTGTCCCTTCCAGCTCAGGATATTCTCTGATTCTATGAAGTCCTAGTTTGGTGTCCTTTTCCAAAAAATCGTTTCTCCGGCTTTTATTTATGAGCCAAAGAATCAACCATGAAAGGCAGATCGTGACAAATCAGAGGGGCTTTGGTGCAGGGCTCATTCCATACCTGCCATTTGAAGCAGTTGATGGCCTGGATTTCTAACTGGTAGGAAAACATACAGTAATGGCAAATAAACGCTGACATTTCGGTGAAGTGAAATTTCGCAAAGAAATAAAACTGCCAACAGAAATATTTTTCTGTGATAACAGAGCAATTCTTTGTTGCAATTTTGACCTTTTGTAGCATTTTTATTTATATATTTGGTTCTGCTGTGATTTATCTCTTATGCTGTTATTTCTTTCATTCTATACATCAGTGACTGCTTTTTTTACACCATCATTAGCCATTTTTCTAATTGCTAATTCTTCCAGTAATTTGGAAGTAATTTGCCTTATGTTTTGCTCATTTTTCTCTGAAAAAATAAAAAGTGTTTTGCAATGTGGATCTAAAATGCTCTGCCTGGTATCAGAGTGTTTTATTATATGGCTTTTAACAGAGCAAAGGCAAAAAAAAAAAAAAACATCCCTGAGGAATGCTTCATTTTGAACATTCCTACTGAAATAACAAACATGTCCCACCAGCTCTATAAACCAGACTTATCTGCTTATTCTATCTAGCCATCCCACCTGCTGTGGCCTCCCAGACAGCAGCATGGCTCTCAGAGCCCTTCCCCTTGCACACAGCAGCTCCAGCCTCTCTCCTTGGCTCCTGCCCGCTGGATCAGGCTGGGGCTGAGATGTGGGGTGGAGGCCTGCACCTCCTGAATGCCCACGCTCCTCAGGCACTCATTGCTGGTCTGGAATCACAGAACCACCAGGTTGGAAGAGACCTTCAAGATCATCAAGTCCAACCCATTCCCTGACACCTCAACTAAACCCTGGCACCCAGTGCCACACCTTCCTGTATTTTGGTTCCCCCCAGACAAAGGAAGGAATGATCAATCTGACTCCATGTTCTCAGAAGGCTAATTTATTATTTTATCATACTATATTATATTAAAGAATACTATACTAAACTATACTCTACTAAAGAATACAGAAAAGATACTTACAGAATGCTAAAAGGATAATAATGAAAACTCGTGACTCTTTCCAGAGTCTCGACACAGCTTGGCCCTGATTGGCCAAAGAGTGAAAACAACTCACAGCAGAATCCAATGAAACAATCACCTGTGGGTGAACAATCTCCAAACACATTCCACATGAGCACAACACAGGAGAAGCAAATGAGATAATAATTGTTTTCCTTTTCTCTGAGGCTTCTCAGCTTCCCAGGAGAAAAATCCTGGGTGAAGGGATTTTTCAGAAAATGTGAATGCCACAACACCCAGCCTGTTTTAAACACACCCAGGGATGGTGACTCCACCACCTCCCTGGGCAGCCATTCCAGAACGTTATCACCCTTTCTGTTAAAACCTTTTCCCTGCTATCCAAGCTGTATTTCCCTTGGTGCAGCTCGAGGCTGTGTGCTCTGGCTGTGTCAGTGCTGCTGGAGACAGAGCCCAGCCCCAGCTGAGCACAGGCACCTTTCAGGAGCTGCAGAGCAATGGGGGCAGCCCTGAGTCTCCTTTTCTCCAGGCTGAGCACCCCCAGCTCCCTCAGGGGTTCCTCTCAGGGTTTATGTTCCCAGCCCCTCTCCAGCCTCGTTGCTCCTCTGGATGGGCTCAAACATCTCAAAGTCCTTCCCAAACTGAGGGCCCAGCACTGGACACAGCACTCAAGGTGTGACCTCACCAGAGCCAAGTATAGGGGAAAGAATGACCTCCCTGCCCCTGCTGGCCACACTATTCCTGATACAGGAAGGTGCTTTACCACCTCACTTTATGCCCTCAAAGGCACTTTGCCACCTCACTTCATCCCTCCAGCCCCTTTTTTTTTTTTTTGGAGTTTGGAGGAGCTCCAATTTGCCTCAGCCTCCCTCCTCCACTTGCCATGTCAGCTCTAGTGTCCAGGAAGCCAAAATAATTTCTGGTTCTCAGTGAGTTCACTGTAAATTACAGCAGGGATCTGCCACAGCACCTTCCCTGCCCTAAGAGCATGGTCAGAAAGGAGTTAATGGGTTTGGTAATTCTTTTCCCAAGGGAGGGCAGTAAGACCCCACCAGCACTCCTGCGTTCAGCTCTGGGTTTCTCTGCACAGGAAAGATGTGGATGTGGTTCAGGGGGTCCAAAAGGAGGACACAGAGGTTCTCCAAGGGCTGGAGCACCCCTGCTATGGAAACAGCCTGAGAGACTTGGGATTGTTCAACCTGGAGAGGATTAAAGCCCCTTGCAGTACCTAAAAGGGCTCCAGGAGAGCTGGAGAGGGACTGGGGACAAGGGATGGAGGGACAGGACACAGGGAATGGCTCCCAGTGCCAGAGGGCAGGGATGGATGGGAAATTGGGAAGGAATTGTTCCCTGTGAGGGTGGTGAACCCTGGCACAGCCCAGAGAAGCTGTGGCTGGCCCTGGATCCCTGGAAGTGTCCAAGGCCAGGTTGGACAGGGCTGGGAGCAACCTGGACTAGTAGAAAGTGTCCCTGCCTATGGCAGGAGTTGGAAAGAGATGGTCTTTGATGTTCCTTCCAACCCAAACCATTCTGCGATTATTTTTCCAATTTTTTTCTATTCAGTTGCTCCAAAATTAAATTAAAAACCTGTAAGAGGAAGGTAATAAATTGCTCTCTGCATCAGCTGGCAAGGAGCAAAAGAAAGTTTAGACTAGACCAGAAACCTTCCAACCAGGAGGACAGGGAGTCCACTGAAGGAGGAGAAAGCCACCACGAAGGGAGATTTTGGAAAAGACAAATCCATCATCAGGAAAGGGGCTTGGACCAGATCTCCATTGTGTGCTCTGGGATCACAGCACTTGAGTAGAGGAACAAACATTTAAAAACCAAACCATACCCAGAGCAGCCACATTCACATGAAAAGGAGAAAACTGGGGAAAACCAGTAAATGTAGTAAGATGTGATAGTGGCTGGGATGGGTTGTGGGAGCAGGAAGGCAAAGGGAAAAAAGGGAGCTGTAATCCATACCTGAGCAGGTTTGGGTAGATATCATTAGAGGGTGCTCAGAGTTTCTTCTCCCCCCCTTTTATCATTCAGTTAACAAAAGCTATTTTCTTCTCCTTCCCGCCTCATTTATTAAGCCATAAACATTCACAGCATAGCCTGATTTTTCCTAGATTTAAATAAATTTGCAAGAATACAAAAAATATTAACAAAACATGCATTCATCACAAAAACTTCACTTACATCAACAAGAAGAATTTGCACCAACAACGTCAAAATAACTTCCTAGAATCATTTAGGTTGAAAGAGAATAACATCACAACACCAACAAAGGTGGAAAATTTACACACACACCCCACCCCTCATTCACGATTAAAATCAAATTTCCCAAATTTCCCAACATTTAATGCTCTGCAGCAATTTCCCAAGTTCAGGTTTTGCCCATTTCATCTCCCAATTATTGTCCAGATCTCCAATTTCTCCAGAGTCCCCATGTTTAGAAAAAAAAGGTGCAGCAGAACAGGTTTGAACCATCCCTTGCAATCACTTTAAGCTCATTTTATTACGTTTGAAGACCTGGGAGCAGCACAGGAGCCAGCAGAGCTGGACAGGACCTCAGAGGGACCAGCAGTGAAGACTGATCCTGGCTTTCCTGAGGATTTTTGGATGCCCTACCCAAGATAACTCAAACCCACCTTTACGAACCCTTAAATATTATTAATTTGCCTTAAATATTATGAATGTTATGAATCTGCATTGGCTGTGAGCTGGATCCATTTCTCCCAGCTCTGGATCCAGGAGATGCTGCAGGCAGATGCACCATGGATAATCTTCCTTTACAGAGCAAGGGCAGAGTCACAGAATCATGGTTTGGGTTGGAAAGGACCCTAAAGATCATTTATTTCCAACCCCCTGCCATGGGCAAGGACACCTTCCACACAGTACCACTCTCCTTGGTATAAACCCCAGAGTGTTTGCAAATGTTGATCAAAATCCTTTAAGCTCTGCTGCTTTGAACCAAAAAATTGCCTTTCCTTTCCAAGATTTGGGCATAACATGTAATTACAGCATGACAAACACTGTTCAGCAGGTGTGTGTTGTCTTTTTATCTACTTCAAGAACTCTCTTCACATCACCAAATGGCATTGCCTCAATGCCAAGATAACCTCTGTCCCAAAAGGGTAAAAAAACAGTGAGGAAAGGGATAAAAGGCAACAAGAGGGAAGATTCCAGGTGTGCACACACCTCTGTACGTGTTTACTTCAAATTCCTCCATGCAGACCTACCCCAACACTTTTATTTCGTTTAAGTGCATCAGCACAAACCTGTTCCTTGTTAGGAACAAATTAAAAATTAAATTAACCACAATGGCCCTGATTTGGAGAGAAACCGATGAAAAGCAAGGAGGTGACAGTGTGGCAGTGAGCTCTGATGGGCTTTAGCTGACAGTGACAGCACAGGATGTGATTTCTCCCTGCCCTGGTGGGGAGAGCGAAGGCATCAGAGCAACCTCGAGGGTTTTTTGTGTGGTTGGGGCAGAGCCCCAGGCTCTTACCCCCACCAAAAATTGCCCCTTCCTCTCTCCCATCCCATCCCATCCCATCCCATCCCATCCCATCCCATCCCATCCCATCCCATCCCATCCCATCCCATCCCATCCCATCCCATCCCATCCATCCCATCCCATCCCATCCCATCCCATCCCATCCCATCCCATCCATCCCATCCCATCCCATCCCATCCCATCCCATCCCATCCCATCCCATCCTTGCACCCCACTCAAACCCTGCAGTCCGTGCCAGCTCCAACCCCTCAGCGATGGGGACAAGTTGTGTTTGGAGACATCAGGAGAGGAGCAGAGCTCACCCAGGGAGGGCAGGTGAGGATTCTTCTGCTTCTTTTTTGCCAGGGTTAAATGTGTGAGATGGTATTTCCTGTTCACACTCAGAGGTTTGTTAGTTCTTATCGCTGTCACAGTCTCACAAACCCTGAGTTCTGCAGCACTTCATTCCAACAAATTAAAAATGGAGCCCCATCTCTCCCTCTGCAAGGCCTTTTAGGGATAAACTGTCCAATTAAGAAATGACACCTGAAATATTTTTATTTTTAACCCAATAACCAACAACCCATGGCCCACAATGTGGACTTTTTAAACCAATTGCACAAAACCACCCAAACCCATGGAGGGGACGGTGAAGAAGAAGGAAAAGAAGACAGTGAAAAAGAAGGTAAAGAAAAAGGTGAAGAAGGGACCAGACTCCACCCTACAACTCCATCTTGCTTTATATCTATTACTATATTCTAAACCCTTAAACTCTAAGTTTTCCACCATGTGATATCACACATTTCTATTCAAACTCCACACCCACAATCCCAGTTCTATCATTCCATTTTGGAAGCTTCTCCATGGCCTCAGGTCAAATGCAGTGTTCTCCTGGGGGTCAGTGTCTGTCAGCACAGAAAATCTGAAATTCTCAGCATCCAGGGTCCCAACAGGCAGGATCAGGGCAGGCACAAAATCTTCATCCCATCTTTCCTCCCTACGTGCTTAAAATCCTGCAGTACATGAGAAGCTTCACTCAACCCTTCACTTTGGAGAGAGGCACATGTTTTCTTTATCTCTGGGTGTCACTGGATAGATTAGATGAGATAAATTTATCTCCACAGCAATCTGTGTTGCTGCAAAGATAGGGCTATGAAATTCCATGGATGAGATCTTCCCATGCTGAGTTTAGCATCCCAGTAAGAAACAATCCTTCATTTTGGTGGCTGACATGTTTTCATCAAAACATAAGGAAAATTAATTTGACCTCAAGTGTTGGGTGTTTGGGCTTTTTTTTTAAAAAAAATCACATTAAAAAAGCTGTTAAGGGTTTGTTGGGTGGGTTATTTTAAGCAAAACCATCCTTATGAACATTTTTCTTGTGCAGTATTTGTTTCTATTTCCTTGTATTTTCAAGTTTTCTTGTTCTCAGCAGGGTCAAAATCCCAGCTCAAGGAAGTTGGGTGAAATCTTAAGGAAGAAAAAAAGTTCATGAAAGAAATGAGGAAAATCAAAAATGTGTCATTTCCTGCAATGATTATCAAGGGAAATAAAGGAATAAAGAAGCTATAATATTTTTTATCCACCCTCATACCCAGTGAATCTCCAGATCTCCCATGCTCTGACAGCACCAATTAAATCATCCCAACTGTCCAGTTGGCCTGCCCTTAAAACCAACTGTTTTTTTAAGAAAAAAAAAAGTTGAAAAATCATGGATAAACACACTCCAAGGAAATATTTCCTGTGTACAGTAGAAAGAAGCTGAGGGAGAGCCCCTGTTCACCAGCAGGGTCAGTCCCCATCCCAATGTATGGAGGCAGGTCACTGGGAGGAAACCAGTGTAAACAGGATCTGCTTTTATCAGTGGGAACAAAACCCAGTCCTGTTTAAATTAGCCAGAAATATGTTCCTATATGTTAAATATGTTATAGTGACTGGCTGCTGTGTCCAAGCTTTGCTGCAGGCTGTCAGCACAGAAAATCTGAAATTCTCAGCATCCAGGGTCCCAACAGGCAGGATCAGGGCAGGCACAAAATCTTCATCCCATCTTTCCTCCCTACGTGCTTAAAATCCTGCAGTACATGAGAAGCTTCACTCAACCCTTCACTTTGGAGAGAGGCACATGTTTTCTTTATCTCTGGGTGTCACTGGATAGATTAGATGAGATAAATTTATCTCCACAGCAATCTGTGTTGCTGCAAAGAGCTATGAAATTCCATGGATGAGATCTTCCCATGCTGAGTTTAGCATCCCAGTAAGAAACAATCCTTCATTTTGGTGGCTGACATGTTTTCATCAAAACATAAGGAAAATTAATTTGACCTCAAGTGTTGGGTGTTTGGGCTTTTTTTTAAAAAAATCACATTAAAAAGCTGTTAAGGGTTTGTTGGGTGGGTTATTTTAAGCAAAACCATCCTTATGAACATTTTTCTTGTGCAGTATTTGTTTCTATTTCCTTGTATTTTCAAGTTTTCTTGTTCTCAGCAGGGTCAAAATCCCAGCTCGAGGAAGTTGGGTGAAATCTTAAGGAAGAAAAAAAGTTCATGAAAGAAATGAGGAAAATCAAAAATGTGTCATTTCCTGCAATGATTATCAAGGGAAATAAAGGAATAAAGAAGCTATAATATTTTTTATCCACCCTCATACCCAGTGAATCTCCAGATCTCCCATGCTCTGACAGCACCAATTAAATCACCCCAACTGTCCACTTGGCCTGCCCTTAAAACCAACTGTTTTTTTAAGAAAAAAAAAGTTGAAAAATCATGGATAAACACACTCCAAGGAAATATTTCCTGTGTACAGTAGAAAGAAGCTGAGGGAGAGCCCCTGTTCACCAGCAGGGTCAGTCCCCATCCCAATGTATGGAGGCAGGTCACTGGGAGGAAACCAGTGTAAACAGGATCTGCTTTTATCAGTGGGAACAAAACCCAGTCCTGTTTAAATTAGGCAGAAATATGTTCCTATATGTTAAATATGTTATAGTGACAGGCTGCTGTGTCCAGGCTTTGCTGCAGGGGTCAGTCATGGCAGGGAGCTGTCCCCAAATGCAAGGCCCTGACTGTCCCTCCTGCTTTGGGAAGGAGCTCAGGAGGGGATGCTTGCTCCCTGAGCAGGATGCTTGAAGGGGCTGAGGGGTCAGGGTTTGGCATGGGAGGGATGCTGGATGCAGGACCACAAAGGAAAACTGGCAAGGCATCCTTCTGGTGGGATGCTGGGGGTGACCTGTCAGACTAGCAGGGAATTCTGGTGGGGTGCTGGGGCTGGGGGAAACAGGACATCTGTGCACAGCATCCTCCTGGTGGGATGTTGAGGCTGGCAGGGACATGCCAGCCATACAGGAGGTCCTTGTGGAGAGATGCTGGGAGAGGGGCACGTCAGACTGGCAGGGCATCCTCCTGCTGGGATGCTGGGGCTAAGGGAAGGGAATGCCAGCCTGGCAGGGCATCCTCCTGCTGGGATGCGGTCCCGGGGGTGCCGCAGGGTGGTCTCCAGTGGGATGGCGCTGTCCCCTCGCTGTCCCCGCAGCCCCGGGACCCGCCGGGCAATCCCTGCGCTCTGCTGCCCTCCGGCGGTGACGGGCGGGAGCGCCGCACCCCCGGGACTGAGTGATCCTGCTGGGAGCTGTATCCCAATCCTGAGTGATCCTGCTGGAGCTGTATCCCAATCCTGAGTGATCCTGCTGGGACTGTACCCCAATTCTGAACCCCCCCAGTTCTGAGTGATCCTGCTGGGGCTGTACCCCAGTTCTGAGTGATCCTGCTGGGGTCTAAACCCCAATCCTGAATGATCCTGCTGGAGGCTAAACCCCAATCCTGAGTGATCCTGCTGGGGGTTAAACTCCACTGCTTAGTGATCCTCCTGGGACTATACCCCAGTTCTGAGTGATCTTCCTGGGGGTTAAATCCCAGTTCTGAGTGATCCTGCTGGGGCTGCATCCCAGTGCTGCACCTCCTGTCCTCCCAAGAATGATCCTGCCTGTCCTCAGTTCTGGGGACTCTCCTGCACCCCCAGTTCTAAATGCTCCTTCTGGGGCTGCACCCCAGTGCTGCGAGACACTTTCTGGGGCTGCACCCCAGTTCTGAGTGCTTCTCCTGGGGGTTAAACCCCAGTTCTGAGTGACCTTGCTGGGGACTAAACCCCAGTTCTGAGTGCTCCTCGTAGGGCTGCACCCCGGTGCTACGAGACCCTCCCGGGGGCCGCCTCCTCCTAGAGCATGCCTGAACCCCCTCCATCATCATCTGTCTCGCCTGGACCCCCTCCATCATCATCATCATCATCATCTCGCCTGGACCCCATCATCATCATCATCATCATCTCGCCTGGACCCCCTCCATCATCATCTATCTCTCCTGGACCCCCTCCATCATCTCTCCTCTCCCCTCCTGCCCTGCTGCCGCTTTCTCTCTGCCCCGGGCTCGCCTCGTCCTGCACAGCAGCGCTGCCTCCTCCTCCTCCTCCTCCTCCTCCCCGGCGGCACCTGACGCGCGGGGCTCCCGCCCGCCCCCGGCCCGTCCGGCCCCTCCCGCCGCTCCCGCTCGGAGCGCGGAGCCGCGGAGCCGCCGGGCGCTGCCGGCCGTGCCCAGCGCAGCCCCCGGAGCATGCCAGGGCGGCGGGGGGGCTCTGAGCGCGCTGCCCCCCCGGGGCTGAGCGCCGGGGACAGCGGGGACAGCGGGGACAGCGGGGGGCAGCGCGGGCGGACGGCGTGAAGCGGGCGGGGGGCAGCGCGTCCTGCCCTCCCTCCCTCCCTCCCTCCCTTTTTCTCTCTTTCGCTCCATCCCTCCATCCCTTTCTCCTCCACCCCGGCCGGGGGAGCGAGGTGCGGAGCGCGTCTTGGCGGGGGCTGCCGGCCGGGGATGATGCTGGGGGGGCTGCGCCTCGGCACCGCTTTCTCCTCGCCCTCAATGGAGCCCGCACTTTCTCTACAATGACTTTCCCCGAGCTGAGCAATGGCAGCTTGAGTGGGAACCGGACGGGACAAGGCAGCCAGAGCGCTGCCAACCGGTCCTGGGGGCTGCAAGGGGAGGAGACCCCCGAGGGCAACGGCACCACGCTGACTTTCGCCTTGGATGTGCAGGCGGTGGGAGTCGGGGTGTTCCTGGCCGTCTTCATCCTCTCGGCCATCGTGGGGAACATCCTGGTCATCCTCTCGGTGGCTTGCAACCGGCACCTGCAGACTGTCACCAACTACTTCATTGTCAACCTGGCCATCGCCGACCTGCTGCTCAGCACCACCGTGCTGCCCTTCTCGGCCACCCTGGAGGTGTTGGGCTTCTGGGTGTTCGGGCGCATCTTCTGCAACATCTGGGCAGCGGTGGACGTGCTCTGCTGCTCTGCCTCCATCATGAGCCTGTGCATCATCTCCGTGGACAGGTACATCGGCGTCAAGTACTCCCTCAAGTATCCCCACCATCATGACCGAGAGGAAGGCAGGAGTCATCCTCGTGGTGGTGTGGCTCTCCTCCATGGTCATCTCCATCGGGCCGCTGCTGGGCTGGAAGGAGCCGCCGCCGCCGGATGAGAGCATCTGCAGCATCACGGAGGAGCCGGGCTATGCCCTGTTCTCCTCCCTCTTCTCCTTCTACCTGCCCCTCATGGTCATCCTGGTGATGTACTTCAGGATTTACGTGGTGGCCAGGCGGACCACCCGGAGCCTGGAGGCAGGGGTCAAGAAGGAGAGGAACAAGTCCATGGAGGTGGTGCTGCGCATCCACTGCCGCAGCGTGCTGGAGGAGCCCCTCTCCAGCACCCGGAGCAAGGGCCACAACTTCAGGAGCTCCCTCTCCGTCAGGCTCCTCAAGTTCTCCCGGGAGAAAAAAGCAGCCAAGACTCTCGCCATCGTCGTGGGTGTCTTCATCCTCTGCTGGTTCCCCTTCTTCTTCATCCTGCCCTTTGGTAAGTGACCCCATCCCATCTCTGCTGCCTGGGGCTGAGCTCCTGGGGACCTGCTCCTTGGGACAAACTTTTCAGGACACGACTGACTCGTGCATAGAAATGAGGGAGAGGTGACTGATAGGTGAATAAACCAGCGTTGAATTAATTCAATTAATTAACACTTATTCAATATTTATTAAGCAAAGTCATATAATCAATCAGAGTAGATAGCAAATGAATAAAATAGCAGCTATAAATAATTATTGCTTTAATTAATTCAGTCTGCATTCAGCATTTTAACTAACAAAGTTTAGGCTAAGGAGGAAGCAGCTCTGTTTCAAACAGGCTGTTTCCATGGCACAGTGGTCTCCAACAACAGTTTTGCAATCTCCTCATTCTCCCAGTTTGGGAACTGCACCTGGATATGCCCCTGTGGGTCCAGGGCTCCCACCTCTGTTGGAGATGGGTGAGGTTTTTTCCCTCCAAGGAGTGTGTCAGAGCCTGAAGCACAAATCCTGACTTCCCAGGTTGCTGTTGTTGTGCAGGGACCTGGAGCAGGACCGGGTGTTGTCCATGAGGGTGATGGGTGAGGATGCCTTGTGGTTTTCCAGCTCTGATCCACCACCCCCGGGAGCTGTGGCCCTGCTGTAGTGCCCGTGTGCTCATTTAGGGCCGTCTCTCGTGTTGTGCTCTGAAGTTTTGGCAAGTTGCTTGTGAGAAGGATGCTCCCCCTGCGTGCAGGGGAGGCTGAGCAGGCACAGAGCCCACCAGGGACGTGTGTGAACGTCCCCTTCCAGCACCAGGGACCCAGGATGTGCAGGGAGGCCAGCGCTCCTCACCCTGACAGCAGGCACCCAGCTCGGGGCACCCGATTAACCCTCTGGAATGCTGCAGCTGAACCTGGAGCTGGGAAAAACGAGATCAAAATAATTCCTGAGCGTCAGCAGCAGCCTTTTGCACAGAGCTCAGCAAAGCAGGGAGGTCTGTCATTCCATCTGCCAGCTGGGACCCACGTGTCCCACAGCCCATGGGGGACTTGTGTCCCACCAAGCCTGCAGCCAGAGCAGCATTCATCACAGCTGGGGCTGCTGCACTTTTTTCTCAGGGTTTTTCAGATCCTCTTGCTCGGGGCTGCCTCTCGAGTCAGTGGGAACAGCATCGTGACTGCAGGACAGATTTTGACCTGCTGAGGTTTCTGAGCTCCCTCCAGCACTGGGGATGTTTCCCTGGGCTGTGTCCCCAGGCACAGCTGGAGCCCAGGGCTGTGGGACACCCTCCAGTGGGATAATCCCCTGGGATTGATGCTGCCTGGGGAGCTGAGGTGTCCCTGGAGTGGTGGATCAGGGCTGTGCCTGGCTGCTCTCACCACGCTGCTGCCTGGTGCCTCTTTGCTCCAGTGTCTCCTGTGGGTGAGGGTGGTGTTTGGGGGGTTTGGATCAGCTCTCCACAGGGGTGAGATCATTGCTGTGAGGAATTTTCACCCTGTGGGAGCATTGCAGTTGATGTTATAACTCAGGCAGGGAGCAGTAAGGCTGCACTGAACTCCTCTCCCTGCAAGACCAGGGATGAATTATCCCATTTGGCCATGCCTCAGTTTCCCTTTCAGTGATCAGGTGTATCTGGGGGGAATGGAGGGGAGGTGGTGTAACCTGCAAATAAACAGTTTGGGAATTGTGGGGCTCAGGGAGATGCCAGTCCTTGAAGGCTGAGCCCTCTGAACAGCCCCATCCTGATGTTCCCTTCCTTGGCCAGCCAGGCCAGGAACCAGCTCCAAAACTCACTTGCACCTTAACACTTTAAAAATCATGAAATCACTGAATGGTTTGGGATGGAAGGGACTTTAAAGATTGTTCAGATCCAACCACCTGACAACCTTCCAGCTACTGAACCTGGAAATGGGGATCCTGTTCCTCTGAGTTACTCCCAGTACTTTGAAATAGAGAAGGAACCTCAGGCAGATACTTTTCAGTAGGAAAAATTAATTTTATTTTGTTTTAACATATCTGTTCCGCCTTGAAACCCTTGTGCCAGCTTCTCTGCTGATGTAAATCAGACAAGTCAAAGGAGGCACACTGATTTCCACCAGCTAAAAATCCAAACTTCATTCTTTAGGTGCCTCCCACGAACCCTTTTGCTTCCTCTGAGCACACAAGTGGCCAAGTCCTTTATAAACACAGCTTTGATCTTTACTTCCTGCCATATTATATGTATAATATAAACACGGCAAAAGTTCATTTATTTTATGACTACAAAATATGCTGCCTCTGATTTGCCCTCCCTCCCCTTTATTAATGGCAATTTCCTATTCAAATCTGAGAATCGTCCGATGCTGTCAAGAAGGGAACAGAAACTTCTAATCTTGGATTTTGCAGCTCAGGAGACAGGTCTGAAACTTGCAGAAATCAGGAAATTTCACTGTAAATCCACAAGCTGAAACATGCTGCAACCAACTCTGCTAAAAAAGAAGGTTGGAAGTGGTAAAGTAGAATGGGTTTTATTTATTTCATAAGACAAAATTAGGTGAAAGAATTCAGGACCAACAGAAAATTATATTGATACACACTTTAAATGAAAGTAAAACTCCCATGAAAAACAAAATAACTTTGAATTGAAGAGCAATGTATTGTTTCAACTCCAGAGTAAATTGGAATTTATTAAAATTCAGAGACATTTCAAATTGAGCCTTCGAATCGCATCGAAGTGAAATGAACAAGTGATCTCTTTTCTTCTGAAAATATCCAAATGTTTTGACTTCTTTTTTTCTCTCTTTGACATGAATTTGCAGGAAGTCATCACTGAGTCACACTGTTCACTGATGTCTGATTAAAATTTTTAGTAAAATTAAATTTTTCAAGTGACAAAAGACTCTCAGCTCCACTCTAAAGTCCTTCAGCACTCAGAAACTTCCGTGCTGGGTGTCTCTGAGTCTGCACACATCCTTGCCACTCTGCAGAGCAGCTCCCACATTTGTTCCACAGGGGTAATATTCCTCACATTGGTGCTGAAAAGCTGAAATCACCCAAAATGTCAAATAATGTGTGTGCCAAATGCTGTCAGCCATTTCTCCATGCTCAAATAATCTACAATGATTTTTCTTTAAATCAGCTCAAACTCCCCGATACCCACAGTCTATTTATCAGCTGAGTGATTTAACTCCCTCATGGATGTGTGCTCACAGTCCCTGAGCACGGGGTGTTATCACCAGCAGTTTAAATACAATTAACAACTTCTGTGGCTAATGAGGATCTTTAGCAGCAGGTTGTTCAAGCCGGATGAAATCCTAGTTTGTGGTTGGTGTTTGGGTCCTGTCTTTGCTGAGTGTGGAGAGCAGTGGAGCTCTCCTGGGCTGCTGGGAGGTGCTTCTGGGGTTTGTGGCAGGGTTCCTGCTCCCTGAGCAAACACCTGCCAAGAGAATTTAGCTGGAGACTTCTCAGAGGTGTGGGACCAGGAGTTTCAGGCTGGTTTGTAGCATAGAGTTCATCTCCCTTTGGTTGTGTCAAGCCATGGAGGTGCTCCAAGGGCTGGGGCTCTGCTCTGGAGCCAGGATGGGAGAGCTGGGAGTGCTCACATGGAGAGGAGAAGGCTCCAGGGAGAGCTCAGTGCCTGAAGGAGGCTCATAAAAGGAGGCAGAACAACTTCTTACGTGGGCAGAAAGTGATAGGGCAAGGGGCAGTGGTTTGAAACTGACAGAGGGCAGGGTTGGATGGGATGTTGGGAAGAAATTCCTCCCTGTGAGGGTGCTGAGGCCCTGGCACAGGGTGCCCAGAGAAGCTGTGGCTGCCCCTGGATCTCTGGAATTGTCAGAAGCCAGGTTGGAGCAACCTGGGATAGTGGGATTTGGGTGGTGTTGCTGGTCCCTTCCAACTCAAACCTTTTGGTGGTGATTCTATGACTACAAAAACATCCAGGCACAACTAATGAGCTGATGGTGTCTGCACTGCAGGTATTTGCAGAAAAGTGGGATATATCCTAGTCTGGATTTTTTACTCAATGATCTCTGAGGGCTTCTTCAACTTGAACAATTCTGTGGCTCTATAGAGGCTTCACTGGCTCTTCTGCTGGTAGAAAATCCTGTTAAATGTAGGTGCTGTGTTTGTCCTTGAGGTAGGACACCTGTGCCAGGTGGTCAGGGAAGCAGAACCCCCTAGAGGTAGATAGTACCTGCTTTCTGATCCAGGAGGATGTAAGGAAGAGTGGGAGGAGGGATGGAGGCCTGATTCCCATCAGTCATCAGCTGGGGAGCACCTGAATCTCAATGTGAGTTCTCAGACAGGACCATCCCAGGAGTGGAGGTCAAGACCTTCTCAGAAGGATCTAGGATGAAACAGCCATCCCTTGGGATCAAGGATGGCCTAGATGGTGCCCAGGATGGTGATTTATGTACCTCAATGCCTGTGGTTTTTAAGCATGGTCCAGTCTGGGCTCCCATAGCGGGCTCCCATGTTTGTTAATCTTTAGATTTGGTCAGAAATCAAGACTGGTGTGAGAAAGGACGACACATAGTGAGAAATGAGGAAATACCATTGTTAGTGCCACACAAGGGTGAAGGCCAGAACCCAAGGCTCCCTTCTCCCTGTCCATCCACAAGCAGGATGGACAAGGAATGCCTGAAGAGATCCCTGAGCATGGATAAAACCCCCCAGACTGACAGCCCAACCTTTGCCTTGGGTGGGCGACTTGCTGGGATTGCAGTGGAAGCTGCTGCTCATTCCCAGGTATGATTCTGAACAGTGAACTGCCTTTTCCACCTGCACCCTGAAGGAAAGGCAGCTGCTCCACCAGCCAGGCTCTGAAAGGTCTCCTTCAAGCCAAAATATAAATATCTTTTGAGTTGCTGTTTGACATAGGGCAGGAGCCCTTTCAAAAACAATTTGCTGAGCTGTAGCAGTGCTCAGCTTCAGGAAGTGCCAATTTTAAAATAAATGATGGGGAAAACACTGTGAAAGCACGTTTCATGTGAGACCATGTTCTGGTAGAAACTGAGGATCTAATTCTACTCTGATAAGCGAGTAGAACAATTTGGCATTGTTTTTTAATAAGGGTTTATGTTATCATTCTGTGCCTGTGATGAACTCACTGCCTGATGAACTCTTTTGTGATAGAATCACAGAATGGTTTGGGTTGGGAGGAACCTGAAAGTTCATCTCATTCCACCCCCTGCCATGGTCAGGGACACCTTCCACCAAAGCAGGTGGCTCCAAGCCCCATCCCCTCTCCTGGTCACACTGCTCTGGATGAAGCCCATCATCAGCCCCAGTCGCATTTCAAAAAGTGCTAAAAGTGCTCTAATATTCCAGGTTCCTGTAAAAATGGACACATGAGTGAAGGATTGAAAACTCTTTTACTCTCCCTCATAGAAGGAAGGTTCAGAGTGAGCTCAGCACCTGGTTAGACATCAGAAAATACTAAAAATCTACCACAAGACACAATCCCAGGAAAAACCCAAACTTCTGTAGTGTGCTTGTGCACAGGAGGACCTGATTTAAAAAAAAAAAGGTGATTTGAAAGCAGAAGGATAAAAGTACATTTTATTATTATTTAATTTTATTACTTTGATTGTCAGGACAGTTCCTTGTGTCTCCTGAAATTTTCTGAGTTATGGTATTAGTGGCAGAAGTGATGTAGAGAAAGGAATGCAAATTTTTCTGGAATAATTATCCATGGCCCAGAGCATCAGATCAAAGTAGAACAAGAGCAGTTGGGTGAACCATGCCATCTGTCACATGCCCCTGTTGGTCCTGGTTCACAGGAACCAAATATTGATTAAAAACACCAGCAAAGACTCTGCTGGTGCCAAAAGCTGCTGGGACCGAGCTCTGGCTGGATTTATTGAACATCATCCAGGAAAGAGGCACCACAGGATGTTCCCATCAAATGGGCTCATGCCAAATTACCATAAATTCATTAAATTATAGGGGATGGATGGATGGACGATGGATGGAGGGATGGATGGAGGGATGGATGGATGGATGGATGGATGGATGGATGGATGGATGGATGGATGGATGATGGATGATGGATGGATGGATGGATGGATGGATGGATGGATGGATGGATGGATGGATAGATGGATGGATGGATGATGGATGATGGATGGATGGATGGATGATGGATGGATGATGGATGGATGGATGGATGGATGGATGATGGATGGATGGATGGATGATGGATGGATGGATGGATGATGGATGGATGGATGGATGGATGGATGGATGGATGGATGATGGATGGATGGATGGATGGATGGATGGATGGATGGATGGATGGATGGATGGATGGATGGATGGATGGATGGATGGATGGATGGATGGATGGATGGATGATGATGGATGGATGGATGGATGGATGGATGGATGGATGATGGATGGATGATGGATGGATGGATGGATGGATGGATGGATGGATGGATGGATGGATGGATGGATGGATGGATGGATGGATGGATGGATGGATGGATGGATGGATGGATGGATGGATGGATGGATGGATCTTCCAACCCATCTCCCTTTCTCAAGAAAAGAACACTTGGCCCCAAACCATTCCTGAACCATTTCAAGACTATTCTTAAAGCATTGAAATTAGGGGAAATCCATTGTTTTCCCTGACAAATTTTGCTTTTGCTTCAGCACCCCTCAAATGTGATTTCTTCTTCTCTTTTTCCCATGCAATAGCATCAGGGCTGTGCAGCAGCCTGCCAGAGTGTCATTCCCGGGGCATGACAGCAGGGATGTGCAGTGGGAAAGGCTCAGGGACCTGTGGGGATGTGCAGCCCTGCGTGGTAACAGTGGATTCACCTGCAGGAATTGTGTCTGTCTGGAGAAACTCTGTGGAAAAACAACCTGGGAGCTGGGTTTCCCTCCTGGGAAAACACATTTCCATCCTGCAGGAGGGGCACAGGAGACAATTCCAAGTAGGCACATGGATAACAAGCCTATGAGTAAATCATGCAGCCAAAGCATTAGACAGTGTTGGTTCCTTCCACGTGCCCGAGTGCAGAAGACACCAGGGTGCCGAAAAACAGGGAAACACTCCATGTTTGGTTGGAAATACTCAGTCAAAACCAATTATTTGGAGCCCAAGTGTTTCCTACCTGTGTGGGAAGCCAGGGGTGGACAGAGGGGCTCAGTGCAGTTTTTGCTGTTATAACAGATGCCTTATTCTGGACCTCAGTTAATGATTTGGACACCCAAATTTGAGCATCTGGTCTGCTTCTGCCTGGCCAAAGCAATGCAGTGATTGGGAGTAGGACCCAGATATTCCATGACTTGTGTAAGGGATTATTCTGCTTCCAGTCCACCCCCTCCACCACCAAATAAAACTATTTAAAGCCAAATGTCCATTTTTATGCGGCAGAGTCCTGACGCATCTCGAGGCAGTTGCTATAAGGAGTGTACCACAAACAGGGAAAAAATAGACCCTGAAAAAATTGAAACTGCTGGGATTCAGTGAGCAAAATGTTACAAAATCTCCCAACAGGAGTTTTGGAACCAATACCAGAATAAACCACATAACAGTAAATTCATCTATATTAAGCTGGGTTTGATGGCTTTATTATATTTGGCAAAACAAATGTATTTCCTTGGGAAAGCAACCTGAATTATCTTCTGATGGATCAATAGGAGTTTTATCTGCTGTGATTACTGTGCTGTGTTCTAGGTAGGGCTGATAGCACCTTTTAATATTATGGGACCCTTCTGGGATAAATTCCCAGTTTCTGGTGTCAAACATTATCTATCAGGTGAAATTTTCCATTCTGTGTCTGTGTAACAAGCTGAGTTTGTTCTACCCAATATGAGACAACATGAGATGGACAAACCTGTGAAAGATGACAGGCAAAACACAGATTTTGATTCTTGGGGTCTCTATCCTTGCAGGTACCAAGCAGGAGATTTATTTCCATCATTCCTTATGGGATAACTTGGTGTATTGATTCTGTGATTGTAGTGAACCAGATTTGTTCACTGATCGGTATTTTTTAATTGATGTTTAGGAAGAATTCCTTCATGGGAAGGGTTGTCAAACACCAGCAAAGGCTGCCTGGGCAGTGGTGGAATGCCCACCCCTGGAGGGACTTAAAATCCATGTGGATGTGGCACTTGGGATGGTTGGATTTTGTGATCTTCGGGGGCTTTTCCAACCTGAATGTCTCTGTGATTCCCTGATTCTACTTCTGCCTGCCCTGCCTTCTCTGGTTTGGTGCTCTGTGAAGCTGTCACATGGACACAGAAGGCTGCACTTCTCCCTGCACCATTAATTTATGGGTGAGGTCAGCCCAGGGATGGATTAACTGGAGTGGCTGGAACAGGAGATGGGTTTTAGCTGCTCCTAATGAATAGCCTTTCTCCAGGAGGGCTCGTGGCTGATGCCTTTGGAGCCAAGCCCAAGAACCACCAGATCTGGTGGCAGAAAACCAACGGCCAGCCTGATCAAGAGAGGGCATTTCCTCCTCCTGGGCAGCTTCCAACCCGAGGCAATTCACTGCTCCGTCATTAAGGCCCCTGAAATGCATCTCTTGTTCTTACCCCTCCAGTAGCTGGGGAAAAAAGGGAAAAAAAAAAAAAAGAAAAAGGAAAAAAAAGAAAAGAAGAAGAAAAAAAAAAAAGGGAAAAAAGGAAGGAAAGGAAGGGAAGGGAAGGAAGGAAGGGAAGGAAGGGAAGGGGGAAGGGAAGGAAGGAAGGGAAGGAAGGAAGGGAAGGAAGGGAAGGGAAGGGAAGGGAAGGGAAGGGAAGGAAGGGAAGGGAAGGGAAGGGAAGGGAAGGAAGGGAAGGAAGGAAGGAAGGGAAGGGAAGGGAAGGGAAGGGAAGGGAAGGGAAGGGAAGGGAAGGGAAGGAAAGGAAAGGAAAGGAAAGGAAAGGAAAGGAAAGGAAAGGAAAGGAAAGGAAAGGAAAGGAAAGGAAAGGAAAGGAAAGGAAAGGAAAGGAAAGGAAAGGAAAGGAAAGGAAAGGAAAGGAAAGGAAAGGAAAGGAAAGGAAAGGAAAGGAAAGGAAAGGAAAGGAAAGGAAAGGAAAGGAAAAAAAGTTAAAAATAAACATTTACAAGGGAGAAATTTGCTGGGAGAAATCCCTGCACTGGACAAGTCCAAGCTGCCTTTCCTGTTGTTTAACTGAGCACATTGATGACATTCAGTTAAGGAAGATCAACAGGACTGGCCTCAGACAGCTCTTTCCAACACAAATCTGCCCCAGAAGTGTGCCTGGAGCTGTAGGAACATGGGATTGTTGGTGCCACTTGGTTTCAGGACCTGGAATCAAACTTGCTGCTCTTGTGTCCACCAGTTTGTTTATCTGTCATGGTTTATGGGATCTGTATTTCCCCCAGTGAGTCAGAGGCTGGAGCAAATCACAGGGGCTTCCCTGTCTGATAAACTGAATTAAAGAGCTCCTGGCTGTATTCCTCTGCAAGGCTCTTGCAATGCAGGACTGCAAGTGCTGAGAGACCCCAAGTAAAAAAAGCTGCAAATCTTCCAAAAAATGTCCGTGATGGGGAAAAAAATGAGCCATAAGGCAGCCCTGCAAGAGATCTCCAATTAAAGAATCAACTATGCAAACACTGAGCAGGGAACAGCCCTCACTGCACAAGAATCTGGCTCTAGACTTTGCTGGAAGGGCTTTGCCAGAGCTCCAGTCAGGGGCAAGGCCTTGGTGGAAGCCTTGAGGTGGGGAAAAGATAAAAAAGAAACTTGTTTGGAATTGGGGACAATCATATCCTAAGCCTAAAACTGATGGTTCGTAGCATAGAGACAGTGAGCAATGGGGGGATCTTTGTGGCAGTGAGGCAAGAGGGGCAGCAGGACAGGAAAGGGACAGGAGTGTCCCCTGCAGCAGGATGGTTTGGAGCCAGGCATTGCTGAGGGCAGGATGGCACCAGCACAGCGGGCTTGTGTCACATCTCATCCCTGGCTGTTTTCCAGCTCAGGTTCCCTCAGAGCAGCTCCACAAATCTCTGAGAAACAGCTCATGAGTAATGACAGGGATCATGGAGGGCCCCGACCCCAAAATCCAGGCGCTCAGTTTTGAGCAGAAGAAGCTGGAAATGGTGATGTTTCCTGCCCCCTCACCTGAGGGCCCAGCAGGAGAGCTGACACCTGTGCTCCCTCCCCAGCTGTGTTCTCAGAAAGGCAATTTGGAAGGGCATGGGGCACACAGAAAACACAGCAGTGGTGGCACCATCAGCTGCCCCTCGTCCTGGTCTGAGAGCAGAGGACTTGGGTTCAGAGCAGCTTCCAGCTTCTGATCCTCAGCCTTTGGAGCCAAGTTCTCTCAGAGACTCTTTCCAAACTGCACCAGAAAAGGTTTTCAGCCATGGGCTCTTTCTGTTCCCAGGGTTCCTTCCATAGGAATTATCTGGAAAGCTGTGAGGATGCAGTGTGGAGTCCAGCCACGGACTTGTGGGCATTAGGGGAAACAAAGCAGAGTGACTTTACATCACAGGATTTGTTTCCTGTGTGTTCTTCACTCAGAGATCATCATACAATCAGAGGTTGGTTTGGGTTGGATCCCAAATACCATCCAGTTCCTTCCTGCCATGGACAGGGATGCCTTCCACTGTCCCAGGTTGCTCCAAGCCCTGTCCAACCTGGCCTTGGACACTGCCAGGGATCCAGGGGCAGCCACAGCTGCTCTGGGCATCCTGTGCCAGGGACTCAGCACCTTCTCACCAATGAGAATGAAGGAGCAAAGTGCAGGATTTTCCAATTATTGCATCTCTCCCTCTCTTCTGCCTTGCAAAAACCAGATTATTTGGGATTAAATCATGCTGGGATTCACTTCCAGTGACTCCACACAGTTGCAGCCCTCCTGGGCTCTTCGCAGACTGGTGTATCTGAGATCCCTCATGATGCACCAGCCCATCAGTCAGGAGCTTCAGCCTCTTCTGTGCCAGGGGCTGTTCCAACAGTGATGTTATTTCTAGACTGGAACAGCTCAAACCAATGGATCCAGATGGATGTGGGAGGCAGGAGAGCACCCTGTAGTGTCTGCCTGCAGGCAGATTGCAGTTTTGCCAGCATTTAGGCAAACGGAGTGGTGCAGATACAGGCAGGGAGCATCTGCTCTCCTGGGAAAGCCACCCAGGAGAGGGGAACAATTCCCGTTGCATCTGATCCCCTCCCTTGCCACCACCTCCCTGATTCCCCTTCCCTGAACACCTTAATCAGTGCTCCCTTCTCATCCATGGTAGGCAAGGAATGTAATCATTCCTGGTGTGCAGCCAGACACAGAAACTGGGGCCAGACTCACAGGTGAAGATTTCTGTGGAGAGTTGATGTCTCATCTCCCATTTTTGTCCATGCCTACAGAGCCTTGATTGCTCACCAGGCTTGGATGGCAATTTACTTCCCTGAAATATGCCCAGTGCCATCCCTGAGGTAGATGAGGAAACCACTTGAGGTTTTGGCTCAAAGCAGGATGGAGAGGAGCTCCATGCTCTTCTAGAAGGACATCCAGGGTCCAGGAGGGACATCCCAGGGCATTCATCTCGAGTGGACTCTCCCTGATTCCCCTTCCTGAGCACCTCCTTAATCAGTGCTCCCTTCTCATCCATGGCTCTGGTAGACAAGGAATGTAATCATTCCTGGTGTTCAGGCAGACACAGAAATTGGGGCCAGACTCACAGGTGAAGATTTCTGTGGAGAGTTGTCTATCAGCAGGTGGATGTCTCATCTGCCATTATTGTCCATGCCTTCAGATTGCTCACCAGGCTTGGATTGCAATTTACTTCCCTGAAATATGCCCAGTGCCATCCCTAAGGTGGATGAGGAAACCACTTGAGGTTTTGTCTGCAAAGCAGGATGGAGAGCAGCTCCATGCTCTTCTAGATGGACATCCAGGGTCCAGGAGGGACATCCCAGGGCATTTATCTCCAGTGTACAAAACACATGGGCAACCTCAGTTTCTGCTCTCAGATGATTGGATTGCACCCTGGATTGCTTTCCCAAAAAATCAAAAAGAAAACCAGACACCCTCATGGGAAATACATCCAGTAACATCCCCACAGTAACATTTCATTCTCTATCCCAAAAATTGGAGTTTAGGATCAGCCCTGCAGCTTGGTGCCTTGGCATGTCAGCACCTTTGCCTCAGATGCACCTTTCCACAGGCAGATTCTGGAGCTGTGTCCTGAAAATTAAAATAAAGGGGTCACTGCTGCCTGCCCAGCTGGCCTGAGAGGAGCCAGCCTGGCTTCCTGCACATTGCTGCCAAGCACTGAAGGGCACACCTTTGCTTCAGTGCAGCAATTGTAGGAAATATGCATAGAAGTCTCTGAAGGAAGGGCTTAATTTTTGCTGACTGGCAGAGATAGAAGGAAAAGTCATTCATGTCATTTTACTGGTTTGACCTGACTGTTTCTTCTGTTGTCTCTGTGAAAAACACCAATCCCTCGTTTTTAAAATTTTAAAAGTTTAATAGTAAAAAATGGTTGTAAAAATAGTAATATAATTAGAGTAATAAAAATCTGGACAATTAGGATTAGAACAATACAAGACAATAAAAACAAAGAGTTACAGACAGTTCAGGTGCCTCTTTCTGGGCAAAATAAGCCCCAAAAAGGACCCACATTAACAGAGGATTAACCCTCAAAAGCAACAGCCTGTTGCATATTCATACACCTCATCCATGATGCATAAATTCCATTCAAACACAGGATTCTGTCTGGTCAGTGTCAACTTCTTCCTCTGAATCCTGACACTTTCTTCATGGCTTCTTCAGGAAGAAGTTCATTTCTCCTGATAATGGAGCAATAAATTCTTTTTCTCTGAAAGATTCAGGTGTCCTGTGGCTGCTATCTCAGTGTACCTCATTCCTTTCTTTAAAAAATATCTTACATAGCATAGTTTCTATTATAACATTATGTTATAACCTAAAACTATATTTAACACATTACTTAAGAAAATTAATACAGCACAACTTTCTAACATAACACATATAATATTCATTATAAACACATTAATATTCATTCATTTTCATATTTGCAAAAAGCCTATCATAAAATACTCATTTTTCATGGTCTCCATCACTTGGCCTGTGCTCCAGGAAAGCAGGACCCCACTGACTTTCTCAGCAGATGGAAAACATGGATTTCTCTGCCAGTTTGGCCTCTCCACTTAGGACAGGTAGTGACAGGAGGGTGTTGGACAGGGTGGTGGTGCACACAAAGTTCATCCTGTCACAGCTGTAGGTCTTTGCCCACCTGAGATGTGAGAACCCCAAACACACAAAGCCAGGTTGGATGGGGCTCAGAAAACCTGGGAGGTTTCCCTGTCCATGGCAAGGGGTTGGAGATGGATGATATTAAAGTCCCTCCAACCCAAGCCACTCTGCAATTCCATGATTTTATGACACATGTGATGCTCAGACTCTTCCTGGGGTTCATTAACGACCCCAGTGGCTGCTGCTGTCCTGCAGGAAGGATCCATGAACTTCCCCCAGAGGTCAGGGAATGGGAACGTGGGTGGTTTCATTTTCCTGCAGCAAGGACAGGGCAAGGGAAAGTATTCACACTCAAAACAGAACTTTCCCAGTGTCTGGGGCTGCTCCAGTCAGAGGCAGGGAGGGAAGGGGGCTGGGTGGAGAGTGTTTACATTAAATGGGGCCATCAGCCTGTCAGGATGAATTCCACACGTTCAGCTGGGAAAGGTCTGTTCCTTCCCTGTGTACTCTCTCTGCACACCCCTCAGCATGCACTCAGAGGAACCACAGGTGATTAAATTAGCAGCCTAATGTATGGAACAAAAATAATTTGCTCCAAAACTGAGCGATTACTGCTCCAAGCAGAGCTGGGTGACTCACAGCAGAACTCAGATCAGCCATTGGAGAGCAGCACTGCAGGAATATGATCTGTCTGCCGCCCCACCAATGCATTGGCAAACCCTCAGGTGCCTTCTGCCTTTGTAGCTCTTCATCTTTTCTTTTTAGTGATTCTCCTCCTGTCTGTACCTCTCTGTGTCTCTGGTGGCAAATACCATGGGCAGCTGTGGCGTTTGGATAAAGGATTCCTCTCTCTGCAGTTCCCCATGGATCAGCCATTCAAAACCACGTGGGTTTCATGTGTGTGCCAGTCCCTGAACCTCTGCTGCTGTGCCTTGGGAGAGGCCATTCTGGATCTTAGTGCATCTAGTTTCTTGAAATTTTCTTCTTTGCAGTGGGAACATATCCGTGTCTCCTTGCAAATTCCTTAGTTCTGTGTCCGTGTCATCGCCTTTAAGTAATTGGATTCTTTCCTTGCATTTCACCCTTCTAGCAAACAACTTCTTAGAGGTTTTCTCCCCCTGTAGCCCCTTTTTTGTTGAATCCATCCCACCTGATGATTTTCTCCATATTCCCCCACGATCCATCTGGATTTACTCCCCTTTAGGTCACTGATGGTTTGGGTGCTTTGGGAGACCAGCCTTGTACTTGACACTCAAACTCTTGAAGATACAGCAGAAAAAATGGGTGTCTGGGGAAGCAGTTCTGTGTGGTGATAACCCTGATGTCCCTGATGTTAGCAGTGATCCTGGCAGATCCCACTTCCCACCTGGAGGAGAGATGGAGAAGAGAAGCACCTGGGTTATGTGGTGGATGTCCCCTGTGGCTGCCTCTGTCCAGGCTTTGCAGTTTGGTGCTCTGCCTGTGAAGCTGGCACTGGGTTTGGTCAGTTCTGGGTCATGCCACAGAGATCTCCAAGGGAAAGTGTCCAAATAATAAATGGTTGCTCCCTGCCATGCCCAAGCTCATGCTGAGGGTTAATTTCATAAGCCCATCTTTTTCACTACTGATTTTCCATAGGATCCTTCTTCCAAACTCAGCTGGAAACACCTCCCCAGGTCACTGGAGGAGTCACACCTCAAAGCCCTCAGGTCTCCATCTGGCAGTGCTGAAATGGGGATGAAGAAATGCTGCTGCCCTGCCAGATGTGAGGATGTGAGTTATCCTCCCTCTCCAGCACTGCCTGATGGTCACCGTGGGGACTGGGTCAACCACCTCAGCAACATGGTCTGGGAAAGTCCATTTTCCTGTCTCCCTATTTATTTCTTGACACTTCAAAACACCTTCCTCTCACTCTTCTCCAGCCCAGGAGTGACTGCATTTCAGGTTCACAGGGGACTAAGGAACCTTTATTTTATTCCAAACTGCCTCATCAAGGAGGCAGCTCTACCACACACTTTGGAAAAGGTGTCAGAGTCCACAAGAAATCACTTTGCTTGTGAAGGAGACACAGGGACTGAGCCAGCTCTAGGTGAGGACATCCTCTTCAGGGTCTGTCAGGCACCCAGGCAATGCTGTGGGCACTTTTAAAGGCTCTGCAAAGCAAGACACTGAATTTAGGTGTGTGCATTGAGGTCATCACTGTTGTGCCTGTAGAGATCTTTGTACCCAGAGATTTTTTTCTTCCTTCTCAAGGTTAAATCCTTCCTCTTTCAGTGGTTGTTGGTCTCCACCCCACTCTGAATGTCTTTTTTGTCCCTGTTCTGCTGATGCTAGGCTGGTCACTCAGCATTTTCAGGTTTTTCCCTTGTTTTCGTCCTCTCCTTGGTTATCCTTATTGCTTTTTGCTCCATTTCATTCCCTGCAGGAAACAGAAAACACTGTGGAAGGTTTTGACAGGTAAACTGGAGTTTGGGCCCTGCAGGTTTCAGCAGAAACCACCAAGTCTGACAGCAATGCTAAGCCATCCATTCCCCCAAATACTGGCATGGAGTAAAACCAACCCCACTAGACAGATGTTTCCATTAAATTTGGGAATGTCCACAAAACCATTCAAAAAAAGCCTACAAATGAAAAGCAAATTGAGCTGTTTATTGCCATTTACAAACAGGAAAAAAAAAACCCAGCAAAACAACCCAAACAAACAGCAAAACAACAAAGAATGCAAGAATGTGATCATTTGGGAACAATTCGTTATTTGTTATTTGTTATTCCTACTAATAAAATCTATTTAGACTGCAGTTGTGTCCAGGAACATGAGGGTAGGAGCTGGATTTGCTATTGTAAAATGATGTTTCCTCACTCCAAAGAGTTCACTGCTCTGTTTTTGTGAGTTTAACTGTGCAAATCATTGACCTCTGGGTACCATTAGTTTGTGGGGCTACCACGAGTGCTCCACAGCAGATTCACAGAAGAATATCAAGCATTAAAATGTCCATGTTTTCAATGAAAAGTTGGATAATGAGGATGTGGAAGCACCCAGGGGAGATACAGAAGGCTCATAATGGTCCTTTATCCACAGATTTGGAATCTAGTGAGGGGAGAGTTGGGCCAACAGAAAATTAAATTCTCTTTTTCAAAATTATCCATAATTTTCAATTTCCTCTTGAGTTTTGATTAGGTTTGGTTTGGTTTGTAAACTTAAATATAAGCAAATTTTAGTATAAAGTATACTTCGACATGTGTGTTCCTCCCTACCCCAAAAGAAAAGTTTTGCTTAGAAAAGTTTCAATATTGAAACTTTGCCTTTGTTTTCCAAATTCTTTCTCTCTCTCTCATCTGCTTTGGCAAAAATAATTTGATGATTTTTCTCCACGTGAAAATTTGTTTTTGCCTCCTCCAATATGTGAATGAAAGAGGCCACCAGTAAATTTATGGCACCGAGTCAGGGCCAGGCACAGGGACAAATCCCTCCCAGCGTCACCTCCAAATCCCTCTCTGCTGCTCTGGGCATGGATGGCATCACCCAAACCTCCTCGATTTGGCCAAGCTGGGCCAGCAGTGCCCCAGCAGAGCAGGAAAAAGGGCAGGTTCATGACCTGGGAGATTCCCAGGCTGCAGGGCCAGCCCATGACTTGGGCTGTCTCCTCTCTGTCAGTGGGAACATCCAGGGATTTCTCAGTGCCAGGACATCAAAGGGGAGATTATAACCAGCTGTCTCACAGGCCTAATGGATAGCAGGCCTCTTGATTCCACCAGGAGGGAACCAAGGGAGGTCTGAAAGAACAACAAAGGATTGTGGATGTTCCAGGGTGGGAGGAGGGCAGAGACCACCTCCACCCCAGGGTCTCCTCCAGGGAGAATCTCCCAGCTCTTCCATCCCCGAGGGCAGAGTCCTTCAGTGGAGTCTGGATTGATTTGTCACCCAGGGGAATATTTTATGTCACCCAACTCCATCTTGTTTTCATAGCCCAGTGCAAGGGCAGGGCAGGGTGTCAGAGCAGGCTGGGGATGAAGGGAGAGCAGCCCTTGGGGTGATGGGGAGGAACAGCTGGACATGACCCAGCAATGTGTGTCCACAGCCTGGGATTCCTGGGCATCCTGGGCTGATCCCCCAGCGTGGGCACCAGGGCAGGGGGATTCTGCAGGTGAGACCCTCCTGCAGACCTGCTCCAGCCCTGGGGCCAACATCAGAAGGATGTGGAGCTGCTGGAGCAAATCCAGAGGAGGCCACAGAGCTGCTCCAAGGGCTGGAGCCAGGCTGGGAGAGCTGGGGGTGCTCACCTGGAGAAGAGAAAACTCCAGGGAAAGCTCAGAGCCCCTTCCAGTTGATGTATGGTCTCCTTGAGCCAGCTCTCACAAGCTCTTGGAGATCTATTTCGCACCCAAGATAGCTCAGCCACCTCAGATAGCATAAAATCAGCAGGATGGCTTCTGTGGTAGTATTGGAAACAAAAAAGTTTTAATAAAAGGCAAAATAACAAAACTCTTTACAGAGAAAAACCGATCCAGGTGCAAGAGGTTCATGCTCCTGCTAAAACATCTCACAAAAGCCATCAGTTCTTTTGGTCTCTTCTTTTCCTAGTAAATTGCTCAGGTGGGACTTTCTGGCTCCTGTCCAACTGGCTATCCTTAAGATTGAGGTGAAATCCCCCAAGTCCTTTGAGGTGTCTTTTTTCCTAATTGAGGAGAGAAACTTCTGGGCTTTTTTCCTTTTTAAGGAGACAGAGGATAGTTTTGTCACTCTGTTAACAGGGGGCACATTCCTACATCCAGTGCCTACAGGGGGCTTTTAAGAAATACGGAGAGAGGCTCTTTACCAGGGCCTGTAATGACAGGACAAGGGGCAACAGTTTTAAGCTAAAAGAGAGTAGGCTGAGATTGGATTTAAGGGCAAATCTTTTTACAGTGAGGGTGGTGAGGCCCTGGCACAGGCGGCCCAGAGAAGCTGTGACTTCCCCATCCCTGGGAGTGCCCATTTTTCAAGGCATGATTTGACAATTTCCAATAACTGGAAGAACTTTCTTCCAACAGAAGGTGAAATTGTCTGAGTGGAAGAATTTTGTCCTCCATTCTCATCAGAGACCAAAAGAATAAGAGACTCAATTTGCCATTGCTTGCAGCATTTCTGTTCTTCCAAATCAGTGGCCGACTTGGTGCCCCATCCATCCTGGGGAGGGAAGTGTTGGCTTTTCCAGCAGCCAGGAGTGCAGGGCTGAAATGTCTGGTGGCATCCACGCTGCTGCAAAGCACAAACCTGCCTCCATTTGCATTTTCAAACCCTGGAAATGGCTATTCCAGCTCCAAAATTGGCGGTTTAGCTGCCTGCAGGTGATTGATTGCATCTCTTGCTTTAAATTGCTGGGAAGTGATGCGTTACATGTGTGAAGAATAGAGCTAGAAAAAAGAAAAGAAGACCATTAAAGAGAGGTTAAAGTGGGAATTAAGCAGAGGTTAAAGTGGGAATGGAGAACAGATCCATCTGTGCAACCTCTCCCTCTTTCCTTCATTGATGAGTTATTCCAGAAGGTCCAGAGCTCCCCAGTGTCAATCCAGAGTCAGCAATAAACCCAAACCGGTCACATTGGATCTTCCTGCTGCAATATCTGGGGCATGGACTCATCCTCCTGCACATCTGCAAAGCACTTGCCACTCTCCTGGGTGCAGTGGCCCAAAGTGAGTGAAACATTCCTGCAGAATTTAACGAGATTCCCAAGTAGCTGCTCTGGGTGCTGGCCAGAGAAGGAGGATTCTGTTGGGAAATGCCAGTTGGAAAACCAACCATTAAGGAGAGGTTAAAGAGGGAATTAAGCAGAGGTTAAAGTTGGAATGGAGAACAGATCCATCTGTGCAACCTCTCCCTCTTTCCTTCATTGATGAGTTATTCCAGAAGGTCCAAAGCTCCCCAGTGTCAATCCAGAGTCAGCAATAAATGCAAACCGGTCACATTGGATCTTCCTGCTGCAATATCTGGGGCATGGACTCATCCTCCTGCACATCTGCAAAGCACTTGCCACTCTCCTGGGTGCAGTGGCCCAAAGTGAGTGAAACATTCCTGCAGAATTTAACGAGATTCCCAAGTAGCTGCTCTGGGTGCTGGCCAGAGAAGGAGGATTCCGTTGGGAAATGCCAGTTGGAAAACCAAGTGGAAACATCCCAGGTTTAACAGCCTCCACTTCAATCACTCCTTGTAGCTCCAGGGCAGCCCTTCCATGCCAAGTTTCCATGGCTTTCTTACCATGCAGCCATCAGAGTGAAACCTTGGCAGCTCCGGGCTAACTCGGGATTGACTCCTGGATCCAACGCCAGTAACCTGGAAGCCCCTGGAGCATCCTGGCTCCAGAAAGGGTTTTCTCATGCTTCAAGGCTTTCCTGCTGCAAATGTGTTGATTTGGAGGAGTTCAGGACACTCCAGATAGCCAGATTCATGAATTCCAAGGATTGCAGGATTTCCATTTACTGAACTCCTGTGTGGTTCAGTCCAAGGAAAGCCCAGGGAATGTACTTCGCTGAGGACTTTGCATTTTTTCACAGAATTCACAGAATGACCAGGTTGGAAGAGACCTCCAAGATCATCCAGTCCAACCCAGCCCCAACCCCTCAACCAAACCCTGGCACCCAGTGCCACATCCAGGCTTTGTTAAACACACCCAGGGATGGGGACTCCACCACCTCCCTGGGCAGCCATTCCAGAACTTTATCACCCTTTCTGGAAAAAACTTTTTCCTGATATCCAACCTGTATTTCCCTTGATGCAGCTTGAGACTGTGATTTTCTGCACTGTTATTTTCTGATTTTCTGCCCTCTGTGGCAGTGGAAGCTTGGGAAAGAGGAGGGAGCAGGCTGTCCCACAGTGCAGATCCATCTCATGGTTGTTGACTGTTGCCATGGTTTTCTCCATGGATTTACAAGTGTTTCCATGTCCGTTGGTAGTTGTCAGGTTCCCAGGAATCCTTTCTAGACAGTGTGTACTGCAGGTTCTATGAATTCTTTTTTTTTTTTAATTTATGGTTCCTCAGAAATTTTCATTGATTTTTTTATTGAACCTGGGTTGCTTTTTTGAGTTGTTTTTGTTTTTTGGGGTTTTTTTTTTTTTGAAAGAAGACAAGTATAAACATGGAAATTGCCCCCAAACCACACATCTGGATTTTGAGGTAGCTCTGTTCCTGAGCATGGGTTGACACATTCTGCAAAAGAACCAAGTCTTAACAATTCCGTCTCATAGCATTAAAATCAAGGGGATTTGGGCCACTGGCTTTGTGGAATTGTAGATGATTGGGGATGGGAACTGTCTTAAAAGATGATCTTGTCCCTCCCTTGACCTCAGGTCAGAGGAAACAGATCTATAAAATGAGCATGTGGTGGAGCATTTCTGTTACATGGGAATTTCTGGCTGTCCTGATGTTGTGAAACTGATTGCAGTGTGCAAATCTGCTTTTGCTGCTTCGTGTAATCCAGGCAGAATCTGCATCACCACAAGGCAGTTATCACTGAGGGAAAAGCTTTTCCATCCTAGAGCAGTGCAAATATAGAGCGTGTGACATAAATTCACCCAAAATCCAATTCCTGATTAATGCCCCAGCTTTTGCTGCCTCCTCTTTCCCAACAACCCCAATCTCATAAGTGACTTTTTTTATCCCAGATTCCCATACACACAACATACACCTTCCATTCCTCCAACATCCTCACCCTTGCAGCTGTCTGAGAATGTATCTGGGATCCCTGGAGCCTGTTTGAAACTCGGAGCTGACATTCCCATTTCTTTACCAGGTCAGGAATGACATGTCAGTCTTTCATCTCTCCATGTTTTCCCCTCTGCATGGATAAGGCCACATCTGTTCAGCAGCTTGCAGCTTTGCTTTCCAGAAGAGATTTTATTTGGATCCACGATGACTCCAGGCTCAATTTCATGCCTGACAAGGAGCTCCTCCTTTTCTTCTCAGACATGGGCTTGATGGTGTTAGGCAGGGTATTGATATTTTGTAGGTACTTTTTAAGAGATATTAAAGATGTTATCAGACATGGGCAAGCACAGCTCAGCTAATCTGAGTTTTTGAGCTGGGAGGACAGCAGGAAAAAAAATCCACCTGGAAAAACTCATCCCTAGAAATTTGTCATTGGGCGGCCACATGGCTGTGTGCAGTTGGAACTAAATAAACCCCATGTTCATGGAAAATTCATCTGTGGACTGAAGGGATTTGGGCCTTCTAAGTGTAACAGGAGGACCCAAAAACTCTCAGGGCTGCAAGGGAAACATCACCTCCAGATATCCAAGGTTAAAGGCAGAGGTACCAAGCCTCAAATACTCTCTGATTTGGGGCCCATATACAGGAACAAGAGACCAGACACATTTTTCTTCATCCCCACATGCACAGAGGCACATCCAGGTTTTAAGAGCTTGGTTCAGTGGGAAAAGCAATGGGTTTTTATATAGCAGAAGAGTTGTGTGGCTGCTGGCAGTAATTCCTGCCCTGCCTTGGGTCATGCACTCTGCAATTCCGACCACAGCATCCCCCTGATGCTGTGTGGCCTGATAAATAACTGGGATTGGCATCCATTGGCATGTGCAAGTGGAAGAGCTGGGAGCAGGAACTTGTGTGCTCTGCTCTGGAGGCAGATGGCAGAAGGTCACTCTGTGTGCCTTCAGGCTTAGCCCAACATCCAGGTACACTGGGAACAAACTGCATTTATTGAGGGCATCCCCAGCAGTGGTGGCTTGGGGACAGCAGGGACACAAGGCCAGGCCAGGCTTTGCAAAGCCCCTCAGAGCTGCAGGAGGCTCCTCAGCTCAGCAGTCTGTTGTTTGTTAGTTCTTATCTATGTCACAGTCTCACAAACCCTGAGTTCTACAGCACCTCTCTCCAACAAACTAAAAATGCAGCCTTCTCTCTCTTCCTACGAGGTCTTTTAGGGACAAAGTGTTCAATTAAGAAATGATTTTTTTTTTTCAAAAATTTATTAAGAAATTATTTATTTTTTTTTTAAAGCAACCACCAACCACCCATGGCCCACAAATTTTTATTTTTAAAATTATTATTTTTCATTTTAACCCAACCACCAACTACCCATGGCCCACAATGTGGACTTTTTTATCCAATGACACAAAACCACCCAAACCCATGAAGAAGAAGGTGAAGAAGAAGGTGAAGAAGAAGGACCAGCCTCCACCCTAAAACCTCCATCTTGCTTTATATATATATTACTACATTCTAAAACTTCACACACTTCTATTCAAACTCCACACCCGCAATCCCAGTTCCATCATCCACAGCCTCAGGTCAATGCAGTGTTCTCCTGGGAGTCAGAGCTTGTCAGCACAGAAAGTCTGAACTTCTCAGCATCCAGGCCTCCAACAATCTCTGTGGTTTCTCAGGGCCTCATGTATCCCCTTTCCAGCCATTCAGGATGAGTGTGGCGCTGCAGCTCCAGCTGGAGAGCTGGCACTGAGGAATGAGTGTGTTTGTTGGCCTGCAGTGCTTGTGAAGATATTCCCTGAAAAAGAGCCATCCCTTTCTCTCCTAGCCTTGTGCTGACCTGCTTCCCAGGGACTGCTTTTCCACCTTCACTCTCAGGTTTTTAGCCCATCTCTTCCATATCTCATAATTGGCATCCTGGCCAGTTCATCAGAGATACATTTGTACTTCATTATTTTCTGAATATTAATTTCATTTTGGGAAAGTGGAGCAGCTCCAGCTCTCCAGTCTGACCGAGGAGAGCAGCCAGGTTTGGAAAGAACCATCCCTCAAGGATTTCCCTTACACTTTGCAGTGAGAGGTCCGGGAGACATTCACCCCATCTGAGTCAGAGTGGGGAAGAGCTCAGGGAGAGGAGTCCTGAGGAGGGAATGGAGAAACAAGGTGATCCGAATCCCACCTGCAGGAGAAGCAGAGCTGGTGATGGCAGCACTGGGATGGAAAACTCCCAGCCCCCAGTGCTGGAATTTGCAAGGCTCCAATGCCACTGGCAGGGTTTGCCAGCTGCTTGCAGGCAGGGCTGCCCTGGGATTGATTTTCCTCTTTGGGGCACGGCCAGGGATGAGCTCTTTGTGTCACCTGTCCCTGCGAGTGAGGTGTCATCACAGGGAGGAAAGCACAGGAAAGAGTCACTGGCAGGTGCTGCTTCCTTGCCGTGGCAGGAAAGAGAGAATATTTTGATGGGGATCTTCAAAAGGTGTCCCCAGAGAAAGCATTAGGTGTGAGAAGGGGGAGGGAGATGTGTATTTGTAATAAGCTTTTTGGTTGTTTGAGGGTTTTTACTTCTCTTGATCTTGGTTATCCATATTCTGCTGGATTGAGAGGGGAAAGCTCACACATCAGGAGAAAGGCGTGTTAATAGAAAAGCTCTTTTTCATGATGTTTTCCACTAATACATCTGCTTTTCCAGCTCCTTGGGGGTGCCTTAGAACCACTCCCAGGTGGGCTGTGTGTCCCACAGGTACAAGGCTGTATCAGCAGTCAGATATCCAACTCCACAGGGACAGCCCAGGCTGCTTCCCACAGCTGTCCCCAGATCTGCAGGGCAGTTTCAGCATCTCACAGAATCACCACAGGATGGTTTGGGTTGGAGAGAAGCCCTCAAACATCATCGAGTTCCACCCCTTGCCATGGGCAGGGACACCTTCCATTATCCCAGGTGGCTCCAAGCCCCATCCAACCTGGCCTTGGGCACCCCCAGGGATCCAGGGGCAGCCACAGCTTCTCTGGGAAACCTGTGCTGTAAGAGCCGAAATGAGGGATGCAGGACTCCAGGGGCTCTCCAAAATGCAGTTTATTCCATCCAGGGTGGGGGGTGACAGAGCCTGTGCCTACAGCTGTCAGCTCCAGCTGCAGGCAGGCCTGGAGACCCTGAGTTTAGGTTACATTGCATTATCTACTTTTCTTTTGGTCACAATATATTATATACTTTTCTTTTGTCACAATATATTATATACTTTTCTTTTGTTACAATGCGTTATATACTTTTCTTTGCTGAGCATCTTCATACAGTAGAACCAATCTATACCTTAATTTTTATCTATAGCCTATCATAACTACTGTAATTACCATATTCATGTTACTGTTCTCCAGTCACTAAAAGTCAGTACATTACAGTTTAAGCTAGAAGTTGTTTTTCAGTTTTCTTGAAGTGGAAAATTCTGAGACCTTTTTTCTACTTGCAACTTTGCTGCCTTGTTTGCCTGTGCTCTCTTTCTGCTTGGTAAAAACATCTTCTTGTTTGGGGTGGGTTTATCCTTTGCTCTAATCCATAAAAACCCCTTCTAACTAACACAGCCTTTGCCTCCTTGGTTATCCAGTAAAACTGACTCATCAATTCTTTTCTTCTCTATCAAAACTTGCTTCCATCTCTATTCCTTCATCAGACTCTACATTTAAAAATCTTTCTGCCAAGCACACATATCTGTGAGACTTTCTTGTCAAACTTTCATCCTTCCCAACACTGTGCCAGGGCCTCACCACCAAAAAAGAGAGGAATTTCTTCCAAATATCCAGTACTCTGAATGTCACACATTGATTTCCTCAGCAGCACCAAAAAAAATGGAGTTTTAATGTTGCTGGGACCCGAATGACTGCTCACAGCTGGCTCAGGACTCTGCTCATGGCATTCACAAGGTCCTTGCCGACCTTGACACCTGTGGCAGCAGCTTTCTTTGTGAGGAAGGGCCCAGAAATGCCTCTGCAGTGCTCATTTCTTCCCAGCTTTGTTTGCTCTGGGTAATTATTGGTGCACCAAAGGATATTAAGTCCGGACGTGAGCACGCTGCTCTCAAATATCAACAGTGTAGTTCATGGTAATTAATTAAATGCTGACATGATCCCCCAACAAGCAAAACCTTCATTATGCTCAAATTAACCCCCCTGGCACTCACTCTCAGTGCCTCCAAGTGCAGTGAAATGCACAGAAATGCAGACATCACAGCACACGTGTGGAACACAGGGAAAGATCTTACAGCAGGGAATAAAGGTCACTGCTATTCCTAATTAAAGCAGTTGCTGGAGCAGACAAGCAGTTTCTTAAATACTTCTTGCCCTTGTCATGTCTGAAGTTGTCTGTGTCAGGATAATTTTTACAACTCTTTTATATTCAAGACCCACCACGTTTTGGGATGGAGTTCCAAGGTTTGGAGGGACTGCTCTGACAGTCTGCAGTGATTCACAGAAACCTGCAGCCCTCAGCACCTCATTCAATAATTTTTTCAGCTCCCCCATAACTCAAAGACAAGTTTTTTTCCCTGAAGAGACACTCAGCATTAACTCAGGACTGCAAATAATGGAGGATCCCTGCCTCCAATTATGGTTTTCCCAATTGTTTTATATCCCTGCTATTACAAATGGCTGCTTTCTTCCCAGAGTAAATTTATCTAGCTAGAACTTCAAGACTTTAAATTTTTCTACCACTCTTGGCTAGATTAAAGATTTGTTTGCTGTCAGGAACAGCTTCTCCTGTATTTCACCATGAAGTGTGAGCAAATCACTTCAGTTTCTCCTGGGTAATGCAAATACATCAAAACCCTTTAATCTCATGGTCTAAGTTGAGTTTTCCAGACCTTTGTGTTGCCTTGTAGAGCTCCTCAGAGCATTTTCTCTCTCCTTGGCTCTTTTTCTGCTCTGTGGGCACAGAAAAGGATGCGATTTTCCGTATGAGTAGCCTCAATTTTTCACTCTTTCTTGGTCTCATTCACCTGCTCCCATTCTTGGCATTTTATGATCTGAGCATGAGTTATTTTTATAAATTCTCTGTGACATGTGGCTCCTAGGTGAATCACACCTGTCTTTTTGCCAACAGCCCTGACAGCCATTCTGTGAGGGAGGTGACTGTAAGAGCAAGTTATCCACTTGTTCCTGGAAGGAAAAAAACATTCTTCCAATGAACCATTTAACCAAAATATTCACACATGCTGCTACTCAGGTTGAGCACAAACACTGACCCAGAACTGACATTATTGCTAATAGATTCAGTACTGGGGTTGATGCTGGGAATGCTCGTGTCCAGAAGATATTTCCATGCTTAATGCCCATGAGTTTAGTCAGAGTTCAGTGTGTAACAACCTCTAAAATCTGTGCCACAACCTTTACGTCAGGGATCATCACACGGCTCAGCTTCGCACAGTAGTACAGAATATTTAATTATGAACAGGTTGATAATATCAAAGAAGCAGGTCAGTGGTGTTGTCTGAGCCAGATGGCTTCAGTTGCCAGGGAATTTGCTCTTTTTGGATATCTGGAGGAAATTTGTAGGGGATCTGCATTGAAGGCAAGCTCAGTCCTGCCTCAAAGCAAGAGTAGAGTCTCCTTATCCAGCCTTAAATTCATCACACACAGAGGGGGCTGAACAGCTAAGATTTGCTCTAAGATCTTGTGACCAAGACACCCTGGGGACCTGCTGGGACCCCCTCAGTGTCCCCCAGTGTCCCCCCAGATTTTAGACAGCACTGCTGGAGGAACTGCACAAGCACAGCCAATCTTATATGGCGTGGGGTTTTTCTTCCCTTGAAATAAGAACACATCAAAGTGACCAAAGAGGGAGGTGGCAAGTCAGGAACTACTTGGTGATGATGGAAAAAGGAGAGGATAATAATTTCCTGGGATAATTCCTTTCTTGATAAGGGCTGTCCACAAAAGCAGCACTCTCTCAAGGAGAGTTTGAAAGCCTACCTAGAGCCACTTGCCTGGAATGAGAAGTAAACGTGCAAAATTTGAATATCCAAGAGCTATTTAGGAATAAAGACCATATTGAGGCAGGGAGGGAACCCCATGTGCCATGTCTGATATTTCTGAGCAGGGAGTGAGGAGCATGGGAGCAAAGAGACTTAAGTTTATCCAAGGAAAAGATGGAAGAGAGGCAGACAGAATCTCATGGGCAGTACTCAAAGTGCCACGAAAATGGAATGCAAATCTTCATCCTTTCCCTTCAGGTTCAGAAATTAAAAAAATAAATAGGGATAGGGCTGAGATGGAGCAGGAAGCATGTCAGTGGAGAGAGGGCCTCATTATCATAATGAGACACTTGGAGACACTCTTCTCTCCTCAGCAGAGCTCCCATTGCCCTGTGCAGGCATTTAAACCAGGCAAATGCAGCATGGTTTTTGCACTCCCTCTCCTGAAATACCTCCTTAAAACTCTCTGTGGCTGTAAAGCTCGTACAAAACCACTGTGAGGTAATGGTTCATCTGCTCCCACCTTTCTTGGTCCTTCCCAGCATTGTCTCTGTGCTTCTCCCAGGCTCAGCTCTTTGGAAAAGACAACCAGGCAGCCAATTTTTGCCTCTTGTGTCAAAATACGTGGCTTAAGTGCATCACTGCTGAATAATCAGAGAAGAGCAACCTGCTCTAATGGTGATATCCCTGCCTATGGCAGGGGGTCGGGATGAGATGATCTTTAAGGTCTCTTCAAACCCAAAGCATTCCATCGTTCTGTGGTCACAGACAGATGTAAGAGGGGTCCTTTACAGGCAATCAGTGCAGCATTTTACAGGAGAATTTATCCCTCCAAGTCAAGAGCTTCAGGAACTGTTGGGAGTGATGAGGATGTTGTTATCTCACCACTCCTGATATATTTTTGGAGCTCAGTTCCACTGACCCATTGTTTTCTGAGAGAGGGGGGAAAATGTCTCTTTTTGAAGTGCAATGTGTTTAGAGCTCCATATCAGCTGAAAAATGTCTTCCAGGGCTGAGGAGAGACAGAGCAACTCTTTGCTATCTCCCCTGAATATTTCCAGGTTGGGGCAAAAGACGGAAATATGGTTTGGGGTTTTAAGTTTCCCTTCTTATCACAGGAAGAAACACCAAGAAAGAGAAAGCGAGCGATGAGAAACCGTGGATTTTTCCATGCAAAGTAAAGCCAAAAGGGCTGTGCCTTGGAGCCGAGTGCGGAAACAGGGCAGGCGTTGGAGGATTTTCCCCTCCAAGCCTGAAAAGAAATAAGAAGCTGGCTGGCTGATCTCGAATAACCCCTCCTGAGCCTGCGGAACCAGCCACAATTTTTCGTCAGAGCTGAAAATACCCACCTCCCCCATCCTTTTTGTTTCCCCCCACCCTTTCCTCCGTGACGCCACGATGCTGCTCTCTGGAGGATGCTGTCCAGCATCCATCAGGGCTGGCAGTGCTGGGAGGGGACATGGGCTGCAGTGCCAGGCTCCAGTGACGTCCTGTCTGCCCAGCTCTGGTACAAACAGAAAAGCCCTGGGGGGTGGCACGGTGGAAATGTGCCGAGGAAGCTCCCACACTTCCTCTCGATATCGCAGTTTCCCAACGCCGACATCCCAACCTTCTCCCCAGCATTCCCAGCCACCAGCCACCACTGTGGCTCACTGTCGGGTCCTTCCAGACCATTGGGTCACCTCTGTTGGGGTGCTGGCCACACTCAGCCACCCCAGTGAGTTCTGCTCACCCCGAGCTTCAAATTGAAGCTTCAAATTGAAGTCGGGATTTGCGCATTTTGCGCTGGGTACAATTTTTTTTCCCTGAGCTGGGTTGGTCCCAATGAAAAATTGGCTTTTTCCTCTGTGCAACGCAGATCTGGCCTCGCTGAACATAAAATGCCATGTGTTCCCAGCAGGATTCAGCCCTTCCAAGGCCTACCCTGCAGCCAAATCTGATCTACATATTTACGAGCTTGTAAACAGGACGGGGCGGGTGAGTTCACATTCTTAGAAAACCAAGCTCAGAGAAAAGAACTTCTGAGTTGGAAAAACAAAGAGTAGTCTTGGGCCCAACCCAGCAAACACTGTGGCTTTTCCAAGACTTGGATGGCTTGCTTGAGAATCATTCCCCTCCATTCCTTTTCCACAGGATTTCCCAAGCTTACCTTCTGATTTGGGAAAAAAATTACACATTCCCAATGTTTCTGAGCAGAGCGGAGGAGGCAGCTTGATAGAAAAGGGACATTTTATCTTGGAGATGAGTGCAAGCCAGACTTGTGTTTGCAGAAGCCACCAAAGAACAACAGCAAGGGGAAGTTTAAGGAAGGTGTTAAAAGGAGCTGAACAGCAGAAGGCAGCTGAAGGGCTCACCAAAAGCACCACTGTCAATAAATGCCAAGGGTAGTCTGGAACTGTAATTCCCAAACTGCACTCTCTGGTTCTTGACAGTCCATCAAGGCCTAGTAAATGGCTCATGGAAAACTAGAGTGTAAGGGAGCCAGCCAGCAAGAAAATTTGAGGATTAACAGTTTGTCATGGAATGGGTTGGGTTGGAAGGGACCTTAAAGATCTCATTCTAGTCCTGGCTATGGGCAGGGACACCTTCCACTGTCCCAGGCTGCTCCAAGCCCTGTCCAACCTGGCCTTGGACACTTCCAGGGAAGGAGGAGCCACAGCTTCTCTGAGCAAGTATTTCCAGAGCCTCCCCACTTTCTGAGCAAAGAATTTCATCCTAGTAACTCATCTAAATCCCTCTTCTTTCAGTTCAAGAACATTTCCCCTCATCTTATCACTGCCCCTGTAAATGCAATGCCTATTTTTGGACTTTTGCCCATGAGACATTCTACCTCTGGCTTATTCCTGCTGAGATGGCAGCAAGTCAGCTTGTCTGTAAATGTTTCCTTTCCCCAGGCTGGTGATCCTGGCTGTGCTTCCCCACGGTGTGCTCAGGGAAGAGATTCCCAGGCTCGGGAACAGCACGAGCTCAGGATGCTCCAGTTTGTAGGACGGAGAGCCCCAGGAATGCTCCTCTCTGAGCAAGCTCTGCACTGCCCTGGAGGGAGCTTAGCAACCCCACAAGGCCGTTGTGTTCGTTCAGATCCTGAGCCAGATGGAAATTTTCTTTTTAAAGGCTGCCCCGAGCGTGTTTCCTCTGGTGAGCCATCCCAGCACGGATCTCAGCCGTGCTCAATCCAACATCAGCACATGGAGCCCACTCTCCTTCCTGCCCAGACAGCAGGACAAGAGCTCTTGACATGCAGCTCGGTTGCCCTGACTTTTTCCTTCTCTCAGGAGACTTTTTTTTTTTTTTCATTTGCATCTGGTAAATAAAAACCTTCCTGATATCTCCCTTTGGATTTGCCAGACTGGTCAGTCTTGTCTTTATTTTTTTTTCACTAATTTTATTTATGTCCTTTTGCTGAGTCTCATGATTCTAAGATTTGTTTTAAGCTCCCCTCTGGGGCTGGAGTCAGGCTATTATTTGTAAATCAAGGAGCAGGGAGTTGGACACACATATATCTTTCCCAAGCATAAGGAACACTGCAAAAATATTACCTTTAAGGGAGTCTGTACTAAAAGTCAGATGTCAAATGCCTACATCTTCGTCTTCCTTTTAATTTTGTGATTAATTTCAAAGTCCATCTTCCTGTTGCCCACACTTTATTCAGCACTATCTGCGCCCTGAATCTGCTGCCTTTCTCGGGCCTTCTTCTTGGAGGATGAAGCAAGCAGCCAAAAAGGCTATTGAAGGGCAGTGTTGAAGTGAGGTGGATGGGGCAGAATGATTTCAGGGTATGGGTTGGAATTAGATGGTCCTCAAGGTCCCTTCCAACCCAGACCATTCTGTGATTCTGCCATGAAAGCATTGCCTTAACCATTTAAAATGTTTAATACAGAGTTTGGTTTGCAGTATCCAAGCCCAGGTCTGGTGTCAGAATTTCTCTCCCTTCCCTCTGCTTAGTCCTGCCTGAGTAGAGTCCACAGAGCTCCTGTTAAAAATCAAGAAGCAGGAAAAACTCATGAAATCACAAAATATCAGGTTAGAAGGGACCTGACGGACCATCTGGTCCAACTTTTCTTGACAAAAGTACAATCTGCACAAGATGGTCCAAGCATCATGTCCAGCTGAATTCTAAAAGTGGAATCCACCACTTCCCTGGGTAAATTATTCTGATGGCTGATGGTTGTCATGGTGAAAAATTGTGTGCAATAGAAATATCCCCAGGAATAACTTGTACCCGTGACCCCTCATCTTTTCCAGGTGACTCCTTGTAAAAAGGGAACCACAGCTTCTTTGTGACACAACCTCCCCCTCAGCCTTCTTTTCTCAAGAACTTAGCAAGCTCAGTTCTCTCAGCTTTTCCTCACATGGCAGCTTCCCAGTGCTTGGATCATCATCCTGGCCACTCCCTGGACCCTCTCCAGCCTGCCCACATCTCTTTTGCCTGGTGAGGACCAAAACTGAACACACTGAGTAGAGTGGGACAACTCCTTCTCCATCTCTGCTGGTGATGCTCATGTTGATGCAGGTCTTCCTGCAGGGTGGCCCCCATTCCTGAAGTGTCCACTCCCTCATTCTGTTTGGTATTGATGCCTCAGGTTTTGGCTTTTATACTTTTCAGATTCTGTTCTGTTTTAGTGTGTGGGTCTGGGCTTCATATGAGGGGATGGTGAGCTCTGCACAGAGCAGGGAGACAAAACAATTCCTGCTCCAGCTGGGCACCAAGGACAAATGATCCAAATCTCAGCCCAAGAGCACAAACACCGTGGGCTGGAGAGAGAAAAACAAGAAGGATGGGACTGCAGGGGCTAAAGCTGGAACTGGACAATGAACTCCAATATGAAAATGGAACAGAACTGATCAAAGTGAGAGACCCCATGACTGGTCGTGCATTTTTGTGACCATTTTGGTTCATCTTGGGTGCAGCCCTGGCTGGGCTCTTGTGCCACCCAAGGTGCATCCATTGAGGCCTTTTAATAAATCCCTTCTTTATTCTTTAACTCCATCCAGTCTCTGTTCTAGGTCAGCCTTCACAAGGCATGAGTATCATCAGGAAAATTCATCAGGATACACTTGATCCCATCATCCAGCTCACTTAGGAGATGTTAAACAGCATTAGGAGCAATATCAATCCCACTGCTGACGGGGTGCCCCTTTGGGAAGGAGCTTTTTACCACCTCTCCCAGGGTGTGCCCTGTCAGACAGTTCCTCACCCACTGCACAGACCATTTTTCCAGACCAAAGGGCATCAGTTTCTCCAGGAGACTGTGGAAAACCACACGGAAAACCTTGGAGAAATCCAGTCAGGCAAGATGCACCACTCAGGGCTTCTTTTGGTGGTATCCACTCTGTGCTGCAGGTACAGTTTCTCCTTACAGACCTTGGTATCAACCCCTCTGCAGTACCAGGCCACAATTCCTGGGTTATTCCTTTGTTTAAAACATGACATTTTTCTTCAGAGATCCCTCATGAAAGATGGAATATGGTGTATTCATTGCAGGGCAAGAAGATTTGGGCATGGGACATCCAGGTCTCTGGAAGGAAGATGCAACGGATGAAATGACATTCTGGGGATTTGCTGGTGATGATTTCACCTGTGAGTCCCCAGGTGAAGGATCAGTGCCCTCCCAAGAAAGATGGCATATAAAAGGATTTGGATTATTTAGCCTGGAAAAGAGAAGGCTTTGGAGTGACCTAACTGTGCCCTTCCAGCACCTGAAGGGAGCATACAAGAAAGGTGGAGAGGTTATTTACAAATTCATGGAGTGACAGGAAAAGGAAATGGATTCCATTGAAAGAGAGCAGGTTTAGATTGGGTATTAAAAGAAATTCTACCCTGTGAGGGTGGGGAGGCCCTGGCACAGGGTGCCCAGAGAAGCTGTGGCTGCCCCTGGATCCCTGGAATGCCCAAGGCCAGGTTGGAAGGGGCTTGGAGCAACCTGGGATAGTGGAAGATGGAACTTAAATGATCTTTCAGGTCTCCTTTCCAACCCAAATCATTCCCTGACTGTATGATTGAACCTTCTTTGTACCCTCTTGCTGGTTTTTGGTTTATTTTTTTTACTTTTGTTGAGGCTGGGACTGAAGGTGCTTGAGATGATAGTTTGTGTTTAGACTTAGGTCTTTATTATTTCTTATCTATGTTATAGTTTCGCAGCAGTGAGTTCTGTAGTCTTTTATTAACAAGGTACAAAATGGTTAACTATTTTTTCTTGTAAGGCCCTTTAAGGTTAAACTATTTAATTAAGAAATGACCATAAATTATTTTTACTTTTAACTTAATAACTAATTACTTGAAGTCTGAAATGTGGACTTTTTTGTCTAATTACAAAATATTACTTAAATTTATGAAGAAGAAGGAAGAAGAAGGTAAAGAAGAATAACTGATTTCTGCTCTAAAACTTCTATTTTGTTTCATATATATTACGATATTTTAAAATTCTAAGTCCTACTCACCTCACATCAAAAAAGCACATTCCCAATAATATTCAGCAAATTACAAAGTTTAGCTATAACTTGGTCAGGAACCAAACTAAGAGCAGCTATAATGTCAAAAAAAAAAAAAAAAAAAAAAAAAAAAAAAAAAAAAGGGGAAAAAAGCCAGTTTATGATCTCAAGCCCCTGGAGCAAGATCTGTAGAGCAAAGCAGAGCAGAGTAAATACTTCACAGGATCTTGCCCAAAGCCTGTCTTGTGCCCCGTGCAGTGCCCCCTGTGGTCCTGCAGCAAAATTCCTGCCTTGTGAAGTTCAGGATCTCTGGGAGAGCAGGGGGGGCTGTGTGGCAGCCCACCAGCCTGGATCTGCAGCGTGGAGCAGAAGTTTTGCATTCCCTGCCCTGTGATGTGGCACCAGGGCATCTGGAGGTGGTTAAGGGAGCAGAGGCTGCTGGGGCAATGCTGGGGGGCTGCAAAGCCAATTCCTTTTATTTTTTTGAGGATGGGCTCTGGAGTAAATTGTTCCCTGGACCAAATTCATCTGGAGGGGTCTGCTGGACCACGCTAAGCAAATTAGCAGTATTCACAATCCTTGAAATTAGTTGTGAAGTTTCTGTCAGGGAACAGCGTAGAGGAACCTGTGTGGCTTTTCACTTCACCTTCCACCGGTGAAATTCTCCCTGTCATCAAAGTCCTGTCCCACACAGGGGAGAAACTGGTGCATGGGAAGATTTGGCAACTTCTCAGAGAGCATCAGACCACCAGATGATCCTGACACTGAGGGTGAAATCCATCAGGAATAACCTTGGATGCCTGTGATGAGCCAGGAGCCTGAGTCCAGTCATCTGAAACTGCTGTGATCCATCTGCCTGGTGGCTTACGCTCAGGATGAGATGGATCACCCCACTCTCATCACAAAATCTGCCCTCTAAGCCAGTGACTGTGAGAGGAGCCCCAGGACCTGCTGAGGTGTCTGAACTCAGGTGATTCACACAAAAGCCACAATTTTCAGGAAATTTGATGCCTCATAAATGTCCTCACATCAATTACTCCCACCAGTCCAAATTCCCAGGGTTACTCTGAGATCATCTCCAATATCTGTGGGGAATTAAGGGCAATTTTGGTCAAAGTCCTACTGATGTGCAGCACCTTAGAGAAAAGTTTTGGGGACATCACTAGGACCATGCTCCTAAATGTTGGGAGACAGGTTTGGAGGCCATGAATTTCACAGTGAATGACCAGAGCAAGGCTCTGATTCATTATCCTCCTCTTGCTGACAAACTATAGTATTTGCAGGGATCCCCAACAAGGGGAGAGAAGGATGCATTTGACTCCATCTTATTAGAAGGTTAATTAATTACTTTATTATACTATATTATTTTATACTATATTACATTATGTTACATTATATCTAAACTGAATTTGCTAAGTACTCAACTCTGCACACAACTGCTCTGCCTCTCGTGACTGTCAGCCGAGATAGGCCCTGATAGGCCCTGATAGGCCAAGGAAACAAAACACCATCGCTTTGGGTAAATAATCTTCATATTTTGCACAAACACAGGCACGGCAAATTATAAGAATTGGTTTTCCTTTCTCTGAGGTTCAGAGAATGTGAATCTCAGAAATATTCTTGGGAAGAATTGTGCCTTGCTTTTCTCTGGGAAGAGAAATGTGGCGACAACAAACCACACTCAGACCTCAAATTTGAGATCTCAGTGTGGTTTGTTGTCACCACGTTTCTCTTCCCAGAGAAGAGCTATTGCTATTCCTGTTGGTGTTTTTCAGGCCCTTGGCTGGTTTCTCCTCCCTTTGCAATATGCCAGATAAAAGTTTCCCTGATCTATCTCCCTCACACCTAAAGCTTCCCTCCCTCCCCACACATCAGGTTTGGCATGGCCAGGGGCTCTCCAGGAGCATCTCTCCAACCATGCCCTGGGGCAAAACCCTGCCTGGAAGGCCAGCAGTGGTCAGGGGAGTGGTGGCTCCTCCCTGCTTCTCTTTGGGCCAGACCAGGATGCACCTAAATGGTGGGAGACAGGTTTGGGGGCCATTAATTTGACAGTGAACGACCACAGCAAGGCTTTGATTCATTATCCTCCTCTTGCTGGTACACAAACCCCACTCAGACCTCAAATTTGAGATCCTGCTTGAGAGTGTTGGTGTTTTTCCAGAGCCCTTGACTGGTTTCTCCTCCCTTTGCAATCTACCAGACAAATGTTTCCCTGACCTCCATCACACCTAAAGCTTCCCTCCCTCCCCACACACCAGGTTTGGCATGGCCAGGGGCTCTTCAGGAGCATCTCTCCAACCATGCCCTGGGGCAAAACCCTGCCTGGAAGGCCAGCAGTGGTCAGGGGAGGGGTGGCTCCTCCCTGCTTCTCTTTGGGCCAGACCAGGATGGAGAAGTTGGACTCACAGGCAGCAGAGAGACAAGCAGGCAGCTCATTGGGGCTGTCATTGGGAAGCTGCTGCTTATCTGTGACATTGTTTATGGGGTTGGCTGGAGGGCTGACAGGCCTGAGGAATTCCACCCGATATCCCAATGCCATCGTCCTCCAGGGAGAATGCTGGAGTGGCTGTGAACGCGCTGTCCTCCTCCCCAGGCCAAGCAGCTCTTGGATCCATCCTAGCAGGGCAGTGAACTCCCTGATCACTCCAAGACACACCAAGGAGGTGTTAACCCTCTAGGGACCCTGATATGCCTACAGGGAGGTGGTTAATAGAGAACAGAGGAGAAGGCCAGGAAGGAGCAGTCAGAATCTGAGTCCCACCACTGGGAGAAGTCCTTGCTGAAATGCAGACCCTTCTCCCACAGCTTGGCAGCTGCTCCAGGGAGGTTGTCCATCCTGGGGGCCTAGGAAGGAGCTAGCAAGGAGAGATGCAAGCTGGGGATTGACCTGAAAGGGGCAGCTCATGGTTCTTTTGCAACAGATTTATTTAATTTACTTTGTGAGAGAAGAAAAAAAAAAAAAGAGTGAAGGTCAATTTAGGTTGGATACAAGGGAAAGGTTTTTGAGTATGAGGGCGGGGAGGCCCTGGCACAGGGTGCCCAGAGAAGCTGTGGCTGCCCCTGGATCCCTGCAAGTGCCCAAGGCCAGGCTGGATGGGGCTTGGAGCACCCTGGGATGGTGGAAGGTGTGGAATGAAATGGGCTTTATGATCCCTCCCAACCCAAACCATTCCATGATTCTCTGACTTCCTTTGGCCAGGAGGACCCACAGTGAGCAGCTGTGGCACCTCCTGTGCCAGAGCTTTTTTTCTACCAGCTGCAATTCTTCTGACCTGCTGCTCTGATACCTCCCAAGACAGTTCTCAATCCCCTCCTGAACCTTTGAGGCACATCCAGGAGAAGCTCAGGTGATGGCACACCTGTCCCCACCACAGTTCTAATCCTACAGATGGATTTCTGGAGCTTCCTAGCTCAGAAACAGAGTGGTTCACACATTGGGTTTTTTTGTTGTTGTTGTTGTTTTGTTTTGTTTTTGGTTTTTTTTATTTTCCATTTTGGCCCATCAATTTTTACCTCCTGCTTGCAGGGACATCCACAGCTGAGCAACCTGCTGTGAGATGAGCCATGTCCTCTTCTTAGCTGTTCACCTGGCACCTCCTGTGGAAGGTTTCTCCTCTCCTCTCCTCTCCTGTGATGACACCTGTAAAATCCAGCTCTCCTGTGGAAGGTTTCACCTTCTCTCTCCTGTGATGACACCTGTAAAGCCCAGCTCTCCAAAAGCCTTTTTTTTTTTTTGCAAGCCCATTCCTGATACAAAGCCCACACCAAGCAACAGCAACACCTTTAATCAGTGTTGAGCAGTCCTGCTGGTCCTTGCATTTCCAAGTTGGGGCAGCACTGGGACAAGACTTTGTCCCTTTGTTCTTCCCACCTCTCCCGTGTCTGCAGCATTCCTGCTCCATGGGCTATTCAGGACATGCTGCAAAGCAGGGACCTTTCACAACAAAGATGCCCTTGCCAGCTAAGCCTGCTCATGAATTCTGGCTGTACACTGGGAGCCAGGGCCAGAATTTAGATTGGACTGGCTCCATTTGCATTGGTGCAGTTGTCTTTTTTTTTTTTCTCCTTGTTTTGCTTTATTTTTTTGAGCTCTGAACACTGGGACCAGCAACTCCGAACAATCCAAGTGATATCACCTTCCAGTGAGTCATGGGGAGGGCAGGGTGGAGAAGGGCAGGCGAGGAGAGATCGTGAGATTGTGTTCGCTCAAACAACCTAAAAAAAATGGGAAATATGTTTGGATACATGGAGGGCAGATTGCATCCACTGCCACCCACCACAGAACATCACAGTTTTGGGAATTATGCCCATGGTTCCTGAGATTTTTACCTGCCTGGTTTTCCCCAAATATGAGCATTAACAAGTAACAATAAAAAAAACATTAACAAGTAACACATTAACAAGTAACAATAAAAAAAATTAAAAACTGGTATGAGCACATACTTTATTGGCTCGACTTCCGCCAATCACCAAAAAACTGAAGTTCAATCTTCAGATTATATTTAGTCTGAAACTTTAGTCACTTTGCAAGCTGCAAACAGGCTTTTCCTGAGCTCACCTGCAGCCTTCTTAATTTCTGAATGGTCCGGAAGATAAGTATTTAGGGTTACAACAGGAATTATTTTGAGTTACAACAGGAATTATTTCGGGTTACAACAGGACATGCAGCTCTTTCCCTGACCCAGCTCTATCAGATTCAGATCTTGCAAGGTGTGGGATGATCTTTTTATAAAATGATGGAAGGAATAAAGTCCCCAAATGGGGTGTTAAGACCCCAGCGTTATTTTTAATTATAAATCCTGATGGATGTCCCTAGGGTGGGTGTCACCATCTCCTCCTCCCTCAGCCCATGAGGTGTTGAGCTGGATGCCCAGAGGGCTGATTCTGAATGCTCAGCAAAAGCTCCTCTTTAAACAAGACCAGGTTTCCTGTTGGATTGTGACAGATCCTACAGAAATCATGTTTCCTGTTCTTTGATGTTGCCCTGTACTGGCCTTGATGGTTTTGGGGCCAGATCACCAAATATTGCTCTTACACCAAGATAACAGACTGAAGTGCTGGTGCTTCACTCTGTGTTGTATTATTCATCTTTTACTCACATTTCTGGACCTTAGACACATCCTTCTGTGTTTCCTGAGTGTCCATCACTCAGTACTGACTTTCACTTATTTATATAGAAAATATTACAAAGCCCAGCCCAAAACCCCTCAAAGTGCTGTTGCATATTTGAGTATATGAAAACAAGAGCTGATTTCTTTGATTTTTTACTTATTCCTTTTAAAAAAAATCCTCAAATCCTCATATGTTCAGCCTCCCAGTGCCCATCAGAAGATCCTGATGCTCCAGCATGTGCAGAGGAGCTGTTCTGGGGTTTCCCTGCCCAGTTCTGTTCATCCCAGGGTGAGGAAATGAGGAAACTGTGGCTGCACTCAGGACACGTCCCTTCCGAGGGGCACGCTAATTTGCATGGTAATGAGGATGCTAATGGGCCCCTTGTCTTCATATGTACACAAGGTTCTCGCTGGGTGAAAACCAGCCAGAGTTGAAATTCAGAGAATTCATAGCTTCTTCTCCTTTTCAATTTGTGTTTTCTATCTGGATGCAAAAGACAAAGCACATAGTACAGAAACTGCATTGTGCCCTGAACTGCTAAACACCAGATAGAAATTATTATTTTAGCAACCATCAGGCTGTTTAGGCAAGCACCAATCTCTTAAGTAGCCTGGCTCAAGCAGTAATTACCAGCTGAATTTAAAAAGAGACCCTTCTTTTATTTGCTTTGTTACCATAGTTTTTTGTTTTCTTTTCCTCTCTCTTGAAGCTAAAAAAAAAAAAAAAAATGCTCCACAGAGCTGCAGCTCCTTTGAGAACCCAAAGCAGGCTGCAAACAGGGTTCACAGCATCACTGTGGGGAGCTCCTGGTCATTAACCCTTTCTCTGTGGGGAAACTGAGGCAGGAAACCTCTGCCTGACAAGGGAATAAGCAGGATTGCAGTTCAGTAAAATCCTTCATCTTCCCAGCTCCTATTTCCTGCCACATCCATGGTTCCTGTAGGTCCAGAGGGGTGGGATGGGGGCACAGTGAAAAAGGGGGGATGATCAAAGCCATGGTGGGGTGAAGACTGGAGATGTTGTGTGGAAGGCAAAGGGGGATGGCCCCAGCAGCACTGGGGTGGTTCAGAGCTCCAGGCTGTCACTCAGGGTGGGGTTAAAATCAAAACAGGTGATTCCAGCAGCCCAGAGCCAACCTGGAAATGTCAGCAGTGTCCCCAAGAAAATAAACTCCTTTTATCTGGAACAACCAAGGGGGATCACTGCCCACAGAACTGAGCCCTTTGTTAAGGCAGCTGACAGGGAAGGTGGACAGAGACTGTGGGGACATGGAGTGACAGGACAAGGGGGAATGGCTTCAGACTGACAGAGGGCAGGGTTAGGTGGGATATTGGGAAGGAATTGTTCCCTGGGTGGGTGAGGAGCCCTGGCACAGGGTGCCCAGAGAAGCTGTGGCTGCCCCTGGATCCCTGTCAGTGTCCAAGGCCAGGCTGGATGGGGCTTGGAGCACCCTGGGACAGTGGAAGGCATCCCTGCCCATGGCAGGGGGTTTGAGACAAGATGATCTTTCAGGTCCCTTCCATCTCAAACCATTCCATGATTCCATGATCATTGCTCCATTCAAAGCCACCACCAGCAGCTGCTCATTCAGCTGCAGATGCCTTCATTTCCAGGAAGGCCCTGAGTCTTCCCAGCACAGAGATGCCAGTCCTGCTCACTGTCCTCATTCCATTCCCCCTTCAGCACACACACTGACAGCCAGCCTGAGCTCCTGCCTGCCTTGGGTGGGCCTTCAGCAAGGTATTTCATCTGCTTTGCCTGCCCAAAATGCTGGGATGTGTCTGTGTTCTCCCCCATACCCGTGGTGGAGCTGCCCACGTACCTAATGTTGAGTCTGGCTGAAATTTCTCCACTTTTTAGGGATGGGTGTACAAAAGCTTTGCTGGAACCAGTTCTCTGAGCTTCCTGGAGGATGGTTTTCCTCCAGCAAACAGCCTGGGGAGATTTTCTGTAGTGTCAGTCATGAATTTCTGGCTCCTGGCACCTGTTTTACTGTTTTGACACCAGGCTTAGGAGCGCGGGGAAAATAATAATGATATCTGGAGTTAATGTTATTTACTAAAATACAAATTAACGCTCAGTCACATGGTGGCATGATTTGTCATCTGGAGCTAAAATTAAAAGAAATTAAGGCTGAGTCAGAAAGTTATTTCAGATCCAAGTGGGGAATGCTGTTCTGAGGCCATGTGGGAGCAACACTGACATCTTCTGGCTCAAAAAAATATATATCTCCAGCTTTTTCACCGAGAAAAACACTGGGAAGCTCTCAAAAACCTATGGAAAGACTGGGTGGACAAAAGTGTTTTACAGTATCAAGGACAAGCTTTGGGGCAGTGGATATTATCTGAGCCCCCCTTAGCATCAGCACAGAATCTAAACAGAGGATGTGTGACACTGATGACCCAAAATACACGAGAGGAGGGGGTGAAGGGGTGCTGCTCTTCCCTCAGTGCAGGTGACAGGGCTGTGGCCATACTTTTATGCTGAAGTCCATAAGTCTGGAGGCAGTAAATTACCTGAAACTCACATTCTACTAGGCCAGGCTGCTCCAAAACCCATCCAACCTGGCCTTGGACAGTTCCAAGGGTGAGGAGACACAATTTGTCTTGGAAACATGTTCCAGGGTCTCACCAGCACCACACCGTCAGCCTTTTTGACACATCTCCCCTCTTCCAGACTGGATTGACCACCAGCTTTGTGACTGACACTACATAAAATCTCCCTGGGCTGTTTGCTGGAGGAAAACCATCCTCCAGGAAGTTCAGACAACTGGTTTCTGTGACTGTGTTCACAGGGGTCTTAGGATGAGGGAAGAGACAAGGATCTGACTCCATGTTTCAGAAGGCTTGATTTATTATTTTATTATATATATTATATTGAAACTATACTAAAAGAATAGAAGAAAGGATTTCATCAGAAGGCTAGCTAAGAATAAGAAAAAAAGAATGATAACAAAGGTTGTGGCTCAGACTCTCTGTCCGAGCCATCTGGGCTGTGATTGGCCATTAGTTAGAAACAACCAACATGGGCCAATCCCAGATGCACCTGTTGCATTCCACAGCAGCAGATAATCAATGTTTACATTTTGTTCCTGAGGCCTCTCAGCTTCTCAGGAGGAAAAATACTAAGGAAAGGATTTTTCATAAAAGATGTCTGTGACAGGTTCCAGCCAAAGCCTGGCTATAACTTCCCAAGAAAACTCACCTCCTTGTCAACCTACAACACCTTACCGCCTTACTCCGCCACATCCTTCCACTCCCTCTAACCATGTTCCTTTCAATCTCTCCCAAGGCTCTTTCTTCCCATCCCTGAAGCCCTCGGAAATCGTCTTCAAGATCATCTTCTGGCTGGGATACTTCAACAGCTGCGTGAACCCCATCATCTACCCGTGCTCCAGCAAGGAGTTCAAGCGCGCGTTCATCCGGCTGCTCAAGTGCCAGTGCCGCCGGCGGCGCCGGCCCATCTGGAGGGTCTACGACCACCACTGGAGAGGAGCCTCCATCAACAGCTCAGTGCAGGACTCAGAGACTGACCTACGGCCCAGGATTAACACCCTGAACAGCTCCTTCATATTTAACTCCTCCTTCCAGGAGAGAGGCAGTAAGAGGCGAATGCTCAGCTTCAAGGGCTGGAAGATGCTGACGCCTTTCCAGAAGCCGGCGTCCACCCAGCTGAAGGAGAAGATGAACAGCCTTTCCAACAAAATCCGGGGTGGATCCAGCAAAGGGGGGGCCACAGCCACCTACAAGACAGAGGTGGAGTCTGTCTCGATTGGGATCCCTCATGATTTCACAGAAACCATCGACTACCAAACCCATGACTTAACAGACTGCTGTGGGCTGAGAGAAACAGATATTTGAGGCCTCTGGGGCAGCTGTCGATGGTTTCTTTAGAGGTATCCGGAAGAAACATGGAGGGGTACCACCTGTGGGTCTGTCAGGCAGGCTGGAAGCAGCAATCAGGTATTAAATGCAGTTGCCCAAAGGTTGTCCAAGCGTCCCCCACGGGGAGCTCAGCCCCTTCTGTGGGGTCACGGGTTCCTCAAATTAGAGCCAATGGCATATCCCATTCTAACAAGCCGCAGCAGGAGGAGAAGGTGTGGATATCACCTTAGGGCAAGAGCTGTCTCCTCTGGTGGATGGTTGTCTTTGGCTTTGGAAGAAGCTGTGCAATTAAGGGAAACCAGGATGTCTCCTTTGCCTTAAAAACACCACAGTGAAACCTAATGGAAAGGTTGAATCCCAAAAGTTGCCAACCCTGCCTTAGTACATGTGGTCATGTCTCCATCCAGAGGCAGCAGCCAGGAAGGACCCTGCCAAGCAGGAGCTGGCAGCTGATCCTTGATGTGGGTGGGTTGGGATCCTGGAGGTCCTGAACAGGACATCCAGACGAGGCCTTGGCTTTGGAGGGAGAGCAGACTGGGGTATTCCCAAGCAAGGCGGAGGGATCCCAGCTCTCAGCCATCATCTCTGCAGTGGCCACAGCTTTGGCCCTCCCACATCACCTGGTTTTAGGCCAGAGGAGTATTCCAGATGCGTGCACTGTTGCCAGGGGGTGTGCAGGTCTCTCTCCTCTAATTCCATCCTGTGAAGCATTTTGCATTTCACACTTGCAACCCACCTTGCTTTAGTGGACATCCATCTGTGACACACAGAGAAACCAGCTCCTTTTGGTGTCAGTCACCCCCAGACCTTCCTGCCCCCTTCTTTGCTCTCGCTGTTTTTCTCAAAAAACGCAGGATAAAAAATGCATCCCAGGGGCTTCACTCAGGACAACAGGAAACGGCCTCAAGTTGTGCCAGGGAAGATTTGGGCTGGATATTAGGAAGAATTTCTTCACTCAAAGGGTGGCCAGGCACTGGACCAGGCTTTCCAGGGCAGTGATGGAGTCACCATCCCTGGAAGTGTTCAAAAGACTGTGAATGTGGCCCTGGAGGAGGTGGTTTAATGGTGAATTGGTGGTGCTGAGTTGATGGTTGGATTCTGTGATCCAAGAGGTCTTTTCCAACCATAATGATTCTGTGATTCTGTAATGAGGGTCCTCAGCCAGCCTGTGCTGTGGCTCGGGAAAGGTGGGATGGCTGAGTTGGGAAGTTTGCATTTCTACTGCCCATAGAGTCCAAGCTGAATTGGAGCTGAGGTGCAGCTGGGGCTCCCTAAATTAAGGGGATCCTCTCCCCAGTCAGGGTCACACTCATGATCCTTCTCCCAAGGGAATTCCAACATGCTTCATGCATCCAACTTCTGCTGGCTGCCAACAATTGCCTTGGTTGTGTCAAAAGAAATGACAATGAAAGTGGGTTTTTTCCTGTGTGAACACTCCTCAGGAGGGCACCACGGCCTCCTCCAGGAAACTCCAGGAGCTGAAGCCATGGCAAGCCCACCTTGACCAGGCAGCTCAGGAAATGATCACCCAAGCTCTGCTTGGCCGTGGATTGCCGGCACTGGTTCCAAAATTCAGAGTGGTTTAATCAAATTCCAGACAATGAGCCCCAAGGAGAGACCATCAGGTTAAGCCATGGGCAGGAGACACGTCGGTGATGGAGGCAGAGGAGGGATCTGAGGGGAAGTGCCTCGAGCCAGGGAATGAAGAAGTTCTGGGAAGTTCTGAGGGGTGGAAACACGGCACTGAACGTGTCCTGGGTGGAAACTGTTCCACACCAGCACTGCCCCTCAAACCCTTTCATGGAAGCCTTTCATGGAAGTGCCTGCAGCACATCCAGCTCATCCCACCAAGGGTGGCTGCCAAAGGAAGATTAAAGGCTGCCAGGCACAGCAAGGAGAATGTCACCTTTCTTTCTGATGTTCTGATTTGCATTAAAGGAAAACAGAACAGGAGGGAAGTTGGAATTTTTTTTTTTTTAACTCTTTTGTGCAGCACATATTGAGACAAGATATCTGGAGTTGGCCCTGTCTCAACACCCTTTACCTGATGCAGGACAAACTGGACCAATTATTGCACAAATACCAGCAGATTTTGTCCAGATATTTTCCTCCCAGCAGCAAATCCCAGCACTTACACTGCACCCAGACTCACAACCACCTGCATTGCTCCAGCTCTGCAAAACCAGCCTGAGGTTGTCAGCTCTGTGGGGAAATAAAATGGGAAAAAATGGGAGATTCTGTGGGGAAATAATTTTTCCCCTGTTTATTTGGCTTTAAAGGGAAGTGAGACCTTACAGTGATGATGGGGTAGCACAAAAAGTCATTTTGTAGTGTGAGGACTGCAGCTGCCTCTGGTTTCCTGGGTGTTTTTGGGATCCTGATGGGAAGCACCAGGGATGTGGCAGAGCAGGGACCAGGGAGAGGACCAGACCAGACAGACAGACAGACACACTTCGCTGTGTTTATATAAATGTGTCATTCCCAAAATACCAGGCATTCTCCTACAAATGGGCAAACATCCCTCTATAAATGAACATTCAGCAAATGCTGGCAAGCAGTGCATTCCCATAAATGAGCTGGTATTACAGCTTACACTTCTCCCTGATCTTTTTAATATCCTTTTTCTTTTTTATCCCAGTATTGAAATATTGATATTTACAGCCTCCAGCCCCTTGAAAGCTTTTTGAGAAGGAAAAAAGGATTAGTCTGGAGGTTTGCTGCCTGTCCATCCCAAATCTTTACAGACCTACAAGGGAGAAAATAAAGTCAGTTTAGGCACACACACACACACAAATGCCCAAATTCTGGCTCAGTTACTCACTGTATTTGATCTGGCCCCAAGAGATGCCCTGGAAGGAGCTGTAGGAAAGCCTTGAGCTCTGCTGTGCTGCATTCAGGCAAAATTCTTGGTTTTCACCCTGCTTTCATTTGGCATCTTGCGTCAGAAGCTGTGCCAGGACTGGACTTTGAGGCTGCTCATGCAGAGCTTCATTTAGAGGAGACAGGGCTGTCTTTGCTGGCAGGGAGGAAGGAAAAACTTGTATGAAATATGACCTGAGTGTCTGGAATTGAGCGTTTATCCTTGGATCCCCTGATTTCCAAGCTCTCCCAAGTTTGGAAAAAGGGGCTCAGACTTTCAGGAGGTAAATTCAGTCCGATCCCACAGATTTCCCTGGATCCACAAGGGTGTGACCAGCTGAGGGAATGGCTCTGTTCCAGCAGGTTTTCCAGGCAGGCCATTTCCCAAAACACCTGCACCTCAGTTATCCATCAGATCCCACCTCATTGCACTGGCTCTGTGTCACAATTGCATTCTCAGACCTTGCTGCTCCAAGGAACCAAGAGTTGGGGGTGGAAAATGAGATTTTGTGTCACTGGACTCTCCCAAGTCCACGAGGGAAGGAAGGTCCCTGTCAGCCTGAGCTGGGCTGCAGCTGGGTTGCATTACTATTGTTTACAGTGTGTATATAAGTGTACATTTTCTTTAGCAGAACGTTGGAATTTTTTATGTATAGATTTTTATTTTTCATCCCCAGATGTATTTATTAGCCGGAGTATTTCTGTTTTGTGTTTCAGGTTCTGCCAGATTGATGTAAGCTCTATGAAACAGAATGCACATATTTTTGTTTGTTTGTACCAAATACATGCACAAACCTGTCTAAAACGTTGCTGTAAATTGTTGCTGTGTCTGATTTTTAAAACAAGGGTTATAGGGGATGGAGGAGGGAGGAAGAAAAGCCTGAAAATTATCCACTCTTGCTTATTTCTCCAAGACATTTTTTTTGCAATTTCACAGGGATAATCTTTCCCACTTGGAAGAATTCATGATAAAAGCAAGTCAGGAGAGGACACTCTCAGTTTCTTGACACACAGGCAGGAAGGGTTTGCACCAGACACATCTAGAGAGCAGGTTTGGATTAGATATTAGGAAAAAAATTCTTCCCAGCCTTTCTGGTGAGGCCTTGGCACAGGGTGTCCAGAGAAGCTGTGGCTGCCCCTGGATCCCTGGAAGTGCCCAAGGCCAGGCTGGATGGGACTTGGAGGAACCTGGGACAGTGGAAGGTGTTCCTGCCCAAAGGGGTGGAATGAGATGAGCTTTAAGGTCCTTTCCCACCCAAACCATTCTGGGATTCTTATTTATATGATGCATATCTAGATTGGAAAGGAAAAGGCAAAAGGGAAAATCAAAAGGAGATCTAACATGAAAACACTGGATCGATATTTGATAGCAGTCAGAGGTGAAAATTATTTTAGGGAATTTGGGGAAGAAATGGAGACTGGAAGAGATTGAAAATGACCTTGAAAATATCTTTGCACCTCTGAATATGTGTAATTTGACTCCTGTTTGCTTTTGTGATTATTCAGTTCAAAAAGGGTGGAATGGACTTAGAATGGACCAAAGTTACAGGACAGTTTCCATCCAGTGAACATTTAAATCAAATGGCACTCTGATGGCTGAGCATCATCCAGGTCTGTAAAAGCAGGAGTGCTGGGGAGAAGACAAGCAGTGAATGTTCACTGCCTCTCATGGTACAAGAACTAAGTGACATCAAACCCAATTATCAAAATGAACCCAGTGAGCCAGGTAATTCTTCTCATGGCTCGTTTTTGAAGGGTGGAACTCATCACCACGAGATATTGCATCTGTCTGTAGGGGTTAGAGCAGCAATCAGATGCCTTGGTGACAGATAAACCCATCAAGGGCAGTTGGAAATGTTTGTATAATCTCTGAGCTGAGAAATCCCTGAGGCAGCAATTGCTGTCAGCTGGGAGGATATTTCAGGGGATATTTCACTGTTGGCTTTTTTTTTTCCCTCTATCTCTTCTGAATTTCAGGAATTCAGAGAGGGAACTCAGGATGAGCCAGGCTCTGGGAAGGTCCAGCCCTCTCTGTGTCCCTTCCCTCTGCACACTGGCATCCCATCCATGCCAAAATTCCACCCTGCACTTCCCTGCCCATAGGCGAAAATGAGGGGAAAAAAAATGGAAAACTCAAGTTTAGTCCCAAATGGACATCACATCAGCAAGGTCAGAAGATTTCGCCATCCCTGTGTGCCAGTTCCTGCTGGAAAATTCCTTTTGCCACTCAGGAATTGAAAACCAGCCCCTCAATAAACAGATTTTACAATCTTTTTGCAGGACAGGGATTTTAGCTGGGACTGGGAGATGCCTCAGAGGTTTCCCAAGAAACTTCAGCCATCCTGGGCAAAGGTTTGTGGTATTTTCTGGGACCCTCATCGGTGGAAGGAATGATGAATCTGACTCCATGTTCTTAGAAGGCTAATTTATTATTTTATGATACTATATTATATTAAAAAATACTAAACTAAACTATACTAAAGAATATAGAAAGGATACAAACAGAAGGCTAAAAAATAATAATGAAAACTCCTGACTCTCTCCAGAGCCCTGACACAGCTTGACTGTGTTTGGTCATTAAGTCAAAACAATTCACATGAAACCAATGAAACACTCACTTGTTGGATAAACAATCTCCAAACACATTCCAAAGCAGCAAAACACAGGAGAAGCAAATGAGATCAGAATTGTTTTCCTTTTTCTCTGAGGCTTCTCAGCTTCCCAGAAGAGAAATCCTGGGCAAAGGGATTTTTCAGAAAATGTGATGGTGACAAAGTTTTCCAATTTTTTTTCCACTTTCGGACCTCTAAGGGTCCCTCCCTGGAGATTCACAGCACACAGAGTGACACCAAGGTCACTGATAAGAAGGTTTGGGGGGTTTTTTGGTACCTTCTGTGGGATTCAGCTCATGGATTAAAATCTCTCCATTCCAATGAGGTGCCTATGAATGAGACATATTTAAATTTCATTAGCGAAAAAAAAAAATTAATTCTGGATTGAATATGGGCATCTCATGCCATTGGAGCCATTCTAGGCTATCCAAGACATCTGCACATGTCAAGAAATAGGACAGAAAACCTGATGTGCAAAAGTGGCTCAGGATCATGGCCAAAGGACCTGGGCCTGGGGCTGGGTAAGTGAATGTTGGGCAAAGAATAGAGAAAAACCAAAAGTCTGATCCCTCCTTTTCTCTTGGGAAAAGAGGACACAGGATATTCACTGTGGTTGAACTCATCCCCAAAATCAGATGAGGATGGACAGGACCACCACACAGCCCCTGTGACATCCCAGGACACAGAGTCCTGCCAAGAGGCCAGGAAGGATAAATCAGAGACTGTAAATGACACTGAGATCTCAGGAGGCCATTAAAAATAAAGGTTTACAGCAAAACTGTTCTGTTCAGTTCAATAAACCAAACTTGCCCAGATTTAAAGATTTCCTACGTGCAATGCTGGTGGGTCACAGATGTCTTGGGGTTTGAGGGAAGGGTGTAGGCATCAAAAATAGGTTTTATGCACTTTCTCAGGGCATTATCTGGCATTTATTGTGCCCAGATCTCCAGTTTAACTTCTTATCATACAGCCTCCAGCAGGACATCTCGCACAGTTTGGAAGTTGCTGGACTTTCTTCACTCCTCTCCTTTGCCTTCAAAAAGACTGAGGCAAGGAGAGACTCAGCCCATTTTAGTCCAGCTCACCATGGCTAAAAGTCTCACTAAAAGAAAGCATTTGGGATTTTCACAGAAAATCAAGGTCTGATCCAGCTCCTGTGCTGGAAATTTACTCTTCTTTCCTCTATAGGAAAGCTGCTGCTATCAGGATGAAAAAAAAAATTTAAAAAAATTTTAAAATTAAAATAATAAAAGATGAAAAAAAAAATCCCTAAGGGCTATAGATGGTTGGTAAATCTCACTGAAATGTGACCATATTTAAGTGGCAGCAGCACTGCTGAGAGGCACAGCCCTTCCTGTACAAACCCCTCTGCTCTCCCCTGGCAGATCCATGGTTGCTTTAAAACCTGGCAGAGCAAGGGGTGGATCAGGAATTTGAGTTCAGCTGTGGCAGGAGAGTGGTTTTGGAAAGAGAAGGTCCCAAATCTTAGCCCCATCCCTGGCCAGGAGGCTTCAGCTGGAATTATTAGGAGAGGAACACCGTGGTCTTTCTCCTTGTCAATGGAGATTCCCATTCCCAAAGCTTGCAGGAGCTGTTTGAAATTCACAAAACTCACAAGAACAAGACACCCAAAAGCCCTAAACTCAGCAGATACAAACAGGAAAAAGAAAAGCCAAACTTCACGTAGGCCAAAGTATCCCAAAAACTTTTCCTCATTTGCAAGTTGGAAATCGGAATTTCTCCACACATCCCTGGGAGAAGGGAACCCCCTTGGGCAGCCCTGTTTTTCTCACAGCAAGGTGGTTTTATGGGTTTCAGAGGTTTGCTGCCCTGACAGCACAGTTGTTAATATGTGAGTAAATTGCCATTGTTTTATGTGTGTTTATTACTGCAGATGATTCACTGGGCAAATCCAATTTCACCTTGCTGTGGGGCTCTCATTTCTCAGCTGTTTCAGAGCTTCCAGCTTAAATGCTGCTTCTTAAAGCTTCAGGGGGCAGGGGAGGGGGGTTCACAGGGTATAAATGTGGTTTTATACAGGTGTATATTCATATATTTGTATTAATAGATATGTCTGTTCAGATCTGCACATTAACACAGATAAATATGTGTAGAATTCATCCTTCCAACCCTCTCTCTGTGCTCTCTTTGCCAAAGCACTCGTGGGCCTGGGTCCCGTGTGCTCCTCAGACCACCCAAAATTCCATGTGTTCAGTGCAGCTGCTGAATCACCACACAAGGGATGCAGAAATCAATAATGAGTGTTCTGATATTCCACTGCTGAGATTATTTGCCCAGCTGGGATGCGGGGATGTGGATTCTCCACCACCGGAGTCCAGGCAAATGTTTATCACAGGTGGAATTTCAGGTGGGAAGGGGTTTGAGGCTCCTGTGAGCTGCATAATTCCACATTCTGTGCTGTCCCATGCGTTTGCTCTCACCTTTTCTTTAAAGAAGAGTACCAAAAAGACGGAGAGCAACTTTTAGATGTATATATATATAGTGACAGGATGAGGGGAAATGGCTTTAAGCTGAAACAGGGCAGCTTTATATTGAATATTAGGAAGAAATTCTCCCTGTGAGCCCTGGCACAGGGTGCCCAGAGAAGCTGAGGCTGCCCCTGGATCCCTGAGAGTGTCCAAGGCCAGGCTGGACAGGGCTTTATTTTTCACAACACGCTCCCAAGAAATTAGAAACCAGAGTTTTGTTTCAATTTTTGTGCCTTGGCCATCTATTTCTGGTTGCACAACAGGTATTTATCCCACCTCCAGCTTTTCAAACTGAGCAAAGATGAATAATTGTGCCAACAAATTGCCTGCGAAAAGGAATAAACACACCCCTGCTGATTAATGTACCAGGAGACATGATTTAACTTTGGTATTCAGCCTCCACCTTCTCCAATCAGCCCCTAAATTATCATTTTTGCTCTGGCACAGAGTTGTTCCTGAGAGTCTCACAGCCTCCAACTGATCCCAGCCTCTTGGGAAGCAGGATTCTGTCATTCAGCAGGCAAAGGGTTAGAAAATCCACTTTTCTAGAAGGGAGATGGGAAAAAAATTAAATAAAAATTTTTTTAAAAAAATATATTTTTAAAATAATAAAATCCAAATTAAAATTTAAAGCAAAATTAGCACAGGGAATTATTAAAAACAGAGCAAATTTTCTCAAAAATGTGAGGGCAGGGGGGTTGAAATGCAAAACTTGGGAGAAAAGAGAAAATTCTTTTGCAATGCATGATCTGCTTGAGGGAAAAGTAATGGGTTTAATGTAAAAATTTGTTCTCCTGCCCTGCTTATAAAGGAGGTCAGGCTCAATTATCAAAATGTGCTGCCTGCCCTTAAAAATAAAAGTTTTTCTGCCTGACTTGGCAAGTCCTGCTGAGCTTAAAGTGTTGTCCAGAGATTGCACCTGTTTTGCAAAGGAGAAAATGATGTGCTGAGGCATCTGCCATGGCCCAAAGGAGCCTGAAGGGAAAGGTAAGGACTCTTCCCTCTCCCTCTCCCCTTTTTCCAGAAATTTATTTAGTTTTTACTTTATTTTTAGCACTTTATTTAATTTTTACTTTATTTTTATTTTAATTTTTACTTTCTTTTTTATTTAATTTTTACTGCATTTAAATTTCTTTAATTTTTATTTTATTTTTAGTAGCAGCCTTTTCCCATCATCAGAAGGGTCTTTGCATTACATTTTTCTACCAAGGACCCCCTCAGCTATTTTTGCTGCTGGATATTGGCCAGATCAGGTTTTTTTTTTTTTGACCCTTTTTATTTAGGTATTTATTTTGGAGGGATTTATTAGCAGAGAGGAGAACCTCACTGACAGCCTGAGAGGTCTCTCTCACTCCCAACCTCTCTTTAAACCAAGAAATTGGATTTTGACACTCAGGACATGCAAAGAAGGGGTCGCCAATGGGCTTCAAATCACTGGATATTTCTAATTCCTTTTTCATCCCACATCTGCTTTCAGGATCCAGGCTGTTCTGTGGCAATAACTGCCTCCCATCTGCTGTCCATGGATGTGTGTAATTAATTCACAAATTACAAACCATCAAGTCCAGCCCCACCATCCCTTTTCCAATGAAGGAATCCTGTCCCAGAATCCCAGAGTTGTTTGTGTTGGGAGGGACCTTAAAAATCACTTAATTCCACCCCCCTGCCATGGGCAGGGACATTTTCCCTGTGCCAGGATGCTCCAAGCCCTGTCCAACCTGGCCTGGAACGCCTCCAGGGATGCAGATCCCAGCCTATCTGAGCAGGAGGTTTTTCCAGACCTCTCAATTCCTTCCTTCCCTTGACCTTTTCCAGGTCTGTTCCCTCATTTTTAGGAGCACTTGGCCAAAGATAACCTGACTATTTCAGCAGCAGCTCCTCCAGGGATGTCACTACGTCCATAACACCATCGTGATATTTTTCTTTATTCACAATGATATTTTTCTTTATTCACAATTCCTTTCCAAGCAATCCCAACCATTTTTTTTGGCCTTTCTGAGCACAGAGCTGAGGTTCCCATTCCAGGCTGCTGAATTCTCCTGAGTGCACGACCACCTCAGCATTACATTCACCACCTGCTGATCCAATAATGAGACATCTCTTACACAAATATTCACAATTAGCATTAGCTTTGCCCTGAAAAGCAAAGGATTGTCACCAAACTTCATTATTCACACTTTCCTCCATTTCGTTTTGGAATACAGCAACAATAGTGGGATCTAATAAACTTTGTCCAGTGCCAGACATTACTTTAATCATACTTTTTTCTTCTTACTCTCTGTTTCTTCCACCTATTATCAAACTTTTATTCCACCTTTTACCTTATCCTGTGACAGCTTGGAGGGAGGGGAACTTTTTCAGGATAAACTGCTGAATGTAGAAACAAGGCTGTAAAACACAAATAAACCTTTATAAAGGAAGTCAATATTGACTATAGGAGGAAGAAAAGTGGAAGAGGAATGGGTAAGGAGAGGATATAATATCACAGGAGAGGAAATTCCAAAGCATCAGGATTTGGATACTTTCTACGGTATATCTCACATTCCAACTTCTCTAAATCCAAAACTTTTTTCCATGGGTGCAATGAGCAGTTTAACAACAAAATCCAATGTGACAGGCAAATGCAAAATAAAAGAATTTGTTTGGTTTTTTATTTTAAACAAGAAAATTGTGTCTGTGTCAATGTATTTCTGAAAATACCACTGGCAACACAAGAAAAAAAAGTCATGGGCAGAAAGAATAAGCAGGCATGAACAGAACAGAATGATAGACATGAACATACACAACTCAGAATTAGTTTATATATTTTAATAATTTAAGTGAATAGGGAAAAAAAACCAAAATCCATAATTACATTAGGTTACAAATATCTAACAGAGCTAAAAAATATTCCAAACCCTAGGTTTCTACAAGAGGTAAAATTTAATGGAAGGATAAACTATCAAAATAACTGAAAAATTGTTATGAAATATCATTAAATGAAATTGGAATCTCTTGGACAAATGCAGAACAAAAGTAGGAAAAGGCTCCCAGCTCTGGAGCTCATTCTGAGGCAGGTTGAAAGAGGATCTGGGTGAACCTCTTGCTTTGAGAGTCTCAGATCAAACAAAACAGCCTGAATACCAGCATGAGTTGAAAAGAAAAGTGGACAAAAATGAAAGAGAAAGAAAAAGGAACTCAGTGTTTGCATAGGCTGTAAATAATTAATCAATGAAAAGAAAAGCTAAAGCAGTATTTGCATCTCCATCCAGGGGAGATATCTGGGCTTCTATCCTTGTAACATTCACATTTTCTGGGAAAATCCCTTTGCCCAGGATTTTTCTCCTGGGAAGTTAAGAAGCCTCAGAGAAAAAGGAAAACAATTCTGATCTCATTTGCTTCTCCTGTGTTGTGCTCATGTGGAATGTGTGTGGCGATTGTTCACCCACAGGTGATTGTTTCATTGGATTCTGCTGTGAGTTGTTTTCACTTTTTGGCCAATCAGGGCCAAGCTGTGTCAGACTCTGGAAAGAGTCAGGAGTTTTCATTATTATCTTTTTGCCTTCTGTAAGTGTCCTTTCTGTATTCTTTAGTGTAGTTTAGTTTAGTATTCTTTAATATATAGATATATAGATATATCTATAATATAATATAATTCTTTTATATAATATCATAAAATAAAAAATAACCCTTCTGAGAACATGGAGTCAGATTCATCATTCCTTCCTTCATCTGGGGGGAACACAAATACAATGCATCCTGGAGATCAGCAGCTCTCCAGGAGATTTCCCTGGGATAGAGACAGTTTGGATAAGGATGCCACTTTGCTGGAAGGCCAGGCTGCTGTGCAAGGTGGCCCAGACAAGGGAGCCCAGAGGCCACAGTAATGGCCAGGAGTTTGGAGGAGATGCTGAGGGAGCTGGCATCATCCACTCCACAGAAAAGAAGGTTTTAGGTGGTATCTGGCAGTGTGGGTACAGAGAAGACAGAGCCAGGCTCCCCTCAGAGGTGATGGGATCAACATCCAACAAGGGGAATTCCAAATAAACAAATAAAAACTATTCCCTCTGAGTCCAGTGCAGCCCTAGACCAGGGATCCAGAAGGGTTTTGCAGCTACACCTTGGAGATGCCTCAAACTACCCAGAACAAGACCCTGGGCAGCTTGGTCCTGGCCCAGTGTTGAGAAAAGTGCTGAATTAGACACCTCCAATGTCAATAATTCCTCAGTGCTACAATCCTTTGGAAAATAGATCCCATCTGTGTGAGGCCTCCAGCTTTAGGAGATGGGTTTTTCTGTAAGCCATCTCCTCCAGCTTTAGGAGATGGGTTTTTCCGTGGGCCATCTCCTCCAGCTTTAGGAGATGGGTTTTTCTTCTAGGCCATCTCCTCCAGCTTTAGGAGATGGGTTTTTCCTCTAGGCCATCTCCTCCAGCTTTAGGAGATGGGTTTTTCCTCTAGGCCATCTCCTCCAGCTTTAGGAGATGGGTTTTTCCTCTAGGCCATCTCCTCCAGCTTTAGGAGATGGGTTTTTCTGTGGGCCATCTCCTCCAGCTTTAGGAGATGGGTTTTTCTGGAGGCCATCGCCTCCAGCTTTAGGAGATGGGTTTTTCTGGAGGCCATCTCCTCCACCTTTAGGAGATGGGTTTTTCTGGAGGCCACCTTTTGTCCTGGGTGAAATTCCTCTTAGCCTAGAATGAGAAATGCCAGCTCTTCTTCCATGAGGTGCAGAGGGCAGAGCTTTACATTTTCTTCTGGAGGGAAACAACAAGATTAGAGATTCTGAAGAGCCTCAGAGCAGCAGCTCCTGTCAGGCCTCAGAGCAGATGTTCATACACTCCTCAAACAGCCAGACTTGGCTGGGCACAGTTTTAAAGACACTTCATTGAGAAACACTGGCTGCCATCCAGGATATTAAAAAGATAATAAATAAATAAATAAATAAATAAGTAAAAGTGCTCTTCTCCCCTGCTGGTTTTGATTTGTTTACAAGCAGGGGGAGAAGGCAGTCCCTGTTGTCTGATTTCAGATGTGCTCTGGAGGTCGGCACGCCCTGCGCCCCGGCAGAGCTCATAAATCAGGATGACCTAAGTTTTCACCACCCAGATTTGCTCTGGCTGGTCAGAGCTTTTTGTTACATCTTTCCCATCTTCAGAAGGGTCAGCAACTGAAAGGGCACCAAGGTCAAATGGTGTGTTTCCAAGAGAAAGACCCTCAAACACTGAAATCCCAATATTATTGTTTGAGTCTCACCAAGGTGGGTGCCAGGAGAGAGGAGAGGAGTCCCTGGAGCACAGAAGGAGTTAGTGTCACCCCATGGATGACATCAAGCTCACATTTCCAGCCTCAGCAGGGTCTGGGAGCCATTTGAGGGCACAAAGAGCATTTACCCAGGAAATGGAGAAAGTTAACCAAAAACATGGCTGGATTTTTCTCGCTCTCTCCAGAAAAACAACAACAACAAAAAAAGTATGTAAATATCATCAGCTAGGAAAAAAATGCTGATGACTGGAAGCGAAATTTGCCATTGAAAGTGGAAAATAAATGTGGTGCACTCAGAAGCATCTAGACTTAGAGACTGAGTCACTTTTATGCTAATAGAGCCTCGCCGCCTCCCCAGTGAATATGAAAAATGGTCTTATTCATTGTAATTGATGTTTATGATAAAAGCACTTCCATATTCTCTGTGTACATACACAGTTACTCAGAAAGAAAATTTATTTTTTTTTTTTTTTGTTTTCCATAAATTCTTCCTTGTTTTCTCTTTGGAAAGTGTGGTTTCATGCAGAGCAAGCAGCAATATCTGCTCAGGTGTGTGAAGACAGAGTTGGCTCACACAGGGACCACACTTCCATCACCCCTGTCCCTGGTCAACTTGTGGCACCAATTGACTCTCACTGATGAGGAGCACAATTTCATTTTTTATGTCCTTCTCCTCCTCTTTATCCTCCTCCTTAATGGCTCTGAACTAAGAAGAAAATTGTTCCAGTTTCTGGAGGGCTCTGAACTAAGAGAGTTGCAGTTCAACAGAGGCCCAAAATGCAGCACTGCACTGCAGAAAAATCATCTCCAAAGGAAATAAATTAAAATCTGACAGTTGTTCTGATCTCTGGGAGGGCTGGCTGTGAGCATTCCCAATCAGAGCCCACTGATCTTCATCTCCCCCAATGTTTTGCATCTTTCAGTTGCGGCTGGCTCAGATCTCTCTCTAATTAGGAGATTTGAGCCACACCAGCCACACCTTTCCTTCTCTCTCCACCTCCTTCCAAAACCTTGGTGGTGCTCAGAATACTCTCCATTCATGCAGGGATTAGGAAAATCTCCCACTCCCAAATTTCTTCCCCAGTATTCAATTTATCTCTCATCTCCACAGCAGCAAGATCTGCTCCAGGCCACCATCCCTCCTCCACTCCCACACTAATGAGCTAGAAATCATTAAAATTTCCATGATTTGTGGTGTCCTTGCATCCAGAAATCCACGAAAACCTCTGCTTTTGCCCTGGCACTGAGGTGGAATGAGGCCAGAGGATAAAGCAGAGCCAAGGATTGTAAAGATATCTTGTGTTTCCTGGCACTGAAGGACCTGCTGGGGAGCTCATGTGGCATGGATATAACAAAATCCCACCAGATTAAACCAGAGACACCACAGAGGGGCCAGTTCCCTGCCAGGTACATCAGAGGGATTTCAACATTCTGATTGCATCCCACACAGAATCACAGAATATCTCCATTTGGAAGGGCTCCAGAATGATCATCGAGTCCAGCTCCCTGCCCAAACCCATCAGTGAAAAAAGCTGAATAATCACATGTGAAGGGACAAAATTGAGAGCAGATTCACCAGAAACTGCCTATGTCAGGGGAAAAAAAAAAAAAAAAAGAAAAGAAAAAAATTCCAGCAAAGAATATCTTTGCCCTTCCATGAATGATTCAAACTATGCAGAGAAGCTGCCAAATGTTTCATATGGCTGATGTTACCAGGGGTTTTGACTGCCTGGAAAAGGGCCAGTGCTATGATCAAGCATCTAAAACTTGTGTTTGGTCAGAGCAGCAGCACTTGTGGCTCTCAAGAGCAAACAGCCTCTACCAGGCAGGCACGGGGCTCCAGAGGGGCTGACACCACCCACGCGCCCCTGGCCTTTGGAGATGACAGCCACTGGCAGGAAGGGATGGGAAATTAAAAAAGGAAAAGCACGCTTTTTGACAGTGGGAGGAGGAACTGTCATTCCATGGACGAGGAGGTGCTGCATTATTGAAGTAGTTAAAGGGAACTTGTAAAAAAAAATAAAAGAGAAGCTTTTTAAACAGTCAGATCGTGATAGGACAACAGGGATGGCTTAAAAGTAAAATAGGAGAGAATTAAATTAGATATCAAGAGGGAATTGTTCCCTGTGAGGGTGGGGAGGCCCTGGCACAGGGTGCCCAGAGCAGCTGTGGCTGCCCCTGGATCCCTGGAAGTGTCCAAGGCCAGGTTGGATGGGGCTTGGAGCCACCTGGGATTGCGGAAGGCGTCCCTGTGCATGGCAGAGGGTTGGACTTGATGGGCTTTAAGGTCCCTTCCAACCCAAGCCCTTCTGTGATTCTGTGAAAATTTCTCACTGGAATGTGGAACAAGAACACCTGCCCAGTGAAAAATTGCATTTCCTCCTGGTGGTATTTCCATCCAGCAGCTCATGTAACTGGCATTGTTTTCAGAGCCCCTGCCTTGGGGAGATTTCTCTTCCAAAATTCCACCCGAGTTTAGAGGGAAACCTCTAAATTACCTTGTCATTTGCTCTCTCTCCTTACCCTCAGAGGAACTCCTGCCTGTGTTCCCTGGGACGACAGGGAGAGTGGATTAGCACATCCATAGACCCAAATCCTCCAGGAAAAGGAAACCTTTCCCAGCCCAGGATGAGTTGAGGTGGGTCCATGTCCCAGATTGCAAGGCAATGTGTGCATTCTCTTTCCATCTGTCAGAGGTGGGGCAGTTCTCTTCTGTTCATCGGGCAGTTTTCTTTATCCCATCCACAGCCAAACCTCCCTCCAGGAGATCTCTGCTGTTCATGGGTCATTAATTATTAATTATCTTCTGTTCCTGGGCCAGTGAGTGTCCCTGCATGGCTGATCCAATTCCATCATCCCATGGGGAGATGCTCTGCCCAGGGGAGGAGCCAAGCATTCCTACCTGGATCCAATCTGAGGTTTGGGACAGCACAGCAGCCTTTGCCCACTGCATTGCCAGAGGAGCAGCTTTCTGCTGCCCTGCATTCCCAGAGGGAGCCCAGGCCCATCTGCAGCAGCCCTGGAGCTGCAGAGGAAAACTCCCCCCTTGTGCAGGACCCCTGCTGCAGCAGAGCCACAGCTGGCACTGCAGGAGGGCTGAGCCCCCATGGGATGGGGCTGTGCCCCCACCCTGACACACAGGGGTCAGGGCATGGTCTGACTCTGGCAGTGTTGTTTTGTATCACTGCATTGTTTATTTTATTTTTATTTTCTTCCCTAATAAAGAACTGTTATTCCTGCTCCCATATCTTTGCCTGAGAGCACCTTAATTTCAAAATTATCATAATTCAAAAGGAGGGGGTTTACATTTTCTATTTTGGGGGCTCCTGCCTTCCTCATCAGATACCTCTCTTTCCAAAACCAAACCAAGAAGAACGTGTAGAATGACCCAGCTGTCCCCAGTGCAGCAGCTGAGCCTCCTCAGCAAGGCTCCTTCTCTCCCACTCCTGCATTTCCCAGTGGAAATATTTGTCCTGGAGCAGCAGGCGTGGCTGCAGTGACGTGACTGCATAGCAAGGAGATGACACCGAGCACGGGCTGGGGCATGGGAGGAGCTGCAGGGCTGTGGGAAGGGATCCTGCTGCAGGCTCAGGGCAGAACTGGCCTGGGAATTCCAGGTCATGTGGGCACTTCACAAAGTCCACAGCAGGGGCAGCTCAAGAGAGCCCTGGCAGTGATATGTTTGTATTTTATATATTTATGTTTCATTTATATTTATATGTATGTTTATAATTTATTTATCATTTATATTTATATCTATATATTTATATATTTATATATTTATATATTTATATATTTATATATTTATATGTTTTTATATTTTTATATTTATATTTATATATTTTATATTATATTTTATATATTTATATTTATTTAAATATTTTTATTTACCTATATATTTATATATTTATATAAATTTAAATATAACTATGTTTTATATTTATATATTTATATTATTTATAAATATTTATTATTTTATTCTATAAAATATTCATAAAATATATTTATAATCCTTAAATTTCTATATTTATACATAAATATAGAAATTTATAAATTATAAATTTTTATGTATTTATAAATATATAAATATGTTATTTTTATATTTAAAATTTTCTTATTTAAAATTTTATTCTATATAAATATTATATTAAATTATATTATAATCCTTTAAATTATGTCTATATATATATTAAATTATATTATATATATTTATAAATTATAAATTATTTATGTATTTATAAATATATAAATATCATATTTTTGTATTTATAAATTTTAAATTATTATTATATTATATTATATTATATTATATTATATTATATTATATTATATTATATTATATTATATTATATTATATTATATTATATTATATTATATTATATTATATTATATTATATTATATTATATTATATTATATTATATTATATTATATTATATTATATTATATTATATTATATTATATTATATTATATTATATTTTAAAATAAATAAAGTATATGAGTAAGTATATACATTAGGAGTGTAGACATTTATATGTTTTTATATGTTTAAATATATTCTAAAGAAATTTTACATCAAATTCTACATATAATCCATATATTTGTGTGTGTATATAATAATCTTATATTAAAATTTTATTCTATAGAAATTTTACATCAAATTCTACATATAAACCTTAAAATATGTCCATATTTTAGATCAAAATATATTTATATATTAAAAATATATATAAAGAATATTAGTGTATATATACATTAGGAGTGTATTTATATATTTTTTTTATATTTTTATATATTCTATAGAAATTTTACATCAAATTCTACATATAATTCATATATGTGTATATATATATGTGTGTGTGTATAATAATCTTATATTAGATTTTTATTCAATAGAAATGTTACATCAAATTCTACATATAAGCCTTAAAAGGTGTCCATATTTTAGATCAAAATATATTTATATATTAAAAATATATAAAGAATATGAGGCTGCCAGAGCTCCAGGAGAGTTTGGACAGCACTGCCAGGGATGCCCAGAGCGGGATTTTTGGGGTGTCTGTGCAGGGACAGGAGCTGGATCAATGATCCTTGTGTGTCCCAGCTCAGGATATTCCACAATATTCCTGGCTTTTGCAGGAATCTTTTGCTCCTACCACACAGGAGAAAAAATTCAAAATTCAAAATTTGTCATTGCAAAAAATTCAACCCGTTGGCCCAAGGTACAGGGAACAGGATTGCTGGGGCCAGGAGGGGTCAAAGATGGTCAAAACCTCCCCAGGTCATCCATTGGGACTTTGCCATCCATTGGGACTTTGAAGCATCCATTGAGCATCCAACTTTGAAGCATCCATTGGGATTTTGAAGCAGGGGTCACCAAGATGGTCTGAAAACATCCCCAGGTCAGGAAGGAAGCATCCATTGGGACTTTGAAGGAGGAAGGAAGCATCCATTGGGACTTTGAAGCATCCATTGGGACTTTGAAGGAGGAAGGAAGCATTCATTGGGACTTTGAAGCATCCATTGGGATTTTGAAGCATCCATTGGGACTTTGAAGGAGGAAGGAAGCATCCATTGGGACTTTGAAGCATCCATTGGGACTTTGAAGCAGGAAGGAAGCATCCATTGGGACTTTGAAGGAGGAAAGAAGCATCCATTGGGACTTTGAAGGAGGAAAGAAGCATCCATTGGGACTTTGAAGTATCCATTGGGATTTTGAAGCAGGAAGGAAGCATCCATTGGGATTTTGAAGGAGGAAAGAAGCATCCATTGGGACTTTGAAGCATCCATTGGGATTTTGAAGGAGGAAAGAAGCATCCATTGGGACTTTGAAGCATCCATTGGGACTTTGAAGCATCCATTGGGATTTTGAAGCAGGAAGGAAGCATCCATTGGGACTTTGAAGCGAGTTACCTGCAATCAGGGACATTCAGGGTTTGCAGCTGCGCTGCAAACGAAGCGAGGCAGGGCAGGGCAGGGAAGGTTTGCTTTGCTGTCCCTGTGCTGGAGTTTCCTGGCGATTTGCAGCCCTCAGCTGGCGACTCGGGGCACAGCCCCGCTGCTATCCCTGCTCCCATCTCAGCATGGGTGAGCGCCCTCTCTCCTGGCTCAGCCAGCATCTGCACCCATCCACGTCACCCACCAGAGCCAAAAATCCTCCCCCGAGCATCCCAAATCCCCTCCCAGTTCCTGGCATCTACCAGCGCAGCCCCCACCCCTTGCCCAGCCAAACATGACATATTTAGCTCCACTATTTTTATTTTTTTTAATTTCTCTCCTTATAAATCAGCTTTTCCAGCCCCTGCCTCCGCTGTTGTCTTTTCTCTTAGCAGTGCTCAGTTGCCAAATGCCTGACAAATGACCCTCAGGCAGCCACCCTGGCCAGGGCCACACTGCCCATGAGAAAAGGGACACTGTTCCTTCTTCTCCATGCATAATTCCCCCTTTTTTTCTTTTTTTTTTTTTTTTTTTTTTTTTTTTTTTTTTTTGGGTTTTTTTTTTTTTTTTTTTGGGGTTTTTTTTTTTTTGTTTTGTTTTTTTTTGCTGTTCTCCCACTCATGTCATTCATCTTACAGGCCCTCACAGCAAACCACCCACTATAAACCCACCAGGATAACTGGGGCTGGGAAATGTCTCCCTGTGTTTCACAAAAGGATTTGGGAGGGGTTTTTGCTTTGGATCAGGTTGTAGCTGCTATCAGAGCCCTTTGTTTGGAGCAGTTTCACACCAGTTTCTCACCCCTTGTGGTTTGTCCAGCAGAAGGTTGTCAAGTCTTAACTTCTTTTTGCCAGGCTTGGGATTAAATGTGTGAGACGGTATTTCTTGTTTGGAATCAGATTTTTTTTTTGGTTTTTATCTATGTCACAGTCTCACAAACCCTGAGTTCTACAGCACTTCAACAAACTAAAAATGGAGCCTCATCTTTCTCGCTACAAGGGCTTTAAAGGATAAACTGTCCAATTAAGAAATGACACCTACAAAATTTTTACTTTTAACCCAATAACCAACCACCTGTGGTCCACAATGTGGACTTTTTAAACCAATTGCACAAAACCACCCAAACCCATGGAGAAGAAGGTGAAGAAGAAGGTGAAGAAGAAGGACCAACCTCTGCCCTACAACCTCCACCTTGCTTTATATATATTACTACATTCTAAAACCTTACATTCTGAGTTTTCCACCCTGTGATATCACACATTTCTATTCAAACTCCACACACCACAATCCCAGTTCTATCATTCCATTTTGGAAGCTTCTCCATGGCCACAGGTCAATGCAGTGTTCTCTTGGGGGTCAGTGCCTGGCAGCACAGAAAATCTGAAATTCTCTGTAACCAGGATTCCAACAGAAAGGGTCCCTGCCCATGGCAGGGGGTGGAACGAGATGAGCCTTAAGGTCCCTCCCAACCCAAAACATTCCATGATTCCACATCCCTGAAACTCAGAGAAATCCCCCATATCACAGCAGGATCTCACACAGGACCCGATTAATCAGTTATTTCTCCAAAGGCACACCTGAATTCCCTGGGGGATTCCTGAGCCAGCCAGACACCAAGCCCTGGGCTCTGGGTGTCCCAGGGGGGCTGCAGGGCGGCCAAAACCTCACACACGTGGGCTCTGAGAGCTGGGAGATCGTCCAGCTTCTTCCATCCACCTTCCACAGCTCCTGCCAGCCCTGCAGGGACATCTCAGGCACTCCAGGGCACTGCAGGAATGGAAACAGAACCCACTGATAAAGAATCATATCTGTGCTCACCCCTCGGGGCTCCCACTGCTCGTCCCTCGCATCCTGGTGTGTCATTTTGCAGGTATTTCCTGGGAATAGTCCAATTCTTACTATTTCTAGAGAATATTTTAGTGCCACGAGATGGCAGCACAAAATCACCATTCCCGGGGTGTGCTCAGCTTGCAGAAGCTGCTCCAGACCCTGCACCACGGAGAACTCAGTGGTCTCACCTCAGGGGCCGCTCCAGGAGGAGAAAATATCCAAGTGCAGAGCCAGAACCCGGCTTTTCCATCCCTTGAACCACCTGCAGTTCCAGCACCCACTCGTTGCCAGCACTGCTCTTCCACTGGGTTTGTCTCAGGATCTCCCACTGGTTCCCAGTCTCCTTCTCTGCTCTGGGTCTGTGTTTGCAAATAAATCAGCACCAGGGGAACTCCCTGGGCACTAAGCCCCATCCTCTATTTTATAATCAGAATCCCTTGGTTATAAAATCAGAATCAGGGGATTCTGATTACAAAATAAAGCCTGGCTGGCTGGTGCCCACTTGCACAGTTCAGAGCCCAGTAAGGATCCTGGGACACTCCTGTCAGGGGGAAAGGGCTAAACCCTGCAAATATCCACAGCCAGAAAATCCTGCTGGAGCCCTTAAATGTGCTGCTGCAGAGTCCTCATGGTACCCTCTGTGCATGGACAACCACAGGTCGCTTTGTGCCAGCAACCAGGCTGGATGAGAGCTCAGGGCTCTTTTCCAACCTAAATTCCTGATTCTGGGATTGGCCACACGGTGACACTAACGGGGGTCTCTGCTCTGCAAGGAGGGGTGTGAAGGCAGAATCCAGGAGCTGCCCCCTAATTCCACCACTCTCCTGGTGGAATCAGGGCTCTGAGCATCCACTTCAGCTTTGGTAGAAAAATCTCTTTCTTAAAGCATTTTTTGCTGTAGCCCTGATTTTTAAAGTTTTTTTCTAAGCCTTCTGATGTTTACATTCTTGTAACCAACTTTCTCACACAAACTTTCACAAAGTTATTTATGTAAATAACTTATTGTTTTGCAGTCTTTTAAGGAAGAGGAGAAATTTGATGGACTGTTGGTTTGTCCAGCGTCATTGGAAAGGTGGCACTGTCACCCTCCAACCCGCTGTCACTTTTGGAAATCTATAAATGTTGGAGTCAGAAATTAAAAATTCTCTTTTTGCCTTGGAAGAGCTGCATGTGCGTGTCGTGTTATTTCGTGCCCTATAGTGACACCTTGCTAGGGAGCTCAAGGAGCAGAACCACAGAATTGTTTAGGTTGGGAAATTCTGAGACCATTGAGTTCAACCATTCCTCCCAGCACTGCCAACACCACCACTGACCCCGTCCCCAAGTGCCACATCCACACGGCTTTTAAACCCCTCCAGGGACAGGGACACCACCACTGCCAGGGCTGGACAACCCTTTCCATGATGAAATTTTCCTTAACAATTTTCTGAATAAAATGTTGTGGGTGATTTTTCCTGGATCACCCAGGAAAGGGACAGCCAGGGACAGCCATGCCCATTCCTCCCTGGCACCATCACCCAGGGGGGTTTGGAGCCCCACCTCAGGCAGCACGCTGCTGCCCTCCCCACACAGCCAGCCAGGAGGAGCAATCCCTAATTAATTCTGAGTAATTAGGTGCCTCTTACCTTCCCAGCACCCCCATCTGCCTTCCACCAACCTTCCTCACTGAGCTCTTGGAATGAAGATGTCACAGGTCTTGAAGGGAGGGTCACAGAGCCCGTGTGGTGACAGCACCTCTCCTTGTCACATGCTCAGGGTGGCCTTTGCTGCTAATTTTAAATCCCTCTGAGTAAACAGCTGCTAAATTTAGTGTCTCTGGAACATGAGCATCATTTTAAAGGCTGGACTGCTGGTGAGTGATGGCAGCAGAGGAGTGAGGGGGATTGGCCTGACCCAGATCCCTGCTCAGCAGAGCCAGACACCATCATCATTCTGTCTGCACAGAGCAGAAGGAGCTCTCAAACTCTGGCCACCAGCACAGCAGCTTCCCTTGGATGCCCTGTGATAAAGAAGCCACAGAATCACAGAATCATTTAGGTCAGAAAAGACATCCCGGGTTAAGTCCAGCTTTGACTGATCCCCAGCTTGTCACCCAGCCCAGGGCACTGAGTGTTCCCTGGGGACTCCACCACTTCCCTGGGCAGTCCTTCCATGTGTGACCACCCTTTCACTGAGAATTTCTTCCTAAACTTCTTCACTGAAGAGAAAAAGCAACTCCTTGTTTCCTCCTGTGTCATAGCCTCATGCGCCCAAGGGATTTGGTTTTCTCCTCCGATTCCACTTTGCAGCAGATCTGGCTGCTGGGAAATCAGATCTGGTTCCTCGACATTGAGCTCTGAGGGATTGAAGCTGGACAAAGTTTTTATCTCTCTTCAGTCAAGTGTGCTGCACTCTCCTTCTGCAGCCCAACTCCTTCTCAACTCAGTAACAGCACGAAAAGAGATAAAAATGGGAGAAAAACAGCAATAAATTCAACATACCAGCATCCTTCCCAGCTCTCCAGCAGCCAGGAAGGCATCCCACCTCCACACTACAGCAGGGAATCAGCAGAGCTCAGCTGAACTTGGAGAGAACCAGACAGAGCTGGTGCCTCCTCTGCAGACATTTATCTCGGGATGCACTGACTCACCCCCTGGAGGGGGATTTTTCCCTCTCTCTGTCCCTTTTTCCCCCCTCCATAACTCATTTATCAACACAGCTCCCACCCCACACACACACAGAGGGAAGGGAGGCTCCACATGGGGCAGCAGATGCCAAAGCAGACACATCCCTCACTCCTCACATGCAGCTCTGGCCAGCAGCCAGCCAGATGGAGAAATGGAATGCAGGGAGATAAGGCAGTGGCTGAACGCCCATGGTCTTCACCCTGAAAAACTTTTTATTTTTGGAAACTGTTTAGATATCTTTAAACTATGCTGATGGCTACATTGTGTTCACTTGACTTTAAAGAAGAACATGATTTATCTCTCTGAGGAAGTTAAATTTTTTTTTTTTCTCATTCCTGATGGCAATTTCCACATGGAGCAGACAAAACCTTGGGAGTCTAACATCTGGACTTAGTGACACATCTGCACAGTCCAGGGGCTGCTTGGATGGGGTCAGTGCTCCTGTTACACAAGCACAAGGCAACAAAAGAATACCCTGAGTTGGGAGGGACCCACAAGAACCATCAAATCCCACTCCTGGCCCTGCTCAGGGCATCCCAAGAATCCCACCCTGTGCTGAGAGCATTGTCCAAACCCTCCATGAGCTCTGGCAGCCTTGGGGCAGTGACCACACTGACCACAGTGCTGTCAGCTCTGCCCTAACCAGACCCTTTTTGGTCAGGATTGTAATGCTGGCAGAGGAAATCTCCAGTTTGGAGAGATTATTCCATACAAACACCATTTGTGTAATGTGTTTCTGACCTATTTTCAACCTGTTTTCCTCCTACTCCAAATTTTATAGGATGAGAAAAAAAATCCTTTTTTTGTAACGTTGAATAAAAGAGTTGGAAGTTACCAAGTGGAGTGTCCAGGAAGTACCACAGCACCCAGTCTTTTTATTACAACATTTATTTTAGTATAGAAGGCACTTACAATACAGAAAGAAAAAAGAAACAAAATGAACATGATAGGCACCAAAAGTGAAATTAGAATTAAAATGACAGAGAAACAGTTTACCAGACCAAAAGGAGCACCCTTCCCTGTTAACAATAGAGCACATGGAAATGAAGCTATTGATGACTAACATTTTTTTTAACAATTAGAGCTTTTTATTTTTTAATTTTTTTTTTTAATAGAAAAGATAAAAGGCTGTTCTACTGCGAACTGAAATAAAAGAGAACCCCTCCACAGAGCTGCAGGAGGATGCGGGAGGTGGTGGTGGTCAGGCAGGGCTCCCTCAGGTCGGGCACTGCAGCAGCTCCTGGTACATCTCGATGAGCCGAGCAGCCTCCCTCTGCCCCGAGAGCACAGCACCGTGGGTGGTGGAGTAATACTTCCTGTGGGTGGCCTCCCCCGAGAACATCACCTGCATGGGCTGCGGGGCACAGCACAAGGGGCACAGATCAGCACATTATTTTTGGAAACTGTTTAGATATCTTTAAACTATGCTGATGGCTACATTGTGTTCACTTGACTTTAAAGAAGAACATGATTTATCTCTCTGAGGAAGTTAAATTTTTTTTTTCTCATTCCTGATGGCAATTTCCACATGGAGCAGACAAAACCTTGGGAGTCTAACATCTGGACTTAGTGACTAAGTGACATCTAACATCTGGACTTAGTGACACACATCTGCACAGTCCAGGGGCTGCTTGGATGGGGTCAGTGCTCCTGTTACACAAGCGTAAGGCAACAAAAGAATACCCTGAGTTGGAAGGGACCCACAAGAACCATCAAATCCCACTCCTGGCCCTGCCCAGGGCATCCCAAGAATCCCACCCTGTGCTGAGAGCATTGTCCAAACCCTCCATGAGCTCTGGCAGCCTTGGGGCAGTGACCACACTGACCACAGTGCTGTCAGCTCTGCCCTAACCAGACCCTTTTTGGTCAGGATTGTACTGCTGGCAGAGGAAATCTCCAGTTTGGAGAGATTATTCCATACAAACACCATTTGTGTAATGTGTTTCTGACCTATTTTCAACCTGTTTTCCTCCTACTACAAATTTTATAGGATGAGAAAAAAAATCCTTTTTTTGTAACGTTGAATAAAAGAGTTGGAAGTTACCAAGTGGAGTGTTCAGGAAGTACCACAGCACCCAGTCTTTTTATTACAACATTTATTTTAGTATAGAAGGCACTTACAATACAGAAAGAAAAAAGAAACAAAATGAACATGATAGGCACCAAAAGTGAAATTAGAATTAAAATGACAGAGAAACAGTTTACCAGACCAAAAGGAGCACCCTTCCCTGTTAACAATAGAGCACATGGAAATGAAGCTATTGATGACTAACATTTTTTTTAACAATTAGAGCTTTTTATTTTTTAATTTTTTTTTTAATAGAAAAGATAAAAGGCTGTTCTACTGCGAACTGAAATAAAAGAGAACCCCTCCACAGAGCTGCAGGAGGATGCGGGAGGTGGTGGTGGTCAGGCAGGGCTCCCTCAGGCTGGGCACTGCAGCAGCTCCTGGTACATCTCGATGAGCCGAGCAGCCTCCCTCTGCCCCGAGAGCACAGCACCGTGGGTGGTGGAGTAATACTTCCTGTGGGTGGCCTCCCCCGAGAACATCACCTGCATGGGCTGCGGGGCACAGCACAAGGGGCACAGATCAGCACACACCATGGGGAGCAGCTGGGAGGGTCACAGGAGACAAACTTCTGTGCCCTCCCACACAGCGTGGTTTGGGTTGGAAGGGACCTGAGAGATCACCCAGCGATCCCCCACACCTTCCTCTATCCCAGATTGCTCCAAGCCTCTCCAACCCGGCCTGGGGCACTGCCAGGGATCCAGGGGTTTTCATCTATTTTGGAGCGCTGGTTCTCAAAGAACCCCTACAAGATGCCAGCTGCAAAAACCTTCACAAACCTGCAGGAGGCACAGAGCACCTGCTCAGTACCATCTCCTCCCTTTGCTCCCAAAAATTACACTTCAGCCTTTTAGGCATTAAGGAATTTTTCTTCCGGACAGCAGCTTCAGAAGAATAACAGCCATGTTTCAAAACCCACAGCATTGTATCTCTTATACCAATAGTGAGGTGCTTGCTAGAACTGCAACTCGGATTTGAGGCAGGAATTTCTGGGAGGATTTCCCTGGGAACTACATAGAAAGATTCCTAAAGCTCCTGCTGGGTTTTCTTAAGTAGATTTCTGCACAGAATAAAATTATTTCTGCTGGGGCCAAGCTCTGGTGGAGGAAATGGAGTGGGCAGCTGCTTGAATGCTGCATTTTCATCAGCCTTTGGATTTGGACACGTTACCCTGAGTGATGGGGTGAGTTTGGCTTAATGTGATCCTGAGCTGTGTAACCACCTCCATGTGTGCTCCAGCTCTCCTTGCTAAATTCAGAAAGCCAAAGCAGTGCCTGGGGAGAAAACTCATGATCCCCTGCCAAGGACTGGGCCTCCCTCAGCCTGCACTGCCAGCACAGAAAGATTTCCTAATACGAACCCCTGACACATTCAGACCTAGACATTAGCAGGGTCGTAATCATAATAATAATAATAACCTTTGAAACAAATTAGCATGTGCTTTCCTGAGGAATTCTGAATTGGACAATAGGGCTGATGGTCATTAAATGACAATATCACAATTCCAGAAGTCACACACATGAGCAGCTCTTGAGAAATCCAGGGAGAGATGAGGGAATCCCTGAGACATTGGTATTCCAAAGGTTAAAGAGGTAAAATCCTACACATCATTTGTCCATAGAGGCATCATTTGTACAAAAAAAAAAAAAAAAGAAAAAAAGGGGAAAACACACTACTGGAGGCCAAAGCAGGGATTTTCTCTTCCAACCTCCCTCCCCAAAAAGCTGCTGCCCAGTGTCCCACCAGTTTTATTGCCCCAGGCCCCATCTGGGCCATACTCACAGGAGATTTGGAGCTCTCAGCATAAGGCAGTGGTTTTGCCAGTTTCTCCACGTCGGCCCCACTAGACCCAACCTGGGTGTAGGAGTAGGATCCACGGAAGTGGGGATTGCTGCCCCAGGAGGACCGCAGGATCCGGCGAGGTTTTGGAATGTTTGGATTCCCTGGGTGGAAAAGGGGAAGGCAAAAGTCAGACTGTGTCCAAGAAGGAAGAGGGCAGTGCCTGAGCAAGGTGTGGGTGCCAGGGATTCCATCTCATTTATTCAACATCCAGCCTAGCAGAGCCCCCAAACCAGATCTCTCTTCCATCACTGAGTTTTAACTGTTTTATAACAGAAACTGCCTGCCTTTTGATCTCAGCTCTTCCATTTTCCAGGGTGTTGGGGGAGTCCCACCCCTGGAAGTGTCCAAGAACAGCTGGATGAGGCACTAAGTGCCCTGGTCTGCTTGATAAGGTGAGGAATTGGTCACAGGTTGGACCCCATGACCTTGGAGGTCTTTTCCTACTTAAATGATTCAGTGATTTGTTTTGGAAAGGAGCATTAAAATGTTTAGGTTCCTAAAAACACTGTGAGGCTTCAGGGAACCTTGGACACAGCCTGGATTTGAAGTACAAAGCATCTTCTGGTCACATTTGCAGCGGGGGCCTGGTGGTAATCAACCATGTGATTGATCTCACCAAAATTTAGGTATTAAATTGAGTGCCCAGTCTAAACTGGATGTTTAGGTAGCCTTGTGAGACAGATGTGCCTCCAAAGAGGAAAGAAGGCAAATCTTTGTTATGTGGGGGCATTGAAAAACCTGTCAGGAAGTTCTCAAAACCTGTATTAACTCATTCCAACAGCTTCCCATACAGCTGCCCCCCCAAACCAAGCTAAAATCCAGGAGACTCTATTTATTTAATGCACAAGGCATGGAAAGAAGCCTTTTGAGGCTGGAAGTGGGATTTCTAGACCACCAGGATTTCCTGCTAAGAGGATGTAGGACCTAGAGGTGAAGAATGCACCCAAAACAGGGTCATGAGCCACTGTCCCCATCCCAAAGACTTTGGAGAACATGAGATCAAGAGCCTCAGGTGCAAGCAGGGAGAGTCACACTTGGAGATCCTCTTGGTTTTGGACCATCTCAGTGCCACTGGTTTTATTGGGAGTCCCATGATCATATCTGGCATGGAAGGAGAGGAACAGGGGGACATGGAGAATTCCAGTGAAGAGAAATTCCCTCTGCAAGGAGCCAAGATCCACCCTTGAGGCAACATCACATACCCAGGCAAGGTTCAGCTACTTGGGCTGAGTCTAAACCTTCCACAGCAAGGGGACTGGAACTGGATGATCATAAAGGTCCCATCCAACCCAAACCATTCTATGATTCTTCATGGAAAGGTCTGTCCAGCCTTGCCAGAGCTGCCCAGGACAGTGATGGAGTCATCATGTGGATGTGGCACCTGGGGACATGTGCCAGTGGTGGCCTTGGCAATGCTGGGGGAATGGTTGGGATCAATGATCTTACAGAGCTTTTCCAACTCAAGTAATTCTGTGATTCCAGAAGATAGTCAGCACAAAAAGGAGGAGTTTTGAGATGTTTACATCCTCTGCCTGCTTCAGACCCTGACTCTGTGACAACTCAAGATGTTCACCCTGCCATGACACAACCCAAATTCCCCACTTTCTTCATCCCAGTTTAGAGGGAGACACCCAAATGTAAACCCTGCTTAGGCACTGCATTATTTAGCTCTCATAAACTATTATTTAGCTGTGCCTTCAATTCCTTAAAATCAAGAGCAGGTCCTGGTTCAGCTTCTGCTTTCAGGAGTATCCTGTCAGCCAGAGCTGTGGAATAAGGAGCTGGAACAAAACAGAGGATGGCCTGCTCAGAATACTCTGTGAACACTTTAAAACCAGGCCCCAGATCAAAATATGGCACAGACTAGCAAATAAATATATCCCACAAACAAAACACATCCTACAAAGCAATGTTGTTTCAGGAGTAAGAGCTTTGCATAACAAAGGCCTCTAAAACATGTTCCTGCAAGACTCTTCAAAGCAGAAATGCCTGGAAGTGGAAAGCCCAAGGGAGTCTGAGATCTGGGAGCTCTCAGATGTGTCAAGGAAATAAGTTATCACGTTTTATTTTTGAGGGCTGTGGGAAAGCCCAGGAGAACACACCACGGAAGCTGTCAGAGAACGCTCCCCAAGCAGGGCCAAGGCAGCCACCCATCCCACTGCACTGCACAAAAACAGCACATGAGGGGTCTTCAAGTAAAAGCAGTCTCTGCAGAGGCCTGGTGGTGCCTCTTCCAAAGCTGGTGCACGTTTCCATATCCACATCCATCCTCATAAGCTCCTTCCAAGGTCTCCAGCACATCAGGCCACGTTAGCAAGACCCAAGCATCCAGTGTGCAGCAACTGTGCCCCTGCACCCTGCAATTCTGCACCTTTTAATGCAAGCAGCTGTTTCTATGAGGAAAATCAGGAGACCCAGAGGGAGGGTTTGGTGGAAGGCCAGACAGCAGCACGTAGCACAAGCTCTGATTCTGAGCAGTTGTTTGAAGACAGAAACTACAAAGACTGAGAGCCACAGTCCTTCACTGGACTTTCTCATTCTCCTTTTAAACAGGGTAAACAGCCTTTGTCTACAGATAAAAGTAACAACACAGACGTGGAAACTTCTCGGTTTCCACCATCCAAGGAGATTAAATGGCTAAAGAAAGGATGCTGGCCTTCACTAAAACAGGAAGGCACGTATCTTCATGCCACAGATTTCTACTTTTGAAGCTATGCAAGACAACTCCCTGTGCCTCACACAATCCCGTTTTTCTTCAGCTCCTGGGAGGTGTGGATACAGAGATTTATTGGTTATGGGGCTGACTGAATTACCATAAAATCAACTCACCAATCTAAATTAAGGCACCCAGGTTTATTTGCCTACCTGAGAGCAGGATGTAAGACTCCACCAAGGGAGATCTGTGGTACTGCCCTCATACCAGTGACTACAACCACCAGAGTGGCTACCCCAGACACCCACGTGGGACTGGGAGATGCGATGCAGAACCTGAAACAGATCTGTTCCCCTCCTGGAGGTCAGGGAGGAAAACTCAGGGCATCTCCAGCTGCAGCCTGCCAGGCTCCAGTGATCCCTTCAGCAGGGAGCCTCTGGCTTCCTACTCTGGGAGCTTATCCAACAAAGAAGGCAGAGCAAGGCTCCTAATTGCTCTGAGGTATTCCATTTAATCAGATTTGGAGGACACTGCTTTTCACCATCCAGTTGTGAAAAGCAGTAATTGCTGGAGGATCTTAGGTTAGAACAATCCTCAGAGCTTTTCACAGCAAAGCCAGATAATCCCCAACACTGACCTGAGAGGAAAATTCAAGGTCAGTTCTCAGAGAGATTCTCAGTGTGAACCTAAAAGAATGGATTTCACTTAAAACTGGTATAACATACTCTAAAGCCAAAGAAAAGGCCACCATGAGCAACAGACTGGGAAAACACAGTGAAAGATGGGAACCTACCTGGTAATGCATGAATTCTTTCTCAGAAGAATAAGATCATGGGGCACTTCATACCCAGCACATGAAAGGCAAAGGGAACGTTAAAAGGCTCAAAGCATCTGCTTCATCATTGAATATAAGGCTCCCTCTATACTCAGCAGAGAAAAGCTGCTTCAGAAGATGTCACAGAGCACCAGGTGAGGTGTGGAAGATCTGAGCTGCATTATGGAAGATCCAGGCTCTCCAAGGAGGTGAGGATCCTGGCAGGACTAGTTTCCTACCTTGGTTAGCTGACCTGTGTGAGCCTGAGTGGTGGGAAAGGCTTTCAGAGCTGGGTTTGGTGGTGCTAATTGGACCAGAGGAGTGCAGCCGTGCTCAGAAGTGTCTGCAGGTGTACTTTGGGCTGCTGGTGTAACCCCCTCTCACACTCCCCCTGGAACAGATCAGCAGGGAAGAAGGGAGGTGCACAGAGAGCTGAGCACACTTCTGTTATTTCAGCCAGCCTGGCACCTGGCCCAGATCAGCCCTGAGGTACTGCTCCTTCTGGGAACCTCTGGGGAAAACAGGAGCAAGGGAAACAGGATAAACCCAGCTTCCTTAGCCAGGGAATCCTGCAAGAGCCGTGAAAAGGTTTTCTACCAACAAGGGCATTGGGGGCAGAGAGTGGAACAGGTCATGTTGGGTAATGGGTGCTCCAAGAACAGGTTTTGTTATCCTCTCACAGTTTTGAGCAGCTGCAAGGCCACTTCTCAGCTGATGCACAAAATGCTCAGTGCAGGGCAAGGCCCTCGTAAATGCAGTCTGGAATTCTCCAAGGAGAGCTAACCTGGGATTAGCTGTGTGGAAGAGCCTGATGGACAGTGACCAGGTGCAGCATCAGCTGGAACAGCAACTGCAGCACAGACCCAGGGCCCAGAGCCACATTATTTCCATGCTGGGAGGAGAGGAACATCCAACACACGTAAACAGTCACTGTGAAAAAGCCCAAGAAGGAAGAGGGAGAGCAAACTCCCACATGCCAAACTACAACAGACCCAAACAGCCAAATTCCCACTGATGAATTGAAGTGGGTTTTGGATTTTTTTTTTTTAATAGGCCTTAAGCAAGAAAAGCTGCAACAAGCAAGGTTGTTTGTACATTCAGCACTGCAACAACTTGGCCTGTGAGAGAAGAGCCTCCTGCTAAGCCTGGGTAGAGCAGCAGTTCCCTGCTGGGGTCAGGGGAAAGATGGGCACATGGGGACTGATGTGACACAGGACATGGGGACACCCAACACCCCTGAACACCACCAGCTCAGGAGGCACAGCTGAAACAAGAATGAAAGCTTGGGCACTGAATCAGAGCTTTTCAACCCAGAGTCTCCACCCTACAGCTCCTGCAGAGAGTGGCAAAACCTCTTTTGGCTGTTGTAGTCAGTTATGCAGGAAGTCCTCAGATTCCAGGGTCCTTTCAGGAAAAGGGTTCTTCACCCAGAGGTGCTGGAACAGGCTCCCCAAGGAATGGTCACAGCACCAAGCTCAAGAAGCATTTGGACAGTGCTCTGAGGCACAAAGGGATTGTTGGAGTGTCCTGTGCAGGGCCAGCAGCTGCACATGATCATCCTGATGGGCCCCTTCCAACTCAGGATATTCTGTGATTCTGTGACTCTCTGGATCTCCATGTTGCTGGTAGCAAATGGTCAGTAAGGACAGGGGAAAGCTGCACTTGGGAAGGCAAATTTCTCCAGTTAGCTGGAGCTCCATGGACAGGAGATAAGGCCAGAAACCCCCTGAGTGCTGAGACTGGGCTAACACCAGCTAGCAGGAAGATATAAATCATTTAATCACAGGAGCCATCTCTAAAATAGCATGAACTACATGTAATCTTGGAGAATGCTCCTCTTATAACTGCTTGCAACTCTGTATAAATTCAAAACCCTTATTTCAAAACTGCTATTAAGTCCACCACTATTTCTTTCAGTGTTACTACCTTACACCTGCACTTGCACAGTGTCTCCCATCACAGGACGTCAAAGACTCTCAGGTACAAAAATCCCTTTTCCTGGGAAGGTGCATGACCTCTAGAGAAGTGACTGTGGACAAAATGAAGCCCAGCATCCAAGTGTTATTCCTTTAAGTGATTTTATTTGGATTTTCTCAGTGTAATACACCTAAGATTTGCATCAGCCCACCTGCTGCCCTTAAAGTGATGTGTGACCACAGAACATGAAATCTGTGAAGTCCAGTGATGCACCCAGAAAATGGGAACTATCAAGACCAAATGAATTTTTTGAAATTTAGGTCTTGGAGATTATTTCCATCCATCTGATACTGAATGGAAGTCAGGGGTGTGATTCAACCACACCTCAGCTGATCTAAACAGGTTCAATTTCTGACGGGGCCCTGATGCTCTCCACAGCTGAGATCAGCCCTCAGAGCCCGACAGCTTCAGCTGCTGAGGAGTTATTTGTGATTCAACAAAGCAGAGGATGTGGAATCCTCCAGCACTTCTGCCCATCACTTCCTGAGCCAGTTTATCAGCCCCTCTGTATAAACAGCTCTCAGGCACACCCAAGCAGGAGCTATGCTGGAAGCACACGCACATTCAAAGGGAAACAAAATGCCAAAGAACTAAAAATGACTTTAAAGCATTTCCTTCCTCGTGGTTATTTGATTCCCCAGCCCCACACTCCCACCAGAGCACAGCTGACCTGTAAATTTACGTAGCATTTCGGTGCAGGTTTCTGCCACAGTTTCATCATCACACTTCTCCATAATCAAAGCCTCTTCTCCACAGATCCAGCCACTGAGGACGTGGCCATACCTCTCGGGTGGGTACAGCACATCAAAGCTGCAGATCTTCTTGTACCACAGCTCCTCAGGATAAGTCAAGCTCTCGCTCTCCGCCTCATCTTCCCAGACAAACTGGATGCTGTTGCACTCAGAGCTCCAAAAGGGCTCTTCGAACTCCAGGAAGATCTTGTCAGTGGTATTGATCCCCAGTTTCTCAATGGCCATCACCTTCTCCTCAGGCAGGCGGGGGTGGAACAGGCTCTCGTGGCGCTTCTTCAAGACTCCCAGGGACACAGTCACAATGACGTGGTCAGCTGGGATGAACTCACAGTCCTCGCACTCTACGAAGACATTGGAGGCCTTGTTCTCCTCAGGGAGGTCACTGTTGTGGTCAGCCACCCTCTCAATCTCCTTGCTGACCGACTGGTTCCAGTGGATGCACTTGACCGGCTTGCGGAGCTGAATGACAGACTTGGGAATGGAGCGGGCCAGGATCTCCACGATTTTAATGAAACCACAAGGAATGACGTGATGAGCCCCGGGGATTTCGGTCCATTCCCCAAACTCACTCAGCGACACTTCATCCATGCTGTGGGAGCTGCTCTCACAACTCTCTACCTAAGGAAAAGCAACACAAAAGCAACATTGCCACAGAGCAACTCCTTTAGCCACAACACAGCTCTGTAAGGGCACAGAGGAGCTGCATGAGATGACTGAATTCCACTCGTGAAAGCACTCAATTCCACTCTGAAACCAGGTTAGTTTTGCTAGTAAAGAAGTGTTTGGCCATAGGATCTGACAAAAATCACTCCTTAGCCTTTCTTGCAACCAGAGAAACCATTTTGTCATGGCAAAGAGTTGGAGTTGCATCTTCCAGAGTTCAGAGACCAGAGGGCTGGAGCCCCTCTAATCTGAAGACAAATTGAGAGCTGGGGCTGTTCAGCTCAGAGAAGAGAAAGCTCTGACAAGACCTCCTGACATCTTTCAGTACCTAAAGGTGCTACAAAAGAGCTGGAGAGGGACTTTGGACAAGGCCATGGAGTGACGGGAGCAAGAATTATGGCTCTAAACTGATGGGCAACTTAAATTAGATATGAGGAATAAATTCTTCCTTGTGAGGGTGGTAAGGCCCTGGCAGAGGGTGCCCAGAGAAACTGTGGCTGCCACAGCCCTGGAAGTGTTTTCAAGGCAGGTTGGATGGGACTTGGAGCAGCCTGGATTAGTGGAAGGCGCCCTGCCCATGGCAGGGATGGAACTGGATGGTCTTTAAGGTCCCCTCCAACCCAAATCATTCTGTGAATCTAAAATTCCATGATGTCTTTGCTTCTGCACAATCCTGGGTTAAAGTTCTGGTTTCTATCCTTTAAAGCCCTCTGCAGTGGCCAGGACCTGCTGCCTGGTGCTCCTACAGCAGAACCTGGAGCTGCCTTAATCAGATGCTCATTCCAATGTTCCCACGAGGAGCCACAAAAACTTCTGGCAGCTCTTTGTGCTGTCTGCAGCTTTCAGCATGCTGTCAAACAGTCAGCAATCAGCCAGCTAACAATCTGCCAGAGGTGAGAGGACTCAGCACAGGAGGAACCGAAGGAGACGGAAAAGGGAAATGCCAAGATGTGAGCCACGTGTGTTTGATGTGATTACCAAAGCTTTAGATCCATTAACCTGTTGGTTAATGTTTGTAGGAGTATTAAGCATAGCTGTAGCTCCCAACAATCCCTGGAACAAAGGCAGGATGTTTGGCCTGTCTTGTGATAAGCTTCTAATGATAATCCTGATGCACGGGACACAGTGATCTCAAAATCTTCACATCACAGGAGTCACAATCTCTCGCACACTGTAATTCTCTAAGCATTTTAAGGAATATTACAATTCCTTGCCTCAAACTTTGACCTGTTTTCCAGACCTTTCCACACTTTAATGACTGTTCTTGGAAGCTTGACAAGCCTAGACCTTCTCCCTGTGGAGCACCCTGGTGCAGGGCAGGAATCTGTGCTGGGACAAAGCCAGCAAGTCAGGGTTGTACCAGCAGCTCCCACGCTGTTCCTGTGCCTGCAGGGACCAACAGGTGCCTTCCTGTCCTGGTCACTGCCTGATGACTCCAGTGGGGACATCTTTGGACTGTGCTGTAGTTCCACCCTACCCAAGCACTTCCCAGACCTCCCCCAGGGTGACACAACACAAAACCCGTGGCACACAGCAGGATCCTCACCCTGCCTGGATGCTCCAACAGGACACTCCTTATTATGAAGTTAGACACTGGTGGCTGTTTGATTCTTTCAGCCATGAAGGCAAAATGCCAGGGGGGAAAAACAAGCAACTACCAAGACTCTAACCCAAGACAGGTTAATCCCCACTCTGCCATCTGATAGTCTAAAGTATGAGAAGCTTTGTTGTTCTCAGTTATTTGCATGAGAAGGGATTTGCAAGACTTGCAGAAACAGCTCTGACTGTGGCACCCTGGAGCAAGCACAAGAAAAACCACCAGGAAACCCAGAGCTGTATCCAACGTGACTTAACCCTGTCTACTATAGAGGTAACACAATAAATAACTGAGCTTTACATGGCAGTTGTGGAGACACCCTGTGAGAGGAGGTTTTGGGTGAGGATGCTGAGATATCAGGCTCAGAACACCAGGGTTCAAACCTCAGCTTTATCTCAAATTTCCTGTGAGACTCTTTAGATCTTTATTCCTTTTGGTTAAGCTTCCCACCTGAAAATAGTGAACACATGACAAAGGGCTGCTTCCCTCCCCTGCCTCATTTCAGAAGCTTTTAAGTCATCCTAATTGAAATAAAAATGACTGATACACTTTACCCGTGGAGTGCTTGATGCAGCATTAAGTCCTCATCCCACAGAGAACTCATTTAGCCAAGGCACCAAGGAGATAAAAAGAACTATGGAAGCCATGTGGAAAGTTGGTTTTATGCAGTCTATCTTGGATTTTATTGCTTTACCTTCAAAATGCTTTCTGGGGAATTTCTTCAGCAAATTACTAGAATCAAAGTTACATTTCTTCTGGTCTCTGAGAGGTAAAAAACACTCAGGCAGAATCAGGAGGTGCAGGTGTAAGTCACAAGATAAAACATTACTAAAAGAATCTGACAATAGAATAGCTTCAGGTGGCAAAAAAAACCCCTAAATCACATCAGAAAATTTAACAAGGCCTAGGAAAGCCTCTTCTATTAAGACAACTGGGGCTTTAAGGTAAGAAAAGAAAAAAAAAGAGTAAAGACATTATTCCTTGCAGCCCACTGTCTTTAGATCTGCATCAGGACGGAAAGTTGTCAATAGAAACACAAACTGCAAGAGAGCACAGAGAGCAACTCCCAGGGCTGGGCAGGGCTCAGCCAGGTGCCTGAGGCTGAGGATTTGTTTGCTACAGAAACAAAACACCCCAGTGATGTGCACACCTACCTTCAGGTACTGCTGGATCATGGCCAGTTTCAGCCTCTTGATGGCCTCCGTGTCATCCGGGTCGGCCTTGACGCGTTTGCGCACGACGTCCCGCGTGAAAACGCCCACGCTGTTCTGGCTCTCAGCATTGACTGGTTTACCTCGTTGGAAGAACTCCTGAGTCAGGTTATAGACCTGCCAGAGATAGGACACAAGATGCTCCTTCAGCTGTCCCAGCCCAGCACATTCACCTCTTCCTCCCAGCATAAGCCACATCCTTCCTCACACCTGATAAAAAGCACCGGCTCTTCTCCCACCTCCGTGTCCCAGGTGGCAATCCCAGGTTGATACCAGCCCTTCCACCCTCTCCATTATTTAGAAGGAATCCACCAGAGTGGGTGAATTCAGTTTCACAGCTGTTTTTCTGTTGTCCCACTTATGGGGATTTTTGAAGAAATTTTGAATGAGTTTTTTAGATGATGTGATTTATTTTTCTTATCTTCTACATAGATAGGAAGGGTGAGTAGAGCTCACATCTTTACTGCATGGTTCAGAAGGTCAAAAAACCTCTAGTTATAAGACCTTTTAAGGATTTATTGATTAATAAAACACTGTTAAAAAAGATATTTATGTTTTTGATTTAATCCTTAAATATTTCACTTTATGGACTTATGCTACAGTGTAAGCTTTCTTAGTTAATTATGTTATGATACATAAACCTGCAGTACTGTATTCTAAACTTGTTTACCTTTGTAACTACTTTTATTTTTTCTATACCTTAAATTCTAAAACTCTAAACTTTACTCTTTTTAATTTACCATGTTTCTGCTTTAAACTATAAATCCATATTCTCACTTCTAGTACTTAAGTTTGGAAGCCTTTTCCAAGGTCTCAGATCAAATTCTGTGTTTAATTCTAAGCTTTGGCTTACAGGCCCAAAGTTCTGAGAATTCCCTGCATTTTGGATTCTAACATCCCATGAAATCAGGAAGCAACAAACAGCAGAGGAATTCTGTATGCACACACATTTTACTTCAGCACAGGACAGGCAGAAATCCATGGAAAACAGTGACATGTCTAGTTCCCCCTCATCAGGAGCCACAGTAAAAAACTCCTTGTAACAAATTGTTCTTTGAAGATATTCCTGGTGGTTTTTAACCCCAGTTTTCCATACAAGCTACGTAAAGGCAAGGAAACACCATCCACCTCAGCCCTCGGCTTGCGGCTGTCTGGGAAAACTTGTATTTCTATCTACAATATTGCCAGAAGAGCCTGCAATTGCATCATGGCTCTTCCTTTTTATAGGAAAAAAAAAAAAACTTCAAGAGGAATCTTTTAACACAGGAAAGCTTTCAGAAGATGCCTCTCAGAAATGCAGCACATCCCATTAATGATTTGTTTGTCCAGAATGTGTCCCCTTCTCATTCACATCATGCCACAGGGTGCACAATACTCTTACAACTCTGTTTGGAAAGTTTTTCCTGTCAAAGATGGTTTGATTACACCTTATGATCATTTTTTGGAGACAGATGATTTGGATATGTCAAGAAGTTGAAAGCTACAGTAAATATCTGGTACAAAGCTGGTAAAAAACTGGCATCCTTGCCTTCAAAAAGCTCCTGGAGCTTCCCATTCCCTGCTGATAGGGCTAATCCACTATGGTTTATGTTCTTCCCACTCCAATTTTCCCCAAGAGCTTGATTTTATCTTGGGTTTTAGGAATAAAGTGAAATTGAGGAGCAAAATAGAGGGAAGAAGAGGAAAAGGAGGAGGATAAACACATTGCAGTGGTAGGAGTGAGAGAGAGGAGGTCTGTGAGCAAATGGAGGAAGGTGAGTTGACAGGGAAGGGATGAGGAAGAAACTGAAGAAAATAAATTGAAAGAATGACCAAAAAAAGGAGGGGAAATAAATGATAAAAACAGAAAAGAAACAATCACAAGGAAAATGAGTGGGACTGGTAAAGACAGAAGAGAACTGCAGACACTGCCTGGGACATGACCATTCCAAGGAGACTCCCAGACAAGAAAGGTGGGGCCCAACGTCCTGTATGAAACAAAGGCTTCCAGCAAAGGAAACTTTGGCAGCTCCAGCATCCCCTGGTTCTCAGGTCCCTGGATTTCTGAGGCCACAAGCACTTGCAGCAGGTCCGGGCTGGGCTGCACAGACCTTGCGTCAGCACAATCAGCTCGGCTTTCATAAGCTGATTGAGCTCTGTAAGCAGATAACAAACTCACAGGACAAGCAAAGCCCTGCTAAAACCCAGCCACCACTTGGCCCACAGGAGAAGTGAGCCTGGCTACGCTTTTGTTAACCATTATATTCTTCACTGCCCCACAGGGAGGAGAGCAGGAAGGCACAAGTTCTCTGTGCTGTAACACAAGGGAAAGTCTTTCCTGGAGGTGCCATCCTATTGATGAGACAGCAGGTAAGTTTAATCCCATCAGGATTTCTTATTTCTCCTGTTATTTCCTTGCTTTTCAAGTTAAAGAAGAATTTGGACAACACCCTCAGACACAAGGTGTGACTTCGGGGGTTTTCCTGTGCAAGCTCAGGAGCTGAACTTGATGATCCTCCTAAGTCACTTCCAACTCAGGATATTCTGATTCTTGGGGGTGCTGAATCATCTGAGGAAGAACAGGAGGCAAAGCTGTTGTAGGCAAGAAGAAAAAGGAGAAACAACAGCAGGTCCTACATTGTGAGATATATGGTCAGAATAAATGAATGAAAAAGATGCTTGAAATGCATGTTTTAATGAATGTGAGCAGCAAACACATCCTGTGTAAGAAGCTATGGGAAAGCTTCACTAGGACACCTCATTTAAGGTAGATTTCCAATGAAGCAGGAGCAAAATTGTGCTGTCTGGAGTTGGAATTATCCAAGCTTTCCCTCCCCAGATGGGGAAAGCATTGTCCTTCCTATGGGACTACCCCTGGGGTCACTGGGAACACACAACTGTGATATCTGAAAATCAATACTCTTCCAATCATTCCAGCATTTCAGCAGCAGGGTTCCTGAGAGAGTAGAAATGGGCTTTCCCTCAAAGATCCTGGGGAAAGGTAACAACAAGGATGACCCAAAAGATTCTGCTGATTTCCTAGTTTACCCTTCAAAATCTGCATCCAAACCAGAGCTCCATGTCCAGCAAGGAGAGCTACACCACAGACAGTCCAGCCAACCTTTGCTTTTCTATTGTCACACACCTGATACGAGCAGGGAGCAAAACCAAAGGACAGACTGCATCAACTCCCATCTCTTACCACTGGCAATCTCACATCCCAGCAGGACAACCTAAACATGTCTCACTCTAAAGTTCCTCTCAGCTGGGACAGCACAAGTGGCCCTGGAAGCCTGACTGAAAAGACAGAAGTAAAAAAGAGAGATCTCAAGTAACCATTCATTCTAGGCATTCTTCCTTCCCTCATTCTGAAGGCTTATACACAATCCTCCAAGGAATTCACTGAATCATGGAATGGTTTGGGCTGGAAGGGACCTTAAAGCCCATCCAATCCCACCAGCTGCCATGTTCAGGGACACCTTCCATGATCCCAGGGTGCTCCAAGCCCTGTCCAGCCTGGCCTTGGACACTTCCAGGGATCCATGGGCAGCCACAGCTGCTCTGGGAAATACATTCCAGGGCCTCAGTGCCCTCACGGGGAACAATTCCTTTCCAAAATCCCATCTAACCCTGCCCTCTGGCAGTGGGAAGCCATTCCCCTTGTCCTGTCATTCCATCCCTTGTCCAAAGTCCCTCTCCAGCTCTCTTGGAGCCCCTTCAAGCCCTGGAAGACGCTGGAAGGTCTCCCTGGTGGTCATGCTGAACAACCCCAGTTCCCTGGGTCTGCAAGTCAGAAGGGGCTGAAGGTAAGAAATTAAAATGAGTTAATTGAGTGTCCACAGTCCTAAAACAGTTTAACTTCAGCTTCCATCTTCTGTCTCCTTTCTGATCAGCTTTGGGGCATCCCACAAGCAGGGTCTGTGCAGGGAACGTGGATTCCAGCAGGGATGTCCCCTCTGTTACCTACAGGCTTCCTCCTCCACGTGTTTATTTACTACCTACGTGCTCCTCCACCACAGGAAAAAGCAGTTTCTTAGGAAGAACAAAGCTAAATAAAGAAATTTCTCCTCACTGAAGGAGGTCAGGAAAGCACATCCCCATCCACACTCCTTCCTGTCAGCGCCGCTGACGATGCCCAGCATTGTCTTTTGCTCACTTGGCTTAAAAACTGCTGTGACTTAATCCCCGTCCAGTAAAAAGCCCTGATGGAGATAGGGCTGTGCTGTTCCCAGGCCAGACATCTGTCAGTGCAATAGAGGCAGGGAGGGAACGGTGACTCTCGGTGGCCCTTTGGTCCTGCTGTCCATGATAACTGCAAGGCAAGGCACTGGAGCTTAATTGGGGATGGCAGGAAGCCCAGCACGGGGTGGGGTGTGGAGGATGAAAAATGTTGCCATTCTTCGGCTGCATCCCTCCCCCAGAAGCTGCTGCAGCACGAAGGAAAAACTGACAGATAACAAGGCCATTAATTAGCTGATTGTTAAAGGGAGGGTTCCCGGGAAGCAGATCTTCAGGGACCACATCCTTGCTGAAAAGCTCAAGTAAAAGCAGGCACTTCTCCTAAATCAGGCAGTGATGGACTGTGATTTTTCAGCTGCATGTAACCTGTCCAGCTCACCACTTTTCACTAATACCTGGGAATTGGCTTTAAACACCTCTCTGGAAAGGAAAATGAGGACTTAGCAGGGACAGAGGAACAACTCTGAGATAAATTGTCCCTGATCACATTTTTCAGGTGTTAATCACACACACAGACCCCAAAGGTGTGGACATTACCCTCAGAGGTCCCACTCTGGTCACTTTCCTGAGAGTCATACAGATGTAATTAATATAAGCAAGAAGAGCCAAAATCCTCTCCCAGCCCCAGAATTCCCCCAGTTATCCTCGAAGGAATGGAGAGGAAGGTGGGAAGATGACAAATACATGATGTGGCCATCACACCCTGGGAAACCTCCTTGTGCTGGTGCCTCTTTTGGACAATGACCCTGAGCAATGCCAGCCCCACACAGCACATGGCCTAAGGAAGACAATCCTAAAAGTCCTGCCCTGTCTCAGGGTGCTTCCCTTGGCTGTGTGTGGTTGGGAATCCAGGTGGATGCTCTGCAGGACTGGAGACTTTCCTTGAAGGCACTGCCCTCCTTCCACAAGCAGAATTCAGGTCACCTAAGTCAATCTCATGACAAATTCTGACTGACCCCAGAGCAGGGCAACAGGCTCTCCCAAGGAACTTTCTGCTGGAGAAATGAAGAGCTGAGCAGCCCTCAAGCAGTCTGACTGCTCCACTTCCCCGTAACCAAATAAAGGCTCCTGTGAGACATCCCTACAGCTATTAAAAATTCAGGCTACTGCAAACAAAAATGCAGCAAAACTTGTATTGAGGTAGAAGAAGCCAGCCAAAAAAAGATTGGATAAGTGCCTGGAAAAAGCCTAAGGACTTTCCAGATGAATTAGTGAGGCAAAGCTCTGGAGGTACAGGGGTGCTTTGACCTTTCACTCCAGGAAAATTCAGCACAGAGAGACCTCGCCTTGCTGAACTGCAGTTTCAGAGACTCCACATGGCCCAGTGAAACTCGAGGGAGACCCCCTGCACTCTGAATTCCCTAGAATTTGGTGTCCAGATGACAAGATAACTGGGGCTAGAGAGACCCAGCTGGAGCAGAAGAGCTGAAGGCACAGGCTGGAGCTCCAGCAGCAGCTGCAGGGAAAGCCAGGCAGGGTGTGACTGAGGGGGAGGGTGACAAATTTAGCCCTGCTCATTCAGGGATACGTTTTCCACTGTTCATGCCAGTCCTGCATCCCTGATTAGGCTTTGCATCCATCATGGGTTGCTGGCTGTTTTGTGGGGGGTTCTTTCTTTTCAGCTCAGGACAGGGTGTGTCACAGCCTTTGCTATCTCAGTCTCTGAAGGGATGAGATGACATGATGGTGGGATTGCTAATAAAAACCTGAGGAAGGCCTGGGAGCTCCTGCGAGACAAGGAAAGATCCTGACCTCAGGATTTAGTGATCTGTAAGATGAATTTTTATCCTGGACAGCTTCAAAATGCTTTAACAAAACCAATCCTAAAACCTGCCTCCCCCCCAAAAAAAAACAAACTAGAGATGCAGAACTGAAAATTATTGCTGTTCCTTCCCAGCATTCATTTCACCAGTTAAAGCAACAGAACTTTGGCCAAAAAAAAAAAAAAATAACCTCTAATGAGCATGCAAAAAACTCCTCACAAAATCACAGAATGGTTGGGTTGGAAGGGACATTGGGGACTGTATTGTTCCAACTGCCCTGCCATGGACAGGGCCATCTTCCATTAAATCAAACTGATCCAAGCCCTATTCAACCTGGCCTTGGACACTTCCAGAGATCTGGGGGTCTCACAGCTTTCTCTGGGCACCCTGTGCCAGGTTCTCACCACTCTCACAGTAACGCTGGGGAAGTGGGGGACACCCCAAAACACAAACCAGAAACGCCCCTGCCACACTCAGCATGTGTGGAACACCCTCTGCACCTTATGCCAGAGGAAAATGTCCCCAAAGCCACACGCCTGCTCCTGGCTGCCCTCCCTCCAGGGCACTTGTATTTCCTACAGCCATTTCAACTGGGTATTTTTATGGGATCACATAGCTTGCCTGAATTCCCACTTTTCCTAGGCAGAGCAGGGAACAAACCACAGCCAAATGCCTCAGATCAGCACAAATCCTCCAGCCTGGCACCCCGAAGAGGCTGAGACAAGCAGCTCAACAAAACCATGAGCTGCTCCTGCAAGAAATTCCAGCAGGCTCTGGAGGAAGGCAGAGAAAGCCCCTCCCAGCAAGAGCAATTAAGGGGCTGGCTGGTGTCCCCCGCTTGGCTCCAGCTGTCCCTTAAGTATTTTTTATCACCACGAGTGGCTGCAGACATTTTTACAAGCCATAAACGTGAAAGCCTTTTCTGTCTCCTAGTGATAAAGATATCCTGTGGCAATGATAAGCTAATTAGGTGTTGTGTAAAGAAGATTAACTTTTAATGTGCTGTTCTCTCATGTCACTGGCTGCCCCTTTCTCTCCCCTTTAAAATAAAGGGTAGATTTACTAAATTAATCATTTCTAAAACACCGGTACCTTGCTATGGCCTCTATCTTACTGGGTTTATCTCAAAGCTAAGTGGCTCTCATCTCTGTATTCCCTTCTCATTCTGGAGTCTGCCCTCCCTTTGCTGGAGATTTTCCTGTCATCTTCAAGACAGGATGATCACCAAGCCCTGCATGCAGTTTGGCAGAGTTCCATTTACATAAATAATGCTGCTCACTGCAGTATTTTCATTTACTCTTTCTAGCCCCAGTTGTTGTTAATCTTCCTCCACACACATCTCACCTGTCTTTTTTTTTTCCTGCCTAGAAAAAGTCTCATTTGTTTTTTTAATCCAGTAATATGTAAAGTGTTCAGATGAATTATATCCACCTGCATTTGTCCAAGATGTTGTCCACAGGTTAACAAATCCTTCCCAGAATAAGATTTCTTTGAAATTCCTACTACTCCTCTCTGAAACTGAAATGAGTTTGTGCCATCCCTTCACTGATTCCACTTCAGAAACACAGGACAGTGCCAAAAATATTTTCACATGAAAAAAAATCCCTTTTTCTGCTCCCCACCCAATTCTTGATAATTCTTTACAGGCTACAGTGACTTTTCTAATGCTCCCAGACATATTTTTAAACAAAGTATGCAAGAGTAACCTGAATCTAGTGAGTGTTCAGCCAAGAGTCAAATACTGAAGTTTGCTGTCAGATGAAAATGTGAAGGTTTTAGGCACGGCTACAGCCTGATGAAAATATTCATGTTTTGTTCCATTTTCTACAACCCACTGAGAGATCACATTACCTGGAGGGCCAGACAGTCTGCACTGACCCCCTCTAAATGTACTTCACAAGGAGCATTGAAAAAATGTGGGGAATAATCATAATTAACTTTGGCAAGCAAAAGGGTTTAAATAACCTTCAACTGAAGTCCATGCTGCTCTGAATCTCCCAGAAAAGATGTTCCTTTCCTTCTGATGCAAAAAAACTTTCAATTCTATGAAACTGCACTGCCTTTGGCACACCACACAGTATTTCATAGCATTTATAACCAATAAAAAGTCACAAGGTTACAATATTTAGCTGGTTGTTGCTAAGGTTTTGCAGTCTACTTTGTTTAGCAATTTGATCCCTACATGTCACAGACATATTTTATGAAAAATCCTTTAATTAAGATCTTTTCTCCTGAGAAGCTTCAGCTTCTCTGTGTTTTGCTTCTTTAGAATGTGATTTAGAGAATTGTTTACCCAGCAAGTGAAACTGTTTTTACTTGATGACCAAGGACAGCCACCTGTGTCGAGGCTGTGAGCAGTCACAAGATTTTATTACCACTCCATTCCTTTCTTTGCTGGCCTTCTGATGAAATCCTTTCTTCTATTCTTGTAGTATAGTTTTAATGTATGATTTTCTTTTAATATAATATATATAAAATAATAAATCAGCCTTCTGAAACATAGAGTCAAGATTCTCATCTCTTCCCTCGTCCTGGGACCCTTGTGAACACCATCACACCTCCATGTTCTTTTAATTAAGCACTGGATTAATTACTGGATCTCCCCAGAAATAGTTGCTGGAAGTGATTAAATTGATTACAAAAATGGAAATATTGTTATTCCTCACCACAAAGAGCTAATCCCACATCAGGGACAAATGGGGTGCAGTGAAGCAGATGAGAGAAAACTTAGCATTGATTTTTTTTTTTTTCCCAATTTCTACCTTTGTCCTGGAATATTCTAACTGGGAACTGAGACCAAAGGGTCTCAGTGTTCCAGGCAAGTCTAGCACTTGCCAAAGCAGCTGGACACCAACCTCGTTGTATAAATCACTGAATTCTTCAACCACATCTTTCGGGATCCTCTGCCCGCTGTTGGTGAGGTGATAAGCCACCCCATTCTTGGAGTAAAGGCTGATCCGTCCAACGCTCCTCTCGCTGTCTGTGGTCTCTTCCAGCAAACCATTGTCTTCTGCTAGATGATAGACTGGGTTTCCATGTGAACCATGAATCCACGTAGCTCCCAGCTCAAAAGTGGCATGCCCTGCAGGAGAGGAAGCCAAGCACACTGGTTATGGAAGCCTGTTCTCCTGGAAGCTTCTCACAAAATGTGCAAAAGCAGAACTGCCCAAGGACAGCACATGTTTGAACATCCCTTAAGGGAGTTTTTTCTCTGTTAGACACAATGCCAGCATTCTTCAAAATGGTCCTTTGGGATACAGGTTTGGGTATTGCCCAGAAGGATGGGATGTTGCAATAAAGATCCCTCACAGTGACACACCTCTGATACTTAAGGAGAAATTCAGCCTTTCTCAGTTCCCAGCTCTCACCATGGCTGCTGCCAGCAGGGAGATGGAGGATGTGGATTGCAACATTGGCCTGAATACTGAACCTTGTCCTGTCACTAAAATGGTTGTTACTTACAAATACACCTCAGATTAACTGCAGTAAAACATGCATTTCCATTTCCCAAATGAGTAAATAGGCTGTATTTTATTACTTATGTCTTTGGAGATTTATATATCAGCTTCTTCAAAGAGAGGCACTCTCAGGTTAAACACCAAAAGCATTTTGTTTTCATCACCTGTACTCTCTCTGCTTGAAAAACACAAAGAATGTGGTCAGCCCCACTCTCCCCATCCTTTACAACCATCAGGATTTGCACCAGAGCTTTGTCTCCCCCAAATCCAGCACTGCCAGACTGGGCTGAGAGCACAGGGGGATGCTCAGCAGCTGAAAGGATGTGCTAAAAATAAGCTTGGGTCATGTATCCCCCCATGTTTTGACAGATTCTCAGAAGGCCAAATCTAGTTTAAAGTCTGACAGAGCTGGGCATCTCCCAGCACCCCTGCAGCAGTGTGGGAATGCCTGATTAAGCAGGATAATTAATAGGATCCTGCTTGATGAAGAAAGGATGGTGCAGTTCCCAGCTATCATTTGCTGTTTAACATGTAAATGTATGCTCAGACAGAGAGGCACTGCAGCACTGAGCTGTGCTGCAGTCAGGTTTAAAGGGTGAAAGCTCCAAGGAATGCTGTTCCCTGGCTGAGCCCCTGCCTCTGAGGGAAGTTCCCGGATCTCATTTTCCAAAGAGCCCCTTTGTCAGTGAGAGCTGTGCTGACTGCCCTCCAAAAGCTGCACTACAGTGGGAGGTTTGTTTTTTACACCACAGCACCTGCTCCAGAGAGCAGCACCAACACACAGACCTGAACACTTCAGGTGCCACCAACTCCAACACACCCCAGAGCACCCAGCCAGGCGGAAATGACTGAGCACTGGCAGCCAAAGGCAGAGAGCTCATCAATATTGCAAGTGGCAGCCCCCTGGCTAATGCAATCCTCCTGCAGCTCAGCCCGCACCAAGCAGCAGCAGGAATGCTCCTGCCTCCTGCTCTAGGGCAGGAGTTTGGTCTCTGCTGCACAGCAATCCTGATTTTTCAAAGAAAACAATTTGCCAGCAGGTCCTGCTGCTGCCTTAGTGCTTGGTGACAGTGACGATGTGCTCCAAGTTCTCCTGTCGAGCTGTGTGGAACATAATCAAATACCAACAAATTAAAAACTAATTCTTGCCTGTAATATGTAATATTCATGCTCACTATCATCACTATAAGATAAACCAGGTTTTACCAGGTGTAAGTTAAATGATTAGTTATTTTAAAGTGTAAAATTAAATAAAATTCTTTTAAACAGAGACAGCCAATTTACTTTCAGGGCCTTAAAGGATTTTCAGTTCAAAATTAATTTATTTTGAATGAATCATGCTGTACAACAACAACAACAAAAAAAAAAGCAGAGAAACACACAGATTGTGCATCCAGCCTCCTGGACAAGGATGGCAACTTTCACATTTCTTGGGTATCCTGTTGTGAGATAGCTGCAATGGATACAGATGTAATAGGTCATGTGCAGGAAACACAGTGCACACACACACAAACCCTCTGCCTCACCTGTGCTAGAATCAAACCTCTGAATATCCAAATTACTCCCCTGGGTGGAAAAGCTGCACAGTCTGTGCACTTGAGGAAAAATACTGTCCCCTGTGAGACGTGGCTCAGTGAGGGGGGTGGACTCAGATATAACCCTGAGAAGGTGCCTCAATGCCAGAATGGTTTGGGGTTTGGAAGGGACCTTAAAGATCATCCCATTCCCACCCCTGCCATGGGCAGGGACATCTTCCATTAAACCAAACTGGTCCAAGCCCCATCCAGCCTGGCTTTGGACACTGCCAGGGATCCAGGGGCAGCCACAGCTTCTCTGGGCACCCTGTGCCAGGGCCTGCCCACCCTCACAGGGAAGAATCTCTTCCTAATTAGTAGCTCTGCTGAAATTTAAATCAGATCTTTAGGCAAGTGTGCAGACAGGAGAGGCCAGAGCCAGAACACAGATCCACCTTGGCAGAGAACTGCAGCCCACACCCACACAGGGAAACCTTGAGAGCTCAAAGATAAGAAGATAAGAAAAAGATAAGAAAACACAGTTTGGAATTTTAAAACATTAATAAAAGACTAAGACTTTGGATGTCAGCCTCTGTTCTGCAACAGTTACATCTACAAACTCTGAGACTGCCTCCAGACTGAAACACCTGCTCTCCTCTCCTGTTAATTAAAGAGGTGTTAATGAGGAGGAGGTGGATTCCCAGCAAAGATGGGAGTTACTGGCGAAGGTGGGCAAAGGCAAGAGAATCAGCCTCAGTACTAAAAACACCAGATCTATTTCACAGGTGCACTGGGAGAACGATCTGTGGCTCCCCAAAGATTTCAGCTCTTCCACACTTCCCTCCTCTCACAGGCATCATCCAGGATATTTTTAATGCAGCGGATTGTGTGTAAAGGACACACTTCCCTTCCTAACCTCTATGCCAAGTCTCAGCAGAATGTAAAGTGCCCTACTCAAACCTCTAGAGATTAGATTTTTCCAACTGCCTTTCCATTGGTTTCCCTTCTGCAAGTTCACAGGAGGCTGCTGTTTATTTACTGTGGTGAGGTTATACAGTAAAACACAGTGATGTAAGCACCTCAGAAATAAAAAGAAAGCAGGGCAGCAAGAGGGCAAAGGTAACATCCAGAATGGGATCAGAAACAGAACTGGTTAATTGACATCAGGAAAGCAATTCAGGAAAAGCAGAGAGCTTTATGCCTCCTGCAGAGAAGAGACAGGCAATGTCCCTCTGGATACCAGGAACAGCTTCAGTGACTCCTGTGCTACAAACGACAATGAATGTTTATTCCAGGAGTTTTGCCTGTAGACATTTTTAAATTGACCTGGCATTCAAATATTCAGAGTCTGCACCTTTATTACACACTAAGAAAGGAGGCTGAAGAGGTAGGAAAGCTGAAAATTAGGATTAAAGGATACACTGAAGATGTTTTTCCAGCAGCCTGATTCCCAGTGGGTAGCGCCCTAGACAGTAAATTAGTTCTAGGGAAATGAATGGGGTTGTTTGTGAAGCAGAACAGCTCGGGGTTTCCCCTTTCCAAGGGCTCTAAGCCCTGAGAAACAGCCCTTCAACAGCCTGGAGATTTACTGGCTGCTCCTGGGAACGAGTCAAGCTGGAAAACCAGGGTGGAAACCGTCTGGGTACAGCTTCTCAGTCACAGACCTGTTACACAGAGCTCTTCCTGTGTGAGAGAAAACAACAACCCCAATCTTTTATTTCATGGAAACACGGGTTTGGAGCAGCCCTGGGTCACAACTGAGGCACGAGACAGCACAGAGCCACCCACCCACCCCAAGAGGCACCCAAGGATTTAAATATTTACTCTCCTGACACTGCCACACCTCAAACCATTTCGCACACACACACACACAGCCCCCCATTTCCAAAGTTCATCTGACCTCGTGGCCACACAAACCCCACCAGCAGCCCTCTGCAGGTGCTGATGCCTTTTCCAGATGCCTCACTGTCCCTTTTGGTCGCCTTAAACAGCTGGAACAGAGGCTAGACAGAGTTAAGGGGAATAAAAGGATATTTACTGAAGGGCCTTCAAAGGCCACACCCTGGCAGTACCAGAGCCATGGCTTTGGCTCTGCCCAGATGGCTCCAAGATGGAAGCAGAAAGAGGGCTTGATCACAAAATCTCACGTTTTCATAAGTTTTGGTCCATTAGCATACTGGAGCTAATTGTCCAGTTACAGCCCCAGCCCATGAAGTCCCATCCTTCTTATTTGTTCTCTCTTCAGTCCACATCGTTTATACTCTTGGGCCTGAGATCTGGATCCAGCTGTCCTTGGGTGTCCCAGCTAGAGAAGGCATTGTTGTGTCTCCCTATTCTGTGAAGAGAGCTCACCACCCCCTCCTATGAAACCCAGACCTGTTGGAACCCAGGGCATTGCTCTGGCTGCCCTGGAGGCCTCGAGACCCTGGCAGGGGGCTCAGAGACCTCGGCACGGAGTCACAAACACCTGTGCCTTTGATTTTAACCCGTGGAAAAACCAATTACCAACTTTGTGTGAAGAGTTACAAGCCACAAGGGTGTGAATAGAATGATAGTGAATTTATCACAGGGTGGAAAAGTAGAATTTTGGGGTGTTGCAGACAACTTTTCTGAGAAATCCTTTTTTTAGGATTTTTCCTCTTGAGAAGCTGAGAGGCTTCAAGAACAAAATGTAAACAGTGATTATTTGCTGCTGTGTAATGCAACAAGTAGATTTTTGATTAGCTTATGTTAGTTGTTTCTGATTAATGGCTAATCACAGCCCAGCTAGCTCAGACGAAGAGTCCGAGCCACAAGCCTTTGTTATCATTCTTTCCTATTCTATTCTTAGCTAGCCTTCTGACGAAATCCTTTCTTCTATTCTTTTAGTATAGTTTTAATATAGTATATATCATCAAATAATAAATCAAGCCTTCTGAAACATAAAGTCAAATCCTCGTCTCTTCCCTCATCATAAAACCCCTGTGAACACGGTCACATTGGGGTTTTTAGAATGCAGGTTCAAGAGGCAAGATGGAGGAATCTGGGCATGTCCTGTCTTTCTTCTTCTTGGCCTCCATCTTCTGCTGTGATGGTGGCACTTTTGGATTGGTTTAGAGTAGAGACAAACTGTCTAACATAGGTGATAGGTATTGGAAATTATTGTAAATAAAATACATGTTGTTTTTGGTATAAAAAGATAACACCACCCCAAGGGTGGTCAGTGTGCCTCAACCCAACCTGCTGGACAGATCTCAGCAGGTCAGAGAAAGAATGTATTAGATAAGAGAAAATAAACAACCTTGAAAAGCAGAGCTGAGGAAACTCAACTTCTCCTTCAAGTGTGGGGCTGGGGAAAAAAGACTTTTAATACCTCAGGAGCCATTCCAGCAACAACAAACCCGACCCAGACCCACACACCAAAGCAGCCCGAAATCAACAAGAAGAACAAAGCCGTAAAAACCCAGAAATCTGAAAGCCAGGGCATCCTCTCACCGAGTCGGACGCTCTGCACGCGGCCCCCGATGCGGTCGGTCGCCTCGAGGACTGTTACATCCGTGAATCCGCCTTCCAGGAGCGCCTTGGCTGCCGACAGGCCCGCGAGCCCAGCACCGATCACGACTATTCGAGGCTGTCGCTTTCTCCGTAGGCCACTACTAAGAGGATCATCCGTGCTGTCTGCAGATATTTCACAACTTTGCATGCCGTCCAAGCTCTCTTTCTAAGGAACCTGTAGGAGGAAGGGAATTGTTGTGTTCAGATCCAGCTTATCCTCTGCAGTTAGAAGATCAAAAAAACAGTCCGGCAGAAAAGAAAAACTTGGTGAGTTAGACCCAGCCTTCAACATGGGATGCACAGAAAGGATAACTGAGGTCAAGCTGGGATGCAAAACAACATTTTAGCCTGGAGCACCGAGAACTTCAGGAATCTCCACCCTTTCATACCATGTAGAGTATTTCCAAACAAGTCAAAGGACTTTCAAACGCCCATCTTTTTATATAACCTCCAAAAGTGGTAATTTTGTGGTGAAGGCTTTTAAAAGAAAGAGAACCACGTCCCCAGTGCTGACAAGCTCCACAACCCAGCAATGAAGTTCCACTTTGCCACTGTGGCAACCACAAAGCCTGAATTTCAGATCCTCTAAGTAGGGGAGGAGGTAAGGAGGATTTAGCTCAAAGCAAGGACATTGGATCCCAAGGCAGCCATTACAGAAATGGGACAGGCAGGAAAATGTTTCAAGTGATGGAAATCAACAAGGGCCACTCCAAAATTTCACAAAATGCAGCCCCTGGAGCCAACAGTGTCCTGCCACATCAGGCCCAGCCTCAGGCTTAGATGAGAGATTCAAACCCACACCAGTCCTGACTAGTCCAAACCTACCCAAATCTCCACCTACCAATATATTCAACTGCTCCTCCAAGCAGGACCCTGTTTTCCTTGGCAAACTGCTAGCAGACACCTTTTTACTGCTATCTACCCATATTTCTCAGGTCCCATCACGTCATTTTAGTAGGTGGGACCATGGCCTGAGCCCATGGTCAAGGTTCAGCCCTGAGCAGGGATTTCCAGTGCAGGATGTCTTTATTCACAAAAGCCAGCATGTATTTACCTGGTTCTGGGTGGCTCACACCTGCCCTCGGGAGCACAAAGAACAGGGTGCAGAGATTCCTACCCCTCCAGACCTGAGCTGACATGAGTCCCAACTTGCAAAGGATAAACACACAGCCCAGGATTTATCAGCCCTGGAATCAGCTGATGCCCAGTGATTTGGAAAAAGCACCAACAGAATCCCTGGCCTCCCCCTCCTCCCTCCCCAAACAGAGATATCCAAGGAGCTCCTGGTGTGCTGCCTCTACCTGTTGCCAAGCTGCTGGATATCCATTCTGAGTTCTTCCTCAATTCTCCCAACACTTGGCCACTGACAAAGATTCCTACTCCTCTCTCTTCCATCACCAGAAGGGTCGACTTAAAACACTGCTGGCCTACTGCAGTATGTGATCACGGGAACTAATGAAGCAGATTCATTTGGAGAGTTCCTTTTTCTCCAGGATTTTAGAGAATTTATGTTTGTTGACCAAGCAATATCCACGCTCTGTAAGGGAGCTGACACCAAACTGCAGTCGGCAGGGATTTAGGCAGTGGCATGAAGAGGAGAATGGTCCCACTGGAGCTCTGACAACTCTTTTGAAAATGTTTGGTTTCAACTGAAACAGCTTCAGCTCAATCCACCCTTCTGTGGACTCACCTGCAAGAGGGATTTGCACAGTGTGTGCAAACTCTGATTCTGCCACTGCAGCTTGTCCCAGCCAGCCCTGCATCAGCTCCAACTGCCACTGCAGCAGCTTCCAACGGCCACAACCCAACAGAAGGTAGGTCACAGAATTCTCAAGGATGGGACCTTCCAGCTCATCCCATTCCAACCCCTCCCATGGCAGGGACACCTTCCACTATCCCAGGTTGCTCCAAGCCCTGTCCAACCTGGCCTTGGGCACTGCCAGGGATCCAGGGGGCAGCCCCAGCTTCTCTGGGCACCCTGTGCCAGGGCCTGCCCACCCTCATAGGGAAGACCTTCATCCTAATGTCCAATCTAAAGCTCCCTCTAGTTTTAAACTGCTCCCTCCTTGTCCTGTCACTGTCTGCCTGTGTAATAATCACTCTCTGTCTTTTTTGTAAGCCCCACTTAGGCCCTGCAAGGGGCTCTGAGCTCTCCCTGGAGCCTTCCCTTCTCCAGGTGAACATTCCCAGCTCTCCCAGCCTGGCTCCAGCCCTTGGAGCATCTCCGTGGCCTCCTCCAGACTCTCTCCAGCAGCTCCAGCTCCTTCTGCTGTTGGGGGTCCCAGCACTGCAGGTGGGCTCTCACTAGGGCAGAACAGAAGGGGAGAATTCCCTCCCACAGACATTCTACAACCCTCTCCCCTTCTCATTCTCCCAATAACACTTTGATCCATGTATTTTCATTGCCACAGTAGAGAACATCTTTTCTGCCATCTATATTCAGTAGAAATTGAAGGGTTTTAGCTCAGTCCTTTAAGCACAGCTTTCTTCATTCTGGCTTTGGCAAGCTCCTGTGAATTCTTCACATGAAAGCTCCAAGAAAATGTTTTCCCTCCTGTTTCAGCATTTTAATACTGGATTAGGTGACCTGTCTAGACAGATGAGAAAATAGCAGGGTATTCTGTGTGTACAGAACCCTGATTTGGAAACCACCCTTAATTAGCCAACAACCTGTACCATATGATCAGCAGGGAAAGGCAATTAAAATTCAGCAAAAGCTTGAGCTTTCCAACCAGGATCCACATTCCACAGTGGAATGAACAGGTGGTATAAATATAGAAGGACCCCACTACACTTTATTTCAGTATCAATTATTCCCTCTGGTAGGCTCATGAGTGAGACAAGCACATAAAACAGAATTCACAGAATGACCAGGTTGGAAGAGACCTTCAAGATCATCCAGTCCAACCCAGCCACAACACCTCAACCAAACCCTGGCACCCAGTGCCACATCCAGGCTTTGTTAAACACACCCAGGGATGGTGACTCCACCACCTCCCTGGGCTGAAAATTCCAATGCTTTATCACTCTTCCCATAAAAAACTTTCTCCTAATATCCAACCTATATTTCCCTTGGTGCACCTTGAGACTGTGTCCTTTAGTTCTGTCACCCTTTGTGTGCAGTGCTCTCCCTTCAGCACTTGCCAAGCCACCAGTCAGGGCCCTCAAGCCAGTGGATATTTCCAGGTCCTCTGACACAAAGACAGTTTGGCTTTTTACTTCTTCTTGATTGCCAAAAAGGCCTGTTTCTCTTTTGTTTTGGTTTTTTCTTTTCTCTTTTAATCACGGGGGTAAGAAGCGTGTTGGCTGTTGTACTGTGAATCTCTCTCAGACTGTAATTTTACTTGGTGTCCATCTAAGAGCAAGGGTAGCACTAAATCACAGCTTCACTCAAAGTAAAATTCCCCTGCTTTGTCTTGCTTGCAGAGTTCCTGTGAGACAGCCAAGAGGCACTGGTTACCCACAAGAAGAAAATATCCAAATACACATCTTTCTTTTGTCTAAAACATACAGATTCAATCCTCTTAGCTTTTGTGCTTCTATGTGCCTCACTCAGGATATTTTGATCAATTGTACTTCCAGACTTGGCCCCTTTTCTCAGTCTCTATCACCATTCTGTCCCTGAGTCCTTAAGAGAAATTATCCTCAATTCATCCCCTCTCCCTCTTATCCATTTCCTTCATTCAAAAAAAAAACCAAATGAACAGGTTTTCAAAAATCCCTAAAACCAACCCCTCCCAAAAAAACCAAAAATCCTGAACATAACTGCTGTTTTCCAGCAGACAAATCTTTGCAAAAATATCACTTCTGAGAAGGGCACCATTCTACCAAGCCAGAATCATGGGTTTCCATTCCTGGTATTTTGTACTTGCTACAAGTTCAGTGGGGTGACAATTTCATGATTTTTTTCCCAATTATTTTGCCAGTAAAACCTTGCAGGTCACAAGGAAGAAGCCAGAGAATTAAGGCAGTTCACAACTGCCCTCTTTCCTACAACAATACTCTGTGACCAGGCAATTCTTCTAGGACCCCTCAGAAAAAGGTCGCTAAGGCTCCAACTATTTAAAAATAGAAAACCAAAATAAACAAAAGCATTTCTCAAGGAAATCTGCTATTCTTAGCTCACCCAACTTCTCCTGTGGCAGTATTGTTGTAGCCCTGCTGACACAAAGACCAGGGCAAGGCAATGCTCTGAAAACAAGGCTTGTGTGCTTGGCTGAAGGTTGGCCAGGATTTGGGGGTTTGTTTGGGGTTTTCCATTAGGATTGGTTAATCTTTAAAAAGTGACCTTCCTTCAGACTCTGTATCACACAGCAGGTTGTCATTTACCCATGAGCTGGGACTGCTGGCACTCCCAGACCAAATTCATGGTCATCCCAGTGGGACCCACCTCACCCCTGTCACTATTTCAGGTGTTCAGATGGCATTTGCTGCCCACTTGCATTCTCAGGGCATGGAGAGGAGGAGAGATCCATCCTGCTGACCCCTGGCATTCCTGTCTCAGGATGGCTGAGCTGCAAGGGAGCTTACAGACAGTTTTAAAAGGTCACCTGACCTTTCTGAGTGCTCTAAAATGGTGTTGAATCAACACCCTTCACATTAACAAGTGTAACAGCCAGTCTGGAGGGTGAGAAATGCACCATCAACACAAACAAATTCCCTGCTGACTGCACAGACCAGCAGAAAAAATTACCAGAATCACTTTATTCCCTGTAGGTTTTTATTTGATGAGAATTCAGCATCATCCCTAATCAGAAAGCTAAGCAATGATATTGCATGTGTTTGAAAGGAGTTTGGATAAAAGCAACAAGAGTCAGCCGAAAGCCTAAATGGAAGCACAAGAAATAAACACACTTACTATTTCCTCATTATTTTAAGTACAGCTATTCAAAATACTATCAACACATGAAGGGGCACTGCACACACATGTGTTTATAATACAGGTTTGTCATCGCAGCCTGAAAGTGTTTACAGAGAAAATCTGACACCAAATTAATTCAATCTAAGCAGACACAAAGTGAGATTGAGAAACCAAGAGCAGAAGCCAGAAAAAGAATCACAACAAAAATAAAATATCTAATTTTAACAAAGACACTAATCAGCTGTTGAAATACTTTCCTCTAAAGACAGAGAGGATACTGGTTGAAGCTTTCAACTCAGGATCCAATCTGTCATAAACATTTACACTCCAGTCCCAGCAGAAAACCCAGCTGTGGTGCTGGGAATTATCCTGACAATTCACTGGAGATGGGCAGGTTTGAATTGCAAAACAAAATTGTGTGGCCTTTGCACCTTGGGAATCTACCATGATGAAAACAGTAAAAAAGATTTTAAAAAAATAATAATACCAGCAAACTTTTTGATCCAGAGTTTCAAAAGCCTTTTAAAATAGATGTAACAACCTCTATTATTTCATCAGCTGCATAAGGAGAAGTGTTTATCTGAAAGCGCTGTTAGCTGAGCCTGAAGGCAAAAGCTCCACAAAGAGCTTTTGAAAGAGAAAGGTGAAAGAGAAAGAGAAAGAGGTGAAAGAGAAAGGTGAAAGAGAAAGAGAAAGAGGTGAAAGAGAAAGAGAAAGGTGACTTATTCAGCAGATGTAAAAACACTGCAGTTGTTAGGCCATTAACTCATTACACAGCCCAGCACTCCTTGTGCTGAGCATGGTTGTAGTGCATAACCCTCACCTAAGTAACTGCAATAACAAAATTTCCAGTCATCATCTTTAATGCACCTTTTCCCTAAGGTGAGGGAGAAGTGCTTGGAAGGATTATTCTGCTTGGAGCAATTTCATCTCCTTTAACACCTTTGCAGGTTTCAGACTCAGGCTGTTCCCTGAGCACAGGTCAGGACACATCATATCTCTGAGCAGATACAGAAGGGGAAGGGATTTCTGGGCTGGCTCCAGCACTGCCTGTCAGTGCCTCCTGATGCTGTGAGCTGTGGTTCTCCACAGCTCCTGGCACAACAAAACAAGCATTTTGTAACTTCTCCCTCCTTCCCCCTTTCATCAGCCTTCTCAAACACAAGCACATCAATCCTTGCTGCCTGTTATTTCAAGATGTTCTTTCCAAGTTCTCCATGCTGCAAATATGTCAAACTGGAAGATGTCTCTTTTTCCCTTCTCCCTCCTTTTTAACCCAGCAGGCCATACACCAAACTCACAACCCTTTTCAAAATCACCACTTACACCCTTTCAGGAGAGCTATTAATTGATCCCAGGTCCTCCACATCAGTCAGACACGGGATGACGCCAGCCTGATGTTCCCTGCTACCTTTGTACAGGTGTTGTGCAAACAGCAGCCTGGGCCAGCTGTGTCTGCAGCTCCATGGGAGCTTTACTGCACTGGAAGCAGACACACCTTGTTTATTCAGCTACCTGCAGAGCTGCAGGAGCAGGGTGATGGTCCACAGCCTCCTCTGCACATGCCAGAGCCCTTCCCAAGCTCATAAACCTGTGTCACTGATAGTATAGCACCACTGGGATCAAGGTTAACTCGTGTTACACCTGCAAGTGCTGGCAGTTCACCTCCAGCTGCTGGGCTGAAACCACCTGCAGAGTGACACTGCCCTGTCAGCCTTGTGCTCAGGTTTTATCCAAGCCAGGTGTTGGTGTGAGCAGGTTTGCCAGGTGGATGCAGCAGTTGGAACGAGTCACTCGGCCCCAGCCCAGTTTTGCTCCCCAGGTGTGGGCAGAGATCTGTTCTGGCAGCTCAGAGCAACTCAAGTGTGGGTCACAAAACGCTCTGCTGCTCCAAGTAGGACCATCACCAGCATGATCTCCTTGAACACAGTGTTGTCCGATACGTGAAACAAAAAAGACACGCAAAATCCCTGCTTGTCCTATCACTGAGACTTCATTCCCCCATCACCTCTTCCTACCTGAGCAGAGCAAAGAGCCTTGCAGGTGCTGCACAGGGACATGTGAGCCTGAGTGAGCAATCCTGCCTGGTCTCAAGGAGGGTGTGAGGGGAACATCTCCATCATCCCTGCAGCACCCTCTCTGCTGCATCCCACACCATTTATCCTGCATGCCTCATCTCTGCCCACCAGCCCTCAGGATGGAAAGATGACCAGGCTCATCTTTGTCACCATGGTGGTACAAGGAACACAGACTCCCAAAAACAAGCCAGCACTCCTGTGCCAACAAGCAACTTACGTCCTGCCTTGTATTTCCACAGGCAGAATCTGAAATGGTTTGATTTCCAGAGAGCTGCTGGAATTTATAGGGGTGGCTGTGAGACAAAAACAAGCTGGAACTGAAGATAAATGCTTCCATCCACCACAATTTATCCCTGTACAAGCCCAAGCCATCAAGCATGGCTCAGGGCACTGAAAATGCTGATCTTACATCAGCATCACCAGCTCCATTTACAAATTACCGACCCACCCCAGTGACTGACACACAGAGAGTTCAGGCTGGATCAGACATCAAGGAAGGAAAGGCATTAATGACACACCACGTGTACTCTTGGACAGCAGCGTGCCAAAATGCTTCCCGTTTTTCCCACACACCAAACCTGCAGCTCGCTCCCAAACCTCCTCAGTATTGGTTTTTTGAAGACAACAGGGACTTTCAGGCTGGCTCTGTGCTTTTCTTCCTCTGGACACATCCCAAAGGAGACAGGGAAATACAGCATTAACCTTTGCCTGTCCAAACCCAGGTCTCCTTTACTCTGAGAGGTTGACCCTACCAAGCCTTAACTTCATTTACCCCATCACTTGCAGGAATTTCCCCTCTCCTTGTCTCAGGAGAGTCAGGGAAGAGGCAATACTAAATTGTCTCCTCTTCCCAAGCTGGGAAGAAGCTGTGCATCTTCAGTGCACACAAAACAAATAAACTCTGTAAACTGCTCCCAAAGTTATGAAAGAGAAGCCCAAAGCTGGTGGATATTAAAGATGAGGCCATCACACCTTATGCAGAATACAGGCTGCCACCACAGCACCACTCTGTGGTCCTGCACCGCTGGCCCAGAAAGTGAAGCAGAAATGTTTGAGTTCTTCAACAACAACAAAAACAAATTGTTCTGAGAAATAGTATTTTTTTGCCAGTATGACCCAGGACAGCCATCCCCTCTGCCTCTTTCCACAACACCATCATCCAGGGAAAACGCAGAAGGGAGGAAGAAAATAAACCACAGCACTCAGAGAACCACTCAGGCTGAAAAAGACCCTTAACCGTGACATTTGACATTTTATAATTAACTCTCAATCAACAAAGATGGTGGAACAAGCTCCAGAATAAGATTTCCTGCTACTTTGGAGGCACCAGGCACCTCCTTTGCCATTTGATTTTCCAGCAACACAGTGGTCCCCAGAAACACCCACCCCAATAACCTCCAAAATCAACAACTGGGAAAATCTCTGCACTTTTGAAGGTCTGAAAGAGATTAATACAAAACAAAACAAAACCAAAAAAAAAGGACACTGGATGGTGCTTTTGATCAGGAAACCACTGCACATTTTTACCACTACGATCCAACTTGTTTTAATGCCTGCAAATATCCCCTGAGTCAAATGAACTTGTTCAAAGCTGATTCACACCAAGGCTACTTTTTAAATTGGGTAGTTGTTGACAAGTAGAATATATTTAACAAGCCCCAAGCGTCTTGGCATGCAGTATAAAGACTTCCTATTATGAGCTGGCTTTTTTTTTTTTTTTTTTTTTTTAAGGGAACATATGGGCAGAGCAGGTTGTCTGCCACAGGGCACTTCCTTACAGTGCTTGGCACTGACAGAACTGCACGGACATCCAAAAAAATAAACCAAGGAACGTCACACCAAGAGCACAGGGGATGAATCACACCATTTAAAACTCGCTGATAAAATGCACCATTATGTGTTTTTCAAATCTCCCTCATCTGAGGGAAAAGAAATTAAAATAATTGTGTTCCTCTGGCTGAAGGGTATCGTGAGAACGTGGCAGGCTCTGCCAGCTCCAAGGGGCTGGGATGGGAGCTGCTCCCAGGAACACACCTTGGTGAGTGGGGCAGCATCTTGATTTACAGTGTGGGATAAAATGAAGGACTAGAGGATTCTCTCCACCATCACAAACTCCCTCTGGAGGCAGCCATCATCCCAAAGTGATTCCCAGAGAAATGGGCTGAGAATGCAGCTTGGGCTACAGAGCTCCTCCTGTCCCTGCATCCAGCATGAGCAAAACTGCAATGCTGAGGTTCATGTGCCTGAGGCTACAGTATTACACAGCTGAAGGGAGTTCCACTGCAGTGACAAAAAGAACAGCTCTGGCTTGTTCCTCGGGCAACACAGGAGCAAATCCAGTACAGCCACTGCTCTGCAAATCCCCTGAAGACTGAACAAGCACGTGCTGTAGTTGGCACATCAGCATCCCCGTGTTTGGAAGGCTTCAGATAGGCAGAAGGTCCCACCTACTCAGAATGCATCCCACAATGTCCACCCATCACAGAGACAGCTGTTCCTGCCACAACCCTCCCCTGCTGTCAGCAGAAGCCGAAGAACAGGGGGACACCAGTCGTACTCAACCTGCCGCAGTGAACACGACATTCCCATCTTAACCCTGGGGATAGAAATTGTGATCTAGCCAAGAATTCCAGTGCCTTTGGTCTCCAAATCCTTCTGAGCACCAGGGATCTAACAACAGCTGGCCAGAACCTAAACCAGAGCATCAAGCTGCAGTTTGGCTCTGTCAGCCTGACAGGACAAAGGGTTGACAGGGCAGGAACAACTCAGAGTTGTCGAACTAAACAGGACAAGCAACAACCAGTCCCAAACTGTCCTGTCTTTTCCTGTGTCTTTGCAAGCTTGCCAGGCTCTGGTGGACCCTTAGTGGGAATTGCTCCCTGTTTCCAGCTCTGCCAACCCCTATTTCCAGCTCCTCAATCACACTGAGCATTGGGAGGTATTGCCACTCCTACACTCCTGGCAGAAGCCAAATCTGGTGTTTCAGGACTGTAAAAGGAAGGAAAGACAGACAGTAAACTACAGGAGGGAAAAAAAAGGTTATAAGCTAAAAACACTGGCATAATTAATAGAACAATGCTGCAAACAAGTTTCCTGCAAAAGTCACATTCCAGCTGCCAAAACAAGCTGTACCCTATCCCGTCTGCACAACCTTGAGATCTTATCTCTTCCACCCTCCTTCTTTCTCCAGTTGTTTGGAAATCTTAATTCATAAAACGAGCCTTAATTAAATGGGAAATATGCCTGTGTTTGCACAACTCAGAACATAATCATGTCTCAGTCAAATAAACACTGGTGTCCATATTACACTTGGGAATTTGCTGTGGTTTGGGGTTTTAAATTCGTTGCAACAAGCTTGGGAGCAAAATTTCAACAGGAATCTTTTCTTCTCCTCCCATCCTCTGTACCAGGAGGGTGAGACAGGGAACAAATCCCCATGCAGAGAGGCTCAGTACGGGTTCCAGCTCTATGTGTACATGAGGATCATTTCAGGACACACTATATGAGACACGATAGCCAAAAGCAATTATTTTTCCTCACCACTTCTCAGAACCCAGACCTACCAAACTGCCCTGAAATAGCAGCACAGCTCTCGAAATAGCATTATTTCTTCTCTTTTTGAAAGCAACACCCACACTGAATCTTTGATTTTAAGCCATCCCCAAGCAGTTACCACATCTTTACCATTCAAGCCACGGGGAAAATCATTAAATCCAACAGCAACACTATGTGAAGAGAACCAGAATTAAAAAAAGCCAACCACCACATGGATTTACTCCCACAGTAACTGGATCAACTTCAGCCTGGAACAGACTAGACGTGACTCCAGGAAAAATATGTGTCTCCAGGTGCAGCTGTATCAAAGAGACTTTCCCTGGGCTCGTGCTTTGCTGGAGCATTAAACAAACCACATGTTCCAGCTCTGAGGCAGCAGACACGTACCCAGGGCTGGCCTCAGCACGCTGCGATTCACGCAGCCTTCTCCATCCTTCTGTCTGCACAAACACACCCCAGAGCAGCACAGAGCCCAGGGCAGGGGAATTCAGGTTAGGAAGAAAGTTCTTAGATCCTGAAGGCTGGGTTATGGCTGGCAGAGCGGCTGTCTGGTCCCAAAAAGGTTCCCTTGAAGAAGACAGGAAATTTTCCCCATCGGTTTGAGTATGATGATAAGAAATACTTCAGTACAAAAGCAAAGAGAGTCTCCTCGCTACAGACTGTCTGCACTCAGGTCACCCAGAGATATCCAAAGGAAATCAGTATTGCCATGGAAAATCTTTTATACAGGACCACATCCCTGCTGTAAAGTGACACGAACAATTCTCCCCTGCTGAGTGATTTTCCTCCTGAGTGCAGAACGGAGCAGAGAGCAGAAACAGCTCATGAATCATGGAATCACAGAATAATTGGGGCTGCAAGGGATCTTTAAAGGTCAAACAACACCAAAGACAAGAAACAGAAGGGTGGGTGAGGAAAGAGATGAAAACACAACAATGACACCTTCACCTTTGTTCCCATCTTGTTGCAAACTTCAAAACAAAGCCCGAGGATGAAATTTTGTCTGGAGATTCCAACAGAAAACCTCCTCCAGTCGACTTCTTGTGCTTTGAGGTTTTAAGTGCCTTGCAGGTAAAGTGGAGCCTGGAGTGCTGTGGGATGCACTCCAGTGATGGATTACCACTGCTGCAAGGTGCCTTTCATTTCTCCCGATACACCTGAACTCAAAATGTTTCTTCTCTGTGACAATCAAGACATTTTACCAAAACAAAGAGAAGTTTACTTTACTATTGATCCTCTGCATAAATTGTGCCTCAAACAGCTTCACGGAACTGAGATGAAATGTTGCTCAGAAAGAGAGTAATTAAATACCACAGGCTGAGGAAAGAAAAAAAAGATATATTTTAGATCTAAGACATTTTTCACAGAGGAGGAAGATTTGTCATATGGTAAACAGTAGAAACTGTGAATTGGGACACTTGTGATTTATCTCTGCTTCCACAGCCTTCCCATGTGACAGCAGTAAAAGAGTGACAATCCTACCCCTAACTTGCTCAAAATAAAGCACAATTTCAAACGTGTTTAGGTGGGAGCTCATTTTATTCAGCACACCACGCTGGATCCTTTCAGTACCTCAGCTCCACCGAATGTAAAACAGCACAAGCACCTGGCTGTGCCAGAAAAGCACTTCCACTAATGCCTTCTGAATGAAAAGGCATCAGTGTAAGGTATTAAATCCCCACCAGGACAGAGCTATGTGCAAGTCAGATGAGATAACAAGCCAGTAAATTTCAAATCACCGCTTGCATCCATCCCATAACTACATGCTGAAATCCCTCCAGCTAGGCTGGCGTGTTGGCAGGAAAAAAATTGTCACTTCTAAATTTAGCAGACACCTCAATCATTGTGTGATGCTTCAAAAGCAATGGAGATGTAAAGTGGAATTTGTAGGACACCATTTAAACTGAAATGAGAGCTCCACTCACTGAGCAAAGGCTTTTCTTAATACCCTTCCTGTTTGGACAATTTGATCCACTCCTTTTTTTTTCCTCTACAACCACAAAGGTCTGTCCTGCAGTGAATGGATAGGCTTTTTTCTGGGATAACTTCCAGGTTAAAGAGAAAGGATTTACACTTGAATGAAACATAGGCACTGTATTTGGAAAATTTGTTTTGAAAACTTGGGAAGGAAGCAAAGCCTCCTTCATTTAAAAGAGGACTCAATTAACATTCTCCAACAAGTCTTCCTATCGAAAGGACAGTATTTGCTGGGGAACATGTGATCTGAAACTTGTTCTCCTCGCTCACAATGTTCCTTTCTGAAATACAGGGCACTGCTTTGGAGAGACACGAGGATCTTTGCACAGCTCTCCAAAGGAACTGCCTGTCACAGGCCAGGCCTTGACTCCAGACATCAGATCTTCTGTGACTTAAGCTCAGGAAACTTAAAATAGTGCTTAACAACCCTAATGAAGGCCTAGAGTGACACAATCCTCCTGTGGCTCCCTCTACAGGGACAGCTCATCCATGCTCAGCCACAAGGGTGAGATGAATCCATGGTGTCACAAATCTGACCTCCTCATTGTCCTGATAAAACACATTTTTAAAACTTTCTGCAAGGAACACACTACAGACCAACCAAGCAGGTGTTCTGCTTTTGATTCCTGCATGTCCGGGAGTGGGTTTGATCTTTAGCAGGCAGAGGCAGACAGGACCACCCTAAGGGTTATCTTGGGTTTGGAAAACAATCCTGCGAGTGCTGGGCATGTCTAGAAATTGCCCACGCAGGAGGAAGAAAACAAACCACGCCATTTTTTTTTTTTTTTTTTTCAGATAAAGAGGGGAAAAAAAGCTACTGACAGTTTAATATGCACTTTTATTTCTAAATTCCCTTATCAACTGCATATGACAGAGCCTTCTTCACTCTTTAATAAGCACAGGTTGAAGTCAAGCCCAACTTGAAGTTGATGACGGATTGAGTCCACGTCAATACCCAGCAGATTTGGATGGGAGATAAAGGCAATATTGGTTTGTATAGCTACAGAAAACATGCTATCAACACATCCAACACTTTGGGGAGACCATCTGTAGCAGCCCCCTCTCCTTCATTTCTCCTGGATGCCTCCAACTGCAGCATGACCCAGGCACAAGCAGCAGAAGGGAAGAGTTACCTGCAGCTACCCCCCAGCAGTGCCTCAGAGGGACTACGTAAGCAAAGCAAGGACACAGGCTCTCTCCAGAGCCTGTTCCAGGAATTTGGCTGCTGAGATGTGAGCTACCCTTTGGAAAAAAATACTATTTTTCCCTGCTGATCAGGCTTTTAGTGCAGGCACTAGATCAGGTGTGGACAACCATAAAAATTCTTCTGGATTTAATCACTATTCTTTAGCTCCTCCATCTGGGAGTTCATCTACTTCAACATGGACCAAACACCCCACGGCGTCTTCCCTTCATCCACAACAAAAGCAATTTAGGGTTCTGTTTTTAAATAACATTTTCCATGGGAAAATCAGCAGGCTTTAAATTCACAGTACAGTGGAACAGTGTCCTCACACTTAACTCTTAGTGACAAGAACCTGACAAATGCCTCGCTCTTAACCCTCGCTGGTCACAAACACAGATGTCAGGACAGAGCAGAGGAGAATCCTCTGTACATCCCATACAAACAACCACAAGGTGCTCTGCACAACTGGGAATGAGCTGCTCAGTGATAAACACACTTAATGGAGTTTACATTTGCTTAAGACACTTACAGATTAAGAGGCTGGCTCGTGTCTTTCCTGCCTGGCTACAGGCAGATGCTGGACAGCACAAGGTGAAGATACTTTTCCTATGAGGTTAAGCAAGAAGTTAATGAAAAGCTGTAGGCACCACATACAGAATACAGGGCCAAAAGTTGGGCTCAGTTTGGGGTTTCTGTGAAAACACTCCACCAGTCCCAAGGGAATCCAGAAAAAAAATGGAGAGGACACAGTTCACAGAGTCACTTTCCCATTACCTTGAGCTAAAGATCCCCTTAGCAAATGCATCTTTTGCACCCAGAAATGTCCCTTGCACATCCCTTCTCCTGAGAATAGAACAGGTGGTGACAACTCATGAAATGTGCTCATACCCACATCTACAAGAATCTCCCTGAGGTTTCATTGCATCTTTGGAAAGAGGCAACCCACTCCAAGAGTTTAAAACTAGGTAACTGCAGTAACTGCATTTTTTCAGGAAAGAAAGAGAAGAGTATTTTATATTCCAACAGCTTCTCCTCTCCATGTACAGAACTGTGGAAGCTTTCTGATCCTGCCCACTGTGGATTTGCATATGCTGGAAACAAGCTTTAGGACCAGGAATGTGCTGCAAAGTCCAGTATCACACAAACACACAGGATGCTTCTCTCTGTTCTATCATGTTGGATTTAAAAACATGCATTAAGTTATACCACACATTTTATTAAAAAGAAATTAGACAGGGATTTAACTACTAGAAAAAAACTGTGCTTTTGGAGGTGAAGCTGCCTGGCCAACATGGGTAAAGTCTGAAAGTGCTGTAACACTGCTCTGGGACTCCAGCACTGATGTAAATGCTGCAGACACACAGAGCCCCTGCCTCAGAAAGTTACTGGGACTGAAGTGATGGGGACCCAGCCCCATATTTACACCCCTGCCCCACTGTGCATCTTCTTGTGTCCATTTGTCACCGAGCCCATCTTCCCCTCCCTGCTCCAGAGCAGATTAAGCTTAATATACTTATGCAGTTGTGAAGTGTCCTGCCTATTATCCAATTAGGCAGCTAACGAGATCTGAGTAACAGCACGTAGGCACTGATAACTGCTGCCTGATAGCAGTACAGATTAGACACGTTCTTTATGTTCCCAGCCCTTGCAGAAAAAGGTTTGGGATTCGTTCAAAGGCTGCTCCGAAGGCTGGATTCAGGTAATTGTTTAATTTTGTTTGGGATCCATAAACACATCACGTTTGTTTCCTCTTATCTCCTGGAGCTGTCATGTCACAGCTGTCCCGTTACAAAACTCCTGATCAATCTGGTGTGACTTGCTCAGTTGAACTTTCAGCGTGGACAGGGGCAGGTCTCATCACCTCTATGGTTCCTTCTAGCATCAGAAATCTATGGAGCAATAAAGGATCTGTGCATCACCAGGAAAAAATGTACAGGATTGATAAGGAGATACAGAAATGCAATCTGTATTAGTTCTGATGCTGTTCCACATGACATTCCCATAAGATGCACCTAAGAAAACATTAATTAGATGTAATCAGCATAAAATGGCTGCATGACAACATCTTTCTCAGAGCACAATTATCAAGGGTTTGTTATCTAATTGGGAGGGCACTGGAAAGCGGGTCTAGCCAGGCATAAGAGCTGTGTAATATTTTCATTACCAGTTGGGATGACAGACTGGAATGTATGGCCATAAACCCAACAGATGATTCAGCTGGGAGGATTTGCAATCACCAAGGTGTACAGATTTCAATTTCTAAATTCTCTTCACGCACTGATCCAATATCGACATCAGGTAATTAAGGAAGAGAAGCCCCAGGTACAAATACAAAAACAGGGAGCAACTCTCTACTCAGCAAGTCTCCAGAAAAGGCTCTTAAGAGGGTCATGGCAAAATGGTGACATTGAACAGTGTTCCACAGGTGCATGAAGGCAAAGCCCAAGGGATGAGGCACAGAAAGCACTCAGCTGTGCCTTGCAAAGTCTTGCCCTGAGCTGCTCACTGCCATGCTTTTGGGAACAGCAGACCTGAGAGTAACTTGTGGAGAGCAACAAAATTAAAAAACACCAGGTGTGAGATTTAGCTGGATCCATTTAAGCCAGAAATGTTCCTAAGAACAGACTAGTGCAGGCAAGCAAGCAGGACACAGCCTGAGGGGTGACCTCTCTTTCCAAATCCAACAGGAAAACCCAGAGTTTGGTCCCTTTGAACTGAACCCTCTGGCTTTAATTTCTGTTTTAAACAAGATAACAGCCATCAATGTGGTGGAAAGAACAAGAGTCCAGGGCTTATCAGCATAGAAAAATGGGGAGATACTGACTGGATGGGTGAAACACACAGCTTTAACCTGAAAGAGGGCAGGGATAGATGGGCTATGGGGAAGAAATTCTTCCCTGTGAGGGTGAGCCAGGGTGCCCAGAGAAGCTGTGGCTGCCCCTGGATCCCTGGAAGTGTCCAAGGCCAGGCTGGACAGGGCTTGGAGCAACCTGGGATAGTGGGAGTTGTCCCTGTCCATGGCAAGGAGTGGGACTGGATGATCTTTATGGTCCCTTCCAACCCAAACCATCCTGTGATTCCATGACTCTGTGGTTCAAATTTTCTTGGATCACTGAGCTGGAAAGGCAGCAGCCCACAGACTGGAACACCTGATGTGAGAGGGAATGAGGGAACTGGAGCTGTTGAACGTGGGAGAAGAAATGGTGGTTAGTGGGAGATCCAGTTACTGTCTTTACTTAACTGAGGTTTACAGAGCAGATGGAGCCAGAGTGGATGGCAGAAACCAAAGGACAAGAAACAATGGGAATTACCGACAGCAAGGGAAATACTGATCAGACAGGAGGAAAAGATTCCTCACCATGAGGGCACAAAGCATGGCATGAACCTGCCACTCTTGACTAGAAAAAAGTCACAAGAAACCTACCTTTGATCCTGGCCCTGTCTCGATCAGGAGGTCAGATGAGAGCTTCCAATCTCCTGTGCCACTTCACTTACTCTTCAGTTCTAAGAAATCTTTATCAAGGTACACTGGAAAAGGGATTTTGCCCAAGTGTCTACATCACTCTACACCTCTTCAGTGCTAGCAAGTACTTCAGACTCTAAAGCTGTCAATAAAATGCCTTCCACATGACTAAAGATCCCAGAGTCTGCAACTGACAGAGAAAAAAAGAAGGAATGAAACACCAGAGCTTTCACTGCAATTGGAAAGAGAACAAGAGAAACTGGGGACTCACATTACACAAGTTACCATGCAAAAACTCTGCAAGAACACTGAGGAATTCAAAGATACATACTGATAGCTCAAACAAAAAAAAGCCAGACTGCTCCTCCCTACCTGCTCTTCCCACAGAAATAAACACAAGTCGATGCCAAAAGATGTTTCAGACCTGTCCAGACCAGCCTTCATTTTGGTGAGAGCTTCTTCAGCTGTCTCAGGACAAAGGCCCTCTGTGTGCACACAAACCTTCCACACACATATCCTACCCTCTCCCACTGAAAGGTATAACAGAGGTGTTAATAGATCCAGAGAAAATGCCTGGAACAATACACACAGGCAGGTTTGGGGGTTTTTCCCCAAAAAAAATAAAGTGAAAGAGTTTACCTTAGTAAATAATGCTTCTAGTGCTGGCTGAACTGTTTTCTGTCATGTTTTATATTTGAGTGCTACCTCTCAAAATAATCTTCCCATCCACTTTTTACCGGCTTTAGAAATGCATGAATAGCTGAGTCCTTCAGGGGAACAAAGGGACAGCAGGTACAAAATCAGATGCACAGAGTGAAATCGCGGCAGGGAGGGAGAAGGGAAGGTCACTCCTGAGCTACAGCGGGCAGGTCAGAGCAGGAAAGCACAATGGCTGAGCTGTAATCATGGGGAAAGCCTTGGTCAGGGCAGCTGGCAAGGACTTCCTTCACCTTAGAACAGCCAGGAATTATTCTGGAACAGTCAGAGATCCAGAACACATCCCTGTGGAAAAGCAAGAAAAGTACATGCTCTGTTCTTATAGTTGGTAAAGAGACAAAGCCATAAAAAACCTTTCCATGACAAAACACTTCACCAGCGTTTTGTCCAAAACTCAAATGCATTAATCACAGCCCAAAAGTCTACTTGAGAGTGACAAAATGTTGTTTGCTGGCTCAGTACATGCAGGTATCAGACACAGCTCTCCTGGGAAGCTTTGGACACTGCAGCTCAAGGAAGACACGGCCCAGAGATTCCCAAAGGCAGCTCCAAGGACTGAACAGCTCACTCTGTACAGTAACAAAAGGGCAAGAGGGCAGCAATTCTCAACTGCTGCACAGAAATCAAAGTCAGAAACCAGGAAAATCTTGGTAATGGCAAGAACAATGACAGATTTTCTAGGATCACCCAGGGACGATGAGGAAAGTCCATCACTGGAGGCTTTTAACAAATGCTTTGGACAAACATCTGCTGGGAAAGTTTGGATAGATCTGACCCAGCCTTGGGGCAGGAGGTCAGATTAGACAACTTAAGGTCCCTTCCTGCCCTGCAGCTCTTTGCTTGTAACAGAAATGTGACAACAGAACACGTCAGCAGCAGCCCCAAAGCACACAAGCCACCCTAAAATATTTCCACTGCAAAATCCCAGCCGCAGCTGCCCGTTCCCACATGGTACCTTCTCCCTCCATTCCTGGAGGAGCCATACAGGGAGAACACAAAGAGCTGGACTCACTGGACAGGCACAGGAAGAGGAGCTCCCCAACACAGCCTTCCCAACAACACAGTCCCTCTCACATCCCACAGCATGGGGGCAGTTACCAACAGGAGCCCATCCCCATTGTCCCTCCCATTTGCCCCCTTCCCATCTCACCCTGCACAGTCTGAGCAGTTCTCTCTTTCTTCTCTTCAGGCCTTTCTTCTGTCCCTCCCTGGAATATTTTCATGTGTAAGATCATCAGGACTGGATCCCTGCCCACCACAGCCCTGGATCCCACCCCAAGGGAATCAGGGAACAAAAAGATTAATGACCCAGTGCCTCACTCCAAAGCCCACAGTCACACTCAGCCCTTTGTCTGAAAGACCAAACAGAGACACCAGATGCCACTGTGACACTGGGGCAATGGTGTGAGCTCCCCACAACTAGAAAAGGGCATTTAATTTAGTCTGCTGGGAGGACTTTATGCTCCTGCAAGCATTAATGAATGGCACAAAGTGTCCCGTGGGGCCAGAGCATCTGAGCAGCAGAGTGTCAGCTCCAAACTCTGAAGTACCAATCTTTATCTCAGGGTTAAAGCTTGACAATTTTTGCTTCCTTATGTGCTCCCCACAATCCTCTTGGCTCATTATTGAAAATCCAAAGTCAACCTCCAAGCTCTGTCTATGGAACAACAAGGGAGGAAGGTGACAGAAGTGGTCCCAAAGAGAAATATTCACACGTGTGAGTGTTTTATGAGCACATCCCAGTTATGACCACACGTGTGTGCTTGTCAGTACACCCTGGCACATCTGAGGGCACAGTTATGCAATCCCAGAAAACCTAGATCCCAGTTTGTACTGTCCTTAAAGGACAGCCCTGACTGTACGTGTAGTGCTGACAGCATCAGTCACAGGACAGGCCAGGGATTGGATCCAAATAGAAAATAACCCCATAAAAATAACAATCTTCTGCCAGGCTGTGTGGGCTCTCTGACCAAGATCTCACACCCACAGTCAAACAGAACATGCACAGGAATAGGATGACTCCTTTTCCTAGAAGTAGCATCTTAAATCTGTGTAAGTGACCCGTCAGCCTGTGCTCTGTCGGCTGGAAAAGAGTTATGCAAGAGAGGAAACAAGCAGTGGGAGACAGGACAGCTCAGAGAAAACATCTCAGGGCAGCTCCACTCCTAAAGCCAGGCTCTTGCAAAACAACCCTCGTGCCAGCTTGCCAGGCTTTCCCAAAGGCTCTGTGAGCTTCAGGAGTTCAACCAAAGGATTACCAGGCACATCTTCCTGGCAGGGTCTGCTGGGATCACAACGGTGGCTGATTTCAAAAGAGAAAATCCTGTTAGAAGAAGACCGGAGATCAAAGCAGGAGGTTCATCTATGTCCTGGAACGTGCATCCCATGGGACAGGAGAATTTTTAATTCAGTTTCAGACTAAATACTCATCCAACAGAAACAGGGGAGCACACTTGAATGTTGCACCTGTGTAACCTCTTTGGGAGAAAATCCATTCCCCACCTGCCCTGAAAAATTAATTTAACTGAACCAACTCTTAGAAAAGAAAAGAAACTCCTCCTTTCCTATGCAATTCCCAGTTTAGGGATAGGCTAGGACTATCTCCTTCACCTAGCACAAGGCATTTTCTGCCTACATCAGCGAGAAGGGAGCTTGAGTAAGCACTTCACAACACAAATTACCCAAAACCAATGTGCTTTTTCTTCCCCCTTCTCAAAATGTGCCAACATCACCATATCCTTCTGTCCAATGTTTCAGTCATTCCAAGCATGCCAGCAACCTACAGTATTCCATGCCACTCAGCTCAGTCTAGAGAATACACTTGGGAAAATCTGGCATTATCAAGAATAATGAATGGTGAAGAAATTAATAACTAAGTATCCATTTTTCAACAGTTATCTACATCCATTTAGTTTTCTACATCATCAGCCAGGAAAACAAATATTTTCTTTATTTCTTAAAAGGCAGTTCCTGCCTTTGAACTCAGTAAGTACAGACGCACACACTAGAAGTGGAATTAAATGAACTTTTCAAGCCCATTATAAAGGCTTTGCAGCCCTTGAAAGACCTATTGGATAAAAGAAATGAAAGTTACCAAACCAAAAATTCCCTACAAGCTGGAATTGCCTGGGTTTACGTCAGTTCAGCTCTTTAGGGCCCTCCACAGCTGAGATCTCCTCACTCCCTTTGTGGCACTGATCTCTTCTGTGGCCCCCAGTGCTCCCTCCATCCTTCTACTCCAGGAAGTGAGGGAAATGTGGTCTCACAGCACGATGTGGAAAACTGCCCCAAGGAGGGAATATCCAGCAACAGCCCTGTGTAAACCACTACTCTGGGGCTGCAAAATCTGTCTCGCTCAGACCCAGCAAGCTGCCAGCCACCATCGCTTGGAATCAGAGAGCACCAACAATAAGTGCCTTGTTTAACTGAGACTTTAAAGCAGGGCCTGGTAGCAGAGAACTACCCGAGAATAGCTCAGGGATCAAACTCCAGCAGGAAAAGCAGGGAGGGGCTTTTTCACCCCTCTTGCATTACATTCCTGCTGCTGAGCTCATCACCTTCAGAGCCAAACCACTCCTGCTGCATCCTTACAACTTCCCTTCCATCCCATCCTTGCAACCTCACAGCCCTGGCTCCAATGCCTCACAAAACAAAGCTTCAAGTCACCATGAAAAATAATACCACAACCGCACTTAAAACCAAGGGCATGATTAAAAGTCACCAAACACCACCACACTCACTGCATTTAAAGATTTCCAGAGGAAAAGGTCACCGGAATGTAGAGCACATCTCCCAGAGCAAATGTCCTTGTCACGCTGCTGTTGGGTTCAGACAGAAATTCATTGTTGTAAAAACCCTGTGTGCTGTGTTAGCCACACCTCAGGGCTGCTGAATCAATCACAGAATGGTTTGAGTTGGAAGAGACATTAAAAATCACCTCATTCCCACCTCCTCCTATGGGCAGGGACACCATGCACTAGCCCAGGATGCTCCAAGCCCTGTCCAACCTGGCTTTGGACCCTTTCCAGGGATGGGGCAACCACAGCTTCTGTGCCAGGGCTTCATCACTGTCTGACTAAAGAACTCCTTCCTAATATCTAATCCAAAAGCCCCCTCTGTCAGTGGGAAGCCATTCCCTCTTGTCCTGTCACTCCAGGCTCTTATCCAGAATCCCTCTCCAGCTCTGTTGGAGCCCCTTTGGGCACTGGAAGGTGGTCAAAGGTATCCTAAAGCCTTCTCTTCTCCATGTGGACAGCTCTGCAGCCCTGCACTGTTCCTCCAGCCTGCAGCTCAACCCTGTCCCAGGGCCCCTCAAGGGCACTGGCTCTCATGGAAACACAAAAACAGGACCTCAAACTGAGGTTCCTCCAAAGCCAGTCTCCACACACCACCAATGTGCTCCTCAGGTGCCACCACGCACCATGGAGTCGCCACGAAGATTTATTTTCCAAGTGGTTCATATTCCCACCCATGGTATTTCTGGAATCTTTTGTTAAAACAAGAAGAAACCACTGAAATTTTAGATTATAAAAAGGGGGGAAAAAATAGGAAAGCTTTTCAACCAATTTCCACAGTGACTTCTATAAACTCGAGATTTATTACAGAGCACACACCCACGTGCCCTCAACACGGAGCAAGGAATGCCCGGACACAGCAAAGGCAAGGCAGCAACAGAGCCAATGAAAATGGCACAGAAAATCAAGGTAGCTGAAAATGTTCATGTTCCCTCAACAGGAAGACAACAAAGATGATTGTAACACAGTCTGGAAACACCATAAAGGTGGCTTTGAAGTGTCACTTGTAAAAAACTATTTGTGTCTTAGGATTCCATAATTTGATGAATTGGTTGCTTTTGGGGCTTTTTATGGTTATGCTTTTATTCCCTTTTCTCATGGTGGGTTACCAGCTCTCCCCCACTTTACTGCTGGGCTTAGATCAGTTTTTGCATGCAAGCAGAGCAGGACAGATCCTTCAGCCACATCTTAAAGCCAGAGGTTTAGACTCTCCAGAGAAAGAAGAATTCAAACCCTTTCTTCACCCACATCAATTCCAAGAGAGATCTTTAAGGCTCTTTTATTTATTATTTACCATGCTAACACAATGTTTTAGCTCACCAACAGAACTAAAAAAATTCAGTTATTTAATTTCCATAGACTTGACTTCATTAACTTCTGGAGAGGACTAATGTTTGTGGCCAGTGGAAAAGGGTATTTCTACATTTTTCCATTTTCTGGTCTGTTAATTACAATTACTGAGAGAAGGAGACAGCGGTGAGATTTGTGAAACACAGCAGGCTGCATTTTTAATAGTTTTGAAAAAAAACCAAGAGAAAATAATATCTCTCTTTTTTGTATAACCCAATCATACAAAGTAATTCCACATACTTCAGAAGTCAGCATCACAATTTTCCTTAGACACTCACTTGGGCCAGCAGGAATTTAGTTGGAGAACCCCAGATTTGATTAGAAGGGATTACTTTTCAGTGAGATGACAAGAACAGAACACATGAAATGATGGAAGTGGGGTTGAGAGGCTGGCAGAGAGATGCAGGAATACTCCTCTAAGCTTCTGAGGCCGAGATGGGCAGGGGTCCGATAGCTTTTGAGGATGGATGAGTGAGAAAAACCCAAATTACACTGCTTGACTAAGGTGGAGGTCAGTAAAAGCACTGTCACACGTCTTGGATGCTGTAGGGAGCCCAGAAACTGTTTGCAATCAATGTCATCAATTTGACAGAGTTCTCCAAAGTCTACCTCAACCCCTCCAGTGCCACCAAGTCAACGGAGATTCCCCCATCCCAGAAAAACACGGAGTTTCAGAGACATCACAGCTGACTCGTGACACTTTGGTGGGAGAGACACAACAGGGAGAAAGCACTTCCAGCTCAAGTGAGAGAGGGACAACCATGAATGTCAGCAGCAGGGCTGAGGACACGGGAGCCCAGGACACGTGCAGAGTGTTTGTGGTGCTCCAGCTGCACGCTCCAGTGTTTTAGGGCAGCCTGGCACAAAGAGGAACAGCTCCAGAGCTGCTGTTCCGCAGAGCCAAAGGATGGAGAGGGATAAACGACCACAAAACCCAGCCCTTCCACACACAGCTTGGCCAAAATACCAGCTGGATGCTGCTCCAAACCCAAAGAAGTCCAGGTAAACGTTTGATCGGCCACACAAGGATTTGGATCCAGGCACTGAGTCAGAGCCAAGCCTGTTGGGGTTTTTGCCAGCTCAGTAGTCATCCAAACAGGCTTCCTAGTCCAGCTATCCACTCCACAACAGCGGCACGAGGGAAAAGCAGTGCTGGGTTTTTTTAGAGGCAAAGCCAGCTGAAACCACAGAGCTTGCTACTCCCTAGAAAACACGGTACATCTGTTCCACAGCAGTGCCACAAAAGATTAGTAAGTGCTGGCCTAACAATCTGGAAAGGGAAAAGGACCTAGGAGAGCAAAATGTTATCACTAAGTCAATAAAACAACATCTGTAAAGGACTGAGAACATAACAGCATTCTTGCACAACACACAGAAATGCTCCTGGGCTGATTTCTTGGTCTCCACTAAACCTGTCTGGTAACTCTGGGAACAGAACTGCCTCGTACAGGCTACGGGAAAAGTGGATCAACAGGGTGAGCTAAGGACAGGGCTCTGGGCTCGACTTCGTTTGTGCAGGATCACAGAGTGGACGTGTGTTAGGCGATATGTATGGTTTCACTTTTATGTAAAGCTCGTGTTTACATCTAATACATCAGGCAATTACAGCTGGTCCCAGAACTAGGTTTGAGACAGCGTGTCTGTAATCCATGGAAAGCACTTTGTGGGATGAGCAGAGCAAGGATGCAGCAGAGTAGCTCTGTGTATAGGGTTGAGAATGTAAATAAAAGCTTTGTTTTGAGTTTCCGTAACTGACAACTGGCTTTGTGCATTTTACTACCCGGCATTTGGAACTAATCCCTCATCTACCACACCGATCTCAAAGACGCATAAGTCGATGGATTCGACTGAAAACGCCGGCGTGAGCCGCCAAGCCCCCGGTATTGTAACAGCTTTGTATAAACATGAAAACAGCAGAAACACAAACAAGCCGGGAGCAAGCCTTCGCCGCTCGTCACTCGCATCCCCAGCACGGTGACTTCCCCACCGAACCTCTCCTCTCGGTGTCATCGCCGGGAACGCCGAGGCGGGGAATGCGGAGGCACTCGTGTCACAAGCGGGAGGTTCACCGACATCAACACACGGCAGGGAGAGAAAAAAAACCACCCAAACCGCCCCAAAATCCCAACACAACCGTGCGTGTTCTGCCCTTAGCGAGAGAGCGATCCTTTCTGCCACGGTGCCCATAAAAAGCGGCAGGGATGACACCTGCTCTGCACCTGGGCTGGGGGGTCGAGCGGCGGAGGAATGAGGGTCAGCAAATTCCTGGGGTTTTTGGGGTGCGTGGGAGGGGGCACAGCGAAGGTCCCCTGGAGTAGTTTGGGGAGATGAAATTGTGGGATGGGGCACGGGGAACGGCCCTTCAGGGCGGTGTGTGGGATGGGGCACAGGGCTGGTTCCTCCAGGGTCATGTGCGGGACAGGGCACCGGGCTAAAAACTGAGGGTGGTGTTTGGGATGGGGCACCGGGCTGAGCCTTCAAGGTGGTGTTTGGGATGGGGCACCGGGCTGAGCCCTCAGGGTGGTGTTTGGGATGGGGCACCGGGCTGAACCCTCAGGGTGGTGTTTGGGATGGGGCACCGGGCTGAACCCTCAGGGTGGTGTTTGGGATGGGGCACTGGGCTGAACCCTCAGGGTGGTGTTCGGGACAGGACACGGGGCTGGTTCCTCCGGGGTCATGTGTGGGACGGGGCACCGGGCTGAACCCTCAGGGTGGTGTTCGGGACGGGACACCGGGATCGGCCCCTCGGGCAGGTGCGTGGGACGGGGCACCGGGATCGGCCCCTCGGGCAGGTGCGTGGGATAGGGCACCGAGAACGGCCCCTAGAGCGGCTTGGTGAGCAGGGCGTGTGGGACGGGTCCCGGCTCTGTGCCCCCAGACAAAGCCCCCCGCCCTCTCCCCGGGCGCTCTGTGGGGGGACGGAGCCGGACAGCCCCGCCAAGACGGCACCGGCCCTCCCGCCGCAGGTGCGGGCTCAGGGGGCCGAGGGGACCGTGCCAGGGGACGCTCCGAGGGGACCGGGGCCGCCGCCCGCCGCGTACCTCTCTGTGCGGTGCCGGAGGGGACTGTCGGGGTCGGGGCGCCCGCCCGGCTCTCGCCTCGCTGCCTCCCGCGGCTGAGCGGCTCCCGGCGCGGCTGAGCGGCGGCTGCGGGCACTGCGGGCCGAGAACCAGCGCCGGCCTGTTTTCCAGCCGCCTCCCCTGCGGCCCGCCCCGGCTCCGCCTCGAGCATCCCCCGCCTCCTCCTCCTCCTTCCCCTTCTCCGCCTCCGCCTCCTGCACCGCCTCCTCCGCCCCGCTCCTGATCTTGGGCGACTTGAACGTGAAGTTCTAAAGATACCGGCGCTTGTTTGGTGAAGCAAGCGTGTTAAAGCTAATTTTCTTCCTAAGCGAGGCGGGTCTTTTCCACCTTTTGCGATTGTTGCTGTACTTCAAGGCTGCTTTGATACCCCTGCTCCGGGGCGTTCACCAAAGTACAGAGAGGACCCAGTGTGGAAAATAACTTCATTCCTGCACGAGTTTTTTCCTATTCCTGTCCAGACAATGAAATTAATCTCATCGGAGTCCACGTCACAATTAAAGCCCAGCTTGTGGCGCAGAAAAACACAGCCCTCCAAAGTCCTACCCGAACACCGTCACAATCTCTTATCTCTCACCATCTGGTTTCTGCCACTCACTGATATCAGTGTTCACGCAGTTGCACGGGGTAGTGTGATATACTGAAAAAAAAATAAAGTTATAGAAAATCAAAAACAGGCTAACTCTAAACGTTTTTTGGCTTGAAGACCCCTAAAAACTACCAAAGGACCTTTTCCTATATATTTTTTTTTTATACTTATATTTATATTTATATTTATATATTTATATTATATTTATATATTTATATTTGTATTTGTATTTATATTTATATATTTATTTATATTTATATTTATATTTATATTTATATTTATATTTATATTTATCTATATTTTATATAAACATTATAATATATAACATATATGCAATGTTAACATATTTATAAATACACATATGTACTATGTATATACTATATGTACTATATATATACACTATATAATAATACTATAATATACTATTAAAAACAAATATATAATATATATTTATAAAAATTAAAAATTATTTATATATATGTATTTTTATATATATACATATTTATATATTATATATTTAAATGTGTATTGGACACCGCATCCCTGGAAATGTTCAAGATCAGTTTGGACAAAGCTCTGAGCAACCTGGTCTAGTGGGAGGTGTCCCTGCCCATGGCAGGGGGTTGGAACAAGATTATCTTTAATGTTCCTTCCAACCCAAACCATTCTGCAATTCTGTATATAATAAGAATACTCTTAAGTGGCTCTGGGCACAGAGCCTGGGCCATGGAGACTTCTTCCAAATGGAGGGGAAAGCCAAAAAAATCCAGTTCCAGTGTCAAAGTTTGGGAGCTGGCACTCAGAGCCCTAAAGCAAAGGGAAATGTCCCTGTTCCTTCTGAATTCGATGCCTTTCATGCAGCTGCAGGGTAAAAGTCTCCTCTCCAAGCAGCAGCCCCATAAACACAGGTTTTATTAAATTACAGCTTCTTTCCAAAAAAGTTTGTGACCAGGATTGAGCAATGTGTAACTCACGGGATGCGGGTCCACCATGGAGCTGGAGTGCTCAGACATCCCACAGCCTTCCCATTAAACGCTGGCTGAAATTGCTTTTGGATGCCTGGAGGGAAAGTCTGGAGGAAAGACTGTGCCTTGGATGGAAATCAGTCATGTCTGCACGCTGCCTTCAAGCATTTTAAGGTTTTATAAAACACGCTCAGCTGCCTGCCAGAGGTTTGCACCTGCACAGCTGGGCTGAGGTTGCTGAGCCAGCCAAAACATCTGGGGAAAACAGCAAGAATAACGTGGATTTTGGGTTCCCAGCTTCCATCAGATATCAGACAACTGTGCAAACTTTTCAATTTCATATATGCAGCGCTTGCAGGCTGTTTTTCTTCAAACCCTGAGCTTCTTTGAGTGCCCTTCAGTGCTGCCATCACCACTGGACTTAAAACCCTTCAAAGCCCCTCGAAGCACCCAGGTGCTGAAGCCACTGTAATGTTTGACAATCAGTATAGGACAAGGGACAATATAAGAAGGATGTAAAGTTTTTAGAGAGCATCCAAAGGAGCAGCTTGAAATTGGGAAGGCTGAGGTGCTTTACTTTGTTCTGAAGAGGCCTCACCATGGTCTGCATGGTCCTAGGAAGGGAAGTAGAGAGGCAGCTCTGATCTCTTCTCTCTGGTGATCACTGACAGGACCCAAGAAAATGCCATGAAGCTGCTTCAGGTGGAGTTTAGATGGATATTAGGAAAAGGTTCTTCCCCCAGAGGGTGGTGGGCACTGCCCAGGCTCCCCAGGGAATGGACACAGCTCCAAGGCTGCCAGAGCTCCAGGAGAGTTTGGACGATGCTCCCAAGGACAGAATGGGATTGTTGGGGTTCTCATGTGCTAGAGGGGTCAGAAATTGGACTGGTTAGTCCTTGTGGGTCCTTTTCCAACTCAGGATATTCTATGATTCTATGGCCACACGCTGTCTGGGATGTGGTTTGTGAGCCCATCGGGGTGGCTGTCCCCATGCAGCACACCCCAGCCTGTGTCTGGTGGTGGGTTCTGCCCTCCCACACCTGCCTCTCTGGGTCTCCACCAAGCCTACAGATGGAAGCAGAGCTTTGCAAATTAAAGGACTTCAGGGAAATGAGCCATATCCCTGTTCTAACCAGCTCTGTCTGGAAAGAGAGGAATTGGCAATGAGGCTGGAAAGAGCAGCTTTTCCCACCAGACCAACAAAGTCAGAGGTGATAAGGAAATAGGGACAGTTTGATGGTCCAGCTTGGGGATCCTTATCTGCAGAGAATGGAAGGGAAGCCAGGATTTCCTGCCTGGAGTCCTCAGCATCTCACAGAGCAACACCTGCCCCTCGGGGCTGCCTCAAATCCAGGCTGTGTTTTTTCATAGGAAAGAGGAGCCATGAAGGACAAACTGGTGCCCCCTGTACCCACAGAAAAGCTGAACCACGAGGGATGCTTGTCATCCAGCAGCTGGGAAAGCTGGGGAGCCAATTCCTACTGAATGGCACTTCTATTTCCTCCACAGCAAATAAACAACCGTGCTGCAGGGCTGCACCAGCTCTGAGCTCGCCTGGCTGCAATGCGAAGGATTGGAGCTAAATCTAGAAAGCTCTGGGAATTAGGAGTCCCCTGGGCTCTACCCTCTTTCTCCAGTTTAGATTTGGCAACAGAGTCAGCCCTAAACTCTAGGAATGCTTGTGAGGCATTTTAAGGGTAGACAGAGATGCAATTACCTGTGGGAAAATAAAGCTAAAATACCTTGCAAGCCTATGTTTAATACAGTGTTTGATGCATTAAGGAAGAGTAATTGACAGATATGACTGGGGCTGGTGCCTTTTGCAGACAGTAGTCCCAAGGAAATTTGATGAAATCCTAAAATCAGCATTTTTTATGCCTTTGACATTTGTTTTCTATAAGCAGACCACACAGTGAATAAAGCATCTTTCCTGGGAAGCACTCTTGAAGGACAGGTTTATGACTGAAATGTAAAGCAAATGGTAAAAGTCTGGAGAGCCTAACCTAAAAAAAAACAGGGAGGACAAAGACCTCATGCAACACACCTTAAAAGATTGCCCGGAGCTGCAATCCAGAGATATAATCTATGTGAAGAAAGAAAAGTGAAGGATTGCCTGGAAGGTCTCTTTTTGAAAGGGCTTTTTGCACCACAGAATGGACAGAAATAGCTCAGGTCTCATGTCCTTAACGCACACCTTCAAATGGGGAAGGAATTCCAGAAAACAAATCAGGAGAGCTCATGGTGGGCACATGGAGGGCAGAGGGGTACCTGGGCACTCTGGGAAGTTGTATTTCTGGGTTTGGGCAGGTTTGAAGTCTGGCCAAGGAAATCTATTGGATTGACTGATGCTGCTTTTTTGGTTTTTTTTTTTTTATTTTCTGCCAAGTAAAATAATGACTTAAAGCCATTAAGTGATTGTTCTTAAGATTTCTATTGACCAACACAATGCCCCATTCCTAGAACTGTCAGGTGAGATGAGCATTAAGCCTGGCATGAAGCTTTTTTTTGAAAAATAAGGATCCAGCTGTCTGGAAAAGAGAGCAGGAGTAGCAGATAAAATCAAGCAGCCCAGGGTACCCCTCTGTGCTCCAAAACACCACATTCCTGATGTTTGGCATGAAAAGGTTTTGCCTTTTACTGTTGTTACCCCGCATTTTTCATCCTCAGATTTAAAAATGTTGGGAAAAGTGCTGTTATCTACTTGAAATCAGGAATCTCAATACAAAGACCCCCAATATGAGCCGCAGGGTGTGCTGTGCTTCAGAGATTGCCCACTCTTGCCAAGATTTGGCTTTGGCATTAGGAATGTGTCTGCAGTGAAAAGGCCTCATGAGTTTGGGTCAAGTTTTTAGGGAATCCGCTCATACACTGACATGTGGCAGGACCCTCATGAAGTTCAAATATAACTTGAACAGAAAATCTTTAAGTCAGAAAAGGGGTTTCCAGTTTTCTAACCCAGGAATTATTATCCTAAGAGTAGCTGGGTACTGATTTTGGCTCCTGCTCTGGGCAGGGTGACACACAGTGACAAAGCTGCTTGTGTTTCCCCAAGCAGGACACCACGTACAGCCTGAAAAAATTACCTGTGTTAAATAACTACAGCAGCTCCAAACAAGCCCAGCTGGCTTTTCCATGCCCTGCACTGTTTGTTTACTAGAGAAAGACTAATCCCTTTTACCTGCAAAGCAAACTTACCATGAAAGCCCACATATAATGCTTTATTATCTTTCCATCCGTCCGTAATCTGAATTTCCATGATTCATTCACCCACTTGAGGAACACTTGAGCGCTCAAACAAAACATACATTCCCAGGAGGAAAAAAAAAAACCAAACCCACGTCCGGTGCAGGAGACAGAAACATTCTAACATAAATACAAAATCCCACAGAAATTCTATCTGAAGCAAGGCTCTGGCTCACAAAGCACAACAAGGAAGGACAGAGATCAAACAGTGTTGCCTCTTGTGGGTGTTTTTCCCTTTTCCTCACAATCCCTGACAATAAGTCAATTAAAGGTTTTACCAAGACTACAAAGGGAACCTGAAAGCCCAGCAGCCTCCCTTTGAAAGTAAATTCAGACTACAGGCAGTTTCAAAGTCAGAGAGTCTGCCCTTTGCTAAAAAAGCCTTTGTGACCTTCCAGTCATCCCAGTGAAGCTGCAGCAGTTCATGGGAATGAGTAACAATGACCTTTGCTATTTGACAGGCTGTCCAAGTGACGGGAGCTCTCATGAATATTTCCCTTGATGATGAACAATCTGGACACAGAACAAACACCCAGCTCACCTTTGCGGTTAGCAATAGAACTAGTCCAGGTGAGAAGGAGAAATTCCCCCCATGTTTGTTCATCCTTTATTCCCTTCTAGGAAGGCAATTTCTGGAATCAGACTGCTCAAGCAGTAATTTTTTATAATATCCTGAGAGCTACAGACTTTGACACTTTCCTACATGGATTTCTGGAAGGATAAAGCTGCTCGAAAAAGTTCCAAACTCAACAATATGGATCCTTTTGATACTCCTCAATAATTGGTGTAGCAAGCACACACCGAAAACTTAAAATGTGCTGCTCATTTCTTATATTGGTCAAGCTTCAAGTCCCAATTACTTATTCTTACCACAAACTTCCTGCTAAATTTAAAAAATCCTTCATGATTCCATTCCTGTGGTTCTTGTACCTAAAAATGCCCTTTTGGTTTCATTTGGATGAGGAAAATTGGAAAAGCTTTCCCTGGAGCACAGGCAGGAAGCAGATTAAAAGGTGGCACTATCTTCTCCACACACCTGTGTGCTGGCCAGGGACAACCTGAGTCTCCACACACGGGAGAACAGGACTCACCACTCTCAGCTCCCAGTTATTTTCTGTCAGGGACTTTGGGGGGTAGAACATGGTTCCTCTGTATTTAATAACATTCTTTGGATTTTGTTTCCACGAGCTGGTCTGCTTTCTTCAGGTAAATATTGACAATGAATCAAGGAATAATATCTGTGGCACGTCCTTTGATCGGCATGGAGCTGGGTTTGGGCAGGTTTGAAGTCTGGCCAAGGAAATCTATTGGATTGACTGATGCTGCTTTTTTGGGGTTTTTTTTTTTTGTATTTTCTGCCAAGTAAAATAATGACTTAAAGCCATTAAGTGATTGTTCTTAAGATTTCTATTGACCAACACAATGCCCCATTCCTAGAACTGTCAGGTGAGATGAGCATTAAGCCTGGCATGAAGCTTTTTTTAGAAAAATAAGGATCCAGCTGTCTGGAAAAGAGAGCAGGAGTAGCAGATAAAGTCAAGCAGCCCAGGGTACCCCTCTGTGCTTCAAAACACCACATTCCTGATGTTTGGCATGAAAAGGTTTTGCCTTTTACTGTTGTTACCCTGCATTTTTCATCCTCAGATTTAAAAATGTTGGGAGAAGTGCTGTTGTCTACTTGAAATCAGGAATCTCAATGCAAAGACCCCCAATATGAGCCGCAGGGTGTGCTGTGCTTCAGAGATTGCCCACTCTTGCCAAGATTTGGCTTTGGCATTAGGAATGTGTCTGCAGTGAAAAGGCCTCATGAGTCTGGGTCAAGTTTTTAGGGAATCCGCTCATACACTGACATCTGGCAGGACCCTCATGAAGTTCAAATATAACTTGAACAGAAAATCTGTAAGTCAGAAAAGGGGTTTCCAGTTTTCCAACCCAGGAATTATTGTCCTAAGAGTAGCTGGGTACTGATTTTGGCTCCTGCTCTGGGCAGGGTGACACACAGTGACAAAGCTGCTTGTGTTTCCCCAAGCAGGACACCACGTACAGCCTGAAAAAATTACCTGTGTTAAATAACTACAGCAGCTCCAAACAAGCCCAGCTGGCTTTTCCATGCCCTGCACTGTTTGTTTACTAGAGAAAGACTAATCCCTTTTACCTGCAAAGCAAACTTACCATGAAAGCCCACATATAATGCTTTATTATCTTTCCATCCGTCCGTAATACGGAATTTCCATGATTCATTCACCCACTTGAGGAACACTTGAGCGCTCAAACAAAAACATACATTCCCAGGAGGAAAAAAAAAAAGAACCAAACCCACGTCCGGTGCAGGAGACAGAAACATTCTAACATAAATACAAAATCCCACCAGAAATTCTATCTGAAGCAAGGCTCTGGCTCACAAGCACAACAAGGAAGGACAGAGATCAAACAGTATTGCCTCTTGTGGGTGTTTTTCCCCTTTTCCTCACAATCCCCTGACAATAAGTCAATTAAAGGTTTTACCAAGACTACAAAGGGAACCTGAAAGCCCAGCAGCCTCCCTTTGAAAGTAAATTCAGACTACAGGCAGTTTCAAAAGTCAGAGAGTCTGCCCTTTGCTAAAAAAGCCTTTGTGACCTTCCAGTCATCCCAGTGAAGCTGCAGCAGTTCATGGGAATGAGTAACAATGACCTTTGCTATTTGACAGGCTGTCCAAGTGACAGGGAGCTCTCTCATGAATATTTCCCCTTGATGATGAACAATCTGGACACAGAACAAACACCCAGCTCACCTTTGTGGTTAGCAATAGAACTAGTCCAGGTGAGAAGGAGAAATTCCCCTCCCATGTTTGTTCATCCTTATTCCCTTCTAGGAAGGCAATTTCTGGAATGAGACTGCTCAAGCAGTAATTTTTTTATAATATCCTGAGAGCTACAGGCTTTGACACTTTCCTACATGGATTTCTGGAAGGATAAAGCTGCTGAGAAAAGTATCCAAACTCAACAATATGAAAAAACCCATGTGTGGAAGATCCTTTGCAATCCTCAATAAATTGGTGTAGCAAGCACACACCCCGAAAACTTAAAATGTGCTGCTCGTTCTGGCTTATATTGGTCAAGCTTCAAGTCCCAATTACTTATTCTTACCACAAACTTCTCTGCTAAATTTAAAAATCCTTCATGATTCCATTCCTGCAAGTTCTTGTACCTAAAGTGCCCTTTTGGTTTCATTTGGATGAGGAAAATTGGAAAAGCTTTCCCTGGAGCACAGGCAGGAAGCAGATTAAAAGGTGGCACTATCTTCTCCACACACCTGTGTGCTGGCCAGGGAACAACCTGAGTCTCCACACACGGGAGAACAGGACTCACCACTCTCAGCTCCCAGTTATTTTCTGTCAGGGACTTTGGGGGTAGACATGGTTCCTCTGTATTTAATAACATTCTTTGGATTTTGTTTCCACGAGCTGGTCTGCTTTCTTCAGGTAAATATTGACAATGAATCAAGGAATAATATCTGTGGCACATCCTTTGTTCGGCATGGAGCTGGCCATTTCCATTCATCATGGAATCATAGATTCATGGAGTGGTTTGGATTGGTAGGGACCTGAAAGATCATCCTGTTTCCATCCCCTGCCATGGTCAGGGACACCTTTCACTATCCCAGGTCACTCCAAGCCCCTTCCAAACTGGCCTTGGACATTTCCAGGGATGAGGCAGCTTCTCTGGGCAACCTGTGTTCAGCACCCTCATAGAGAAGAGTTTCTTCCCAATATCCCATCTATCCCTGCCCTTTGGCAGTGGGAAGCCATTCCTCTTGTCCTGTCACTCCATGCCCTTGTCCAAAGTCCCTCTCCAGCTCCCCTACAGCCCCTCAGGCACTGGAAGGGGCTCTGAGTCCTCACTGGAGAATTCTCCAAGCTGAACACCCCCAGCTCTCCCAGCCTTTCCTCATAGGAGAGGTGCTCAGCCCTCAGCGTTCTCATGTCCTTATATTGTGTGACAGAGTCAACAGCCGGGTTCTCAGCAATTTATCACTATTTTGTGCACCTCTAGCACATCCTTCACAAGTTATCCCCAGGAGATCCAGTCTTATCTCACCCAGCATGCCTTCTTGTGAAAGCAGCTATGAACACTTATGCCCCTTTCCCACCAATTCAGCACAGTTTGCATGAAACCACAATCACCTAAACTATTCTGAGCACAAAAAGAATCCAGGAAATGAAAAATCTGGCAGGTGCAAAGGAACAGGGTTGGATGTGGAAATCTGTGGAGGAGGCTTTGCTGCTGACGGCAGCGCAGCTCCTGCCTTTATCTCACAGCAGGTAGAGGAAAGCACGGTGGGAAAATGCAAACTACTCCCACTTTGGATCTCCAGCACTGGTCAGGTGTTTTAGGTAATATATCTCTCTTCCAGGCATTGTGTTACTGCTTTGGCTATTTCCCTTCAAAAGCCAATACCTGCAAAACCAGAGAATGATCCTGAAAACCTCCCCTGTTTCCATCCCATCTCTGCAGCCCCTCCTCTGCCTTGGCAGTGCCCACAGCAGCCTCAGCCCTTCTCCCTGCCCAGAGCAGCTCCATTTTCCTGCTGTGCCCTGTTCCCTGCCCATGCCTGGCTCCCAGCTCCCGAGGGTGCCCAGTTCTGCAGCCCTGAGCACAGAGGCTGCCTTTGTGTTCGCTGCCAAGAGCTGGGAGCCATCCTGGCACTGCGCTCCCTAAAAATAGCCTTGCCCCACGGATAACCTGCTGCCTCTCCCCGAGGCAGGTCTTAAAGATAAACCCTCCTATAAACCTGCAAAAAATGAGGTGAGAAACACCCCTGGGATGGAGAGGAAAGCTCTGAAGGAATGGCCTAAGAGGGGTAATAAGGAGCACAGGCTCGGTGCAGCCACAAAAAGCAGTGCCAGGGAGCCTGGGGAGCGAGTGTTGTGTATAACCTGCACACAGACGTAATCCAACAACTGCTGAGCTGCAGGGGCTCTTTTACAGTCAGCTCCAAGTTCTGTGTGTGAAGACACAACACTGCCAGCAAAAGAAATCCAAAAGAACAGCAATCCATCTGAAAAAAAGCTGAGAAAACACTTCTTCTTTACGTAGGGATGCGTATTTTGGATACAAAATACACCCAGCTAGCATTTTTGCCCTTGCACATCTTGCAATATATCCATTTACTCTTTCACATTTTATTTTAATAACAGGGGAGTCAAGTGAGCTCGACTGACAGGCTGGTTCCCAGGGAAACATGAGCAACTTATTTCTCTTAAATAGCAGGCACAAATGTTTCCTGTGTTAAACTGCACAGCCTGCTGTGACATTCAGATCTCCAGGATATAATCTCAAAAGAACAGAATGTGTTTGCCTGGCTCTGAGGTGGGGAAGGAGACAGGTAGCAGCACACTACAGCTGGTGATAGGTGCTAGCAGGGATCTGGCATTCAAATAATTTTTGAGGATCTATGTCCCTTGTCCCAGTCCCCAAAGGAAGGACAAAACAAGAGTTTAACCAAAAAAAAAAAAAAAAAAAAAAAAAAAAGAAAAGGTGAAATAAGCCAGTGTTGCTGGGAGAGAAATGGAAAAAGAGAAATCAGTAATAGCAAGCCTTTAAAATGTCAGTCAAAATGCCAGGCTGGCTGCCCAGTGTTGCTGGGACACATTAGGGAATAAAAAGAGCCAAAGTGCTCAGGCTCCATCCAGCTTGGAAGCTGCCTTGGCTGGTGCAGATGAAGGTAGGAAGTGACGTGGAAAAGAAAATGTAAGACAAAGCTGAGCATCCTCATAAGGTGCTCTCTGGTATCATTTGGGACACCTCAAACCTTTAAAGGACGCTTTCCTGCCCCTTGTGCCCAGGGATGCCGTTCCCAGCTCTGCTCACATGGTGCAAAGTACCGTGGCTTTAGTGGCCAAGCTCATTTTCCTTCCTGCTGCTTCAGGTTAAAGTGATGGAAAGAAAATGAAACCAGTGGCCGCGAGGAGTTGTTCGAGGTTGGGTCTGCTGGGATTTGAAATGCAAGGAACTCTCAGAACTTTGTTCCCCACAAGTAAATGATCACAGGGTCAAACGCACAAAACACATCTCCCCAAAGCTCTCCTTGCCTTGTTTATATTCACCTCAAGGCATGTCCTGAGCCTGATGGGATTTATCTGCTTAGTAAATCCCAGAAAATACCTCTCCATAAATTCTATCATCTCTCAGTTGCCCATTTACCTCCTAAACCTTTCTGTATCCACAATATCCTTCAGAAAGACATTTCCAGCTCAGCTACCCATTGCATGAGGACCCACCTTCATGGAGGTATCCCACTAATTCCATTTGCTGGCCACTAGTTCCTGTAGAGCCAAGTCACTGGCTGGCTGTTCCCTCACTACCCTGTCCCTTGAACACAGGATTTTTCCAGACCTCCTTCAGTGCTCCTTCAGTTCTCCTTTTACTTATCTGAGCCATTATTAAAGTGAGCAGGTGATAATTTGGCCTTGGAACAACTTTTTCCCCCTCGTTACACAATTTCCTTTTTGGTTGAAAAGAAAAAAAAAAAACTAAACTGTTTTTTTTTTCTCCTCTGTTTCCTTAGCATTCAGAAGCAAAAAGGAAAAAAAAAATTAAATACAGATTTTGCTTGCCAAAGTTTCCAGGTGCCCAAAGTCTTGTTACTGGGATGCTGAGCAAACAGCCTTCAAACACCATCCCTGCCTTTGTTCTGCCAGCTGGAAACACGGGTCACTCTGCACCCAGGCACCACCTCGGAGCAGAGATATTCCACTGAGAAAAATCCTGCTTTCATCAGGCAGAGAACACCAGAAACGAACCTGGATTTTTAATTTTTTTTTTTTTACTGAGATCCTGGAGTAGTTTTTTCACCAAGGAATATTTTCTGTGAGGTCTCTGTCCACGCCAGTGACTCAGCTCAGCAAACAGCACTGGTGATTCACTGCTCCGGAGCGTGCCAGCGGTGGCTGCAGACCTGTGTTGCTGCTGAGTCTGTTCCTCAGCAGGAAGCAGCCCCAATAAATGACATCAGCGGTGTGATTCAGTCAGTAGGACCACGGATTGCAAGGCTCCCACTCAGATTCCCCTTCCCCAGCCAGCTTTTTCTCTCCTGTGCCCCTCAGCTGTTGGCTCCCCATGCAAGGAATGGCTCCTGCTGCACAACTCTGAGCTGGGCTGTTATGCAAAAGTGACTACAAGAAGGAAGATTTAGATGGGATATTGGGAAGGAATTGTTCCCAGTGAGGGTGGGGAGACCTTTTCAAAGGGTGCCCAGAGGAGCTGTGGCTGCTCCATCCCTGGAAGTGCCCAAGGCCAGGTTGGACAGGGTTTGGAGCAACCTGGGATCATGGAAGGTGTCCCTGCCCATGGCAGGGCATTGGAACAAGATTATCTTCAAGGTCCTTTCCAACCCAAACCATTCCATGATTCTGCAATTCCATGACTGCATGGTGAATTCACTCAAACAACAGAATTCAAACCATTTCCCTGAACTTTTCATGAATACACAGCAGAAAAATAAAGTTACCAAAAGGAAACAAAGTGGACCGACCACCAAAGGTAACAGGCAATCCTTCAAGGAATTACTTGCTCGCAGATGCACATCTCCCAGTCCACCTCCAGCTGGAAACATCTAGTGAGGTCATTGAAACAAATAAAAATGGGAGATGAGGCAGACTTTTAGTGCAGAAAAGTCTGTTTTCTCTGAGAAATCATGAGAGTGCATTAAAAAAGTCATTCTGACTTTTAGTGCAGAAAAGTCTGATTTTCTCAGAGAAATTGTGGGAGTGCATTAAAAAAGGCATTCCTTTTCACTGCATTCAGGACAAACACCCAAATACCCAGCAGCTCTCCACGTCCTGATGTTTCAGGTTTGTCTGAATCTTGCAGATATTTTCCACAGAAACGGAAGAAAAGTTGTCATGAATAAAATAACCACAGGCTTACGCAACTTAACTCTTCAGACCTAGGAATGCCTGGTGGATGAAGCAAGCAGCTTATGCCCAATTTTTTTCCTGAATATGAAGGACATTTCACATCTTTTTGCAATTGCCCCGTACACCTGCTACCAACACATTGTACAAAGCACAGAGCAGACCCAACACGGCAAAACACTTAATTCCTATACTATTTTTCCCTTTTCCTGTCCAGATAATAAAATTTGTCTCATCAGATTCCATGTCACAAGTAAATCCCAGCCTGGCGACCAGAAGACCAGAGCCCACCACAATCCTATCCAAACACCATCAGGTTTTGTTATCTCCCAACTTTTGTTATCTGCCACTCAGACGCATCAGTGTTTATACAGTTCCGCGAGGCACTGAGACATACAGAAGAAAAAAAAATTTAAAAAAATCAAGAACAGGCATAGCTTTAAACTTTTTTCAGCTCAAAGACCCCTAAAAGCCAGCAGAGAATCAGCTCCCATTTGTGCACAGCTCAACCTACAGCCCATGCTCCTGCTCATCTTTGTTACCTCGTGCTGAATCTTGCTGCTGGTGGAGGCGGCTCACAGCAGGTCCCTTTAAATCCTTTGTTGTGTTTGCACAAGTGGAAAACAGCTCCTATAAAAAAAAAAAAATCCCCTACGTGTGCCAAGCCGTGTGTAGAGATTATGAATCACTAAATGGCAGCCACGTGTCAGCAAAAGTAGCAGGAAGTGTCTTGCCTTTGACCTTTATTTATTGTAGCAAGAACACTTGGTAGCATATAGTTATAGAGATCTAATCAGCCCTGCTAGCCAAGAAACATCGGATCTGTTGCCTTGCATTGTATGTTTTGGCTATTAAAATTAAATTTAAAAAAAGAATATCCAGCTTATCAGGCTAATATTTTTCAGTCGGGAGAGACGCGGAGAGAGGCCTTTCAGTTTGTTGCTCTTGTGTGTTTGGAAGGCAGAGAATTCCTCTGGAGATTCCCTGGGCTTGTAAGGGAATGGAGGGATTTGAAATCAGGGAGAGCCTGGTGGCCTTTGGCCCACCCCTCCAATTCCAGCACACATCCTTGTTCCACAGAACTGGGCTGTGAGGTTGGGAAGCAGGGACGTGCTGACCCCTCTCCTTGATGCACTCAGGGAATTTGATATATTTTTTACTTATTTTTTAAGTATTTTACTTATTTTTAAGCCCTTATTTTTTACTAAATCCCATCACACATCAGAGAGCATTGCTAAATTCAGACCAGGCACCTCTGGGCTGCAGTCCAGGGGAGAACCTGGAGATCTCCCTGAATTATGCTGCTTTGTAAGGGCTGTGCCTGCCTCTCCCTCAGGTGCAAAAGAGAATTTTGACCCCTTTCCACATTAAGGGCAACCAGGCTGCTTTTCCCACAGGAGAGGAGAGTGCAGTGGGGTCCTGGAGCATAAAGATTCATCCCTTTGGATCCCCAGACCTTTCTGCAGACCTGTCACTGAGGTAACCTATCAAGGAGATCACAGAATCACATATTCTTAGAATCACAGAATGGTTTAAGTTGGAAGGAACCTGAAAGACCACCTATTTCCAACCCCCTGCTATGGGCAGGGACACCCTCCACTATCCCAGGTGGCTCCAAGCTGTGTCCAACCTGGTTTTGGACCCTTCCAGGGATGGAGCAGACACAATAATCCATAATAATGCCATCTATCCATAATCCTGCTATCCATCACCATGTGCTGAGTGTCCTATGCCCATCATACTCTGCACTTGGAGATTCAAACCTGCCAGGAGAAGAGAGCACCAGTCTCTGCTGCTCCATGGTCTTTCTCTGCCTTCCAGTGGGATCCTCTCCATGAACCCCAGACAGAGACCAGGGTCCCTCACCTGGATTTTTTAAAATTAAAGCTCTTCTGATGACATAGAGGTCTCTATTCTGCTTTTGACATAGGTCAGGGGTGCAAGAGCAGCCTGTGACCTTCCTTCCATCATTGGGGTGTCCCTGCTTGGTCAAACCAAGCAAGAAACTGAGTGTTTGGTGGTCAGTGCCACAGGTGGCACGTGGCAGCAGGATCAGGCCTTTAATCACACTGTTCTCCATGGACTCCCATTGTCCCCCTCAAATTCCTTTTGTGGTTCTTTCCCACACTCCTCCTCCCCCTGCTTTTCCTGGTTCAATATCGATTTGTTCCCCACGTTCCATCCACCCCATCCGAGGGCTTCAGCTGTGACCCCACACCCCAGAGCCACATTCTTGGAAAGGGTGCACACACCCTGATGTTGGGGTGGCTGCAGCAACCACCCTTGGCATCATCACCTTCCCCACTGTCACACAGGAGGTTGTGAAAGCCTCTTTGGCACCACAGCTGCATTTTTGGGTGGCTGGGGAGGAGACGCCTATGTCACCGTGATATTTTATGGAAAATCCCTTCGCCAGGATTTCTTCTCCTGGGAAGATGAGAAGCCTCAGCTTCTCCTGTGTTTGCTGCTCTGGAATGTGGTCTAGAAATTGTTTATCCAAACATGTGAATTGTTTTTACCTAATGACTGATCGCCATCAGCTGTGTGAGACTCTGAGGATTCGGTCATGAGTTTTTATTCTTCTTTGTTGTTAAGCCTTCTGTCCTTATCTTTCTTTAATATAGCTTTAGTATATTCCTTATATATTTTATATATTTTTTAATATATTCTTTAATATAAATTCTTTAATATAAATTCTTTAATATATATTAAAGAATATATATAAATATATATTATATTATTCTTTAATAATTACTCTTTATATTTCTTTAATATTCTTTAATTTAATAAAATATAAACATTCTTTTATTTAATAAAATATAATATCATAAAATAATAAATCAACCTTCTGAGAATGTGGAGTCAAATTCTCATCTCTCACCTCATCCTAGAGACCTCACAAACACCACACTCCTATCCCAAACCAGGAGTGCAAGGAGATGTTGTGTCTCCAGAAGAGCAGGGTCAGAGGGTGGCTTGGCAGCACCTGGATTTCTCCAAGGATCCCCCTGGCTGGCAGCATGGAGTTTGCTGCTTCTTTTCAAAGTCCCTCATTCCTGCAGGATGCAGGTGGGACAAGAGATGATGTTCAGCCCAAACACTCCCAGCAGAGTGGACTCCATCCTCAAATGACATCCCTGTAGGATTCCTGGAGGTTATTCCAGGCATCCTGTGTAGGTGTGGACAGCTCATGACTCTTGCTTTTGGCGGTGGCTGTGGCCATTTTACAATCAGGGCAGGGTCTGGATGCCAGAGCTCACAGGTTTTATCAGGTGCCAGAAAACATCTCATTTCTGTGTGGATGCATTTTGTCCACCTGAGATGTTTCTAGGACAAGGGACATGGCCTATGACATGACACCTTGTCATCAGGAGTGTCCAAATCCTCATCACCCTCCCTAAACCCCACCCTTGCAGTTGCTCAATAAGTGGAGAAACCCAGATTTTATCAAGTCACATACACACCAAAATCCACTGAATTTTCCAGTCTTCAGCTGAAGGCCTAACTTATGACTTCCAAACTCCTGGAGCCTCCCTGCAATCCCCTGAGGAGCACATGAATTTTACAGCAGGAATGTTTGTTGTTTCCACATTATAGGCCTCTGGACAGCCAAGTCAAAAGTGCTACATTAACATGAAAAATTAACTTCTTCTTTTATAAAGCAGCTGAATCTCAGAGGCTTTTAGAGGCTAATGAAGGATCTGGAGAGCAACTCCATGGGCTCTGCTCTGCAGAACAACATCCAGAGGGAAAAGCAAAGAGACCCAGCCTGACTTTAGGCTGGGGAGAGCTACTACAAACCCCATACAGAAGGCAAAAGGGAGATAACCCTGCAAATTCCTTTTTCCAGGCATGTGCACCTTCCTTGGCCCCTTCAATCTCACCCTGCAGAGACAAAAAGAGGAGTGGAGAGACAACAATAGTTCAACATGAACAATAGCTCAACATGCGACAAAGCTGACAATGCCTAATGATTCCATGTGGATTTGTGCCTTGTGATCCCACTCTGGTGTAAGTCAACCACCAGCTTATATCTGTGGCTCTTGCCATGAAATCTGGTGGAAATTGGTCAAATTCTTCAAGGAAGGTAAAGAGCAAAGGTCACAGATGAAGCCAGGCCTCTTCGATACTTGTGCAAAGTGTGCTCACAAATGTTTCCTTAGGAGACCAAGATAAAGCCATGTTCCTGGCAGAAATCCATGGAAACAAACTCAGTGGGGACAGGGGAGCCAGGGCAGAGAGCCAGAGCCTTTATCCAAGAGTGACAGGTTATTCAGGTCTGGGATGAGGTTACACCCAAGGGATGGGATGGACAGCACAATGCTGTCACGTTTCCTTACACCACACAGAGCCAGTCAGGATGCTTGGGAATTTTCCAGGCAAACTTTTTTCTTTTTTTTTTTTTTCCCATCAGAATGTCAGATTTGTGGAATGCTGGACATTTCACAGAAAAGGCATTGAGTTTGTTGAACTTCTGATGCAGCACAGCCAGGGACATGTTACCACTGGACAGGACAAGTTTCCATCAGGAAGCTGACTGCCAGTTCATGGGGTGGTGTGAGGAGCTCCTCACAAACCAGTTCCTCCATATTCCCAAGGAGCCAGGCTTGTTGATTTGCACTCAGGATCCCAGGCTGATAACTTGAGGAGCTCAAGACTTCTCCAAAAGTCTCTCCTGCAGCTCCTGGTCAAATAATGGGATCATCTTGGCAGTTCATGGCCCTACAAATTCATCCCAACTCCCATTATCCCTAAGCTGTTGGGTTGTGCTGTAAGGAGCTTCTCTGCCCCCTCAGTCAGGTAACTCAATGACCAAAACAGACCTAAATCCACTTGCACTGGTTAAAGTCATTGCTCCTTCTTTTACCTTTAAAAATCCCTGTCCTGCCCCTATTCCCTCTGCTCCCATCACAAGACAGCACACAGAAACCCCCAAACCAATCAGGCCAGGCCGGTCCATTGCCCTGGTACAGCCTCTCTTTGCAAGCAAGGTCCTTGGAGCCACCTGTCCATATGTCCAGTCACATTTCCTGCCTGTAGCTACTTTCTCCAGGGCTTAGACCTTCCCACTTCACTGTGTAAAACAAGGCCATGGAGTTTTTCCACTACAAGAGGTCAAGCAGGTCCTTCACACCTTTTGAACCAGCTGCAAATGATCTCATTAAGCAGGACTATGGTCACAGTGCCAGAGTCACCCTCCCCAGGAAGCAGTTCCTGGTTAAATGCTGTGGGCTCTTGTCTGTTCTTGCCTGGAACAGATTAACCGTGTCCACTCTGAACTGGGATTGCTGCATGTCTCTTCTGGGTTACCTGCTCTTTTTGGGTACAAAAATGAAATTATTGTTATTCCTTCAGCTCAAAGACCTTGTGAGGGCTGTCCTCAACCCCCAAAGAGTGGTGTCCAGGGTATGTGTAGAGTGCCCTTGGACAAAGCCTTGGGCATATGGGCATGGCAGATGGTGCAGGAACGCTGGAGAGCCCTGGAGGTTGGCAAGAGCCTTCAACTCGAATGCTTTAAGCCAAGATGCCCTAACAGGGAAGGAAGGGAATGAAGCCACAGGCTGTGTGCAGCCCCCAGGCACAGGTTCCTCGGCCCCAGCATGAGCCCAGAGCTGACAAACATGTGCCAGGACACGTCCCCATGGCCAGGGATTGTGTCAGTGCCCATTACAAGCTGCAGCTCACAGCTGTCACCACGCTCAGTGGGTTGCTGGGGTCAATCCAGGGATTGATTCCCTGCTCCAGGACAGGTCCAGTAGTTACATCCACTGCTGGGGGCTCAGCCCCCACCCAGCCTGGCTGTCCCTGAGGTCCTGGCAATGCCCATGTGAGGCACAGATGGGTTCTACAGGGCACCTGCACTCCTTTCCTTGTGCTGTCACCGTATGGAGCATCACCACAGAATCACAGGATCATTTAGGTTGGAAAAACCCTTCAAGATCAGTGAGTCCAACTCTTAACCCAGCAGTGCCAGGGCCAGCACTAGCCCATGTCCCAGGGGCCTCACCTACATGGTTTTGAACACTCCCAGAAACTCCACCGCTTTCCTGGGAAGCCTGTTTCAATGATTGACCACTCTTGCAGTGAATAAATTTTCACTGGGATCCAGAGAGATTTACCCTTCTGGAAGCCAAATCTTTCCCTCCCACTGTTGCCTCCCCACCCCAAATCACACATTTACCTTCTCTCCAAGCTGGCAAGCCTGTGTTACTCAAGGTCAGGCTGTTTAAACCCCAGCTGCAGCTTTGGTCTTGCTGTTTTGTCGAGGAGACAGTTTCAGCATGTACAGCACTTCCTCTTCTGGGACATTTGAGGACTGAGGCTGTGACCTTTGGCTGCTGTTTGGGTTCAGCAGCAGAGGCAGCAGTCCCAGGGGTGAGTGGGCTGAAAGAGAAAAGTCCTCTTCCTCCCCCTCCACCTCCTTAGGGACAAACTCAAACCAAAGCAAGCAGCCAGCCAGAGGTGGGACACACACTTGGGGCACTGCAGAGACCTTCCACAGCTGGAGCAGGGAATTGATTCATCAGCATCTCGAGCACAGGAGTAAATCTCAGCCCATCCTCTGAGCCTGGGCCACATTTAGATTCCTTTCCTGACTTTCATATGGCCAGAAGTGTGGCCCCATCCCTGGAAGTGTTCAAAGCCAGGTTGGATGAGGCTTGGAGCAACCTGCTCTAGCACAAGGTGTCCCTGCCCATGGCAAAGGGTGAAACTGGATTGTCTTTAAGGTCCTTCCAACTCAAACCACTTTAGGATCAAACTAAGGGAAATTAATCCTGATGGGAAAGTCTTTGCATGTAAATATTAAATAGTACTTACCATGAAGTACCTTTTTTACTGAAGCTTTTAGGTATATTCATCTGTAGCTGAAGCCTTTCTGCTGCCTTATAAAGCAGGAGTTACTCAGTTTACATTACAGTAGGACAAGCCCAAAAGAAAGAGCTGGGCAGGTCAGGGAGCCCCATGTTTGGGGTGACCTTGTCTGGTTAAATCAGTAGCTGAGGAGGCTGAATGTTCCCCAGGAAGAGCCAGGATGCACAACCTGACAGACTCATCCCTTTCCCAAGGCAGAGCCCAGCACGGACAAGGGAGCAGGCACATAATGTGGGGCTGTCTCCAGGAGGATTTTCCTGGCAGGTATCAAAGAGAAGATTATATCCCTTTTGCCCAGAAACATTTACAAAGCTGCTGATGAAAATGGAAGTGACTGCAGAAGGTCAAATGGTACCATCTGCCTTGGCAGGGCCTGGCAGGACTCGGGGTGCTGCAGTCTGGCTTCTGGCTAAGGTGTGAAAGCAAATCCTTCTCTGGGCTTTTGAAAGAAAAGAAGAGGAAATCACCATCTTGAGAGGCATGACCATCCTTCAGCTCCACCTCAGCTCAGCCGGATTTGTGAGGAATCAACATTTTCACAGCCCTGTGCACACACACTGACGTCTGCGTCATCCAAAGGGTCGGGGTCTCACTTAGGCACCAAAGCAGAGCAGATTTGGAGCACAGTGTGTAGCAAAGGTCAGAATTACAAACCATGAGAGCCTTTGGACCACAATTTCAGAACAATTCAGAGTCCCTCCTGCCCTACACAAACCTCTCTTGTCAATCTGGTGACTTGCTTCGACCCAAAACCAAAATGTGGCTTCAGAGAGGAAGTGGATTTTTTTTCAGGCATTCAGCCTAAGATGTCCTGCCTGGGCATGGGCTGAGCAGCACAACTAAACTGGGGTGGACTCAAGGGATGGTTTAACTTGCTCTAAGAAAATTCATTAAACCAATCTCAGGTGCTTCCTTAGTGACACTTGGCAGAACGTGTTGTACAAACTGAAGAGAAGTCAAGTTCTGAGCAGAGTGCAGAATCCTGGGCTCCTGAGCCCTCCGTTCATGGTGTCCACATCCTGATAAAGCAGAATAACCTCCAGAGTGTTTTATTCTGCCAGGTGAAATGGGTCTGGAACACACAGAAACTCACAGCTTTGCACACTGGGTCACCTCTCCTTCTATAAAGGCTCCTGATATCTCAACTTTAAAAATTACATGCAGCAACAGATTATAAGTAAATGCATAATTTGCTGCAGTGTGCAGCTACTCAAAATTTCCATCTGTTATGAAAATGGCCTATGAACCTCACACCTCTGAATCCCAATAGGTCCTTTAGCTGTGAACAGGCTGATTGTTGGATTTGCAGCTCCCACACCAGCCCTGCCCCAAAGGTTAATGGCTTGGGAACTTGCAGGCATTTCTGATCTAAGCAGCACAGAGAACTTTGGGTAGAAATGTTTCCTTTTAGCTCTTGGGAAGGTAAACATGAAGCAGACTGCTGAATCAAAATGATTTTTGTCAGCCTAAGGGACAGAAGGACCTGAAGCTGGGGTGTCCCAGTGGAATAGTGGAATAGTTCAGCTCTGCTCAGTTGTGGCTTCACTGGTGATGCCCAGAGGCATCAGAGAGATTCAGGCTCTAAATGCAATGATGGACACCAAGTACTGTAAAAAACTCTTCCAGCCCTCCAAATTTCAGCCTGTGTTTTGTGCCTTCTCCTCCAGCCTTCAGACCCTCCAGCTGCAGATCTGCAAGTCACAGTGTCGCAGACATCCTTTATGAAAAATCCTTTCCTTAGGATTTTTCCTCCTGAGAGGCTGAGGAGCCCCAGGAACAAAATGCAAACAAGGGTTATCTGCTGCTGTGGAATGCAACAGGTGCATCTGTGATTAGTCCATGTTAGATGTTTCTAATTAATGCAAATCACAGCCCAGCTGGCTCGTACAGAGAGTCCAAGACAGAGCCTTTGTTATAATTCCTTCTGATTCTATTCTTAGCTAGCCTTCTGATAAAATCCTTTCTTCTATTCTTTTAGCATAGTTTTAATATAATATACATAATAAAATAATAAATCAAGCCTTCTGAAACATGGAGTCTTCCTTCATCCTAAGACCCCTGTGAACACCATCACAGTCACAGGACAACTAAATCTGTGTTCCAACCTGGGGACAAAATCACCTCCCACATTTGGCTCTGAACAGGGCAGGGAGTTGTCAGCAAGATGCACATTTTGGCTTGTTCCAGGCCTTCTGGAAGTGCCCTCCTTGGCCCTGGGGAGGGAAGCCAGATGGGGAAGCTGATGTGAATTTGCAGCTGCAGCAAGGCTGAGAATCGGAGCTGTCAAAAAAGCCAGTGCTGGCATCGTGACTTCCCCCTTGCCTTGTGATCCGTGGGAAATGGGAGCAGCAGGCTCTGCGTGGGGAAACTCAGCAGCCTGGAGCTTCCCAGGCACAGGACCCTCTTTCTTTGCTCCAAAGGTCACCCCCTGGGCACGTGCTGTGTCTCTAAATGTCACTGCGCCAAGCTGCGCTAGCGAGGACCACAGACAGCACCCAGCACAGCCCAGCGTGCCTTGGTCACCTCCTGGAACAGGGGTGGTGATTTCCACCCCTGCTGATCCCTCTGTAGTCACCCTGAGAGGCCAGCATCACAAGGAAATTAAAGCCTACCTCTAGCCCCTGTTCACCTGGACCAATGCACAGGTCAAGGCACGTGGAGCCACAGGTCACAAAACCAGCACCCCTGATGATGGCATTGTGTAAACACCAACATGCCTGGAATCTGAGGCTTCCCAGCGCAGAGTCTTTGCAGAAAAACCTGCCAAAAGTGTTGCTGCTTCCTCTTTCCCCACCCATAAAATCACCAGATGGATGGTGTTGATGTTTAGACATTTTTCGGGTGGATCGACTCCCATAATTGCATCTCTGTGTGGTCAATAAACAGAGAGGAGATGGCAGGGATAAAAATGGGGATGGGCATTGGGAAGGGGGAGCATATTTGTGTTCTAATAGTACTGAGGAATGCTATTCGAACCCAAAACACAGCACTGCACCAGTTATTAAGGAGGAAATTAACTCTATGCCAGCTGAAAGCAAGGATGAGGCACTCAGGCTAAGCAGACACAAGGGCAGGGAATTGCCTTCAGGTCCCAAAGGTGCTGCGTGATCTGATCAATGCTGCTGCTCCACACAAGGCTGGGGAAAAGGCAGCAAAAGCTTCTCTGATGTGCCTTGGCTAGAAAACAAATGTTTGCTCAAAATGGCAGTAAGAGAAATATAGAAAATTAGCAAAGTTTAGTCTAAACCTTGCTTAGAGAATACTTGAGATTACTCCTATGAATTAGGATCAGGAAAATGATGAAATGTTCCTCAAAGCCACCCTTGTTGCAGTGACCAAACTCCATCAGAGGTGCATTACACTGGGATGGCTCCCATTGAATCCAGCGTCCCCCTCTAAAGGATCCACAGCTGATCTGCAGGTGCAGCTTAAATACGAACCTTGAGTTGGTATCAGGATGTCTGGGGAGCATGGGGAGCATGGAATGTTAAGGACACAAACAGTTTCCAAGCCATTTTATGGTCCCTGTGGACGTGACTGAAACCCCTACCTGTGAAAAACCTCTGGGTTGTAATTTATATTGGCATTATATCCATGAGAAGACAGGAGAAACCCCCACAGCAAGCCACCAAAACTCCTGCAGCATCCTCACAAGTCCTGGGACCTAAAAAATAAATGGGGAGCCCTAGTCTACCATCAGGTAGGCACAAAAATGTGGGACCTGCAGAACAGCCATCAAGTTCCATTCACTCCTTTGGCCATGGCCAGAAATAGAGAAATATAGAGAAGAGTGTCACAGTGCAGCAAATAATCCAAGATAATTCCCCAAAATATCCAGTCGGCTTCTAATTGGGAGGTTCCTGTGCCATAGAGATTGATTTCATATTTAATTACCCACAATGATTTTTTTTTTCTCCCATCAATTTATCTCGTTGCTTTATGAACCCCCATTGATTTTCAACATCCACAACATCCTGTTGCAAGGAGTTGCACAGCTTAATTACACACTGGGGGAAGAGCCACCTCCTCTTGTTTGTTTTGGATTTACAATTCCTGGTTTCATCTGATGCCCTGTAATTCTTGCAGAGATAGAGACAGGGAACATTTTCTTCCTGTCCACCCTTCCCACACCACCCAGTGATTTACAGTCCTCTGTCACAACCCTTCTGATCCATCTCCCTTCCAGCCTGATGAGCTCTGAGCATCTTGGTGTCCTGGGTCTTTTCCAGGTTCCCTTTGTGTTCTCCTGCCTTTTGAGGCCTGGGAACCATCTTTGAGATGCTCCCTCAATGGGAGCATGAGAACTTGAAGTCTCTTTCCATGAGGGTCAGCCTATCCTATGCAGGCTCAAAACAAAGGGGTTGCCCTGCATGGAATTATAGAATCATGGCATGGCTTGTGTTGGAAGGGACCTTAAAAACATCCAGTTCCACCCCCTGGAATGGACAGGGACACCTTCCACTATCCCAGGTTGCTCCAAGCCCTTGGATGCTTCCAAGGATGGGGCAGCCACAGCTTCTCTGGGAAGCTCATGCAGGGCCTCACCACCCATACGGGGAACAATTTTTTCCTAATATCTGATCTAAATCCATTTAAAACCTCTCCTCTTTTTCCACCAGGATCTACTGCATTAAAAGTTCCTTTCCCTCTTTTACATAATCACCCTTCAGGCAATAGAAGGTGCTGGAAGGTCTCCCTGGAGCTTTCTCTTCTCCAGGCTGAGCAACCCCAGCTGTCCCAGTCTGGCACATGGAAGCCCCTCGGGCCAAAGCAGCTCTCCCAGCTCTGGGGACACATTTCTCCCTGCTCCCCTCAGGACTTTGGAGGCAGCACACACTGTTAGCAAATGTTCTTGGAAAGCTGCACTTTCCAAAGCCTCTCCAGCGCCCACTCTGCCAGGGAAGCGACATCTCCATGGCACAGAGCAGGACAGGGCAGATCCCACACCTTTCACTGGGCAAACACTCCTGTCTGCCTGATGTTTGCAAAGCCAGCAGGGACAGGAACCAGCCCTGGAGAGACAGGAATCAGCCCTGGAGGGACAGGAACCAGCTCTGGAGGGACAGAACAAGCTCTGGGGGGACAGGAACCAGCTCTGGAGGGACAGAACCAGCCCTGGAGGGACAGAACCAGCTCTAGAGGGACAGAACCAGCTCTAGAGGGACAGGACCAGCCCTGGAGGGACAGAACCAGCCCTAGAGGGACAGAACCAGCCCTGGAGGGACAGGAACCAGCCCCGGAGGGACAGGCTGGTTTTACAAACATGGACACACCAGGAACCTCTAACAGCCAAGGCAGGAGGCACCTTGATCTCAATCCACAGCCTGGGAAGTGTAAGAGAGCTTGTGGAGTATTTTCTGCCCCAGTCACAGAAATCACAAACTTGCAGAGGTGGGGTGAATCATTTCAGCCCTCTGCCTGCTTCTCTGTTAAAACCAGAGTATCTAGAGAGTGTTTCAGCACTGCAGGGTGTTCAGGGGTGCACAAACACAACCAACCCGTGCCATGAATGCAGAAAAGCTTTTAAGAGGCTCAAACTGAGCTACAAAATCAGCAGCAGATCCTGTGTGGGACCAGCTGGTGCTGGCTGGCAGTAACAGCCTGCCTGCCATGCCCACATTCTTCTGTCCCCAGCACCTTTGTGTCCTTTTGGGCAGCATCCCACACCTTTGCCTGGCAGGAGCTGGACTTTGTTGATCCTTGTGGGTCCCTTCCAACATGGAAATATTCTATGATTCTCTATGATTTGCCTGCCTGGGACACCCCAGGAAACAAAATTTATTGCTGTTGATATCACAGCTCCACTGAAAGAGATGTCTGGATTAAATTCACTTTGTCATTCCAGGCTCAATCAAATCCCTGTTCATTCAAAACCCCACGAGTCCACAACTCAACTACATATGGTCAGAGACCATCAGCAGACACCAATATGAATAAAACCAATTATAAAGAAGTAAAAGAGACAACACTGGGTCTTCCCAAACCTTCCATCTTGTTGCCATCCCAGTGTTGTAGTCCTTTAAGAAGATACTTAAGGAGAGTAAGGATGGTTAAAATAAATTCTCCCCACCTGGGCTGCAAGAAGGCTGCAGACAGCATGGGCTGAACAGAAATTGGGATCAGCCATTCCATAGGGAAAGGCAGTGGCCAGCCACAGAGAATCCCTGTAGTGAGGAAGGTTCCAGATGCAGAGGGGTGGGATGGGCACAGCGCAGCAAACACCATCAGGGTTTGGACACAGCAGGATTTCAGGGGCTGGGATAAGACCTCTGTAAGCAGGAGGGGACAAATTCACGGTGTCAGCAGCCCAGTGGTGTCCTCAGGCTTCAAGAAAGCACAGGAGGAGCAAATTAACTGTGCTGGGCATGACCCAAAATCCATGAGGTCTTGTCAGACACGGGCCAAGGCTTTAGTGAAGACGTGAGCTGGGTCTTGGCATGGTGTGTGCACAGAAGTGGCAACCAGGGAGGAAATCAGAGCTGAGGGAAGAAATGTTTCAGATGGGAAAGATTAAAATGTGCTTGGGCTGCGAGGAGCAGAACCAGAAGACAGTGGAAGGGTAAGCAAAACGAGAGCCAAAACAAGAGGGAGCATCAGGTGACAGAGTGAGGAGGATGGTGAGGCAGGAAAGGGCTGTTGGAGGGAAAGGAAGAAATGAGCTCGTTTGCCAAAGTCTCCCTGGAACAGAGAGCTCCTCTTGAGAGCTAAAACAGGGGGAGGATGAACGAGGAAATCAGCTCCATCACGGGATATCCCACAGCAGGAGAGCAGAGAGGGGAAGTGGAGGCTGGAAAGTGGCCGGGGCTGGTGGGATGGCCTGGGGGACCTGCAGAGAGCCAGGCACTGAGGACAGAAGTTATTTTATCCTTTTTCAGCAATGGCCTTTGCCTATGGTCGCCTCCATCCACAGAACAATGTCCTTCAGGTCATGCAATGTGTTCACAGGCAGCAGCACAAGTCCCACCCAGAGACCTGCAATAAATGAGGGGTGGAGGCTCCTTACATTCCCTGACAGCATGTCAAACAATAACCCAGAAGGCAGAGTTTGCATTGGCCTGGGTGTGAAGTCAGGTTGTGATGCAAGCAGGTGAAAATTGGAGCTTAGAAAAATGGCATTTCAGCTGCAAGCTGGTGAAAAAGTCACCATGGTGCCCCTGACTTGAGAAGTTCAGGAGACTCACGGCCCTGCCAAACAACCACCCAAATCCCCACCTTTCCTGTTCTTCCTTCCCAGATATCCAGACACCTTTCTGACACATGATAAGAAAAGCACTTGCCTGTCCATCACCCATCAGGGTGTACAAAGCCTCTCTCAGATCAGAAATGTGCTACCTGGCCAGGTCCCACACCCAAAACCAGAAGTCAGCTCATCCTGATGGGGTTCCCAATGCATGGAGCTGCCCCAGGAAGTCACTGTCACCAAGGGCACTGCTGTCTATGGCATGGCCACCCTCTAGTGGCCACCACTCCTTCCCAGAGACATCTCCTACATGAACATCCATGGCTTATTCCTCCACGGTAAGGGGTTGACTCAAGAGCACAAAGAAACCTTTGTGGAAAATCTTGCTCCCTCCTGCCAACCCTTTGAAACAGCTCAGTGCAAGAGTTCACTGACTGTGTGTTTAAAATGCAGGAAAAAAATACAAAAATTAAGGTTCCCACAGTGATCCCATGAGTTTGTTCTGATTTGTGGTCCAGCAGAACATTTGGCTTTGTCAGCACATGGCACCAGCATCACAAAGAGATGAGGCAGAGATCAAATGCCTTCAGTAGGGAAAAAACCCACAAGGTTTGTTTGGGTGCACTTTCTTTTCTGATTTTGTGGTGTTTTTTAAATGGAATATTCTGATCCTCAAACATTTCTGTGGATTTGTGACATCTACCTGTTGAGTGCCCCATCCCTAGAAGTGTTCAGGGCCAGGTTGGACAGGGCCTGGAGCAACCTGTCCTAGGGGAATGGTGATGGTCTTTAAGGTCCTTTCCAGCCCAAACCATTCCATTGTTTTTGCCCGTTCTCCTGGAGAACTCCATATAGATCAACCCATCTACAACTGTACACCTACCTGTCAAATTAGGAGGGCATGAACACCCAGGGGAGAGTTTGCTGGGCTGGAAGGCACAGTGCAGCTCCTCAGGGATGAGCTCTCGTGTCCTGCCCTCCCTCAGGATGTTCTATATTCTTTAGTATAGTATATTATAACATTCTTTAACATAATATAGTATTATAAAGTAATAAATTAGCCTTCTAAAAACATAGAGTCAAATTCATCATTCCAACCTTCATCGAGACACTCCCAACAAATACAATAATCCATGAAGGGTCATGGATGGTAACACCAGAGGTCAATCCCATGAGCAGGGGATGACTCAGGACTGGCCAGCATGGACTGGTCACCCTGCATTTCCCCATGCTGCTGTGACTGGGACCAGCACAACCAGAGCCCTCCCTCTCCCAACAGGGCCACAGGGACAGCTTTGTGTCACCACATTTCTCTTCCCAGAGAAAAGCAAGGCACAATTTTCCCAAGAATATTCCTGGGTTTCACATCCTCTGAACCTCAGAGAAAGGAAAAACAATTCTTATCATTTGCTGTGCCTGTGTTTGTGCCAAAGTAGGATGCAATGTGGAGATTGTTTACCCAGAGTGATGGGGTTTTTGTTCCTTGGCCTATCATGGCTGGGTGTGTGTGTGTGAAATTCAATGCAGTTGAGTGCTTGGCAGATTCAGTGTAATATAATATAGAATAATATAGTATAATAAAGTAATTAATTAGCCTTCTGATAAGATGGAGTCAGATGCATCATTCTCTCCCCTCGTCAGGGCATTCCCTGCAAATACCACAGGTTTGTCCCCAAGCTGACATGGGCTGTTTGTGTCTTCCATCCCCCTACCAGGTGTTTTCTGCTGCTCTCCCCTGCTCAGATCCCTTTTCCTCCCCACAGGGCTGAGCTGATAAAGCTGATTTGGAATCACTTATTGCTTAGCAACGTTTATTATCCTTATTATCCCTGACAAGCTTACTCTGGCTGCCAAAGGGAACCAGAATGAAACAAGCCTCGCCCAACATTTTAAGTGAATTTTCACTTCTTGCTGCCCTCTGTGCATGCAGACATCACAAGGGCACACAGTGCTGCTCATCTTTCCCCTCCATCACTGTCCAAAGTCCTCTACCAGGACAAGTATTGGCATCTCCTGGGATGAGAGAGATTTCCAAGGGGATGCATCTTGTGAAGGAGCTGAAGATCACCTACAAGGCAGTGGCAGTAGGGTTGTGCCACCTGCACTATGACAAGTAGGAAAAGCCTCTTGAGGCGTGTCAGGAGCTCCATGAAACACTTCCTCTCTTTTAGGGCTTGGAGTGGGCAAACTCCTTTGGAGTCAGCAGGAATGGGGTTCAGTTCACAGGTGAAAACCTCAACCCCTGGAATCTAGAGGCAGGCACTCAGCTGCCTAAATATCAGCATCCATCTCCATCCATTGAGCTTTGGCCCAAGAGATGCCAAATTTTGGGATGCAGAATGGGATCTGGGACCCAGATTCCCAGATTCTGGGATCCAGGATGCTGATTCAGCAGGTTTCTAAAAATGCCAGCTCTCCTCCCAAAGCAATGAGCTTCGCCCACGAAGGAGAGGAACCATGATTGCTCTGTTCTCCAGCAGCTGCAGCAAACAAAAGCTGTGCCAGAGCCCCTTCCAGCAAGGACGCACAGAGGAGAAAAATACCCAAGAAAATGCAAGGAATTTCCTGGCAAGAGCAGCTCTCCTAGGATGATCCAGGCTCACAAGCTGAAAATTCAAACCCCTGTGTTGTTAGGTGAAATAATTGGGATTTAAAATCACATGTAAGCAGCAGTGGCACAGTGGTGGTGGTGATGCCTGGCAGAAGAAGGGATCAAAAGAAAATGAATTTACAGGGCAGGAGGGGCATTCTGAGGGAATTTCCTTGGGATGAGCCGGGATAATGGAGAAGTGAAGATACCTGGGGCTTGTTTTGTAATGTAAAACAGAGCAAAAACCATCAGTGCTGGGAGAAATACCACTGTGGATGATTCCATCCCTACATGTCAACACACCCCTGAGAAGATCACAGGTTTTCAGGAAGGCAAAAGGAGTGTTGTAACCCTGTTTCATAGCAAAAGGGAAAGCACAGAGACTCCAGGGACAAGCAAAAGGAGGAGCACAGGATGACAACCTGATACTTTCTCCTTGACCCAGCCATGAGGACAAGTTGTGTCCTTCTTGGGCTAAAAATCAAAGCATCCAGGAAAGGTTTCTGCAGCTGCATCCAGGAGTTCCTGAAGGTGGCCACAAAACTGGAGATGGGCCAAAGTCTTCTGCTTATGAACAGAACAGAAAACACAGGCAATGCAATAAAATCCCATTTCTTTTTCTGCCATGGCCCCAGATAATCCAGGGGACACCACTCCATAGCTTCATCCCTGGGGGGAACCCAGGCACCTGAAAACCTCACCTGGTTTTGGAGCACATCAGCACCAGCACTCAGCATTAGGCTGAGCCTAATTTCAGCATTTCCTCCACTAGATCAGTTCATTAAATGTGCAGCAGCCCAGGGAGGCAGCAACCGAGGCTGGAAGGAAACTGAGGCACAGCCAAGCTGTGCATCCCAAGGAGAGGATCCCAGTGCCATGCCTTCTTCCTAAGAAGCAGATGAAGCACACACAGCAAAGAGCTGGGCTCTGGAGCTGCTCTGGCCAAGCCCCCAGCCCATGTTTGATGGTTCTGGTGAAAGGTTTCAGTGCTGGCCCCACTCCTGCTGAAACAGAACAAGGATGAACAGCTTGGCTTCACCTGGCATGCTGAGCCAAAGCCCTGACAGCAATGACAAGAGGAAACCTCCAGGATGTCAACCCAACCACTTCTCCCCACTTTCCACAGCAAGAAAGGGGATGAGAGTGTTGGGATGTGCCCTGCTTACCCTGCTCTGGAAAATGCTTTGCTGACGTTTCCTGCCCACCTACAGGCAGTGGCCTCAGTGTTTGTGCTCTTGGCACAGCCCAGGGAACCCGGGAGCTGAGGGAACATTCAGAGGGCTCGAATGAGTAGCAGCCCTGTGTTTGGGCTCAATAGCAAAAGGAGCTTGTGTGGGTTCCCTTTTCAAAGCCAGCTGAGGAAAGGTTTTGTTGCAAATCCCCAGCCAGAAGCGCTGAAGAGCCTTGAATGCTGGTCTCTGTGCTTGTTTGCGCCTATTTCATTCCACTGTTTACTCTTCAGCTGCTCAGAGGGCTGAAGCAGCCAGAGCTCTTGCAGAGAGGGTCCTGTTGGTCCTGCCCAGGCCTGTCATCCAGCTTGGAGCCCAAGGAACCTCCTCAGGACCCAAATACCTTCCCATGCAGGACATCACTGCTGTGGGAATGGCCCCATGATGCAGCTGCTGTTCTGGCCCAGATCTGGTCTTGGCAGGGTGCTGAGAGGGTCCTCTTGCACTCAAGGGTTTTTCCAGTCCAAACACAGCAAGAGGAAGAGAGGCAGAGCCTGATTGTGGGTGGAGTTGTGGTTGCTGGAGATTCTCCCCTGTCCAGGACCTCTGCCCTCAGAGCATCGCGTCATCCCACAGCTTCTGTGTCCTCTTCAATTCCCCCAAGCATCTCAGCAGCCGTGCAGGGAAAAAAACACTCCCTCCCAGCTAGCCCTGACCTTAATCTGACACCTCATCAACCCATCCCTGGAGCTGTTGCCTTTTCCCACAGATCCCAGCTTTCCAGGCCTGATGGCTCTGCCTTGGCAGGAAGACACAACACATGGCCCGCAAACCCTGCCATGCCATCAAAACTCATCTCCTTGCTGGACCAGCACCAGGGTAAGGCAGGGATGCAGTGGCCTTGTAGGAGTATTGGGGGTAGGATGGTCAGGACAGATGGAGATGAGAGATCTCTGCAGCCAGGTCAGGAGCTTGGGGTTTATTGCAAAGGGCCTGGGAGCAGGGCCCTGCTGGGAGCTGCCAGGCACAGCTCAGAGCAGGCCCCAAATAGGGAGAGACAGTGGTAAAGAGAGAAGAGAGAGAGAGAGAGGATAGAGGGTAAGACAGTGAGGTTCCCCTTACAATACAATAAATCTTCTGTGTTGAATATTCTGATTCTCACTAACCAATCTAGTACAATATACAAATCCTGTAGCATTTACATGCAGCCTATAAGAATCTGTCACAGACATCTCTTATGAAAAATCCTTTCCGTAGGATTTTTCCTCCTGAGAAGCTGAGAAGCCTCAGGAACAAAATGTAAACAATGGTTATCTGCTGCTGTGGAATGCAACAAGTAGGTCTTTGATTGACCCATGTTAGTTTTTTTAAAATAATGGCCAATCACAGTCAACTGGCTCAGACTCTCTGTCCGAGACACAAACCTTTGTTATCATTCTTTCTTTTTCTATTCTTAGCTAGCCTTCTGATGAAATCCTTTCTTCTATTCTTTTAGTATAGTTTTACTATAATATGTATCATAAAATAATAAATCAGCCTTTTGAAACATGGAGTTAGATCCTTGTCTCTTCCCTCATCCTCAGAGCCCTGTGAACACGGTCACAAGAATCATTACATTACCATACTGTGTTACATTTTAAACCCTAAAAACTCCTCTTTGGACCCCTTCTGCCAAGCTAGCAGGGTCTGCTCTGACCCTTGGGCCTGTCTGCAAGCAGAGGGTGTTGTTCCATCAATAGGGGATTACCTTCAGCTGGCCACACCATTGTTTTCCAGTTGTTCAGTAACTAAGGTATCTCAAAGCTTGTTTTCATTTCAATCTCCCTTATATTTTCTATATTCTCAAAATCTTTTGCCAGACAATCATATTTATAAGGCTTTCCTGTTTCATCTTCCCCAACAGGTCTGGTGCTGATTCTGCCAGACATCCCCATTGTCTTCTGAGTGCATCCATGGCCACCACTCAATGGCACAAATCACACACAAAATGGGGACAGCCCTCAGCCAGGCACAGCCTCCTACAACCTTGAGGTTCAGTGATGCCCTCCTGGTTTGGAGCTCTCTGGTGACCAGTGAGAGGACCCAAGGAACAGCTGCAGATGTGTCAGGGCAGGGTTAGGGGGATATTAGGAAAAGGTTTCCCACCCAGAGGGTGGGTGGGCACTGAATAAGCTCCCCAGGGAATGGACACAGCCTCAAACCTGTGAGTGTCACAGACATCTTTTATGAAAAATCCTTTCCTTAGGATTTTTCCTCCTGAGAATCTGAGAGGCTTCAGGAACAAAATGTAAACAATGGTTCTCTGCTGCTGTGGAATGCAATAGGTGCATCTGGGATTGGTCTCATGGGGTTGTTTCTAATTAATGGCCAATCACAGTCCAGCTGTCTTGGACTGTCTGGTCAGTCACAAGATTTTATTATCTTTTTTTTTCTATTCTTAGCTAGCCTTCTGAAAAATCCTTTCTTCTATTATTTTAGTATAGTTTTAATATAATATATATAATAAAATAATAAATCAAGCCTTCTGAAACATGGAGTCAGATCCTCATCTCTTCCCTCATCCTCAGACCCCTGTGAACACAGTCACACTGTGAGTTTTGTTAAAAAGAGTGAAAAAGCATTTGGACAACCCTCACAGGAACAGGGTGGCATTGCTGGGATTCACCTGTGCAGTGCTAGGAGCTGGACTCAATGATCCTTGTGGGTTCCATCCAGCTCAGGAAATTTCCATTATTCCAGTCATGGTCCCTTGTGGAGAGTGTGTGATTTTGGCTGAGCCCCTCTGCTCCTGTTTTTGACCATCCTTTCCTCCTTTCAGCCAGAAACCATCTGGGAGAGCACCTTCATTTCTGCAGTAAAGCTCATTGGGTGCTTAGAAACACAGATAATTATTTATTCCAGCTAAGCTACAAAGAAGAACATCCCAGGAAGGTTTTGGTGATGCTGATTGATGGTCTCATCTTGATTTACTGAAGGAGAAGCATAAAGGAAAGGAAGGAGTGGAATGGAAGAGGATAAGGATAAATATTACTTTATAAGTATTAATATTTAGTAGCCATAGCCTCAGTCCTTGAATAGTCTTTGAATTTAGATATGATGTTCTTGAAAGGGCTTGGAGGGATTTTTGTGCCTCATATTCTCATAGGTGTCAATTAATTAGATGAGCCAGCCTGAGGTGAAGCAGGATAACCAAAACCAATCTGTATGAAGAAAAATAATTATCCATGAATAATTCAGAAGGAACACAGAAACCCTAATTAAGGCCAAACCTCACAGAGGGAAATGTGGATCTAAGGTTTGGTTTGGTTTTTTTTTTCACTGAATTTGAAGTTTGAGTTCAACTTTGGGAGTTGTGGCTGCTGGGCATCCTCCCTCAGTGCCACGTGCCTGTGTTGCATGTGCTGTGTTTGTCATCCCTCTGGGGCTGTCCCTGCACCACAGTGGCTCAGATGTCTCCAGGGCCATTATCCTTCCTGGAAACCTGACCTCAGCCAGGCCAGGCCCCAGCAAGGGAACATCCTGGCCCTTGCTCTGCAGTCACCCCAGCTGACATCAGGATAACCCTGTCCCATCATCCTGCCCTGCGCAGGGGAATAACCCTGTCTCTTCTCCCAGGGAGGGCTGGCTGTCCTGCAGTGCCTGCTGGCCTGAGCTCCCTGCACTGCCTCAATCACGCATCCCCCTGAGCCTTAAACCCAAAAGGAAGGACAGGAGGGGGATGTTCCTGCCCTGGCAGTGACAGGGGACCATTCCTGCCCTCACACCCTTGGCATTTCATCTCCTGCTGAGCCACATGTGACACCTGCAATCCCAGGTGTGTCCCAGGGCATCTCTCACAGCACAAACAGCTCTTTCCTTCTTGCCACACTCAAGGCACTGGAGTATTTCCCACCCACCAAAAAGCTCTTTCCCCCCCCCCAGCCAAGGTCTGGTGTTATCCCTAAGGAATATTTCTGGCTCAAGGACCAGGTCTCTCTGCAGGAAGCACAGACGTTTCAGACACCATGGATGAACCCCAGACCCTCCCTTCCCTGGTGGTGCAGCTTTCCTCTCCTCAGGATTCTGAGCAATCACCTTTTTCCAGGGAAAAATGAACTTGGCACCCAGGAGGGGCATGGAGGGGGATGTTCCTGCCCTCACACCCTTGGCATTTCATCTCCTCCTGAGCCACACGTGGCACCTGCAATCCCAGGTGTGTCCCAGGGCATCTCTCACAGCACAAACAGCTCTTCCCTCTTGCAGACCACACTCCCAGCTGGAGGCACTGGAGTATTTCCCACCCACCAAAAAAGTTCTTTCCCCCCATCCCCAGCCAAGGTCTGGTGTTATCCTAAGGAATATTTCTGGCTCAAGCTCTCCCAGGTCTCTCTGCAGGAAGCACAGACGCTTCAGACACCATGGATGAACCCCAGACCATCCCTTCCCTGGTGGTGCAGCTTTCCTCTCCTCAGGATTCTGAGCAATCACCTTTTTCCCAGGGAAAATGAACTTGGCACCACCATGGAAGGCTCAGCAACCTCCTGGATGAAGCCCAGACTGGAGAAGCCTTCACAGGGACCTGAGGAGGTCCCTTCCCATTCACCCTAAAATGCCAATTTGCAGTGATAACCAGAGTCAAACACCAAAAGAGTGAGGGGGAGGGTGGATGGATGCTCCTGCCTCCCTTTCCCCTCCCCATCTTCCTATTCAGAGCCTTAGGAAAAGAGAAGGGGAGGGAAGCAGATCTCCACCCCAGGCTCGTGCATTTTCACCCATCAGAAAGCAATTTTCCATGATTACAGAGTTTGCTATTCTGGGCTGCAGCTGAAGGTTTATTAGTTAAGAGCACACCAGTAACTCTGGGTTGTGCCTGCATTAGGAGAAGCACTCAAAGCTCATCATGCTCTGAATGAGACACTTCAGGAAACATCCACAGCACTTACAGCCTTTGATGGATCTCTGCCTGTGGCACGAGTTAATGAGCTCGGAGTGGGACTAAGGAGAGGAGAGAGAGGGAAGAGGCTGATACAGCTCCCAGCAAATCACACTCATCTTCAGCGAGGAGGTTCATGAGATATTGATCTGCTCTCAATATTTAAAGCCCAAAAAGGGAGTCAAGTTTGAGCAGGCAAGGCATTCTCCCCAAAGGTGCAGAAATTGTGAAAGGGGTGCAGGAAATACAGAGCAGGCACAGATTTCCATCAGCCTCCACAGCCAGGAAAATTCCACCCTGGAACAGAACCTCTTTGCCAAGCTGCAGGGAGATGGGGGGCGCCACAGGGCAGGGTGTGACACCACATCAGGGGATGTGACCAAGGGGATGCCCTTCACACCTTGCTGCCCTGAGCATCTTCAGCAGAAAAATCCTCCCAGGAGCCCACGGGGAGAGGGAGCAGTTCCCATTCCACAGCCACAAGGAATCGTGGCAAGCAAAGGCAGGGCAAGGACAGATTTAAACCCAAGCCCTAAAGTGCCCAAAATCCCTTGGCCAAGTGGTCATTTATTTAAGGACTGTAATGGACTATCAATGATTGATGTGTTATAAAATTACCAAGATCACTCCGAATTAAGCAGAACCAGGAGACTGATTTTTTTTTTTTTTTTTTTCCCTGAACGAACAAACATTTTTCTAAATTGTGGAGCCAGCCTTCCACTCCATAATTTAAAATAAGTAAGTATTTTTAAAAAAAAAATTAAAATCCAAAACCACAGTAGAAATAAAATCAAAGCAAGCTTCAGTGACATGAAAATTTCTGCCAAAATCTGCTTCCTGAGGGGATAATCTGAGAAGATTTTATTTGAGAAGGAGACATCTTTAACTTGAACTAGAAAAAAGCTGACTGTAGAGGAGTTTAGGCAGCCCTCTCTTGCAACAGAGACAAAATCCGACTTTTGGGAATCACAGCCAGCCTAGATTGATCCCTAACACAGGCAGGGATGCTCCAAGGCTGCCCTTTGGGAGGACCCACACAGGATGGGGTTATTTACCCAACTCAGGCTGTGCTGATGCACTTCTTGTTCTTGTGGAGCTCAGCCCAGCATCTGCCACCTTCCAGCAGGTCCACCCCCGGCACCCAGGCTGGTCCGTGAGGACGTGTTCCAGTTTGAAAGCAAAACCAGAGACTCCAAGTCAGAAACACAATTTATTAGGAAAAGGGAAAAGAAAAGCAAAAGAGGTGCAATAATACAAAAGAAAAACCACTGATAAAGTCAGAATACAACCTGACACCCTGTTGGTAGCAGTGCAGTTGGATTGGTGGCTGCAGTCCCCCTGGAGTGGCAGGTGTGGTTCTGTTGGAGCAGGGATCCTATAGAAAGGGTGTAGTCTTCCTCTGAAGACCCAGTGAAAAAGACAGCTGTTCCTGTGGAAATCCAGTGGAAAGACTGACTGCTCTGTCCCAAATCCCAGATTATATCCAGGTGGGAATGCTTAGCTCCTCCCCCTGGGTGGAGCATCTCACAATGGGCTGATATCTTTTTGTGAATCAGGTCTATTAAACAGAAATGGCTCCTGGAGGGAGCTGTGTCCCAAATCCCAGATTATATCCAGGTGGGAATGCTTAGCTCCTCCCCCCCTGGGTGGAGCATCTCACAGAAATGGCTCCTGGAGGGAATTATCTCTGAGTCATGCCAAGACATTGATGAGCCCATCAATAGACTGTGTGTTTCTTCCTTCTTCCTTTGGGTTTTTGTGATAGATTCAGAAGAAGCTGTCGACCAGGCACAAGAGAAGAAGTGAGTTAATTGAACTCACGCCTTTATAGTCAGCCTTTCTAATGAGTGAGGAATTTAAAGTGTATTTTAGTTACTGAAAAGATTGCTTGTTTTTTTATTTTTCATGAAACTACCATCAGTTTAATTTCTCTCAACAATATGGAGCTGCCAAGCCAAGAGAGAAGGGTTCTACTACTTCATGTGCTGCCCCCATTGCCTCCCCACTACTACAGGATCCCTTCCCTTCCAAACACTTTGGGAATTCAAAGTGCTCTCGAGAATCTGACACTGGCAAGGAAGTAATTGTTTTCAAAAGGAGTTTTCAAGGCCTTTGTTTCTGTATTTCCCACTCAATTCTAGGTTGGGTTTTGCAGTTCTGGGGATTTTTTATATTACTCTTTACAACAAAGGATGTTTTGGGACACAAACAATGGCACCACGCGTTAGACGCAAAAGCAGCTTTCCTTTCCCCATTGGACGTGCCCAGTATTCTGTGAGCCGGGATTTGTAGAGAACAAAGTGCTCATCCCACAGTTCCACTTGTGCTCTACTTACTTCTTCCAGGGGTTTATTCTCTGCTTTCTTTTCAGCAGAGACACCCAAACCCAAATAAACACGACCTATCTCAAAACAATTCTGATCTTGGCTAAAACTGACAATTCAAAATGTCCTTAATGGAAATAGCTGATGGCCAGTCATTCTGAAATACTCCCCAAGAGAGCTGTTAGAACTAGGAGAACTAATTCTTTACATGGCTTCACAGAGGATAAAATCATGTGGCAGCCAAGCACTATGAGATAAAATCCTGTCTCAAAACTCGATTCTTTTACCCTGCAGATTGCTCGGGTCAGTAACAAAAGTAAGACAGGAAAGGATTAAAGGCGTAAGTTATTTCTGGTCCAGAATTAATCCAGAAAAAATGCCACCTTACTTACTGAGTAATACCTCTGCCTAGCTACATCAAGCATTGCGGCTGTAGGTCAGCAATGAAGGAATCATTACGAAGGGGCCATACCAAGGATTTGGCAGAACTAAACCTGAGCAAAGGAACCAGGAGATCTGATTCCCTTTCTCTGCATCAGCAGAATTATTTCTCCAAGTCTCATCTCTCCTATCATTAAACACCCAGGGATGCCAAAGGAACAACAACAGTGTCAATGAGGCTTTCAACTTGAAAGCATTGCCTGACCCAGATGCACCAGACACAGCATTTGGTCTGGCACAATTCCACTTGTCAGGGATCAGGCAAGGCAGGGACAGGCACAAGGCACAAGGCATCTCCTGCCCCAGCCTCAGCCTGCAACACTGACACAGGCACAGACAGCCAGGGAAGAGATTTGTCACTGGGAACCTGCCATAGGTGGCTTTGGGACTGTGCTGTCAGAGGATGACAAACTCACACCCTGCCTTGGCTGCATCCATTTGGAAGTCTCCTTCTCCTTCACTGGAAAATTCAAAAGGACTTTCTGTTATAGGAATTTTCCCTATTTTGAGAGTGTCTAACCAGGCAATATCCATGAATCCCCTTCATATGTCAAAGTGTTCACCTCAGAAACTACCCAAAGGAAAGGTTTTCTCTTTCAAAAGCAGGAGGAAGGAGTGGGAACATTTCTCATTTCATGTTAAATGCCTTCCTTTCCTTTTCTCATTTTGACACTAGAAGACTGCAGGGAGATAAAAGGCATGTGCAGGATGGAGAGGAATGTTTTTTTTCCTGCACAGCATTTCCAGGACCCCAAGGTACAACTAGAGCTCTTGCCACTCAACACTTCATGCTGAAGGAATTTTCACTGCACCATCAGAGAACACTCCCAGTTACTGGGCTCTGGGAGAGACCACTGAGCCCATCAAGGAATTGAAATGAATTTAAAGAAATTTTAAAAAGGATAGGTTTTAACCAAGCTTTCCAATTGTCACCTCAGTGTCAAGACTCCAATGGTCATTTTAGGACAGACATGCCCTGTACCTACCTGCATGTTCAGAGGTCTTCTCTTGTCTTCTGCTGCTGGATCTTGGCCTGGAGAAAATGGAGGACAAAAGAACATGTATTGGTAGAAAGAGAAGGACAATAGGAGGGTTGTCATGAAAGGAGGCAAACCTTCTTAATCATGGTCACTCTGTGAAGGAGGAAATTTAATTCATGAAAGGGGGTCCTCCAAGCAGGGATGCATGGGAACAAATGATTCTCTGCAAGGGCTGAAATCCAGCACCCAGACCTTGGATTGCACATTTCTCTAGGAACCTGTTGTCATCTGTTATTGGCCTCACAGTCCATGGCATCCTTCTGCAAACAACTTGGTCCTGGCAACACAGCTTGGACTGGGCTCTGGGCTGCTAAACATACAGATGACTTTTCCAAAGCAGTGCATCATTTCCCAGTGAAATACACAAGCTCTTCTTACCTGGAAAAATTGTGACTGAAGACACCTGCAGAGCCAGATCTGTGTGAGATTGCAGAGGAGCAAAAACTTTGCCATTTGGGCACACTTCTCTTGTTTTCTTTGCTCAGGCCTTGGTGAGCACAGAACACATCCAGCTAGAAACCTTTTGACTCAACAGGATCCTTTGGATCCATTGTCCCCCAAACACGTGAACAGGTGGCCCTGTTGTAATGCCAAGTAAGAAAGAGCAGCACAAGTGACACAAGGAAAACGTGGCAAAAAAGAGGAGAGGCCCAGTGAGGAAAGGATGTGGTGAGACACTGGCACATCGAGTGAGCTGCCCTCCCATAACCTCTAGACGCGCAGGTCCTGGACTCACAATCTCCTTTGGTTTATTTCATTATTTATTTTTTTTTTTTAGTTTTTCCTTGGCATCACAATTAAATATTTACAATTTAAATGATGTCATAAAAATTTAAAGATACTCCTCAAAATACACTTATTTAAAACTATCAGAACATATGTACAGTTGTAGCTATGAAGTCAAAAACATAAATCCTATTCTTCAAAACACTCTTCAGTCAGTTGGCAGATTTATCCTGTACTTGAAGGAAAGACAGCTCTTCTGGACTGGAGACAATGACTTTGATGGGTAGGAACATCAGAACCAGCCAGGAAAAACTTGCTTGGTAAGACTGTAGCCAGTCAGATCTGCAAAATGGAGACACAACATTTAACAAACACTGCAATGCAAACCTAAAGCACCTGAAGCTCAATTTTTCATTGGACAGACTTCCTGGAAAGTTTTAACAGCTGCACAGGGAAACATGCTCCTGCTGGCAGATATTTGAGGCAGGCCAGGGGAAAACCCTGAGCCACTTCCCCAGAGCCCCCACAGGCACAGCCTGGCCTCTGGGCTGCCCTGGGACAGCAGGGAGCCCAGAGCCCTGTGCTCTCCAGCAATGGCTCAGCTGCACATGCACCCTCCTGCTCCTCTCCCTGCCCCACAGCTCAGCAGCCCCACAGCTCCAGGGGCCCTGGCAGCAGCACAGCTCCTTGCAGGGGCCACATGCAGGGCACAGCTGTTCCCTGGCAATGTGCACAGCCTCTCTGGGCTGCCACAAGACCCTTCCTCCCACCAGACATCAGTCCAGCTCCCACCTTACCTTTTTGTGAGGCTGATCCATGCTTGGTCTTCACCTTGCCCTCAGCCTGGAGTTCCTTCAGGCCCCCATGCCATGGCTAGGAAGGGCGATGGAGAGAGCAGGGGCAGATGCACACCCTTCCTTAGTAGTTTGTCAGTTTTGGCACAGCTCAAAGTCCCATCCGGAGGCGTCCAACTCAGCACTTGCTCAGCTTTCTGGAGAGCATGAAACCTTCACCAGCCCAAAAGGCTGGAGAGGTTTTCCTGCACATGTGGAGGCTTGCTCTCAGCACACCTAATCAGCTGGGGGCCCATCACCTCGCAGAGGGCACAGGCCAGCTTGGTGACCACAGCGCAGACGTTGGCGCTTCGCACAGGCAGCGCCTTGTTCTCCAGGCAGGCCCAGAGCACGGGCAGGGCGTGGCGCTGCACCACTTCAAGGCTCCTGGCATAAACCCATTCCACAAGCACTGCCGGGACAGAGACACAGCTCCTTACCCACCAGCCTCAATGCAAACAAGGATCTACCTCTGCTTTTGCCCATTGGAAGCCTCTCTGGCCAAGATCAGTGAAACAGCACACAGAGCCCATGACCCAGAAATGGGCAGTGCAGCTGATCATCCTTGAAACAGAAGCACCAACCCCTCAGGACTAATTTCTCCAACCAGAGCCTTGTACCTGTGGCAGACTTTGTACCTTTACTAAATTATTTCACAATTTGTTTCTGCATGAACAATGAATGAAATGTCACATTGCCTTCTATTTCCATTAACAAGTTGTCTAAACCCACACAGAAGATTTGGAAATGCACCCTAGAGAGGCAATTGAGAGATTTCTAAGAATGATTCCATTTTGTAAGCTAATGTTAAGGGCCAGAGGTCTCATCTGTCTCTTCCCTTTGCTCCATGGCACACAGCAAGGGGCAGTATTGGAACACATTTTAAAACCCCAGCCCACCAGAGATGGGTGCTGCTTGACAGCTGGATGAGAAACACCAGTGCCTAGCTGGTGTCTTTGGCAGAATGCTTTTGTGGCTTCCAACAAAGAGCTCTTTCAAACCTCAGGGTGTTTTAGAGAATCACCCAGACCCCATTGCCCTGGCATTTGGACATCTCCACATTTTAATGGCATTTCCCCTCCCAGCGCTAATGGCATTGTTTCTTACAACGCACACTGAAATAGGAGCATAGAGAGAGAAAAAGGCTACACAGGGGACTGCAATTTAGCCAGAACACAAGTGTTCCATTGTCTCTGGAATCTGCTTTCTGCTCATTTTCTGAACTGAACTATATCAAACACAAACAAAAATTTACTACCAACAAGCTCCTTGCATGGCAGATTTGGCTGAGAGATCAAAACCTGAAATGCTCTGGAGACCAGTCTTATTTTCTGATCAGGCAAACTGTTATGTAGTCGCTATTTACTGTTCTGTGGTGGAAGAGACTTCATTTTCTCTATGCTCTTAATCCACCAGCAGTCATCAACATTGAAAGAGCTCCTGAAAGTACCCCAAACCAATTCTGCTAAGCAGGAAAAGGGCTATGGTACCCATTTAAAAATGGGACTTCATTTGAGTTTAAAGGCAATTAAAGACATTGGTCATTGGAAGTTGGGAAGAGCCCCAGTGAGAGCTCAGCCCCCAGGCCGAGCGCTGCCCCCATCTCAGATGCTGCACAGCTCTGCAGCAGCCAGGGAAAGCCTGCCAAATACACCTTGGCCCTTGGGCAGGAGGGACAAGCTCAGCACCTCCTGATGTGGAGGAGCTACTCTGCTCTCTGTTCACAGGCATTCCCTGGAAATACTCCCTCAGAGACCTCTTGGCTTAGAAGGGGAGGGCAGTACCTGTGATACACTCTGTGACTTCCAGCAGAGCTTCACCACTCAGTTGGCTCCATTGGTGGCAGAGCTCTTTCATCAGTGACACTTCATCTACAAGTGAAACACACGTCTCTGCTCACCCTTCTGAGGGCACAGGAGAAAGGACAGTGGGGAGGGAAAGGGCAGGGGCAACCCCATTTTATACAATAAAGTCAATTTCTGATGATTTTTGAATCCCTTTCTTCTTTCCTTCCAGCCTACTTGGCAGGGTTTAAAATTCCAAAAGAAAAGCTCTCCTTGCACATTTGTAAATCCAAAGTTGTCTGCTGGACCAGGAGCGATGTTAAAGCATTTCACATCAGGGACCTCAAGAGTTCAGGCACGTGGAAGCAGTGAAAAGGTTTTGCATCCCAGAGCAAAAAGGAAGAAGCCCATACTTGGGACACAGAAAGGCACTGAGTCAGGGAGTTCATGACTTCACAGAGCAGCTGAGGTGGAGAAAGTGGAAACTGCCCCTGAAGACCTGACTCTTCAACACTCCATTTTTGAGGCGTATTCCCTCAGTGCACCATTTTCAGAGCTGACATAAATCTGGGTGGCAGAGGAATTTACAGCAGCCCTTGCCTAGGCAGGTATTTGCTATTGCCACCTTGCCCCACGCAAAACAACATGTGGAACAAGGCATCATTGACAGCTGGACTTAGATCCATTTGTTCTAAAGAAATGAACTTGGTGAATCATCAGTTCCCCGCTGGAAAAAGAAAACAAAGGAGAAAGGTGGAAAATAGGCAGCTCATGCCTCTAATGTTGAGCCTTCCTAGTGGCTGCTCTGCAGAATCTTTGATGGGCCGGTGTCCCTTCATGCCAACAGCAAAGCTGTGCATTTGGGAAGTCAGATAGGGCCCAAGCAAACTCCAAAACCCCTTTGCCTCCAAATTGTAGCAAAGCTGGAGTCCATGACTTGCTCTTCAGACCAGCAGCACAGAGCCCAGCGAGCCTGGGACTGTTGGGAAATGCTGCTGCACATTCCAGCCTGCTGGGGATGGTGCATAAGGACTGCACCTGCACAGCTTCTGGTGGGTGTCAGCTGGAGCCTTCCACGGACAACAGCAGCTCCCAAGGCACTCAGCGCTCTCTTGTGTGGGACAGACAGAGACAGAGGTGAGGAGAGTCCATGCCAGGGCTCAGCCTTACCTAAATGAACAACAGATTGGCCCAGTGCCTTCACAGCTGCGGCATGAACCCCGGGATCCTTTGAGTTCAGGTTCTTTGTTATTCCCTCCACCAAACGGATCATCACTGGGTTCAGGGCATCTTCCAGGAGTCCAATCATTTCTGCCAGCACCTCCAGCGCCTGCTGCTTCACTTTCTTATGGGTGTCATTTATTCTCAGGACAAAATGATCAAAAATCTGTGAAGAGAGCAAACAACATGAAAGCTGGATTAAAATGCCCTTGTCTGAAGAGGGGATGTAGAAATGAGCACTCAGCAATATAAAAGATGAAAGTGATCCTTTCTGTCAGGTCAGCCCTTGCTTGCATAATTTCACTGTTTTCCTGTGGGCCACTCACTGGAATGGTTGTGCAACCTGATCCTGCTTGAAAGATTTTCATCTGTTTTTAAGAGTTTTGGCTGGGGACAGAATAGTTCCTATGGTATTTCTCTCCACCTATAAATCATTAAATCAATTCCATTTATTAATTCAAAATACTTTCTTTGCTTTCAAAGTATGGAAGCAGATATTTACAATGCCCATTCTTCTATACAGTCACCTCAAGTACGAGGGCAGTTATGATTTGCAAACCTGTAGCGGGAGGAGATCTGAGTTTCATTTTGTCTGTCTCAGAACCTGTGTCTGGAGAAGGCCAGGCCTCTGGTCAACTCTTCCAGGATCCAGACCATTTCTCTAACTAACAGGTAGACTTCTGAAATATAATGTGTTCTACAGCTCTCATTAGAGCAGGTTCAGTCCCTTCACTGCCACACTATCAGGCACCATATTCTGGAAAAGGGGAAAAAGCTGCTACTGGGAGGAGATAGGATAGATCTGTCCTTAGCTGTTTTCCTCTTTTTCCAAAGAGAATAAAAGGCTTCCTAAGAAGTTTGAGCACTGTCTTTACCAAGAGGAATAGGGATGAGGATGGAAATGAGTAGCCAGAGTTGTGCTTGTGCAAGACAAGATGGAGTTTACAGAAGTATCCTTTTAAAAACATTTTGTTAAAACCAACCCAGCCTGATACTTCTCTTCCCCATGCAAACCTATTTTTTGTCAAGAGAATAATTGCCATGCTTTCAATGGCTGGATTCCCTTCACTTAACCCAGCTGGGAGTAGGAGACAGCAGTAGTTACACCAGCAGAAAATTCTGCCTTCCTCTGATGAACAGCAGCAATAGGCACCTGCCAGACAAATGCAGCTGGACTGAAAGAACTTGTCCTGAAGCCTGGACCTCAATTACATTTGTCTGGGTAAGAGGGACCAGCCTGTCCCAAACAGCCAGGATGTGGTGCCAAGACACACTGACTTTACTTCTACAGGCTTGGGAAAGGAGCTAAATGAAAGGAAAAATGAAGATACCCCACATACTTGGACAATGTTACTGGAGATCAGCTGGGGGCTGGTTTTGCACAGGTCTAGGAGGAGGGCCACTCCTTCCATCCGTGCCTGAAACCCCTTGGCTTCCAGGAGATGGTAAAGCTTCTGGAGTGACTCCCTTCCTTCCACAGTTGCAGGTAACGGGACCTGGGCTTTTGGACGGTGGAGGAGGCGTCCACCAGGGGCAGACTTCACCCTGGAAAACGAAACCAAATTAGGACTGTTGGTGGTAATGCCTTCAGTTAATTGTGAGCAAAACATCCTGAGGAGCTTTCCTAATGATGTGATTTCAAGTTAGAAAATCATGAAGCTCTGAAGGACAACATGGACCTCATGACAATCATTGCAAGAGACAATCTGCAAGTGACATTCTCACCACTGCTCACTCAGGAAAACCAAGGGTGAGATGCACCTGATCTATCTTCAGATGCCTTCCAAGGCACACATTGCTTTGTGGGCAAAGAGAGACACTACTTCCAAGTTTAAATGCCTCCTCATGTGCCACGTGTGTGTCTTTTAATAAGGAAAGTCATCCCTCTGAAGAAGTGTCTCTACACCAGGCAAGACAATCTGGAAAAGTAGCTCAGATGCATCTGAACAGATGAGCTGCAGCATATCTGAAGGATCCAGAAAATCAGTAACAGAGATAAAAACAGAACCAGACATCCCAGAACTACACTCACATTTCATTTGCTTCCCTAGAGACTAGGTGCACAGCTTAACAAATCCTCTGGGAATAACTCTCTTGGATCAACCTGTCTCTTCCATGAGCATGGGAAGATGCTAGCCATGCTACAGAGGCATGTGATCACTTTCCTGCCACCACTGAGCATGACAGAGCTAAATAAATCCCCTGTGCTATCAGAGGAGAACAGGTACAAGTAGCTCTGCCACTGGCATGAAGAGACAGCAAGGATCAAATTCCTGTCTTAAATGCTGATTGCAGCACAGGGGGAAATAAACCAAACACGCTGTCCTTCAAGCAAACCACATGAAGGACAGGAATACCAAGACAAAAAGTCCACATTGAGACACCTGTTGACCAAAATGGCTCAGGAATTGCCATGCTCCTTACTACTCAAACTTGGTACTGTTTAAGGGTAAGGAAACCATGAATCAGCCAGGCCAAACCACATGGATGGAAGCTGCTTGTTTGGGGAATGGCATCTTGCTTCTAGACTGGGACTTCACATTAAAACACCCATCGAAAAAGGACTCCACTTGGATGAAAAAAAAAACCCTGGTTGAATTTACTTGTCTCAAGTCAAGCAGCAGAGACTGGGCCCTCTCCTAGCCTCCACAGCACTGCCCTTGCCACTGCACTGATTATCTGAGCTGCAACCATTGGGTGTCTTTTTGTTGCCCAATTGTTGTGGAAAGCCCTCCAGAGAAGTTGCGTTCAACACAATGCAGAAGTTGACATTTTTTATCCTAGAGCATTTGTAGGGAAAGAAAACAATCCCTGACACTGGTCATCTCCAGCAGAAAGATTTGCCTGAGGAAGAGGCATGTAAAGCTTGTCATGTGCTTTGTCACATCTGACAAAAGTGCTCAGTACCGTTTGCTAGAGGGCAATGTGGCCTGGGGCATCTTTGGGGTGTCGTTCCTCTTCTCCACTGGCTCCTTGACAGATGGGCATTCATCCTTCTGGCTTTCCATCCCCTACAAAGACATAAAGAAACCCCACGAATCTTTAGAATATAAAATAGGAAATTCCCTCTTGAAAACACAAGTTGGAACCAGGATCACTGCTACCAAGGCTTAGGGAAACATTTCCTAAGGTACAGAAATAAACAGACCAGAGATCAGTGATGCCAGCTCTTTGGTTTCAATAGCCCAAGGCAGGTTATGGGTGCTACCACACTGAGCAGCAGTCTAAAATCCCAAATTCATTAGTCTTGAGCATAAATGGGAATAATGCAGACCCATAGGCAATGAGTGGTCTTAAAGGAAGCAGGAGAAATAATTGGACTCATTGGGGGTCGGCCCATTGTGGTGGAAGTTGATTTGGTTCAACACTTACTATCCCTGCTCCTGCACAAAGGCACACTCCCTTCTGTAATGTAGATGAAAAGAATAAAATCCCCCCCAAACAAACAAATGGTTTTCCACTGGATGCTGCTGAATTGACACCAAGCTTCTTCCAGCTCCACAGGGCTTGACAGCAGGGCAGTATTCCCAAAAGACAGACAGCAATCATACTAACTAGGATTGACTTGGACATCTTTTGTATCTTTGGAAATTTTCTTGGCACTACTACTTCCAGTCTCTTTTGCAAAGACTCTGTTATGTTCAGAAGCACTATTCTCACTTAGTTGCTTTACTGGGGCAGAGTAAGGAGAGTGTGGTAGGGGCATCACGTGAGTGCAAACCCTCACTTTCTCCAATTTTCTTCTCTTTCCCTATCCTCTTTGTGACCAGTATTCAAAATATTCAAAACCCCACTTTTCCCCTAATAATAGCAGTTCCTCTCTGGTTTGCAGATGAACAGGCTGAGGATTAACAGCTCATTCCCAGGAGCAAAATGACCCAGCAGAAGTGGAATGAGATAAAGACACATCGGGTATGTTTGTTCTCATATTAGCAGTGGCAATACTAGCACAAAGGAGACATTTCTCCTGCCAAGCACTTACCTTCTTCTTAATTCTTGTCAGGATATCTTCCAGGTCATGTGGGGAAAGAGATTGCTCCAAAAGCTGTTTACATTTTTCATTATTCAGCAACATCTTCACCATCTCCTGTCCATAATGCCTAAGGAAGGAAGGAAGGAAGGAAATGAAATGAAAGACAAGTGAACAAAGGAAGAGTGTTAACAGAAGAGGCTGATGACTGAAACTCATCAGATGCAATGCTTGCATGAGAAGGCCGTACCTACTCAGCAAAGAGGGAGATTTACCTCACTTGACACTGCACAGTGCTGACAGCTGAACACAAGGGGCAGCAGGAGAATGTGGGCCAAGAGAAAAATACCATTTCTCTCTGAAAGTGGGGGTGTGCTTCTGTGAGATCAAAGGATCTCAGGGAACAAGCAAAACACATCTGCTTTGTTGCCAGAGCCTGTTAGCAGTGCCCTGCTGCCATTGCACAGTAATTTACCTTTCTCACCTCATGCTTGCTTTTGATTATTCTACATTATATGTATGCACAGGGTCAGCTAGTTGCTCTGGTGTTCTTGGCAGCTATTAATGGGAATTTTATCATCAAAGTAAGGGGATTTTGGTCGTTTAGGGTGATTTTGCTGCTAGGAAACCACAGTTTTCTTCAAGAAGAAATTTGGAGGTCACTGAGCCACAGGTAACAGCATTCTAGAAATCTGCAGAAGAGGTTTAGAAAGACTGAATACATTGGCTAAAGATCCCTGCAATATTTCTAGGGAAGTCTGAGGTTAATGAGAAACAGACATATGGACATCCTTTTATATGATGAACATTATCCCATTCAAAGCATTCCCAGGTTTCACATAAAGTTGGTAATTGTTTCCATGGGCTAAGATTGAAGGCACAGGTGTTTGGGACTCCTTGCCAAGGTTTCTGAGACCCTGCCAGGGTCTGGAGTCCTCCAGGGCAGCCAGAGCAATGTCCTGGGTCCTGACAGTTTGGGTTGGAAAGGACCTGAAAACTCATCCCATTCCCACCCCCCATGGCAGGGACACCTTCCACTATTCCAGGTGGCTCCAAGCCCCATCCAGCCTGGCCTTGGACACTTCCAGGGATCCAGGGACAGCCACAGCTTCTCTGGGCACCCTGTGCCAGGGCTCACCACCCTCACAGGGCAGGATTCCTACACAAGAGGTGACTTAGAGAAAACAGGTCTTGATTCTGCTCCAGGCCCCTCACAGCCTTTCCTTTGGGTGAAACGGAGTGTGCTGAGCTCACACAAAACATCCTGTACTTCCCTGACACCTGCAGCCAGAGAGGTCCTTGAGAGGCCAGTTAAGGACAGCCTTCAGCCACAAATATTCTTGGTTTCATTGCTCAGAGTCAGACCTTTATTGTCATGAAAATGATGTTGTGGTGAGCACTATCACTTCCAGTCACTGTTGAGATGTGGGCCTTGCCTCCAACCAGCTCTCACATTCCCTGGAGCATTAACATGTGCTTTTCATGACATTTATGAGCATCCCTGCCCCTAAATCACTACCTAATGGAGTGAGAGAAACCTGCTGTAACAGAGACCTGGGCCACCAAACCCTCCTGCTCAGCCCTGATGCCTCCTCCCAGTTGCACAAAAATTGCTTGAGCAAAACAAACTCCATCGCCAAGATCCACCTAGCAGAGCTACAGAGACAAGAACCTCAGCTGTTCATCCCTACCTCCTATTCTTCTAGGGGAAAAAAAAAAATTCTAATTTCTAACTCAATTTGTGGAGTCTCCGGAGTCTGTGGTGGCTTCACTGTGCTTAAATGGGATCTGCATGCTGGGTGAGGGACTCCCAGCAGAGGGGGTGAAGGGAAAAAAGAGCTGTGAAGAACCTCCCTGAAGGGCTCAGCCTTGGGACAGGCAGCAACAAAGCCCCAGCTCACAGGAAAGCCCCTGGCAGCCCTTCCCTGGAGAGCAGGAGATCAAACAGCCAGGTGCAAGGGCCCCAGAGCCCATCCTCACAGCAAGCCTTGCTCCCAGGGTGGGATCAGGGTGAGCCTCTCTGAAAACAGCCAGGTTTGCATCATCTCTTGTTGTGGTGGGGTTCACAGAGCTCCCAGGATGAGGGAAGAGACAAAAATATTGACTCCATGTTTCAGAAGGTTTGATTTATTATTTTATGATATTTATTATATTAAAACTATACTAAAAGAAGAAAGGATTTCATCAGAAGGCTGGCTAAGAATAGAAAAAGAATGATAGCAAAGGCTTGTGATTGACCAGACAGTCTGAGACAGCTGACTGTGATTGGCCATTAATTAAAAACAACCACATGAGACCAATCCCAGATGCATTCCACAGCAGCAGATAACCATTGTTTACATTTTGTTCCTGAGGCCTCTCAGGAGAAAAAATCCTAAGGAAAGGATTTTTCATAAAACATGTCTGGGACATCTTGTGAATCCTCACCACTGACCTGTAGAGAATGAGAGAGAGGCAGGATGATCTGGCTTTGAAAAGCCAACATGCCAGGTTTAAATGGAGTTTTCAGACTGGTTGGGCCAGAAATGAACCCCCAGGACAGGGGGTTTCAGGAATGAATATGAACCCCCATAGATGCCATCCTCACCAAACAGCCAGGTTTGACCTCACCACTCTGACCTGTAGAGGTAAATGGGAGAGGGGCAGGAGGAGCTGGCTTTGAAAAGCCAACATGCCAGGTTTAAATGGAGTTTTCAGACTGGTTGGGCTAGGAATGAACCCTCAGTGCAGGACAGATCTCAGATGCCATCTGCAGATCTCTTGGATCATGCCACAGCTCAAACAGTTGCAGAGAGCTCAGCATGGAAACCATTTCTATCCATGCTCCCTTTAGATTTTGCCGTGGCATGATCCAGATTTCCTCTGCAAAGAGCAGTTCCCATCCCAAACAGGCCTGGGGAGGCAGATAGGCGCTGTTTGTCCCACAGGGTGTTGTTTTTGTTTGAACTGGTTGGTGCTACTTGAAGCAAACAGCCCAGTGCAGTGCCCTGCTAGCACAGGTGCCTGAAAAAACAGCCACATCCCATGGAAAAGGGAACAAAACATTGAAATGGGAAAAACAGAGGAGGAACATGCTCAGATTGAGGACACTGAGATTTTCTTCCTGGCATCCCTTGCTCAGGAGACAAAGGGAGATATCAAGACCCAAAATCTACTGTGGCTTATAATCATTTTATAGTCCCTATTCATCATGGCTAAGAAGAGTTCTCCAGGCAGGAAAAATATCCCTTAAAACTGCCAAATGCCTCAACTTACCTCTAAAAGTAAAGAAATGGTGTAATGTTTTAATATTTAATATTTAATACTTAATAAATGTTAATTAATTAATTAAATTTATTATATATAATTATAAGTTTAGAGATTTGTGATATTTTAATTAATTAATTAAATATTTAATAAGTATTTAATATTTAATAAAAAACTGGTTTAATATTCCCTTTCTACCCCTTCCAGTCCAGAAAGGTGCCCACCAAGGAGAGAAGCAGTTAAATCCCAATCTGAATCCCAGAAAAAAGTGAATTTTCTGCTCAGGGCAGAAGGATTCTATGGAATTAAAGCTCCGCATGCAGGTGTGGGCAGTGTTGGGGACAGTCTTGCTCCACAGCTAATACAAAACATGTGTAAAAGTGCTGCCAGCACCCCTCATCCAAAGGAAATAATGTGGGGATGAAACAGAAAAGGAGGAATGGTGAAGCAGCAGGATGGGATTGATCAAGTGTGGGATGAGACTCTGCCAGCACAAAGGGCCCTGTGCCTCCTGCAGCCTGGCAGGGAAATACAGAGTTCACACAGAGGGAATCAATAAGGAAAAACAAGGAATCAATAAGGAAAAAGAAAAATCAATAGGATTTTAGGACTCAAGGTATCAACCCCAGAGGGCACACTCCAAAGCCCAACAGTTTTTCCTGGCCTGCAGGAGCAGTGAGCCCATTTCTCTCCCAAGGGAAGGGAGCAGAAATGCTGTGAGCAATTCAATAGCCCCTGGCTTCCACCTGGTGACGTTTTACGGTGCAGGGAATTTCCAGAGATCAGAAGATCTCTGTGCTTTTTTTGCTAATTATCCTCTGCAAGCCCCTTCTCTTCATCTCTGGTTTTGTTTTGACACATTTATTGTGTTCCTTTGATCTCCACCTTCACAGCGACACCACAGATGATCATTCCCAACAAAGGATTCAATATTTTGATTTCTCCACAAGCAGCATCTGCTGTCACTGCAGCTCTGAGGCAGCTGCAGCATCTCACAGCTCTCATGCTCCAGGGCACAGGAAAATGATCAGCAGCTGAGAACGTGAAAATCACATTGAGGGGCTGGAGTGTGTCCAGGGAAGGGAACAGAGCTGGGAAAGGGGCTCAGCCTGGAGCAAAGGAGGCTCAGGGGGGACCCTGTGGCTCTGCACAGCTCCTGACAGGAGGGGACAGCCGGGGGGGGTCGGGCTGTGCTCCCAGGGAACAGGGACAGGAGGAGAGGGAACGGCCTCAGGCTGGGCCAGGTTGGATATTAGGGAAAAATTGGCTCCCAGCAAACCGAGAGGTTCCAAAACCTGTGGTTTCACACACAGAATCACAAGGTTGGGAGAGATCTTAAGGATCATCCAGTCCAACCTATCACTGGCTGGGAGCTGTGTACAAATCACGAACGGGACAGGGCTGCTGTGGAGCGTGCCTTGAGCTGTTTATTTCTCAGCATCAGTCTCATTCCATGGCTATGACAATGGGAAGATGCTACTAGTTCACATTTCAGGCAGCAGACAAAGAACTTAATGTTACAACTTATTTTATAAGTTTTTTGACCAATCACACAAAGCAAAAGCACATTGACAGTAGTTCTATCCAATCACTATAAGCACAGGTACCTTTGGTTAAAAAAATGTTTGCTTATTTTGAATATAATATCTACTTGTAAACCTTAAACACAATGCACAGAGCTCCATTATTAAGCTTCAAACTCCTTAATATCTTGCTAGATAAACTTTTCTGTAGCTTAGAGAGTTATTCTAGACAAGCATTAATACACAGACCATTGTTCTATTTGTCTTTGCTTTTCTATTTTTAAAATAATTTTTCTGCTGACCAATCTCATAGCTGCTGCTTAGCTCTAATCACAGTTCTGCTGTCTCTGAGGCCTGCCTTTTGCAGCTTTCCCAAAACCCTCTGATTTTGTGAATTCCCACACAACCCAGCCCCAACCCTTCAACTGAACCCTGGCACCCAGTGCCACGTTCAGGCTTTGGTAAACACACCCAGGGATGGGGAATCCACCACCTCCTTGGGCAGAACATTCCAGAACTTTATCACCCTTTCCTGTGAAAAACTTTTCCCTGCTATCCAACCTGGATTTCCCTTGGTGCAGCTCGAGGCTGTGTGCTCTGGGTGTGTCAGTGCTGCTGGAGACAGAGCCCAGCCCCAGCTGAGCACAGGCACCTTTCAGGAGCTGCAGAGCGATGGGGGCAGCCCTGAGTCTCCTTTTCTCCAGGCTGAGCACCCCCAGCTCCCTCAGGGGTTCCTCACAGGGTTTGTGTCCCCAGCCCCTCTCCAGCCTCGCTGCCTTTCCCTGGACACTCTCCAGGATCCCAAAGTCCTTCCCAACCTGAGGGCCCAGAACTGGACACAGCGCTCAAGGTTCAGCCTCACCAGAGCCAAGTACAGGGGAAGAATCCCTTCCCTGCTCCTGCTGGCCAGGGAGCAGCCAGATTCTCCAGACCAGTGAGAAGAGGAAGACCGACATATCAGATGTGCCTCCAAATTTGTCCCAGTAGGCAACTGAGAAAAAACCCCTTCAATTTAGAAAATAAAGGAAATATTTTATTTACAACCTGTTGTTAATCTGTAGAACTCACTGCTGAAGGTATTTCTGAAGATTTTTAAGTATTAAATTTCATTAATTATTGTTGATTTTCACAATAAATCAAGTCCAGGTTGGACAGGGCTTGGAGAAATGTGGTTTAGTGGAAATTGTCCCTGCCATGGCAGAGGGGTGGAACAAAATGGTCTTTAATGTTCCTTCCAACCCAAAATACTCTGGGATTCTATGAAATACATTCTCTCCTGTAGGTTTGCTCCAGCTTTGTCAGAGTACTCAAACAGAGGGGAAAAAAAATCCACATTGAGGTAAAACAAAGATGCTGACTTTAAAATTGTGGGAGATGCCTTGATTTGGTGAAATTCCCCTCCTCACCCTGGGGGCTCAGGCACACAAGGTCACACATTTGTCCCTGCAAGACAAATGTGCTCCAGGACTAAACCTGAACTGTGTAATAGGAAATCGGGGCCTGTAGGTTTCCAAGGGGTTTGAGGGACAGTGTCACATGTGAGAGATGGGACATTAAAGATAAGGACAGCTGCTTTCCCTCTTTAGGCCACTGCATGTGGGATGCAAGTTCTGCAGCCACCTCTCCTATGTGACACTGTCACCTGAAGTAGGAGGGGAAGTGTGTGAAGGACAGCACCCTTAGTGGTGTTAGAAGGGTCAGAGGAGGGGTCTGGAAAGGCAGGACATGAATACAGAAATGTATCAAGTTATCCTGGTATTATATTAGAGTGTCACCCTGATTTTGTAAGATTTTCTAAGCCTTCTGATGTTTACATTCTTGCAAGGAACTTTCTCACACACTTTCTGTAAATAACTCATTGTTTCGCATTCTTTTATAAAGGAGGAGAAATTTGATGTGCTGTTGGTTGTCCAGTGTCATTGGAGAGGTGGTGCTGTCACCCTCCAATCCACTGTGACTTTTGGAAAACTATAAATGCTAAAGAGTCAGAAAATAAACTTCTGTTTTTTCTTCACCTTGAGAGCAGCGTGTCCACATCGTGTTCTTCCGTGTCCTATAGTGACATTAGAGAGCATCCAAAGGAGAGCCATGAAGGGTCTGGAAGGGCCATAAGAGGAGTGGCTGAGGGCACTTGGCTTGTCCAGGCTGGAGAAAAGGAGATTGAGGTGAAATCTGATTGTGGTTTTCAGCTTCCTCACAAGGAGAAGCAGCAGGACAGGCACTGATCCCTGCTCTCTGTGACCAGGGACAGGATCTGATCCCTGCTCTTTGTGACCAGGGACAGGCGCTGATCCCTGCTCCCTGTGACCAGGGACAGGCATTGATCCCTGCTCCCTGTGACCAGGGACAGGCACTGATCCCTGCTCTCTGTGACCAGGGACAGGCACAGATCCCTGCTCCCTGTGACCAGGGACAGACACTGATCCCTGCTCCCTGTGACCAGGGACAGACACTGATCCCTGCTCCCTGTGACCAGGGACAGGCACTGATCCCTGCTCCCTGTGACCAGGGACAGGATCTGATCCCTGCTCCCTGTGACCAGGGACAGGATCTGATCCCTGCTCCCTGTGACCAGGGACAGGATCTGATCCCTGCTCCCTGTGACCAGGGACAGGATCTGATCCCTGCTCCCTGTGACCAGGGACAGGATCTGATCCCTGCTCCCTGTGACCAGGGACAGGATCTGATCCCTGCTCCTGTGACCAGGGACAGGATCAGATCCCTGCTCCCTGTGACCAGAGACAGGCGCTGATCCCTGCTCTCTGTGACCAGGGACAGGATCTGATCCCTGCTCCCTGTGACCAGGGACAGGATCTGATCCCTGCTCTCTGTGACCAGGGACAGGATCTGATCCCTGCTCTCTGTGACCAGGGACAGGCGCTGATCCCTGCTCCCTGTGACCAGGGACAGGCGCTGATCCCTGCTCCCTGTGACCAGGGACAGGCGCTGATCCCTGCTCCCTGTGACCAGGGACAGGCGCTGATCCCTGCTCCCTGTGACCAGGGACAGGATCTGATCCCTGCTCCCACAGCCACTGATCCCTGCTCCCTGTGACCAGGGACAGGCGCTGATCCCGGCTCTCTGTGACCAGGGGCAAACCTGAGGGAACAGTGTGAAGGTGTGTCAGGGAAATTCAGTTGGATATCAGGAGAAGGTTCTTCACTCAGAAGGTGGTTGGGGCACTGGAAAGGGCTTCACAGGGAAGTGGCCACAGCCCCAAGCCTGACAAAGCTCACGGACATTTGGACAAGGCTGTGACCGTGTTCACAGGGGTCTCAGGTTGAGGGCAGAGATGAGGATCTGACTCCATGTTTCAGAAGGCTTGATTTATTATTTATGACATATATTATATTAAAACTATACTAAAAGAATAGAAGAAAAAGTTTCATCAGAATTCTAGTTAAGAATAGAAAAAGAAAGAATTAATAACAAAGGCTTGTGGCTCTGACAGAGTCTGAGCCAGCTGACTGTGATCGGCCATTAATTAGAAACAACCACATGAAACCAATCCCAGATGCACCTGTTGCATTCCACAGCAGCAGATAACCATTGTTTACATTTTGTTCCTGAGGCCTCTCAGCTTCTCAGGGGAAAAAATCCTAAGGAAAGGATTTTTCAGAAAATATCATGGCTACACAAGACCGTCAGACACCCTAAGAGACAGTAATGCCAGTGTTGTGTTTGCCCAATTATCCCCTCATAAAAAAACCCAAACAATATTTGAGATAGCAGCAATTTTAATTGAATAGTTTAGAAAACATATAAATAAGGGATAATTTGGTTCTAATAATAGCACATAAGCAAAAAAAAAAACCGCAGGGTACGGAGTGCAGGGCTCTTGGACCTTGCCACCTCGTGTACGAGCTTGCCAAGTGAAGATTCCCCCCTTATATGCCATGTGTTAATGCCATATTCTCCCAGTTCTGGTTCGTCATCTACCTATCTCCGCCCTCATTAACACCTTTACTGCACATGCACCATCACTCAGTTCGGTGGTCTCACAAGTCTTTTGGGGGTTGTCTGATGAAGATTTCATAGTCTTCCTCTTTGTCCTTTAATTCACCTTTGGGTTACACATGCGCACCAAGCCAATACATCGTAAGCCAAGAATAACATATCACAGCATCTACATATCAAAGCAATAAATCCCTTCTAGCTGGCATTTTCCTGAGACCCAACCAGGCTCTGGTCCTTTTTTGTTCATTTTTAGCAACATTATCTCCAACTTCTGTCCTTGAGAACATCTGCCGGAGGGGTGGAGCCTCTCCTCTCCCTCTCTTCTTTTGGCATTACAACTTTTAACTATTTTTATATTCCCAAGTATTAATTATTATATGGAAGGTATCAATTACTGTTTCAGTTTTATCAGCACGAATCATACCCATTTACCACACCAGGGATTTGCTGGGTGCCCCACTCAAATCTCTGGCTCCTCAGTCCTCACACTCAGCAGCTCCAGGCTGAGCCATGTGTCACTCTCAGGAGCCCCACCCCAGAGCAGGCAAAACTCAGCTGTGCTGGCTCACATTACACACCCTGAACCAAAACCAGCACCCTGGGAAAGCCCAGGGGCACCTGCCAGCTGTGCCAGGGCCAGCTGGTGACAGGAGCATGGCTCTGGTCCAGCTCTGGGTGGCACTTGGCCAAGGTACAGTGCTTGTGATCCCACAGACAGTTTTTTGGCCAGCCTCCCTTGGCTCCTCACTCTTTTTGGGACATGAGCCCACACAGCTGTCACTCACAGAGCAGAGCTGGATGTTACAAAACTTGGGACGCTGGAGAAGAAATCACCTTATCAGGGTCTTGGTACAAGATTTTGGCACAATGAGGGCAGAGGGGTTGGGAGCCTGAGGCTCAGCCCCAGGAAAAACACAGAACCATTGTGGTGGTGTCTGAGGGTCCCCAGGATGAGGAAGAGATGAGAATCTTGGCTCCATGTTTCAGAAGGCTGATCTATTATTTTATTATATCATATTGAAAGAAAATGCTATACTAAAACTATACTAAAGAAAGAGAAAGGAGACATCAGAAAGCTAGACAAGAATGAATAATAAAATCTTGTGACTGACCAGAGTCCAACACAGCTGGCTGTCATTGGTCATCAATTAAAAAAATTCACATGGAACCAATCAAAGATGCACCTGTTGGTGAGCAACCTCCAGAGCACATTCAATATTCCACAGCAATCGGATAATTATTGTTTGCATTTCTTTTCTGAGGCCTTCTCATCTCCTCAGGAGAAAAATCCTGATGAAAGGATTTTCATAAAATATGCCAGTGACAAACCATAGAATGGGTTGGGTTGGAAGAGACCTTAAAGGTCACCAAGTTCCAAGACATGAAGGCAATGGATCCATCTCCCACTGCATCCTCACCTACCTCAGATTTTACCTGAAGCAGCTCAGCAAGTGCTTCTAGCTGGTGTTTCCCCAGGAGATTTTCACCTCTAGGAAAGACAGAAGACCCAGCAGGACCCAAAGCCAGGGTGCTGGAACCCTGTCCACAGACACCTCGGGCCAAACCCCACAGCTGGATCCTGCCCACAGATGCTTGGAGATGCTGGCACGGAGCTGGTTGTGGTCAGCAAACAAGAACCAGGGGGTTGTGCAGGCTCTTGTACTTCAGTTAAGGCTGGAAGACATCCAAGAAACCTGAAAACAAAGTCTCAAGACAGAAAAAAAAAAAAAAATTTTAAAAAGGGAAAAATTTAATAAAAACAAACAAAACCCCAAAGGAAAAAAAAACAAAAAACAACAACACACACAAAATAAAAACCTAAAAAAAAAAAAAAAACAGGAAAAACCCCAGCTAATGAGCACACCAAGACCCAAACTCTTTCTAAGCGACTCTGAGTGCCCCAGGCTGAGCTCCAGGGGTGGTGTGGAGGCTGCAGGTGAAGCTGGTCCTGGCCATTGAGGCTCATTTACGTCCTCAGAACCCTGACACCAAGGATTTCTCTGCAGGTGGGCAGGTTGTGGAGCTCTTTCCTGGTGGATTACAGCTGGGATTACATCATTCCATCCAGCCACAGGAGCAGAACACCTCAGCAAAGGTGACTGAGCCATAAATGTGACACAAGCTCCAAAAAAGCCCATCAGGAGCCCTCAGAAATGCTCAGATATTTTGTTCTCACATATTACAAACACTCTCCTTCGCCTCTCCTGCTGATCTCAGATGTTTTAGAGCTGGTTTCCTTCAGCATCACCCCCTTCCAACTCTGGGGCTTGCACAGTGCTCAGTGATGGGTTCAGGACCCTCAGCCCAGAGGAGCAGCCCACACAGCTGTGTTATCTCCCTGGAAATCATCTCATCAGTGGGGAATGTGACTGGAAGTTCAGGAACTCAGAAATCCTGGCATTTTACCTTCCAAAGTGCCTGTTTTTACTGCAGGCCAGCGGGGAAATCACACAGCTCTGACGCCAGCCGATGGCTTTGCAATATTATCTCTTGTCAACATGAATACCCACGGGCACACAAAGGCATGTGGCTGGAAGGGAAGGAGTCCCACCCAAGGAAGGAAGGCTGCCTTCTTTTTATGCATTTACACTAAAAAGGGATTCTAAATTCAGCTTTAGGAAAGGTCAGCTCCCATGCAAGCATCCATGTGAAGCGTCCGTGTCCTCAGGAAAGATCAGGGGCTGCCAAGGGGCTGCTCAGCCCTTCAGAACACCTTGGTTTGTGTGAGAGAGCCATGGAGACTTCGCAGTGAGCAAAGCCCTCCTGCTGGCTCACAAAGCCAAAGCTGTGACAGTGTCAGCTGTCCCAGGAGTGCTCATGGCATTGAGATGAGTTGTAGCTTCACATTCAAGGACATCAGCACTAGGAAGGGGCAGAGCCAGGTCCCAGCTCCCAATCGGTTTTAGGCTGGGGTTGTGAATTCTATTTACATCTACTAGAGGTGGGGCAGTTATCTTCTGTTCATTGGGCAGTTTTCTTTATCCCATCCACAACCAATCCTCCCTCCAGGAGATCTCTGCTGTTCATGGGCCATTCATTATTAATTACCTTCTGCTCATGGCCAGTGAGTGTCCCTGCATGGCTGATCCAATTCCAGCATCCCATGGGGAGATGCTCCGCCCAGGGGAGGAGCCAAGCATTCCCACCTGGATCCAATCTGAGGTTTGGGACACCCCAGCAGCCTTTGCCCCCTGCATTGCCAGAGGAGCAGCTTTCTGCTGCCCTGCATTCCCAGAGGGAGCCCAGGCCCATCTGCAGCAGCCCTGGAGCTGCAGAGGAAAACTCCCCCCTTGTGCAGGACCCCTGCTGCAGCAGAGCCACAGCTGGCACTGCAGGAGGGCTGAGCCCCCATGGGATGGGGCTGTGCCACCACCCTGACACACAGGGGGCAGGGCATGGTCTGACTCTGGCAATGGTTTGGTTTCTTTTTTTTGGGTTTTTTTTGGTACTCTTGCATTTGTATTTTTAAAAAATTTCCCTAATAAACAACTGTTATTCCTATTCCCATATCTTTGCCTGAGAGCCCCTTAATTTCAAAATTATAACAATTCAGAGGGAGAGGGATTGCATTTTCCATTTCAAGGGAGGCTCCTGCCTTCCTTAGCAGACACCTGGCTTTTCCACTGCATTCCCAGAGGAGCAGCTTTCTTCTCCCCTGCATTCCCAGAGGGAGACCAGGCCCAACTCCACCACCCCTGGAGCTTCAGTGGAAAACTCCCCCCTTCTCCAGGATCACCCCAGCCTGAACCTCCAAAAATTTGGCTGCTGCTTCTGCCCTGCAGCTCCAGAGCCCATCTCAAGTGTCTTTTCTGGCTGGGAGCCCATGGATGACTGATAAAAATCCTGGAGGGTTTTTTAGTGCCAGTGGCTCCAGCTGGTCTGACAGTGCTGGTAGGGCAGGGAGTAGGAAAACAGCACAGGGAAAAGATGTGGCTGTGGTGCTGTTTTGTAATCCAAGGGCTCTCTGCTTTTATTCTGGCTTGAGAAAACCCTGAGGGATGTTTCTGTGAGGGAAATAAAGAGGGGGAGCACTGAGCTGTCAGGGTCAGCCAGCTCCTCGTGTTCCCAGAGTGGGCAGGATCCTGCAGAGCAGCAGCACAAAATCCACACTGTCTCCTGTGGTGGTGTTCACAGGCTCCCAGGAAGAGGGAAGATACAAGAATCTTGACTCCATGTTTCAGGAGGCTGATTTATTATTTTATTTTATATATATTTATTTATAGATTTTTTATTTTATTTTTTTTATTATTTTTCTTATAGATATATATTATTTATTATTTTATTATATATATTATTTTATGATGTTATTATATTTATTATCATAATTTATTATATTTATTATCTATTTATTGTTTTTTATATATTTTATTATTCTTATGATATATATTTTATTAGAAAATAAAAAACTCTCTTTTACCTTGAAAGAGCAGCATGTCCACATTGTGTTATTTCATGTCCTATAGTGACAGGAAGGTGGCACAGCAGGGGCTGGGGCAGGACCCTCAGCACAGGTGGGCTGGGAATTGACTCAATTTACCCTTTGGCTCCCCTTGTGAAGGTGTTGCTTATTCCAGGAAGGAACAAGTTAATCCCAATGCCACAACATCCCTACTATAGGAATGCCCCCCCTGTTCACAGAGTGACAAAATTATCTTTGTCTCCTTAAAAAGGAAAAAAGTCCAGAAGTTTCTCTCCTCAGTTAGGTGAAAAGACACCTCATAGGACCCGGGGGACTTCACCTCAAACTTAAGGATAGCCAGTTGGACAGGAGCAAAAAAGTCCCATCTGAGCCATTTATTAGAAAAAGAAGAGAACAAAAGGAAATAATCACTTTTGTGAGGTGTTTTACCAGGAGCAAGAACCTCTTGTACCTGGATCGGTTTTTCTCTGTAAAGAGTTTTGTTATTTTGCCTTTTATTAAAACCTTTTGTTTCCAACACTGCCACAGGAGCCATCCTGCTGACTTTATGCCTTCTGAGGTGGCTGAGCTCTCTTGGGTGTGAAATAGATCTCCAAGAGCTTGTGAGAGCTGGCTCAAGGAGCCATATATATCATATATACCATATATCACCCACCCAGGCAGGATGCCATCCTGCTTGTCCCAACAGGGTGAGGCCTGGAGCAGGTCAGAGGGCAGTGAATCCTGTGAAACTCAATGTCTGCTGTGAAAAATGCATATTTTATGACTGGCTTTTTGCAAATATGAAAATGAACATTCTATGTGTTATGTTAGAAAATTTTGCTGTATTAATTTTCTTAAGTAGTGTGTTAAATATAGTTTTAGGTTATAACATAATGTTAAAATAGAAACTATGCTATACAAGATATTTTTTTAAAAGAGAGGAACTAGATACTTGCACTGAGGTAGCAGCCACAGGACACCTGAATCTTTCAGAGAAAAAGAATTTATTGCTCCATTATCAGAAGAAATGAACTTCTTCCTGCCTCACTCAGCCCTGAAGAGCCATCAGGATTCAGAGGAAGAAGCTGACACTGACCGGACAGAATCCTGTGTTTGAATGGAATTTATGCATCATGGATGACGGTGTATGGATATCCAACAGGTTATTTTTTTTAGGGTTAATCCTCTGTTAATGTGGGTCCTTTTTCGGGCTTATTTGGCCCAGAAAGAGGTACCTGGACTGTCCATAACTCTTTGTTTTTATTGTCTCGTTTTGTCCTAATCCTAATTGTCCAAATAATTATTACTCCAATTATATTACTATTTTTATAACGATTTTATCACTATTAAACTTTTAAAATTTTAAAAAAACAAGTGATTGGCATTTTCCACATCTGCACAGAAACTGAGGGACCCCAGAGCCCACCCGAGGTCCCACCACATCCAGCTGAGATCCTGGCTCACATAAACTCCTTCCCCACCATGCCAGGATTGCCATGAACATAAAACCCTACAGGGCTTAAACCCAACCAGCCTCCACTCATCTCATGCCAAGGGCTGGGATGCTTCTTCCTGGCCCAAAGGGATTTTGGGGCCACCCAGGAGCTTTAATTCCACTGGGTTTCGTCCCTTTCCTGCCCAGGTGCAGCTACAAGCCAAGGACAAATTGGAATATACAGGCATGTACCCACTCCTCTGTAAACCTTACAGGGCTCTGCCCACTGCCTCCAGGCTTCAGGCTATCAGGAATATTTGGACAGACTTTTCCCCCAAAATCACATAATTTATAGATATATCTCTCAGGAGGCTCCATTGCCTTTTCCAGCTCAGGGAAGAGCTGAAGGGATGCACACACTCCATTTTGCATGCTCCTGAAATGCAATATTTTAGGTGGGAGGAGGTTTTTTGGTTTGGCTTTTGCTGGTTTATTTCATATTTCAACAGTTATTGTTGCATTTGCAGTTGTCACCACACCAAAGGTTTGGGGTGGTTTGCATCCCATCTGCCCGGGGGAAGGATTCAAAGCTCAGCCTTTCCTTTAGGACACACAGACTGGTTTTTGTCCAGATTTTTGCAGGGCCCTTTTCTGCCACCATCCCCACAAAAAATCCATGGCAGTGCAGGTTTGCCCTGTCCCACAGGCACCCACCTTGTCTGCAGCAGAGGCTGGAGGCAGCTCCTCCCATGGCAGAGCTGCTCTCCATACACAGCCCAAACCCACCCTCTCAGAAATCATCTTCCAGACCAACTTTTATCCCTGTTGCCAAGCTCCAAGTGTGTTTTCTCCCACCTCTCAGGCTCAAGCAGGGATGGGGAGGAAGGCAAAGTGCTCAGGAGATGAAGCAGGAGACCTCCAGGATGTCCCACCTGCAGCTTGGAAGGAGAAGGAAGGAGGGAGCTGGAATCAGACCCTGGATCTTTCCACAGCAAAATGGCCCAGCTCTGCCAGGAGGGTTTTTTCCACTGTACGGCTACTATAGGCTTGATGACAGGAAAGCTAATTATATCAACATCCTGTTTACCCAGAAACGAGGAAGAGGAGCCCAGAAACACTTGGGCTGTGAGGGCACACTCTGATCTGGTTTCACGACAGAAAAATCCCATCCATGCATCTGTGTGACCGTGTTCACAGGGGTCTGAGGATGAGGGAAGAGACGAGGATCTGACTCCATGTTTCAGAAGGCTTGATCTATTATTTTATTATATATATCATATTAAAACTATACTAAAAGAATAGAAGAAAAGGTTTCATCAGAAGGCTAGCTAAGAATAGAATAGCAAAGAATGATAACAAAATCTTGTGTCTCAGACAGAGAGTCCGAGCCAGCTGACTGTGATTGGCCATCAATTAGAAACAACCACATGAGACCAATCCCAGATGCACCTGTTGCATCCCACAGCAGCAGATAACCATTGTTTGCATATTGTTCCTGAGGCCTCTCATCTTCTCAGGAGGAAAAATCCTAAGGAAAGGATTTTTCATAAAAGATGTCTGTGACACATCTGGCTCATTTTCTTCTGCTACCTGCTGCCACTGCCCCAAAATTTGTTGGTTTTTCCCAGAAAAAAAAGAGCCTGGAAAGCAAATCATGTCATGTCTCCCTGGTGCAGCTCCTCCCTGAGCTGGGAAACTGCTCAGCTCATCCTTGCTGGAGCACCTGGGGTTTGTTGGAATCCCTGGAGGTTCCTGCCAACCCTGCAGGAGCTTCCCCCAGGAGCACCCTGACCAAGCAGGACTTGCAGAAGCCACCCAGGGCAAGTCAGGGCACCTTGCTTCAGCTTCTTTCTCTTTCTCAGAGTTTTATTTTAAAATCCTGGTGCCTTTTTGCCACCCTCTCCCAGCCCCACGCTTCACATTCCTGGCTGTGAAGCAACTGGGTGTGCTGCAGGCTCTGCTCCAGATGTGGTTTCATTTTGGTTTCTGCTTTTTCACCAAATTGCCTCACATCTGCCACGGCCCCTGTGCCCATCCGTGCTGTCCTGCTCCAGGGCTGGAGGAGGAAAAGCTCCAGGGAGGTCTTCTAGCACCTTCTACTACCTGAAATCCTGCCTCATAGATCCCCTGTGCCCCATAGATGCTGCCCTATAGATACCCTGTGCCCCATAAAGAGGGCTTATGGAAAAGAGGGAGAGTGACTTTATACATGGACAGGTAAAAATGGGACAACGGGAAGAGTTTTAAACTAAGAAAGGAGATAAATAAATTGAATATTAGGATGAAGATATTCCCTGTGAGGGTGCTGAGCCCTGGCACAGGGTGCCCAGAGAAGCTGTGGCTGCCCCTGGATCCCTGGAAATGCCCAAGGCCAGGCTGGACAGGACTGGGAGCAACCTGGGATGGTGGAAAGTGTCCCTGCCCATGGCAGGGGTGGAACAAGAGATTTTTGGGGTCTCTTCCAATCCAAACCATTCTCTGATTTTATGATTTTACTCTTTTCCAAATTTCCCATCATTTCACTTCACCTCCTGAGCCTGAAGCACCAAGGGACACCCAGGGACAGCAGGGCTGGAGGAAGGAGGATGATTTGTTCCTTTTGCCAGAGGAAGACCCAGTCCTAATTCATGTCAGGCCAAATGCCGTGGCCAAGGCTTCAGGAGCTCACTCCTGTTGCCAAATCCTCTTCCTTCCTTCCTTCCTTCCTTCAGGTCAGATGCAAAACTGAAATGAACACAGCTTGTCCCAGACTTTATTTGCATTAGCAAGGCCCACCTGTATTTTTTATCAAATTTTGTATTATAATATATTAAATAAATTAAAATATTATAAATTAAATAATTCTGTATTAAATATATTAAATTATATACTATTATGTGATATACTTTTATATACTGTTATATACTATACTATACTATACTATTATATACTATTATATACTATTATATACTATACTATACTATACTATACTATACTATACTATACTATACTATACTATACTATACTATACTATACTATATTATATTATATTATATTATATTATATTATATTATATTATATTATATTATATTATATTATATTATATTATATTATATTATATTATATTATATTATATTATATTATATTATATTATATTATATTATATTATATTATATTATATTATATTATATTTTTATTATCCTGCACCAAAGAAATCAGCCTGAAAAACACCCTGACCCATCTTTCCCCCTTCTCTTGAGTCCTCTTTTATCAACACCACCTAAAGAGGAGGAGGAGGAGGTCATCCCTCAGCCCATGTGACCTGTGCCACCTCATGGGGAACCAAAATAGGCTGTGGTGTCTTGTGAAAGCTGACCTGGAGCAGAGGCTGGACAGAGCTAAAGAATAAAGCAGGGATTTATTAGGAGGCCTCCATGGATGCACCTTGGGCAGCACAAGAGCCCAGCCAGGGCTACACCCAAGATGAACCAAAATGGTCACAAAATGAACCCAAAATGGTCACAAAATGAACCCAAGATGAACCAAAATGGTCACAAAATGGACACCTGGTCATGGGGTCTCTCACTTTGATCAGTTCTGCTCCATTTGCATCTTGGAGTTAATTATCCAATCATAGCTTTATGTTATGCAGTCCCATCCTTCTTGTTTTTCTCTCTTCAGCCCACGGTGTTTGTGCTCTTGGGCTGAGATTTGGATCATTTGTCCTTGGTGCCCAGCTGGAGCAGGAATTGTTTTGTCTCCCTGCTCTGTGCACAGAGCTCACCATCCCCTCGTATGAAACCCAAACCCACACACTAGAGCAGCACAGAATGTTAAAAATATAAAACCCAAAACCTGAGGCATCAGCTGAATCCAGAAGAAGAATGGCAAAGCCTGGCAGTGCCAGCAGGATCTGGGGTGGGATGAACATCAGGAATACCTGCTGGGACTGATGGAGAATCTCAGGTCACATCTGCAAGGATGTCACTGATGGGACAGAGAGGGACAAAGGGATGTGCACGCACTTCCAGAGCAGCATCTGGAGGCCAAAGCCGAGGCAGGACTAAAGTCTGAGCCTGCTCCAGGGTCCTATGTGAGCCACTGCACCTTCATCTAACAGGGTCTGGCTCACTCTGCCTTTACCACTGAAAAAAAAGGTGGATTTAAGTGGCCAGAAAAACTCATGAATCTGGCAAATCGCTCTAGACAGATGAAAATAAAACAAGAAAAAATACACAACAGATGAAAAATGACAACATCTGCCGCAGCTTATTCACACCAGCAGTACTAAATCAAAACAGGGTTCGGGCTAGAAACAAAAGCAAAATAACTCTTTTGCTTTGGGTCAGATTTCCTTTTTTTTTTTCCCAGTCTGTGTTTTCAGTGGAGGGGGTTCTTGTGTTTATTTACTTTGTTTGACTCAGCCTCCAAACTGCCTTTGAATTTTCAGTGTGAGCCGAGGGCCAGATGGGGTTGTTTGCACAGCTGCCTGCAGAGCACCAGCCCCTGGTCACCGAGGGTGCAGGGACAGACACTTGGGGACAACCCAGGAGTGCCACATGAGATGTCCTAGAGGGGACAGGAGGGGTGGACACAGTGTGTCCCAGCCTTTCCCTCGTCCTCCAGAGCCCCCGTGCAGCCCACAGCACCCAGCAAGGACAGGGCAGTGGTGGAGTCAGACAATCCTGGGATGGTTTGGGTTGGAAGGAATTATCAATCCATCTTTATGTTATGCAGTCCCATCCTTCTTGGACACCACAGTCTTGTGCTCTTGGGCTGTCCCATTTGGCTCATTGTCCTGTCCAGCCTGGCCTTGGGCACTGCTCCCTGCTCCAGAGGCAGCCACAGCTGCTCTCCCCACCCTGTGCCAGGGCCCACCCACCTCAGGGCACAATTCCTAAAAATATAAAACCCAAAACCCCTGGCCCTCAGCAGTGGGGCCATTCCCTGGTCCTGGCCCTCCATCCTGGTCCCCAGTCCCTCCAGGATCTCCTGGAGCCCCTTCATCAGGAATACCTGCAAGGACTGAGGAGAATCTCAGGATCCTTCATCTGCAGGTGAGCCCCCAGCTCTCCCAGCCTGGCTCAAGCCCTGGAGCAGCTCCAGGGCCTCCTCTGGAGGCCAAAGCCGAGGCAGGACTCCAAGTCTCCTGCTGTTGTCCCCAGGGCTGGAGCCACTGCAGGAGGGTCTCAGCTGCAGAATCCCCCTGCCCTGCCTTTTACATGTGACTGAAAAAAGGTGGATTTAAGGAGGATTGGCTGGAAAAACTCATGAATCTGGCAAATCCCCATCCCTTTGCAGATGAAAACAAAACAAGAAAAAATACACAACAGATGGCCCTGAGGACAACAGTGAGGTCAGCTTATGGCCCTGATCCTGGCTAAATCAAAACAGGGTTCCTACCTAGAAACAAAAAGCAAAATAACTCCAGGCCTTGGGTCAGGCCCATTTTTTTTTGTGGGTCTGGGATTTCCCATCCGAGGGGTTCCAGTTTATTTACTTTGCAAGCTCAGGCTCCTCTGCCTTTGAATTTTCAGCTGTGAGCCGAGGGCCCCATGGGGTTGTTGGCCATTTTGCCTCAGCTGAATCCCCTGGTCACCGAGGGTGCAGGACAGGCACAGCCTTGACAACCCAGGAGTGCCACAATACAAACTTCTCTGGGACAGGAGGGGGACACAGTGTGTCCCAGGATGTAAAGAGCTCCAGGGCAGCCCCGAGCCCCCTCCAGCACCCAGATGGAGCAGGGCAGGAAGGAGCAGACAATCCTATGGTGGAGGGATGGTTTGGGTTGGAAGGACCTTTTTTTCCATCTTGTTCCAGGATCCATGACAGGGACACCTTCTGCTGTCCCACAGTGGCTCCAAGGATCTTCCCTTCTCCAGGCCTTTCAGGGCACTGCAGATGCACACCAGGGATGAAATGGCTGCAGAAAACAGCTGGAAGGGCTTCCCACACAACTGGAGCAA